>JAVUPR010000159.1:0-1323736 GCA_036785695.1 Gentiana straminea
TGATCTCCTTATTACGTAAATTAGATCCGAAATGTGTTCGATACTAGGAACACGATCCGATACCAATTGTTGGTCCCGCAGAAGGGTGAAACTATAGTCGGAGGGTGGTGAATGACTATAGTGGAGTTTCGAAAACTTTTCTTTTGTTTAAAAGCTTTTGGGCAGCGGATAAGTCCCTTCTTACTATATTGTTTTCAAATCGTTTAGACAAATCACGGATGTAAATTTTGATGTATGCAAATTAAATGAATGCTTTGTAAAGTAAATTGCGAAATTAAATTGACACAAGGCTTATAGTGGTTCGGGGTGATGTAATCCCTTAATCCACTCTTCTCCCGTGATGATTGGAGGAATTCACTATTGTTTTCACCGATACAATAGTATGATTGTCCTTGGCTTCCCAAGCTTCACAATCTACAAGACTATCACTCCTTGACTGCAACTGCTTCAGTGATTCAGTCTTCCCTTTGCTGCTCCTTAAGATCAAGATCCTTCAACAGCTATCACAGATTCAACTCCTTCTCAGATTGCCTCTGATTCAGTTGCTTCAGTTTGATGTGAATGTGATTCACACACTTGCTTGATCAATCTCAGTTCTGAGTATGACTTTGTAGTTCTGATATTTGAGTTGATCACTAGATGTATCCTTGTAAGTTCAGAGAGAGGGCTTTTCAAATTGACAGAGTTTCTGCTTGATTTTTTCTTTTTCAATCATTGTTTGTTTTTCTGTCAATGCCTTCTATTTATAGCCTTGAGTAACTTTGGTTTTGAAATTCCGTCCGTTGGCTATATTAATGAGGGAATAATCCTTGATTTTATTCTTGATTCCCCCTTAATTGTATTCTCCTTGATTTCAGTGATCGGATTCTTTCTTCAAACGTATAGCAGAAAATCCGTCCTTGATTGATCCTCTATTTATTGTGCATTTAATGCATGATCTTCTGTATCTTCAACGTATATTGAATCTGATTAGGTAAGTGTTACTTCGCCGTTTTTAGAATAGTCGAGTGAGCCTTCTGACTTAGCCGTTAGTTCTTTCTTCGCTGTTTTGTTTTCACTTTGCCGAAGGTCAGTCTACTCAGCCGATTCACTGATTCCTTCTTTGTTCTAGTATTAGGAGAGTCTTTGTACTTCACGATCCTTGATTTGGGTGAGACCAAAGTGTACACCATATTTGAACATTGAGTTTCATCACTTAAAAACATAACTTAGACTTATCCAAGGTCATCACGGACTTCCTTGGTTATAAGTCGACCATAATGTCTTCATTACTTCTTTGTTGGTGCTTTCTTTGGCTTCACTTTGCCGAATATCTGTTTTTGCTTTGCCGTCCTACCAACTAGTACAATACCCGTCCGACTCAACTTATACAACATGTCGACTCTAAGTAAACACTTATACGAGAGAGTTCTAACTTATTTCGGGCTTGCTATAACGGACTAGTATGGCCATCATCAAAACATAATAAAATGTTCCTAACAACATTCTATATTTTCGTATTCAATTGTGAAGTATAATAAAAGGTATTTTTAATAGTACCTTGGTTGTCTCTCTTTTGTTGGCATGAAGAGATGAATTTGAGAAAGGTATTGTCTCAATGTGAGGGTATGCAATCATTTCTTGCATGTCTACGACATGCCGAATGAATGTGGATCTTGTTAAAACCCACTCTCTTGACATTCTTTTTGCACCACCAAATATCGAGGCTTGATATTATCCACTTTTTCCCCGCCAATTTAGGGTGTACGCAAAGGTTGTAAAGCATCTAAAAGTAGTAGTTCGGTTTCGTTGCCCCAAATGATTGGGAACTTTATTGTTCCATAAATCGCATACGGTTTGAAATATGAACAGTAATAATCGACGGATAAAAAATAAAGAAAATAAAGTGTTTAAGCATGTAAAGTGAATTGAAGAATAACCTGGTCATCAACAAGCATTAATTATGCAAACTTTTCCCATTACGGCCCGTTGTTAATTTCCGGAATGCTCTTTTTCATCACCATTACTTTTGCTCTCCAATCAATCGTGTACAACTTGATTTGAAGGATATACAATTGCTTTTGAATTATCTAAATATTAGGATAATGATGTATCATGTATGTGTTAATACGCAAGAGTTAGTCGTGATATCATATAAACAATCATGTTAGATGTATGATTTCTTGTGGAGTGGTAATATTATCTAATATTTCATGGTAACCAACCTTTATAGTTGTGTTTTTTGATATGATTTATGTGAATGTAGGATGCATACAGGGCCGGCCCTGGAATTTTTTGGGCCTAAGGCCAAGTCGTCGAATTAGGTCTTTTAGTTCGAATTAGGTCTTAGAGCACATTCACTGTGCTTCCAGTATCCACAAAGATCTATTTTACCAAATTCCGGTTTACTACTGCTTTAATGACCAGCCCTTCATTGTTTACAATTAAGGGGAGAGGATCCCCCTGACCATAGGTTACTTCTCCAGAGAATCGTAGTTTCTTGTTGGACATCGGGGAGTTAGCAGACCTACTGCCATCTTCGCATGCGTCCTGAGACGGGTGGCTCAAGCCACCAAATATGGTGTTGATTGCAACAACCAACGCAGTATCTGATGTATCTTCATCCGGATCTTCCGAATCACATCCGATTTTTCCAGACCATTGGATCTAGTTATCAGTATTGATGGTTATTACCTTCATGTTTGCTTCCGTCGTTTACTTTCATGTTCCAAGTATGATGGGGATCTTGATCAAGTGGCAAGTTCAGGCCCTCCTTCTAGCACCAATTGACGATGCTGGAAATCGTCTTTTTAATATCCGGGCTCGATTTAGTCTAGTGACAACTAATTCAAGATCCAAAAGCCTAAAATTTACTAAAAGAGGGAGGTGTTTATTGCATTTTTCGACCGAGCCCGAGAATGCTTGTTCTCGGAGTTGCCTATGTATTCGGAAGTATTCGGGAATCAAGTCTCCGTAGTTCCTTAAGGATTTAATCACAATAGTTTAAATATAGGATCCCGGCCTTTATAGCCGAGGATTCTATCCATGCTTATCGCTACATCAAACGTGTAAGCTTTAAATAGATGAGGTAGCTCGGAGCCGACCTACGCCGAACCCCCATGGTTATTTTTGCCGAACCGCACCGACCCGGCTCTCGGGTGCCCGGACCGATCCGCGGTGGGCCGAAGAGTGAGCCAGACCGATCTCCCACCAGGGGTTCTGATCTGCCCTTAGGCTTAAGATGCGCCTTTAGCCCTTACTGTTGGTATTTATTGCCTACGATTATTACTTGGCTAGTACGGGGATGACACGTAGCGATGTGTTAATCCGACATCCGTCTGTTGGAAGTAGCGCCCGAAAGATAGTTTGTGTAATTGTTTTTATAATTAATAAATGAAAATTTTATTCTCATCTTATTACTTGCTTCGTGCTTGTAAGTAATACACAACTGAAAACCCTAAGTCGTATCATATGTAGCCATATAACTTAGTGTGTGTCGCACACGAGGATTAAATTTATGGTGATACACTTGAAATGTTAGTCCGTGGTGAACTTAATCAAAGTATAGGGTCTATTGATTAAACCACCATTAATGCGCCCGAACACTTTATGGTGTGACCGTCTTAATCTTGGACCGTCGACATTGGTTGTCTAAGTGGGGCATTTGTATATGATCTTATTAAATCACAAGATGATCATATATGGATTAACCTTAATCCTGAAGTGATTGAATACTCCTACTTGTTTCAGGATAGGGTTTGATGTGTTCGTTAAGGATCGCTAAGAAGCGCGGTCTGAATCACTTTCACATTGGCACTATTCTGGAATGAGTGAGAAGTGTGTGTCTCACAGATGTAGAATCCATTCCTACCTGCGGGAACTAGAAAGACAATCCCCTTATTTGTTGATCCTAGAAACTGATCGATCCGCGGAGTTCATATTGGTTATGAACTAATTGATCACTAGTGGGTTAATGGTAGATAAGGATAAGATGTATTGAAGAGGGTTTACGGAAATAATACCGCTTCATTACTGATGTTGTTAGAAAAATCAGATTTGCGGTATAGATCTTTTGAGGTGGATATCTAGCTATAAAAAGTGTATTTTAGTGGTGTTTTCCGGTGATGCCCGGTGGCGGCAATGGATTCCGGCGGTGGTGCTATATCAGAGAAGAAGACGGGGGCAATTTGGCTTTGCCATGTGTTTATATCATTTGTTGCCCATGGTTTTAATGAGGTTACAAAGATCCCCTATTTATAGGGGGAGCCACCGACTAAAGTCGGTTTAATTACAAATGAGGACATACGGTATAAATAGATATTTATCTACGTAACGGGCTCATAGCGGAGTCGATAGGTCGCGGTCCCGATGGCCTCGCCGACCGTTGTATCCGTTATATTGTTGTTTTGTTGATCTTGAGGTAGCTCTTCCTCTAGATGTTATGGTCGAGGTCGCCGGCGGACTCCGTTTGTCGAATGAGATCGCGTGTCGGCTGCTTAATCCTTTCTGTCGTCGCATAGGGTTGAGGGCTCGGAATGGATCCGAAGACTTGCGGTCCTAAGTTGGCTTGCGAGCTCACGGGCAGAAATGGCCGGTGGCCTCATCCACTAATGTCGGTGGCTGGTCGGACCTGAATAAGGATCCATGGACCTAAGTACGATTTAGGTACATCAATTACGGATAGTTAGTTTATATGTAATGATTATATCAATGGACACTTATCGACTCGACTCGACGTTTTGAGAATAAGTTATATCTATAATCGATAGAGTTCAGTTTTTGATTTATGGTGGCGCAATTCCGGAATTAATGAATTGAGTAGAAATATTTTGTTCGATGAATATTTTATTTAATTTATTGTAGCTACTGGTTATTGGTCAATGGTCCCCGGGTTGGCTCCTAACACGCGAGTGTTTTCTCGTTTTATGGAACCTCGAGAATAAATTAAATAGTTGTTCTATTTAATGAAAAATAGATATTTATCTACAGTAACGGGCTCATAGCGGAGTCGATAGGTCACGGTCCTGATGGCCTCGCTGACCGTTGTATCCGTTATATTGTTGTTTTGTTGATCTTGAGGTAGCTCTTCCTCTAGATGTTATGGTCGAGGTCGCCGGCGGACTGTTTGTCGAATGAGATCGCGTGTCGGCCCCTTAATCCTTTCGTCGTCGCATAGGGTTGAGGGCTCGGAATGGATCCGAAGGCTTGCGGTCCTAAGTTGGCTTGCGAGCTCACGGGCAGAAATGGCCGGTGGCCTCATCCACTAATGTCGGTGGGTGGTCGGACCTGAATAAGGATCCGCGGACCTAAGTACGATTTAGGTACATCAATTACGGATAGTTAGTTTATATGTAATGATTATATCAATGGACACTTATCGACTCGACTCGACGTTTTGAGAATAAGTTATATCTATAATCGATAGAGTTCAGTTTTTGATTTATGGTGGCGCAATTCCGGAATTAATGAATTGAGTAGAAATATTATGTTCGATGAATATTTTATTTAATTTATTGTAGCTACTGGTTATTGGTCAATGGTCCCCGGGTTGGCTCCTAACACGCGAGTGTTTTCTCGTTTTATGGAACCTCGAGAATAAACTAAATAGTTGTTCTATTTAATGAATATACAATATTATTTATTTGGTAAATTATATGTAAAATAGATTAGACATTTTCTATTAAATTAATGATTAAAATGGCGTCATATTTAGTGATAAATTAGGAAAAGAAATTTTCCTAGATTATCTCACGGTATAATTAATTAATTATCTATTTGTTGGATAATTAATGGAAAAATAAGAGATTGGTTTTTTGGGAATTATCTCTTATCTTTTGGCAAATATCTTTTCCTTGTGGGAATAGGTAATTGTGGTGTGAAAATGATAACTCTCTTGACTAGTTATTTTGCTATATAAAGAGAGTTCCTCCTAACACAATACACATTCATAATTTGCGCCACCATCAAATTAAAAAGGAAGAAAAATTAGTTTCTTGCCTTAGTCATTAAGAGAAGAAAAACCTAGGGTTTTTCTTGTGCATATTCGAGGAGGTTCTACGGCGAGGATCGACGTCCACCAGTCGTCGCTAGGAGATACAATCCGGAAGACTACGGCTTCTCCCTTGGTCGACTATTTCTTCCTCTTTGTATGTTGGGCAAAAAATCTACTAACTTTCTTGTAGTTATTAATTAATTATGCGAATCGAATCGTGGTAAAATCACATGCGAATTTATTCGTAGCTTCCGCTGTGCAAGATCGAGTGCCTCGATCGGTGCGTGAATCGATCGACATTCCAATTATGGATCGGATCCAGATTCGGGTTTCTGTATATCCAGAATGTGGTATCAGAGACAGGTTGAAGAGTTTTTGCGATCATGATTGCATAATTAATTAATAAGTAGGGGAATAGAATAAAAATTGCATCTTTTATTTTTATTTATGCAATTGAATGTTTTGGTTGAGGAGATGGATTGGGATTGGTACTTGTTTACCGTTAGATCTATTGTAAACCCATTTTTCCGGGTATAGGATGACATGTAATTTAATTTTGCAATTTAATTTTATGTTTTTATTTATTTCGGCCGAGTGGCCCTTTTTTAAATAAATTCGGGTGAAGACATGAAGAGTAAAAGGCGTAGCATAGTGGTCAAGACACTGGTTGAATTATGTGCTGACCCGAGTTTGAATCCCTTTGGCCGTATAAAATTCTGAACCTTTTTTTGTAATAAATTTTTTTTTCTAATTCGTAAATAATTTGTTTTTGGTTCGAAAAAAAAATTTAACGATTCAAAAAAATAATAATTTAAATACGACACATAAAAAAACGAAAAATAAAATAAATTAAACCAAAGGGGATTCGAACTCAAGCGGTGATGAAGGAAGAAGGAGACTCTTACCAACTCGGCTGGAGCAGTTTTTGATGAAAAAAACAAGAGCAGAAAATCAAATACCTGAGGTGGCTGAAGAAAATAGTAGATTTATATTTCCTATGCTTAGGGTTTCTTTATTTATAAATTAGATACGGGGGTACCAACGGTCCATCTCAGTGGTTTGTTTTTTCGCTTTAATTTTCTTGTATGATTATTAATGTGATATAACCATGTCATTCATCATATTCATGAATTCCACTCCTACCATATGCATACATGTATAAAATTAATATTGAAATTAATTAGACATGTATCAACACGATAATTAATTTAGATTAAAAATAAATTAAATTAATTAAAGGAAACGGAATTTTATCGGGATATAAAATTCACATGATAAACTTAATTTGGGATTAAGAATCCTTCGGTGTTTAGATTATGTAGTGTCTATATAAATAGAATTTTAATAATCAAAAATTGGAAAATCATGAAAAATTGGACACCAACTAGACGGTATTTGGAACCGATAAGTTAGTGATTGTTTTTCTTGATTTATTGTTTTTCGATTTATTGGAAAAATTCTACAATCCTAAAACTTTTATCGTGACATATTAGGATAATAAAATTCTTTGTGAATTTTAATTGTGTAGTGTCTACACGAGGATTTTCTATCGAAAAAATTGGAAAATCATGAATATAGTGTCGCTAGTTAGACGGTATTTAGAACCGATAATCTAGTGGGAGTTTTAAATTTGTGATTTATTGTTTTTCGATTTGGTGGGAAATTCATAAGTCCTAATATAGGATTATAAAATTCTTGGTAAATTTTAACTGTGTAGCGTCTACACAAAGAATGTATAAATCCATAAAATTGGAAAATCGTGAATAAAGTGACACTAGTTAGACGGTATTTAGAATCGATAAACTAGTGGGAGGATTAAATTAAATATTCATGATTTATTGTTTTTCGGATTATAAATAAATTCTGAAAATCCTAAAAGACTACCTAATTTTCAAAATAACGAGTGGGAGCGGGGAAGGTCACAACCGACCCCACGGCCTCTCGTTGACATAATCACGTGAGAGAATGGTGATGCCTCGTGCCGCTTTGATTTCAGCCCCCTACGGATGGCCTTCACCGCTATTAAAATTCAAGGCTTGGTTTCCGAAAGGATAGGATTTTGAGTACTCGTCGGGTCACTGACCTACCCTACGGCGGCATACTCGGGGCGTACTTAAAAATCTGAAACAGTAGGTCACACTCACAAGGATATTTAAGGAAATATCTTGGCTGAAAAAGGAAGGTAATCAACAATTAAATAGGAGATTTTCGATTCTTAAATGGTTTAATTATTGAGAGAGATTGTCTCAATTTAATCGTCACCTCTTTGACCTACCCTACGGTGGCACTGAGGTTTGAGATTAAATCCTTAGAATGGTAGGATAAACTGCATGCATGACATCACGTTTATAATTCCTAAAATTATTATATGTTGTGGTGTATGATTTGATCTATAATTCTGTCATAATTTATTTTTGCAACGACATATCATCTCAAGGTATCTAAACTGCTAAATACGATAAATTGACAAATGATGACTTCGTAAAAGTGGAAAAGTAACAAGAACGTTGAACTCAATAATCGAAAATGAAAATTAATTTTTGGAAGAGGATGTTCCTCTTAAGCCTTCAAAATTAAGTAACATTGATAAGTGTGTCACTACTGTCACTCCGTGTCGAATGAGAGACAAAATAAAATTAGTTCAAAAATGACGAGAATGATTTGGTATCAATCTCACTAGACATCCCACAGTTCATGAGTAGTGCCTACTCAAATGAACTGCTAGTTCACGGCCATTTCCTTTAAAGAAAGCCAAGAATGGGAAGGTAAATGTCTACAAGTGTAAGTCATTTAAACTAAATAAGTTAAAGGCTAAACCGAAATATTAATAAAAGAAAGTATAGGATAAGGAAAGTGATTTTGGATCACTAACCTATGAATCCTTAGAGACTTTATTAACCGAATAATTTGACTCGGAAGCTAAAGTTCTTTTATAAGAACAAGGTAGTTGGGCATTCATGATGAAGAGTAGACAAATGGCGAGTTATTTCAGCTAAGATAGTGAGAGTGATATAAGGAAAGAAATTTCGGATTTTAATCCTTGAATATCAAAGAACTTTAATTTCTGTTTTCAGATTCATTAGAACAAATGGATTCACTTTCACATCGATAATATAGTTGCCTTAAAGAAAGTGAATATGACATTTGTATACGATTCCAAGACTCAGAATTTTGTTTGATAGACAGAACCACTAAATAATGCGAAAAGGTATATGTAACACGTCAAAAACTATTAAGGCAAATGGTTTCCATATTAAGGGAAACGATTCTTTAGCATCCATTAATTAGTACATATATCCTAAAGATAAGATTTAAAAGGCGGCTAAGGGTGATTCCTATCTCCCAATCTAAGAACACTATCTCAATGGAAAAATGACTAAGTATCCTTTCAATTAGGAAAGGATACTTAGTCCTAAAGAAGTATCATAGCTTGTTCATGTTGACCTTCGGGGTCTTATGAAGATATGAGCTAGTGGGAGCTTTTGAGTAATATACATTTTGTCTAATGACTACTCAAAACACCGATTAGTTTATCTAAATATTTGGAGGAATCTCGGACGTTACCGAGAGAAACGAGTATTACATGCTCGGATATAGGTTTTGGCGCGATGCTTGGCATACCTCCGAGTGAAACAATTTCACTAAAAGGATAAACCATGGGTTGCCTTATATACTTATTGATATGATACAAGTACAACGCTTAACTTAATTAAGATATTGATTGCAAAATAACGGTTCACATTATCATGTAAAACCGAGAAGTCTACCTAGAAGATGCTTAGGAATTTATGGATAATGAGTGAAGCTGCGTTTACTCCACTTACGTAAATTGAGGCATTGAGCACTTGGTGCTTGAAGGTAGGACTTGGAGATTTTGCATACACGTTCGAGAGGGTGAGCGATCGTGAAATATCTCAATACAATGAGTGAAGGTTGGAAAGTGACGGTTGTACTATCACGGCCTTTACGAAAGGATGTTTAAATAACAACCTTAGACCTTGAAGTACGATTACTCAAGGAGTTACTATCTGATTTAATCGGACCACATCCAACATTGCTTGTTGGGGATTATCTTGATTAATACTTCGAACTAGATCGAATATCAATCCACCCAAATGCGGTGGGAGTATGGTTTAACCATTGACCCATTTGTGATCATGCGATCTTTATAGTCTGCGGGGGTGATTGATCACATATTATCTTATTAGGAAGGAATTTGTATAGGATTCTGACAATAGGAGGTTGGTTAAAAGCCATAAACATGTATATGGAGTTTTGGTCTTCCAGTTATGTTCATACTCTTGAAGAACCACCTGAGTGTCTCAGGCCCAGTGGGAGTAATTGGATCTACATGAAAAAGAGTCGAATGAATGGGAAAGTTTAACTTTCTAAGCAAAGCCATGTGGTCTTGGGGGTAATTCCCCGAGAAGAAGATAGTTCAATAGGGGTGATGCCCCGAACTCTCTCACCATTCGGCCTTGCTTGACTCCATGGAAAGCGAGAAAGATTACCGGGGGTGATGCCCGAAATTTTCTTGCCCAAAAATGGAGCTTAGATTCACTCGGAACGAAGGGTTTTAGCTTAAATCCAATGGCGGATTGATTTGCCTATGCTTATACCCATTAGTGGATTAAAGCAAACCTCTAGGTCATTAAAAGTCACATGTTTGAAATGTGTGGGCTTGACCAGAATATTGATGAGTCTTTAGTAGACCATAGAATTAATATTGGTAAAGTAGTAGACGTTAGTGTTTATACAGGCAACACTGCAATAGTTATGAACAACATGGATGTGTTATCTGAATCAGAGAAATGGACTATATTCTTAGAATTTGATTCTGTCGAATTCATGAGAACAAGTTGTTGACAATATCCCACGCATCTTATTAGTTAAGATGATAATGCATTTTCGAATGCAAAATTCAATGAGAGGTTTCCTACCCAACCCCTCACGGAATAATTCTCTCAAATCTTTGGATATAGAGAAAATGGGATAGATTCTCTTTTGGATAGAGAAAGTCAGATTATTAAAATTCAATTAAAGTCGAGTCTTGGATTCGAGCAATGGAAAGCAGTATAGTACATCCTCAAGTATCTTTAGAGAACGAGGAACATATGCTTGTGTATTCGGATGCATACACGAGTGTTGTTGACTACACGATTCGATTATTAGTCGGATTAATGATGATCGTGAATCGATCTTAGGATCGGTGTTTACTCATTGTGATGGAGCTACGATCGGAGCAATCCAAAGATCGCCAATTTGACTCGGTAAGTCGAATACATAACGGCTTTCGGAGCGACTAAAGAGGCGAGTGTGGCTTAAGAAGTTCTCTTTTGGATCGGGAAGTGATTCCCTGTCTCGTAAGTCGATATCACTTTGCTGTGAAAACAGTGGAGAGGTAGCTTAGGCAAAGGATCTTCACAGTCACAAGAGGTCAAAAGCATATTGAGAGAAAGTACCAGCTGCTCAGACAGACCGTGCAGAGAGGCGACGTTTTCGGTCCTAAAGATCGCCTCGAACCGACAACCTAGCTGATCAGTTTACCAAGTCGTGTGGCATCTATTGTCACTGATAAGCGCTTGGCGGGTATAAAATTGGGAGATATGTCTCATCTGGTTTAGAGCAGGTGGGAGAATGTTGTGGATAGAATGAATAAGGGTGTGGTGCTCTAAAAATAATTTTTGCTTGTCTTTACGGGCCAGTGGGAGATTGTTAGATATAGGTCCCGAAAGGAAATTGTTGCTTGTCCTTACGGGCAAGTGGGAGATTGTTGGAAGTAGCGCCCGAAAGATAATTTATGTAATTGTTTTTATAATTAATAAATGACAGATTTATTCTCATCTTATTACTTGCTTCGTGCTTGTATGTAATACACTACTGAAAACCCTAAGTCGTATCATATTTAGCCATTAATTTTAAACCGATTTCAATTTTAATTTTAATTAATTGGAACTATTCCAAAAATAAATCAAAATTAAAATTAGGTCTCATTTGTTTCTTTCCTTTTGATTCCTAATCAAAAGAGGTGCCTATGGTTTCCTAAACCAAGAGGATCTCCCTTGGCCCTTTCCAAAATCAAAATTTTGAAAAGTGCCTAGGCCTATTCCAAACAAAATTTGGAAAGGCCAATATTTGGTTAATATGTCTGGCCACTTTCCAAAATCAAAATTTTGGAAGTGGCCAAGGCCTATGCTTTTTCCCAAATCAAATATTTGAAAAGGGCCTAGGCCTATTTCAAACAAAGTTTGGAAAGGCCATTATTATTTTAATGCCATGTGGCATCCCAATGGCCCAAACTATTTGAACCATTGGTTATGCCACATTACACAACTAAACAAAAGATGGTCTATTGATTAAACCATCATTAATGCGCCCAGAACACTTTATGGTGTGACCGTCTTATCCGGACCGTCGACATTGGTTGTCTAAGTGGGGCATTTGTATATGATGAGAGTCATATAGGACTGGACCAATTTAATCTACATTTTTGTATAATTCCGTGATTGAGAAATCTTATTAAATCTAAGATGATCATATGTGTTCGTTAAGGATCGCTAAGAGGCGCGGTCCGAATCACTTTCACATTGGCGCTATTCGGAATGAGTGAGAAGTGTTTGTCTCATAGATATGGAATCCATTCCTTCCTACGGGAAGTAGAAAGACAATCCCCTTATTTGTTGATCCTAGAAGGCGATCGATCCGCGAGTTCGTATTGGTTATGAACTAATTGATCACTAGTATGTTAATGGTAAATAATGATAAGATGTATTGAAGAGGGTTTACGGAAATAATCCCGCTTCATTACGGAGAGTCTATGGTGTTAGGAAATCTACGCGGGAACGCGGCGGAATTCAAAATTTTGATTTCCGTTTACCCGAGATCGACTTCGTTTAAGCAATAAACAAATAAGCTAAAGACGGTGGTTACCTTGCTTGATCTAAAAGATCGACGCTTTTTGTCTCGGGAGAGTACCGATGCACGGAGCCACCCAAGTGTTCGGCCTCTACCGCTAGCCACACGAACAACCCGCCGAATCCACCATTGGATTGCTACTAGAAAAACTCAAATTTGCTTAGACCGACTTTTTCTCTCTCATAAATCTCTCTCTAGGAAGCTCTCTATTTTTCACAAAAACTATTAGCTCTTGGAATTATGATGTACAAAAGAGCTTGACACCCACTTCCTATTTATAGGTAAAAGTGGCGCCCGTAGGAGTGGAGAGGAAGAAAACATTTTACTAGTAAAATAAGGAAAATATAATTGATTTATTTATCTCATTAATATTCAATATCTTATATTAAATATTTCCAATATATTGTCAACATCTTATATTGACTATATTTATCTTGTTACCATAAATCAATTTACACATGTGTATATATCACATATTATTACACATATAAATCCATTTATATATAAATATGTACTACTTAAATATGCATCCCTTGGACACGTGAATATACTCACATCACATGCATATACAATTCACGCCAACACATATATATTTATACATATATATTAATATCTAATATTAATGTAATACTACGATTAATTAATTTACAAAATCCATGTGTATCATATACACATATATTTCACCCCATATATAAATATATTTAATTAATCAACATAATTAATATTTTGTATTATATTTATTCATAATAAATAAATATCACTATATTAATTTACCACTATAACATTTATAGTCTTGAGATAAACTTTCATTATTTGGTTATCATCTATAACCACATTTTAATCCGGCTAGATGTTCATATGTGTGTGACCCGATAAGCTTCCGAATATGTTGGCCGTAGACACAAAGTGCAAATTACGAAAATGCCCTTCATACCTAACGATCACGGGATAGCGTCTAGCAACACACCATGGCCCTCAATTATCGGAAGAGTCAAATGCAATGACTACTACCTTTGATGTGAAACGATTACCGTGTTACTTACAATCCTATGGCGTAATAATATCCATACGATCGTATCTCGAGTGTCAATACATTAACGATCGTATCTTATAATCTGGATATCATGCTCTCGCGGAATAACATATTTACTCCCACTTTGCAAAGATTCTCGAGAGCTAGACATTTTTATAAGAAGGCCATTTCGGATATTCAATCCCAATCATAGGATAAGCGATTCCCGGACGAACTAACATGTATACTCCGCATGCTTCAGTATCATACCCAATCACTACCGCATGATCGCCCCATGGCTAGGGTAAACCTCAATAGTGTCAAAGCATGACCATCCACACCGTGATGCCATGAAGACTCCGGACTTAAGGATAATTACACAACCGCCACATAGTGCGACACTTAATGTAAGTGGGTCAGTCTAACGTACGCATTCTCTAATACACGTCCACGTACAGTCCAAGTGTCTCTACACTTTGATAGACAAGATCTATCCCTGCCCTTAAAGACAGAAGACATCTAATACGTGCTAGCTTTGTTCATACTATCAATGCCTGTTTAATAATACATCGGCCTAGAGACATTTAAGTATCAAACTTATTATAGTGTTTAGAGATCTCATCAACCATAATCGCCTATCATGGTTTCTCCATCACGAGTTTAATACTAAGGACGTTATCATATAACAATTCACAATTGGTTCTTTAAAAGAACAAATATATGACAACATAAACGCCATTTAGTATATGTATAAACATAAAGAAATAGTAGAAATGATCGACCCGGTCGGATCCGGTCCAACCCGATTGGGTTTCGGACACTATTTCAACAATCTTCCACTTGGCCTAAAACCAATCACTCGTACACACAAGACCAAGTTGAAACACAAGAATCTCATGCAATACTCGCAACCAGCCACAGCCGTGAACGGATCGCTATCGGTGGGGACTTAGACTATCTTCATATCTTGTTCCAAATGACCAAGTCAAAGGAACCGCCTCAACACACACACGGATCTCGACGAGACCTTAGTCCTTGCTTCAAGAAATAAATCCACTTACTTTATCGGCTATATACAAAATGTGGAAGAACCGTACAAGGTTCGGGAATGAACCTTCTAGATCCATGTCTTGCTCCCGCGCGCCTTCATGGCACTACTTGTGTTTTGGCCTAGTTGTAGAATTTACGGTGACCCATAGCCAAGAACATTTCCACTCAACCGTATCACTTAATCAAAGTGATTTCGCAAACCCGATTTGTAGCTCCCACTCGCCTTCATAGGACTCAGGATATACGTCTGTGTAACTAAATATATTCGCTTCCAAGTTTCGACAAACTAGAAAACCATCCTTAACTTGTTTAAGGATATTCTCGACATTTACCAGATTTACTTTCATACTTGCTCATGACTATTCATGGACTATGAAAATCTGGTATTAACTTTATGATGGTTCATATCGCAGTAGCGAAGGAAACCTTTCATAAGCATCATCTTTCACCTTATCTTTAGGACTAACGTCCTAACATAGATAGATCTTGAGAACATCGGCTAGCAGTATCCCATGTCGCGATCTATGCAAAACTCATTTAGCATCACATTTATATAGGTAAACTATAATCTAATAGGAGTTAAATCTATCACCATAGATTTTTATTTCCAAATATAAGAACTGCCAATCCAAGTGCTTTCGTAAAGACCTTGAACTACCAAACATTAATTGAGTTGTGACATGGGGTATTAATTCTCGAGAGAGATATCCAATACCTTACTCAAAAATCGTAACACACTCCCACTATCCATATTGCACGGGTGGCATATCCCTTCTTTTGACTAAATCAAACTCCTTTGATTATCAAACAAAGAAATCGTCTAGAGACACTTGCTTGAGTCCATAAATGGATCTCGTGGGCTCACATATCATGAAATCATCTATGAACATCGAATTTGTTTTCCCAACGTCTTCAACACTATCATATAGCCATGATATCAAGTTATAACAAGCATCTTCTGAATAGAACTAGGCTCAGCTGGCAGCATAAAAATAATTACAAGGTTTACACCCCGTACCTTTCAGCCGTCACTATAGCCTTATGGTAATCATATTACTATCCATGTCAGCCATTCAGGGACATTCCCTCTAGGTAAGACATACTAGGTTCACAACCTGGTTGTCACTGATGGAATCTAATTCAGATATTATGGCTCTTAGCCATATCTCTCAATCTTGCCTTTCAAACATTCCTTCATAAGTCGTGAGATATTCATTCATCAAGATGAACATACCAGCAGGGCTTGAGGTTATCCACACACTTACAGAACTTTTGTGTGCACTGAGCAATGTTCTACACCTCATCGCTATGCGGCGTCTGCTCATGTTCCAATGGTTGAATATATCTTTCTGGTTCTCAAACTCTTTTGAGATCTTATTTACTCCTACTGTTTCTTTTGGAAGAAAGACTTCCTCTAGAAGACAGCATGTTTGGAGACAAACATTTTGCTCCATGGACAAGTAAATAATATCCAGCGTACTTGCTAATACATTCCACAAAGTTGCATATGTCGTACTAGGCTCCAAGCCTTTCTGACTTTGCCTATGACAACTTCAAATAATCCGTTAAGATAGATTCGACATTATCCTCTTCCATATCTAATATGGAATTTATTCAACCTTTATTCTTTGGAACTCGGTTAAGTATAAGGGCACTATCCCGAAACGGGTAAGGGATACTTCGCATGGCTTGCGTTACACCTTTATCATATAAAGTGTTGTTTCCATTTTGGGAACACAATCTAATTGCGTATCCCAAAGATGGTATCCTTCAAGGGAGAATCTGATTCTATTTCAGACGTCTTCTGAAACACCCTATAGATATTAATTGCTTCAATCCAATTGAAGATTAATTCCTAAGTAGCTCATCAATCTCATATTCGTACTAGCTCGAACTTTTTCGGGTTTTCCGAATTGTCGTACTTCAATAAGTACATACATCTATTTCTAAAAATAGTCATAGAGAGAGATAAACAATTACTTGCGGCATTAATTGTCACAAGCCAACAAACATCAGTATGTTTAGGCTTTGGACAACTTTTTAGATTTTATAACCTTTTTCATAAAAGGGTATTTTAGTCATTTTTAGATAAGATACGTATTACCCACATGATTCATAACCACATGGTTCAGACGTCATCAAAATGACATCTGATCACACGATTCCCTTCCATAGAGACTATGTCTAGAACGACCACCAAATATTAAGGATAACAGCCATATAATTATTTAGTTGAGATTTCATCACATATATCAACTATACAGTAACATCAATCTAGTATGTTAGATTCAGTGACCTTTCAACTTTATCGGAATAACATTTATTCTTTACAATTGAATATGTCTACTAAATCCTAACAAATAACTGAATTCGTGTTCTTCATAAGAACCGGAACACAATAACATTTATTTAGTTTTTTTATCAGTTTAATAGATCCAGAATATGGTAAGTGTCACAACGTTTGCTTCACCTTCCATATCTGTATTTTATCTTTCTAATTTAATCACACTCGTAAGATATTATATATCTTAGAGTCAACTTTGAACTTAGATAGATTTATCTCAACTCACTTGCCTAGAATAGAAACTTCAATAAGATCTCTATTTAAGCACATGCCCTGACTTTCCTTTTTAATCCTTTAAGCACTTGAAAAATGTTTATTATTGTAGTCTTCATAAAACTTAAGAAAGATCACAAGAGCCATGTCTTTAATTTCCCTTCATAAAGAAAATCTAAAGTTTATTAAATAGTTTATTGAACCTTTTGAATCGTATTCAAAACATTGACTATTTAATTAACTTTTAAGCAATGATAGAATTAAGTCGATACTTAAATCTTACAATTTTGAAAACAACCTTTCCAAAATTAGATGTGGTCATTCTTATCCCGGCGTTTGAATTAATTGTCATCGTATGATGAGAATGATCATCTTGGATCGTATTCAATAAATGATTAATTCATTGAAACTTATTTCAAATGATTTAATCATATCATGAGCGTCCTCTTTCATTAATAATTAAAGCCTTGGAGTACTCCATCAAATATGTAGTCTCCTTGTCTCCAACTACTATAACGGGATTGCTCGTGTCATTGCTTATTTTAAAAGGATTAAAATTTCTTAACCTTATTTGAGAATGTTTCTCAAAAGGTAACAGTCATAATTTGGTTTTTACTAATCGAGAATTAAAAACATAAATATAAAGTTTGCTAAAACTACAACATAAAATAAAGATAAAAAGAGTGTTGTTGTCGATACACGCAAAATCAAAAATGGTCTTTTGGTTTATGATTTTGCTCCCACTAGTCATCTCCCAATTGACTTTCAAGAATCTTTCAAAATTCTTTAGTGGCCAAGATCCCATCTGGTTACCCCGATTCCCGACGATGGCCGATCAACCGGAATAATTCGAAAGGTATGTAACACTTACCAATCACATCTCTATGTGACTCTTGGTGGTTGACTAGTCAACTTTTTGACAATTCACATCTTTATGTGGTAGTCAACCTCTTGCCTCTATAATAAGACGGTCCTGACGAGGGCCAATCACCGCAATACTCTAGTCAAGTCATAACTCAATATTCGCGAGATCTCATGCGATCATATCTCAATAACGACGATAAACCCGTGGTAGGTCAACTCCCAACGTGGGCCGATCAGTTGGATCCGAACAAGGGCTCTTCACCGTCACTATAATATTGGGAGTCATTTTATAACTCGATTTTTTGTTGTGGGAGTAATTTTAAATTAATTCTCTTAATTAATTTATTATGGTCTCATCATGTATATCTATCCCTATAGACATACATCCTACACATTCATCTAGATCGTGCCTAATTATGCATCTATCGTATCATATAAAATAAATACAAGCACAAAATAAATAAATGCGTAAAGTAACCGGTATGATCATGGACTTTTCCTAGGTGCGGTTTCGAATACAAACTGACGAAACCGCGGGTCACAATCTAAGGGTAGCTGCAACCGTCAATAGGATCTTTAATGCGTCATCTCTAATGGGATCTTTATTCTTCTTTCTTTGGACCCCATCTTCTGCTTCATTCTTGTTACATTTAATTCTATTTAATAAAATAAATACACCCGCCGCATACGGGGGGCCTACGGGAATGGGATAAATGCAGAAAATAAACTAGGTCACGTTCTTCATATCAGCCTAGGACAATTTTTAAAGCAACAGAATAATTAAATCATTCACATCTATCCTATCGTTCGAGTCCATGATCAATCGGGGTCCATATAATCATATTATATCGACTATATCCATTCCATACACTAACATCTTATGAAAAAGATAAATTAAAATTTAACTACTTGCGTCTTAATCAATTAACATTTAATCTATTAAATAATTTTATCCAATCAATTAACTAATTAACAATTAATTAATTAAATGATTTTAATCGAAATAAAATTAACGATTAATTTTAAACCGGTTTCAATTTTAATTTTAATTAATTGGAACTATTCCAAAAATAAATCAAAATTAAAATTAGGTCTCTTTTGTTTCTTTCCTTTTGATTCCTAATCAAAAGGGATGCCTATGGTTTCCTAAACCAAGAGGCATCTCCCTTGGCCCTTTTCAAAATCAAAATTTTGAAAAGGGCCTAGGCCTAGGCCGTTTCCAAAATCAAATATTTTGAAAAGGGCCTAGGCCTATTCCAAACAAAATTTAGAAAGGCCAATATTTTGGTTAATATGCCTGGCCACTTTCCAAAATCAAAATTTTGGAAGTGGCCTAGGCCTAGGCTTTTTCCCAAATCAAATATTTGGAAAGGGCCGAGGCCTATTCCAAACAAAGTTTGGAAAGGCCGTTATTATTTTAATGCCATGTGGCATCCCAATGGCCCAAACTATTTGAACTAATGGTTAGGCCACATTACACAACTAAACAAAAGAGGGTATATTGATTAAACCACCATTAATGTGCCCAGAACACTATATGGTGTGACCGTCTTATCCGGACCGTCGACATTGGTTGTCTAAGTGGGGCATTTGTATATGATGAGAGTCATATAGAATTTGGACCGATTTAATCTGCATTTCTCATATAATTTCGTGATTGAGAAATCTTATTAAATCATAAGATGATCATATGTGTTCGTTAAGGATCGCTAAGAGGCGCGGTCCGAATCACTTTCACGTTGGCACTATTCTGGAATGAGTGAGAAGTGTGTGTCTCACAGATATGGAATCCATTCCTTCCCGCGGGAAGTAGAAAGACAATCCCCTTATTTGTTGATCCTAGAAACTGATCGATCCGCGGAGTTCGTATTGGTTATGAACTAATTGATCACTAGTGGGTTAATGGTAAATAAGGATAAGATGTATTGAAGAGGGTTTACCGAAATAATCCCGCTTCATTACGGATAGTCTATGGTGTTAGGAAATCTACGCGGGAACGCAGCGGAATTCAAAATTTTGATTTCCTTTTAACCAAGATCGACTTCGTTTAAGCAATAAACAAATAAGCTAAAGACGGTGGTGACCTTGCTTGATCTAAAAGATCGACGCTTTGACCGTCTAAAGAGAGCAGCGATGCACGGAGCCGCCCAAGCATTCGGCCTCTACCGCTAGTCCACAGCGAACAACCCGCCAGAATCCCCATTGGATTGCTACTAGAAAAACTCGGCTGCTAGACCGACTTTTTCTCTCTCATAAATCTCTCTCTAGGAAGCTCTCTATTTTTCACAAGAACTATTAGCTCTTGGAATTATGATGTACAAAAGAGCTTGACACCAACTTCCTATTTATAGGTAAAGGTGGCGCCCTATAGGAGTGGAGAGGAAGAAAACATTTTACTAGTAAAATAAGGAAAATATAATTGATTGATTTTCTCATTAATATCAAATATTTCCAATATATTGTCAATATCTTATAATGACTATATTTATCTTGTTACCATAAATCAATTTACAAATGTGTATATATCACATATATATATTATTACACATATAAATCCATTTATATATAAATATGTACTACTTAAATATGCATCCCTTGGACACGTGATACACACATCACATGCATATACAATTCACGCCAACACATATATATTTATACATATATATTAATATCTAATATAAATATAATACTATGATTAATTAACTTGCAAAATCCATGTGTATCATATACACATATATTTCGCCCCATATAAAAATACATTTAATTAATCAACATAATTAATATCTTGTATTATATTTATTCATAATAAATAAATACCACTATATTAATTTATCACTATAACCTTTATAGTCTTGAGATAAACTCCTTATTTGGTTATCATCTATAACCATATTTTAATCCGGCTAGATGTTCATATGTGTGTGACCCCATAGGCTTCCGAATATGTTGGCCGTAGACACAAAGTGCAAATTACGAAAATGCCCTTCATACCTAACGATCACGGGATAGCGTCTAGCAACACACCGTGACCCCCAATCATCTGAAGAGTCAAATGCAATGACTGCTACCTTTCATGTGAAACAGTTACCGTGTAACTTACAATCATATCGCTGTAATAATATCACTACGATCGTATCTCGAGTGTCAATACATTAACGATTGTATCTTATAATCTGGATATCATGCTCTCTCGGAATAACATATTTAATCCCACTTTGCAAAGATTCTCGAGAGCTAGACATTCCTTATAAGAAGGCCATTTCGGATATTCAATCTCAATCATAGGATACGCGATTCCCGGACGAACTAACATGTATACTGTTAGGAAATCACTAGTTTAACGCGGCGGAATTTAAAATTTGATTTCCTTTTCTAGATCGTTCTTCGTTTAATGCAATAAACACGTTAAGTAGTTTGACGGTTATACCTTGGATGATCTACAAGATCGTCGCTTTGACCGCCAACGGAGAGTAGTTCAATGCGCAAGCCGTCCACGCGTCCGGCCTCTATCGCTAATCCACACGAACCCCTCGCCGGAATCCTCCTTGGATTGCTATCGAAAAACTCCGGTCGCTAGACCGGACCTTTTCTTCCCTCACAAACTCACTATGGAGAGCTCTCTATTTTACACAAGAATTATGAACTCTTGCAATTGTGATGTACAAAAGAGCTTGACACCCACTTCCCTTTTATAGAGGAGGTGGCGCCCCATATCAGGTGTGGAGGAGAAGAAAACCTTTTTTCTAATAAAATAAGGAAAATCAACTAGATTGATTTATCTCTTTAATTATAATTTATTTTGTCAATATCATATATTGATTATAATTATCTTATTACCATAAATCTATTTTTCAAAATCAATTAATATCTTATATTAATATTATGGCAATCTTTATTAATTAAAATGCACAATCCAAGTGTATCTTATACACACAAAAGTGGCGCCCCATTAGTCAACTAATTGACTTCCGGAATATTCTTTAATTAATATAATTTGTAATATCCTGTATTTTATTTATTCATAATAAATAAATACCACCATATTAATTTACCACTATAACCTTTATAGTCTAGAGATAAACTTTCCTTATTTGGTTATCAACTATAACCGCATTTTAATCCGACTCGATGTTCATATGTGTGTGACCCGATAGGCTTCCGAATATGTTGGCCGTAGACACAAAGTGCATTTTACTAAAATGCCCTTCATACCTAACGATCACGGGATAGCGTCTAGCAACACACCGTGACCCCCAATTATCGAAAGAGTCAAAAGCAATGACTACTACCTTTCATGTGAAGCGATTACCGTGTAACTTACAATCCTGTCATTTGTAATAATATCCATACGATCGTATCTCGAGTGTCAATACATTGACGATCGTATCTTACAACGGATATCATGCTCTCTCGGAATAACACATTTACTCCGACTTTGCAAAGATTCTCGAGAGCTAGACATTCCTTATAAGAAGGCCATTTCGGATATTCGATCCCAATCATAGGATACGCGATTCCCGGACGACCAATCATGTATACTCCGCATGCTTCAATATCATACCCAATCACTACCGCATGATCGCCCCGTGGTTAGGAGAAATCTCAATAGTGTCAAAGCATGACAATCCACACCGTGATGCCATGAAGACTCCGGTCAAAAGGATAATTACACAACCGCCACATAGTGTGACACTTAATGTAAGTGGTCAGTCTAACGTACGCATTCTCTAATACACGTCCACGTACAGTCCAAGTGTCTCTACACTTCGATAGACGAGATCTATCCCTACCTTCTAAAAGATAGAAGACATCCAATACGTGCTAGTCGATTATACTATCAATGTCCCATTTGATAATACATAAGACTAGAGACATTTAAGTACCAACCTTGTTATAGTGATTAGAGATCTCATCAACCATAATCACTATCATGGTTTCTCTATCATGATTGATACTAGGGACGTTACTATATATATACGACAAATAATATGAAGATAAACAATATATAATAACATAAGTGCTTTTATTAATCATAATAAAGTTATTACATGAACTTAATAGATCGTAAACGACCCGACCCGGTCGGATCCGGTCCAACCCGATTGGGTTTAGGACACCTTTCCAACAATCTCCCACTTGGCCTAAAGCCAATCACCCATATGCCTAAGCCTCGTGCAAGTGAACATGTTTCTCATGCTTAGCTTGAGACAATGCCTTGGTTAACGGATCGGCTATGTTATCATCCGTGTGGACTTTCTCTATCTTTACATCTCCTCTATCTACTATCTCTCTAATCAAGTGATAGCGCCGTAGCACATGTTTGGACTTCTGATGAGACCTTGGTTCCTTTGACCGAGATATTGCTCCATTATTATCACAGTACAGAGGCACCGGACCTTCAATGGAGGGAACCACACTAAGTTCAGTAATGAACTTCTTCATCCAAACTCGCTTCCTTTGCCGCCTCCGAGGCTCGCTATGTATTCGGCTTCCGTTGTAGAGTCCGCGAGTAGTCTCCTCGCTTGGAACTCTTCCACTCACCGCTCCGCCGTTAAGCGTGAAAACAAATCCAGATTGTGACTTGAAGTCGTCCTTGTCGGTTTGGAACCGGCATCCGTGTAACCTCGTAATACTAAATCATCGTTCCCGAAAACCGGGAACATATCCCTAGTACGTCTCAAGTACTTAAGGATATTCTTGACAAACAATCCGGTGACCATCACCTGGATTGGACTGGTACCTACTAGTCATACTAAGAGGGTACGAGACGTCTGGTCTTGTGCATAACATGGCATACATGATAGACCCGATTGCCGAAGAATAAGGGACTTTACTCATTTGTGCCCTTTCCTCCTCTGTCTTAGGACTCATTCCCTTTGACGGGTAGACCCCATGTGACATGGGCGGCAATCCTTTCTTGGATCGCTCCATGCCGAATCTCTTCAAGACATCTTGTCTATGTAGGTGGATTGCGACGGACCAAGCAACCTTTTAGATCTATCTCTATAGATCTTTATTCCCGAGAATATAGGTTTGCCTCACCCAAGTCCTTCATTGAGAAGTTCTTGGATAACCAAGCTTTGACTCGATTGTAACATAGGCACATCATTCCCTATGAGCGAGTATGTCATCCACATAAAGCACTAAGAACACAATGGCACTCCCACTAACCTTCTTGTAAACACGGGGCTCATCTTCATTCTTGATGAAATCAAACTGTTTGATTATCTCATCAAAGCGAAGATTCCAACTCCGAGAAGCTTGCTTTAATCCATAAATGGATCTTTGCAGTTTACACACCATCCTGGCGTCATTGGTTGTGAAACCTTCAGGCTGTGTCATATACACTTCCTCGACGGGTTCCCGTTAAGGAAAGAAAATTTGTTTTCACATCCATCCGCCAGATTTCGTAATCATGGTATGCTGCAATAGCGAGCAAAATTCTAATGGATTTTAACATGGCAACAGGCGAGAAGGTTTCATCATAGTCAACTCCTTGTCTTTGCTTATAACCTTTTGCCACCAACCTCGCCTTGTAGGTGGTCACGTTACCGTCCATGTCGGTCTTTCTCTTAAAGACCCATTTGCACCCTATGGGAACTATTCCCTCAGGCGGATCAACTAAGTTCCAAACTTGGTTGTCTTTCATGGATTCCATTTCAGAATTCATGGCTTCTAGCCATTTCTCTTTGTCATGCCTTAATAGCACTTCCTCATAAGTTCTAGGGTCCTCATCTTCCATGAGATACACGCCGGTGTACCTTTCGGTTCACGGCGTTCCCGGTGGATCTTCGAGGTGCTAGTGTGTCCACGGTAGAGGCCGGTGTCACATCCGTGTGTGGCAAGTCCTCTACTTCCGTCAACCGACTATTATCCGTAAGTGGTTCTCGAATTTCTTCAAGATCAATTTTACTCCCACCGACCCTATCCGAATAAACTCTTTCTCCGAGAAAGTGGCCGATCCCGGCAACAAACACCTTTTGTTCCTCAGGATGGTAAAATTGGTACCCTTTGGTTTCCCTAGGATATCCCACAAATAGACATTTGTCAGACCTGGGCTCTAATTTGTCAGGCATCATCCGCTTCACTTAAGTCGGACAACCCCAAGGTTTTAGATGACCTAGGCTCGGTTTTCTCTTAGTCCATACCTCGTATGGCGTAGAGTCAACCGTCTTTGATGGAACTCGGTTCAGTGTATAGGATGCGGTTTCTAGAGCATACCCCCAAAACGATTTTGGAAGAACTCGCGTAGCTCATCATGGATCGCACCATGTCTAACAAGGTGCGGTTCCTCCTCTCGACACGCCATTCATCCGTGGCGTTCCGGGAGGAGTCCATTCGAGTAGAATCCCATTCTCCTTCAAATAATCTTGAAACTCTCCATCTAGGTATTCTCCGCCTCGATCGGATCGAAGTGTTTTGATTTCTTTACCCAGTTGTTTCTCCACCTCACTTCGAATTCCTTGAACTTTTCGAAGGCTTGATTTAAACTTCATTAAGTATATATAACCATAGCGAGAATGGTCATCGGTGAAGGTGATAAAATAAGAGTATCCTCCTTTGGCTTGAATTGACATTGGGCCACACACATCGTATGTATGAGCTCAAGCAATTCATTGGATCTTATCCCTTTGCCACTGAAAGGTGACTTTGTCATCTTGCCAAGTAAACAAGCTTCGCATGTGTCAAACGATTCGTAATCGAATTGATCCAACATTCCATCTTTATGGAGTTTGGAAATGCGATTCTTATTTATATGGCCAAGTCTACAATGCCATAAGTAGGATTCATTCAAGTCATTTGTTTTGGCTTTCTTGTTATTTATATTAAGTACGTCAACATTCATATCTAATATGTAGAGACCATTGCTAAGTATGCCAGTACCATAAAAGATTCCATCACGTGAAAAAGAACAACATTTATTCTCAAACGTAAATGAAAAACCATCAACATCTAATGCGGAAATAGAAATAATGCTCTTCGTAAGAGCGGGAACAAAATAACAGATTATTAAGTTCTAGTACTAGCCCACCGGGCAATGAAAGAAAATAAACTCCTACGGCCGCGCGCAAAGAACACTTGCTCCATTTCCAACGCGTAGGTCCACCTCTCCTTTCCTCGGATCTCTAGTTCTTCTTAGTGCCTCGCATATTCGTACAAATATGAGAACCACAACCGTATCTAATACCCGGTGGTTAGACTTAGAAGAAGCAATATTGATCTCAATCATAAATATACCTGAAGTCGAAGCATCAGAATGCTTCTTCTTGGTACTCAAGAAGCCTTTGCAGTTTCTCCTCCAATGTCCGGTCTCACCGCAATGGAAGCAAGCATCCTTGGATTTGTCTTTCGCTATCTTAGGCGTTGGCTTAGGTGTAGCCTTCGCCTTCTTGGACTTCTTTTGGGCTTTTGCCTTGCCCTTGCTCGAAGTGACCAAAGCAACACTTGCTTTCCCTTCCCCACAGTGCCCTCAGCAGTCTTTAACATGTTCAATAACTCCGCAAGGGAGCAATCTATCTTGTTCATGTGATAGTTCATCACGAACTGCGAGAATGAATCAGGTAGAGATTGCAGAATCAAGTCAATACTCAATTCTCGTTCCAATTTGTGGCCCAGCTTCCCAAGCCTCTCTATGTACCCGATCATTTTAAGCACGTGTGACCCCACAGCAGTCCCAGATGCCATCTTACAACTAAACAGGGCCTTCGAGACCTCGTACCTCTCGGTGCGAGGGCGAGAAGCATAAAGTTCCTTCGGGTGGACCATGATAGAGTAGGCGTCCATAGACTCATCTTGTTTCGCGGTTCGGGTGTCATAGAAGCAAGCATGATACATGTAGCATCGATCTTGTCGAACGGTGCTTGTTGTACTTCTCGACAACATCTACAGCCGAACCCTCAGCGGGCTTTTCCGGTAGGGCCTCGTCCAAGACATAGCCAATCTTCTCGTGCCTCAAAACGATTTTGAGGTTTCTTTCCCAATCGAGAAAATTTGTCTCGTCAAGCTTGTTTTCGATGATAAAACGAAGGTTCAATTTGTTTGACATTTTCTACAACAATAAATAAAGATAGAATAAGTAAAAGCTCATGTATAAAAACCCTAAATTTGCACTTAATAACTCTATAAGGTTTTTTTACTCCCACTAGCCAACTATTCCCTATTGGCTTTCAAGAAAACAGTTCCTTTAGTGGGCAAGATCCCATTGAACTACTCCGACCCCCAACTTTGGCTGATGGGCCGAAAATAATTAAACAGGTGGACAACGATTTGTCGATCGTATCTTATACGATTCTTGTTGTTTGACCAATCAACTCTTTGACAATATTTCATCTTATGAAAATAGCCAAACCCTTGCCTCTAAAATCCAAACGACCCCGCTTTGGCTGGTGGCCGAGAGAATTCTTAGTCGAGTCTTAACCCCAATATTCATGAGATCTCTTTCGATCATATCTCGATAACGACGATATACCCGAGGTAGGTCAACCCCCGCTTTGGCTGGTGAGTTGGGTCCGAACAAGGGCTCTTCACCGTCGTTATAATATGGGGAGGCAATTCCGACTTGATTTTTGATGTGGGAATAATTTTAAATTAATTCACTTAATTAATTTAGTTCAATTATGGTCTCATCTATTATATGCATATTACTACGATATCATATAAAGTAATACATACACAACATTCCGTGCATAAAATAACCGGTATGATCATGGACTTTTCTAGGTGCGGTTTCGAATACAACCGACGAAACCGCGGGTCACAAACTAAGGGTATCGCAACCGCCAATAGGATCTTTATTGCTGTACGCCAATGGGTTCTTTATTTCTCCTTGGTCTTCAACTTCTTGCTCCATTCTTGTTACATAATAAATAATTACACCCGCCGCACACGGGGGGAGCTAACGGGAATGGGATAGTTGCAAAAAGTAAACTAGGTCACGTTCTTCATAACGGCCTAGGACAATTTTTCAAAAAAACCAACATAAAGAAAACATTCCCATCTATCCTATTGGTCGAGTCCATGATCAATCGGGGTCCATATAATCACATTATATCTACACATCTAATCCATACAATTTTATCTTATGAAAAAGATTAAATTCTAATTTTAACTACTACTACTCATGCGTCTTTATTTTATCACGTCAAATAATTAAATAACTTTTAATTAATTATATGACTTAACCGAAAATTAAAATTAACATTTAATTTTAAATCAATTTCAATTTTAATTAAATTTGAACTATTCAAAAAAAATTAAAATTATAAAGTCTCCTATTTGTTTCCTTTCCAAAACTAAATTTAGCTTAGGCCTGCCCACTTTCCAAAATCAAAATTTTGGAAGTGGCCTAGGCCTAGGCCTATTCCAAATCAAATATTTGGAAAGGCCAAATTATTTTAGTCTAGGCCTGGCCACTTTCCAAAATCAAAATTTTGGAAGTGGCCTAGGCCTAGGCCTTTTACAAATCAAATATTTGAAAAAGGGCCTAGGCCTATTCCAAATCAAAATTTGGAAAGGCCAAATAATTTTGGTTTAGGCCTGGCCACTTTCCAAAATCAAAATTTTGGAAGTGGCCTAGGCCTAGGCCTTTTACAAATCAAATATTTGAAAAGGGCCTAGGCCTATTCCAAATCAAAATTTAGAAAGGCCAACATGCCATATGGTTTCCCAATGGTCCAAACTATTTGAACCATTGGTTGGCCATATGACACAACTAAACAAACGAGATATCTATGCACAATAAAATATCACAAAACGAAAAGGGTCGATCTCCCCCATTGGAAGAGGAGAGCCGACGGACGGCAACCCTAGGGTTACCGCCGCCGCCGCCACAGAGGGAGGGGGGCGCCACCAGTCGGCCGACCCCCCAATGAACCCTAATTTTTTTATTATTTTTTTTTTAACGTTTCGTGATTTAAATCTTGCATCTATTGATTAAATACTACGCAATTAAAATAAGCTTATTGCTTAAGCACGAAGTCTGTCTCTGATACCACTGTTAGGAAATCACTAGTTTAACGCAGCGGAATTTAAAATTTGATTTCCTTTTCTAGATCGTTCTTCGTTTAATGCAATAAACACGTTAAGTAGTTTGACGGTTATACATTGGATGATCTACAAGATCGTCGCTTTGACCGCCAACGGAGAGTAGTTCAATGCGCAAGCCGTCCACGCGTCCGGCCTCTATCGCTAATCCACACGAACCCCTCGCCGGAATCCTCCTTGGATTGCTATCAGAAAAACTCCGGCTGCTAGACCGGACCTTTTCTTCCCTCACAAACTCACTATGGAGAGCTCTCTATTTTACACAAGAATTATGAACTCTTGCAATTGTGATGTACAAAAGAGCTTGACACCCACTTCCCTTTTATAGAGGAGGTGTCGCCCCATATCAAGTGTGGAGGAGAAGAAAACCTTTTTTCTAATAAAATAAGAAAAATCAACTAGATTGATTTATCTCTTTAATTATAATTTATTTTGTCAATATCATATATTGATTATAATTATCTTATTACCATAAATCTATTTTTCAAAATCAATTAATATCTTATATTAATATTATGGCAATCTTTATTAATTAAAGTTCACAATCCAAGTGTATCTTATACACACAAAAGTGGCGCCCCATTAGTCAACTAATTGACTTCCGGAATATTCTTTAATTAATATAATTTGTATATAATTAATATCCTGTATTTTATTTATTCATAATAAATAAATACCACCATATTAATTTACCACTATAACCTTTATAGTCTAGAGATAAACTTTCCTTATTTGGTTATCAACTATAACCGCATTTTAATCCGACTCGATGTTCATATGTGTGTGACCCGATAGGCTTCCGAATATGTTGGCCGTAGACACAAAGTGCATTTTACTAAAATGCCCTTCATACCTAACGATCACGGGATAGCGTCTAGCAACACACCGTGACCCCCAATTATCGAAAGAGTCAAAAGCAATTACACCTACCTTTCATGTGAAGCAGTTACCGTGTAACTTACAATCCTGTCGCTGTAATAATATCCATACGATCGTATCTCGAGTGTCAATACATTGACGATCGTATCTTACAATCTGGATATCATGCTCTCTCGGAATAACACATTTACTCCCACTTTGCAAAGATTCTCGAGAGTTAGACATTCCTTATAAGAAGGCCATTTCGGATATTCGATCCCAATCATAGGATACGCGATTCCCGGACGACCAATCATGTATACTCCGCATGCTTCAATATCATACCCAATCACTACCGCATGATCGCCCCGTGGTTAGGAGAAATCTCAATAGTGTCAAAGCATGACAATCCACACCGTGATGCCATGAAGACTCCGGTCAAAAGGATAATTACACAACCGCCACATAGTGTGACACTTAATGTAAGTGGGTCGATCTAACGTACGCATTCTCTAATACACGTCCACGTACAGTCCAAGTGTCTCTACACTTCGATAGACGAGATCTATCCCTACCTTCTAAAAGATAGAAGACATCCAATACGTGCTAGTCTGATTATACTATCAATGTCCCATTTGATAATACATAAGACTAGAGACATTTAAGTACCAACCTTGTTATAGTGATTAGAGATCTCATCAACCATAATCACTATCATGGTTTCTCTATCACAGATTGATACTAGGGACGTTACTATATATATACGACAAATAATATGAAGATAAACAATATATAATAACATAAGTGCTTTTATTAATCATAATAAAGTTATTACATGAACTTAATAGACTGTAAACGACCCGACCCGGTCGGATCCGGTCCAACCCGATTGGGTTTAGGACACCTTTCCAACATATACTCCGCATGCGGTATCATACCCAATCACTACCGCATGATCGCCCTATGGCTAGGGAAACCTCAATAGTGTCAAAGCATTACCATCCACACCGTGATGCCATGAAGACTCCGATCTTAAGGATAATTACACAACCGCCACATAGTGCGACACTTAATGTAAGTGGGTCGGTCTAAAGTACGCATTCTCTAATACACGTCCACGTACAGTCCAAGTGTATCTACACTTTGATAGACGAGATCTATCCCGGCCCTTAAAGACAGAAGACATATAATACGTGCTAACATGTTCATACTATCAATGCCTTGTGTAATAGTACATCCGCCCAGAGACATTTAAGTATCAAACTTATTATAGTGATTAGAGATCTCATCAACCATAATCGCCTATCATGGTTTCTCCATCACAGTTTAATACTAAGTGTTAGGTGTAGTGCCCGAAAAACAATTATATAATTGTTTTAGGACAGAATTAATAATTCATCTTATTATATGCATGTATGCTTATAATTAAGACACTACTGAAAACCCTAAGTACCTCGTTTATGTAATCACATATCTCAGTGTATGGCTATACACAAGAGGAATGAGTTAGTGAGATGTACTTAAAATTAACTTAGTCCGTAGCGTTTATTAATCTGAGTACGGGTCTTAAGATTAATTTGCTAATAATGCACCCAGAACACTTTAGGTGTGACGTTCTTATCCGGACTGTCGGTAATAGGGTACCTAGTGGGGCATTTATATATGATGATAATCATATAGGGCTGGACCAATTTGATTTGAGTTCTAGATATAATTCCGTGATCGAGAAGTCTTATCGAATCACAAGATGATCATATATGGATTAATCTCAATCCTGAGGTGATCACAGACAACTGCTTAGACTATGGTAGAGTTTGATGTGTTAGTAAGGATCAATTCGCAGTATGTGGTCCAACACTTCTCGTTGGCTCTATTCTGGAATGAGTGAGTAGTCTGCGCTATCACAGATATGGAATCCATTCCTTCCCTCGGAAAGTAGACAGACAGTGTCCTTATTTGTTAATCCTAGAAACTGACCGATGCGCGCAGTTCATATTATATTAGTTATGAACTATTTGGTCACTAAGGGGTTAATGGTAAATAAGGATAAGAGGTTTCGAGAAGGGTTTACGGAGATATCCCGAATCGTAACGAACAGTCTATGGAGGATTTATCCGTATGTAATGATTATATCAGTGGTCACCTTATGACTCATTGTTGAGTATAAGTTATCTATATTCGGCAGAGTTCATTTTCGGGTTTATGGTGGTGTAATCCCGGAATTAATAGATTGAATATTATTGTTCGGTCTGACGAATAATTTTATTCAATTTATTGTAGCTACTGAATATGGGTCCATGGTCCCCGACGTGGCTCCTAATATAGCATATATATTTTCTCATCGTTTCACCTCAATTAATATTAAAAAGTTGGATTGCACTGTTTAATAGATATGTGGATTAATTGTTTAGTTGGACTAGATAATTAAATGCATGGAAAAGAAATTTTTCGTGGACTCGGCCCAATATGTGTAAAATGCGTGTGGCCCTATTTATCTAGGGTTTAGGGCGCATTTTGTGACTATTAAGTAATTATTGGAAAATTGGTTTTCTTGGATAATTATTTAATATATGATTTAATCATTTATTTGTTAAGTGATAAATCATGGAATATTAGATAATATATTTATTTATCCTAATTTGTTTGGGATATATATTATATTTATCTTATATTTAAATTAAGGATTAATCCAATAATTATCTCTTAATTATTAAATCCTTGGAGGACAAGGATTTCTCTCCTATATAAAGAGAGTTCTCCCAAGCCTTTTCACAACACATAATTTTTGACATTTTGAGAAGTATTAGGCTTAGAATTTTCGGCCTAAGTACTTGGGTTTGAGTTTTTAGAAAAACTTCGGGTTTTTCTAAGGTAGCATATCGATGAGGTCCGACGGCTTGAAACACCATCCACCTAGTGGTTCTTGGAAACACACGTTGGAAGACTGTGGCTTCTCATCTAGCTTGGATCTTGGATTGAAGATTGTTCTTGGAGTTTATTCACCATAAAGCGATAAGCAATCTAACCACCTCGTAGGTTAGATTTATTATTTATGTATTTTGATTGTTTAGATCTAGATCTTGTATTTTCTCGTCGCGTAATCGGATCAATAAATGATTGATCCGGCGATATTACATCCAACAAATGGTATCAGAGCCTTTGATCTATCAATCAAAGTATGTGAATTTTAGATCTAGGAGTGGAAAAAGCATGTTTATATTGTTTTTGTTTTCGTTTTTAATTTAGTTAAATTCGAAAATTTCATTGATATATGCCTTGTGATTATTGTGGTCGAAGAGATGGATTGGGGTTGGTATTGTTTACCCGTAGATCTATTTTGTAGCTCTCTTGTTTAGCAACAATTGAGCATAGGATTTGTATTTAATTTATATGTCAATCGAATTTTATGTAAAAAGATGCAAGCTTTATTGTAATTTTATATATTCCGGGCTCGAAACATAAAGATCTTGGTGAAAAGATGAAGATCAAGGCGAAACCCAAGGTCTGAACGAGGAGAAATGGTTAAAACCCTGTTTTTTTTAATTAAAAATCTGCTACAGGACTTTCTGCGACGCTGAAAAGCATCGCTATAAGTCTGTTTTTTTAAAACCCACGACTACGGTTTAATTTTTCGGCAGCTGCATGTATATTTTTTTTAATCTGATTTTTATATACATTCTGCCGTTTTGGCAGAAAACAAAAAAAATATTTTTCTGGAAAATAATTAATATACAGCCGTATATAAAAAAAATAATTATTAAAAATGTTTTAATTATAATAAATTGGATTTATCTAATTTAAAAATCCTTTCTCCTCTCGGGTGTTCGTGGTTCGTGATCCGGCGGTTTGAGATCAAGACTCGAAGACTTAGATTAGTTTTACTTTTCCTTAGAAAGTAGGTTAGTCGGGGGTACCAACGGTCTATCTCGGTGTTTAATTTTTCTGTTTATTTTTTCATGTATGATCGAAATTATGTGATAGAAACCGGAAAATTGCCATGACATGCATCATATCATGATTCCACTTCAATGCATACATGTAGCTAGTTTATTTCGAATAAATTAGGCATGTATAACTCGTATAATTAGTTAAAAAGCTTTTTTAATTAATATGTGGTAGTTAATTAATTAAGTAACTAATTATAAAAACCGAGGAACCAGGTTTTGTCAATCGTTACGATTTTAGTGATGGATTCTCGGTGAATCCTACTTAGATAAATCATTGAGTTTTCGGTGATGCCTTCTCGGTGAACCCACCTTAAACGAAACGAGATTACGCTTTAGTTGACAATTTAGAAATCGGAAAATCTTAGTACATGGGTTCGGAAATGGTCTAACCATGGTTGGGCGAGTTCACCTGAGCTACGGCTCGATTGACTCCCCTCCACGTGTGACGTTTGCACGGGGGTTCAACAAGACTTAGCATATCCGATAAGCCTTCAGGCTAAACGGGGCTTCTCTTGCCGGATCCGACCGACAGTCACATATGTTCCAATGAATAAGACGGCGTAGGCTTGCCTACTTAACCGACCATGTTCGGAGTACATGATTTGTTGTTTCTTATTGTCAAGCACGAAACCGTAATTAGTAAACCCACCACTTTTTCAAATTATTTAGTGGAAGCGGGGAAGGCGACGACCAACCACACGGCCTCTACCGTAGATGCAAGCACGTGAGAGAAGGGTGACACCTCGAGCCGCTTTGATTTCGGCCCCCTACGGTTGGTGTTCACCCCTATCAAAATTCAAGGCTTGGTCTCCGAAAGGATAGGATTTCGGGTACTCGTTGAGTCACTGACCGACCTTACGACGGCATACTCGGGGCGTACTTTGAGATCTGATATAGTAGGTCACACTCTTTATGGATATTTTCAAAATATCTAGGCTATAAAAAGGAAGTTAATCGATGATTAAGGTCCGGGATGTCTGATTCCCGTGAGATGTTCGATTCTCGAAGCTTAATCATGGAGAGAGATTGTCTCAGTTTAACCGTCACCTCTTTGACCTGCCCTACGGCGGCACTGAGGTGTGAGATTAAATCCTTGGAATGGTAGGATAGACTTTTGACAAGTTTATTATTCCTAAAATAAAAATCTAGTAGTGAAAATTTATTTTTTGAATTTAACTTTCGTCATGTTTATTTTACAACTTTAATCTCTAAGCTACTAAACTATTAGTAATAGGACTTCATTAAAAATGTGGAAGTAACAAGTACGTTGTAATTATCAAAAGAATGCAGTTAATTTTTTGGAAGAGATTTTTCCCTTGAGCCTTTAAAAACTTAAATGACATAGTATAGGTATGTCACGGATGTCGCTCGTGTTTAACGAGAGACGACCATACTTAGTTTACAAAAGATGATATAGGACTATCAGACAAATTCATTTAGTGAATTTTAAAAGTGTAATTACACAACAAATTTCTAAATTGAAAAATTTGAAAATCATACACATAAGGCGTTGCTAGTTAGACGGTATTTGGAACCGATAAACTAGTGGGAGACTTAGTCTTATGATTTGTTGTTTTTCTGAATCATTAGAAATGTGTAATAGACTGCACATAAGTTTCTCTTTTCATTGAAAAAACAAGAATAAAGCGTTGCTAGTTAGACAGTATTTGGAACTGATAAACTAGTGGGAGCTTAGCTATGGAGTTTTTCCAATCTTTTGAAACATCATGAACAAAGCATTGCTAGTTAGACAGTATTTGGAACTGATAAACTAGTGGGAGCTTAGTTCTGGGGTATTTTCTAATCTTTGAAAAATCATAAATACAAAGTGTTGCTAGTTAGACGGTATTTGGAACCGATAAACTAGTGGGAGCTTTGGTCTTATGATTTGACGATTAGAAAAATCGATAGTCCAAGCAAGTAACACTGAACATCCCATAGTTCAAGAGTAGTGTCTACTCAAACGCACTGCTATTTCAAGACTGTTCCCATCTAAGGAAAGTCGAGAATGGGAAAGAATTTGTATACGTGTTAGTCATCTAAACTAAGTAGTTTTAAGGCTAAACCGGAAAATTAATAAATTGTAAATTAGAGGATAAGGAAAGTGATTTCGGATCACTGACCAATGCATCCTTAGCAATTTTCTCGAAAGCTAAAGTTCTTTGGAAGAACTAGGTAGCTTTGCATTAAACGATAAATAAAATAGACAACGGGCAGTTATTTCAGATAGACTAGTGGGAGTGATATAAGAAAACGAATCTCGGATTCAATTCTTGAGTATCACATAAAATTTCGGATTCGTTGGAACGAACGTATTCATTTTCAATAGGATAATTTGTTTGTCTTATTGACGATGAATATAACATTCGTAGCATGAATCCAAGACTTGGAATTTTGTTTGATAAAGTCAGAACCACTAAGCATTGCTGAAAACATATTAGTAACACATCTTAAAATATATAAACGCAAATGGTTTCCGTATTTCTATAAACGCTTCTTTCTATTCTATTAATTAGTGCATATTCCTTAAAGACAAGATCTGAAGACTGGCTTAGGGTGATTCCTATCTCCCAGTCAAAGGAACACTGTCTCAAAAGAACAATGACTAAGTTTCATTTCAATCAGGAAAGGGTAATAGATTTAAAGAAGTAACATAGCTTGTTCATAACAACCTTCGGGTCATATGAAAGGTACAAGCTAGTGGGAGCTTTTGAAGTAGTGACATCTTGTCTGACAACTATTCAAAACTCCGGTAAGTTTATCCAAAATATTTGGAGGAAATCTCTGATTTCACCAGAGATAGAGTATTCCATACTCAAAAATAGGTTATTGCGTAGTCTTCGGGACGGATGCTCGGCCTGCCTCCGAGTGAAATGTTTTCACTAAAGGATACACCATAAATTTGCCTTATATAGTTATTGATGTGCTACATACATTGCTGAAGTCATTTAAGATATTGGTTGCAAAATAACGGTTTACGTTGTAATGAAAAACCAAGAAGTCTACCTAAAAGATGCCTACGCATTTGTGGATAAGGAGTGAATTAGGTTCACCCCACTTCCGTAAATATAGACATTTAGCATTTAGTGCTTGAAGGTAGGACTGGAAATTTTGCTTACACGTTCAGAGCGTGAAATATCTTAATACATTGAGTAAAGGTTGATTATAAAACTCGTAAAATCAGAGAATGATGGTTATACTGTCAAACTCGGTCTGATGAAGTCTATAAATCACAGCTTTGGATCTTGAAGTATATGTACTCAAGATGTTACTAATTGATTTGTTCAGTCCACATCCAACACCGGCAGTTGGTGATAAAACTAATAAAAACTACTAAACTAGATCAGTATATTGATCCACCCCGAACGTAGTGGGAGTATGGTTTGTCCATTACCCATTGCAGGACCTTACGGTCTATAGGGTAGATTGATGACCTTTAATCCTTTGTGGGCAGTGTAGGATCCTGATCATAGAGGTTGGTTTAAAAGCCATAACCCTGTGAATGGAGTTTGATACTCCAGTTCTGTTGAAACTCTTGTAGAACCACCTGAGTATCTCAAGCCCAGTGGGAGTATTTGGAACTACACGGAGAAGAGTCAAATGAATAGGAAGGTTTAACTGTCAATGCAAAACCGAGTAATTTAAGGGTGATTCCCTAAAAGGTAGAGAGTTAACCAGACCGTGATCTCTCTTACCACTCAGTCTTGCTTGATTTCGTCAGAAAGCAGGAAATAGGGGTGATTCCCTAAGACTTCCTTGCCGAACAACAGAATCTGAATTCATTCAGAATAGAAGGGTTTTAGCTAAGAACAAATAACGGATTCGTTACAAAGCAGAAAATCGGGGTGATTCCCTAAGACCTTTTTGCGAGAATAACGGTATCTTAATTTATTCAGAAAGAACCTATGGCAGGATGCCTGCCATAGCTTATATCTTTTGGAGATTAAAGAAATACCCTAGGTCATTTCAAAGTCATATATTTTAATATGTGGACTTGACCAGAATGTTGATAAGTCTTTCGTAGACTAGGCATCAATATTAGTAAAGTAGTATGTAGATTAGTGTTTGTGAATGGTAACACTGAAACAGTTGGAACAACATGGGTGTGTTATCTGAAGTCAGAGTCTGACATGCCATCAAGATTCATTCTAAAAGATTTGATTCGCTCAAATTCTTGAGAATCTATCATTGGCAATCCCATCCATACACCTGGTTAAGATATTCTTGCATTTATGCAACATTCAACGATGTAGTCTACCCTACCTCTCAGGATTGATTATCTAAACCTGCGGATGAATACTAAATGGGATGTTTAGTGAATCCTTAACTCTCTTCGGGAGAATAAGGAATAATATGCTAGTATATTCAGGTGCAAATTAGAATATAAGTGATAACACTGATTCTGGCTTTAGGTCAGATTGAGGATGATCGTTAAATCGATCTCGGTCTCAGTGTTTACTCATGTGATAAAGTATTATCCAGTAAGCCGATACCACTTCATTGTGAAAACATTTGAGAGGTAACTCATAAGGATTTTGCAATCACTAGAGGTCATAAGCATATTGAAATCATACCACCGGATTAGATTGAAAGGCAACGTTTCGATCCCAAAGATTGACTCAAGCCGCCAACCTACCTACCAAGTCACAAGGTATTCGGATTCTAAATACGCGCCGGGTCACTGACCTACCCTGCGGCGGCACACTCCGGTCGTGCTTGGAAGGATGAATTACTAAGATCCGCTTGGAGGGTATGAATCTTGGGGATATGTCTCACTTGTTTTGATCAAGTGGGAGAATGTTGTAGATATAGATATCAAGGGTGTGCTCTAAAACAATTGATCCATTTGTCTTTCATGCAAGTGGGAGATTGTTAGGTGTAGTGCCCGAAAGACAATTATATAATTGTTTTAGGACCAATGTAATAATTCATCTTATTATATGCATGTATGCTTATAATTAAGATACTACTGGAAACCCTAAGTACATCATTTATGTAATCACATAACTCAGTGTATGGCTATACACAAGAGGATTGAGTTATTGAGATGTACATAAAATTAATTTAGTCCATAGTGTTTATTAATCTGAGTATAGGTCTCAAGGTTAATTTGCTAATAATGCGCCCAAAACACTTTAGGTGTGACAGTCTTATCCGGACTGTCGGTAATAGGGTACCTAGTGGGGCATTTATATATGATGATAATCATACGAAATTTGGACCAATTTGATTTGAGTTCTCGATATAATTCGTGATCGAGAAGTCTTATCGAATCACAAGATGATCATATATGGATTAATCTCAATCCCGAGGTGATCTGGACAACCGCTTAGACTTGGGTAGACTTTAATGTGTTAGTAAGGATCACTTCACGGTATGTGGTCCAACACTTCTCGTTGGCTCTATTCCGGAATGAGTGAGTAGTCCGTGCTATCACGGATATGTAATTCAATCCTTCCCTCGGGAAGTAGACAGACAGTTCCCTTATTTGTTAATCCTAGAAACTGACCGATGTGCGCAGTTCATATTAAATTAGTTATGAACTATTTGGTCACTAGAGGGTTAATGGTAAATAAGGATAAGAGGTTTCAAGAAGGGTTTACGGAGATATCCCGAATCGTAATGAACAGTCTATGGAGGTGTTGGACATATTTTAAGTTTTAGTGATGAATGTCAGAGTGGCTGTTATAAAGCAAAGGCAAAAAGATGTCTAGATCAAATGAATAAGCTTATTAGAGTTTGATCTTTGTATAGGTTTGATCAAACAAGCATTGTAAAAGGTCAGCTGACTTTCATCAGCAGACCTGTCTAGATCAGTAAGGTGCCTGAGTCAGTAGACTAGTTTAGGAACCTGCTGAAGACTGAAGGCTGAGGGCTCAAACTCAGTTATTGAAGGCTAAGGGATCAAACTTAGTGTTTAATGTCAAGGATATGGAATCAGAATTTAGGGAAGTCTGTGATGACCTAAAGCCGATTACATATACCTTGTGTACAAGGTCTAAGTTCCATAAGTTAAGTCGTGATTGGAACTTAGTTATGTTCAAATTGGTGTAATCTAACTTTATAACAAAAGGTTAGATATAAAGAAGTCAGCTGCAATGTTTATTAACACAGCAAACTTTGAACAGCTGACTGCCAAGCTTCTCTGCGGACCTAGATACACAGGAACCTGCTGAATACATATTTTGATTTAATCAAAGGGTACATTGGGAGATTACAATGATAAGGACAGATAACAACTTTTGATTTTGTCAACAAATCAATGATTAAGATTAAGGAGACGTTGGAAAGATTCAGAGCTTTACCCAATTGATACAATTCAAAGGGTAGACAGTCTGAAAACTGTCAAAAAGTAAACTGACAGTGTCAGAACTATGTACAGGGACAGAAAGCAAGTCAAGATGGAGACAAATCTGAAACGGCTATGTTTGAATTTCAAACAAAATTGACAAGATCCTCTACTATAAATAGAGGACTCCTAATTCAGATACAAATGATGAATTTTGAGGAAAAACAACAATCATCTTAAGCTTTCAGATTCTTATCAAGATATTCACCATGTTGATGTTACTGAGCTAAAAGCTACTGATCTAGTAAATTCTTCAAGTGTAACCTGCTATCAAGTTACATCAAGTATACTCACTTGAAGATTCCAAGCTGCTGATCATTTCATCCTGATCAAGCTGCTGAAAGCTGAATCACTTACTTGATTCAAACTTTCTTTTACAAGAAACCTGCTGAAGACAGAGAAGCACTTAGGTATCAAGAACTGTTGTTTGTGGTGGAGCTAGTGAAGAGGCAATCCTACCCTTCAAGGACCAGTGGAAGACTTTGGAGCATCAATCCTACCTGTTCCAAGTGTTCAGTTTGTGAAGCCATAGTTATTGGTGAAGGACAGACAACTTAGGGATTTTTGTAACTGCAACCTCAAAGATCTCTAGTGAATTACCTTCAACATCACAGGAGAAGAGTGGACTGACAGGATTACACCACCTAGAACCACTATAAAAAGTGACTACTTACTTTCTGCATTTAATTTTTGCATATAGTATATTTAGCACATCAACCTACTGAAACTAGCAACTGAATCACACACTCACACTACTGAGTATCTAATACTTAGTATCATATTTTAACAACAAGTAATAAGGCTTAAATTGAATAAATTCTACTGCAACAAATTCAGTTAAATCAACAGTCAGCAGACTACTGAGCTGTCAGCAGACTACTGAGTGGTCAGCAGGCTACTGAACTTGCTAAATTTGTTAACTCCAAAAGTTTTAAGTGTTAAGTTTATTCACCCCCCCCCCCCGCCTCTAAACTTAACCAAAGCCTTTTCAAGGGACCAACAATTGGTAGCAGAGATGCTTCTGTTCTGAAGTAATCCTACTTGTTGTGATTGTGAAAATACTTTGAAAACTTTTTCAAGTTTCTGATTTTCAAAGCTTTGCATCATGGATAACAACCAGTATGCTAGAACAATGTTGATGTGTTCTTTGGATCGTTTTGATGAGTATAAACGTCGTATGCAGGCTTTTCTAGCTGCAACACATGATGAGATGATGGATGTGCTGACTGATGGACCACTGGAAATCACAAAAGCTATAACTGTAGATGGTCAAACTCAGTACATTCCAAAACAAAAAAGAGAATGGAATGCTGAAGATAGAAAAAGAGCAAACCTCAACAATATTGCTATTGATATCATATACAGAACCTTGGATAGCAATATGTACATGAAAGTGAAGGATTGCAAGACTACAAAGGAACTTTGGGATAAGTTACAATTAATCTGTGAAGGCACTGATGCAATCAAGAAGAACAAAGTCAGTGTAGCAAAGAAGAAGTTCCAAGATTTCAAAATGAAACCAAATGAAACCATTGAACAAATGGAATCAATATTCAAAGCCATCATGGATGAACTCACCCTACTGAGTGTAAACTACTCAAAAGAAGAAATCAATTCAACAATCTTGGAAGCCTTACCTACAAAAGAAGTTTGGGAAATGAATGTGACTGCAATAGAAGAAATGAGAAGTCTACATGAAGTGGACACCTTCAAATTATTTTCAGATCTCAAGGCTTATGAATTCAGCAAGAAACTTGTACCTGAGATTTAAAAGGAAGAACCAAAGACCACTGCATTGGCTGCTACACATCAAGAAGAAACATCAGGAGCTCAAGATGATCTACTGGATGAGATGCAAGAGAAAATTGCCCTACTGAGCAAGAAAATCAGAATGATGAAAACTGGAAAGGGTTCTCCAAGGAATTTCACAAAGAAATCTAGTGAAAAGAAGAAGGATGAATCCAAGAAAGACAATGATTACTTGTGCTATCAATGCAAGAAACCAGGACACTTCAAACATGATTGTCCTGAACTAAAATAGAAAAAGGAACATGATTATCTGTGCTTCAACTGCAAGAAACCTGGACATTTCAGACCTGATTGTCCAGACCTACTGAAGAGCAAAATTCAGCAAAGAAGATCTGGCAAGAAAGATATGGTTGCTGAAGATGAATCAGGATATGAAGTTGAATCAGAAAAAGGAAATGAATCTAATGATACTGCACTTGTTGCTGATATGGATGATTATGCTTTAATGGCAAATATGGATGAAACTGCTAAACTTTTCAAGAATTGTACATAAGCAAAGAAACATGCTATAATCATCAAAAATCTCCAACTAAAATGGGGTAGGCTTTCAACATTTAGCTCATCATTTACTATGGCACGTGAAAAAGAGTATCGGGTGAAACAACTAAAATTACTAAATATACAGAATATAGCAAAAATGATATAAACTCAAGCAAAGATATGCCTTTGTCTACTCGGGACTTAACAAAAATTTTAAAAATTAAGCACTTTTCATAGAAATACTAAAAATATGAGCAAACGAAAGTAGACACATAAATCATCTATCCCTTCCCCCACACTTAGATTGCAACTTGTCCTCAAGTTATACAGAAATAAAACAAATAGAGAACTTAGCCGATTGGATGCCGGCAATTACGGAGGAACCAACAAGAACCAGGATTGCTTGCATAGCTCGCAGATCGTGGAGCATCACAGACAACCGAATACATCTTTAAAGTGCACAATCGCTATAGAAAGTATCCTGCGAGACTTGATTAGTGCAAAAAGAGTCTTCGGGGAAAAAGAAAAGATTACATATATAAAGCACATGAAGAAAAGGATCATAGAGATATTCAAATTATGCTCACATAAAGATGGACACATATACATGAAAATATCACAAACTCGTAGGCTAGGTGCAACTACATGAAAATGCACTACAATGCAATCTACGTGAAAAATCCTAAAAATAAAATAAAAACGAGGTAGTATTACGGAAACCGACGAGTTAACTACACTCAAAAAGAAAAATAAACTAGGTGGTATTACGAAAACCGACAAGTGACCACACTTAAGAAAAATAAAAGGAAAAATAGAAAAACAATGCAACTATATGAAATGCAACTAAATGAAATGCATTTAAATGATATGCAAAAAGAGAATAAAATAAAAGAAAGAAAACTAGCCCACTATATGCAACACGACATATATATAAACGTCTACCACATAATGACAAAGTTACGATAAACGACAAGGTTGCCACTAGTGCCGACGCGCCTTAAGACTTATCGAAAGTGATAGACTTATGGAAACCAACAAATCATCTATCTAAACAGGTATAACTCATATGGAGAAAGGACGTAGCATACGGAAAACCGACAAGTAGCTACCCATATGAACTATAAGAACAAAGGAAGCACGTAAGTCTTAAAAGCTTAAAAGATTCATCGGAGCGGTATGTAGCATACGGGAACCGACATTAGCTACTAATTAACCATAAGAACGCTTATAGCTTACGAGAACCGACAAATCACTATAACATGCCTAGATGAATCAAGTATATTAGATTAATCAATTATTTAACATGGATTCATAGATGGAAAGGTAAAAACATATAAGTTCAGGGCATCTATGTAAAAATCAATTAGCCACAGAAGCTCGAATGAAAAATCCACATCAAATAAAAGCATTGAAAATAAAATCAAGAAATTTAGAACCTGGACTGAACCCCGGACGAACGTTCAAGGGAAATCTCAGCACTGGACGGGCGTTCCACTTTTCAGACGCTCGTCTGCCTTGAAAACCGGCCGGACGGGCGTTCAGAATACCGGACGGCCGTCTGATTCTTCAAATCAGAGCAGGATTGAAAATTCTGGAACGGACGAACGTCCCATAATTCCAAACGCTCGTTTCCCTGCACGTTAGGGACTGGACGGGCGTTCACTAAAACAAACGCTCGTCCAGCACAACGAATACAAAGCAGAATGCAGGAAAAACACAGCAAAACCCTAATTATTTCTAAACAACACAGATCACAACGGCTTATTAAAATTCAAAGCACGGGGAGGTTAGATCGAGAAAACAACTAAACATATAACTTCACGTAAAACAAGTTGAGTAAAAAACTTTTGCACATTCTTAACCTAACGGTCATCGAAACACGGCAAAATAAAAACTCTCAACTTGGTATACGCTACTTTTATTAAAAACAAAAATAAAACGTAACAAAATCGAGAACTAACAAAACTAGATTCAACATGACACCTATTCCCCGGCAACGGCGCCACTTTTGTTGGAAGGATTTTGCATCATTAAACAAAAGAAAATTTATAAACCCTAACTACCATGCAAAACTAACTCCTAACCGACCAAAACATCGGGTTGTTGCTAGTAAAGCGTAATGAGTAAGGGGTCGATCCTCAGGGAAAAGGTATGTAGAATCTAATCTTATTAATCCTACCAATTGCTACTCAAGAAAAACAAAATAAACGAAAAGCAAAAGCATAAAAACAGAAAAACATAAAAGAACAATCAAAATAAATCTAACCTAAGAAACATGGGAACAACCAAAGTACAAACCTAAGTGATTTCAATTCTAGTTAATCTCATGATTCTAATTCAGTTTGTGGTTTCACCCTATCGCGAGACATAAACCCCTAATTCCTTAGTGAATTTATTCTCAAGCTATGAAAGCCTACTTCCGTATTCAATTATCTATCTCCCATCTTTCGAGTGTTGAGACTGATTTACCAAACAAAACTCGGGTGTAGATTCAATTAACTCTCGTTTTTAAAGAACCTAACAACCTAGGAATCTAACTCATTAACTTGTCATCATTAATGGCTAAAAACCCTATCTTTCTATGGTGATCTAGCGTTTATGCAACTTCCGTATTATAAACATCAATCGTGAACTAATCTTTCGATTTATTCTCATGGCATCATAAACTCAAAGAAAGATACAAAATAAATTAACCATCATGAAGAAAAGCGGAATTAAATAAATTGAAAGAAATCAAACTCACATAGTCTTGATACAATGGTTGAACTCCATGGAAACGAAAAGAAAAGCTACATAATCTACTCCTAATCTAACCTCGGTTCACCCGAGCACAAGGCTCGGGTGACCGGCCTTCAACTCTCCAAGATGCGGTGTGCTCTCTTTTTGATGTGAAGAAAAATATGGATGCCCTTAGGGTTGGGGCGACGGCCGTTTAAATAGAAGATTAAGTCGGTTTAGGCAAAGGCGGCGGCGGACGCTCGTTTGAATACATGGACGTCCGTCCATTTGCCTTGGACGGAGAGTCAACGCTCGTTCAGCTTGCGTCTGGAGACTCTGAATGTAAAATCTCTTCTAGGACACTCGTTCACTTCACCAAACGCCCGTCCACTATTGAACGCTCGTCTGCTTCAGATGGACGCTCGTCCATATTGACTTGAAATCGAATTTCTTGATTTTTCCATCTTTATCTTGATTTATTTCTTTCCTTATCTCTTTTATTCTTCCATATCTTTAATTGATCCTCTTCCATCTCGAATTTAGCCTTTTAGGATCATCTTTTCCATCATCAATTGGGTATCTACAAATATCAAAAACATACCAAAACGTAATAATTTCCAAAATAATATAAAAACATCAAATAAACATAAAAATCGATACGTTTTCATATTTAACTATTAAAAACCTCATTTACTCAATATTTGACTATAAGGCCCGATATCTATGAAAATAATCCATATATGGGGGAAATTGATTCATAAAATATATATGAAAATCACTATAATTTGGCCCTAAACAACACCCCCACACTTATCTTTTGCTCGTCCTCGAGCAAAACAAAACAAAGTCAAGCTCGAGACAAATAAACATCATTACAAATATGAAGTATATTCAATAACTTAGAAGTTCACCCGTGTAGTGTGTGCATAGCCATAATAAATTTCCACTAAGTTCCACAATTTGAAAGTTATTCAAACCAAAACTAGCCCGGTTTCCCATCTAAGTTAGAAATATTCAAAAATCTATAACAGGCACTTTACAAAACATACATATCCCGGAAAGAAATAGTAGAGAATATCTAAAACATTTCTGACAGACTCAGAGGATAATCCCTACAACATATCTCTCAGTTTATACTGGGGATAAGGTCGACGATAACTAAGCCCTTACTTATTCATAATAATATATTCCAATATTTTCACTTTTTCACACTTTTCTAACACACATCAGAATAAGCTTTTGCCCTCATAGCAGAATAGGACATTTCAAGATAATCCCCTACCTTACTCCAATCATAAGGCGACTTTTTCTAACGTCGTGAGCTCTTGGTCATCATAGTGGAATAGGACATACGTGGTACACCCTACCTCACCCAAATCATCGACTAGCTTCCGACACACACAATTACAATTATGTTTACTTAGAGATTTAAATTTGGCGGTGGAAAAGATTATTTTCGGTAGCACGGACCACCGAGCATAACACCTCAAGTAAACAATTTATTACTATTGCAAAGACTTAATCACGTTTCACTTAACACATTCAAACTTACGGATATTCACAAGTATGTCATACTTTAATCCTAGAATACAAACTACTAAACTTTTCAAGAATTGTACATAAGCAAAGAAATATGCTATAATCATCAAAAATCTCCAACTAAAATGGGGTAGGCTTTCAACATTTAGCTCATCATTTACTATGGCACGTGAAAAAGAGTATCGGGTGAAACAACTAAAATTACTAAATATACAGAATATAGCAAAAATGATATAAACTCAAGCAAAGATATGCCTTTGTCTACTCGGGACTTAACAAAAATTTTAAAAATTAAGCACTTTTCATAGAAATACTAAAAATATGAGCAAACGAAAGTAGACACATAAATCATCTATCCCTTCCCCCACACTTAGATTGCAACTTGTCCTCAAGTTATACGTAAATAAAACAAATAGAGAACTTAGCCGATTGGATGCGGCAATTCGGAGGAACCAACAAGAACCAGGATTGCTTGCATAGCTCGATAGAGCGTGGAGCATCACGGGACAACCGAATACATCTTTAAAGTGCACAATCGCTATAGAAAGTATCCTGAGACTTGATTAGTGCAAAAAGAGTCTTCGGGGAAAAAGAAAAGATTACATATATAAAGCACATGAAGAAAAGGATCATAGAGATATTCAAATTATGCTCACATAAAGATGGACACATATACATGAAAATATCACAAACTCGTAGGCTAGGTGCAACTACATGAAAATGCACTACAATGCAATCTACGTGAAAAATCCTAAAAATAAAATAAAAACGAGGTAGTATTACGGAAACCGACGATTAACTACACTCAAAAAGAAAAATAAACTAGGTGGTATTACGAAAACCGACAAGTGACCACACTTAAGAAAAATAAAAGGAAAAATAGAAAAACAATGCAACTATATGAAATGCAACTAAATGAAATGCATTTAAATGATATGCAAAAAGAGGAATAAAATAAAAGAAAGAAAACTAGCCCACTATATGCAACACGACATATATATAAACGTCTACCACATAATGACGGGTTACGATAAACGACAGTCTTGTCACTAGTGCCGACGCGCCTTAAGACTTATCGAAAGTGATAGACTTATGGAAACCAACAAATCATCTATCTAAACAGGTATAACTCATATGGAGAAAGGACGTAGCATACGGAAAACCGACAGTAGCTACCCATATGAACTATAAGAACAAAGGAAGCACGTAAGTCTTAAAAGCTTAAAAGATTCATCGGAGTGGTATGTAGCATACGGGAACCGACATTAGCTACTAATTAACCATAAGAACAGTTATAGCTTACGAGAACCGACAGTCACTATAACATGCCTAGATGAATCAAGTATATTAGATTAATCAATTATTTAACATGGATTCATAGATGGAAAGGTAAAAACATATAAGTTCGGGCATCTATGTAAAAATCAATTAGCCACAGAAGCTCGAATGAAAAATCCACATCAAATAAAAGCATTGAAAATAAAATCAAGAAATTTAGAACCGGATGAACCCCGGACGAACGTTCAAGGGAAATCTCAGCACTGGACGGGCGTTCCACTTTTCAGACGCTCGTCTGCCTTGAAAACCGGCCGGACGGGCGTTCAGAATACCGGACGGCCGTCCGATTCTTCAAATCGAGCAGGATTGAAAATTCGGAACGGACGAACGTCCCATAATTCCAAACGCTCGTTTCCCCGCACGTTAGGGACCGGACGGGCGTTCACTAAAACAAACGCCGTCCAAAGCACAACGAATACAACAAAATGCACGGTGAAAAACACAGCAAAACCCTAATTATTTCTAAACAACACAGATCACAAAGAAAGCAGCTTATTAAAATTCAGAACAGGGAGGTTAGATCAAAAAACAACTAAACATATAACTTCACGTAAAACAAGTTGAGTAAAAAACTTTTGCACATTCTTAACCTAACGGTCATCGAAACACGGCAAAATAAAAACTCTCAACTTGGTATACGCTACTTTTATTAAAAACAAAAATAAAACGTAACAAAATCGAGAACTAACAAAACTAGATTCAACATGACACCTATTCCCCGGCAACGGCGCCACTTTTGTTGGAAGGATTTTGCATCATTAAACAAAAGAAAATTTATAAACCCTAACTACCATGCAAAACTAACTCCTAACCGACCAAAACATCGGGTTGTTGCTAGTAAAGCGTAATGAGTAAGGGGTCGATCCTCGGGAAAAGGTATGTAGAATCTAATCTTATTAATCCTACCAATTGCTACTCAAGAAAAACAAAATAAACGAAAAGCAAAAGCATAAAAACGAGAAAAACATAAAAGAACAATCAAAATAAATCTAACCTAAGAAACATGGGAACAACCAAAGTACAAACCTAAGTGATTTCAATTCTAGTTAATCTCATGATTCTAATTCGGCTTTGTGGTTTCACCCTATCGCGAGACATAAACCCCTAATTCCTTAGTGAATTTATTCTCAAGCTATGAAAGCCTACTTCCGTATTCAATTATCTATCTCCCATCTTTCGAGTGTTGAGACTGATTTACCAAACAAAACTCGGGTGTAGATTCAATTAACTCTCGTTTTTAAAGAACCTAACAACCTAGGAATCTAACTCATTAACTTGTCATCATTAATGGCTAAAAACCCTATCTTTCTATGGTGATCTAGCGTTTATGCAACTTCCGTATTATAAACATCAATCGTGAACTAATCTTTCGATTTATTCTCATGGCATCATAAACTCAAAGAAAGATACAAAATAAATTAACCATCATGAAGAAAAACTCGGAATTAAATAAATTGAAAGAAATCAAACTCACATAGTCTTGATACAATGGTTGAACTCCATGGAAACGAAAAGAAAAGCTACATAATCTACTCCTAATCTAACCTCGGTTCACCCGAGCACAAGGCTCGGGTGACCGGCCTTCAACTCTCCAAGATGCGGCTGTGCTCTCTTTTTGATGTGAAGAAAAATATGGATGCCCTTAGGGTTGGGGCGACGGCTGTTTAAATAGAAGATTAAGTCGGTTTAGGCAAAGGCGGCGGCGGACGCTCGTTTGAATACATGGACGTCCGTCCATTTGCCTTGGACGGAGAGTCAACGCTCGTTCAGCTTGCGTCTGGAGACTCTGAATGTAAAATCTCTTCTAGGACACTCGTTCACTTCACCAAACGCCCGTCCACTATTGAACGCTCGTCTGCTTCAGATGGACGCTCGTCCATATTGACTTGAAATCGAATTTCTTGATTTTTCCATCTTTATCTTGATTTATTTCTTTCCTTATCTCTTTTATTCTTCCATATCTTTAATTGATCCTCTTCCATCTCGAATTTAGCCTTTTAGGATCATCTTTTCCATCATCAATTGGGTATCTACAAATATAAAAAACATACCAAAACGTAATAATTTCCAAAATAATATAAAAACATCAAATAACATAAAAATCGATACGTTTTCATATTTAACTATTAAAAACCTCATTTACTCAATATTTGACTATAAGGCCCGATATCTATGAAAATAATCCATATATGGGGGAAATTGATTCATAAAATATATATGAAAATCACTATAATTTGGCCCTAAACAAAAAGAAAAAGAGGTTGGATAGAATCAGCATAAGCCTGCTGTACATTCAGTAGCTGCTGAATCTGCTAAAAAATCTAGTTCCACTACTGCATTCAAATCTGAAAAGCCTTATGGTGATAAAGCAGGCCTTGGATTTGGGACTCAACAATCTAATAAGAGTGGATCGAGTAAGGTTACTGAACCTAGTACCAGAATTGGTCCTAAGTTTGTACCTGCACAAGATCCAACTCCCAAAAAGGTTGTTGAGGCAGTGAAGCCTACTGAGAAGACTTCAAGGAAGCAAAATCAGAAGTCACAAAGGTCAAAAGTACCTAACAAAAGGAATAAATCCAAAAGTAGGACTGTTGCACCTTCTAGACTCGCTACCAAGTCCGTTGGACCACAAAAGGTCAAAAATCAGAAATATTCCAAGGATAAGAATCCTAAACCTAAAAATGTCAATCATTTTAGGGATACTTATCTCAGGGGGAAAGGTAGATTATTCCCTACTGATGATGATTGGAATATTCATGCCCCTACTGATAGAAACAACATGTATAACCATGCTGCTAGGGTAAAACCTCAGCAATGGAATCAGCAGAGACTTATACAAGACCTCAGCAGGGACCTCAGCAGACTCCATATAACAGGTCTGCTCCTAACAGACAAAAACCTATGGTTATGCTAGTGCTTCTAACAATAGAAATCACTCCAAACAAAGCATTACATACCAAAAGGCCGTAAAGCATATGTGAGTCCTACACAACCAAATGTCGACCTTATAGATGTGTAGAATACATGTATGAACAAAAGTATAACACTTTTCAAAGAAGACCTTATGGAAATTTGCCAAGGGTCATGCTTACCACTGACCACTATTGACCCAAACAGTTTTGGGTAGCTAAAATACATTAACTTTGTTTTGTATGGTGTCTGGTACTTTGACAATGGATGTTCCAGACATATGACAAAGAATAAGCACTGTCTGACAAACTATGTGGAAAAGGATGGTCCAAGAGTGAATTTTGGCAACAAGAACACACCAGGATACACAAGAGGATATGGCACACTTGTGAGAAATGGATTAACTATCAGGAACATTGCATTTGTGGAAGGACTAAACTTGGAATTATAAAAGTTGACTGACACACCTTTGATCAGCAATGTACTGGAATTCACCAAGGGGATTAGTCTTTGCTATGTTGGGTGAGCTCACTTAGCAGATTAGTCATTGGTATCAACAATTCCATGTACTTATATGTGTTTGGACAATTGAGCAAATGAAGTTGCCAAGGGGATTGGTCTTTGTCCTGTTGGGTGAGCTCACTTGACAGATCAGTCATTGGTGTTAAACTTCATCTTCTATTATCAGTTGGACAAAACAAGAGGAATTGAAGATCAGCAGAGTCACTCTGTCAGCAGACTGCTGAGTCATTCTTTATCAGCAGACTGATGATCCAAGTCTATTGAAGAGGAAGGCTGCTGAGCTATACATTACAAGACAGTCAAACTTAAATGAAAGTCAACAGTAAATAGTTGTTATTCCTATCCATGATAACCACAGTTACACGATCGGACGGTTACAACTCTCATGAAATAAATTAGTGGGACACATGGCGGAATCTCATTCAATCAAAATTTAATCGTGGTTATTGCTACAGTACGTGTACAGGACTTTATCTGACAGTGTCAACCACCTACCTATATATATACAGATATATACACAGAGACTTTACTTACAACTTTCAGATCGATATTTCTCTAAAAATACACTGTGTGAACACAGATTTGAAAGCTTTCTTCTTCATCTTTTGGTGGACAAGGATGATATTCACATTGGAACGAGCCAAAGTGTCAGAGGGTTTGTTGTTGATGCTAATAAAACTGAATTGGCTATCAATATTGGTTGAAGAATCAAAAGGTATGAAGGATTGGAAGATGTCCTAAATCTTAGATTGGAAAGAATATCGTATACGAATGTTGTAAACTTCTGGAGAAACATTGTGATAAGAGATAATAGAGAAGCATTTACTACCACAGTAAATTGTCAAGAGATTGAAGTTTCCTCAAACCTGTTGAGGGAAGCTTTTGGTTTTGGACCTGGAAATAATGCTCCAACCAATCCTGAAGAAATGGAGCTATCAAGATTGGATTTTGTTGATAGAATAAAGACCAATAATGCTATAAAATCATCTCTGGGAATCAATGTGAAGCATATTAGGATGGAGTCTAATCTGCTGAGCAAGATTATAGCAAAGAATATCTTGGGATTCAATGGAAGCCTTGATACACTGTCTGGACCCAAGATTGATCTAATGATCATCATCTCGCAAAAGCATGAAGTTTGATCAAGCAGATTCTTTATTCAGTATATGAAGAAAGTGATAACTGAAGAAAGAGAAGGGACAAGAAAGTCCAAAACATTGCCCTTGGGTTTGATGATTCAGGCCCTGCTAACTCATTTGAAGGTTGCTGATGTTGCACCTGAAAAACTAAACAAGTCCAGATTTAAGAAGGAGATCAGCTATCTCATCCGTGGTTTGGATGATGATGAAGAGTTGGATACAGAAAGGACTGAGAGTGACAATGATGGAGATGATGATGCCGGTGGTGAGCAGGTTAAACAAGTTGCTAAATCTGCTGCACCTAAGAAAGTTACTGAGAAGAGAAAGGCTACTGATACTAGGAAGATTACTAAGATGCTAAAGCCTAAGAAAATAAGGAAGCAATCAGTAGAGACTGCAGAATCTACTGAGGGTCCAGTTGAAGTCGAAGATACTGACCCTCCTGATGTTCTAAAGGAGAAGTCTGCTGCTGATATCTTAAAAGAGCAACAGAAGGAAGATGGAAGAAAGAGGAAAGCTACTGAGAATGAAGCTGAACAACCTTCAAAAAGAATGAAGGAAATTGTGATAAAAAAAGAAACATGGAAAAAGGAAAGAATTGAGGATTCTAGAAGATCAAAGGGAAGTAGAAGTAGAGGATGTTGAGCCTATTGTTGATGCTGGTGTTGTTGTTGAGCAACACATTGAAGAACCACATCAGACTGCTGTAGAAGTTGTTGAACCTATTCCTGACCCTGCTGTGGATGCTACAACTCAGGGGGAAGAACACATAGTTGCTGACCCTGCTGTTACACATACAAGTCAGGAGGAACCAAGTGTAGAACAATTGGAGGTGGTAGGTACAAATGTACAATCTGAGGTACCTACTGATATAGTTGCATCTGCTGAGGAAACATTGAATCTGCTTGTTGAGACCTTTGGAGGACAACAAGTTGAACAAACAGCACCTAGAAAGCCCTCAATGCCTTTTGAGAGGAAGGAGAAGAAAAGAAAAGAAGGATATGTTGATCCCAAACTTAAGCTGGTTGCTGATTACTTTCAATGGAAGTTTGGATATTATAAGAAACAAAAATCAGCTGCTGAGGCAATGACAGATTTTGAAGAATGGGCTTTTGAAAAATTAGAGGTGGAAAACCTACTTGACCTAGTTAATACTTCCTTGCTGGAAATGAGGTTGATGGAACTCATTGAAGAAAAGAAGAAAGAAGGAGGTATCATGTTTAAGACTCCTAGGGATGCACCAGATAGTGATGATTCATCATCATCTGATTCTGATGATGATCATCCAACACATCAAGGAGAAGCCAGTGGAACTGCATTGTCAACTGAACCAAGAGTAGAACAGTCTACTGGTGCTGACAAATCTGCTGAGAGCCAGCAACCTGACCAAATGGATGAAGATCTGGAATATCTTACTATAGATGATTTGGAGGCTCTAATCAATGATGGGATAAATCTTGGAGATAACAGGTTGGTTGGTACATCTGATACATTCTTGGTTGTGGAGTTTGATTTGAATCCTGATGATCAGCAGACTGAAAATTAGGATGTAGATAAGGTTATTGAACACAGTGAGCCTGATATCAATTCTGAAGATTCAGCTCAATATCAGGAGTGGATTGATACTCAGGACACCTTATCTAAATCTGCTGATACTCTACAGAAAATTACTGATGCTAGAGGAAAATATGGCTATTTTTCCTATTATTTCTATAGAAGAAAGGGTCCTAATCACTGAGGAACAAATAGTGATTGGACAGAGATTGGACAAGGTGATGGGTTTTGAAGGATCACCCATACTTCTTGAGGAGGTTCACGCTGCTGAGGAACAAACAGCACATGAACAAAGGTCGGAACTGGAGGTACAGGTTGTTGAGGATCAGACAGCACCTGGACAAAGGTTGGAACTCTCAATGGGTTTGGAGGAAACCCCCGCAATTATTGAAGAACAGGCTGCTGTAGTACAACCTATTGTGGCAAAGGGTACTGATGGAAAAGATAGTCAGCAGACTGCTGTTATTGATGAGGATGAACAGCTGCTGGACTATGATTTCAGTGATGAGGAGTTTCAAATGCCTAAAGAAGAATTTGTTGTTGTTGAACCTCAACAGGCATTTGTACCACTGTTTGAAGAAGAACCTATCTTGGAACCTCAACCAGCACAAGATCCAACTTTGGAAGATATTTTTGGTGCCATGGTTGAAGAAGGTCCTGACCCTGTTGGAAGGGATAGAATTTGGGCCATGGTTGTCAGCAGACAGAGGGCACAGAACAATGTTGAAGAGCCTGCTGATGATGCTGCTGGACATATGGCTGGAGGTGTGGTGGCTGGTGCAGTACCAGCACATGTTTTGGATGAGTTGAGGGCAGTCAGACATGACATTACACAGTTAAGAACTCAACTTGACAGACAAGAGCAAAGATTTGAAGATTTGATGAACCTTGTGGAAAATAGAGAGAGGACTACTGAAACAGTTGCTTCCAATATCACATCCACTCAGTTTTCTCTTGCTGACCTTACCAAAGATGTGAGAGGCATACAACAAGGAAATACACTCAAGGATCAGTTCTTGAAAGAACAGTTTGCCTCTATTCACAGGAAGCTTGACAACCTTGTTGAAGCACCCAAACCTGTTGTGGCTGACCCTGCTGGTGCCACTCAACCTGTTGCCTTGGATCCTAAGATCACTGAAAGAATCAATCTGTTGGAGCAAACACTGGAAGGAAGAATCACAGCAGTTGACACTAGAACAGAAATTATGGAAGGTCAACTGAATAATTTAGTAATCACACAGGAGAGTGTTCATGGCCTAATTTCCCGTTTTGTTGATGATGTCAATAAGGGGGAAGAGAGCCAGACAGCAGTAGCAAAAGAGGGTGCAAGGATTTTTGCTCAAAAGAAATGGGAGGCTGATACAAATGCATTCGAGAACCCGCACTGCGACTTCACCATCGATGACCTCTTCAAAGAATACAAGAAGCAATACTACAATAAGAGGGGACCTTACCATGACAAGGGTTTCCATGAGGGGCTAAATTCCTTTTTGGGACTTAAGTTTTGGGAAGCTAGAGGTAAATCCTTAAGAGCTTCACACAGAGGTGGTAGAGGTGGAAGAAGTGGAAGAGGTGGAAGAAGTCTACCTACAACTTCAGCAAGAGAATCATTAGAAGAATTCAAGCAATTGTACATGCGTCTAGGATTCAGAGTACACCAAATCAATCTAACTCTAACTGGGGCATGGAAATGGTGGAAGGAAGTAAACCCCCATATTGATTTTTCCCTTATTGAAAATCAATGGATGAGAGATATGGTCAAAGACATAAAGGAATATCAAGAGCAGCAAGAAAGAGAAAAACAGGAAAGAGAAAGGAGGAACTAGATAAGCATCCTCACACCTATTTTTTATTATTGCTGAATCTAGATTGTAATAAATTTTGAACAAACATGATTATAATGAGAAATGACTGGATTTGTTCTGTATTTTTTGTTTTTACTCTTTTTGCTTTGCTGTAAGGAGGGTATTGGCATCATCACCAAAAAGGGGGAAATTTTTTGACATATTTTAAGTTTTAGTGATGAGTGTCAGACTAGCTGTTATAGTGCAAAGGCAAAAAGATGCCTAGATCAAATGTATAGGCTTATTAGAGTTTGATCTTTGTATAGGTTTGATCAAACAAGCATTGTAAAAGGTCAGCTGACTTTCATCAGCAGACCTGTCTAGGTCAGTAAGGTGCCTGATTCAGTAGACTAGTTTAGGAACCTGCTGAAGACTGAAGGCTGAGGGCTCAAACTCAGTTATTAAAGGCTAAGGGATCAAACTTAGTGTTTAATGTCAAGGATATGGAGTCAGAATTTAGGGAAGTATGTGATGACCTAAACTGATTACATATACCTTGTGTACAAGGTCTAAGTTCCATAAGTTAAGTGGTGATTGGAACTTAGTTATGTTCAAATTGGTGTAATCTAACTTCATAACAAAAAGTTAGATATAAAGAAGTCAGCTACAATGTTTATTAAAACAGCAAACTTGGAACAGCTGACTTCCAAGCATCTCAGCAGACCTATATACACTTGAACCTGCTGAATACATATTTCGATTTAATCAAAGGGTATATTGGGAGATTACAAGGATAAGGACATATAAAAACTTTTGATTTTGTCAAAAAATCAATGGTTAAGATTAAAGAGACGTTGGAAAGATTCAGAGCTTTACCCAATGGATACAAGTCAAAGGGTAGACAGTCTGAAAACTGTCAAAAAGTAAACTGACAGTGTCAGAACTATGTACAGGGACAGAAAGCAAGTCAAGATGGAGACAAATCTGAAACGGCTATGTTTGAATTTCAAACATAAGTCACAAGATCCTCTACTATAAATAGAAGACTCCTAATTCAGATACAGATGATGAATTTTGAGGAAAAACAACAATCATCTTAAGCTTTCAGATTCTTATCAAGATATTCACCCTGCTGATGTTACTGAGCTTAAAGCTACTCATCTAGTAAATTCTTCAAGTGTAACCTGCTATCAAGTTACATCAAGTATACACACTTGAAGATTCCCACCGCCGATCATTTCATCCCGATCAAGTCATTCGAAAGCTGAATCACTTACTTGATTCAAACTTTCTTTTACAAGAAACCTGCTGAAGACAGAGTAGCACTGATAAGAACCAACTTTACAGTACATTTCTGTATAGTTCAGCCCACGATTATCACATTTCTGGTATGTTTCGGGTGAGTTTAGACGCTATTTTGAGTATTAAATGAGGTTTTATTGTACGGCGAGTGACTGTCGGTTTTCCGTAAACTCGACCTTTTTTTAGCATTTTATACTCGTTTTTCCCGAGCTCCCGTAGTTTGCGGGGTTATGCGTTTGCTTGTTGTTTTCATATGGATGCAGGACTAGGGTGTCTCGAGAGCCCGAAAGGCGAGAAGTATGAAGTTTAGACGTGCCCGAGGCGAAACACGGAGGTTGAAGGTGAAAAAAATGAAGATTTTGGCTGCAAAAGGCTGTCCGGACGGACAGCAACCCCTCATCCGGACGGCTAACTCACTGGTTTTTGGGAAAACTTTGATGAAGAGTTCATCCGGACGGACATATCCATCGTCCGGACGGACAGAACAGGCATCCGGACGGACAAGAGTAGTTCATCCGGACGGACATCTATGCATCCGTCCGGACACCTGGGAAATCAAGAACAGTCCGGACGGACATGGTGGATGTCCGTACGGACGGCAGACTTTCTATATAAAGCTGCTCATTTTCTCACAGCCAAAAGAGGGGGTGGAAGAAATAGATAGCAAGTTTCCCTTTTTAGTTTTTTTTGAGATTTTGGGCGATTTTCTTCGTCTTTTAGAGTTAGACTAAGTGTTATATATCACTAGAATCCTTATTCAATCCTCTCTTTGATCTACTAACTCTTAGCTTCGATCCGTAACTTTTCACTTAGCAAAAATTCGATCTTTTGTAAGCACATTGGCACCTCCTTCAAGTTGAATAAAGTAAGTATGTTTTCTTGTTGTTTTATTGTTGTTGTGATGTTTTTCTTCCGTTTTTATTGCTTAGATTCGATTATGAGTAGCTAGATTTCTTGTATGGTTGAACTATGTGAAGGCGGGTGAAACGCCATTAGATTGATGAACCGGGAGGTAGTGTAGTGCGTAAATAAACGTCCTAATTGATAATCCGCATCACGAAACTTTTCTTGATTGTTTTAATAGCTTGGAATGAGATTGACAACCTTGTTCATTGTTGCACACACGTAGCTTATAAATGTATGTTGCGGTGACGTGTGGGAACGGGGTTTCGGGACCGTAGAAGTTTTGAGCTTGAAAGGTAGTTTGACACCTACCCGTGTACTAGATTGACGCCCTGGTCATCAAGTCCGGGCCCAATACGGGGTTTGTCCCTATGAGTTATCGTTAGACGGTGAAATAAGGTAAGGCACACTCCCGGGGTAATCTGTTTAAGGGTAAAGTAATCCGTTGGATCGTAGTTCGGCCATACTTCTTTTAATCGTTTAGAATTTCGAGTAGTGTAATCTTTCTTTTACGCAATACTATAACTTTACACCTATCTGTTTGACCTGAACTAAGTGCTAAGTCAACTGTGGTACTCAAAAACCAATCTCTGTGGGTTCGACCTCGGACTCCTCAAGCACTATCCTACAATCGACCCGGTCCACTGCCAATTAGAAAGTAGATTTTGCTAAGGTTTCGAGTTTTTACTTGATCGACCGGACCTAGAAAATCCGCTTCTCAAGTTGGCGCCGTTGCCGGGGATTGGTAACGCTTTGATATCACAAAAGTTGACCGAAAGCTTGGGCTTAGGTCGTTTTCTTTTATTGTTTTCTTGTTGTTTGATTTGACTTGCAGTGTATGACCCGGAGTTCTGGGACTCCTCTAGAGCCTTTTTACCCGGAGATTGATAGGCACGCAAGCCAATTGAAGAGAAGATCGTCTGCCTCGGTTTCAGACACCGTGGACGGACAAGAAGCTTCGGATTCTTCTTCAGAGGGAGAAGGTATGACGACCAGCGGAAGAGATAGGTTGAATGATGATGGTACATCTCAAGTTGGAGGATTGGGCCATCTAAACACCCCCCCTCCACGTGAAAGAAATCCTGTGAACACTCATTTGGTTGCAAGGACAGATGGGAGGAATTTGTTCGATCCCGCTTTGGAAGGGGATGTACAACTTCAACAACAAGCACTGGGTCAGGACAATTAGCAGTTACTTCAGTTGGTTCAACAATTAGCGGCACAGAATCAGCTTCTTCAAGCTAATCAGAATAACCCGAATCAACAGCAACTGAATGACCCACCTGCCAATCAAGGGTTTGTTTCAGCGAGAGATTATGTGGTTACTCCATACCAAGGGACTGGCCACAATGCAATCAGAATTCCCGCTGTCCATGCTAACAACATGGAACCAAAGCAAAATGTTATAAATCTTATCAGTGAGAATGCGGTTTTCTATGGGCAAAGGAATGAGGATCCTAATGAGTTTTTGGACAATTACCTACAAATAATCTCGACATTGAAGTATAATGGAGTGACCGAGGAGGCACTCAAGTTGATGATGTTTCAGTTTGCTTTGAGAGGGGCTGCAAAAACATGGTTTAACACCTTACCAAATGGCTCCCTATCTACTTGGGCGGAAGTGGCCGATGTTTTTCTGAAAAAGTATTTTCCTCCGGCGAAGATTGAAGATTTGAAGGGTGAAATTCATAACTTTAGTGGGAGAAAATGGGAGACCATGAAAGAGACAGTTGAGAGGTTCAAAGCTTTGATGAAAAAGTGTCATCCCCACAATTTGAGTACGGTTGAACAAGTCATAAAAATCTATCGAGCCTTGGATGAATCGGATAGAAATCTTTTGGATGCGGCAAGTGGAAAGGGTTTGACAAGGATTGATCCCGAGTTGGCTATGCAACATATTAATGATGCAATTGAAAGGGATGATGAATGGGTTTCAAGTTCAGGGACAGACAACCCGAATGAGTCTCAACAAATTGTCAAGGCACTTGAAGAATAGTTGGACAAAGAGACAGCTGCACACAATGAGTTGTTGGCACTGCAAACCAAGGTGAAGAAAATGGAAGATGCATTACAGGTTTGTCAGTTATGTGGAGGTAATCATTCGGCTCAGTTTTGTTCGAATCCGAGTAGGTCGGCTTGCCCTCAACAGTTACCTCGACAGACACCACAGCCGCTCCCACAGCCGATTCCTCAACAACCTATAGCAAGTGTGTCTCAGCCACAACCAGTTGCAGTGGTGGAAGAGTTGGTAGCCGCACTCAACATATTGGGAGTGGGAAGCTCGAGTGCTAGTAGTCAACAAAGTCCCGGGAAGAACCCTCAGTTTGGGCAACAGCAGAGTTTTGGTGGGCCAGCGAATCCAAACAATCAGTGGGGTAATAATCCAAGCTCGCAGGTTCCACCATACTATCAAGATTTTGAATCATCAATGGGACTTGGCATGGAAGAAGAGATGCAACCGAATGATGTGAATTACATTGGAAATAATTCTAGAGGGAATTGGAATCAGGGCAACAACAACCAAGGAAGTTGGAATCACAACAATTCTGGGAATAATGGGAGGAACCAGAATTTTGGGAATTCATGGAATAACAACCAGCAAGGCCAAAAATGGAACCAAGGAAATCAAGGTGGCCAAGGGAATTGGGACCGAGGCAACCGAGGGTGGAACCAAAATAATCAAGGCCAAGGCAACCGAGGTTGGAATCAGAATAGAGAGCAAGGGAACCCTCAGAATTTCCAAGGTGGTTGGAGAGAGAATAATCAAGGTAGTTGGGGTCGACAACATCAAAACTTCAACAACCAAGGTTATGAAAGCCAAAATCAAAATTCAAGTAACCAGAGTTGGGGTCAGAATCGACAAGGCCAATGGGGCAATAATCAGAATAGAGATAATGGAAGTCGAGAGCAAGGGCAACAAGGCAAAGAACCAACGAGAATACTCAACAAGCCGGAAATCAAAATTCGAGACTTATCAACATCCGAATGCCCATAAGCAAAACAGCACCTATAATCCACAAGGGGGTAGTCCGGGAAGTCAAAGGAAGTCTTCGGAAGAAGGTCTTGATCAGTTGAATAAGCTTGTGATCGAATAGAGAGCGTCCATACGGAATTTGGAGATTCTGGTGGGCTAGTTGACCGAGAATAGATCTCAACCGCCTTTGAGTACGGGGCTACCTAGTAACACGGAGAGGAACCCCAAGGAATCTAAAGATGTTTGTGCGGTAGTCACCCAGAGTGGTAAAGAAACGGGTCAACAAGGTCGAGAACTTGAGAAGATGATGCCAAACTCCGAGAAAGAGAAATTTTGTGATTACAAAGGGCCGTTGGGTGAGCAAGAAGGTTTTGATGAGGATGTTGAAAAAAGGGCTGAAAAAGAGAGAATCTCGAGGTTGGAAAGGGAAGTGGAAGAATACAAGCGAAAGTGGGAAGAAGCGGCGAGGCCAAAGTCGGATACGATAATCATTGATGTGAAGGAAGAAGAGCCATCGCCACCACTCAGGCCTAAAGGTAGTAAAGGTAAAATCCCCCCTCCTCCCCCGGGTTTTGACGTGACCACTTTACCATTTCCTCCCAAAACAACTAAAAATGAGGTCTTGACCCAAAGTCAAGCCAAATTTTTAGAAATGTTGAGGAAATTTGAAGTGACCATGCCAATGTTGGATATCATTGCTAACATCCCATCGTATTTCAAGTTTTTAAAGAATATGCTTTCAAGTAAAGAGAAAATGCAGCAGATGGTCCAGTTGAGTTATGAATAATCCGCCATTTTTTAGAATAAAATCCCTCCCAAAATTCAAGATAGGGGCAGTTTTACTATCCCGATAACCATAGGAGAGACCGTTTTAAAAAATGTGCTTTGCGATTTGGGGGCATCGGTTAGTTTGATGCCAAAGTCAGTTTATGATAAGTTGGGCCTAGGGAGATTAGAACCAACGGGCATGACTTTGCAAATGGCGGATAGGTCAGTTAGGACACCGCTAGGGGTAGCCGAGGATGTGTTGGTTCAAGTTGATAAATTTGTGTTTCCGGTTGATTTCGTGGTTCTTGATATGGACACTAATTCTAAGACACCTCTTTTGTTAGGTCGGCCTTTCCTAAACACTGGGGAGACCTTGATAGATGTTAAGAGGGGGATATAATTTTAAGAGTTGGTCAAGATAGTGTCAAGATTAATGTGTACAAAACCATGAAACACCCCGAGGATGAGATGAACAATTGTTTTTCGATAGATGTCATCCACCCGTGTGTTTTGGAGAATGTGAATTTGCAGGGGCACAAGGAACCATTGGAGAAATGTTTGATGAAATCATGCAAGGTGACTGACGACAGCCGGGTGATGCTAGTTTATGCCATGCATCTCGAGGCGGGTGAGTTCATGGAAGCTAGCTGGACTAAGAAACTGGATCTCGGTTCGCCAGAAGATATGCCAAAGCCATCCATCGAGGAACCACCGACGGATTTGGAGTTGAAACTGCTTCCTCAACACCTCAAATATGTTTTTCTTGAAGGTAGTGATTTACTTCCGGTTATTATATCGCTTCACTAACACCTTGCGGGAAGTAAAGCTAGTTCAAGTCTTGAAGAAGAGGAAACGAGCTTTTGGATGGAAAATGGTGGATATCAAGGGGATTAGTGCTGACATATGTAAGCACAAAATCATCCTCGAGGATGGGGCGAGACCGAGGCGTCAACCGTAAAGGAGACTGAACCCGCATTTACTGGAAGTGGTAAGAAAGGAAGTGGTGAAGATGTTGACGTTGGGCATCATCTACCCCATCTCAGATAGTGAGTGGGTGAGTCCCACACAGGTGGTACCTAAGAAGGGCGGCATTACGGTGCTAACAAATGAGCAAGGTGAGTCTTTTTCGTACGCCCGTTCGGTCATCGAGTCCGCATTGATTTTCGCATGTTGAATGAAAAGACTAGGAAGGATCATTTCCCACTCCCGTTTGTTGATCAAGAGTTAGATAAGCTTGCCGGTCATGCATTTTATTGTTTTCTTGATGGATTTAGTGGTTATTATCAGATTCACATTGATGTCAATGACCAAGAAAAGACCACGTTTACTTGTCCATATGGCACCTTTGCATTTCGAAGAATGCCTTTCGGGTTGTATAACGCACCCGCGACATTTCAGAGATGCATGCTTTCCATTTTTGCTGATTTGATTGATAAGTGTATGGCTGTGTTTATGGATGATTTTACAGTTTTTGGGGACAGTTTTGATGCATGCTTGACTAATATAGATAGGGTGCTCGCTAGGTGCGAGGAGACCGATTTGATTTTGAACCGGGAGAAGTGTCATTTTATGGTGACCGAGGGAATTGTCCTAGGTCATAAGGTCTCAGCTGAGGGGATAGAGGTTGATAGGGCTAAGGTAGATGCTATTTCTAGGTTGCCTATGCCTACTAGTTTGAAAACGTTAAGATCTTTCTTGGGACATGCGGGGTTTTATCGTAGATTTATCCCTAAGTTTGCCCAAAAGACTACACCTCTTACCTCTAGATTGAAGAAGGGAGTAAATGTGACTTTTGATGATGAGTGTGTGGAAGCTTTCGAGGAGATTAAGAGGCTTTTGACTGAGGCTCCTATTTTGATAGCTCCAAATTGGGAGCAAGAATTTGAAGTTATGTGCGATGCTAGCGATTTGGCAGTAGGAGCCGTGTGAGGACAAAAGGTGGATAAGTTGTTTCGATCGATTTATTATGCCAGTCACACCTTGAATCCGGCCCAACAGAACTACACTACGACTGAGAAAGAATTGCTGGCGGTAGTTTTTGCTTTTGACAAGTTTAGATCCTATCTGGTGGGGTCTAAAGTGATTGTCCATACGGACCATTCCGCATTGCAATATTTGTTCGCTAAGAAGGATGCGAAACCGCGTTTGTTGAGGTGGATTTTGCTCCTTCAAGAGTTTGATGTGGAAATTAAAAACCGTAAAGGTTGTGAGAATGTGGTAGCTGATCACCTTAGTCGGATTGAGCCTGTTGAGGGTGACGAATCAGAAAGGGTTGAAATAGATGACTCGTTTCCGGATGAGCGACTTTTTGTTGTAGACACTATGTTACCGGAAAAACGAGGGAATTTTCTAAAGAAAGGAAAGGAGGGAGCTCCGTGGTTTGCACCGATAGTGAACTACCTGGAAAGTGGATTTATCGAGTCGGAGTTAGATGAGAATCAGAGGAGGAAGTTAGTGAGTGAGGCTAGATACTTTGTTTGGGAGGATCCCTACTTGTTTCGATTGTGTGCTGATGGCGTTCTGAGAAGATGTATAACTGAGGGCGAGAGATTGAGCGTGTTATCCTTTTGCCATGATAGAGAGGCCGGGGGCCATTTCTCGGGACAAAGGACCGCATTGAAGGTTTTGCAAAGCGGGCTATATTGGCCGGCAATTTTTAAGGATGCCTACGCTTATGTAAAAACCTGTGACGCGTGTCAACGTTCGGGGAGAATTTCTAGGAAAAATGAGATGCCTCAATGACCTATCATTGTTTGTGAGATCTTCGACGTTTGGGGAATTGACTTTGTGGGACCCTACCCTTCCTCCTTTGGCAACAAGTTCATTTTGGTAGCTTGTGATTACGTCTCGAAGTGGGTGGAAGCGATTGCATCCCCCACTAATGACAGACATGTGGTCATTAAGTTTCTAAAAAAGTTCATTTTCACACGGTTTGGAGTACCTAGAACTATCATTTCTGACAATGGCACTCATTTTGCGAATAGAGACTTAGATAAGCTACTCCTTAAGTATGGGGTGACTCACAAGTTGGGAACGGCTTATCACCCTCAGACGAGTGGCCAAGTGGAGGTTTCAAACCGAGGCATTAAAAGGATTCTTGAAAGAACTGTTGATAAAAATTCTAAGAGTTGGTCCAAAAAGTTCGATGACGCTCTTTGGGCTCACAGAACCGCATTCAAGACTCCAATTGGTATGTCGCCGTACATGATTGTCTTTGGAAAAACGTGTCACTTACCAGTGGAAGTTGAGCATAGAGCGCATTGGGCTATTAAAGAGTTAAATATGGACGAGACTCTTAGTGGAGAGAGAAGGATGGCTCAATTAGTTGAATTGGAGGAGTTTCGACTACGAGCCTATGATTGTTCGGCAAGATACAAAGAGAAAACCAAGCTCCTCCACGATCAATTGATAAAGCCAAAGATGTTTGAGGTAGGAGATGAGGTCATGTTGTATGATACTCGTTTGCATCTTTTTCCGGGAAAGTTGAAGTCTCGATGGTCGGGACCTTACATAGTTGAGAGGATTTTTGACTCGGGGGCTGTAGAGATAAAGCACCCCAAGCATGGGACTTCAATCACAAATGGCCTTCGTTTGAAGAAATATGAAAAGTTGCCGTTTGATGAAGCTCTCGAAGTGGTGATTTTGGAGCATCTTAAGATAGAGGAATCCAATTGTTTAGTCCCGTCATGGACTCCAATGCATGACATCTTAACTTTATATCTCACCGTTCGTTTTCTTTCTACACCTCGTCTTCCTCGCTCGTATCGGTAGTATAATCTTGGAAAAACCGATATAGTATAAGTCACTGTGTCGAGCCAACGACATAAAACAAAGGCGCTCAATGGGAGGCAACCCATCATTTCCTGTGTTTTTGTTGGTTTTGAATTCGTTTTGTTGTGTTTTGGTGTTGAGGATTGAATCCGGATGATCCCGAGGGGCTTTCATGCTTAAAAATTCACTTTTCCTCTGTTTTTACCCCTGTCCGGACGGACAACCATACCCATCCGTCCGGATATCTTACTGGTTTTTACAATGATCTTGGCATTCACCTGTCCGTCCGGACATCAATTCCATCCGTCCGGACGGTTCATCCCTTGTCCGTCCGGATAGAAATTTGTCCGTCCGGACACACTCACAAACTCCTTATAACCACCGATCTTCTTCACCATCTTCTTCATTTCCTCCCTCATAACAAAAGAGCCGCAACCGACCCCCCCCCCCTCCCCAAAGCACCAAATTCTCATTTCTTCACCGTTTTCATCCATTTTCGTTGCTATAACCACCTTGCTACCTCCTCTCTTCGATTCTCCAACCAAAATCATCAAACAAACACTCATTTTGGAGAATCAAAGATTTCACCTTCGTTTTGCTCCGTTACAAAAATCGGATTTTTGGCCCATTCGTGGATCGTTCGGGGATTCCGACTGCACCACTGCACTCCTAACACCGATTTTGGTAAGTATCAACAAACCTTTTTGAGTTTTTTCAACTTTTTCTCGAGGTCAATTTTCGAGTCGAGCCTCGATCGAGCTTTTACTGATTTTGTTCTTTTTCTCGTTTTTGTTGTTTTCCTGTTGTTTTTGGCGGTGTTGGGTGTTGTGGGTACGTCTGCATGGATGTTTTGGGCTGGTTTGGTTGTTGGTTTTGGTTATTTTTGGATTACGGTTTTGGGTGCGGTTTGGGGTTGATTGTGTTGGTGTGTTGATTGTGGTGGTTTGTTTTGGTTCAGTTTGTGTGAGAATGAGTCCTAAAGTCAAGTTTACGGCTGGAAAGGGCTAGGGGAAAGTTGTAGAACCCCCTCAGAAAAAGTTAAGGCTTGAGGACATTCCGGTTGACTCGTTAAACAAGCCCCTAGTCATAAGTGGAGACAGGGAAAGTAGACCTGTTAGAGAGGCTAGGAAAAGGCCCTTGTATGGAGATCTGGTAGATGAGACTGATAGGGATTCAGACGATGATTCTGATGATGAGGAGGAACCTTTGGTAGGCTCGAGACAGGCCAAGTCTCGTACGATTGAACCGACTGCGGGTGCAAGTGTGCCAGTTGGGCAGCCTAGTGAGGTTAGGACAGCCCCGGGAGGTCAAGTGGTGACCCCCCGAGAGGGTTCGAGTTTCAGATTTGAAAGCTGCGGCTAGGAAGGCACCTGGGGGAGTTGTGCCCTATCGAGAGAGGTTCGTTAATGATGATGCGGAACTGGATTTTAGGATGAGGTTTAAAGGTAGAGAGATCCTAGAAAGGGAGGTCGATATGGAAAAGGTTGAGAAGAGTTTCAGGGACAATCTGATAAAGCGGAAGTGGGTTGATTTTGTCAAGGTACCGGACTTCAATTTGAGGAAACCGAATTACACGTTGGCCCAGGAGTTTTTGGCCAATTTGAGTGAGGTGGACCTAGACACGGGTGTAGTTCGAGTTAGAAATGTGGATGTGCCCTTCACCCCTGAGGCTATTTCTGCTTTTTATAAGGCTCCGGTTGTCACTACGGATTACTTGGATGTTATTAAGGAGAAGCAAGAAAAGGGAGAGGATCCATTTGAGGAACTTCGGTTAGCAATCAGCCCTAAGATTCCTTGGTCCACGAGAGCCAGTAGGGTCACTGATGTCCGGTATATGCTTAAGACGACTAATTTTTATCGGAACTGGAAGGTTAAGGCTCGGTTTGTACAGAATCGCCTCCTCCCAAAGGATAATTTTCACAAGTTCATCATGATAGATTTGGCGATGTTGTATGCGTTACACTTTGAGTTACCGATTGATGTTGGCCGGGTTTTATACAGAGAGCTTACCAGAAATCGAAAGGATCAACGTTCGAAGCTCATGTGTATTCATCTATTGAATGGGTTGTGTCTGCGAGCCGGGGTGAAGGAGTATGACGAGGATGAACGATATCTGAAGAAGCCCATTTCCTTAAGTCCTCAGCATGAGTCAGGCCCGGGTAAGTTACCTGTCGAGGGTGAAGGTGAGCCAAGGGTTCAGTGTCCTGTTACCGAGCCAGTAGAGGAGCCTGCATCAGGTTTCTTTCCTACAATCCCCATTGCTGCTCACAATCGTTATTTGTTGATGGATGGGGTGCGTCAGATGTTAGACCGGCAGAGGGTGTAGATGAATACAGTTATTCAGGGTTTGCAGGCACTTGGGACACTTGTACCGGTGATGCCAGAGCTTGCCTTGGACACACGATCTTACGAGTTTGCACCAGTTCTTGTGGAGGCCATAGCACTTTGTATCGAGGAGGATGCGGTTGAGACGGCTTTTAGAGCTGCTGCGTCTGCTCCAGTGGATGAGGCTGACCCCTCTCAGACCGTTCCAGCTCCGACTCCTGCTCCAGCTCCGACATCTCAGGCCATTCTAGTTTCGACTTCTGAGACTCCTCTTACTACGTCTAAAGCTGCTGCAGGCACGATACCACCTACATCTGAGGATCAGACGAGCGGGTAGAGTTTATGCTGTTCCTTTTTACGTCGTTCCTTAGATTGTCACTTCTTGTTTTTGTTGGACATGTCCCTTATCTTTCTGGTTTGTTTTGAGATGACTTTGTTGCTACTTTTTCACTTTTTCATGCCTTCTGTGACTATGACTTGGATTTGACTTGGGTTAAGATTTTATTTTGAGCACGTTTTAAACGTGTTGGTTGTTTATTGTATGGTTGATTCGTATTTTGACTATCTCTATGCCATATGTTCAAGTCTTCTGACGTGACGAGGTCGTTTATTTTTATCACCCCCGGATTCCCCCCATATTATATGCTTTGGCACGCGGACCATGTCCCGTGCATGTATTTCTTGGATGTTTTTCAATGACTAAGGATTCGGGATGGACTACTGTCACGACCGTTACGGGACTTGATCGTGCCATTTTGCCGGGCTCATAAGCTAAGTCTTTCTATTTCCTTCTCGTTCACACACCGAGGACGGTGCTTCACTTAATTGGGGGGGGGGACGACTTAGCTTATTCGCTTGTTCTTAAAAGTATTATGCCGTGATGTGATAAACTTGGTTTTTACTCGTTTCTGAGTCGATTTTTAGGCCGTTTTTCAAATTTTTCCAAGATTTTAACACCACATTACATGCATGTTTTTCACAATTGAGTGGTGAAAGGTCTTTAGTTTTGTGAATGTCTCACAGTGAGTCTATATTGTCATGATACGGAAACTTTTTAGTACACGTTTGACGACGGTTATGCTTATCACGATTACTTTACACACCTGTACCCCTAGTTTCGAGGCGAAATAGAAGGATTGGCCTTGGTAGGAACACGGGATGACAGTTTTGGCGTTCTTTTTTACCCTACTTTAGCCAAATAAGCCTGAGCCGAATGTTTGACCTTCGTAGCCCCTCTCAGCCTTGATAGAATGGTCCGACCACCATTCGCTTTATAGCCGTTTCGTTACTTAGTCAGAAACCTACCCTTGAGCCTTATTTTGGTCACATTCCCTTCATTTGACCCTACGAGTGGACTTAGTCTCTTGTTAAACCACACTTTCCAAGGCAAGTGTGAGGTGGGGGGAGATGTTTTTTTTTTGAGTCGGGTTGTTGTTTCCTCAGTTTTAGAGCTATAAGGAGAGGAGGAGCTCATTGGGGCTGGATGCTCGGGTTTCATTTCAAAAATAAAAAATAAAAATAAAAAAAAAAATATATATATATATATATATATATATATATATATATATATATATATAATTTTTTTTTTCAAATCAAATAATTGTGTTGTATATAGAAATAAAGGGTTGAAAAAGGCAATGAGCTTAAAGCAATAATGATGTTAGGGTTGGGATAGTCAGATAGGTACTAAGTATTCGAGCTCACCCCACGACACTTGAAACATAGTCGAGTTTGGCAATGAGTTCGGGTATTTCAGTGTCCTATAGTTCCCAAAGTGTTGAAAATGATCAAAAAGGAGTTTGGATGGTTTGTATAGTAAAGAAGACGTGGTACGTGTTTGGATTATGTTCACTCGTACTTCTTTTCTCCAGTTTCCCAAATTACCCTTTTCGATTAACCAAATTTACCCTAGCCTAACGTTATAACCATTCAAGTCCTGCTGGACCATGTTTAACCTTGGTTAGTCCCGATTAGTGGAGATTCTAGGAAGGGCAGGATTGTGTAAAGTCATTTGTCCGGTATTCCAAGCCCGAAATCGTATTAAGCATAAGTCGTCGCCATTCAACACACACTCACTCCGTGTCATGATCCAGTAGAGTCAAAGTAATGCATTCACTTAACTAAGTTCTTTTCACCTCGATATTTTGAATTGCATGCATTTACCGTAAAGTTGATTCCTTGGTATTGTTTGAACGCCTAATTTACTCGAGGACGAGTAAAGGCTAAGTGTGGGGTGGTGATAGGAACCAACTTTACAGTACATTTCTGTACAGTTCAGCCCACGATTATCACATTTCTGGCATGTTTCGGGTGAGTTTAGACCCTATTTTGAGTTTTAAATGAGGTTTTATTGTACGGCGAGTGACTCGTCGGTTTTCCGTAAACTCGACCTTATTTTAGCATTTTATACTCGTTTTTCCCGAGCACCCGTAGTTTGCGGGGTTATGCGTTTGCTTGTTGTTTTCATATGGATGCAGGACTAGGGTGTCTCGAGAGCCCGAAAGGCGAGAAGTATGAAGTTTAGACGTGCCCGAGGCGAAACACGGAGGATGAAGGTGAAAAAAATGAAGATTTTGGCTGCAAAAGGCTGTCCGGACGGACAGCAACCCCTCATCCGGACGGCTAACTCACTGATTTTTGGGAAAAATTTGATGAAGAGTTCATCCGGACGGACATATCCATCGTCCGGACGGACAGAGCAGGCATCCGGACGGACAAGAGTAGTTCATCCGGACGGACATCTATGCATCCGTCCGGACACCTGGGAAATCAAGAACAGTCCGGACGGACATGGTGGATGTCCGTACGGACGGCAGACTTTCTATATAAAGCTGCTCATTTTCTCACAGCCAAAAGAGGGGGTGGAAGAAATAGATAGCAAGTTTCCCTTTTTAGTTTCTTTTGACATTTTGGGCGATTTTCTTCGTCTTTTAGAGTTAGACTAAGTGCTATATATCACTAGAATCCGCATTCAATCCTCTCATTGATCTACTAACTCTTAGCTTCGATCCGTAACTTTTCACTTAGCAAAAATTCGATCTTTTGTAAGCACATTGGCACCTCCTTCAAGTTGAATAAAGTAAGTATGTTTTCTTGTTGTTTTATTGTTGTTGTGATGTTTTTCTTCCGTTTTTATTGCTTAGATTCGATTATGAGTAGCTAGATTTCTTGTATGGTTGAACTATGTGAAGGCGGGTGAAACGCCGTTAGATTGATGAACCGGGAGGTAGTGTAGTGCGTAAATAAACGTCCTAATTGATAATCCGCATCACGAAACTTTTCTTGATTGTTTTAATAGCTTTGAATGAGATTGACAACCTTGTTCATTGTTGCACACACGCAGCTTATAAATGTATGTTGCGGTGACGTGTGGGAACGGGGTTTCGGGACCGTAGAAGTTTTGAGCTTGAAAGGTAGTTTGACACCTACCCGTGTACTAGATTGACGCCTTGGTCATCAAGTCCAGTTCCAATACGGGGTTTGTCCTATGAGTTATCGTTAGACGGTGAAATAAGGTAAGTCACACTCCCGGGGTAATCTGTTTAAGGGTAAAGTAATCCGTTGGATCGTAGTTCGGCCATACTTCTTTTAATCGTTTAGAATTTCGAGTAGTGTAATCTTTCTTTTACGTAATACTATAACTTTACACCTATCTGTTTGACCTGAACTGAGTGCTAAGTCAACCGTGGTACTCAAAAACCAATCTCTGTGGGTTCGACCTCGGACTCCTCAAGCACTATCCTACAATCGACCTGGTCCACTTCCGGTTAGAAAGTAGATTTTGCTAAGGTTTCGAGTTTTTACTTGATCGACCGGACCTAGAAAATCCGCTTATCGAGCACTTAGGTGTCAAGAACTGTTGTTTGTGGTGGAGCTGGTGAAGAGGCAATCCTACCCTTCAAGGACCAGTGGAAGACTTTGGAGCACCAATCCTACCTGTTCCAAGTGTTCAGTTTGTGAAGCCATAGTTATTGGTGAAGGACAGACAACTTAGGGATTTTTGTAACTGCAACCTCAAAGATCTCTAGTGAATTACCGCCAACATCAGAGGAGAAGAGTGGACTGACAGCATTACACCGCCTGGAACCACTATTAAAATTGCCTACTTACTTTCTGCATTTAATTTCTGCATTTAGTATATTTAGCACATCAACCTACTGAAACTAGCAACTGAATCACACACTCACACTACTGAGTATCTAATACTTAGTATCATATTTTAACAACAAGTAATAAGGCTTAACTTGAATACATTCCGCTGCAACCAATTCAGTTAAATCAACAGTCAGCAGACTACTGAGCTGTCTGCAGTCTACTGAGTGGTCAGCAGACTACTAAGCAGACAGTAGGCTACTGAACTTGCTGAATTTGTTAACTCCAAAAGTTTTAAGTGTTAAGTTTATTCACCCCCCCCCCCCCCCTCTAAACTTAACCAAAGCCTTTTCTAGGGACCAACATGAGGATTTATCCGTATGTAATGATTATATCAGTAGACACCGTATGACTCATAGTTGAGTATAAGTTATCTATATTAAGCAGAGTTCAGTTTCGGGTTTATGGTGGTGTAATCCCGGAATTAATAGATTGAATATTATTGTTCGGTCTGACGAATAATTTTATTCAATTTATTGTAGCTACTGAATATGGGTCCATGGTCCCCGACGTGGCTCCTAATATAGCATATATGTTTTCTCGTCGTTTCACCTCAATTAATATTAAATAGTCGGATTGGACTGTTTAATAGATATGTGGATTAATTGTTTAGTTGGAATAGATAATTAAATGCATGGAAAAGAAATTTTTCGTGGACTCGGCCCAATATGTGTAAAATGCGTGTGGCCCTATTTATCTAGGGTTTGGGGCGCATTTTGTGACTATTAAGTAATTATTGGGAAATTGGTTTTCTTGGATAATTATTTAACATATGATTTAATTATTTATTTGTTAAGTGATAAATCATGGAATATTAGATAATATATTTATTTATCCTAATTTGTTTGGGATATATATTATATTTATCTTATATTTAAATTAAGGATTAATCTAATAATTATCTCTTAATTATTAAATCATTGGAGGACAATGATTTCTCTCCTATATAAAGAGAGTTCTCTCCAAGCCTTTTCACAACACATAATTTTCGACATTTTGAGAAGTATTAGGCTTAGAATTTTCGGCCTTAGTACTGGGTTTGAGTATTTAGAAAAACTTCGGGTTTTTCTAAGGTAGCGTATCGAGGAGGTCCGGCGGCTTGAATCACCATCCACCTGGTGGTGCTTGGAGACACACGTTGGAAGACTGTGGCTTCTCATCTAGCTTGGATCTTGGATTGAAAATTGTTCTTGGAGTTTATTCACCATAAACTGGTAAGCAATCTAACCCTCTCGTAGGTTAGATTTATTATTTATGTATTTTAATTGTTTAGATCTAGATCTTGTACTTTCCGCTGCGTAATCGGGTCAATCTATGATTGATCCGGCGATATTACATCCAACACTAAGGACGTCATCATATAACAATTCACAATTGGTTCTTCAAAAGAACAAATATATGACAACAGAAAAGCCATTTAGTATATGTATAAACACAAAGAAATAGTAGATATGATCCGACCCGGTCGGATCCGGTCCAACCCGATTGGGTTTAGGACACTATTTCAACATATGGAGGGTTAGTTTATATGTAATGATTATATCAATGGACATTTACGACTAGACTCGACGTTTTGAGAATAAGTTATATCTATAATCGATAGAGTTCAGTTTCGGATTTATGGTGGCGTAATTCGGAATTAATGAATTGAGTAGAAATATTATGTTCGATGAATATTTTATTTAATTTATTGTAGCTACTGGTTATAGGTCCATGGTCCCCGGGTTGGCTGAGTGTTTTCTCGTTTTATGCAACCTCGAGAATAAATTAAATAGTTGGTCTATAAAATGAATATACAATATTATTTATTTGGTATATAATATGTAAAATAGAAAAGACATTTTCTATTAAATTAATGATTAAAATGGTGCCATATTTAGTGATAAATTAGAAAAAGAAATTTTCCCAGATTATGTCACATGTGTAATTAATTAATTATCTATTTGTTGGATAATTAATGGAAAAACAAGAGATTGGTTTTTTGGGAATTATCTCTTATCTTTTGGCAAATATCTTTTCTTTGTGTGAATAGGTAATTGTGATGTGAAAATGATAACTCTCTTGATTAGTTATTTTCCTATATAAAGAGATTTCCTCCTAACACAATACACATTCATAATTTGCGCCATTAAAAAGGAAGTGAAATTAGTTTCTTGCCCTAGTCATTAAGAGAAGAAAAACCTAAGGTTTTTTTCTGGTGCATATTCGAGGAGGTTCTACGGCTAGAATCGACGTCCACCAGTCGTCGCTAGGAGATACAATCTGGAAGACTACGGCTTCTCCCTTGGTCGACTATTTCTTCCTCTCCGTTTGTTGGGTAAATCTACTAACTTTCTTGTAGTTATTAATTAATTATGCGAATCGAATCGTGGTAAAATCACATGCGAATTTATTCGTAACTTACGCTGTGCAAGATCGAGTGTCTCGATCGGTGCTGTGAATCAGATCTGACGATTCAATTATGGATCGGATTCGGATTCGTGTTTCTTTATATCCAGCACCGTCAACACGCACACACATTTTTCTTCTTATTAGGACTCGAACCTGAAACATCCGATTAACAACCCTCAGTGATTACCCTTGGACTAATGCCTTATTGACATGATTTTCTTTTATTGCTCAAAGGTAAAAAAAAAAGAAGTTTAAGAATAGCCTCCGATTAATTATCTAGGTAATTATCCCTTTTCTTAATCGTTTGACCTAGGATTAGAACATGAAATTACGCTTCCGGTCCCCACCAAATCCTCCGCTAAAAAAGTCAATTTTGTTTGCTTGTTCCCCTTTGTTTTTTCTTTGAAGGTAAGTACCCCTTTAGTTTTGTTTTTGGTTCATCACATGATTCACATCCAATTTTATTCATTCGTCATCATTTTCAGCAAATCCCTTGGGCCCTGATCGCTGAGCATCTGCTGTTATTCTGGTCTCTTTCATATTCTGGTGAGTGCCCAATTCTCATCAAAATCCTTCCTTCCTCACGATCATCTTGATTTTGGGACTCTGTTTCTTTTTAATATAAAAAAACGGTTTGAATTTCCTAATTTTCGTATGCATCTTGTATCGAACGCTGATTATGATTTTCTTTTACCAAAGGAACAATTAATTGCGTTGCATATTATAGGAATTGACCGTAGTTTGAGAATTGTTTGGACAAGTATTTTTCTTAATGTTGATGACAGATTATGAGGACGAAGAAGCTTTGATTGTAATAATATCTGTGTGAGCTCTGTTTGTTTTTTTTTTTTTTTTTTTTTTTTGGTTTTTTTTTTCTTTCCAAAGGGCTTGTTATTTTTGATCCATTTATGCACTTGTGAAAGTTTTGACGCAGCTATATGTTGGCGTCCTGTTGTAAAGATGTAACAGATTCCAACCATGGAAAAAGCCTCCTATAGAAATCAAACAAGGTTACATACCCACCATCTCATTATAAGAGGATTGTTAAAAGGCACTACACTAAACCTACCATTTGAGCCAGACTGACAATCTATTTTCTCATGGTCGATTCTCCACTTTACACCGATCGATTGTCACATTCGGCTAGTGGAAAGTCGATTCTTGAGGTAAAAGAATCGACTTTACACAAAATTGATTGTTTTTGTGTGATGTCCTCACAAGTAGATTCGCTTCGGTGTGGTGCCTTTAAATCGTCCCACTATCCGAATCTGCATGTAGTGTTTTTAAAATAGTCGCTTTCTCAAACCATATGCATATACAGCGAGATGCTTCATGTATGTTTTGTTTAAGTATGATGACATGCTCAACTTTGTGCTTTTGGGGTGATTCCTCCATTGTTTTACTTCTTAAGGTACTAAGTTGAAGAAAGTGGAACATAAGCAACCAGAATTAATTGAATTCATACATGACAACAATGGTTTCAAGACCTGTGTTTGTTGTGGTGGTGATAACGGCCATGGTGCTAAAAGTTGCTCGTGGTGGCGACAACAATCCGGTATTTGATCCGTGTTCAGACTCTCAAGTGCAAAAATGGGATGGATTTACTTTTGGTTTAGCTTTTTCATCAAGGGAGTCATTCTTTTATAATCAAACTCAGCTTTCACCCTGTGATCGACGTCTCTCTCTATCCGGCGGCACTTCTCAATTAGCCATTTTCAGGCCTAAGGTTGACGAGATATCGCTGCTCACCATTAATAGCAGCTCTTTCAATCCAGTAAGTTGTAAATCTTTATCTTCCAAAACATGAAATTAGGACCAAATAGGATATATATATATATATATATATATATATATATATATATAGGGATAGGGGTCTTAAAGGACACAATATGGAAGATGTCATGCAAAAATGACTATAAGAAAAGATTTTTGTCAAAAAGAACATTTTATCAGTGAAAATGAAAGTGAAAGTGAAATTGCATGCGTTCTTATATTGAATTTATTGAGATGATGTACATACAATATATATGTGAAATTTTCAGAGCACGGTTGGTGGCTACATGGTCGCGTTTGCAGGAAGGCGCTATGCAGCTCGATCACTTCCTGCCTTTGTTGCAGATAATTCTCACACCATAACTAGTTTTACACTGGTACATATATTGTAGCTTTCTATTCATTATTGTATAGAAGACAGATAATGTTGGAATAAATGACATTATAACATTATTACTTAAGCTTTTTGGTTTGTTTGTTGGATATAGGTTCTTGAATTCCAGAAGGGAACTCTTGTGAATCTGTACTGGAAGACATTTGGGTGTGATGGTTGCTCAGGAGATCCATTTATTTGCTTAAACAACACTAACTGTGCTATACAAAATACAAAATGCAAAGGGAATGGTGGTGGCGGTTCGGTGGACTGCAACATAGGCATACAATTAGCATTCTCGGGCACGGATAAGAAGGAGAACGTACTTAACTCGTGGTATGAAGTGTCAAAACTTAGACAGTATTCCCTTTTTTCCTTGTATTCTGATCTCCGTGACTCATTCACCAGCCCTTTTAAGAACTTGTTCTGAAACTTTAATTAGTCTGTCTTTTGTAAATTGGATCTTTGAAAACAAAGTGTTGTTCCACTTGATCACTGATTTTGTATATATAAACTACTGACACTTGTTAATTAACATATGTACTAAAACAGTTACATTGACAACATCATACAAGTTTTTTCTGCTTTTCTTACATGTAAAAAAGCTGAAATGCTTGTTGGTAAAGACATATTTTACAATACAATTGATGTATGAAGGTTGTACCAAATGGTATATATTACAATCATTTTTTGGATTATTTGTTATTTGGTGAATGGCTTTTAGTTGAAATGTTGTTCGGATAATTGAGTTTCGTGTCGAATAAAATTAATTTGATGTTTTGATAAGAGAAGAAATATATGAGAGAAAATTAATTTATTCAATCAATAAAAATGTTTGATTAGTGAAGTGAACGTATCAGTTATGAATTATGATTCTATTTGTGGTTTAAAGTGTGAACCCCTTAAATTCTATCACGGGTCAGCTGAACTCTGGACGCGACCGGAATAAGGTCGGCTTATTTCGGATTGAACTCTTTGGACTCAAGCCCAACTGTGGGCGTTTATTGAACCGGCTCATTGACTATTTTTGACCCGCCTTTTATTCCAGATTGAACTCTTTGGAATGACTATTTTTTATCCGTGACGATGATGGAAATCGTCTTAACTAATTTCGGGCTTTTCTCTCTAGTGACAATAAGCTAAAGCTCTAAGAACAACGAAAAACAAAAAGAATGAGGCGGGTTGTTTAGGATGATTTAGACTGCAATTAATGGTGATCAAGCTGCCTACGTATCCAATGCGTGAATTGGAATCAAGTCTTCGTAGTTCCTTAGGGATCGTTTATATAGAGGCGCTTGTGCTCTAGAGTTAGCGTGTAGCGTGCCTGAGATGGACTCTGATTGGCGTGTTCCCTAAGGAAAAGACAAGGATTATTTGATCTCCTTGATTTTAGGAGATAATTGCATGTATATTTGAATGTCAGGATTAGAGTATTAAATGTGAATGATTCTTGCCATATTTACCTGATTTAGATTGTTCGTAGAGGGTTTGGTCCGAGGAGGAAATGGGCCGACCTATTCGGTTGGGCACGAACAGGTTTGATCATAAGTATTAGCCGACCTGTAAGGGTCGGGATAGTATCTGTGCCTATATCGCTCGGAGGTCGGCCCTAAGCATTGGCCGACCTAGAGAGTTTGGGGAGAGTAGCTGAGCTACCCCAGCTCGACTGCTAGGAGCTCCGACCCCTTAGATAGCCTTTCTCTGTCTATACTTAATGTTGGGCTACTAAAGAGGTGACACATTGGTAAGTTCAATTCTGGGCATTGTCATAAGCCCTCCAGATCCAGCCGAGCCCGTGGAGGTCAGCTCGGATCTGCCCGGGCCAGAGTTCACAGGTTTTGAATTTTAGGTGCCAGGTGGCAAGGTTAGTTATGACACCTCAGTAACTATCCCGAGAATCGAGGCATCATTGCCCACTAGCTCTAATTATGGGCGATTTTCGAGGCGAGTAGGGGGTTATAATCTCGTCACATCAAATGTTTCACTTCATTAGTTATTAAAGCAGAAGATTCATCCCCCCGCTGCCGTTTGCTAACCTCTCCTCCATCTCCAATATTTTCTGCAAGTAAGTGCTCCTCCTTTCGCGATTTAGCTTCGTATCCTGATTTCTGTTTTCCTGAGACATAAGTCCGACTTTGCCGAAACCCTAGGTCTAAAGCCGCAGAGATGGCTATTGCTGACAGTAGAGATGTTGAATCCATCCTAGGTCAGGGTGACCTGGATGAGATATGTGAGTTATATGGGGTTGATAGGGAGTGACACGCTCCGAGGTTACCTTCGGAGCCATATTTGTTTGCCCTAAACCCGCCGGATGGTTTCTGTATAGTTCACCGAGAATACTTTGAGGTGGGTCTGAGGCTGCCTTTTTGCCCGGCCCTCCTCGCTGTACTCCATTATTACGGCTTGAAGTTTTGGACGAGCAGGGCCAGGCTAGTGCTGACTTCTAGCTAAAAAGCACGGCGAGCAGGGCCAGGTCAGACTGACTTCCGCGTGAAGTTTTGGACGAGCAGGGCCAGGCTAGTGCTGACTTCTCGCTAAAAAGAACGGCGAGCAGGGCCAGGCAGACTGACTTCTCGCATGAATTTTTGGACGAGCAGGGCTAGGTTAGTGCTGATTTCTCGTTTAAAAGCACAATGAGCTGGGCCAGGTCGGACAGAATTCTCGCGTGAAGTTTAAGGACGAGCAGGGCCAGGCTAGTGCTCACTTCTCGTTTAAAAGCACGGCGAGCAGGGCCAGGTCGGACTGACTTCTCGCATGAAGTTTTGGACGAGTAGGGCCAGGCTAGTGCTGACTTCTCGTTTAAAAGCACGGCGAGCAAGGCCAGGTCGGACTGACTTCTCGCATGAAGTTTAAGGACGAGCAGGGCCTGGCTAGTGCTGACTTCTCGTTTAAAAGCACGGAGAGCAGGGCCAGGTAGGACTGACTTCTCACGTGAAGTTTAAGGATGAGTAGGGCCAGGCAAGTGCTGACTTCTCGTGTGGAGTATATTGGTTAGCTGGTCCTTGTGGACTTATGAAACAAGGAAAAGAAGTAAGTAAACGACGAAAAGTAAACGCTTCCTGAGCAAAATTTATTCAACGAAGTAGAAATATCCAAGACTGATAATGAAGCGGAGAAAGACAAAGCATAATGAACGTGCAGAAATGAAAAGTAGACTATAGAAAGTAGTGAATGATAAAGACTTACCGAACCAATCAAGCCAAGATGACTCATTTGTCTTTGATAGTGACCGCATAGCAGCTTCGGGCGACCTCTAGATCTCCTTTGATTTCAACCGAGCCGCGGGAGGTCGGAAACTTTAAACTGATGTGAGCTGGGGAAATCACGGCCCGAAGATCAATCAGAGCAGGCCTTCTTAAGATGATGTTGTATGCTGACAACGATTTGACCACGACGTAGTTGACCATTAGAGTCCTTCCTATTGACTCTTTTCCAAACGTTGTTGCGAGCCTAACCATTCCCATGGGATGAACAGGAGGGACGGAAAATCCAAACAAGGGTGCTGAAACCGGAGTCAGCTCGGGCTCCTTAAGGCTCATTGCCTGAAAATCCATAAAGTAAAGGATGTTGATGGCAATGCCAGTGTCGACGCAAACCCTCTTCACCAAATTTTTGTTCACCACAGCCTCAATAACAAGACCCTCATTGTTCAGGACCAATGGGAGCAGGTCTTTAGGCCCGTAGCCTACCTCCTGAAAAGAGATATGATCTCCTCTGTTTGCCTTTATGCCTCAGGTTGGGTGTTAAGGCTGCTGACTTCTCCAAGCGCATTGCTAGGACCACCCACAGTAGTGTTAATGGTGTTGATCGGGCGATTGTCTACCTGTCGGTCCCCTGCTGGAGACCGATCTCTTCTTCTCTGGAGCTCACCTTGCCTATTACGCTCTCGGTTGAAGTTTCCCTACGGGTAGTCTCGCCGACCCCGTCGTTCGCCATATTACGGTCGCTCCACGACCTCATCCAATTTTCCCTCAGCGATGGCTGCGTTCACGTCTCTTTGGAAATCCTTGCAACCGTCCAGGTCATGCCCAGTGTCCTGGTGGTATATGCAAAACTTACTTTGGTCCCTTCTGTCCAAGGGGCTTCGCAGCGGCGTAGGAGTTCACGCTAAACCCTTTCTTTCCATAATCGCGAGGACCTGCTCGCGGGGCATGTTCAACACTGTAAAATCCCATGGTTGTAAGGCGTTTTTCTTCTCAGGTCGGCCCGTGGCTGAACCGAGCATGCGATCTCCATATGACCTCCTCCTTTTCTTAGAGGCGTCCTCGGCCTTCTCTTTCTTTTGCTCTAACTTTTCCAACTCTAGTTTTAGTCGGTTGGCCTCTTCCCCTTGACAGTGTTTGAACGCTACTTTCATGCACTCCTCCATAGACGTAGGGAGCCTGCTGCTCAGCTTGGCGTATAGTCTTCCTTCACGTAGGCCCACCATGAAAGAGGCGATCCGAATATGATCATCTGCGTCCTGAACTTGCAATGATTCTTCGTTGAACCGCTTGAGATACTGCAACGCGGTTTCGTCTCACTTCTGCTTGAGCGTAAATAGGTGAGTAGCATTCCTCTAAAACGGCTTCACTGTGATGAAAGCATTTAGAAACATCTTCCTCAATGTCTCAAAACTTAAGATCGTTCTAGCCGGGATTTTCTTGAACCATTCTCGAGCGCGGCCAGTGAGTAGCGCGGGAAACGTTTTGCACTTCACCTCGTCCGGGGCATAGTCGAGATTCATGTGCGTGAGATACTGAAACAAGTGGTCTTGGGGATCCTTTGTTCCGTCATAGGGTTCCAACTTTGGGATCTTGAACCTTGCCGGTCGAGGATAGTTGTCTATCTGTTCGGAGAATGGAGATTCAAGAGCCAGTGACGTAGCTCTTTTTCCTGTTATGGCATCTAGCTCGGCTCGGGCTGCATCCATCGCCTGGGGGAACGACCAACTGTTTCCTCAAATTTGATGAGGATGATTGATCACCTTTTATGATGCCTCTACGCTTGGGAGGAGGGAGTGTTTGCTCCCATGACCCATCGTTGGGGTCATCATCCTCCTCCAAATCATGTTATTGGGAGTTTTCTCCGGATGGATCTCCCTCTTGCAGATCCTAATTTTGCGAATTTTAAATCAAGAGGATCCTCTTCCTTTAGATCTTCCTCTTCTTCGTCTTCCTCTGCCAAGGCGGCATTAAGGACAGCCTTTTTGGTTGCACCATCGAGGGCTGCAAGCTGATCCACCAATGCCTGATGGGTAGCATCGAGGATGATTTCCTCCTGTTGCGGATTCTAATTGTTTGCGTCAGACTCCGTTGCGTCGTTGGCGTGGCTGCCGTTAGCTACTTGCTGTCGTGTGGTCACCATGTTGATCTTCAAGCCTGAGTGATTGTCAATGAAAGAGACCCTCCTTCTAGCGCCAATTGACGATGCTGGAAATCGTCTTAACTAATTCCGGGCTTTTCTCTCTAGTGACAATAAGCTAAAGCTTTAAGAAGAACGAAAAACAAAAAGAAAGAGGGGGTTGTTTAGGATGATTTAGACTGCACTTGATGGTGATCAAGCTGCCTACGTATCCAATGCGTGAATTGGAATCAAGTTTCATAGTTCCTTAGGGATCGTTTATATAGAGGGGCTTGTGCCCTAGAGTTAGCGTGTAGCGTGTCTGAGATGGAATCTGATTGACGTGTTCCTTAAGGAAAAGATAAGGATTATTTGATTTCCTTGATTTTAGGAGATAATTGCGTGTATATTTGAATGTCAGGATTAGAGAATTAAATGTGAAGGATTCTTGCCATATTTACCTGATTTAGAGCGTTCGTAGAGGGTTTGGTCTGAGGAGGAAATGGGCCGACCTATTCGGTCGGGCACGAACATGTTTAGTCATAAATATTAGCCGACCTGTAGGGGTCGGGATAGTATCTGTGCCTATACCGCTCGAAGGTCGGCCTTAAGCATTGGCCGGCCTAGAGAGTTTGGGGAGAGTAGTTGAGCTACCCAGCTCGGCTGCTTGGAGCTCCAACCCCTTAGATAGCCTTTCTCTGTCTATACTTAATGTTGGGGTACTAAAGAGATGATACGTGGATAAATCCGTCTGAGGCCCAATGCGAATAATATGCGCATAATATTCGGATTATACCAATGTCACTAACAAACCGTGACTATGGATGGTAATGCAAATGAAATTTTAAACAAAAGACATGACTTTGAATAGGCAAGAATAGCAAAACCCTATTTTATTATTTTCTCAACAAAAAGGTGATTTTCTAATACTTTACCGAAAAATGGTCTGATGGCATAAAAAATCAACACATGTCCAGTTTACCTTTTCCTTTTATTTATGTTTTTTTTAACCCACTATCTTCAATATATAAATTAAGGTGAAGGAAAAACCAAATGAAATGAAAACCTAAATTATATTTGACGATACCGAATATCGCACCTCCACGTGGCGTCACGAGATAGTCCTCCTGGACAAGAGTAAGTGATAGCCCGAGGGTCAAATTACGAGATGAGACATCGACAACCGACATGATCAGAGAACCGAGACGATGGGCCCATCTCGATACCGCAAGACGGAAAGCTCGGGATGCGGACAAAGTCCACTCTAAACACGCAGCCTCACGGTTGGTCCCCGATAATCCGAATAAACGTCAAGGTATTCATGTCGATGCCCGGTGCTCGAGGCTAAGACCATCTAGTAGACTCCGGGCTACGACGATCGACTATCGAGCAAAGTGTAGGACGATCGGTCCGCACCGGCCTAGCAGTGTAGGACAATGAGTCCCGGGCTCGATTACCGCAGTCGGCAATATCGACATCGTAGACGAGTCCGCACCGGTTTGTCCGGGCCCATTAACAAGTGATAACTTGGGCAAGGGTTAAGGCCCATTAAAGGGTAAATCGACAATAACATAAGCCGACTTAACCTTAGGGTTAGGGCAAGTGTTGTCATTATAAATACCCCATTCCAGGAACTACGTGTGACTTGATTCCTGGAGCATAACAGGATACGTAGACAACATGAGAGAGACTCTCAGGCTCAGTCTAAAATCACCCCCAAAATCATCCTTGATTCAATCATCCCTAGATTAAACGACCCGGATTTATTCATAGACGAAACCCAGCATCGTCATTGGCGCTAGAAGGAGGGCCTTCTATCGGTGATGGATCAAGGAGTGATGGTGGTCAAGTTAATGGCAGAAACATGCCAGAAACGCAGTCAGATCCGAGCTTATTTGCGGAGTTTCAACCGTTGGAACAAGAATTCCACCGGTCAGATTGAAGAAGAAGGAGGGGCGAACAAACCCTCCAAATTTCGTGCCGATCGGAGTCCGTTTAGATACCCGATCGTTGCAGGAAAGATGCTGCTGTATCACCAAAAACGCAGCGAGATCGGCGGCTAGTTAATGAAGTTTCAACCGTTGGAACAAGAATTCCACCGGTCAGAATGAATAAGAAGGCGGGTAAAAGAAGCCCTCAAAATTATAGGCCGATCAGAGTTCGTTTAATCGCCCGATCGTCGTAAAGAAGTTGCTGCTGTATCAAAAACGCTGCAGAACCCTAATCAGCAGTTTCCGGTCGGCGGCCTGTTACCAGAAATTAAACCGTTGGAATGAAAATTCCTCCGGTCATATTAAATACTACAGAGAGAAGAAAAATCTGTAAAAATTTCATGCCGATCGGAGTAGGTTTCGATTCCAGATCATCGCCTAAAAGTTGCAGTTACGTACAAAAAAGCAGAAAAACCCTAATCTGCAGGTTCCAAGTCGGCTGAATATTCCCGACAATTGAACCGTCGGAACAAGATTTCCACCGGTCAGATTCGAGAATTATCAGGACCGAACAAGCCCTCAAAATTTTAGGCCGATCGGAGTTCGTTTGATTTCTCGATCGTGGCAAAGAAGTTACTGCAGGCACCAAAAACGCAGCAGGATTCTGGACAGCAGCTGCCAAATCGGCGGCTTATTCCTGGAGATTGAGCCGTCGAAAGAACAATTCCACCTGTCACATCTAAGAAAAGTGAGGGAAGAACGATCTCTCCAAATTTCGTGCCGATCGGAATCCGTTTTGAGGTCTGATTGCCACCGGCAAGACACAACTGTGGTGCCCGAGAAAGCAACGAATTATCTACCGTATCTAGCTATCCACGAAGCGAGTTCTCGAGCTCCAAGGATCGAGCCGAGCTCTTTAGCTCTCCAGGTTCTTACAATCGTTATTTGAAATTCTTATACACTTTGTAAGCCTTTATTATATGTGTAATGTTTTTTATCACAATTACATTGCACCATAAAGACTCGAGATATCGAGCACCGGCATTCGAGCTCTACGGACTCGTCTTGCCCTAAGTCCGAGATCGACTCGGCATCATATTTTGGAACTCTCCTAGCCGAACGTGGCGGGATGTGCCATCTTCTTTCGGAACTCACCCTACCGAACTGGCGGGTCGAGCTATCTTATTTTGGAACTCACCCTACCGAACTGGCGGGTCGAGCTATCTTATTTTTGAACTCACCCTACCGAACTGGTGGGTCGAGCTATATTATTTTGGAACTCACCCTACCGAACTGGCGGGTCGAGCTATCTTATTTTGGAACTCACCCTATCGAACTGGAGGGTCGAGCTATATTATTTTGGAACTCACCCTACCGAACTGGAGGGTCGAGCTATATTATTTTGGAACTCACCCTACCGAACTGGTGGGTCGAGCTATCTTATTTTTGAACTCACCCTACCGAACTGGAGGGTCGAGCTATATTATTTTGGAACTCACCCTACCGAACTGGCGGGTCGAGCTATCTTATTTTTGAACTCAACCTACCGAACAGAGCGGGTCGAGCGGAGACCAAGGTCGGCTCGGCCTCATATTTGCAGGTCAACTTGAGCGCATCTTTAATAAGACCGAGCCCGGCTCGGCATCATATTATATAAGACCAAGCTCGGCTCGGCATCATATTTGGAGCTCTCTCGAGCAAATCTTTAATAAGACCGAGCTCGGCTCGGCATCATATTTGGAGCTCTCTCGAGCAAATCTTTAATAAGACCGAGCTCGGCTCGGCATCATATTATATAAGACCGAGCTCGGCTCGGCATCATATTCGGAGTTCGAAGGCAATCTTATGTAAGTCCGCTTGCCATCTAAGCATGGTACCAACAGACTACGCCAAATAAGATAAGCTCTATCTCGATTAATTTCTGTTGTCACATTTTTATGCTTTGTAATAAGTCGATACGACAATTGGTTTTGATGCATTTTATTGGAGTGGTTTTCTTTTCAGATTATGCTTACTTATAAGTCCATGTGATTGAAAGATAAAAGAGGCAAAAGTCAACCACAACAACGAATCCTCGATATGATGGAGTTAAAATAAAATAGTGAATAAAGCCAAGTCAATGACAATGCTTATATCACTCCCAACCTGACCAATAAGCCACAATGCGAGGCAGTTGGAAGATCCCACGATGGATACCTTATTCGACCAGTTCATAAGCACCACGAAGTGCGACAGTCGAATAAGGAGTTATTTAATTCGACCAGTTCATAAGCCAGACGAGGCACGACCCTCGAATCGAGCTCCGACCCAATAGCCAAGTCAAGCCCAGCGAGGCAAGTACAACGCTAGGTCGACTCATAATCAAGTGTACCATGAGTCATGCACTCATACTACACTTGGAGGGGCATAAGGGAATTAAATCCAAAGGACTACACCCTATAAAGCAACGACGCAAGGGAATTAAGTCCAAAGGACTACACCCTAGGCAAATACTCATCAAACACAAACGGCATTCAGTTTGCTCTCGTAGTAGGTCGGATGTCGAAGCAGGGGTGGAAGATCGAACGGGAGTCTTTTGAAACCTAGTCACTCAGAGATTATTGTACCAGACACGTGTTTCTTCGACCCAACACCCACCAGTTGCTGAATTTTGCATATCTCGAGGGTCCACACCACAAAGGATCTACTCAACGGTCTACGAGGATCCGCAGGTCGGACCCCTCAATACTGCCAAAAGCAAAGTTAGCCTAATGGGCAACAAATGCAAAGACATAGAGACGGTTCGCAGGGTCGGGCCAAAGGTCCAAGCTAAAAGCCGAACGAGCCCAAGAGGCGAACGAGGCTAAAGCAAAGGACGGTTCGCATGGTCGGGCCAAATGTCCCAGTCGAAAGCCGAATGAGCCTAAGAGGCGAAAAGGCCTGGACAAAGGACGGTTCGCATAGTCGGGCCACCTGCCCCAGTCGATAGCCGAACGAGCCTAAGTGGCAAAGAAGGCCAAGACCAGGGACAGTTCGCATAGTCGGATTAAAACGCTCAGCCTAAGACCAAATAAGCCTAGGAGGCAAAAAGGTTAAGGCAAGCAAGTCGATCACAGTCGATCTCAAGTGCAATAAGAACCAGAGGTTCATAATACACTTGTGGGGCAACACGACATCGATAAGCAGCAAACAGAGCCAGAGGCTCGACAAGCGAATAGCTAAAAGACATTGACACGTGAAAGATTAGACAACAAAAAGAAGAGGAGATAAAATACAGCAAAAATTAAAGCAAAATAAATCTAGGCATCATATTTGGAGCTCACCGATGAGCGAATCTTTAATAAGTCTGAGTTCGACTCGGAATCTCATCTTGAAACTCTCCCAGCCGAGCGGGGCGGGATGAGCCTTCTTATTTTGGGAACTCTCCCCATGCCGGGATCGATCTATCTTATCTTGGAACTCTCCTAGCCGAGCATGGCGGGACGAGCCTTCTTATTTCAGGAACTATCCCCATGGTTATTGCAACTTTTTGGCTAGCATCTTGCGTATCTCGAGGATCCACTCCACAAAGGATCTACTCAACGGTCTATGAGGATTCGTAAGTCGGACGCCATCGGCCGACGGCCAACGTGGATGAGTCCTAATGGGACGAAAACGCAATGATCGAAGTCCGAATCGACAACGACGTAATTTGACTCCTAAGGAGAGTATATACTAGGGCATCGAGGTCGACAACATGATCATTTCGATCGACAGCCAGTAAAGCTAAAAGTTCCATGGAACCAAAAAGCTAAGGCATCAAGTTCAGATCATGTCCAAATCTCTCAGCAGTCATGTGTCGGGAGTCATGAACGACAAAGAAACACCACGACACCGAGATCCGGAGCGACAATTACGTATTACCAGTCTTTCTAGACAGTAATTACTAGGACATCGTAGCCGGAAATATATATCGACAGCCGAAAGGGCGTCTATTTCGACAAACGAAAGGAGACGGCCAGGGGCATCTCTTCTACTACGCGACAACAAAGAAAAGTCCAAAAAATGTTAAGGCATGGAAGACATGTTACATATGATCGACAAACGGAACTACTGAAAGTATAACGAAGATGATGAATCTGCATTATACTTCGGGGGCAACAACGAGTCGACATTGAATACTCATGAAAAAGCGAGCAAATGAAAAAGCGAGCAAAGAAATGGGAATCGACATGCAACAAAAGTGTTTGACATCAAATACTGGTTAAAATTTCAGCATTTATAACAACAACAAAAAAAGAAGCCTAGTCACGAAGACGGGCCAAATAGTTATAGCATTGCAAAGAGGCGAATTCAGAAGTTGACAGTCGACATCGTCATCGTTACAGCCTAAGACAGTCGACATCGTCAAGGCAAAACGAGTCTAAGGGACAAAGGTTGCTAAAGTAAAAAGATCTGCAAGGCAGACAGGGAGAGTCCGCACGTCGGACAACGTGCCCAATAAAATACAAATATGATCCAAACCTAAGGGTCTCATGATACTTGGGGAGCAGATATCGAAATATATGCATCGACATGAGAGAAGCTGATGTGCCAATAAGGCCAAAGGCCGCAATAAGGAAAGATAGTACCTATATCAAAGACAAAAGAAAGAGGAAAAATGTAACAATTTTTCAATAAGGCCAATAAGGCCAACGGCCAAAATCAGGGCAAATCAGATCCTTCAGAGAAGTCGACCTCGACCAAGACAATCCCAAGTTGGACATCTCATCATTCCTTCGACAGCTACGGCATCGAAGTCGATGTCAACTTAGCCACACATTATAAGTCCAAGGGATAGATAATGCTAAGGCAAAAAAGTCTGCAAAGCAGACAGACTCGGACTCCACTGGAAGTAAGTCCACAGGGCGGATTTAAATTCAAAGCATTGGATGACAGTGGCCGAGATACACCTTTGACAGATCAGACCTGACCTCAAGAGCTCAGGTAGATCTGGGGGGCTTATGACGATACCGAATATCGCACCTCCACGTGGCGTCACGAGATAGTCCTCCTGGAAAAGAGTAAGTGATAGCCCGAGGGTCAAATTACGAGATGAGACATCGACAACCGACATGATCAGAGAACCGAGACGATGGGCCCATCTCGATACCGCAAGACGGAAAGCTCGGGATGCGGACAAAGTCCACTCTAAACACGCAGCCTCACGGTGGTCCCCGATAATCCGAATAAACGTCAAGGTATTCATGTCGATGCCCGTGCTCGAGGCTAAGGCCATCTAGTAGACTCTGGGCTACGACGATCGACTATCGAGCAAGTGTAGGACGATCGGTCCGCACCGGCCTAGCAAAGTGTAGGACAACGAGTCCCAGGCTCGATTACCGCAGTCGGCAATATCGACATCGTAGACAGAGTCCGCACCAGCTGTCCAGGCCCGTTAACAGTGATAACTTGGGCAAGGGTTAAGGCCCATTAAAGGGTAAATCAGACAATAACATAAGCCGACTTAACCTTAGGGTTAGGGCAAGTGTTGTCATTATAAATACCCCATTCCAGGAACTACGTGTGACTTGATTCCTGGAGCATAACAGGATACGTAGGCAACCTGAGAGAGACTCTCAGGCTCAGTCTAAAATCACCCCCAAAATCATCCTTGATTCAATCATCCCTAGATTAAACGACTCGGATTTATTCATAGACGAAACCCAGCATCGTCAATATTGGTTCATTTTCAAAATTAACCGGAACTCTTAGTTTGGACAGACGCTCACACGCACAAGCAAGTAGCTGCCCGATCGTAAACCAAAGGAGTATAGTCGATAAAGCAAGTATCGAAGTGCGATTCATATATATATATATATATATATATATATATATATATATATATATATATATATATATATATATATTTACACTACACGCATACATATAATATGAAAGATATAGAAAAATGCACACGTGTATATATATTCTCCAAAAATACCAAACCGAATCAATCTAAAATCAAACCGATCCAAACCATTGATTTTCATAATGTTCTAGTTTGGTCTAGCTATTAAATTTTAAAATCAAACCGACACTAGGTGGAAAACGGAACAAAATCAAACCAAACCGGTCAAAACTCACCCATAGGTGGCAGTAGAATTTTGTGGAAAAGCCATTCACTGGTTCGTATAGAGTATGAATGCAGCAATTCAACGTACGTATACACACACAAGAAATAAAAAGTAAAACTTGCGTGTTGTTCTGTCAAATCCACAAATCATGTTGAACACATCATTAGTAAAATCACCAAATTTATATTAGATTACTTATATGATTTATTTAGGTGTCTTTTCACACAACAAAAAAATTTATTTTGACAAATTATTGGTGACAAAGAGTAGATTTGTCACAAACGATAGCTTCTAGTGACAATAACTCTGTTTGTCACAAAATGTTCTATTGATAGTGACAAAAAGAAAGATTTCTCACGAAAGAGATAGTGTTTTGTCACGAAACTCATTGTCTCACCTTCGTAGTGTGGATAAATTTTTGCATGAGGCTTTGGTGACAACTATCATTATCATTAAATCCTAAAAAAATAGGGATGTAAACGATCTGAGTCGAGTCGAATATTAAGATTATCGACTTGAGCGTATTACAAATTTTATAAAATCGACCTCAAACACAAATTTGACATGGCTACAATTTTTTTTGACATGGCTATAAAATCAAACTCGATCTTGGGCACCGTTTACTCGAGCCGAACTCGAGCTGATTCGAACTATTTTTTTTCCACATGTAGATTCGAGCTGATTTAAAAAAGGAGTTTTACTCGACTAAAAAAAATGTTTTATATCAGGCATGTGGGCTCCAAGACTTTCGGTTCTCATTTTGTCGTTTCAATAAAAAAAATCTCTGTATGGAAACCCTCCCCCCTCCCCCGATGAAGACGATGGAAACCCTCAGCCGTCTCCCTCCTCTGTGTGAGGAACAATGGTAATCGAGAGAAGAAATGGTAGAAAATTCACAGAGAAACACAAGGAAATTGCAGAAAGAATGAGGGGATAACTTTCATTGACAAACTTGGGCAACAAAATACACAGAAAGCAACGTTCATGACCCCTATCCATATATCTACCCAACTAACTCACAAATTACCCACTATGATGTCAGCATGACATCATAAATACAATAAAACATAAATATAAATAAATGTTATTTAAATATAAAATATTCGAATTGCTTAGTTCCTGACAAACCCCTCCCCTTCAAAACATCCTTGTCCTCAAGGATGGAGAAAATTCACAGCAGCATATAAAGACCAAGATCCCACACAAAGTTTTCCAATTTGACAGCACTCGTGCTTATGCCAGTCACAATAGCAACCACTAGAATTTTCATGCCCGTATCATTGTCTTCAACACACACCGACAGAGTGATATTTGGAGCAACATCACCAAATACATTGTCATAGGCTTCTTCCACCTGTTGGTCAATTGCATAACTATTTGTCATGGCTCCTATGAAGACATCAACAACATTAGGATGTGGCCTGTTATGAAATGCTTCCAAAAATAAGTCTGGTTAATCGGTTTTGAGAGCAAGTGTGACAGCAACAGAATATGTCCACTGTTAGCGAGAGAACAACATACATCAGCATCAAGATTTTTTAAAGGAACTCCAGCATCAACAAGGGCATCACAAAATGTATTGATTGCATATGGCAGAAAAACACAATCATCACTGACATACTGAATTAATATTGAAGTTGTGGGATTTGAGTGAACCTTCAAAAGACATATGCTCTGCAAGTTTTTCTTCAAAATCATCTCATACTCTCCTTCTGCCTTACCAAACTGCCATGATTTGAGCTTCCAAACGACTTCAATGTAAGCCTTTTCAGGGTTTTCATTTTTTCTTATCCTAACCTTTGGTCCGTACACTGCAGCAAGAACTTTGGTATCTCCTTGAGACCAACTAACAGAGCCATGAGCACGGCTGAAAATGCTGTGAGAACATGTCAACGGTCTTATTTGTCTCGGTTTACGACCATATTCTCTACCTGTTTCCATTTCCTCTGTTCTTTCCCCTAGTAGAGTAACATTTGGAGAAGCCCAAATTGTTCCACATGCATTTCCCACAGCTTGTATCATGAAGAATACCCCAGGGTGATTCCTCAATTTAAGATCTCCCAACAACTCTTTCATATGCTTTAGGTTCAAAGAGTTGTGATGCTTAAAGCTACCCTCCAACATACCAGGCTGAGCCTTTGTGCGCATAAGTTTCTTCCTTGTTTTAAAGTCATTATACCTTTTGTTGCTCACCCTTGTATAACCCTTCTCATTTTCTTTACAAGCAACCTCCAAACCAAAGAAAATAATTGATTAAGTGAATGTAACATCTCTAGGATGAGTAAGGGAAAACCAAAAACCAGTTACGCCTTTGAGAGTGATAGAAACTCCCCAAACCATTGCAAACCAGCCCCAACCATTAAAGCTATCACAATCAGGCCACAAAAGGTCATAAATAAGACTTATACAAAGTACATCTTTATTCTTTAAATTATAAATCTTGTTTGTGACTTCCATAAATTCAATCTTACTAGCCAACAGTAAGACCTTCCGTTGGCACACATCAAGTCCCAATGGCATCTGTTGGATAAAGTTGTAGGTCTCTTTCACAAGCCTCTGATGACTCATGTCTACGCCAGGTGAACCTGCTACATTGCCATTGTAAACAAACCAGCTTCTATTAATAAAAAATCTCTCATGGTTGTCTCCAAATCGTGACAATGATATGAAAACCTCGGTAGACTTATCAACGAAGTACACATCATCTTCGTCTCCATTTAGAGCTGCGACATATCCAACCCATAGTAACTGCCTCCCAGTAGTGTTAAATTCAATTGCCAAAATATTGTTGTCGATCCATTTGCAATTTTGAGGAGGCCGTTCGACTACAGTGGCCTTTTTAATGTCCCAACAAAAAGATATTGAGCTCTCCAAATAAAGATCTACGGTTATTAAAGTCGTTCCGGTGGCCACACTATTTACTCTATTAACTCCTAACATTTCATACGATGAGGCCAACAGTAAGTTCCAGGAGAACAAGCACAGTGAAACTACACGCCAAACAATCCATTTCCAAAACAAACGGGGTGGTTGCGTAAAACTCTGATCAAGTAAAGAACCATCCAGCTCACATGTCCCCAACCACAACTCTAAAGGATTCAAGCCCGCAATGACAACTCTTGTGTAGGATTCTCCAATTTCTTTTAAAATGACAAACTTTAGAGAATAACGATTTCACCTCTTGGTCGATAAGTTTTATTGCAACACGAATATAAGCTCCAAGCTGTGAGCCTCTCTCCCTCACTGTATTGAAGTAAACAATTAAGGATATCCACCAGAAATTTTGATCAATTAAGAATTTTGGAGTGGAAGATCCTTCACCATTGAGTTCACTACTTGCTTTTATAATGATAAAGGTTTTCTCAATCGTAGGAATCAAAATCTCCTCACCATTCCATTCTAAGAAAACTCGGTACAATTCTCGGTACGGTAACACCCCAATATGTGAAGGCACGTCATAAACCTTCACTATAATACCAACTTGAATACTCACAACCAACTGTAAAATGGGGACAACCATTGAAAAGGGACAAACAGATTCCCCATTGGAAGCATCATTATAATACTCATCAGATCTAGCACATGCATCATCAACGATTGTTGTGAAACAACAATCTCCTTGCTCTTTATTAAGCTCAAAGAAATCACCATCATTATAAAACAAGGAACTACCGCCCGGATCAAATATGCATATCAATATTTTATCATCCCCAAAATCAATATCCAACTCGCGATTCTTAATATCTACAAACATGAATACTTCTTCCAACATCGACTTAGATGAGATATTAAACGAACTAACCTTCGTTACCCCACTTCAATAGCACAAATCTCTCGGCAAACGGACAATTGGTACCTCTTCTCCACGAACATCAGTCCCTTTATTTCGCACAGCTGAAATTAGTTCCGGCATTTCGTCAAACATGTGGTGGCCACTTCCCAAAACTCCAATCTTCGATGAATGGAACTTCTCCATCTCATCGACTTGTGAAATAGCAATTTGGCAGGGATGAAGGACTGTAGTGGAGACATCTTCGGCGTTCTTGCCTTCATTTTTAGGTTCACTCCAAGAGTTAAGTATCTTCCACTGTTGCTCATTGGTTTTCAATTGTAACTTGAAATTATCATCCTCAGATCCTTGGTTTTCAGCTGTATCAATAGAAATTGGATGGGACAATTCTTCGAACACCTTGTCTGCTCTAATCTGCCTCGTGAGATCCTCTAATGAAATAATGGATTCTTCAAATTGTGCCCTCTTGAAAGCCTCAGACAAGCTGAAGGGTGGTGACAGGTACTCATACATCCTTACCAAAAGATCCCATGTCATTCGATTGACGAAGTCGTCTATAATGGATGCTTCACTGCATTGATACCCTTCTCTGTTAATTTCATCCTTCCAATCGCAAAATTGACGATAATAAACTTCAACACTCATTCCAGCCTGTTGATAAGGCCGATTAGCCCTCAAACTAGACCACCGTGATTTCATTGAAGAAGGGAAGATTCGGAGAAAAGAAAGTAGCTTAATTCAATTTGGGGTGGGATCGATGTGTCTCTGATACCAATTGTGAGGAACAATGGTAATCGAGAAAAGAAATGGTAGAAAATTCACAGAGAAACACAAGGAAATTGCAGAAAGAATGAGGGGAAAACTTTCATTGACAAACTTGGGCAACAAAATACACAGAAAGCAACATTCATGACCCCTATCCATAAATCTACCCAACTAACTGTCATCACCCAATATGATGTCAGCATGACATCATAAATACAATAAAACATAAATATAAATAAATGTTATTTAAATATAAAATATTCGAATTGCTTAGTGTGACCCCAATGGGGGGATTTATTCTCCCTCTAAAACTAATATAGAGGGAGTAATCCACCTTTAAGCCCACAGTGGCTCCCAACCCAACACCCTATCCCTAAATAAAACTAAGGCTCCCCCTAAATATGAAGGGTCATTTAATATGAACAAGAAGCGAACACCATTTATCTCTCTTTTTACACAATAAATTAATTTCACACATCAATATCATTTATATAATAATGCGTTATGTATATAAGTAATGATACGCAAGACAACTAAAGTAGTATCACAACGGTGATATACATCATTGAAAAAAAAATTATATATACTATTTTTTCCATAAAATAAAATTAATCTGTCCAAATATTTATTTTTTTATTTTGAACTCTTTTTGTGTACGGATACGACATCTTTTTATTTTTTTACCGTTGTGCGACGTATTCAAATATCACTTTGTAAGCATAAAATATTTTTAAAGAGATGTATAGAGGTTGCTTATTAGAGTGAATTATTTTTTGGATGTTGAAAAAGTGTAACTGTAACGGAAAACGATGTGTTTGAAGGGTATAATTGGGGTCTCTCTTAGTTCCTGACACTCTGCCCATTCGACGGCGCCAACGAAGGAAATGATTCTCGACGGCGATTTGTTGTTCGGAATAGCCGCATTTCTTCTTTCCGTCCATGGAGGAAAAGAAAGGAAACAAACGATCGCAAGCTCAAGCCCTAATCCCGATCCCAATTTCTAAAATCCTCGATTTCACTTCTTTCATCAACTTTTGCGCAATGCGAAGATGACGCCGGATCTTCACTTCAAATCAGCCTCCAAAGACACCGGCTCTTTTTTTGTGTGGATATTTAGCCAGAATGTCCTTGACGAGGACCTTCACCGTCTATGTGCTTTCATTTACATGGAGATCCGCCCTTCTGGAAGGATAATGTTCAAGTATACTGAATTGACTCTGGTACTGTAATCTAATCAAAATCGTAGAGTACTGCTACACGAGAAGTTATATGACATTTCCCATAATTTTTACTTTGCAGCAACACTTTCAAATTTTGTGGTTTGATACCGATGAATATCATCCTAGTACGTTCACTGTATTTTTTCTGTAGTTATAATTTTCCAATTTTTTTATTTTTATTATAATAACTAGTAGCTTAGTTGGTTTACTCTTAATATGTTGTAGATTTTCAAAATTTCTTGAGCTGAAGGTACATTATTGTAATCTCAGCTTGGCCTCCTTAATTGAAATTTTATTTACGAAAATCCAACACACAAAGAGGCGGAGACATTTGCGTTTACAGGTTGATTTTCCCCATTCAGATGTAAGCAGAAATCGTTCTTGTCGTGTTTTGTCTAATTGAACTGATGTTGATGTTTTAACTAGCCAAGTAGTATTTGTTTTTAGGAGAGGCACATTCTTTAAAAGTGGAAAAGATTCTATTTTAGGGGAAATTTGATTACCAGGATGTGGGGAAATCTGATTACCAGGATGTTATGGTCTTTACGGTCCTTAAAACTGTTCTTGATTAATGTGGCTTAACTTCCTATTAAAACAAAAAACGTCGATTACAATATCTTGCTTAGCTCTTAAAAACTCTTTTGGTTGATTGATCTAGTTGACTACTTATGGATCGGTGCTTGTACTGCATGAAGTAATTCAGCTAACAGAAAGAGATGAATGTGCTTATCAAGAAATGATCACACATCTTCCGCTCTGCTGAATTCCTAATCCTAAGAAGGTTCGTGTTTATTATTGCTACCTTCTATTTGAACTTAAAGAAACTTCACATGAGTTGTCAGTTTTTATGGAACTCCTTGCAAACTTCTCTGAAGTTTGAGACTATCTAGAAATGACTTGTATCAAGTGTATTACAGCACCGTAAAGATGGCTGAAAAGGTACAAGATAATATTCTCAGAGTAGGAGCCTGAATGTGGAATCAGTAATTGGTCTTTCTTGGCATCTAAACTTCCTTGTTCGGAGCATTCTCAGCTTTTTTCTTGAAACATGATGCAGTTTGACTATGTGAATTATGAATCTTAACACGGTAAAACAAAATAGAGTCCAAAGATGAAAGTATAAATGAGAGATAGCTCACGTCTTCTAGATTTCATTACTTATTTTTAGTCTTCTCTTAGTATATTACTGTTACTGTGTGATTCCACCCTTTTAGTAATTTTTACGCTCTCTCATCCACTTATTAATTATCTGTGTAGGACCTTCTTTATGAAATCACATGTTGTTTATAAATTGGTAGAATACTTCCCCTCTCTCCCTCTATTCGGTGCATTGCTTCTCCATACGGAATCATCTTCTTTGTCGGAGCCATTGACTTGTATATTCGATGCATTGCTTATCTCCCTCTATTCAAGGCTTTGTATATTATGCCTTCCATCTTGACTGTTATGTTTCATTGTATAAGTCTTTATTTGTTGATATGTTATAAATTTATTTTATTTATTTGGCTCAAAATCATTTGCTGTTTTCCTCTTTTTCTTAATCTGATCTAATGCATCTTTCAGGGTTATCGAGTATATGATCTCTGAAGTTGAGAAACATATTGCTGATGGGGATTTGATAGTAGACATTGATAATAAAGTTGTGTGTGGTTGCTGGAGTGGAGATGGAATTTTCCAGTTTTTGTGTTTTCTAGTAACTGTTCTGATAATCAATCATGTGTTCTAATGTTCTTTAAAGCTTCAGTTTTTTTTATGCCCTTCGCAGGTAGTATTCCTTGGTTTTGACATCAGAGAGATTAAACATGGTCCTAAAAAAAGTTGAAAGTGCTTTTCATGCTCAACCTTGAAACTAACTAACTACATACACATAATTTAAGCTCAAGTGGGCGCTACATTTATAGTTTGTTGTTTTACTCTTCACTTATGTTATATGGTTTAATTGCAGTATAGAGCTCTTCATGTTGTTCCTGTTCAGGCTATGACTCAACGGGTTGTCATTTTTCTGTTTTGACTTTACTATCTTTAGTTTCTTTAGGATTTGGTGTCAAATGCTGCTGACAAAAAGTAACTGCATTCAGTGGCCTGCTAACTCGATGTTGAAAAGTTGATTTTGATAGACAGTGGTTAACTTGCACTGGTTTAAGAATGCTTATGTTCTTAAACAATATTACAGATATCTTTTGAGAAGAAGTGCGATTATTTATGGTCCACCGAACAAGCTTCTTTTTCGGTTTTGGGGTATTATTTTTAATATTCAGAACATTTTCTGCTTATATTAACTATTCATATAGCAGTTGGTTACTGTGTGGGGTTCTGTTGATTCAGAGCGCTGAGGAGGGAAGGAGTACATATCGGGCTATTGTTGAAGCACGTCCCCCTTATTTGAATAATATTTTCTTGGCTTGATTACACCATAGATTATGGCTGTTATAGACTAAAATTTTCTCCTCATTTTCAGAGACCTGGCCAACTTTTGAAAAAAAAAATGCAACTTATAGAACGTTGGGCTCGGTGGGAGGTAAAGTGGATGAATCATAAATGATATGTTGTACATGACCATAGCACTTTGTACTAAATTGTGATCTGTCCTGCACTTTGCACTCCTAACCACAAGCTGCCTGTTGCCGCCTCTCCGCTCTCTGTTGTCCGATCGCCGATCGATATCTCATCCTAGCCTCTTTGTGGATCGCAAATCTCAGCAACACATACCTTTTTTGTACTCCATTTACGAAAAGCTATCATCCTCAATCCGGAGTCCTCAATTTTTGTAGCTGAAGTTCGGTTGCTGACAGGTATATGTGATCGATCAAACTATTTCATTCAAAACTCTCAAGTCTATTTGTGTTCAAATTACCGGATAACTGTGAATAAATATATATTTGTCTTGTTGTATATAAACTCGAGCTGTAAGTGCTTTTCCTTTTTAATTTATCTTTAAAATTAATTCACAACATAATATGGAAACATGCAAGGAGTCATACTTTCTGGTGAGTTAACTTTAATAACATGCCACTGTACAATTTCTATTGTCTATATAGAGTTTTAGCATGTTTATGGCATCCTATACTGGGGATTAGTATTAGGATAAGGTATGTATGTCCAGTCCTTGCACCTGCTTGAATAGAATCCTGAAGTTCAGTGTGTTCTGGGTATGTTATGCATCTGCTAACTAGGTTAATGGACCGATCCATTTTATTATGTCTTGCTAGCTATTAATACTCAGTCAAGTTCTTGCATCTGTTTGCTTATCTATTGTTGAACCTGGTTCTGTGATGTAATGCCCTGCCATAGGTTTGTAAGATCTGATCTAGCCTAAGTGTTTACATTAGTCCAAGTATGCTCTGTTCTGGTTTTTATATGAAGTTCAATTCCTGAACTACCTGGTCTTTATATGTTTATGACTGCTTGCCCTTTCTGTTTTGCATTAAGTTAGCTCCTCCTGTTTTGTCTAACCTGAACTTAAAGAGTTGTATGATCTGCCTATTGTGTTAAGTCCTTCTCTTGAAGAGTCTATCTAGCATGCTTAAAGTTTTGGTGTAATAGAGTTATGGATCTGTCCTAAGTTTATGTTCAGGTCCACAGTCTATGTCCAACTACAATGAGTTGATACATTGCAGGTTTTCTCATGAATTTATCTTGTGATTGCAAAATGTTCATACTTTGCAGGCTGCTATTTGTTCATGTACTATTGTGAATTTTTAGTAAGGTTCTGCTTGATTACATGTTCATTTGATTTGATGGGGCATGTTTGAAGTCTTTGTTTGCTACGACACTAATTCCAGGTTCATGAAAATGTGAGTTAATTTTCTAACATATCATTGATTCTATATTTACATTATTTTTCTTATTACTTATTGAGATTTCAGCTTTAAGTATGGGTCTATATCTAAGATGCTTGTTTTCTCAAGTATTGATTTGTTGCTGAATCCTCCCTGATTTTTTTTAGGGAAGAATCCTCTCCGATTTTAACAGAGGCTTCATCTCTTTGCCGTAATGTCGAATCGAAGGACGTTTCTTCCAGCTGGTTAGTTTGAGAACGCAGAGATATATCTATAAAATCTCAAGATTATAGAATCAAGAATCACTCATAAGACTAGATTGTGTTTGTTACTGTTATTTCTATTCTTATGTTTGCTCTGCTTTTGATTGACTTGGTTTATTTTCTTTGGTAGTTTGTGGTGGAAGCTTGTCATCAGATTGAAAGAAATGAACGTAATGTCGACAAGTTCGAGTCTTGTCTTATCTACCAAGGTAAATTAGATTTCAAAGTTATAAATTTCTGTGATTTGGTTGCTCAACTAATTAAAAATGTTAAACCTATTATATTGTTTATATCACACGCATCATGAGGAACATATAATAACAATAATTGAGGATACCTGAATGTCACAAGAGTCATTGAATTTTGAATTTGAAAGAAGAACCAGGGGAGAAAGATATAATGGCTGATTGTGATAGTGGTGGTTGCAGCCCTGACAAAGGTGTAGCTGCCGATGATTAAAGAAGCGATGCTCCTCTTCCTAACAGGGTATCCTCTGTTACTATTCGTCTTTTTTGTTTGGATGAAGTTTGTACCTTTTTTTCGATTTTTCTATGCTTTAGTTTGATTGTTGTATCTGTTGATGTTATTACATAGAGAAATTACTCACTAAACTTGGAATTAGGTATGTGTAGGGTTCTGAAGTGAGCCAAATGGAAATGTCTTTATAATTGCCCTGTGTTTTTGTCGATCTTTGAAAACTTGTTAGTTTCTTCGTGCCCATTGTAACCTTGTATTCATTTTTCAATGCGCTGCTGCATTTCAGGCTACTAATGCACCAAATCCCTTTGAACTGGTCCAGGAGCAGTTGAGGTTTTGTCTTGTGGCCCTATACTTGATTATTTGATTTTCTTACCCCAACTAAACAACTCGTTCTATTTCTACAGAAATATGAACTTAAGTGTAATTCATGTTTTTCAGGTAGCTTTGAAAATTTGAGCATAGGAATAGCAAAGGCTTAACTATGGTCCTCCTTAGAGCCATAGGTTTTGTATATGTTATAATATTGTCATGTCCTCAGAATGCTTATGAGAATAGACTTTTCACCTCTATGAATAATTTGGCCAACTTGCAGGTTATTGACATATATACTCAGTCCTAGTTTATGGGATGTGTGGAACAACAACTCCCACACGTTAGTTTCTTGGGGGAATGAGGGAGTGACAGAAATATTTCATCAATTGAGTAGAATGACAGTTTTTTGAAACTTTTGCATAAAGGACAAAACTATTTATTCACTGTCGAAATTCACTTGTGTTCGAAATTCACTGTTTAAATTCACTGACGAAATTCACTGTCGAAATTCACTAATTTTCAAAATTCATCGTCGAAATTCACTAATTTTCGGGATTCATTGTCGAAATTCATTGATTTCGGGATTCACTGGGGAGATTCACTGATTTTCGGGATTCACTGTTTGTCCTTCTCGCTATAAAAATTATGCAGTTGTCCTTCTCCCTATAAAAAATATGTAGTTGTCCTGTTACTTAAAAATATTTCAGATTGTGTCATTATCCCTAATTTTCCATAGTTTCTTTCTATCCTAAATGTATTTATAATTCATTTTTTCAACTTTAAGATCCTTGATGTAGTGGTAATTTGTATGAATATTATTAGTAGAAGTGGAAGTTTTTTTTATTTAGCATCTTTGTTTTTTTTTCTTTTGGAAACCGGATCTTTTTTTATAGGGTATCTTTAGATTATGAATATTATGGTAATAATTATAGTAATTATTATTATTATTTGTATTTTATTCGTATAATAAATATTATTATTATTATTATTATTATTATTATTATTATTATTATTATTATTATTAAATTCTGGAGTCTTTTGTGACAAAAGTATTGTCACATTTAGTGCTTAATTGTGGCAACAGTCGCTATAGATATTGAAAGCTTTAGCGACAACAGTCCCTAAAGATGACTTCTAGTGACGAACTGTTTGTCATTGAAGAAAAAAATGTGTTTTTATCCTTCGGTGAGAGAAACCTTTCAGTGATGAATTCTGGAGTCTTTTGTGACAAAAGCATTGTCTCATATAGTGTATTATCAATGTTCTAAAACTCGCTAGGCGAAGTCGGTGCGCTACAGGGGCGCCCAGGTGCTTATTATTTTTTATTTTTTTAATTTTATTTTTATTTTAATAATATACTTGTCCTATATAAATTTTACATCATATGATCATAAAACATAAAAATCAAGTAAAAATGTGTCAAAAGATCAAAGAAACGAAGTAGCCAAAACCCAAAGTACGAAATCAATGTCATGTTGTCAACACTCAAGACTCTCAACTCTCAAGTTCAATCTTCAATCTCATCCTCATTATTCCCTAAGTCTCCAACTCCAACAATATCACGCTCTTTGTCCGACTCCAATTCAAAGTCCATGTCTTCATGATCATCGGTATCATCCTCCGTGGCATCGGACACAAAATCCTCTTCATCAAGCTCTCTTACTTCTCCCGTATTGCGGGCACTCTTTCTTGGTTGCAATTCTTCATTTGCTCCGGATGCTTCACTCACAATTTCCCATGAAAGGCCCGAGCCGGGTGTGACCTCCTCATCAATGTCATCATCATCTATTCCATCAACTATCCAAGATTGTGCATTTTCAGCACTTGATGCTAGAAGCACATCAACTTTGTCCTTCCTCTTCTTCTTCTTAGAAGACAATCTTGAATTGAATTGAACATAGACTAGCTTGTTCATTCGGTTGGTATCTAGTCTATTTCTCTTCTTTGTGTGTATCTACAAAAATAATATTAACCACTAAAAAATCAATATCACACTATCACATAAGATAAATTATTAAATTTCAATTCAAGAATACTTTTATAGAAGACTTTACCCCTTCAAAGACACTCCAATTTCGTTCACAACCGGAAGAGCTTGATGTCAAAGAAAGAATCCTCATTGCAACCTTTTGGAGTTCTGGTGTATGGTTGCCATAGTTAGACCACCATCCAACTAAAATTCAAAATGACAAAAAGTAACAAAGACATTATTGAACTTAATAACTATTAGTTAATACTTAATAGTTAATAATAATACTTCATAAATATTAAAGAGAGAGTTCATAATCATACCCGGATCAAAAGTATATTGTTCACATCTTTTTAAAGCCATAGGTCTACCAAATGAACCTTCCTTGTTCTTGTAAAGCACCAACTGAGTGTTCGTCACAATGTTTTGCATGTCTACATCCTCAAATAACCGCTCCACACATTCAAAGACCGCGTCATGGATACTCATAAGTTCATCGGAGGACAATGGAGAAGCATCTTTGTAGTAATAGTATAAATTCAACAAGTAAGCCATCAAATGAAGTGGAGTGTCAACACGCCCCTTTCCTTTCCTCTCCACTATATCAAGTATAGGCTTATAACTCTCCACTCTATTCTTCATAGCTTCTTTGATCTCATTCTTGGCTTTTTTGAGTTCACCATACACAAAGCCCATAGCCGGCTTCACATCGCCATCCACAAGTCTAAGAACTTTTACCAACGGTTTAAATACTTTCAATGTACGAGCAACCCCACTCCAAAAGGTTTGTTGCACAATGATAGAATAAGCCGTTTTTCCTTTCTTGCTCCTAGACCATTTTGTCGCTTCCCATTCATTAGAGTTCACCATTTGCCTCAAAGCCTCTTTCTTCTCCAATAAACTTTGCAATGTTAAAAAAGAAGTGGCAAATCTAGTCACTCCGGGTCGTATAATCTCTCTTCTTGCACACTTTCTCATCATTTGCAAAGTCTTGTGATGAGAGTAGATAAATATGGTAAAACTCTTGGCTTTGTTAATTATGGTCTTGAAAGTAGAGAGCTTACCAATGCCTTCAAGCATAAGATTGATGGAGTGAGTGGCACATGGAGTCCAAAAGATACGTGGTCTTATTGTCTTCAACATATCCGAGGCCGCAATATTGTTTGAAGCATTGTCGGTCACCACTTGGACCACATTTTCTTCTCCAATGCTTTGAATACATTCATTCACATAATTAAATATGTATTCACCGGTATGTGCATCACCGGAAGCCTCTTTTGAAGAAAAGAAAGTCGTCCCAATTCTTGAATTCACACATAAATTCATGATGCTTCTTCTCTTTCTATCACTCCAAGCATCGGTCATGATTGAACAACCATTTCTCTCCCATTCCTCTTCATGACTCTTGAGAGCCTCTTTTGTTTTCTCCACTTCCTTGTTCAAGAGTGGCTCTCTAAGTTGGTATTGGGTTGGAGGTTGGTAACCCGGGCCAAATTGTCCAATCGCCTCACACATTTGCCTAAAACAATCATTGTCAATTGAATTAAAAGAAACGCCGCTTTGATACACCCACTTAGCCACATATTGATGCACACTTTGAGTTCTTTCTTTGAAAAGTGTATCATTAATGTTTTGTTGCCTTGTTCTCGTAGGAAAAGTGTCATCCGAGACGGATTCCGGGTTGATTTGTGAGGCATATCTATCAATGGGTCCAAGAGGCCTCGGTGTTGCTTCCTCCACTTTCAATGACTTCGATTTCATCCAACTCTTTATTAATATCAACTTCTTTCCTTGACTTTTCACGGTCTTCATTCTCGGTTTGCTTCTTAGTTACATTTGAAATAAGTGCTTCTTTACAACGTCTCTTTTCTTCCTCGGACGCCTTAGGACAAGCTTTCACGTTCTTCTTTTTTCCGGTATGGTATCCGGAGATGTGTTCCTTAATTCTATATGCTCCTCCACTATATTTATTGCCGTATTTTAAACATTGCCACTTATCATTATTGTTTGCTTCATACAACGCTCCAAACTCCCACCCAATATCGTCACTTTGTTTCTTCAATGGATTCCGGATAGAAGAAGAAGCATTAGACGAACCAATATTTGCATTCCCTCCTTGTTCTTGAGCCATTGTTTATCTAAAAATAAGTCAAAGTGTCAAACAAAAAAATCAAACAATACTAGTTACTACTTAGTACTTAGTTACTTACTACTTAGCTAGTTAGCTACTTAGCTTATGAACTAAGTTATAAACAAATTAAACCAAAAAAATACATACATATTATGAAATTAATCAACTTAACAACTTTCATTTCTTGAAGACTTGAACAAATCAACAAAATGTCAAAATCAAAAAAGAAAAAAAAAACTAATTGTAAATACTAAATTGTTTGTTTACTAATTTTCTTAATTTGTTAGTCTAGAATCATTCATTACTCATTAGTCATTATTTACTACCAATAGGGCATTGATTAACACAAGTAAATACCAAATACAAAATAAGTAAACAAATTGATAAAACATTTGGATTAAAATAACAAAACAAAAAAAAAAACAAAACAAAAGAGAGACAACCACTCACCTCCGGCGGCTGTCAAACTTCAGGCGGGCTGTGAAGGGCCGGTGGAGGTCGGCGGTGAACACCTTGGCCGGCGGCGTGAAGGGGAGGAGGGGAGGGGATATCGAAGAAGAAGAAGAGGGGGGAGGGGAAATGGGATGCGGCCGCTGAAGAAGAAAATGGGACGGGGGGCTCTGTTTTTATTTTTTGCTTGCAAGTCTTTTTTTATTATGTTTTTTTTTTGGTATTTATATATATTTATATATCAAGGGAAAAAAAAATTGCAACCCTAATCGCCTATGCAGCGCCCAGGTCGCCTAGCACCGTCCAGAAGACACAGCCGCCTAGAAGATGTCGCCTAGGGTGTATTCGACACGCTTGGGGTGCGCCTGCGCCTAGGCGACCGATTTATGCGATTTTTAGAACACTGTGTATTATAGTGACAACAGTCACTAAAGATCTGGAAAGATTCAGTGACCAATACTAGGATTTTATCACAATAGATATCTTTTTGCGACAAATATTTTATTGGTCTCTACAGAACTCTTTAGCGTCGACGCACATGCGACAATCATCGCAAAAATAATTTTGTCACAAAAGGTTTTTAGTGACAAAATTTCGCATTTTTAGTGACGCTTTTTTTTTTGTCACGAAAAGATCTATTTTTTGGTAGTTGTTATTGACACCACGTATTTACTATCAGCATCTTTTTCTAATCCATGTTCCTAGGGGTGGCTTCAGAAATTCTTCGACACGGGTCAGGGATCAAGAACGACACATTGTATTATAAGTTTATAAGTATTAATTTAAAAAATCCAACTATGATTATGGGTCAAAAGTCATTATTTAAAAATTTTAACAGGTCAGTTACTAGATATTAGTACATAAAAAATTAAAACATAATTAAAATACACACAATTGTTTTTGATAGGGGTTAGTTGACCCATTAGGAGACTTATTGTCGCCGCCTCTGCATGTTCCACACGGCCAAGGAAGCTTCGCTTTTTTAGATTTTTAATCTCATGGAAAGGATTTTTTATCGTGAAGGAATTACAAGACATTTAAGACTCCTTTTCCAATTGGCCCGCGAAGACAGACGGTCAGAAAGGTTCTCGAGATTCTCAATCGCTCTTTTTAGTGATGGAGGAGTGTGAGTGATCCTCTCAAGCACTTAAGGGTAAAGTGCATTTGTTCTTGCATATTATCATAAAAACGACGTAGTTTTGAAAAAATAAATATACGATTAGATGATTTTCACATTTTGGATGTGTTGTTAGATTGCTTTTACTTGAAAGAATACTTCTTCAAGTACTTGAGATGATCCTGTTCCAGGAGGGGTAGTAGGCCAAAGATAGTTCCTAAAGTCGAGGAAGAAGTGGAGAGACTACTTCCGGCACCACATTATAAATGTCTTTTTTAATATTTTTCATTTACTTCCGACACCATTCTGACACCACACAAGTATTTTTATTTATTTATTTCCGACACCACATTATGAACATCAGTGTCATCAACGTCAGTCAACTGACACCCACATCATTTTAATAATTATAATGTCAGTATCACTGACGTTAATATTAAAAACTAATGTCACTACAAATGACCTTATTGTTGAAAAGAAACACCAGTACCACTGATGTTATTTGTTGTACAAAAACAATCATGATGGTGTGAGTAATTTTTTGGGTTACGAGAATATACATGGTGCCGATAGAAGACGTCTTTATTTATTCATCTACATCGTGGATCTGAACGAATTTGAAGAGGCTGAAACCATGAAAGGCTTTTTTTTCCTCACCACAAAATAGAGCGACATATATATGCATAAAAGGCAACAGAATTAGAATCCTAACTCATTAAAAAAAATAGCTAACCAAAAAAATCAAATAGAAACAAGCATACACAATCAGTGGGAGGATTTGAAAGGAAACAAAAATATCACAATAATCATCTTCAAACCTTGCCAGCCAGAAGAAATTACATCTAAACCCCATCGAAATGCCAATAGGAAAAATGGTATTTGAATTATATATATATATATATATATATATTTTGAATAAATTATATTATAGAACCACCAAAATAATACTATACAGGACCAAATATACAACTTGTACTGACGGGAACGGAAAAAAAAAATGTGCATCCTCTCTTCTTTTTTTCAGGTCCAAAAAAACACGAACTCAAATCTTGTGCTGTCTGCCAAGAAAGGAAAAAAAAAAAAAAAAATGAAGAAATCAAAAGCCCACCAGCCAATCCCAAAAAATTACCAAGAACCATCGTTGGGGAACATGAAATTGAGCCCTCACAAATGCTGAGCATGCGCCTTCTCATGGATATCTATAATGAGATCCTGCAATTCTGGGAAGACCGACACAAGCACTAGCTCTAGTATTCCATACGCAAGTTGCTTCAGACATACAGTCGACTTCAATTCAAAAATATCAAGTCATTAATTATCATCCAGGGGAAAAAAAAACTTGAAAATGTATGCCTAAATAGTAAGTATGCCTCCATTTCTATTAATTTAGTTTTGAATGCTTTCATAGGAACACTGTCAAAAGATACCAAAAAAAAAAAAAAAAAAAAAAAAAAAGAAAAGAAAAAACGTGCTTCTATGGAAAACGTATGAAGCTAGGAAAAAGCTAGTTTTTCAAAGAATCATGATTGCTACAATGTCAAATTTGTTGAAATCAATGCACATTTATCAAATTTCCAACTTTCATAGTAGACTACATTTTCAAGTTTGTCTTATCAAGCATGGCAGAGGGAGATAGGGAGATAGGGAGATAGGGAGATAAAGGGAAAGAAGAAGAAAAAAAGTAATCCAAAATTTGGTAATGACAAATTGGTCCTTGGAGAAGTTTTACCTGAAGGAAGTAGTATATATCTCTAGCACAACGCCTGTACTGCGTATGCCCTATCAGGCTAACCAATGCTGCTGGAGCACCATCTGATGAAAGATATCAAAGTCATACAAAATCCTTTAAAAAACGACCCATCATAAAATATTCCAGTAAGGAAACATTGCAATCAAACACAATACTGAAGGATTTAGATGATATAGGTCCAGTGGTAACCCCATATAGCAAATTAGCAACTATTTCTTTGATCTAAACTGAGCAAAAAAATTAAAAAATTATAAATAAATAAATATATATATATATATATATATATATATATATATATATATATATATATATATATATATATATATATTAATGTTTCATGTAAAGGGGCCCAAAGCTGGAGGATTCTATTAATGTATCATGTATCCGCCTATTTTACAACATCAACACGCACACACACACAGGAAAACAAAAATTAGACACAGAATTTCCTTTGAACCATGGCTTTTATGTGCATATACTTTTTAGCAACACACTGGATGCTGAAACCAAACAACACTCACCGAAAAGTATCTTCTTCACATCACTAGCTCTGCGAGCAGACTCAAGCTGCTGCTCAAAAGAACCCGGTCTGTTCACTTTACTTCTCATAGCTTCTGTACTTCGAGACAAGATCTCATCGGGTCGAGAACCATCCATTTCACTAAGCACATTCAACTTCAGGAAGAATTTACCATCAGGCCAAAGCACCTAAAAAGTGGAAGAGCCTTAGTATGTCATGCTCTCCTTTAATCTAATGAGTAGTGAGTATTCAAATTTAAAATCTCCCACAAGCATGTGAGGTACCTCTAAGGCAGTGCAACGTTCAATTACATAAGATAACACAAAAATCACTATATACAAACATTTGTGTAGTACGTGTGTCTTGGTATTTTATTAATAGCAAGCATGCAACAACAGCTTCAACGTTACCGTGGATGAAATTTTAAAGCACTACCAAGTAGATCGATACGAGGCCAACCATTTTTACTCTCCTTCACGCAATAGCAGTGTTATATGTAGTTGATACAATGGTTGTATCATAACATATCTGAATACCTTGGCTAAACTCAGTCCATACATTTATAAAAGAAAACCATATTAAATTTAAAGCAAATGCTGAACCAAAACCCGATTGAATCGACATAAAAGAAACAGATATAAATGCCGTATAAGAAACTTAGCCCGACAGCTGGAAAGTTCATGCTTGACACTTTCAAAAGGCCCAGTAAAATGGCATCATCTTATCATAAAAGCAAAAACGGGAAGAAAAAAAACCACGTCAAACCAACGGCTTACATTTTGAAGCCATCGTATTCCTTCAGCAACTACGTCATCTCTCCGCAACCAATGTATTTGCATTAGAAGCCAGTCATCGATGGCATCCTCCATCATTAACTGTAAAATCTGCTTTGATATCCAAAATACCTGTCTCCTGCAATAGTGGAAACCCTTGTTTTAATATTAACACTATACACATACAACTTTTGATAGTAGCAAAACGCACTCCCCTTAAATATTTCATCCACGCTCGTGAGTGTAGCTCTTCATCAATGGCATGACCAAAGTAGCTAAAGCTTTCACATAATTATTTAAGATCTACTAACTTCTCGTTTGAACTATCCAAAATCAGTTAAAGCTTATTTCCCCCCTATATGTGTTCTCAGCAAGAATCCACTCTGACCAACACCCCCATTAATGCAATCACATTATATGCTCCCCCTAGGAAATCCATGAACCACAAAAATAAAAGATGGCCCCTACTCCATCCCCTTCCCTGTTCCCCCTTTTCCCTGAAATATTCTAAAAAATAAGAGGTGAAAAAGAAAAAGGAAGCACTATGTTCCTTTGTTGTGGGTTTATTAAGAGTTATTTATTCATTTATCATCTGATATATCGAGTTAATGCTCCATGACCCTTTGTTTTTCTTTCCTTGGTAGTCTAAACGTTAGTAGCCGTTCTGAATGTAGGTTGTAGTCATTATGCTATAGTTAATGTGGCACCTAGGTTCTGTTCATTCCTTTGTTTAAATATTCAATGTAAGCCTCTCCAGCTACTTACGAGAATAATATTATTGTTCTCCAAGTCTTTCACATACAATAATAATAAAAGTTAAAAGTGTTTTAGATGTCGACATTAATACCACCCCATCAGCTTTAGATTTTGGAAGAGATGGTATCTCAACAAAATAAGAGGTAGAAATTCCTAATTCATTTGACTACATGCACAGATCTACCATCCATTTAATGGCACCCACACCAAGTCTACTGTGGCACCCAAATTAGGTGGCATTGCATTTACCGTTACAAATCTATTGTGGCATCACATTGTTTTCAGGATCTTTTTAGATCCTTGAAAGGCACCACTTTTAAGTACAAATATGTCATTCCTACAGATCTGACTAACCGTATCCAACCTTTATCCCCCACACCTTCTTGCACCACCAAACCTACACCAAGCCCCGCCAATTCACTGCCTCCATAGTTTGTCCAACCTATTACAACCACCAAACAATACCACGCCACCACCTTTCACCGTCGTTGTCGTGCTCTCTCACCCTCACCACCCTTTACAACGCCAACAACCCTTTAAATAAGTAGGGTGGTTGGAGGTTTAGACAAGAGTTATTTTAATGCTTGAACTAGTGGATATGGTGGAAGTGGGAGGTAGGTCGGTGTTTTCCTGTGAGGATCGACTTTTGAAGGGCCGATCTATAATATACTTTTCTCTAGTTGTGGAGCGGTGAGAGGTGAACGGTTTGATCATGGGGTCAGGGGCGGCGCCATCCTTGTGGTTGGCGGCGAGCAGCCGACCCCTTAAAAAGATATAAATATGTATATACTATAGGGATTTATTTTTTTAAAAACACATATATATATATGTGAAATTGACCCGCCAATTTTTATGTATTGACCCACTATTTTTATGTTTTCACCCATAATTAGTTGTACAAAATGGAATATACAAACCCATGTTTAAAAGACAAAAAAAATTGACAAATTTCTAAACCCTGTTGTAAAATTCCTAGAGCCGCCCCAGGGGGTGTTGGAGGAAGGGTTTGAGGTTTGGGGGTAGTAAAATTTTTCAAAATATGGAGTGTCTTCTCAAATTAAAACTAAAAGACTTGGTAAAAGAAAAGGCAATCTGGATTAAGGGTGTAAATGAGCCAAGCAATTCGCAGGCGATTTGAGTTTGGTTCATTTTTTTGCTTGAATAGTTCAGTTCGATAAGGCTCGAGATCGATCAGGCTCGACTAGAATACCGCTCGAATGCTCGACTCATTAGCTCGTGAGCACGCTTGAATTTAAGATTATGCGTGTAAAATTATGTATATACTGCATTAATATTCACTAAAGCATATGTTTTAGTACTCTAATTTGTAAGTTAAATTGATAAGTTCAATGCTTGACTCGACTTGGATTGTTTACACCCCTAAGCTGGATTTAGCCAAGCCATCATGTTTTTAAGGTGTGGGGCCACCGGTAGATGGTGGTGGGACCAGAATAACATGTGTGGTGGCATGTTTAGATGTGCCTTTTGGGATTTTGTAAGGTGCCACATGAAGACTTATTGTGGTGCCATTAAAAGACCCCTTAATATATACAGGGAAGTGTTCTCATCATCATCTTGCTCTACTCTTAACAAGTGGCATTGACTACCAGTAGCACGGAACCATACACTCACGCACACACATAAAAAAAAATCAAACTCAGGATCCATCAGATGAAACTTAACACATTGCTACATATATACAAAGTCATAGAACACCAACTTAAGGGCTTTTTATGTCCATGTTATACAAAGGGCATCACAGAATCACTTCAAGACAGATTAAGCAAAGGAATTCATAAGTGACAAATTCATTGAGCATCGATGCGACCAATTCCCTATCCCTTATACCCTACTAAAAGAACGTGCAAAATAGCATAAAAGAGGCTTAAGTATGAACTCCACAAGCACAAGGTTGAGAAATAAAGGAAATTAAAACTAATTAATCTTAATCTAACAATAAAGACTAGGATAACTGCGTTGTACTGAGAAGTTATCCAAACATGAACCGCATTAGTAATCCCCAAAGGCATAACGAAAATTCACAAGATTGAATGCCTGAACTTAAAACATTGTTTCCCCAATCTTACAAGTAAATCCCATAACAACTCATCCTACAGAACGAACAATTAATGATTCCTAACAGAAAGAGAGAGAGTAGAGTAGCTGTACCTCAACCAACCTCGTTTATTAAGCTGAAAAATATTATCCACAAGGTTCAAAACAGGGACGCTTAGATTCGGTGGTGTCCACTGAAAATAATTCAATAAACAACAGAGGAAGCATGTCAACTTTACTTCCAATGAAAAAAAGCATAGAGAATTGAGAATCTAGATGTATCATTCACAAGAAAACTACCTGCACCCATATATTTGCTTCACCTTTATTGTGGACGAATGTAGAGTCCTTTGGTGAGTAGGGATGAATCCCAGTTTAAAAAAGTGTGGTGCTACATTAGATTTAGTAAAATATGCAAGGATCACTTGTTTAATCTGATTATTTTCCGTTCACCTCATATTCATATATCAATTGCATAAATAGTGCCTACATTTGATAATGATTACAAGCACACATTTGTGTTTGAAACATGACATGCATGTGGGGGAGAAGGAGAAAAAGATTGAGAGGAACTGACAAAGAAGCAAGCAATAACTAAAAGGATCATCTAAAACAGTAAGCCTACCTCTGGGGGTACCCTATTGGGATCCTCAACACGATCAGATACCACCAAACAATTTGAATCTGAATCTTTACCCGAATTGGATGCCTTAGATGGGAGCCCTGACTCAGGTTTTTTTTCTGACTCCAAATTCTTAAGTTTATCGTTTCCTTTAACCACTCTTGGTGGAAAACCCTTAGGGTTCAGCTCATTATCTGAGTGCCACCCTGTATCTTGCGCATTACTTTCTACTTCCTCTGATACCTGCCTTTCAGCTTCCTCGTTATCAGAAAAACTGTTAGCTGAATCTGAGATACTTGAGGCCAATGCAACTTTACTCGAATCACCTGCATTCCAGGATAAGTGCCTGGTTGGAACTGATGAAGCAGGTTCGGATGATGGAGAACCAACAACTTTACGCACAAAACCATCAGAAACTCCTTTAAACTGGCGGACAATATCATCCATTGCATCATCCACGTTAACTGTTCCAGTAAAAGTGTCCAACAAAGTCACCAACATAAATTTTGTCCACCAAAATTAAAAGAAACAGATCATCAAAGAAGATGAAAAGCACTGACAACTTACCAGCCAGAGTTCTCATCACCGAGGAAGATTTCCCACAGGAGTAATTCTTCATGAAAGTTAAACAAAAAGATATTAGATATTATTAAGAACTAGAGCATGGGAACATTCAAGTCACAACAAAGAAAGAACTAAGCAAATAAGCAAAACCTTTGAAGACACGCTCAAAAAATCCCACACATCATGTTGTTCAGCAACATTGGAGATAGACAATAGATCCTGTGAAAAAGAAAAAAATATGACAGATGCACAAAAAACAAAGTAATATGGACTAATTTGCAAAGGGGGAAGACAGTACTTGCAGGTACTTGTCAAGCTGGATACAGCGCTGATGAACAAAAGCATCTTCTGTGCTTGAAGAAAATATCCTTTTAGGGGGTAGGTGCAAAGTGTAATTAGGGATGTCCTTAAGATGCCGGTGCAATCTCTCAAAGTTACTGTATCTGGAAGAAGTATTTTAAAAAACTATTATGCGAAGCGAACTAAAACAATGGAAATAATAACAATGTAAGTACTGCTTGGCTCACAACTATCATTATAAAGAATATTGAACAAGAATTTTATTCATTCTGAAAACGGGAAACCATCTGCCTACCTCCTTTTCACAAACCAAGTATGGTTATCAGCATCAGTCACCGCTATTGAATAGACCGCAAATGACTTTGACCCCAGCTTTTCGAAGTAGGCTCCTACAATCTGAAAATCAAAATTGTGTCAACCAAATACACTTTGACAGCCAAGCTAGAGAACAAACACAATAAACACCATTTTACCAAAAGCATATGACATTAATGACAACTATAGTACTATACTGTACACGTCAAGGCTAAAAATTCAGAAAAACCTTCTACAAAGTAGAGGAGAGTGGAGAGGGAAAACCAACCCGACACTTGAGCTTTGAAGTATGTGATGCTTCACTCCTCAATAACATATCTGACGAACCCTTGAATTTGGAAACATCACTACTGAGGCTGGCATTCGTACCATGAAATTCGGAAACTATATGGCCACCCTTTGGGTATTCACCTTCTAATCCTGGCTGAATTCTCAAATCTGAAGCGCTGCTAGATCTTTTAAGCCTACTTGTACTATCGTTAACAACAGCAGCAGGAGCATAACCATATCCATCTGTGATAGTGACAGCAACAGCAGACAACTTTTTACTAAGATGCTGAGACAAATGCAAGCTGTTAATTCCTTGATCACGATTCTGAGTTGGTGACTCGGGTATGGATACCAATTGCATCAGATACTTATCATCTATGTTGTTAGATGTGTCGGACTTCTGAACTGTCCCATCCATTGTTATGTCTCCTGTGAGCAAGGCTTTGCTTACAGGAACCTTCTTCACAGGGCTATAAGGTCCAGTAGGAACTTTCTTCTGGAGTTTCTTCTTATAGTTTCGACCTATTGCCCACATGTTTTCAAGATTCTCTGGCATTAAAACTTCTGTTCTCCTTTGATTTGCTGCCTCAAGCACCCGAGCCCAATCACCAGGCCGTGGAAGCGAAGGATCGTCTACAATCGTATTAGAAAGTAAACTATCTTTCACATCGGAAGATTCTCCTCTTTCATAGTCAAAGTGAGACAATTTCAAGTCAGTTCCTTGATTTGAGGGGCCTACTTTTCTCTTTAAAGAAGATGAACTACTTTGTTTGGAGTCTGCAGGGAATGCAGAGCTACGATTCTGTTTCTCCGAAATAGATGATTGGCCAACAAAGGCTTCCTGAAATCCCAACTCTTTAAGCATGATGAAAATGGTCTCAATCAACTCATTAATATACCTGCAGAGGGGTTAAGCATGTCACACGCTTGAGTTCGGCTAAAAATAATCCTTCCAGAAGCAAAAGCAGTACCCTCAATCAATCAGCAGAGCGGCGCTCCAATAACCAGCCACATAGACAGCCAGAATAAGTTATACCATATAGACATTACTACATACACATATACATGTGTGTATAAGATCAATAATTACGCTTTCCATAGTTAAATGTTTCAGCATCATCAACCTTCCCACTATGACCATAATTTAATGCATGTAATGTCTTATGAATAACTACAAACATATATATATATATATATATATACACTTGTGTGTACACACACTCCCCCCGTCCCACAAAAAGTGTCCATTTAGAAAACCAATACATCATTTATGTTTTTTCCAAACATAAACCTATCATAACATTTATTGTTTGTATGCTCATTTCATATTTCAAAACAAACATTTATTATGAAATAGGGGTATATATGTCATTTAGTACTTAAAACACAACACATTAATTACTTTTTTAATATGTGTGAAAAATAAAATTGGACACTTTTTATAGGATGGAGGGAGTATACACACACACACACACACATATATATATATATATATATATATATAGAGAGAGAGAGAGAGAGATAGATATCATTACACATACGGAAATATGAAATTCAGAGTTCAGACTCATGTGACAAGTCAAGACCCAGAAAGGGTCACTAATGAAATACCACACTTAGAAGCCCATTTACTCCGCAATTTAGACAAAACTGGAATTGTGATGCTGGGGTCCTGGGTAGAGACAGGTGATATCTTAGTAGGAAAATTAACGCCTCAGGTGGTGAAAGAATTGTCATATGCCCCGGAAGATAAATTGTTACGAGTCATCCTTGGCATTCAGATATCTACTTCAAAAGAAACTTGACTAAAATTACCTATCGGCAATAGGGGTCGTGTTATTGATGTGAGGTGGATCCAAAAAAAGGGTTCTAGTTATAATCCAGAAACGGTTCGTGTATATATTTCACAAAAACGCGAAATCAAAGTAGGAGATGAAGTAGCTGGAAGACACGGAAATAGGGGTATAATTTCTAAGATTTTTTTTTTAATATTTTTTTACACACGCACGCACACTATTGTCCCCACTGGGACTCGAACCCAGAACCTTCAGGTTAATAACCACAGCACTTACCGTTGGGTCAATGCCTTGTTGGCATCATTTCTAAGATTTGACTAAACAAGATGTGCCTTAATTGCAAGATGAAGATATTTATACATCTTTTCACATATGGAAATATGAAATACAGACTCATGTGACAAGTCTTTTCACACACACACGCGCATATATATATATAGATGTACACGCGCAAACCCACACACAAACGACTATTTTTACATGCATACATACAAAGAGAGATTCACTCACAAATTATGTCCTTAAAATATTAGCACCAGAATCCACTACGCTCTAAGGCTGGGTATAAAAAAAATGATAACTACACAAACAATCTAGTAGGAAGGTCAGAAATGTATTGCTGGTCAGAAATCCAAAAGGTTTGAGTCAATGATCCACTTTTCCATGTTTCCCATCATTCACATTACAGCTGTAGTTGAATGGAAAAAGAGAATAAACGAAGACATAAAAACTAAAAAATTTATAAATAAAAAACTTTTCTGCCTTAATTAATGTGATAGAAAGACGATCAAATCTGCAATCCAAAAAAGTTTTTTTTGCAGTTTAAAGGACAATTGCATAATGGACTCTGCTGTGCAAAAGTTTACTTCCAGCGAAGGGCGAAGCTTAAAGATTGATACAATTCATGCAACAATCTTTTACATGACTAAAAAACGGAGAAATGTAGCATCAGTCAAAAGCATTTGCAGCTACATTCCAGAAAAAAAAAATTGCTTACACACACAAAATAGGAGCGGGGAGAGAGAGAGCTCACGTGGGAGTTGCCAAATTCATAACAGGTTGCATCACCAAAGAAGTTAGAATCTCTCTGGCAATGCAACGCACTAAAGGACATTGCGATTCCCTTGGTCTAAGCACTAGTGCTAAAATTCCACCCATGAGCCGCTGAAGAACCTGCTCAAAGTGAAATGCATCAGACTGTGTAGACATTGATGTTAATGACAGAGTAACTTTCAATGAGAACACTCCACTCACACCTTGTACTCACTCTCAGGAGATATCAAAGCTGGGTGCAGTTCTTTGGTGGACAGCATGTGGTGTTTCAGCCTTTCATCCCTTTCTTCAGAACATAATGTCTCCATTACATCCACACCTATGACACTCTGACTTCTTCTAAAAAGATCTATGTGATCACCTACAAGATCTACCACATCCCTGCAAGATTACATTACTTTAAAGATTTAAAAATAAAAAATAAAAAAAAATACAGCATTAAATGTTGAGATAGTTCTATGTAATATAAACCAAAATGAAGCTATGAAAGAGTCACCTTGTTAGCAATTCAACAAGGTTTATTTCTTTAACTCTCCCTGATACTTCACCAAGAGCATCCATGATTATCGCATGTATCAGTTCAGGACCCTCTTTATCTGGAGTAATCATAGAATACCAGAGATCTACCACAAAATCCTGCAAAAGCTTGTTGACGAAATCCTGAATTGCAGCCTCTACAACAGGTGAATCTATTTTTCTCTTCCATTTTTGGGGAGGTGGCAGCATAGAAAGGCGAGAATCATTTATAGACAACTGCTTCTTTGCCAAGTGTGCTAAATAACTCGGGCGTATGACTTTCCTAACCTTCCAATGGAATTCAACCTCATTGAACAATATCCGTATCCCAGAAACCAAAAGTATAGCTATGGGCAAATTCATCCACATTGATTTACTTGAATCTGCAAAGTAGAAGGGAAACGTAACCGCTTAACAAAGTGAAATGAATGTAGAATGAGCCGACCAACATAATGGAACTGATTGCATGGCCTTTAAGTCGCAGGGCACCAAGGAATTCGATAACAAGAGCAATGAAACTTAAAATTACTTAGCAAAAAATAGATTGCACAAAAACCTGATTTGGACGAAAGCTACCTTATGCTAGAGAAATACATACAATCAAATAAAACAGCGAAGTAACAAGAAACGGAATCAATAAGCGACAAATAAAAGATAAAATGAAACATAGACCACTTACGCGTTAAAAGGTAAGAGACAGCGAATATACATAAAGACCAAAACACCGTTCGAAGCTTCGCTTCTTCAATCAGATCTTGTATTGACCCCATCGTCTTCATCTTCCCCTAATGAAAAGGAGAATATATAGAACCCTAAAATACCAATCCAGTGCTCAAGATCAAAGAATTTCCTACCACAAATTTCACAATCAAAAAGCCAAAGTTTGAAATTTTAGAGATTATAGAATAATCCCGAAGATTGGGAAACACGAATCGTTGATTATGCTTGCAGCGGGTTAAATTTTTCTTCGTCTTTAGTCGAGTGATTTTCTTTCGGAGATTCAATTGGGCGAAGGTTGCGACGGTGGGAGGAGGGAGAAAAAACGAGGGAAAAGTAAATCAACACCTTGCTTGCGAATAAGGATTTCTCAAGTATTTGAGAGAGTGTTTCAATGCCGTATATTTTTATTTTAATACTGTATCGTTTTAATGACGTAATAACAAATGCATTTGATCCTTAATAAATACCTATTTGTGGGAAGGGAAATGCGGAAACATGCAATTTATACCCCAAAAAAAAACGCAATTTATTTAGAAAGAAGCATGCAAATCCGCTCAAGAAAAAAGAAGCATGCAAATTTTTGTTAAAGATAGACTTACGAACTATGAACTACCGACAATTTAATCTGGGTATCGTGCGTTTTGTTTGAAATATTTCCGACACGACATGTGAGTATCACGCTCCGACATGTGTCGGCTCATTAAAGTAATATTATTTAAAATTTTAATATCCGACGCACTGTCGATATTTCCCGACACTCCTGAACACAATTTTTAAATTTTGTTTTTTTTCTTTATTTAAATTTTTATCAATGGAAACATTAAAATACACAATTTTCATTTCTATAGTAATTTAAAAAATAATACGCCGTATTAAAGTTTATATGTTTCTTGTTGATAAACAATTTACAATTTGTAATATTTTGATGATCAATCACAATTTCTTTTGGCACCGTATAAAATTCGAATATCTATTTTAGATATTTAAAGAGTTTACGTATAACCTATTTTATTTTGTCTAAATTTTTATATTTTTATGAATATTTTTTTTGATAAATTGAATTTTATTTACATCGTAATATATATATATATATATATATATATATATATACTAGTCAATAACCTGTGCGATGCGGAGTATTGAACGTCACTATATGATTGATAAATTAAACTTTAATACAAATACATGTGTTCCATTTTAATCAATAAGAGGAAATAAGATACCAATGAAATGTTAAGCTCATAAGTCATACATTTTTACATAATTATGATAAAAGAAAACACGTGCGTCAAAATATTGAAATAAGGTGCACCATTGTAGCCGGGGTTGGTTTGGCCAATCATGCTTTGGTGACCATGGTTCAAAGTCGCGGTCTCGGTCACCGACTTGGAGACCACTGAATCACATGAATCATCGCGTATCGTCACGTATCGGTATCGTTTCGGAAGAGAATGGTGTCTTACACCAACTAGCTGCCACAGGAACACCTCAACAGAATGGTGTAGCTGAAAGAAGAAACAAAACACTCAAAGAAGCTGGGAGGACTATGATCTGTGAAGCTAAACTACCTGAAAGATATTGGGCAGAAGCAGTTAACACAGCTTGTTATACTCAGAACAGAGCTCTCATGAACAAGAGACATGAGAAGACTCCTTATGAAATTTGGAATGGAAGAAAACCAAATGTTTCCTACTTTCATGCTTTTGGAAGCAAATGTTTCACACACAACAATGGGAAAGATCAACTTCATGTTTTTCAACCCAAGGCTGATGAAGGAATTTTTCTAGGATATTCAAGTGTCAGCAAAGCTTTTAGAGTACTAAACAAAAGGACACTCAAGCATGAAGAATCAATACATGTAGTATTTGATGAACCAAACTTCCCAGGTGAAACAACTGAAGACTGACAAGAAACTTTCTCAGTCTCAGTTACAAGTCATGCCAGAACCAGTTTCAGTTGACATTGAAAGACTACAAATTTCAGAATGCTCAGATCCAGACCTGTCTCAGTTTTCAACTACCCAACAAACCACTCCTGAACTACATGTTCCTGATCCAATTGAAGAAATTCAAGAACCAGTTCTTGAAGAACCAGTCGAACAAGATATAAATCCCTTGATGCAAACACCCACGTATCAATGGATGAGAGATCACCCTGAAGAACAAGTAATTGGTGATACTCAAACTGGCGTTCGAACAAGACATCAATTAGATGCAATGATTGCGTGTTTTCTATCACATTCAGAACTTAAAGAAATTGAAGAAGCTTTGAAAGATCCAGACTGGATATTAGCTATGCAAGAAGAACTCAATGAATTCGAGAGAAATCAAGTATGGGAATTGGTAGATAGACCAGTTCATGTCAATATCATCGGAACCAAATGGGTTTTCAGAAATAAACTTGATGAAGATGGGAACATCATCAGAAACAAAGCTAGACTTGTAGCTAAAGGATACTCTCAAGCTGAAGGCATAGACTTTGATGAAACCTATGCACCAGTTGCAAGATTAGAAGGAATCCGATTATTTCTTGCCTTTGCAGCTCATAAGAAGTTCAAAGTTTATCAGATGGATGTTAAAAGCGCATTTCTGAATGGAATTCTTGAAGAAGAAGTTTATGTTCAACAACCACCTGGATTTGAAATCAAAGATCAAGCTGACAAAGTTTTCAGACTAAGAAAAGCTCTATATGGACTTAAACAAGCACCAAGAGCTTGGTACGAAACTCTATCTCAGTTTTTAGTGGATAATGGATTTATCAAAGGAACAATCGACAAAACTTTATTCAGGATGAAGAATGGAGAAGATACTTTACTTGTTCAAATTTATGTTGATGATATCATTTTTGGATCAGAAAATGAACAGCTATGTGAGAAATTTGCAAGTTTGATGAAAAGCAAATTTCAGATGAGTATGATGGGAGAATTGAATTACTTTCTCGGTTTACAAGTTAAACAGTTAGATGATGGAATTTTCATTCACCAAACAAAGTATACAAGAGAACTTATCAAAAAGTTTGGTATGGAAAAATCTACCGGAATTTCTACACCAATGGGGACCAACATCAGACTAGATGAAGACAAAGAAGGCAAAGATGTTGATCAAACACTCTACAGAAGGATGATTGGAAGCTTACTCTATCTCACAGCAAGTAGGCCAGATATATCATTTACTGTTGGTGTATGTCAAGATTTCAGTCAAAGCCAAAGGAAAGTCATCTCACAGTTGTGAAAAGAACTTTGAAATATCTGAAAAACACAGATGGAGTTGGAATTTGGTATTCAAAAGAAGGAGAATTCAAGCTGATTTCTTACTCAGATTCAGATTATTCTGGATGCAAAGTGGACAGAAAAAGCACATCAGGCACATGTCAGTTACTAGGAAACAGACTTGTGTCATGGTTTAGCAAGAAGCAAAACCCAATCTCAACTTCAACAGCTGAAGCAGAGTACATAGCAGCTGGAAGTTGTTGTGCTCAAGTTTTATGGATCAGACAGCAATTAAGAGATTATGGGATAGAAGAAGGAATGATTCCCATAATGTGTGATAACACAAGTGCAATTGCAATCACTGATAATCCAGTGCTACACTCAATGACAAAACACATTGATGTGCGTCACCACTTCATAAGAGATCATGCGGAGAAGAAGGATATAACAGTTCTTTATGTACCTACTAAAGATCAGTTGGCCGATATCTTTACAAAGCCATTGGACAAAGAAAGATTTGCCAAATTAAGAACTGAGTTGGGAATAATCAAAGTCAGTTAAATCAGTTAAGTCAGAGATTCGTCAAGGGGATTAATCTTTGTTATGTTGGGTGCGCTCACTTAACATATTAGTCATTGACATCAACAATCTCAAACTGATTAACTGAAACTGAAAATTTGATGGAACTGGACATTATTTCTAAAACTGACCTCAGCATCAGTTTCTATTACAGTCAAATTTAGTCAAAGGTTGATATGATAAAATCAACAGCGGTTATGTCGCATTAAATTACCGCAGTTCTTTTGTCAGAATTTCGCGTGTACACCCCACGATTGTCAGAACAGTACATGTATCGGTTACCCAAAACCATCATGGAATTTGAAAAGTTGTACTACTCAACCGCCAGAATTTCCTACCTATTTATTCAACTTCCGTTCACATTATTTTTCAAAATCCTCATCTCTTTCCAGAAAACAAAACAAACTCTTCAAAATCTCTCTCTTCTCAAAAATCAACTATTGTGTTCACACTCAAACATGGCCACTTCAGAAAAATCAAAACAAGAAAGATTAATAACAGAGTTGGATGAACTAACATTCGAAATGTATGAAGCTGTGTGTCAAAACACTCTGTTAGCAAGCTGGGTATGTGATAAAATCGTGAAACAACCTGGAAGTTAAGTTCAAAGAAGAACGTGATGTAGAAGGAATTTTGCAATTTTGGCAAAATATGCGTTTGGTCCGAGACTCTCTGATGACCAAAGTTCGTGGAGATCGCATTGTTCTCAATGAAAGCGTCATAAGGACACTCTTTGGCTTCACAAATTCAACTGTGACAACAACAGATTGGACTACTCTACCATTGAAAAGAGAAGCTTTTCTTGAGCAACTTACTTTTTCTACGGAACCAATCGAACCTGGTATTCATGTAGACAAAATCAAGCCGTAATTTGGACACCCTCGGCAGATGGCTCAAAGCAAACATGTCATTGGAAAATCAAAAGGCATCGATATCGTCGAAGAAAATATTTATCTCATGAATATAATCTGGGATGGAATAGAATTCAATTGGGCAGGTTACATCGTCAATCAATTCAAGAGACAACATTTAGCTGAACTAGACAGTGTAAAAAGGGCTCAAGCAGAAGGTCAAGTGACTGTTGACTGATTCCGACTAAAGAAGACACTTAGTGGAATCATTCAGTTTTACTTAGAAAAAATCAAGGAAGGGAAGCAAGCAAGGCAATCTGCACCTACAAAGGAAATCGCAGGAACATCTTCCCAACCTGAAACAAGTCAGAAAACTGTGTCTCAGCCGGAAGCTGTACACAAAGGAACTAAGCGAAAGGCTGAATCAGCAGAAGTAAGATCAGTTGTAAGATGCTTGCACCCATAAATCTCAAGAGAGAAAGCACCAACTGAGGGGGAACAACAACTGACAACTGAAGTTACACAAGAAAAGGTCACTACTGACCACACTTCTCAGTTACAGCATCAATCAGCTCAGCAATCATCACAAGTGTTTGAAGCTGATAGAATTATCAAGTTAATGAAGATGAAGCTTAAACCAGAAGATTCTCGAGATGTCAGTCTACAGACTGAAGAGAAACTACTCTTGGAGAAATTGGAAGTTAGAGATCTATATGTTCTGTTTCCTTTTTCAGAATTTCTTGACAATTGCTTCAAAAGATTCACTGAACTAGCAAAAAGAAGAGAATCAGCCTCATTATCCAAAGATACTTCAAAGAAGAATGATGATGATAAAGATGATGAATCAAGAAAAGAAAGCCGATGAAACTACGCTTTGCAAACGAAACTCAACCCCAACCTCTAGCAACGCAACCGTACCTCAACAAGAAGGATTGCCAGTTGGAAATCAGACAACTGACAATCAGGAAGCAGCTGATGGAATTGCTAATCAACAACTGATGATTATTGAAGATAATACTCAGGTTAAGGATCCAATAGAAGATACTTATGATCCCTCTGACATCCTCACAAAGGATGAATTAGCAAAAGTTCATCAAAATTTGAAGATTGTGCTCAGTAACAAGGATGCACAAAACGGTCTTCTGTCAAACATCTCTGGATATCTCGACTACAGAACTAGAACCGATGTTTCAGTTAATGCAAGACTAGAGATGATCCACAAGTCAAGTTCAAGTTCTGATTCAGAAATTGTGTTACTCAAACAAAAACTTGAAGACTCAACCGCAGTAGATAGGGAAACACATGCACATGCTCACTGGCATATGAATCAACATATTTACAGGTTAGAAACTCAGCTAAAGGAAGTACTTGCTTCTCAGCGACAGATCTCAGAAGATCAAAAAGCAACCCATGCCCTGGTAGATCAGTTGTATGATGCCAAAAAGGGGGAAGCTGAAGTTACTTGGAGAGATGAAGCGACTTGAAGATGAATTGCAAAGATACAAAACAGATCCTAAGTTCTTAAGGAAAGAACTAACTGACGAACAACTCATTGAAAAGTACAGTCAACCTGGAGACAGAAGAGTTGCTCTAACAAAGGATCAATGGATGAAATTTACCAACGATCACAATCCTATCAAAGCTAAGTACAAGGACAAGACAACTGAAGAATCCTTGAACTACTTTTTATCTGATTTATTCTCAAAGCAGAAAATGGCACAATATAAGAAGAATCAAAGGATTGATGATAAACTGAAGATCAAAGACAAGACTGAACAAATGAAAGCAGATGTAGTAGAATTTGAAAATTACTACTTGAAAGAATCAGACTTGCCAAAGCTATTTCAATGGAGAAGATGGAAAGAAGGTAGTCAAATTGACTACAACAAGACCTTTTCAAAGATAGACTCCAAGCTTGAAGATGATTTTCGTATGTATGACAAGGAAAGAAAATTTGATTCAGTTATGCAAAAAGCACAGAAGAGAACTTAGTATCTAGTTACACTATTTTGAACAAAAATGTAACTATTCCAGTTTTTGCTCATTCTAATGAAATCCAGTTTCCAGTTTTACATTATTTTTTATTGTTTTGATCTTTAAGCTTTTCTTTTAGGGAGAGTTTTGACATCATCAAAAAGGGGGGAAATTGTTGGAAATAAAATTTATGTTTTGATGATAATTCATCATATTTGTTTAAAGTAATATCTTAACCCCATTGATGAAGTGCTGAAGCCAGCTGTTATAGTGAAAAGCTAAAAGATGTCTAGAACTGAATGTATAGGTTTTACTAGAGTCTGATATTTGTATAAGTTACATCAGACAAGCACTGTAACAGTTAGTGTGTCGTAAAACTGAAAAACTGGAAATCATTCAGAAAACTGGAAATCATCAAAAAAAACAAACTGACTCAGAATGCACCTACAAGAAACTGAAGAAGGTAAGTTCGTTGAGGGACACAGACTCAGTTGGCTTATCTAGAAGACTGAAGAACTGAGGGACACAGACTCAGTTATTGAAGATTGAAGAACTGAGGGTTCAAACTCAGTTATGGAAGATTACAAGTCGAGACTGTAAAGTTAGACTTCAGGCAAGATTGTGGTGACCTGAACTGACTTTATGGATCTTGTATAAAGATCTAAGAATCATAAGGACAATGAATTCTTAGATGATAATGAGTCATGGTGTACTCTGATTAAGTCAATTATAATCAGATGAAAACCGGAGTACTGATATTTGAAGAAGAGTAAAATCTCAGTTAACGCTCCAAGTCAGTTAGGAAACTGACAAACAATAAACTCAGTATAAAACTGATAAGGAAACTCAGTTTTATAAGTCAGCCATCCAACAAACTGATCGTACAGTCGAACGTTATAAATGAAGCAATTTCATTGGATGAGTCACTGACACAGCAGAACGGTCAGAAAATATAGCCGTTACAAGAGAGACATTGATACAATTCGAATTGAAGCCAGATGAACGTTGGACATCACACTATAAATAGAAGACATTGCACCAAGGATAATAATAATGAATTTACAAGTATCATCAAGCAACTTTGTGCATTAGTCGTTTTATTCGAATTACTATCATCTCTGCGCTATAACAAGATCATATCTAGAAATTCTTCAAGTGTTCAAGCTACACAGATTTTATCAAGAATCAGACACTTTGAAGAACTACAAACAAGAATCAATTTATTGATTCTCAGCCCAACTTTGATTCTACATCAAAGGTTATAGACTGTGAAGCAAACCGGGAAGGTTTCGCCAAGGACAGTTGTGACAAGCAGTCGGGTAGACTGTGTTTGTGGTGGTAGCTGGTGAAGAGGCAATTCAAACCTCCAAGGATCAGTGTTCAAGCAATTGAAGAACAACAATTCTACCTGTTCTACAACTGTTTAGATTGTGACGCTAGGGATTAACCAAGGACTATTGTTTAGGACTTTTTGTAACAGTTCACCTCAAGAAGTTCTAGTTGAATTTTCCTCCGCACCACAGGGGAAGAGATGACGTACATGATTACACCACCTGGAACCTCTATAATATTTGCCTTATTTGCTTTACGCACTTACTCATTTATTTACAACATTTTGATAATTGATTGTTATACACTTAACTATTCACAAACTGACATTCATCAGAATTCAGTTTACTACACTCAGTTTTCACAGAGAATAACAAGATCAAGAAAAAGGCTAAAACTTTATCCGCTGCCGGCCGGTTGACTCAGTTTTAAGCTTAAGTCAGTTTGACTTAAACTCAGCTTAGTCAGCTCAACTCCACACAAGTTTAACAGAATCTTAATTTGTTTTAAAATCCAGTTTTAGGGACAAGTTTATTCACCCCCCCTCTAAACTTGTGTTAGCCTTTCCAAGGGACCAACAAAATGCTTTAAAAAATTGAAAAAAAAACTTTAAAAAAATATGAATAATTAAACACAACATCAAAATGTCTCAAAACAATCATCAAGATCAATTTTTTTATATTTAATACAACAAAATATGTGTTATCGCGTTACGTTATCCAAACAAGACATGATATCCATAGTTTTTACATCAAATCATCAAATACATTTTAACATCGTCACATAACATCTTCAAGGAATTCCTATGTGAACATGTTTACCATCTTGAGATTCCTGAGAATAGCATTCAAAAAATCGTTATTTATAAACGTAATCATTAAAATTAAAGTTAAAGTTAAAGCGCTAAAAAAATTGTTTGCTAGATAAAGTAAACTATAATATGATTATACTATGTGACACTATTGTTTGATATTATTATTTGACATTGTGATACAATGTGACACTACTAATAGACACGCTGATTCATTGAAGATTATAAGCCTCAACAAAAAATATGCAAATCGTAGGTTATAAGTCTTAAATTGACACTATGACATCGTAAATACATAAGTGTGTCATGTAATTTGACACTATGACAAGAGCAACCCATAGCTAAATTAAAGAAAAAAAAAAATATAAATTATTATGAAAAATTTATGATGATTAAAAAGGTAGATTAAACAGATAAGATTGATTGAAAAATATTAGACTGAATAGGTTAGTTTTTTTTTTTTATAGAAAACGTTGCTTCCTTTATAGAGATTTCTTTATAAACCCAAGTTCTTTCAGCGTTGGTTTTTATTTTTTTTTTATTTTTTCTTTTTATAGAGAACTTGGTTTGCTGGTTCTCTTTCCACGATCAACAAACCCCCAAAAAAAAAAAACCAACCTCTCATCCAGTCGTTTTCGCCTCGCCTCGATCTGTCTGTCGCTCGAGTGAGATGGTGGCGTCAAAGAATTAAAGAAGAAGTCTCCAACTTGGTGATTCTAGAAGAATTGAAGAAGATGATTCCAACTTGGTGATTCACAGGTGTACAACTATTTTTCTATTTCTTATGAAAAGATGATTCTCTGCTAAAGCCTAAAGTGCTAATAGTAAGATTCTCTGCTGCTATTTTTTTTAGGGTGTAGTTTATTGTCAAGATTGACTGAAAATTGTGTAAGAGCTTTTGATTTATCCTTTTTCATGTTCCAGTCGAAATCACTGTAGATATCGAATTGACTCGGCTGAGTCAGGCCGAGTTTTGCCGAGTCAGGCCGATACATACCTGAGTCATGTCTAAATCGAGATGAATCCGTAACTTTGTATCGGTAAGCTCCGAGTCGGAGTCGACTCGGCCGAGACTTTGAACCATGTTGGTGACTGATGAAGCGGAGAACTTCCTTGAACATCCTGATGACCTGTATAGAGTTACGGGTGCCCTTATGAGCTCGGTAATTCATTCTATCTGATAATTTTGTCTTCACATGTGCCTTCTGTTTATCAAACTACTTATCTCTTATTTCAGGCAGTAATTGCGGATACATGCTCGTCAAAAGCTTGAGAAAGAGCACAAGAAGCTGGTGCAAGAGCATGCTGTCATGATCCAGAATGTTAACATGCTGAAGAACTTGCTGAATGAGGCTAGGCTGCAATCAAGTCAGGGTGATAATGCCCGTAAAGCTGCTATTGAGGAGGCCGACAAAGCCAAAACCGATCTGGTAATGTGTGGGATGGTCTAACTGCTAGTTTGTCCGAGAAAACAAGGGAGCTGGAGCTTGCCAAGAAGGAGAGAGATGCTACCAACGAGGCTTTTAACAAGGCCTTAGATCAAGCTATTGAAAATGAACGGAAAGTTGGTGTAACGCCCCTTTTCCGGAAACCGAGTCCTTATCCGGAAAGAGCGCTCGGCACAAATATTATCAAATAAATTCAATAATATATGTAAGCTTTACGTCATACATCAGAACCAAACGACGCGGAAGATAAAACGACTCGAGAAAACAAAAGATCGAACACACGGTTTTCAATGCTGTAAAACTAAATCCAATAAAGAATACTAAACATCCAACGTTAAATCCAAAGGAACTTAAACGGAACTAATCCAAAAGAAAAACAACATTGTTTGAATTAAATCAACAACATCATTGAAAGAATCAAAAGTAAAAGAACTAATTCTTCAAGAGCTCCATCTCACACATCCTCGTCAAAGAACTCATCAGTGCTAGCAACCTGTTCATCTTCTTTGGGGAAAGAGAAAGACAAACAAAAGTAACGGGATAAGTACATAAGTACTTAGTAACGCGTTGAAGATCGCATAACGTCGGTCTCATAAAGAAATAAAAGCAAGGCCGTCTTTTATTAATTCATTCCGTTATTAATCCTAGCTAACTATCATATTATGTTCATAGCATAACATGAGGTTCCAAAGGTATCTAGCTTAGCTCAAGTATGTTACATCATGAATAACAAGGGCACTACGCCTAGTAATAGGATGTACTAGGACAACTGGGTGCAACCTACGTAGAGACACGCTCTAGTAGCCCCGGGAATATCTGAGTCCCGATGGTGTGATAACCGGCAGAATGTACCAGACGCTTTATCTAGCCAATCGATTGACCGGCGTGGGTACAGTCTACTTTGTCTGGTCAGAGAACACATCGCGATATTGTACTATGCCTTACCAAGCATTGCATGATGTTTAAGATTATTAATCTAGCACGTATGTTTGATTAGACGTTTAACTAGCCACCTAAGTTGATTCACATAAAAGGCTTACCTATCAATCTACTCCCTCTTCCTAAGACCACTAGACACTAACAAAACCTAGCTCATACACAGACATCGATAAACCCTAGCTTATCGAAGCACAAGGCAAATCCAAAGCTTTCGACGGTCCCACACTTCATCTTTTTAGGGAATCCATATGGTGCCGAAACTAAAAGCATCAAAAGCTAATTCAGGGCTTTGTCACATAAGGTTAAGCAGTAAATACGCTATCATGACGCTTGAAACACATAGAAAGGAGGTCACACATTAAAGACTCTATCCGGACGGACAGACTGCTCCATCCGGACGGATAGGCTGAGCTATCCGTACGGACAGATCTCCACACAACCCTCAACTTGATGCTGTGAAATATCCGTACGGATAACTAAATCATCCGTACGGATGACCCTGACCGCACCAAAAGACAGTTTTCGGCACTCTGCGTTTTCTACTCAGATCCAACCAAACTTAGCATCATTCTAACCCTCCAAACAGCAGAAAAACATCGCCTTTACATCTCATGTCTTCAAACTATAAACAGGACACAGTACACATTGCTCTACAACTTTACGAGAACTTACTTATACGATAAGAAAACCACATTACCTTAATTTGCGTGGTACAACGATCCAAACTACCAAAGCTTTGAAAAAGGTTAGACCTTTAACCTCCAACCTACAATGATCAATCCAAAACTGATCACTATGGTGTTTAAACCAAAGAAAACGCTGCTTAACGATGAGGATGAACAAACCCTAAATCAAGAACGAAGAAAACTTACGTCAACGGATCTAGGGATTGTTGGTATCAAAACGATCCTCGTCTCGCGGTGATCCTTTCTCTCTTGAGACGCCTGTTGAAAAGAGCAACGGATTAGCCTCGAAAAGCGAAAGCTTCTTCTTCGTTTTTTTTTCTCAAAAACTGCGCCCCCTTTTCTGCGTCCCTCTCCCTTTTTTTTGTCAAAAACAACTAGGTTAATTTACGATTAGTTTTCCTTTTATAATCCCAATTAAAATCTAATTATTCATTATTAAAAAAATCCAATTAATCCTTTTCCTTTTCTTTTCCCTTTTTCTTTAATTCCATTAATTAAATAACATAATATTCTGATTTTTGCTAAAAGACCGAAATGCCCTTTTTCAAAAATCGGGATATTACATTCCTCCCCCCTTAAGAGGAGTTTCGTCCTCGAAACTAGATCGTACCTGGTAGATGAGGGAACTCTGGGAACTCGTTGAACATGTCCGTTTCCACTTCCCAAGTGGCTTCCGTCGGTGCATGATTGCTCCATTGCACTAATACTAACGGGATCACTCGTCTCTTTATCATATTCTCTTTCCTGTCCAGAATCTTTATTGGCTTTTCCACGTATGGAAGATTATCTTGCAACACTTCCGGGTCAATCTCAGATTCCACGTCCACTTTAGATAGACACTTCCTAAGCATCGATACATGGAAAACATTGTGGACTCTAGACATCGACTCTGGTAACCGAAGTCTATAAGCCAACTTCCCAACTCCTTCGATGACATCAAAAGGTCCTACATACCTTGGACTTAGCTTTCCTTTCTGTCCGAACCTCTTGACACCCTTCATTGGAGACGCTCGAAGGTAAACTCTATCCCCGACCTCAAACTCTAGCGGTCTTCTTCTAACATCGGCCCAACTCTTCTGACGATCTTGAGCAGCTTTCAGATTCTTCCTTATCAACTCGATCTTCTCCTTGGCTTGCTGAACCATCTCCGGCCCTGTGATGTGCTTCTCTCCCACTTCATCCCAATAAAGTGGAGTTCTACACTTCCTACCGTACAAGGCCTCAAAAGGTGGCATTCCCAAACTTGCATGGTAACTATTGTTGGAAGCAAACTCAGCCAAGTTGAGGTAATCTATCCATGATCCTCCGGCATCCAAAACACAAGCTCTAAGCATATCCTCGAGAGTCTGAATTGTTCTCTCTGACTGACCATCCGTCTGCGGATGAAACACTGTACTTAAATCAGTCTTCGTCCCAAAAACTTTCTGCAAACCCTTCCAGAAGCGACTGATAAATCTTGCTATCCCTGTCGGATACAATAGATAGAGGCACACCATAAAGCTTCACTATATTGTCGATATACATAGTAGCGAACTTCTTTATAGGCATGTCCACTTTACATGGCAAGAAATGGGCTGATTTTGTAAGTCTATCCACAATCACCGAAATCATGTCATGACCGCCCTTAGTCTTAGGCAAACCGGTGATGAAATCCATCGTGATATTCTCCCATTTCCATTCCGGTACCTCCAAGGGTTTCAACAAACCTCCGGCCTTCGTGTTCGCTTTCACTCTGCGGCATGTATCACATCTTGCCACAAACTCGCGATTCCTAACTTCATACCAGGCCACCAATATCTCTCCTTGAGATCTCTATACATCTTAGTGGCTCCTGGATGTACCGCAAAAGCAATCTTATGAGCTTCATCCATAACCTTCTCCCTTAGGCCATCCACATCGGGCACACAAAAACGGTCTCCGTACCAAAGATGACCACTCTTGTCCAACTTGCCGATGACCACTCTTGCTTTCTCCAGTTTCCGGCCACTCTTTTGCTAGAACAGGTAATTCTTCTTTAAGTGAGCTACTCCGATGCTTTTCCCTTTCGTATTTCTATTCATTTTCTGAGGTAGCCCCATCCCTTAGCGTAATATGCAGGATTTGAGGTGTTTGGGGTAGTAAAGACTTGAGTTTTTGAGTGGGTGTTCTTGTTTTGGTATGGTTTTCCTTTGACATGAGCTGAATATTTTCTGGGGGAAAAGGTGGGTTTTTACCTTGACGATTCGTAATGTCCTTCCTCCTTTGTATTCCCTCATTTCATTGTTTTTTTCCTTCCTGCAAAACCGAAGGGAAGGTGTCGAGATGGGTGCGATCACCTCCCTGGTGTAATCTATATTATCCCAGGTGATTTAAAGCTCCACCCTTGCTTGTTTTGCAGGATGTCGGATGATGATTTTAGTCTTGGTGGCGACTCTGATGAAGATCAAGAGGCGTATGACTATGCCCTGGAGGATGAGCTCGCGGGGTCTAATCCCAGAGGTGGTCGCACGCGATGACCTAGAGGATGAGTTGATGGAGGGAGACACTGCGGGATATGACCCTGAGGACCCTTTCGGCATAGGGAGTCTGTTACCCGATCCGGTGCCTCGGCGGAAAAAGAGTCGCAAGGAGGCGGCTCGTAGCCGAGGTGAGACAAGTACTAGCGGCCGTGGCGGAGATGATGATACTTCGGCAGTGGGTGGCGCGATTGGTGCTGGGGTGCCTGCCGATGACGTAATATATGTGGAGGATACCTCATTGCACAAGCTGATGGGGTCCAGCGAGGACGATTTTGAATCGGTTCCTCGCAAACCTTTGGAGCTCCCCAAGAAACCCAAGAGAAAAAGGGCGGATTCTGCGACCATGACGGTGGATGAAGCGGCGGCTAAAGAGAAGCCTTCAAAGCCTAACAATCCAGAGGGCTTGAGAGAATTTTTCCTCATGAATTTGTACGAGAAGGATGTGGAGAAGCACTGGCGACGGATCCGGAAGAGTACAGATCTCGTCAAAATTCTTCAGCGATTTTATAATATTGACCCCAATCTCTACCGGTTCTCCTTGATTGACTTTAATAAGGAGGAAGACAAGCTAAAGCCTGGGGACTGAGAAGACTTTATTTGTGCTCGCCGCCCTGGGGATACCATAATTCTTCACTTTGATAATTTCTTTGCTGGCTTCCGGCCTCCTTTCGACCCTTTTTTGGTTAAGCTGTTGTGTGAGCTGCGAGTATTACCCTACGACCTAGCCGTTGGTGCCGCCATTCAGATCATGTCTTTCATTGTTCTCTGCCGGACGATGAAGAAAGAGCCTACCCTTTCCCTGTTCAAACAGTTTCATTTACTCTATGGTACCTCTTTTCCGGGGCAGGGCAACGTAAGGGCCCAGACTCCCCATTTTTTTTCCATCTCCCTAATAAGATACACAACTGGGGGGATCGCGTTTTTAAGGTCGAGTTGAGAGTTGGCCGGCCTTTCCCCCACTTCCCTCCTCGTAAAGGGAAATTTTCTATGATTGGTTTTGATGACCCTTTTGTGTCCGAGTATCGATTCCTCAGAGGACTTCTGGCGGTTATAGACTCTGACGGGGCCGCTCCCTTGAAGAGGAATGTATCCTTGATCGATCTCCTGAACATGGCGGAGCCGTATGCGAGTAGAGCCGGAATTGTGGAGCTGCCGAAAGCCCAACCTTTGGTGGCTATTGTACCTGAGGAGAGCGACTCTGATTGGGTCGGGGAGTGCCATATAAATCGTTGCTTTCCCTCATAGTGTGCGGTGTGTCAGGGCGACCCTAACAAGAGGCCTCGCCGTAATTTTCTTTGCTTTCTTCTTCATTACTCTTTGCGCCTTATTGCTTTGTTTTTTCCTTATTTTTCCAGTTTTTGATGAACTTCTTTTTTAATTTTTAGTCAGCGAGATGGATGCAACTGAAAGGCGAGCTGAAAGGCAGAGGTTGGCGGATAAAGCCGCAAAAGGTAGACAGGCGGCGTTGAAGAAAACTTTGGGAAGGATCCCTCGAACAGTCGACGCTTCGGTCGTCGATGAAGCCTATAATCCCAATCTTCAAGCTCAGACAGCGAACCTGTTGGGCACGGGTTTGAGTCAGACTGGAGGGGCCCCAAAGAGGTTGCCAGCTGATGCACCTGCAAGAGAGGCCCAGGAGCCCAAACTATCAAGAGCCAAGAAATCCGAAGCTGTTGACGGAGCTACCAAAGGTTCTGATCGCACTGATAATCGAACTGCTATTATTGAAGAGGTTGCTGATGAGGAGGTGGCGCTGCCTAGAGGAACGTTTCCTCGTGGATACCAAGAGAAAGAAGCCCTCTGGCTAGATGCTGAGTTTACCCGTGGTCCGCTAGATATGGCGAAGGCGAGCCAACTCAAGGAGGCTATTGCTGATGTCATTCCTCTGGGCCACCTTTCATGGGATGCGCCCTCCCGGAGTGCAGCTGGAGATTGGCAGAGGAATTATCGATCGGGTGGTAGTTCGCGACGATGCCCCCGCTAAAGACGAGGTCGCAGAGCTGAAGGAACTCGCTGGCCATTTTGAAAATTTGATCTTGCGGCCCCCTGTTTTGGGTTAAGCTTGCGGGACCTATGTCCGTGGGCTTGCCAAAAATAGAGATGAGTTTCTATTGTAGCTGATTTGTATTTGTCGAAACTAGCCTTTTACTTTTCCGAATAAATAGTTTGGGCTTACATATAATATCTTTTCAGGTTGTCAGCGTGCCAAGTGTTAGTAATATCATCCGCAACGGAAGCGATTTATGGATCTAGATCTATAATTTACACGTAATAAAATAACTAGATCTACATCTACAAGGGGGTTGTAGAACATACCTCTTGGATCTCAAAATCCAAGTTGGAGAACCGCAATAGAAAGAACGAACAAGTTGTGAAGAGCACCACGATCTTCCGTACGTGTGATCCAAGCAACTCCCGGTGGAAGGAAATTCTCGTCTCGAATCCTCCCGATATGCTACCCGGAAAACCTCCAAGATTTTCCTCCTTTTTTTCCCCTTGGCCGAAATTTTCCTTCTCCTCTCTAAGAGGTAGAAGTCGAAATTTGTAGTGTGTCTAAGGCTTGGGAGAACTCTCTTTATATAGGAGAGTAAAACTTAACCTCCAAGGATTTTTATTTTGCAAATAAATAATCCAATAAATAAAAGATAATTCCATAATATTCTAGAACAAATCTAGAATAATATTTATCTTTATTTCTTACCATAAATATTTATCCAATAAACATTTTATGCACATGTCTTATTAATACACAAGAAAATAATTTCTTGTTCAAAAAATAAGGCTATGGCCGAAAATTGTATTGTGACCTAGTCACTTATGATTTTCGGCCAAACACACTAATTGGGCCAAGATTATGAAAAATGTCTTTTCCACATATTTAATTATTTAGCCCAACTAATTTAATAGTCCACTAAACAATTAATTCACATATCGTTTTAATAAAGTCCAACAAGAACTAAATTAATATTATTAGGATTCGACGTCCGAGAATAGCTATGCTATATAGGAGGCACGTCGGGGACCATGGACTTATAATCAGCGGCTCCGATTAAATCAAATAAATAATTATCTTACGAACAGAATAATTATATTCGATAAATCAATCACAGGAATATGCCACCATAATCCCGTGACTGCACTCCTCCGATTATGATTTTATATTTATCTCCTCACGAGAATGATAATAAGCGTCCATTGATATAATCATTACATATGGATTAATTCTCCATAGACTGTTCATTCTAAATCGGGAAGTTACCGTTAACCCTTTTTAGAACCTCTTATCCTTATTTACCATTAACCCCCTAGTGATCAATTAATTCATACAACTCACTGGTAGCTAATCAAAGTGTAATATGAACTCCATGGATCGATCGTTTCTAGGATTAACAAATAAGGGAAGCGTCTATCTACTTCCATTAATGGAAGGAATGGATTCGTATCCGTGATAACACGGACTACTCACTCAATCCAAGTACAATGCCAAGATGGGGTAATTCGGACCACGGACTCGGTGTAATCCTTAACCGTCAAGTCAAACTTCATACTGATTCAAGCAGTTGACTGTGATCACCTCAGGATTAAGATATATCCATAAATATGATCATCCATTGATTCGATAAGAATTATCCATTACGGAATTATATCGTGAACTCTAATCAAATCGGTCCAGCCCTATATGATATATCTATCATATATAAATGCCCCATTAGGTTCTCTTAACCGAAAGTCCGGATAAGACAATCACACCTATTATGTTCTGGGCGCATTAATAGCACGTTAAAGGAGAGACCCGATACTCGCGATTAACTTTACTACGGGCTAATTGTATTTTAAGTACATCTTCACTAACTCAATCCTCCCGTGTATATCCCATACACTGAGTTAAGTGATTACATAAACGATATACTTAGGGTTTTCTATAGTGTAAATACTATTGTCACATCGGTGATTATGAGAATAATAAATATGAATAATAATATCATTTCATTTATTAAATAAAACAATTACAAAATTGTCTTTCGGGCATTACACCTAACAATCTCCCACTTGCACGAAAGCATGTGATTAATTGTTTTAGAGCACACCCTATTATTTAAAATACAACAAACTACATCTCCCACTTGCTCTAAAGCAATGGAGACTCATCCCGTATTCTAGTACCCACTAAGCATATCATAACCATTTCAGATTCCAAAGTACACTCCGAGTATGCCGTCGTAGGATAGGTCAGTGACTCGGGGAGCACCTACATCTAAATGTCATGGGTCTTAAGGATTAGTCAGGTTGTCGGCTCGAGACGATCCGTAGAATCGAAACGTTACCGGTCCATCTAATCATGTGGTACTTTCCTAATAAGCTTTTGACCTCTAGTGATTTCGAAAATCCTTATAAGCTACCCCTACATCGTTTGCACAATGATGTGGTATCGGCTTCCAAATCTGGAATGACTCCCAGATATGAAAAGGAAATCCTTAAGCTATATCGCCTCTCTAGCTACTACAAAAGCCGCTAATCACCCAACTAGTAAAAGTCGAGTTGGCGTTGTTGGATTCCTCCAGGCAATAGCTTCAACACAAGAGTAAACACTGAGCCTGATATCGACTTAACGATCATCCTCAATCTGACTTAAAGTCAAAATCAGTGTATCACACATATCCAAGTTCACACATGAATATGTCCGCATATTTTTCCTCATTCTTTTCAAGATACTAAACGACATACTAAACTTGCTTTGTTAACCGCCGAATCTAAGATTCGATCAAAGTTGACGTTCAATAACCTGACCATCTCTTACTAGAAAGAGAATCTATCCCATTTCTCTTGATCCGAAGATTTAGAGAGTCATTCCTGAGGCATAGGGTAGAACTTCCTCGTTGAATGTTGCATACACAGATGCATCATCTTAACCAATAAGATGGATGAGAAACCAAAGGATCGATTCTAATGAATTCGACCGAGTCAAACTCTTAAGAATGTTGTCCAAATCTTTGTTGCAGAGAATTGTGGTATTGTCAGATTCCGACTTCAGATAACACACCCATGTTGATTCCGGCGGTGCGGTGTTATCTTTCACAAACACTAATGTATATATTCACTACTGTACTAAAATTGATATCCAGTCTACAAAAGACTTATCAATATTCTGGTCAAAACCACATATTGTAGAAATATATGACTTCCAATGACCGAGAGGTTTTCTTTTTATCCACAAAGGACATAAGCCTTGACAGTCATCCTGTCATAAGTTCATAAGGCAATACCCTTCTGTTTCGAATGAATCCAGACTCCGTTTGTTTGGCAAGAAAGTCTCAGGGAATCACCCCTATTTTCTGCTTTTGAATGAAATCATGCAATACTAAGTGGTAAGAGAGTCCAAGGTCTGATTAACTCTCTACTTCTTAGGGAATTACCCCTAGACCACTCAGGCTTTGCTCTGAAAGATAAACTTTCCTATTCATTCTACTCTTTTCCGTGTAGATCCAATTACTCCCACTGGGCCTGAAACGCTCAGGTAGTTCTACAAGAGTATGAACAGAACTGGAGTACCGAACTCCATTCACAGGGTTATGGCTATTAAACCAACCTCTAGTATCAGAATCCTATACTGCTCACAAAAGAGCCATAGGTCATCAATCGATCCTCAGACTACAAAGTCCGCAGAAACCGTAATGGGTAATGGATAAACCATACTCCCAATACTTACCGGGTGGATCGAATTTCGATCTAGTTTAGTAGTATTTAGTGTTATCACCAACAACCGATGTTGGATGTGGTCTGATTTTAATCAGCTAGTAACTACCTTGAGTAAACGTACTTCAAGGTTCAAGGTTTTGCTGTTCATGGATTCTATCAGAAAGGATGCAACAGTATAACTGTCCCTTCCCGATTTCAAGAATCCTATATCTAACCTTTATACTCAATAGCTTAAAAGATATATCACAAATGGTCATTGACTGAACGGATGCACGAAATTCCCAGTCTTACCTTCAAGCACCATGTGCTAAATGCTTATATTTATGGAAGTGAGGTGAACCGAATCCACACCTTATCCATAAATTCCAAAGCATATTCTAGGTAGACTTCTCGGTCTTACATTTCAATGTAAACCGTTATTTCGCTTCAAATATCTTTATTGAGTTAAGGAGTGTATTGTAGCACATCTAAAACTATATAAGGAAATTTAACGGTTTCTCACTTAGTGAGAACATGTCACAATGAGGCAGGCTGAGCATCAGTCTCGAGGACTATGAATGGCCTATTCCGAGTATAGAATATTCTATCTCTGTTGAAAACGGAGAAACCTCAAAATATTTTGGATAAACTTTCCGGAGTGTTTGAATAGTTATCAGACAAGAAGTCACTACTCGGAAGCTCCTACTAACTTGTATCTTTCATCAGACCCCGAAGGTCGTCATGAACAAGCTATGTTACTTCTTTATAACCATTATCCTTTCCCGATTGAAAGGAAACTCAGTCATTGAACCTATGAGACAATATAACCAGACTGGGAGAAAGGAATCACCCTGAGCCAATCTTCAGGTCTTGTCTTTTAGGGACTATGCACTAACTATGGAATATGAAGAAGCGTTTATCTAAATATAGAAACCAATTGCTTTTAATAGTTCTTAAGATGTGTTTTATATACATATTTCAGTAGTTGTAAGTGGTTTTGACTTTATCAAACAAAAGTCCGAGTCTTGGATTCGTACTACAAATGGTATATTCACTTTCTATACGACAAACAAATTATCGAATAGAAGGTAAATCCATTCGTTCCAAAGAATCTTAAACAGAAAATAATTTTTTCGTGATATCCAAGGATTGAATCCGAGATTCATTTCCTTATATCACTCCCACAATTCTAGCTAAAATTAACTGCCCGTTGTTTACTCTTTTAATCGTTAAATGCACTGGTACCTTGTTCTTCCAAAGAACTTAGCTCGAGAAAATCGCCAAGGATTTATAGGTTGGTGATCCAAAATCACTGTCCTTATCCTATGATTTTTAGTTAATTAATTTTCGGTTCAGCCTTAAAGTTTTCTCAGTTTAGATGACTAACACTTTTAGACATATTCTCCCATTCTTGACTTTCCGTGAATGGAAACAGTCTTGAACTAGCGGTTCGTTTGAGTAGACACTACTCTTGAACCGTGGGATGTCTGTTTCGAGTGTTACTCGTTGGGACTTCTCGGATTTTCTAATATACCAGAAAAAACACAAATCATAACATTAAAGCTCCCACTAGTTTATCGGTTCCAAATACCGTCTAACGAGCAATGCTTTATTTTTATGATTTTCCGATTTTTTCGATTGGAAAATCTTTCATACATAGTTCCAATGTTTCCAGAAAAACAACAAATCATAGAACTCCCACTAGTTCATCGATTCCAAATATCGTCCAACTAGCGACATTTCATGACTTTCCGGTTTTTCAATTAGAACGGTTACGTGTGTAGTCAGTTACAATTTTCTAATGTTCTAGAACAACAAATCATAAATCTCCCACTAGTTCATCGATTCCAAATATCGTCCAACTAGTAATACTTCATGATTTTCTGATTTTTCAATTAGAAAATTACTCGTGTAACACTACATTCTCAAAATTCACTAAAAGAATTTCAAAGTCCGAAATCACCTTTGATCAAACTAAGTTTGTCCTCCGTTTGACACGAATGACACTAGTGACATACCTATATGTCACTCTGGTTTTTTAAAAGGCTTAAGAGAAAATATCTCTTTCGAAAAATAATTGCATTATCGATTAACTAGTTTAACGTCCTAGTTACTTTCCACTTTTTAACGAAGTCAATACTAGTCAATTATTAATTTTTAAGCAATTTAGTAAGGGATATAATGCTGTAAATAAAATGACATATATTAATTCAAGTTTAACACTACTATATGATTTTATTTTAAGAATTGTAAACTATAATTAAGTCTACTCTACCATTTCAAGGTTTTAACCTCGCATCTCAGGGTTAAATCGAGACAATCTCATCAATGAATAACTTGTGAGAATCGAACATCCTACGAGAATCGAACATCCCTTTATTCATTGACTACCTTCCTTTTTTAGCCTAGATATTATCAAGAATATCCTTTATGAGTGTGACCTACTATATCGGATCTCTTAGGTACGCCCCGAGTATGCCGTCGTAGGATAGGTCAGTGACCCGACGAGTACCCGGAAATCCTATCCTTTCGGAGACCAAGCCATGAATGTTGATAGGGGTGAACACCATCCGTAGGGGGACGAAATCAAAGCGCCGCGAGGCGTCACCCTTCTCTCACTTACTTGTATCTATAGTAGAGGCCGTGGGGTTGGCTGTCGCCTCCCCCGCTCCCACTCAATATTTTGGAAGTGGTGGTGGGTTAACTAACCACGTCTTTTTGATGTTAACATAAAAGCACATCAAATCAAGGATTCCGAATGGTGTCGGTAACGTAGGCAAGCCTACCCGTCCTATTCGATGGAACATATGTGACAGTCGGACGAAGTCGGGTCAAGAGAGCCCCATTGAGATAAGAAGGAATCACCCCTCCGCTCGCCGGTGTAGCTTAGTCTTGCCGGACCCCCGTGCATACATCACACTAGGAGGGTTAAGTCGGTCGAGCCTAGCTCAGTTGACCACCCAACCTATAGGCGAACCGTTTTTATCCAAGATTTATTGTTCTTTTACCATCATTCAATCTCGTAGACACTACGAATCGAAAATGCGATCTCGTTTGGCTTTGACGGCGGTTCACCGAGAACACACACCGAAAAAGCTTAACGATTTCATAACCCGTCCTAGGATCTTTAATTAGTTACTAAATTAATTAATTACCACGTATTAATTAAATTTCAACTAATTACGCGAGTTTGTATACATGCCTATTTTAATTACCAAAATTAAAATTCTACATGTATGCATGGAGTGGATTTATGATATGATGTATGTCATGGCAATTCCGATTTTATATCTATTTTATGATCAAACACATAAAAAATAAATTGTGGAAAATTTAAACTCGAACCGCCGGATCACGAACCACGAACACCCGAGAAGAGAAAAGGCTTTTTAATTAAATAAATCCAATTTATTTGATAAATTAAACTTTTTTTTTCTTTTTCTCTTCGGCTGCTTTAAAAATAGTGTTATTTGTTTATAAGGACGTGTTTTGGGACTTAATTAGGCACTTAGGACGTCTAAAAAAGATCATTAGTTATAAGGACAAAATATTACTAAACGGACAAAATTACCCTTGTCTCTTTAAAGACAAATTCAGTTCCAGAAAAGGGAAACAAAATCCCCCCTCCCATGGCCGGCGACCTCAATCCTACGGAACCCCTTTCTTCTCAAAATCCACACCAACCGCCTTGGCCTCTGGTTCAAATACGCACCATTAATCAAGGTTTCAAGCGAGGAGGTGAAGCGACGGGGAACTCGTTGACGATGAAATTCGGTGCTCAATGAAATTCGGATTCAAAAGGGATTATAAGTCGTGAGACTACAATCAAACACTCCATCAATGAAGAAATCCAACCTCGTTATTCATTCTAGTTGAATTCAAGTTCACCGAATTTCGAGTTGATTATGAATCTCGGATCGATCTTTCTAAATCCTATTATCTTTCACCGAGTTTCGAGTTGATTATATTTGAATATTAATAGTATCTATGCCTTGTCCGAAATTGTTGTTTATACCGTGGAATCAATTGGTTGATTTTGTGTTTGCTTGAGTCTTTGTTAGAGAATCTTTGATTAAAGCCTGGCAAAAAGTACTCTTTGCCGATTGAAGTCATATTTTTTCCTCCAACAATCAAATGAAGAGTGATGCCGCAATCTGTCTTTGAATTCTACCGATGTTTTTTGTGCCTCTCGCTCCGTTGCTTTAGGATCTATGGTTGAGATGGTTTTGGGGTCCGAATTAGGTGCCGCTTTCGGTTTTTCCGGAAAGTCTGGTGTCGTTTTAGATCGGCCTCTTCGATGCATCTTTACAAAGTTCTTGCACCGTCGCTCATGCTGATTTTTGCGTTAAGGATGTTGTTTTGGAACTCGCTCGTTTCGCTCCTTTGATTGATGTTTCGGACCTATTTTGAGAATGGAACCTACCGTTGGTTTTGTTAATCATGATTCTAATGCATTGATTGAGCCTCGTTCTTCGTTGCATTTGCCGCCGTTGATACTCGATTGTCCCCGCCGATGTTCCGTTGACCGATCCCGCCGTGATTTGTGTTTCGACATCGCTCCCGCTTTTGTTGGTGTTTTGAAAGGTGTTGATTTGCGGCAACTTAAAGTTTTGAGGTGTGAACCTGTTGTGGCTAAATCGTTGTCGTAAATGTCGCTAATGCCTTTCGTTACTGCCTCCTTTTGATAATACTTTGACCAAAGTTCGATGTACTCTCTTGAAGCTCCTAGTGTAGGAATTTTGATGGGTGCTACATGTTTGAATGAAGGCTCTGTAATGCAGAGTAAAGTGTTTAAGAAGGGAAAGTAAATTGAATCATGATGCTGTTGTTGATGATTGTATTTTGGTTTTTTGGCCCCATGTAACAGATAAATTCTAATTTTGAGCTTTTGATGTTTGCCGGTAGATATAGTATATAAGTCAAGAACAACATTTGTGTTTTGATTTAGAGTTGGAGTATTTCAAACATCCCTCTAAGTAGGAAGTTTCATTTAATCTCTTTCTCCAGGTTTGAGTTAAATTGATTTGGAAGAAAATTGGTGCAATGACATGAATTTGATGATGTGTTTGACAATGATTTGGAATAAAACTGATGCAGTGACATTGATGTCACTGCATATGTCACTGCATCAATGTTGATGTCACTGCATAAAATGTTCATGTCACTGCATAAAATGCCGATGTCACTGCATAAATTGCCGATGTCACTGCATAAAATGTTGATGTCACTGCATAAATTGTTGATGTCACGCATATATGAATGCTGATGTCATTGCATAAAAATATGAATTAAGGTGAAAGATTTATGTTGATCAAAGTTTTATATCAAAAGATATAGCCATTTAAAGTCGATTTTAAGAAGAAAAGAAATCGTTTTTATGAAATTAAGTCGAAAATATCAAATGTCATCACGGTGTTGCTTCATCAAATGTCACTGCATCCCGATGGTGTCTCTGCATCGGGGGTGACCAATGCCTCGCGGTGTCACTTCATCGCGATGTCTCTGCATATGTGATTGCCAATGTCGCTACATAAATTATTGATGTCATTCATATATGATCGCTAATGTCACTGCATAAAATGTTGATGTCACTGCATATCTGATTGCCGATGTCACTGCATAAATTTTGTTGATGTCACGCATATATGATTGCCGATGTCACTGCATAAAATATTGATATCACTGCATATATGATTGTCGATATCACTGCATAAAATGTTGATACACTGCATAAATCGTTGCAAATGTTCTTGTCGCTGCATCGCGGTGATCACTACATCCGGGGTGGTCAATGCGTCACGGTGGTCATGGCATCGCGGTTATCAATGTGTCACGGTGGTCACGCCATCGTTGTGGTCAATACATCACGGTGGTCAATGCATCGCGGTTGTCAGTGCATCGCGGTGGTCACTAAATCGCGGTGGTCAGTACATCGGGGTGATCAATGCATCGTGGAGGTCATAGCATCGGGGTGGTAATGCATCGCGGTGGTCAATGCAAAAAAAAAAAATCAACTTTCTCCGGAAAAAAAATAAAAATATATAAACCCTCACATTGAATGTCCAGGGAAAGAAAAAAAAAAAAAAAAAAAACACAACAAACTATTCAGCGTCCCTGCTTCTGTTTGCAAAAATAAAAAAATAAAAAAAAATCAAAACATATTCAGCGTCCCTGTTCCCTTTTATTTATTTATTTATTTTTTTTTTTCATTAAGGGTATTTGGGTCTATCTATCTATTTTTTGTCCTTATAACTATGTGTTTGTTTTGGATGTCCTTTTTGGATAATTAAGTCCAATATGCGTCCTTTTGGATAATTGACCCTTAAAAATATTACCAAAATTTTTTTTTATATTTATTATCTCCCATAATGGCAGTATGTCCAAAAAAAAAAAAAGGTCATAACAAAAAAAATTATACAGCCGCACAAAACCCTAGCCGCATGCTAGTTGTATTATACAGGACTTATAGAGAAGCTTTTCAGCGTCGCAGAAAATCCTGTAGCGCAGATTTTTAATTTAAAATCTGGTTTTTATCCGTTTCTCCTCGTTCATACCTTGGGTTTCGCCTTAATCTGCAACTTTTCTTCAAGATCTTCATCTTATCGAGCCCGGAACATCAAAATTACAATAAAAGATGCTACTTTTACATTTAAATTTCGAAAATTGACATAAAAAAATATACAATTCCTATGCTCAGTTGTTACTAAACAAAGGAGCTACAAAATAGATCTAACGAGTAAACAGTACCAACCCCAATCCATCTCTTCAACCAAGACATTCATAATCATAAAAAAAAATTAAACATAATTTTCGGCCCCTTTTTTTAAAAAAAATTGGGACACAAAAAAAATCTACATGTTTACCACTCCTAGATCTAATATTTTATACGTATAAATATAGATCACCCTGGCGACTGATACTACTGTTAGTAATATCATCCACAACGGAAGCGATTTAAGGATCTATATCTATAATTTACACGTAATAAAATAACTAGATCTACATCTACAAGGAGGTTGTAGAACATACCTCTTGGATCTCAAAATCCAAGTTGGAGAACCGCAATAGAAAGAACGAACAAGTTGTGAAGAGCACCACGATCTTCCGTACGTGTGATCCAAGCAACTCCCGGTGGAAGGAAATTCTCGTCTCGAATCCTCCCGATATGTTACCCGGAAAACCTCCAAGATTTTCCTCCTTTTTTCCCCTTGGCCGAAATTTTCATTCTCCTCTCTAAGAGGTAGAAGTCGAAATTTGTAGTGTGTCTAAGGCTTGTGAGAACTCTCTTTATATAGGAGAGTAAAACTTAACCTCCAAGGATTTTTATTTTGCAAATAAATAATCCAATAATAAAAGATAATTCCATAATATTCTAGATCAAATCTAGAATAATATTTATCTTTATTTCTTACCATAAATATTTATCCAATAAACATTTTATGCACATGTCTTATTAATACACAAGAAAATAATTTTTTGTTCCAAAAATAAGGCTATGGCCGAAAATTGTATTGTGACCTAGTCACTTATGATTTTCGGCCAAACACACTAATTGGGCCAAGATTATGAAAAATGTCTTTTCCACATATTTAATTATTTAGCCCAACTAATTTAATAGTCCACTAAACAATTAATTCACATATCGTTTTAATAAAGTCCAACAAGAACTAAATTAATATTATTAGGATTCGACGTCCGAGAATAGCTATGCTATATATGAGGCACGTCGGGGACCATGGACTTATAATCAGCGGCTCCGATAAATCAAATAAATAATTATCTTACGAACAGAATAATTATATTCGATAAATCAATCACAGAATTTGCCACCATAATCCCGTGATCGCACTCCTCCGATTATGAGATTATATTTATCTCCTCACGAGAATGATAATAAGCGTCCATTGATATAATCATTACATATGGATTAATCCTCCATAGATCGTTCATTCTAAATCGGGAAGTTACCGTTAACCCTTTTTAGAACCTCTTATCCTTATTTACCATTAACCCCTAGTGATCAATTAATTCATACAACTCACTGGTAGCTAATCAGTGTAATATGAACTCCATGGATCGATCAGTTTCTAGGATTAACAAATAAGGAAACTGTCTATCTACTTCCATTAATGGAAGGAATGGATTCCATATCTGTGATAACACAGACTACTCACTCAATCCAGTACAATGCCAAGATGGGGTAATTCAGACCACATACTTAGTGTAATCCTTAACCGTCAAGTCAAACTTCATACTGATTCAAGCAGATGACTGTGATCACCTCAGGATTAAGATATATCCATAAATATGATCATCCATTGATTCGATAATAATTCTCAATTACGGAATTATATCGTGAACTCTAATCAAATCGGTCCAGCCCTATATGATATATCTATCATATATAAATGCCCCATTAGGTTCTCTTAACCGAAAGTCCGGATAAGACAATCACACCTATTGTGTTCTGGGCGCATTAATAGCACGTTAAAGGAGAGACCCGATACTCTCGATTAACTTTACTACGGGCTAATTGTATTTTAAGTACATCTTCACTAACTCAATCCTCCCGTGTATATCCCATACACTGAGTTAAGTGATTACATAAACGATATACTTAGGGTTTTCTGTAGTGTAAATACTATTGTCTCATCGGTGATTATGAGAATAATAAATATGAATAATAATATCATTTCATTTATTAAATAAAACAATTACAAAATTGTCTTTCGGGCATTACACCTAACACCAAGGCCTATTGTACTCGCGACCTTGATTGTCTTTCAAGACATAAGTTCCCTTTTTGATAATCCTTGCGACCTGAAGCGGTCCTTCCCAGTTTTCAGATAACTTGCCTTTTTTGGGCTTGTGACCCGTGGCTTCTCTCTTGCGCAAAACGTAATCTCCCACCGTGAAGTGATGGTTGCGGATGCGCTTGTCATGGTGTCGCTTTGCTGCCTGTTTGCAATTGAGTGGGCGACCGTACGAGTTGATTCGCTTTTCTTCCGCTAAGTCGATGTCGAGCTGTCGGCTTAGTGGATTTTTGGCCTCATTGAAGTGAGCGACCCTAAGACTTGGCAGGGCCATTTCTTTCGGGGCCATAGCTTCCGACCCGTAGGTTAAAGCAAAATAGGTCTCCCCTGTAGTCATTTTTCTCGACGTCCTAAGGGCCCACAAGGCTGCGGGTAAGTGGTCTGGCCATTTTCCTGGTTTTTCATCCAAACTCTTTTTCAGCACGCTTAGAACTTGTTTGTTTGCATTTTCGGCTTGCCCGTTGCCTTGTGGATAGCATACCGAGGATTTCCAGTGTTTGACGTTGTGCTCTTTATAAAACTCGTCGAACTCCTCCCTGAACTGCGGCCCGTGGTCGGACACTATTATCCACAGCACTCCGAATCTAGTCCAGACCCGATCGAGCAGAAAGTAGATCACATTCTTGGTCTCGATTTTCACCAAGGCCTTAGCCTCGATCCATTTGGTGAAGTAGTCCACATGTCAAACGGCCACATGTCAAACGGCCATGCCGCAATGACAATGCTTTGTTCAACTGATGGCAGTCTGGGGGTGTCCGCAAACTTTTGACATTTGACGCATCTCTTGGCATATATTCGAGCATTCTCTGCGAGCTTTGCCCAATAATATCCGGCGAGTAAAACTTTTTGAGCAAGTGTGCGGCTAGCCGGGTGGCCGCCACACATTCCCTTATGCAGCTCCGTGAGTACCCCGTGAACCTCCTCAGGCCGCACACATCGCGACAAGGGTTTTGAGAAAGATCGCCTGTATAACACATTGTTCATGAGGGTATATCTGTCGGCTCTTCTGATCATGGCCTTGGCCTCTTTAGGGTCGGGCGGTTGAATTCCTGATTCAATGTATGCTTTTAGCTCATTGATCCAACATGGATTGGTAGGTTGGAAATCCATGACCTCGGCCCGATTGATAGTGGCCCCGGATAGATGCTCTACCATGATCGTGGGGTTGCTTATTTCATTGTCATCCGTTAATTTCGACAAATAGTCCGCTCGGTGATTGTTCTCTCGAGGGATATTGGTGAATTTGCAATACTTGAAGCTGCTCTCGAGTTTTTTAACGAGATCAATGTACTTTTGGAGGATGTCACAATGGATCCCAAACAATCCCGTGACTTGATTGACCACCAACTGGGAATCGCAGAATACTTCCACGTTTTCGACTTCCATGTCCTTAGCGAGCTCAAGTCCTGCTATGACAACCTCGTATTCTGCTTGGTTGTTTGAAACGGTGAAATCAAACCTTAATGCTTTTTCGATTTCTTCTGAGGTGCCTGGCTCTAGCAAGATAATCCCAGCACCGTAACCTTTGTGGCTGACGGCCCCATCGACATACAGCTGCCAGCAGTGTCTCGGCCTTTGAGGCTCGGATGGTGCGGCCGCACTTGTGGCGGCGTTGTGCGGAGAATCGGAGTGTTCCTCCGTTTGTTCGTTGAAACTCGTCTCCACAAGGAAATCGGGTAAGGCTTGAGCCTTGATAGCTTTCTGAGGCTCGTATCGAATATCAAACTCTGTGAGCTCAATGGCCCATCACAGCAAGCGCCTAGATAGATCCGGCTTGTGTAGGATTTGACGCAGCGGAGCGTCCGACAGCACAGTGATCGTATGCGATGAAAACTAAGCCCTTAATTTGCGGGCTGCTATGAAAACACAATAGGCCAACTTCTCGATATTGAAATAGCGACTCTCAATGGGACTGAGAGCCTTAGAGACATAATAAACGAGTTTTTGGAGAGTGCCATCCTCCTTGACAAGTGCTGCGGCTACAGCCCGGTCTGAGGCCGCGAGATACAAAAGTAAATAATCCCCTAGGCTAGGACCGACCAACAGTGGCGGGCTGGAAAGATACGCCTTGAGATCTTCGAAGGCCTGCGAGCATTCTTCTGTCCATGAAAAGGTCTTGCTTCCTTTGAGAATTTTGAAGAAAGGCAAACTTTTTTCGGCAGATTTGGAAATGAACCTTCCTAGAGCGATTAACCTGCCATTAAGTCTCTGCACCTCTTTGATCGTGGTCGGCTCGCTCATGTTCATTAGAGCCTCTATCTTCTCGGGGTTCGCTTCGATTCCTCTCTGGTTTACCGTAAACCCTAGGAACTTTCCTGCCTGAACTCTAAATGTGCATTTGGCGGGGTTGAGTTTCATTGAATGTTTTCTTACGTTTGCAAAGGTTTCGCGAAGGTCCGCCAGATGATCTTAACGGCTTGATTTCACGACCATATCATCGATGTAGGCTTCCATGTTTTTGCCTATCTGTGAGCTGAAGACCCTGTTTACCATCCTTTGATACTTGGATCCCGTATTCTTCAGGCCGATGGCATCATCTCGTAGTAATAGAGTCCGCAAGCGGCTCTAAAGGCGGTCATTTTCTTGTCTTCGTCGGCCATTTTACTTGGTGATACCCAGAGTAGGCATCCAGAAAACTCAGCATCTCAAAACCAGCGATTTTGTCTACCATCTTGTCAATTCTGGGCAGCGTATAGGGATCCTTGGGACAAGCTTTGTTTAAATCGGTAAAGTCTACGCTCATCCGCCACTTTCCGTTGTGCTTCTTGACCATCACTATGTTAGCCAGCCAAGTCGGATATTGAAGTTCTTTGATTATACCCGCGGCTAGCAATTTATCAACATCGCCTTTTATGGCGACTTCTTTCTATGCGGAGAATTACCGTGCTCGCTGTTGAATCGGTCTGAAGTGGGGGTCGATGCTTAGATAGTGTAGCACGACCTCGGACTCCACACCCCTCATGTCGGTTACTTCCAGGCGAATGCGTCCACATTTTCTTTTAAGAGCATGATCAGCTCCTCTCTTTCCCTTTCAGTAGCCTGTGATCCGATCTTTACTTTCTGATCGGGATATATTTCGTTTATGACTACTTCGATCAACTCATCCTCTGCTGTGATGTCCGGCTGATCTCGCACCTGCAGTGTCTCAACTTCTACGGACTTTGCAACGAATTCTTTTACCGTGGCGATTTGGATGGTATTGGCATGGAATTCCTCGATTCTCGGTTTGTTGGAGTCGACCCTGTTCTTGGTCATGTAGTCAAGGAAGAATCCCGGTCGGCTTATGTCGACCCTAATATTGTCTCCCACCTGAAATTTCACCCTTTGGTGTGGTATAGATACTACCATTTGAAACTTTTTCATGGCCGGAATCCCCAGAATCATGTTATAATAGGAGGGGAGATCGATGACCAGAAAGGTTATTACCTCTGTCCGGAAAGGCTCATAATCGCCAAGGGTGATGATGAGATCGATGGTACCTTTGACCCTCACGGCGTCGTTGGTAAAACCTTCTAACATTCCCAAATAAGGCTTCAGTTTTGCTTCTCCGAATCCGATTTGTTTGAGACATTCAAAATAGATGATGTCGCGGCCTGCGCCAGTGTCGACCATGACTCGGTTAACCCCGTGCAGCTCATTAACTCCGATCTTGAGGATGATCGGCACCTCTATGACACCCTCTACGGTCGTCAGTTCTCTCTTAGTAAACATGATTCCTTTCTCTTTTTCTCCCAAGACTATCGGTTTCTCGAAGCTTCGCGTGTTGATCGAGTGTATTTGCAATTTGAGCTGACTATTACTGGGAGGCTTCCGTGAATGACCTGGACCTCCCTCTGATAGGTGCGAGGTGTTCGCCCCATACTGGCACCAGTATCACCATCACATTTATACTTAACGGCTGGTCCCTCTCTTATCAACATTTCAATTTCCCTTCTTAGAGTAAAACATTGGTCAGTAATGTGCCCGTGATCCTTGTGGTACTCACAGTATTTTGATTTATCATGAGTGCTGGCGTCGCCCTTCATAGGCCTAGGTCTATCAATTTGTTCGCGAATTTCGAAAAGTATCTGGGATGGCTTGGTGTTGAGAGGGGTGAAATCATTTCATTGAATTTGTACGGCGCCTTGGTCTCGCGGTCTTGGTTCGCACCCTTACCACGTTCCTTCTTACGATCATCCCTGCGATCCTCTTTATGTGAGCTAGGCTCGGCTCTAGACTTTCATTTTCCCATGGGAGACGGCGCTTCACTTACCCCCATCATTCTAGCCCTTTCTAGCATTTCCCTTAGGCCCGCTCTAGGGGGCCGCAAGTTAAACTCCGTTTTCATCGGGCCTTTGGCAATTCCTGTGAGAAAGCAAGTTATGATGGCGTCATCGGGAATGTTCCTCGTTTGATCGTAGATCCAAACAAATCGCTCGTAATTGTCCTTTCCCGACTCATTTTCGCCCATGTGGACCTCGTAGAGATCCATAATGGTCTTCTTTTGTCTGCTTGCTGACTCAAATTCCTTCATGAATTTTTCAGATAGATCCTCCCAACTCTCAATCGACCCGCGAGAGAGTCCGCGGATCCATGAGGCGGCCCTGTCCTGCATACTTTCGACTAGAGCGATACACCAGGCGGACTTGTTTTGGGTCGCTAGAGTAATGCGACTCTGTAAAGATGTAAGCCAATCATGTGGGCAAGTGTTTCCACTATAGTAGTTGTAGCTGGGGTATCTGGCTATTTTTGATATCTATCTCAGAAAATGACATCTCACATCAATATGCTTGGTTCTCTCATGATGAACCTGATCCTTAGCAAGACAAATTGCACTCAAACTGTCACAATAAATCTCAGCTTGATCCTGATGCGGCCCCAAATCACTGACTAGACCCTTCAACTAGATTGCTTCCTTGGATGCTGCAGTAAGAGTCATATACTCTGCCTAAGTTGTTGATAAAGCTACTGTTGCTTGCAGAGTTGCTTTCCAGCTGACAACTGAATTCCTCAAAGTGAAAACATAACCAGTCATTGATTTTCTACCGTCAACATCACCTGCATAATCAGCATCACAGTATCCTGTGACCAGACTCTGAGTATCACCTCCATAAATGAGACCAACATCAGCTGTACCCCTAAGGTATCTGAACATTCTTTTCATATCTTTCCAGTGTTGATTTCCAGGTTGAGCCATAAACCTGTTGACAACACCGACTGCCTGAGCCAGATCAGGCCTAGTGCACACCGTGGCATACATCAGACTGCCAACTGCACTTGCATAGGGAACTTTTGACATATATTCCTTCTCCTCAGCTTACTATGAAGCATAAACTGACAAATGAACATTTGACGCCATAAGAGTATCTATTGGCTTTGCAGCAGACATACCATACTTGGCCAAAATCTTCTGTATATAGCCCTGCTGAGATAAAAACAGTTTCTTCTGACTTCTATCTCTCCAGATCTCCATCCCCAAGATTTTCTTAGCTGCACCCAAATCTTTCATTTCAAATTCAGCATTAAGAAGGTCTTTCAGATTCTGAATATCAGACTTCTTTCTTGCAGCTATCAGCATATCATCCACATACAAAACAAGATAGATGTATGATCCATCTTCCAGCTGACTATTGTAGACACAACAATCATAAGGACATTTGCTATAACCCAGCTGGATCACATAACTTTCAAACCTTTTATACCACTGTCTAGGAGCCTGCTTCAACCCATACAAGGACTTTTTCAGCTTACAAACAAATTCTTCTTTACCAGGAACTTGAAATGCCTCTGGCTGAGTCATGTATATCTCTTTGTCTACATCACCATGTAGAAAAGCTGTCTTCACATCTAATTGCTCAAGTTTAAGGTCTTACTGTGCCACCATTGCTAGTAACACTCCGATTGAAGTGTGTCTGACTACTGGTGAGAATATCTCATCAAAGTCCACCCCTTATTTTTGACTGAACCCTCTAGCAACCAAACGTGCCTTATACTTGACTCCTTCTACCTCAGTCAATCCTTCCTTTTTCTTGAAGATCCATTTGCATGTAACAACTCTCCTATCAGCTGGATATTTAACAAGATCCCAAGTTTGATTCTTCAGTAATGACTCCATTTCATCTCCCATGGCAGCAAGCCATTGAGATGGCTCAGAACATGTTACTGCTTCCCTGTAAGTAGAAGGTTCAAAACCATCCACCTCTTCTGCAACTTGAAGTGCATATCTAGCCAAATCTTCAAACCCATACCTTCTAGGAGGTATCACAACATTGGATCTTCTAGCTCTGCTGACAGCCGTACTTTGCTGACCAATATCAGTTTGACGCTCAGCTGATCCCTGTTCAGCTGAATGGATTGGATTCAGTTCTGGTTCAGTAACCAGATCCGATGAAAACTGACTTTGTTCAGCCGACTTCACCTGAAGCTCCACCTTGCTGCTAGTTTTCTCAGTTTCAACACTGGTTTCAGTTTTAGTAATCCTCCCCACTGATAAACCAAGCACAGAATTTTCATCAAAAACTGTATATTTGCTGATAATGACTCTATTTTCTACTGATGACCAAATTCTATAACCCTTAAATCCATCACCATACCCCACAAACACTCCTTTCTTGGCCCTTGGTTCCAGTTTCCCTTCACTAAAATGATAGTAAACTGTGCTTCCAAATACCCTTAGAACTGAGTAATCAGCCGGCTTTCCTGACCACATTTCAACTGGTGTCTTGAAACTGATCCCTGTGTGAGGACTTCTGTAGATTAAGTAAAAAGCTGTGCTTACAGCTTCGGCCCAAAATCTTCTTGACAAACCGGCATGAGAGAGCATGCATCTTGCTCTCTTGAAGAGTTTGATTCATTCTTTAAGCTACACCATTTTGCTGAAGAGTATTCATGACTGTATGATGTCTGGAAATACCCTCATTTCTGCACAACTCATCAAACTCATTCCAGCAGAATTCCAGACCATTATCTGTACGAAGCCTCTTGATCTTCTTCCCTAACTGATTTTCAACTAGAGCCTTCCATTGCATGAAGCTCTTGAATGCCTCACTTTTGTGTTTCATCATCACCACCCAAGTCTTTCTTGAATAGCCATCTATGAATGACACAAAATATCTGTGACCACCTAATGACTCCACCTTTGATGGCCCCCAACAATCAGAATGAATGTAATCAAGTGATGACTTTGTGCTGTGTATCCCTTTTGTGAACTTGCCCCTATGAAGCTTCCCAAACACAGAATGCTCACAAAAGTCCAGATTCTTGACCTTATATCCCCCAAGAATATCTTTCTAAGAAAGAATCTGCATCCCCCTTTCACCTATGTGACCCAGTCTCATGTGCCGTAGTTTTGTCAACTGTGACTGATGAACTTCAGCAGATGCTATAGCAGCAGACCCAGACACAACTGATCCTTGCAAAATATACAAGTTTTCCACCTTCACCCTTAAAACTGAATCCCTTGCTGTCTAAAATACTGAGAGATACCAAGTTCTTGGTCATCTGTGGAACATGTCTAACTTCACTCAACATATAGAATTTACCATTATTTATCCTCAACTGAACTGAGCCAATCCCAACTATCTTGTAGACCTTGCTGTTTTCCATAGCTATATGACCACCGTCTATCTGTTGATAACTTGATAACCACTCTCTGTGTGGACAAATATGATAAGATGCTCTAGAGTCCAGAATCCGCACATCAGTATGATGTGCTGATTCTCCTGCTACTAGAACCATGTCCTCCTCTGAGTCAAACTCAGCTGTAACAGCAGCTGTTCCGAATTGTTCTCCTGCTGCTTCTTTTTCTTTGGACAGTTGGACTTCCAATGTCCCTACTCCTTACAGTAATTGCAAACATCTGTGGATTTAGGACCTTTGGACCCTATCTTCTTGGATTTTTTCTTCTTCCCAAACTGCTGCCCTTGCCCTTTTCCTCCACTGCTGCAGACTACAAGTCCAACAACCTGACTATCTGCCTCAGCTGCCTTATGTCTCAGCTCCCTGGCATGTAAAGCTGACCTTACATCTTCCAATGCAACTGTATTCTTCCCAACTATGAAGGACTGCACAAAGTTCTCATATGAAGCTGGTAGTGATACCAACAAAATCAGAGCTGCATCTTCATCCTCAATCTTCGCATCAATATTCCTGAGATCAAGTAATATTGTGTTCAACTGATCAAGATGATCTCTCAGCTGAGCCCCCTCATGCATCCTTAGACTAAACTGCCTCTGCTTTAGCAGCAACTTGTTGGTCAATGACTTATTCATATATAGTGTTTCAAGCTTTGACCATAACTTAGCAGCGGTGTCTTCCTCAGCAACTTCCGTGATAACATAATCAGATAAGCACAACCTGATGGTGGAATGTGCTTTCTCCTCAGATTGGCGTAATCTGCTGCACTAGCATCTCCTATACCGGATAAAGGAGTCCACAATCCGTGTTGTCTTAACAAGGCCCGTATCTTGATTTGCCACAGACTGAAACTGTTCCTCGCTAAAAATTTATCAATCTTTACGTTAACTACTGACATCTTTCTTGCTAAAGAACAGATCTTTGATCATAAAATCCTTGCACCAGTCACCGGTCTTGGTGAAGATCAACTCCGTTCAGCCTGTAAATCTCTCTGAATTTTGAACCTGACGCTCTGATACCAGTTTGTTGAAACACAGACGAGAAACTTGCACTTGAAGAAAGATAAAACATAAGCAATCTAACAGTAAAAAATGGCGGAAATTGATAAAACACATAAACAAAGAGAACACGGTGATTTAACATGGTTTCCGGTGTTGTGCCGACTACTCCACGGACAGAAAAGGAGATATTTTATTATGCACAGAATTACAAGGTTTTCACAAGTGTGTGAATAACACTTTGAAAGACACACTTTGCATTGATTACAACTTCGGTATTTATAGGCACAAATCCCAAACCCTAACCGCCAAAGATCTTTGTCGAAATTGTCATAAATACCCAGATATGGACCTCAGCTCCAGCTGTTATCCACCAGATGAAACTCAGCTCCAAACTGACTTTTCAGAAAACTCACTTATAATCAACAAACTCAGATGTAGAACTCAGCGATCTCAGTTTCCACTAAAACTCAGTTTCCACAAAACTCAGTTTTATCAGCTTTTCCCAAAACTCAGTTTCACTTTACAAAACTCAATTTCAGCTTTCAGATTTGTTCTACCAGTTTTAGAGATCAAGTCACAAAACTAACAAAGGCTTAATTGGCAAGTTCGATGGGACTAACCTGAAATATCCACAGCAACAATAAACTTGTGTTTTTTTCCTTTTGATTTCTAAAAACGTTGCAGCATGCATTGTCGAGACTTACTTTGAACAATTGTGATATTGACTATTTGGCCGCATGTTTTGCGCCTTCGTTTTGTTGACATATTTTCTTGGGAGTCGCCTTATTGAGCTCATCGATATATCTCGTATGTCTTTTATGCTTTCGATTTTGACTTGCATTCATTTTGTTGAGATATGTATTCTGTCGAATATCTGTGTTGTAATTTTTCAACATATTCTTATCCGTTGCGATTGAGATCATTGAGTTAGTGTAGTTGCCCTCTTGTTTTTGTCAAGGTCGAGGGGCGCATAGGAGCGAGCTTGATAGAAACAAAACGACTAGCATAATGGTAGCGTAATTGTTCTGAAAGAACATCAAGAATGTTTGTCCCGCCATAAGGTTGGAGAGCGTTTCCAAAATAGTAGCCAACGTTCTGAAAGAACATCAAGAAAGCTCATCCCGCCGTGAAGTTTGGAAGAATCCCAAAGTAATAGCAATCGTTTTGAAACAACATCGAGAAGGCTCATCCTGCTGTAAGGTTGAGGAGAGTCCTAAAATAATAGCAATCGTTCTGAAAGAACATCAAGAAGGCTTGTCCCACTGTAAGGTTGGGGAGAGTTCCAAAATAGTAGCAATCGCTGTGAACGAATCATCGAGAAGGCTCATCCCGCTGTAAGGTTGGGGAGAGTTCCAAAAAGTGCGTCATACTGAAAGCAATGACCGTAAGTTGCCGAGTTATGAAGCTGAAGGTCTTTGGGTGCGTTATGCTTAAAGCAATGACTGTGAGTTGCCGCGTTATGAAGCTGACGGTCTTTGGGTGCATCATGCTGAGAGATATAGCCGCGAGTTGCCGTGCTATAAAGCTGACAGTCTTAGGGTGTGTCATACTGAAAGCAATGTCCGTGAGTTGCCGCGCTATGAAGCTGATGGTCTTTGGGTGTTTCATGCTGAGAGCTATGGCCACGAGTTTTCATGCTATGAAGCTGACGGTCTTTGGATGCATCATGCTGAAGGTAATGGCCGCGAGTTGCTACGCTATGAAGCTGATGGTTTTTAGGCGCGTCATGCTGAAAGCAATGGCCGTGAGTTGCCACGCTATGAAGCTGACGGTCTCTTTTTTTGAACTCATCCCCCACGTTTGGTGTGGAGAGTTCTAAGAACATTTGGTAAGGCGTGAACGATAAGTGAAAACGTAAAGTCGGGCTTTTTATTAGAATGAAATATTCTGATTACAATAGAATGATTTTCCAATTTCACGCCGAGCTTTACATGTAATACCGTTTGAGGTTGTCCACGTTCCAGGGGCGATTGAAGTTGGCCCTGTTCTCATCTTTCAAGATGTATGTGCCTTTTTTTATTTCCCTTGATATCTTGTAGGGGCCTTCCCAGTTCGGTGAGAGTTTGCCTTTTTCGACTCGGAGTCTGGCGGCCTCTCGCTTTCACAGGGTGTGATCTCGAATGTGTTTATCGTGATGCCTGGCGAGTTGTTTATAACTGAAAGGTCGGCTATAGGCATGTATCCTTTTTTCTTCTGCCAGATCGAGCTTGAGTTTCCGGTTAGAATGCTTGCTGAGTTGATCGTAATGTGAGACCCTCAGGCTAGGTAGCGCTATCTCAACGGGTGCCATGGCTGCTGAGCCGTAAGTTAGGGCAAATGGAGTTTCGCCTATGGTCGTTTTAGTCGTGGTTTAGATAGACCATAAGACGGTTGGAGGATCGTCAACCCATCTGCCCATTTTTTCTCCAAACTTCTTTTAAGTGCATTGAGGATTTGTTTGTTTGTGCTTCTGCTTGACCGTTCCCTTATAGGTATGATACAGAAGATCGCCAATGTTTTACGTTGCGCTCGTCGCAAAATTCTGCAAACCTTTCTTTGAACTGGGGGCCATGATCTGAAACCACGGTGTGAAGAGCTCCGAAGCGAGATAAAATATGATCATGTAGAAAGTAAACCGTGTCCTTTTCCATAGTCTTGGTCAAGGCCTTCCCCTCGATCCTTTTTGTAAAGTAATCGATGGCGACGATGACGTATTGACAGCCGGATTGTCATTTTAGAAATAGGAATAAGATCCAGACCACTCATGTCAAAAGGTCAAGCTGCAATCACGATGCATTGTTTCTACAAAGGGTAGTCTGGGGATGTTTGCAAATCTCTGACACTCGTCACATATCTGAACAAACCCGCGAGCATCTTCGGGAAGTATGGGCCAATAGTATCCAGCTAGTATCTCTCTTCCAGTATTTTCTGCTTTTCTTCTGGACGAACACATCGTAGCAGGGGTTTCGTATAATATTTCATGTAGAGATTCCCGTTATCAATTGTATACCTGGTTGCCCTTCTTACTAGAACTCAGGCTCAATCTGCTTCAATAAGTAGAGTGCCGGTTTCGATATAGGCGATCTCATCTTTCCAGCATGTATTAGCTGGCTCAATGTCTATAATCTCAGCCCAATTCATGGTAGGTTAGGCAAGATACTCAACCTGAATTGAAGGGTCTTTGATCTCGTCGTCTGTTGATAATTTGAACAAGTAATCTGCCCTCATATTGTTGTCCCGGCTGATTCTAACGAACTCGCAATAGCTAAAGCCGTTCTTCAATCTCAAGTCATTTGCTAAGAGTCTCATCTCTTGTTCCCTAGATCCCGGAGATCTGACTGACCGTGTGCTGAGAAACACTATAGACTTCTATGTTTTCTATTCTCATAGCTTTGGTGAGTTTGAGGCCATTGATGACTGCCTCATACTCGGCTTGATTGTTCATGGTTTGGAACTCAAACCTTGGAGCTTTTTTAATCTCTTTTGTGGTTCCTCATTCAACCAATATGATCCCTGCCCCACATCCATTTTTGCTTGTTGCCCTGTCAACGTAGAGTTGCAAGCAGTGGCTCGGTCTTACTAATGCCGAGCTTGATGCGTCATCGAGTTTAGGCTGGGTCTGCGGGTCGGGCTGCTCTGTGTTGAAGCTTGTTTCCACAATGAAATATGCCTATTTCCGTGCCTTGATTGCTTTTTTCGAGGTTGGTAGCGATGTCAAATTGCATGAGCTTGATTGCCTATCGAAGTAAACTACCTGAAAGGTCGGGCTTTTGAAGCACTTGACGCAACGGACTATCTGTGAGAACAATGATAGTGTGCGAAGAGAAATAAGCTCGTAGTTTTTGGGCAGCGATGACAAGTGAGTAGGACAATTTTTCTATGTTGAAATACCGGCTCTCAACCGGAATGAGAGATTTGCTCACAAAGTAGACGATGTTTTGGAAGGTTCCGGCCTCATTGACAAGGACAACAACAATAGCCCGATCTGAGGCCACCAGGTAAAGGGATAGTTCGTCTCATGTTATTAGGCTAACTAGAAGATGTGGCTTGCCCACGTAGTCTTTGAGGGCTTGAAAGGCTTGTGTGCACTCTGTTCGCTCCTTGTGAATGTTCTGTCGCCCTTTAAGATTTTGAATAAGGGTAGGCACTTCTGTAGACTTGGAGATGAATCGGCCGAGGGCGATGATTCTTCCATTGAGTCGCTGAACCTCTTTGATGCTGGTGGGTTCGCTCATGTTAAGAACTGTCTGTATTTTCTTAGGATTGGCTTCGATTCCTCTTTGACTAACCATAAATCCGAGGAACTTTCCATCTTGGACACCAAACACTCATTCGTGGATTGCGGTTTTGATGACACTTGAAGACTTATATATTATTTCGATGAATAACTTGTAATAAACTTTATTTTCGTTTTGTTTTGACATGTAATAAGGGGTAGGGGTATTTTTGGGAGTTTTGACCAATTTTGAACAACCCTTCCCAAAAGCGATTTTGTCAAACCCGACTTTCGGCTTTCCATTTTGGGGAACTAAACCTTCCATTCCCAAGTAACCTATACCTTAAAGGTATTTGAGGCCCTACCCTACAATAATCTACCCTTTTTACCCTTCAAAAACCCGATACCTTTTTCACTTTAAATTTTGGAAACTATCCCTACTAAAAATGGACCTTGTCCAAGATTGCACAAGACATGTATTGATATAGGCCTGCGATATTCTCGAACTTGAGCCGATCCGAGGGTGGATCTAAGGCTGCTCCTATCCTTTCATTTTCGTTCTAAAATCCATTTGTTCTAGTAAGTTTTCATTTCTTCTTGTTTTCTCTTCATAAAACATGATTACTAGCTTATTTTGTTGAATACTTAAATCTAGATCTATGTTTTTCATATCACGATCTGAGAGCTGAAGACGTGGTTGCTGTTAGTAATACCATCCGCAACGGAAGCGATTTAAGGATCTAGATCTATAAATTTACACGTAATAAAATAACTAGATCTACTCTACAAGGGGGTTGTAGAACATACCTCTTGGATCTAAAAATCCAAGTAGAAGAACCGCAATATGAAGATCAAAGAATAGTGTGAAGAGCACCACGATCTTCCGCACGTGTGATCCGAGCAACTCCCGGTGGAAGGAAATCCTCGTCTCGAATCCTCCCGATATGCTACCTGGAAAAATCTCCAAGATTCTCCCCTCACTCCCTTGGCCGAATTTTGTCTTCTCTCTCTAAGAGATGAAGTCGAAAATTTGTAGTATATTTTAGACTTGGGAGAACTCTCTTTATATTGGAGAGTAATCCTTGTCCTCCAAGGATTTTATTTTGCAAATAAATAAATCCAATAAATAAAAGATAATCCCATAATATTCTAGAACAAATCAAGAATAATATTTATCTTTATTTCTTACCATAAATATTTATCCAATAAATATTTTGTGCACATGTCATATTAATACACAAGAAAACAATTTCTTGTTCCATAAAACAATGCCATGGCCTAAAATTGCCTCTTGTGACCTAGTCACAATAATTTCCGACTATGATACACTTTTGGGCCAAGATTATGAAAAAAATGTCTTCTTCACATATTTAATTATTTAGCCCAACTAATTTAATAGTCCACTAAACAATTAATTCACATATCGTTTTAATTAAATTCAAATAAGAATTAAATTAATATTATTAGGATTCAACGTCCGAGAATAGCTATGCTATATTGGAGGCACGTCGGGGACCATGGACTAATAATCAGCGGCTCCGATAAATCAAATAAATAATTATCTTACGAATAGAATAATTATATTCGATAAATCAATCACAGGAATATGCCACCATAATCCCGTGACTGCACTCCTCTGATTATGAGATTATATTTATCTCCTCACGAGAATGATAATAAGCGCCCATTGATATAATCATTACATATGGATTAATCCTCCATAGACTGTTCATTCTAAATCGGGAAGTTACCGTTAACCATTTTCAGAACCTCTTATCCTTATTTATCATTAACCCCCTAGTGATCAATTAATTCATACAACTCACTGATAGCTAATCAGTGTAATATGAACTCCATGGATCGATCAGTTTCTAGGATTAACAAATAAGGGAACTGTGTATCTACTTCCATAAATGGAAGGAATGGATTCCGTATCGGTGATAACACAAACTACTCACTCAATCCTGTACAATGCCAAGATGGGGTAATTCAGATCACAGACTCAGTGTAATCCTTAACCGTCAAGTCAAACCTCATACTGATTCAAGCAGTTGACTGTGATCACTTCAGGATTAAGATATATCCATAAATATGATCATTGATTGATTCGATAAGACTTCTCGATTACGGAATTATATCGTGAACTCTAATCAAATCGGTCTAGCCCTATATGATATATCTATCACATATAAATGCCCCACTAGGTTCTCTTAACCGAAAGTCCGGATAAGACAATCACACCTATTGGGTTCTGGGCGCATTAATAGCACGTTAAAGGAGAGACCCGATACTCTCGATTAACTTCACTACGGGCTAATTGTATTTTAAGTACATCTTCACTAACTCAATCCTCCCGTGTATGTCCCATACACTGAGTTAAGTGATTACATAAACGATATACTTTTGGGTTTTCTATAGTGTAAATACTATTGTCACATCGGTGAATATGAGAATAGTAAATATGAATAATAATGTCAAATCATTCATTAAATAAAACAATTACAAAATTGTCTTTCGGGCATAACACCTAACAATCTCCCACTTGCACGAAAACATGTGATTAATTGTTTTAGAGCACACCCTATTATTTAAAATACAACAAACTACATCTCCCACTTGCTCTAAAGCAATGGAGACCCATCCCGTATTTTAGTACCCATTAAGCATATCATAACCATTGCAGATAACAAAGTACACTCCGAGTGTGCCGTCGTAGGATATGTCAGTGACTCGGGGAGTACCTACATCTAAATATCATGGGTCTTAATGATTAGTCAGGTTGTCGGCTCGAGACGATCCGTAGAATCGAAACGTTACCGGTCCATCTAATCATGTGGTACCTTCCCAATATGCTTTTGACCTCTAGTGATTTCGAAAAAACCTTATAAGCTACCCCTTCATCGTTTGCACAATGATGTGGTATCGGCTTTCAAATCTAGAATCACTCCTAGATATGAAAAGGAAATCCTTAAGCTATATCGCCTCTCTAGCTACTACAAAAGCCGCTAATCACCCAACTAGTTAAAGTCGAGTTGGCGTCGCTGGATTCTTCCAGGCAATAGCTTCAACACAAGAGTAAACACTGAGCCCGATATCGACTTAACGATCATCCTCAATCTGACTTAAAATCAAAATCAGTGTATCACACATATCCAAGTTCACACATGAATATGTCCGCATATTATTCCTCGTTCTCTTCAAGATACTAAAGGACATATTAAACTTGCTTTGTTAACCGCCGAATCTAAGATTTGATCAAAGTTGACGTTCAATAACCTGACCATCTCTTACTAGAAAGAGAATCTATCTCATTTCTCTTGATCTGAAGATTTAGAGAGTCATTCCGAGGCATAGGGTAGAACTTCCTCGTTGAATGTTGCATACACGGATGCATCATCTTAACCAATAAGATGAATGGGAAACCGATGGATCGATTCTAATGAATTCGACCGAGTCAAACTCTTTAGGATCTTTGTCCAAATCTCTCGTTGCGAGAGAATTGTGGCATTGTCAGATTCTGACTTCAGATAACACACCCATGTTGATTCCAACTGGTGCAGTGTTATCCTTACAAACACTAATATATGTATATATTCACTACTGTACTAAAATTGATATCCAGTCTACAAAAGACTTATCAATATTCTGGTCAAATCCACATATTGTAGAAATATATGACTTTCAATGACCGGGAGGTTTTCTTTTTATCCACAAAAGACATAAGCCTTGACAGTCATCCTGTCATAAGTTCATAAGGCAATACTCTTTTGTTCCGAATGAATCCAGACTCCGTTTGTTTGGCAAGAAAAATCTCAGGGAGTCACCCCTATTTTCGGTTTTTGAATGAAATCATGCAATACTAAGTGGTAAGAGAGTCCAAGGTCTGATTAACTCTCTACTTCTTAGGGAATTACCCCTAGACCACTCAAGCTTTGCTCTGAAAGATAACTTTACTATTCATTCTACTCTTTTCCGTGTAGATCCAATTACTCCCACTGGGCCTGATACGCTCAGGTGGTTCTACAAGAGTATGAACAGAACTGGAGTACCGAACTCCATTCACAGGGTTATGGCTATTAAACCAACCTCTATAATCAGAATCCTATACTGCTCACAAAAGAGCCATAGGTCATCAATCAATCCTCAGACTACAAAGTCCGCAGAACCCGTAATGGGTAATGGATAAACCATACTCCCAATACTTACTGGGTGGATCGAAATTCTGATCTAGTTTAGTAGTATTTAGTGTTATCACCAACAACCGATGTTGGATGTGGTCTGATTTTAATCAGTTAGTAACTACCTTGAGTAAACGTACTTCAAGGTTCAAGGTTTTGCTGTTCATGGACTTTATCAGAAAGGATGCAACAGTATAACTGTCCCTTCCCGATTTCAAGAATCTAACCTTTAAACACAATAGGTTAAAAGATATATCACGAATGGTCATTGACCGAACGTATGCGCGAAATTCCCAGTCTTACCTTCAAGCACCGTGTGCTAAATGCTTATATTATGGAAGTGGGGTGAACCGAATCCACACGTTATCCGTAAATTCCAAAGCATATACTAGGTAGACTTCTCGGTCTTACATTTCAATGTAAACCGTTATTTCGCTTCCAATATCTTTATTGAGTTAAGCAGTGTATTGTAGCACATCTAAAACTATATAAGGCAATTTAACGGTTTCTTACTTAGTGAGAACATGTCACAATGAGGCGGTGAGCATCGGTCTCGAGGACTATGAATGGCCTATTCCGAGTATAGAATACTCTATCTCTGTTGAAACAGAGAAACCTCAAAATATTTTGGATAAACTTTCCGGAGTGTTTGAATAGTTATCAGACAAGAAGTCACTACTCGGAAGCTCCTACTAGCTTGTATCTTTCATCAGACCCCGAAGGTCGTCTTGAAAAAGCTATGTTACTTTTTTATAACCATTATCCTTTCCCGATTGAAAGGAAACTTAGTCATTGAACCTTTGAGACAATATAACCAGACTGGGAGAAAAGGAATCACCTTGAGCCAGTCTTCAGGTCTTGTCTTTTAGGGACTATGCACTAACTATGGAATATGAAGAAGCGTTTATCTAAATATCGAAACCAATTGCCTTTAATAGTTCTTAAGATGTGTTTTATATACATATTTCAGCAGTTCTAAGGGTTTTTGACTTTATCAAACAAAAGTCCGAGTTTTGGATTCGTACTACAAATGGTATATTCACTTTCTATACGACAAACAAATTATCGAATAGAAGGTAAATCCATTCGTTCCAACGAATCTGAAACCGAAAATAAATTTTCCGCGATATCCAAGGATTGAATCTGAGATTCATTTCCTTATATCACTCCCACTATTCTAGCTAAAATTAACTGCCCGTTGTTTACTCATTTAATCGTTAAATGCACTGCTACCTTGTTCTTCCAAAGAACTTAGCTCGAGAAAATCGCCAAGGATTCATAGGTTGGTGATCCAAAATCACTGTCCTTATCCTATGATTTTCAGTTAATTAATTTTTGGTTCATCCTTAATGTTTTCTCGGTTTAGATGACTAACACTTTTAGACATATTCTCCCATTCTTTCCGTGAATGGAAACAGTCTTAAACCAGCGGTTCGTTTGAGTAGACACTACTCTTGAACCGTGGGATGTCTATTTCGAGTGTTACTCGTCGGGACTTCTCGGATACCAGAAAAAACAACAAATCATAACATTAAAGCTCCCACTACTTCATCGGTTCCAAATACCGTCTAACGAGCAATGCTTTATTTTTTTTTATGCTTTTCCGATTTTTTCGATTAGAAAATCTTTCGTACATAGTTCCGATGTTTCCAGATAAACAACAAATCATAGAACTCCCACTAGTTCATCGATTCCAAATATCATCCAACCAGCGACATTTCATGACTTTCCGGTTTTTCAATTAGAACGGTTACGTGTGTAGTCAGTTACACTTTTCTAATGTTCTAGAAAAACAACAAATCATAAAGCTCCCACTAGTTCATCGATTCCAAATATCGTCCAACTAGTAACACTTTATGATTTTCTGATTTTTCAATTTGAAAATTACTCGTGTAATCACTACACACTCAAAATTCACTAGAAGAATTTCAAAGTCCGAAATCACCTTTGATCAAACTGAGTTTGTCTTCCGTTTGACACGAATGACACTAGTGACATACCTGTATGTCACTCTAGTTTTTAAAAGGCTTAAGAGAAAATATCTCTTTCAAAAAATAATTGCATTATCGATTAACTAGTTCAACGTCCTAGTTAGTTTCCACTTTTTAACGAAGTCAATACTAGTCAATGATTAATTTTTAAGCAATTTAGTAAGGAATATAATGCTGTAAATAAAATGACATATATTAATTCAAGTTTAACACTACTATATTATTTTATTTTAGGAATTATAAACTATAAGTAAGTCTACTCTACCATTCCAAGGTTTTAACCTCGCATCTCAGTGCCGCCGTAGGGTAGGTCAAAGAGATGACGGTTAAATCGAGACAATCTCATCAATGAATAACTTGTGAGAATCGAACATCCCTTTATTCATTGACTACCTTCCTTTTTTAGCCTAGATATTATGAATAATATCCTTGATGAGTGTGACCTACTATATCGGATCTCTTAGGTACACCCCGAGTGTGCCGTCGTAGGATAGGTTAGTGACCCGACGAGTACCCGGAAATCCTATCCTTTCGGAGACCAAGCCATGAATGTTGATAGGGGTGAACACCATCCGTAGTGGGACGAAATCAAAGCGCCGCGAGGCGTCACCCTTCTCTCACTTACTTGTATCTATAGTAGAGGCCGTGGGGTTGGCCGTCGCCTCCCCCGCTCCCACTCAATATTTTGGAAGTGGTGGTGGGTTAACTAACCACGTCTTTTTGATGTTAAAATAAAAGCACATCAAATCAAGGATTCCGAATGGTGTCGGTAACGTAGGCAAGCTTACCCGTCCTATTCGTTGGAACATATGTGACAGTCGGACGAAATCGGGTCAAGAGAGCCCCATTAAGATAAGAATGAATCACCCCTCCGTTAGCCAGTGTAGCTTAGTCTTGCCGGACTCCCGTGCATACATCACACTAGGAGGGTTAAGTCGGTCGAGCCCAGCTCAGTTGACCACCCAACCTATAGGCGAACCGTTTTTTTTATCCAAGATTTATTATTCTTTTACCATCATTCAATCTCGTAGACACTACGAATCGAAAATGTGATCTCGTTTGGGCTTTTAAGGCGGTTCACCGAGAACACACACCGGAAAAACTTAACGATTTCATAACCCGTCCTCGGATCTTTAATTTGTTACTAAATTAATTAATTACCACGTATTAATTAAATTTTAACTAATTACGCGAGTTTGTATACATGCCTATTTTAATTATCAAAATTAAAATTGTACATGTATGCATGGAGTGGATTTATGATATGATGCATGTCATGGCAATTCTGATTTTATATCTATTTTATGATCAAACACATAAAAAATAAATTGCGGAAAAATTTAAACACCGAGATGGATCGTTGGTACCCCCGACTAACCTATTTTCTAAGGAAAAGTAAAATTTAATTCTAAGTCTTCAAATCTCGAACTTCGATCTTGATCCGAACCACAAACGACGAAAAGAGTAGACCGTAATATACCAATATATAAAAAAAGTATATCTATATTAATAATTGTTTTTTTTTTTAAACACGGCAGCATAAAAAAAAGTTTTATTATTAATATTGTTGACCTAATGGTCAAATAAAGCCGCCGCATCAAATAATCTGTGATCATTACTTCCATACCGCAAACAATTGCCGAAGCACTATTGTAAAAAAAATAACTGTGACAATTAATTTATAAAAAAAAAAAAAACAGCCTCCTCCCGTTTTTACCTTTGGTTTCATCATCTTGATGATCTTTAACACCATGATCTTCGTCGTCTCGAACTCGGAACAAAATTAAAAAACAAAAGGTGCTACCTTTTTACATAATTTTCGAATTCAACATAATTAAATCACAAATCCTATGCTCAATTGATACTAATAAAAAAGAGCTACAAAATAGATCTACGGGTAAACAATACCAACCCCAATCCATCTCTTCAAACCACAACAATCGCAACATAAAAAAAATAACATATGCATCGGCCCCTATAAAAAAAATTGGGACACAAAAACTACATGTTTTCCATTCCTAGATCTAATATTTTATACGTATAAATATAGATTACCAGACGACTAATACCACTGTTAGTAATACCATCCGCAACGGAAGCGATTTAAGGATCTAGATCTATAAATTTACACGTAATAAAATAACTAGATCTACTCTACAAGGGGTTGTAGAACATACCTCTTGGATCTCAAAATCCAAGTAGAAGAACCGCAATATGAAGATCAAAGAATAGTGTGAAGAGCACCACGATCTTCCGCACGTGTGATCCGAGCAACTCCCGGTGGAAGGAAATCCTCGTCTCGAATCCTCCCGATATGCTACCCGGAAAAATCTCCAAGATTCTCCCCTCACTCCCTTGGCCGAATTTTGTCTTCTCTCTCTAAGAGATGAAGTCGAAAATTTGTAGTATATTTTAGACTTGGGAGAACTCTATTTATTTAGGAGAGTAATCTTTGTCTTCCAAGGATTTTATTTTGCAAATAAATAAATTCAATAAATAAAAGATAATCCCATAATATTCTAGAACAAATTTAGAATAATATTTTTCTTTATTTCTTACCATAAATATTTATCCAATAAATATTTTATGCACATGTCTTATTAATACACAAGAAAACAATTTCTTGTTCCATAAAACAACGCCATGGCCGAAAATTGCCTCTTTTGACCTAGTCACAATAATTTTCGACTATGATACACTTTTGGGCCAAGATTATGAAAAAAATGTCTTTTTCACATATTTAATTATTTAGCCCAACTAATTTAATAGTCCACTAAACAAATAATTCACATATCGTTTTAATTAAATTCCAATAAGAATTAAATTAATATTATTAGGATTCGACGTCCGAGAATAGCTATGCTATAATGGAGGCACGTCGGGGGCCATGGACTAATAATCAGCGGCTCCGATAAATCAAATAAATAATTATCTTACGAATAGAATAATTATATTCGATAAATCAATCACAGGAATATGCCACCATAATCCCGTGACTGCACTCCTCCGATTATGAGATTATATTTATCTCCTCACGAGAATGATAATAAGTGTCCATTGATATAATCATTACATATGGATTAATCCTCCATAGACTGTTAATTCTAAATCGGAAGTTACCGTTAACCCTTTTCAGAATCTCTTATCCTTATTTACCATTAACCCCCTAGTGATCAATTAATTCATACAACTCACTTGGTAGCTAATCGGTGTAATATGAACTCCATGGATCGATCAGTTTCTAGGATTAACAAATAAGGGAACTGTCTATCTACTTCCATAAATGGAAGGAATAGATTCCGTATCTGTGATAACATAGACTACTCACTCAATCCAGTACAATGCCAAGATGGGGTAATTCAGATCACAGACTCAGTGTAATCCTTAACCGTCAAGTCAAACCTCATACCGATTCAAGCGGTTGATCGTGATCACTTCAGGATTAAGATATATCCATAAATATGATCATCGATTGATTCGATAAGACTTCTCGATTACGGAATTATATCGTGAACTCTAATCAAATCGGTCCAGCCCTATATGATATATCTATCACATATAAATGCCCCACTAGGTTCTCTTAACCGAAAGTCCGGATAAGACAATCACACATATTGTGTTCTGGGCGCATTAATAGCACGTTAAAGGAGAGACCCGATACTCTCGATTAACTTCACTATGGGCTAATTGTATTTTAAGTACATCTTCACTAACTCAATCCTCCCGTGTATGTCCCATACACTGAGTTAAGTGATTACATAAACGATATACTTTTGTGTTTTCTGTAGTGTAAATATTATTGTCACATCGGTGAATATGAGAATAATAAATATGAATAATAATGTCAATTCATTCATTAAATAAAACAATTACAAAATTGTCTTTCGGGCATAACACCTAACAGTTGCCTATTCTCTGATTAGTTGAACCGGCATTATTCAGCCTGAATGGCATCGTTTCGTAGTAATAGAGGCCTCCGGCAGTGATCGCGTGCAAAGCACTTACTAGCAATATGACTAGGTCTATCGTAGCATAGTACTGGCGAGTCAATGTCGAATCCCACAGAGACTCGTAAGAATGCAAATTAATCGAGATTGAGTTGTCACAATAACGGTCTACGACCAACTATAATATAGAAAGACGTAAAGTGGTGCCAATGAACAAACAGGATTATGCAAGTTCAAACGGAGCACACAAGAGTTTCTAATGTATTAGTCTAATTAGGAGTTATTAGTCATTCCTCCCATAACATGCATTAATCATCCCCTTTGGTAATTACATTTCATTGACAGCTACAGGTGCAAACTCCTAACCCTATCTACTTCTATTGTATGGACAACAGACAATCTACATGCAACTAACCTCTTTCTCTAGTTGTATTAGTTCACACGCATTAAGTTTTAGAGTCGTCGGCTCAAGACCGAGAACCTCCCTAGGCAGCTATTGACTATGACTAGCACGTTGCTAAGGATCCATCAAGACAATGTCTAAATTAATACATCACTAACAGTCCTTCATGCTAATTTACGATGACATGTAAATAGTTGATCAGGCTACTAACATGTAAATTAGATTTGTCGATCAACATAGCAGGGGCCGATTATCATGAACCAAGATTTACTAGGTATTCAGATCTAGCGATATAGACCGTCACGGTTCTGAAGAACGCAATCATTATTTCATGATTTCTTCACCAACGAATCAGATCTATACATACATGGGGTAAAATAAACTAGCTACTACATAATTAAACAAAATAAACAATTAAAACATACTAGTCAAATAGAACAATGACAGATCTACATCTTGAAAAAGACAGAAAATCATACCCTAGAAGATGAGTGTAGATCTCCCTCGGCTCTCTTCCTAGGAGGCGAATCCGTCGACTCCGTGACTAGAACTCATAACATAAATAAATAAAGAACAAAGAACTTTTATTTCATAAAACTTGTCTTGAAAATTGTACATTGAATTCTAAGGGCGATGCCTCTTATTTATAGCTAAATAAACCGACTTATAAAGACCTAGAACTACCCCTCGTCCAAGAAAACGTGTTTTGGAATATTCTAGTAGCTCGATTAATCGGCGCCAACTCCCGATTAATCGGGGGTATTTTTGTCTTTTTTCTTCTTCCGACTTAAATTGAAAGGTTCTGGAATACCCTAGGCCCAATCCTTTCGATCAGTCCGCTCCATAATCGTCCGCAATGTTTAGCCCAATATTTCGTATCCTGAAAATAATCAAATAACGCACGAAATAATATCGAATAATTGAGAATAAACGTGAAATTCCAAATACTCGACTCACGAACCTGACACATGACATTCAACTCAAATGGTTTATAAGTATAGGTAGAAACAACTATTTTTAGCTCGTAATGGATAGAATGTTGATATCGTAGGATATACTATTTTAAGCGTCATCAACTACCCCCCAGTAGCCCTTTGCTAGTCCTCGATCAGAGTATCAAGGTAGAATGTACCTCCAAGAGCCCCCATCAACTACCATATATTCAATAAAGATATCCGGCAGAACACACATCAAGCAACAATCCATAAGCTCCCCATTAATCATTACTTACCATGCATCAATGTGTCATATGATAAATCCTTAATGATAGTGCGTTTGTGAAGAGAATCAAGTTGTATTAACCCCACAATCTTAACTTACCTACGCAGACACTCGCACACCTTGCCTTCAGACTTGGTTACACAACTTGGCACCGTAATCGGGCCGGGCGGACTTGGGGACCGAGTATTACTCTTAGGTCCTCGTTTGTTTCTTTTTTATGCGAGGGTCGTGCCCTTTTTGCTACGAGTTCTCTTCCCTCACCGCCTTTATTATATCATATGTTTTTTCTTTTTTTTTTTTCTTTTTTTTCTTTTGGGCAGATTTCTCACTTTTTTTCGTTCTCACTCGCAAGCCCGTTTTGTCCCTGTTTACCTTTTGTGGCATTCAAGTTGCTTCCCTTGTCCTAAAACAATTAGTAAAAGTATATACACAGACAAATAATGATTCCCGGTTAGAACAACTCTTCATCTCATCTCAAACACTTCTCACTCAGATTATGTGCTCAAATAACTGAGAGCAATGGTAGAATAACAATTAATAAGTTACTATTTTATGAAACATAACACAAGCTCATTCTTCCATACTAAATTGAATACGCTATAGCTAACTTCAAATCGTTCTTGGGCTCTTTTCTACCGATTCCTTACTCAGAACGTTCAATAGGCAACCTAAAAATAGTGTAAAATTTTCAAAAGGTTCAATCTCAAGCTAAGACCGCCTACTACCCCCACTAATTAAAGGCATTGTCCCCAATGACTAATAATAAAGAAAAGAGAAGGTACTTAGCTCTAGAATTGGCCGGCTGAGTCAAATAGTGAATCATAGAGCATAATCATTAGCTCCTAGGTCATCCGCCTTCCAAGTATTTTACTGCATTCCAAAATACTTCCAAAAATTGTGAGTAACATGTGAAGGGCAATAAGAAAATAAGGTGGCGGTAAGTGTGCATACCTCAAGAATGCGCAAAAACAATTTAAGCCACTTTATTCTTTATTGACCTAAGCAAGACACGAAAACTTTTACGAGGGTATCACATGAGAATCGTGAAGGAAAAAACCACACATATCTCTAGTTAGAGAACCGAAGATATATGTGATGAAAAAACCTTGCGATTGTCATGCTACTTTATTGACTCAAACTAATCAAAAATAGTAAATAAAGATTTAGAAATAGTTCTTTATTTATAGTCGCCAGCTCAGCTGTACTAATAGGGCTCCTTTATTCGTATGCTGGATCGTCAAACATAAAGACTTCCAATTCAGGGTCATACTTGCTCTCTAGTTAATGCTTCAGCCTATGAAAGTCTTCATTCCTTACTTCACACGCACATGAATTGAAGAATTTTGTGACTACTTGTAGTCCAAACCATCTAGACTTCAGCTTCCCAAGAAATAGACGAAGACGCAAATTATATACCAGCACCTTATCTCCAACTTGAAATGTGCAGTTGAGAATCCTTTTATCGTGCAGGTGCTTCGTTCCTTCCTTATAAATCTTTGAATTCTCATACGCTTGAAGTCTAAACTCCTCCAATATATTCAATTATAGTAATCTCTTCTCACTGGCTAAATTTTCGTCCATGTTTAAGAACCTCGTAGCCCACAGGGTTCGGTGCTCGAGTTCTACCGGTAAATGACATTCACGATGACGAATAATGTCACCTTAATAATCTGGGCCCTAATATGAATCTAGTGAAGAACACCCAAGAACCCTAATGCCAAAAAGAGTATGATGAGGGTTTTTAATATTTGCGGCTGTGTCTAAGACGGTATCTTAGATTGCCTACGTATCCTGTTAGGTTCCAGGAATCAAGCCTTATGTAGTTCCTGGAATGAGGTATTTATAATGACAACACATGCCCTAACCCTAATAATAAGTCGGCTTATGTTATTGTCATCTTTACCCTCTAATGGGCCTTAACCCTTGCCCAAGTAATCGCTGTTAATGGGCCTGGACAGCTGGTGCGGACTCTGTCCTCGATGTCGATATTCCGACCTGCGGTAATCGACCATGGAACTCACTGTCCTACACTGCTAGCTGGTGCGGACTGATCGTCCTACACTGCTCGATAGTCGATCGTCGTAGCCTGGAGTCTACTAGATGGCCTTAGCCTCGAGCCTGGGCATCGACATGAATACCTTGGTGTTTTATCCATAATGTTGCTTTAGGACCAATCTATAGACGACACGTGGAGGGGCTAAACCCTGTATCGTCATAAGCCCCCCAGACTTGAGAGAGGCGACTCCCGTTGTCCGAGGTCGAGTTTGCCATATGAAACGTCTTCGAGTTGGGTTTCCATCTGGGCGGGAAAAAGCCCACCACTTGTAACCCTAACTGCCTACCGCCACGTGGCGCGACGTTACGGCACTAAAACGCTTCGAATCCCGCAAAACGCGTCATCGCCTTGATTCTCACGATTCCCAGGGGTTATAACTCCCCACTATCCCCTGTCTTTTCAAATCATTTGCAAATCTTTGCCAGCAAAGGAGGGAAGATAGAAGTTGCAGCAGAGCCTATTTGCCATTTTCTTATCTTCAAATTCCCAATTCAAACGCCAAGTAAGCTTCTTTTTTCTGTGTTGTTCATCTTTTTCTGTAAATTCATCCACGTCCAGTAGTAGTAGTGCCACAGAATCCGATAGGGGTAGCGAAACGCCTTCCCGTATCCAAACTCCAGCACCTGCTACTTCTGATCACCTTCTCTGGCAAGATTCCGGTGAGCCCACAGCTTCCTCTCCTCCTGTCCCTAACCAGCCAAAGAAATTAGTGACTAGGAGGGATGGAAAGGGTGACAAAGGGTGTCTCAGTACCCTTTCCCTTGAAGACGTCACCAGGGTTTGCCGGAGGTGCAATATTGCCAGTCCTCCGTTTGAAGCTCGACTTCCTTCTGGCCTTCATAAGTTTGCCGACGAGCCCCCAGAAGGATTCTACGCCGTTTACGAGGGTCAACTCTCGAGTGGATTGAGATTTTCACTATGTCCGGCTGTCCTTACGATCTTACACCATTATGAGATAAGTGTTTCACAGCTGGCCCCAAATGGTGTCAGGACTCTGATGGGATTTATCATCGCTTGTCGGATCGTGGGGTCTACTTCTCACTACCTCTCTTTCGGTATTACTATCAGATTGCGGCTACTCCCGACAAATTGTGGTACACCTTCCAGAGGAGGTCGAACAGACACGAGTTCATAACCAATAGGCCTTCTTCTCACGGGGAGTGGAAGCCCCGATTCTTCTTTCTTCGACATGGCCTAGAGAACCCTTACATAGGACAATGGAGGTCGAGAGAACGGAAGCAAGACAAACTTGGAAAAGGTCCTGTTCCTGACGAGGCCCGACTACTGGGAGGACATAGTTTCGAGGTGTGCACTTGAGACTTGAGTCTCCTTTATCACCTAGACCACTTGGAGGAGGCTGGGCCGGTTCCATACGTAAACCTTCACGCGCAAGATCAAGAGAGCTGTAGGATGTTCCTTATTTGTTTGCTTTTCACATTGCTGTTTGTCGAGTCGATAACTTGTCGTTTGTTGATCAAAACTAACCTGTTCTTTTTATTTTGCAGTGGGCAGGTTTTCTAAGGTCACCGATCCTACCCAGATTCCCCTGTCGGCGGTCGTGGCTGGTCCACCTCTCGGGGGTCGGACTACCCCTGACTTGCCTGTGGCTGAAGTTAGGGCGCCTTCATCTTCCCGAGAGGGGGGTGCCTCTCAACCTGAAACAATACCTGCCGCCATTGAATCAACAGCTGCGGCTGGATCAACTGAGCTACCTCCGACCACTAGTGGCTTGACTGTCCTTTTTGGCTCGATCCGAGACGAGGATGAAGAGGAGCTGGTCGATGTGACTCCGACTGTGGAGGTTAACGTTAAGGAGCGGGTGGCGCCGACAAAGAAAAGGCTGAAGGTCCCTGAGCTGGTGAGAGAGCAGCATCGACAGTCGAAGAGACCCAAAGTTGCTGAAACCTCTACCGATCTCGAGGTCGATGTGAATTGGATCGGTGATGATTGCGCGGCCCTAGAGGACAAGGCCTTGGCTCAGGCGCTCCGGAAGTCGAGTCGTCTCGTAAGTCGATTGCATTTTCTCTCCTTAAATGTTGATTCCTTATCGAGACCTATGCCTTGTATATCTTTATCTGATATCTCTTTTTTTTGTAGAATACCCTTCTGAGTAAAGAGGCCACCCGACGGCTGGCCTAAATGGGAGAGTCGGCAGACGATCTACAGAAGGATAATGGTAGACTGTTGCAAGACGTCATTGCAAAGAACGCCGCCATCGCCGTCATGGATTCTCAGTTCGATGAGTTAAAGTGCGAGTCGGTGGCCGAGTGCCGGAAACTGCAGGATAAGCTGATGGCTGCCGAGAAAGAGCTGACCCGATTGCAGGCTGAAAGGCATGATCAAGGTAGAGAGCTGCTTAAGCTGGCTCAAGACTACGAGAAGGTGCAAGGGTGGCACTAGGCTTTGTTGGAAAACGTGGCGAAGGCTCGACATGACAGAGATGAGCTACAAACTGAATTGGATCGAGCACGCGCGCAGGTCGAAACAGCTAAGACCGACACGATCATGGAGTACCGGAAGTCAGCCAACCTTGACGCAGATCTGGAGGTGCTCATGCGCGCATCGATGATGGGTGGCTATACTCTGGCAGTGAATCAAGTGAAGGCTGTCAACCCGGAATTCGACATGTCGACACTCGAGACACCGGTGTTCTACAATCCCGACTCAGAGGCGCTATACGATCAGTACGTCGACGAGTTCCAACAGGGGGAGTATTTGGCCATCAAGTATGGTCCTTTTACTCCCCGCCCCGCTCCGCCGATCCGATCCGCATTCTTGTCATTCCTGAGCCGACTCCTGAAGCCAACCCTTGATTGCTGCTTTTTCAATTTCCTCTTTTGTTATTTGATCCTTATTGTAATGATATTATTTTGAATCAACTTTGGCTGGTCAACTTTGGCAGGTCTTTTGACCTGGCCTTATCTTGTAATGGTTTTGCTTCGATTAGTCATTCGATTTTGCAATGCTTTTCTTTCTTTTCTTGTTATCTTGCTTGTCTTGATATTTGAGTCTTTCGTTTGTCGAGCCTTTGGCTCTGTCCGTTACTCGCTTTGTTTGGTGTTTGTTTTATCAGTGTTGTTAGTTTTATCCGTGTTGTCTTTTCCCCCCCAAGTGTATTATGAACCTCTGGTTCTTATTGCAACTGTACTCGACTCGCTTGCCTTAGACTTTTTGCCCCGTAGGCTTATTCGACCCCCGGCTGAACGTTTTAACTCGAATGTGTAAACTGTCCCTTGACCTTGGCCTGTTTCGCCCTTTAGGCTCGTTTGGATCTCGGTTGGGACAGGTGGCCTGACTATGCGAACCGTCCTTTGTCTTGGCCTTTTTCGCCTCTTAGGCTCATTCGGCTTTCGACTGGGACAGGTGGCCCGACTATGCGAACCGTCCTTTGCCATAGCCTTGTTCGCCTTCTAGGCTCGTTTGGCTTTGGCTGGGACTGGTGGCCCGACCATGCAAACCGTCTCTCTGCCTTTGCATTTGTTGCCTTATAGGCTCACTTTGCTTTTGGCTTTAACGAGATGTCCGACCTGCGGATTTCTCTACTCGTTGTTGATGGTTTTGCCTTTAACATTTTGTATCACATCGGACTTGTAACGTTACGGCTATAAATCCTAACAATCACAAAATCATCTCGAGAAAACACAAGTTTATTAGAATACTCATAAAATGGTCTCATGGACTTATTACAAGATTTATGATTGAAAAGTAAACAAAAGTACATCAAAGCAAAGCTTATCTCAAACATAATATTTCCTCAGATTGTTGGCGTGCCAATGTCGAGGAACCGTGGTTCCATCTGCTCGTCCAAGTTGATATGACCCTTTGGGGTGAACCTTCAGAATCTGATATGGTCCTTCCCAATTCGGGGTTAACTTTCCAATCGCTTCCTGCCGACTTGCTTCGTTCTTCCTCAGAACCAGATCTCCGACTTTGAAGTATCTGTGTCTGACTCTCGAGTTGTAATACTGAGAGATCTTCTGCTTGTACCTTGCCATTCTGGCTGAGGCCATCTCTCTTCGCTCCTCGACATTATCCCTTTCCTGTCGGAGTTCGGGGTCATTTGTCTCAACATTGTAGGCCAGAACTTGAGGTGAAGGAACACCAATCTCGGCGGGTATCACCGCTTCGCACCCATATACTAGAGATAAAGGAGTTTCTCCTGTTGATGAATTAGGAGCTGTCCGATATGACCATAGGATGCTCGGAAGTTGTATCGCCCAATCTCGACCTTCTGCCTCTAGCCTCTTTTTTAAACCCAGCTTGATTTGTCGATTAGTTTGTTCAACTTGACCGTTTGCCTGTGGGTGAGCTACTGAGGTGAAATCGCTGATCGATATGATATTCACTGCACCATTCTTTAACTTTTCGATCTTCGAACTGGGTACCGTTATCCGAGATCAGAGCCTTCGGAATACCGTACCTGCATAGAATGTCGACCCACAAGAATTTTTTGATGGTTGCAGCTCGGATGTCTGGCAAAGACTTAGCTTCTACCCATTTCGTAAAGTAGTCAACTGCAACGACCACATATTTGAGATTTCCCGGTGCTCGGGGTAAAGGTCCAACAATATCGACTCCCCACTGATCGAAAGGCCATGCCGATGAGATGACATTCATGTCTTGTGCTTGTTGATGAGAGATACTATCGTGGATCTGACAAGAATTGCATTTATGGACAAGATTATTCGCATCTCGTTGCAGTGACGGCCAAAAGTAACCAGCTAACTTGCATTTTCGAGCCAGCATCCTGGCCCCACAGTGATTCCCACAGGCTCCTTTGTGAATTTCTTCTAAGAGATATTCGCCTTCTGTCTCGGAAACACACCTCAACCATGGGCTTACGAAGGATTTTCGATAAAGGATGTAGTCGAAGAATGCGTATCGGGCTGATTGGAGTCGGACCTTTCTGGATTGTACTTTATCGGATGGTAGAATTCCGTCTTTGAGATAAAGGGCGATCGAGTCCATCCATGTGGCCTGCTGAGTGATTGACTGGGCCTTCGCTTCGATGTAACTCCTATCGGTCAATAACTCGACTAGAACCTTCGTACTCGAGATGAAGTTCGATGCAAGCTTAGAGAGCGCATCGGCTCTTTTGTTCTGACTTCGTGGAACCTGCTCGAACTGAACCGTTTTGAACTTAGGTATGAGGCTTTGCACCACTGCTAAGTAATTCCTGATGGTCTCTTCCTTAGCCTCATATTCCCCTTTCACATGGTTTACCACCAATTGCGAGTCACTGTATACCAACAAATCATCGACACCTAGCTTCAGAGCAAGTTTCAGACCAGTTATCATAGCTTCATACTTGGCCTCGTTGTTCGTTGCTTTGAAATCGAATCGAAGGGCGTACGTGAATTCTTCACCTTTTGGGCTTACTAGAAGGAGCCCTGCTCCTGCCCCCTCCTTACTCGACGCTCCGTCGACTTGGAGAGTCCATTTTTCCTCTGCACTTTGCTTCTCTTGGTCGAGCTGGATGGAGATCCCTTCAGCCAAGAAATCTGCCAAGGCCTGTGCTTTTATCGCAGTTCGAGGGACGAAATCGATGTCGTACTGGGCCATTTATACCACCCATTTCGCCAGTCGACCTGAGGTGTCGGGCTTTGCCAAAATCTGCTTTAGTGGTTGGTCCGTGACTACCACAATAGGATGAGCTTGGAAATAGGGCCTCAACTTTCTCGAGGCATGAACAAGACTTAACGCTAACTTCTCAGCTGGTGAGTACCGGGCCTCGGGGCCATGTAATGCCTTGCTGACAAAGTAGATTGGCACCTGGCCATGTACCCCTTCTCGGACCAGGACCGCACTCACTGCTTCCTCGCACACTGCTAAATAGACCAATAACCTTTCCCCTTCCCGAGATGAAGTGAGGATGGGTAACTCTGATAGATAAGCTTTCAACTCCTCGAAGGCTGTCTGACATTCATTATCCTAATGAAAAGGACTGGCCTTGCGAAGTGATGACGTAGATCAAGTGAAATTAAAATACTTGACCACCAAAACTAATACTAGCAAGAGGATTAGGTCCATCGTAGCATAGCTATAGCGAATCAAGGTCGATCCCACAGGGAACCAAATTATGGATCATTCTATAAATAATTAATTAAGCATGTCAAACACACAAAAAATGGTCTATGACCAACAAAGAACAAGAAAAGGTAAATTGACATGACTCGACACAAATACAACATAATTAATCTCCCCAATTATTACATCATCGTTTGGATCCATAGACTATATATAATTAAACTAGACTCGACAACTATTAATCGGATTCGTATCTCTTTTATATTGGCTACGGGAGTCATCCCCTAAACTAGATCTAGCTCCAGTTAGGCCATCCAGATCACTATGCTACATCACGTGACTTCGCTTCTTCGGCCTCCATCTCATATGACTCGCACGCTTACAAAACTAGGGATGCCGATATTAACCGTATTCCTCACCTAGGCAACATTCCTTTTTTCAGGCGTACTTCCTAAGCGATCGCATCAGTCTCCGTCCCATTAACACTAACTTTTAGGTATCATGTTAATCTACGATTTACGTATAGTCAGGTGCGCGCAATTCCCTAATATAACACTTATCTAGATCTCGCTGAAAGTCCCGAAAGATCAATTCATGAGCCGACCTAGGAGCACTATGTTAAGGGTGATTTTATACGTTTTATAAGGATATATTTTATATCAATATTCCCCATATATGGATGTTTTTCATAGAAATCGAGCCTTATATTGAGATATTGAGTAAATGGTGTTTTTAATAGGTTAATTGCAAAATGTAACGATTTATGTGCTTAAATTGTGATTTTATGTTGTTTTGGAATTGTGTTACGTTTTGGTATGTTTTCCGATGTGTGTAGATACATATCTTTAACTTTGGAAGAGATTTGGAAGAGGCTAAAGTCGAATTTGAAGTGTTGATAAGAGATAGAGATGATACAAGAGGATAAAGATGGAGGAAAGAAAGGATAATGATCAAGAAATCGAAGTCCAGCAAATCTGGACGAGCGTCCATGCAGCGTCCACTATGGACGGGCGTCTGGTCATTTGAACGTGCGTCCAGAATCGTAATTCACATACAGAGAGTTCAGACGCTGTCCGAACGAGCGTCCAACCCCCGTTCGAGAAAGTGGACGGGCGTCCGCATAATCAAACGAGCGTCCACCGCCGCATTCAGCAGAACCGACTTAGGTTACTGTAGCAACCGCCTCTGTTTTCTATTTAAAGCACAGCAGCCCCAAACCCTAAATTCATCCATATTTTTCTTCACATCAAAAAAGAGAGCACATCCGCATCTTGGAGACTTGAAGGCCGGTCACCCGAGCCTTGTGCTCGGGTGAACCGAGGTTAGATTAGGAGTCTTTTCGTTTCGTTTTTCTTTTCAAGGATCAACCTTTGTACACAACTATGTGAGTTCTTTTAGATTTATTCAATTCCAGTTCTTCTTCATGATTTCAATTTATTTGTATCTTCTCTATGCGGTTTGTATGGCTATGTGAATAAATTGAGAAATTAGTTCACGATTGATGTTTATAATACGAAAGTTGCATAAACGCCAGATCACCATAGAAAGATAGGGTTTTTAGCCGTTGATTATGTGACAAATTAATTGGTTAGATTCCTAGGTTGTTAGATTCGACTATACGAGAGTAACTTGAATCTACACCGAGTTTTGTATGGTAAATCAGTCTCAACATTCGAAAGATGAGAGATAGATAATTGAATTCACCTAAGAAATTAGGGATTCATAACTAGAGAGATAAATTCGCTGAGAGATTAGGAGTTTATGTCTCGTGTAAAGGTGAAACCACAAATTGAATTAGAATCATGAATTGAACTAGGATTGAGATCACATAGGTTTGTATATTGGTTGTTTCCATGTCTTTAGTTTAGATTGTTTTTATGTTTCTTAGGTTAGATTTATCTTTGTTGTTCTTTATGTTTTTATGTTTTTCTTTCGTTCTTTCGTTTTCATGAGTAGCAATTGAGAGGATTAATTAGATTAGATTCTACATACCTTTTCCCTGAGGATCGACCCCTTACTCATTACGCTTTACTAGCAACAACCCGATGTTTTGGTCGGTTAGGAGTTAGTTTTGCATGGTAGTTAGGGTTATAAATTTTCTTTTGTTTTATTGATGCAAAATCTCCCCAACAAAAGTGGCGCCGTTGCCGGGGAATAGGTGTCATGTTGAATCTGATCTTCTTATTTCTCAATTTTGTTACGTTTATTTTTCGTTTTAATAAAAGTAGCGTTTACCAAATCGAGAGTTTTTATTTTGCCGTGTTTCGATGACCATAAGGTTAAGAATGTGCAAAAGTTTTTTACTCGATTTGTTTAAACGTGAAGTATGTGTTTATGTGTTTTCTGATCTAACCTCTTTGTGCTTTAATTGAAAGTGGTCGCCGTGATCTCGTGTTAATATGTGTTTTAGGTTTTTAGGGTTTGTCCGTGTTTTCTGCTCTCTTGTGTATTCGTTGTATGGACGAGCGTTCAAGTTAGTGAACGCCCGTCCAGTTCTTTAGCTGCAGGTAAACGAGCGTTTGAAAGTATTGGACGCTCATCCGTTCAAATATTTTCGACTCTGTTCTGGTTTAAAGGACCAGACGAGCGTCTATGCTTTCTGAACGTCCGTCCGGTTGGTTTTCAAGTCAAACGATCGTTTGTTTTGCTGAACGCTCGTCCAAAGCTGTATTTTGAGGTGAACGCCCGTCTGTTGTGCTGAACGCCAGTTCAGTAGTCCAGGTTTTTCTTGATCTCATTCCTAATGCTTTTATTTAGTATGGATTGCTTACATTCGAGCATCTCGTGGCCTATTTATTTTTTACATAGATGTCCTGAATATGAATGTTAAACCTTTCCATCTATGAATTCATGCTAAGTAAATGATCTTATTCCTTATACATGATTCATCTATGCAAGTTATAGTTACTGTCGGTTCTCGTATGCTATAACTGGTCTTCGTGTTAATTAGTAGCTAATGTCGGTTTCCGTATGCTACATACCGCTGTGATGAATCTTTTAAGCTTTGAGACCTATGTGCTTTCTTGTTATTCTTGTAACTCATATGGGTAGCTACTGTCGGTTTTCCGTATGCTACCATGTCTTCTTATGAGTTATATCTGTTTAGTATAGCTAACTGTTGGTTTTCCATAATGCTATCACCTTTGACGAGTCTTAAAGCGCGTCTACACTGCATGTAATGAACAGTACTATCGTTTATCGTAACCTGTCATTATGTGGTAGACGTTTATATATATGTCGTGTTGCAACTTAGTGGGCTAGTTTTCTTTCTTTTATTTTCTTTTATTTTTGCATATCATATAGGTGCATATCATTTAATTGCATGTCATCTAGTTGCATTGTTTTTCTATTTTTCTTTTATTCTTCTTGAGTGTAGTTAACTGTCGGTTTCCGTAATACTACCTCGTTTTTTTATGATGGTTACTGTTGGTTTTCCATATGCCATCATTATTTTATTATTGCATATCATGTAGGCTGCATTGTAGTATATTTTCATATAGTTGCACCTAGCCTACGAGTTTGTGACATTTTCATGTATAGTATTCCATCTTTATATGAGCTTAAATCTGACAAAATCTCTATATCTCCTTTTCCATGTGCTTTATATATGTAATCTTTTCTTTTTCCCCGAAGACTCTTTTTGCACTAATCAAGTCTGCAGGATACTTTCTATAGCTATTGTGCATTTTAAAGATGTATTCAGTTGTCCTGTGATGCTCCACAGTCTACTAAGCTATGCAAGCAATCCTGGTTCTTGTTGGTTCCTCCAGAATTGCCAGCATCCAATCAGCTAAGTTCTCTAATTTATTATTTCTGTATAACTTGAGGACAAGTTGCAATCTAAGTGTGGGGGAGAGGATGGTTTATATGTATCTATGAGTCGTTTGCTCAATTTCTGTTATATTTCTATGAAAAGTGCTTAATTTTAAAATTTTTGTTTTGTCCCGAGTGAGCATTGCATGTCTTTGTTCGATGTTTATAATCATTGATGCTGTATTCTGCATATTTAGTAAATTTAGTTGTTTCACCCGACACTCTTTTTCACATGCCATAGTAAATGATGAACTAAATGTTGAAAGCCTACCCCATTTTAGTTGGAGATTTTTGATGATTATAGCATGTTTCTTTGCTTATGTACAATTCTTGAAAAGTTTAGTAGTTTGTATTCTAGGATTAAAGTATGACATCTTGTGAATATCGTAAGTTTGAATGTGATAAGTGAAACGTGATTAAGTCTTTGCAATAGTAATAAATTGTTTACTTGAGGTGTTATGCTCGGTGGTGGTCCGTGCTACTAGAAAATAATCTTCTCCACCGCCACCGAAATCTCTAAGTAAACATAATTGTAATTGTGTGTGTCGGAAGTCTGGTTTATGATTTGGGTGAGGTAGGGTGTACCACGTATGTCCTATTCCACTATGATGACCAAAAGCTCACGACGGTCGGTTTATAGCCGCCTTATGATTGGAGTAAGGTAGGGGATTATCTTGAAATGTCCTATTCGCTATGAGGGCAAAAGCTTATTCGATGTGTGTTAGAAAAGTGTGAAAAAAGTGAAAATATTGAAATATATTATTATGAATAAGTAAGGACTCGTATCGTTAATCTTATACCCGGTATAAAGCGAAGGATATGTTGTAGGGATTATCCTCTCGAGTCCGTCGAAATGTTTTAGATATTCTCTACTATTTCTTTTTGGGATATGTATGTTTTGTAAAGTGCCTGTTATAATTTTTGAATATTTCTAACTTAGATGGGAAACCGGGCTAGTTTTGGTTTGAATAACTTTCAAATTGTGGAACTTAGTGGAAGTTTATTATGGCTATACACACATTACACGGGTGAACTTCTAAGTTATTGAATATACTTTATATTTGTATAGATGTTTATTTGTCTCGAGCTTGATTTTGTTTTGTTTTGCTCGAGGACGAGCAAGGTTTAAGTGTGGGGGAGTTGTTAAGGGTGATTTTATACGTTTTATAAGGATATATTTTATATCAATATTCCCCATATATGGATTTTTTTCATAGAAATCGAGCCTTATATTGAGATATTGAGTAAATGGTGTTTTTAATAGGTTAATTGCAAAATGTAACGATTTATGTGCTTAAATTGTGATTTTATGTTGTTTTGGAATTGTGTTACGTTTTGGTATGTTTTTTGATGTGTGTAGATACATATCTTTAACTTTGGAAGAGATTTGGAAGAGGCTAAAGTCGAATTTGAAGTGTTGATAAGAGATAGAGATGACACAAGAGGATAAAGATGGAGGAAAGAAAGGATAATGATCAAGAAATCGAAGTCCAGCAAATCTGGACGAGCGTCCATGCAGCGTCCACTATGGACGGGCGTCTGGTCATTTGAACGTGCGTCCAGAATGGTAATTCACATACAGAGAGTTCAGACGCTGTCCGAACGAGCGTCCAACCCCCGTTCGAGAAAGTGGACGGGCGTCCGCATAATCAAACGAGCGTCCACCGCCGCATTCGGCGAGAACCGACTTAGGTTACCGTAGCAACCGCCTTTGTTTTCTATTTAAAGCACAAAGCAGCCCCAAACCCTAAATTCATCCATATTTTTCTTCACATCAAAAAAGAGAGCGGCCGCATCTTGGAGACTTGAAGGCCGGTCACCCGAGCCTTGTGCTCGGGTGAACCGAGGTTAGATTAGGAGTCTTTTCGTTTCGTTTTTCTTTTCAAGGATCAACCTTTGTACACAACTATGTGAGTTCTTTTAGATTTATTCAATTCCGGTTCTTCTTCATGATTTCAATTTATTTGTATCTTCTCTATGCGGTTTGTATGGCTATGTGAATAAATTGAGAAATTAGTTCACGATTGATGTTTATAATACGAAAGTTGCATAAACGCCAGATCACCATAGAAAGATAGGGTTTTTAGCCGTTGATTATGTGACAAATTAATTGGTTAGATTCCTAGGTTGTTAGATTCGACTATACGAGAGTAACTTGAATCTACACCGAGTTTTGTATGGTAAATCAGTCTCAACATTCGAAAGATGAGAGATAGATAATTGAATTCACCTAAGAAATTAGGGATTCATAACTAGAGAGATAAATTCGCTGAGAGATTAGGAGTTTATGTCTCGTGTAAAGGTGAAACCACAAATTGAATTAGAATCATGAATTGAACTAGGATTGAGATCACATAGGTTTGTATATTGGTTGTTTCCATGTCTTTAGTTTAGATTGTTTTTATGTTTCTTAGGTTAGATTTATCTTGACTGTTCTTTATGTTTTTATGTTTTTCTTTCGTTCTTTCGTTTTCATGAGTAGCAATTGAGAGGATTAATTAGATTAGATTCTACATACCTTTTCCCTGAGGATCGACCCTTTACTCATTACGCTTTACTAGCAACAACCCGATGTTTTGGTCGGTTAGGAGTTAGTTTTGCATGGTAGTTAGGGTTATAAATTTTCTTTTGTTTTATTGATGCAAAATCTCCCCAACACACTATATTGGTATTTCCTCACTACACGTTTTAATTAAAACAGATGAGCAACGTAGCCGTAGCCATACCTACTAAGACAAGAGATTCTAGTGGACAATCACACCATAAAGACGTGGCTAGATTGACGCGGCGAAAACCTAAATCTTAGCGTTTCTCTATACTTATCGGATAAAATAGAAGCTCATAAAGTAACTATATGCACCTACTAGAAACACGTTTATTAAATCAAAATAAAATCATACGCAGATCACAAAACATGGACGTGGGCGTGTGGATCCTCATAGACAAGAAATCCCCACCGCCTCACGTCGTAATCCTAGATCTACATCATTTAACTAAGAAATAATAATCTCAAACGATAAATAATAATTGGGGAAAATTAATTAAAAGAAACTAAGAGAAAATAAATACAAGAACTTACATAATCGAAGAACTTGTAAAAACTGCTCCAAGTAAAACCGAAGATTTATTATGAATTGTTTGTATTGTGTGGTGTGTGTAAATGGCGTGTGCATGTACATTTATATAGGAGAGAAATTTACATAGGATAAACCTAAACCAATCTGAAATAGTTTTCCTAAATCCAAAAGGAGTTGAAAATACATTAGGATAATTCCCAGCTGATCTTAGGAAAAGGCCAATTTCGTCCCCCTTCATGCATGCGGCCCCTCTCTTAAGTCGGCGCCAACTCTTTTTTATTGGCTTGCCGACTTTTGTCTTGCATTACTCCTCTTTTCCGTGCTTATCCGATATTTATCTTTAATGCATCCGTATTTGCTTGGATTTATCTTGTAGTTTGATTCTTCCATTTATAATTATCCTCCAAAAATTATCTCAATCTACAAAATAAATAATAATTTCGAAATAAATCACATTTAAATAATAAAAAATGGATAAATACCAAATTATATTTTATAAATCACATAACATTAAATAATAAATATAACCATATGATTTAATATAAATTGTATATTATTCAGCCCAAATTAAGGATAATGTTGATGACTTTTACGGGTATAATTTGACCGTCATCACGAAGAATCTTGAAAAATGGTAGTGCACGTTGTGCGGATCTCGACAAGAATCTGTTGAGGGCAGCCATCCGACCGGTGAGTCTCTGTACCTCATTTGTATTTCGAGGTGCGGGCATATTCTTCAGAGTGTCAATCTTGTCCGGGTTTGCTCGAATCCCGTCTTTCGAAATCATGTATCCCAAGAACTTACCCGACCTGACCCCAAAGGTGCACTTCTTCGGGTTTAATCTCATCTGTGTTTCCCTCAATACTTCAAAAACCTCTAGAGCGTCGGCCAAGTATTGCTTCATAGATCGACTCTTGATGAGCAATTCGTCTACATACACCTCTATGCACCTACCAATTTGCTTGGCAAAGATCTTATTGACTGCCCTCTGGTATGTTGCCCCAGCATTCTTCAATCCGAATGGCATGGTTACATAACATAAGGTGCCAAATTCCGTGATAAACGCCATTTTTTCTGCGTCTCGAGGATCCATTAGAATCTGGTGGTATCCCTTATACGTATCTAAAAATCCAAACATTTCAAAATCGACTACATAACTCAACTCGAGAGTCCTTCATTTTTCACCATCTCCGACTGTGGTGAGCAGCTTTATCGATCCCATAGGATGAACTGCTTGCCCTGTGAATCCAAACAGAGGAGATGCTATAGGAGCTAAATCTTTCTCCTTCAAATTTATGTTGATGACATAATTTTTGGTTCTGAAAATGAATTGCTATGTGAGAAGTGTGCAAATCTAATGAAAAGTAAATTCCAAATGTGTATGATGGGAGAAATGAACTACTTTTTGGGATTGCAAGTCAAATAGATGAAAGATGGAATGTTCATTCATCAAACCAAGTATACCAAGGAGTTACTGAAGAAATTTGGTATGGAAAACAACACCAAGATATCAACTCCTATGAGTACAAACATTAGATTGGATGAAGATAAAGAAGGCAAAGATATTGATCAGACTTTATACAGAAGGATGATAGGCAGTCTGCTGTACCTTACTGCCAGCAGACCTGATATATCCTTTGCTGTAGGTGTTTGTGCAAGATTTCAATCAAAACCTAAAGAAAATCATTAGGTGCAGTCAAAAGAGTTCTTAAGTACCTAAAAGAGACTTTGGGAGTAGGGATATGGTATTCAAAAGATGGAAGCTTCAAGGTTATATCCTACTCAGATTCTGATTTTGCTGGATGCAAGATTGATAGAAAAAGCACCACAGGAACCTATCAGTTAATGGGAAACAGACTGGTTTCCTGGTTTGGCAAGAAACAAATTTCTATATCAACTTCCACTGCTGAGTCTGAATATATTGCTGCTAGAAGTTGCTGTGCACAAATACTTTGGTTAAGACAACAGTTAAGGGATTATGGAATTGAAGAAAGAGAAATTCCTATAATGTGTGACAAAACAAGTGCAATTGCAATCACATAAAATCCTATCTTCCACTCAAGAACCAAGAATATTGATGTGAGACATCATTTTATAAGAGATCATGTTGAAAAGAAAGATGTGATGGTTCTTTACATCCCTACTGAAGATCAACTTGCTGATATTTTCACTAAACCTTTGGATAGTGAAAGATTTGCTAAACTAAGGACTGAACTTGGAATTATAAAAGTTGACCGATACAATCTTAATCAGTAGTGTACTGGAATTCACCAAGGGGATTAGTCTTTGCTATGTTGGGTGAGCTCACTTAGCAGATTAGTCATTGGTATCAACAATTCCATGTACTTATGGTTGGACAATTGAGCAAATGAAGTTGCCAAGGGGATTGGTCTTTGTCATGTTGGGTGAGCTCACTTGACAGATCAGTCATTGGTATTAAACTTCATTTGTATTATCAGTTGGACAATACAAAAGGATTTAAGCATCAGCAGAGTAACTTTTTCAGCAGGCTGCTGAGACATTTTGTCAGCAGGCTATTGAGACAAGTCTACCGATGACAAGGCTGCTGAAGGAAACGTTACACAGTCAAACTTACTAAAGTCAAAAAGCAAATGGCGGGATATTTATTCTATCCTTATAACCGCAGTTAACATGATCTGACGGTTACAAAACGATATGGAAAAGTAATGGGCCACGTGTCAAGACAGCATTCACTCAAATTTAATAATGGTTAATGCACAATACGTGTTCTGACAGTTTCAACCATATCTGTCTATATATATACAGACCTAGACATAGAGGCTACTTACAAAAACTCAGATCGATTTTCTCTGCGTATACACTGTGTGAACACAGATTTGAGAGCTATCTTCTTCATCTTTTTTCTTACAACAGTGGCAAAGAAGGATGAGGTTCATATTGGAACCAGTCAGAGTGTAAGAGGATATGTTACTGACTGTAACTCCACTGAGTTGGCCATTAATATCGGAAGAAGAATCAGACGGTTTGCTGGGCTAGAAGGTGTTATCAACAGAAGATTGGAACGAATCTCTTATGTCAATGTGCTGGAATTTTGGAAAAACATTGTCATACATGAAGGTAGAGAAGCCTTCACTACAACTGTTAATGGAAGAGTGATTGAAATATCCTCAGACCTACTGAGAGAGGTATTTAATTTTGCACCTGGAAACAATGCACCCACCAATCCAGAAGCAATGAATCTACCAAGAATGAAGTTTGTGGATTCAATAAAGACAGATGATTCAATTGCTTCAAATATGGGCATTAATGTGAAGTATATTGGTTATGAGTACAACCTGCTGAGCAAATTGGTTTCCAAAACCATTTTGGGATTTGTTGGAAGCCTGGATAATTTATCAAGACCAAAAATAGACCTGCTGATCATCATCTGCAGAAGTATGAAGTTTGATTGGGCTGGATTCTTCATACACTACATGAAGAAAGTGTGTATTGAAGATAGAGATGGTACAAGGAAATCCAAGGTCAAGCCTTTAGGTCTAATGATTCAAACCCTGCTGAATCACTTTCAGATACCTGATGTTTTATCTGAAAAGATTAACAAGTCCAGATTCAAGCCAGAAGTTGCTACTCCTATCCCTGGTCTGGATGATAATGAAGATGTAGATGATAAGGCTACTGAAAGTGATGGTGATGATGGAGATGATAATGCTGGTGGTGTGCAGGTTAAGAAAGTTGTTAAGCCTGCTGCTCCTAAGAAGGTTACTGAAAAGAGAAAGGCTGCTGATACAAGGAAAATCACAGAAATGTTAAAGCCTAGGAAGACAAAGAAGCACTCAGTTGAAGTTATTGATTTAAATGAAATCACAAGGAAGAGGAAAGCTGCTAATGTTGAAGAAGAGCAACTTTCCAAAAGAATGAAAGAGATTGCCAAGAAAAGGAAACATGGAAAAGGAAACATGGAAAAGGAAAGCAATTGAAAACTTTGGAGGCTCAAAGGCAACAAGAAGAAGAAGAAGAAGGAGAGGCTATTGAGGATGAGCCCTTAACAATTATCAAGACTACTGAGGATGTAGAGGTTGTTGATGAGCAACCTACTGAAGAATCATAGCAGACTGCTGAAACTGAGCCTGCTGTTGAAGTTGTTGAATCATCCCCAGTAAAAGCTGCTGAGCCTACTGGAACTGCACAAGTTGTTGTTGAGCAACTTCTTGAAGAGCCACAGTAGACTATTGAGTCTACACCTGCTGTGGAAGTGGAAAAGTTGGTACAAGACCCTGCAAGTCCTGAAATAGTTCAGGGGGAAGAGCAATCTGCTGCTAACCCTGCTGATGAGCATATAAGTCAGTGGGAGCCAAGTGTGGTACAGATGGAGGTTGTAGGGACTAACATACAACCTAAGCAACCTACTGACCTAGAGGCATCTGTGGAAGAAACTCTGAATTTACTTGTTGAGACCTTTGGAGGTCAGCAAGGTACTGCAACAGCTCCCAGAAAACCAACCAAGCCATTTGAGAGACATGAGAAGAAGAAAAATGAAGGGTTTGTTGATCCTAAACTTCTACTGGTTGCAAACTATTTTCAGTGGAAGTTTGGATTCTATAAAAGACAAAAGCCAGCTGTAGAAGCAATGATATATTTTGAAGAATCTGCTTTTGAGAAGTTGGGAGTGGATAATTTGCTAAAACTGGTTGATACCTCCTTATTGCAATCAAGTCTGATGGATCTGTTTGATGAACAACAGAAGGAAGAGGGTATCAAGTTCAGGGACCCCAGAGATGAATCGGACAGTGATGATTCATCATCTGATTCTGGTGGTGATCACCCCTCTGGTCCAGGAGAAGTCAGTAGAACTGCTATGATTATTGAACCAAGGGTAGAGCAGTCTACTGGTGCTGAACAATCCACTGAGAGGCAACAAAATGAACAAATGGATGAGGATGTGGAAAATCTCACCATGGATGATCTGGAAGCACAAATCAATGAATGAATATCTATTGGTGCACACAGGATGGTTGGTGAAATAGACCCCTTATTTGTTGTTGAACTTGATGAGCATGTTGATGATCAGTAGACTGTGGATTCAGATGAAGAAAGGGTCACTGATCTTAGTGAGCCTGATGTCAGTTCAGAATATTCAATTCAATATCCAGACTGGATTGACGCTGAGGACACTCTAACCAAGACTGGAAATTTACTAAGAAGGATCTCTGACTTTAGGGAATTTCAAAAAGAAAATATGGATGTATTCCCTGAACAAGTTGTTGTGGCACAGGTGGTACAAAGTTCTTTGAAGTACAAACAAGACTGGACAAAGGTTGGAACGGGAGGTACGAGTTGCCGAGTCTCAAAAAGACACCTGGACAAAGGTTGGAACAATTTTGGGTTTGGAGGAAACCCCCTTCGCCGTTGTTGAACAACAGCCGCCGTAGTGGAGCCTACGGAGACAAGACCACTGTAGGGAAAGATGGTCAGCAGACTGCTGTTATTGATGAGGATGAGCAGCTGTTAGACTATGACTACAGTGATGAGGAGTTTCAAATGCCCGAGGAAGAAGATATTGATGATGAACCTCAACAGGCATTTGTACCAGTTTTTGAAGAGCCTGCTCTTGATCCCATTCTGGAAGAATTCCAAGGACTTGCTGGAAAGGATATGAGCTATGCTTTGGTTATCAGCAGATAGAGGCAACAATACAATGTAGAAGAGTCTGCTGATGGAGCTGATGAAGGAATGGCTGGTGGGGTACCAGAACATGTTCTGGATGAGTTGAGGACTGTCAAAAATGACATTGCAAATTTAAGAACTCAACTTGACAGGCAAGAGCAGAGATTTGAAGATTTAATGAACCTAGTGGAGAATAGAGGAAGAACCACTGAAACTGTTGCTTCCAATATAACCTCCACTCAGTATGCTCTTGCTGACCTTGCTCAAGATGTGAAGGGAATTAAGCAAGGAAATACACTGAAGGACAAGTTTCTGAAAGACCAATTTACATCCATTCACCAGAAACTTGACAAGCTTGCTGAGACACCTAAGCCTGCTGTGGCTGAATCTGCTGGAATACTGCAACCTGCTGTACTGGATCCTAAAATCACTGAGTGGATAACTATACTGGAGCAAACATTGCAAGGAAGGATCACAACTGTTGACACTAGGACTAAAATTATGGAGGGTCAACTGAACAACCTAGTGCTCACACAGGAGAGTGTACATGGCCTGCTGTCCCGTTTTGTTGATGATGTCAATAAGGGGGAAGAGAGCCAAACAGCAGTAGCATAAGAGGCTGCCAGAATCTTTTCTAAGAAAAGATGGGAAGATGATACTAATGCTTTTAGGGAGCTTGCACCTGGTAGACTTCCACTTACTGATGATCTTCTCAAAGAATACAAAAAGGTCTACAACAGCAAAAGAAGACCTTATCATGATAAAGGATTTCATGAGGGACTCAATTCTTTTCTTGGACTCAAATTTTGGGAAGCAAGAGTTAAATCCTTGAGGGCTGCACACAGAGGTGGTAGAGGTGGAAGAGGTGGAAGGAGTCTACCTACCACTAATGCAAAGGAATCACTTAATGAGTTAAAAGAAGTATACATGCGGTTAGGCTTCATAGTACATCAGATCAATCTTACTCTACCTGAAGCATGGCATTGGTGGAAACAAGTGAATCCTCATGTTGATTTCTCTCTGATTGAAAATGAATGGATGAGAGACATGATCAGAGAGATAATAGCCTACCAAGAACAAGTGGAGAAAGCAAGGGAAGAAAGGGAAAGAAGGCAGTAGATCAACACACTTTATCTGTTTTATCATTTGCTGATTCTAGACTGTAATACTTTTGAACAACTGTTTATAATGAGATATCACTACATTTGTTCTGCTTTTGTTCTTAATCTTTTTGCTTTGCTGTTAGGAGGGTATTGGCATCATCACCAAAAAGGGGGAAATTGTTGGACTTATTTTTAAGTTTTAGTGATGAGTGCCAGACTAGCTGTTATAGAGCAAAGGCAAAAAGATGTCTAGATCAAATTTATAGGTTTATTAGAGTTTGATTTTGTATAGGCTTGATCAAACAAGCACTGTAAAGGTCAGCTGACTTACATCAGCAGACTAGTCTAGATCAGTAGGGTAGCTGAGTCAGTAGACTTGTCAGGAACCTGCTGAAGACTGAAGGCTGAGGGCTCAAACTCAGTAATTGAAGGCTAAGGGATCAAACTTAGTAATTAAAGTCAAGGATATGGAATTAGAATTTAGGGAAGTCTATGATGACCTAAACTGATTACATATACCTTGTGTACAAGGTTTAAGTTCCACAAGATAAGTGATGATTGGAACTTAGTTATATGCAAAAAGGTGTAATCTAACTTCATAAATAAAAGTTAGATAAAAGACAGTAAGCTGAAGTGTTTTTGAACACAGCATAATAAGGATAAGCTTACTGATGTGTATATCAGCAGACTTATGTTCTCAGGAACCTGCTGGACACATATTTCGATTATTCAAAAGCAACATTGGAAGATTACAAAGAAAGGGACAGCTAACAACCTCTGATTTTATCAAACAAATCAATGGTTAAGATCAAATGGCCGTTGGAAAGATTCAGACCTTTATCCAATGGTAACAAGTCAAAGGGTGGACAGACTGTAAACGGTCAAAAAGGAATCTGACACTGTCAGGCCTAGGAACAGTCAGAAAAAGCAAGTCAAGATGGGACAAATCTGAAACGGCTATGTTTGAATTTCAAACATAAGTCACAAGGATTCCTACCTATAAATAGAGGACTCCTAATTCAGATACAAGTGATGAAAAGAAATGAACATTAAGAGAAAAATACAGATAATCCTGAGCTTCGATTTCTGATCAAGAAAAACACCATGCTGACCCTACTGAGCTTTAATCTACTGATCCAGAGAAATTCTTCAAGTGTAATCTGCATTCAAGCTACATCAAGTTTACACACTTGAAGACATCAAGCTGCTGATCATATCATCCTGATCAAGCTGCTGAAAGCTGAATCACTTACTTGATTCAATATTTCTTTTACAAGAAATCTACTATAGACAGTGAAGCATCTTTGGGTGTGAAAGACTATTGGTTGTGGTGGAGCTGGTGAAGAGGCAATCCTACCCTTCAAGGACCAGTGGAAGACTTTGGAGCAGCAATCCTACCTGTTCCAAGTGTTCAGTTTGAGAAGCCATAGTTATTGGTGAAGGACAAGAAACTTAGGGATTTTTTTTGTAACAGCTACATCAAAGATCTCTAGTGAATTACCTCCAACATCATAGGAGAAGAGTGGACTGATAGGATTACACCACCTGGAACGACTATAAAATCTGCCTACTTACTTTCTGCATTTATATTCTTCACTTAGTTTATCTAACACATCAATCTACTGAATTTAGCAACTGAATTCACACACATACACTACCGAGTATCTAATACTTGGTATCATATTTAACAACAAGTAATAATGCTTAATTTTTGATATATTTCCGCTGCACAAATTCAGTTAACTCAACAAATACCTACTGACTATCGAGTGTCGACGGACTATCGAAGTATCGCAGTGCCGTCGAAGTTGCTGAGTTTGTTAACTCCAAAATTTTTAAGTGTTAAGTTTATTCACCCCCCGCTAAACTTAACCAAAGCCTTTTCAAGGGACCAACACAAAGTATGCACGGGACATGGTCCTTGTGCCAAAATAGATAATATGGAGATGTGGGGTATAACAGTAATACGGCCCTGTCACGTCAAAAAACTCGAAATGCAATATGGAATGCACAAAATGGATTTCTATTGATGGATAAATAACCCTTACGGGTAAAGGACAAAACATCTAAGCATAATAGAAAGGCCAAAGAGGCTAAGAATGTAGAAAACATCCACAGTGCGTACATATAACAGCCAAGACACAAATAAAAGTAGCAGCATGCCTTAAGGCTTACAAAACCATCCAAATTCAAATAATAGCATCCAAAAATTGAAAGTATCATAAAAATAGCACAAATGTAGCAAACTGGCTAGACAGCCCCTAATCAACCCTAACACCTGACACAGACGACAAAAGAAACAACATATATGAAAATAAAATCACATCTGTCCGGGTACGTCATCATCAACAGCAGTAGTAGGAGAATCAATGGTAGCTCCTGCCTTCACCCCCCCAGTCTCCTCGTCGGCCGATGTTCCATCCTCAGAATCAGATTGTGAAGAAGCATCCTCTGCTGCAATCTGTGTAATAGCTCGCTCAATATCGTCTGAAAAATGATAGTCGATGGTGCTCGGGGCAAACACTTTAGGATCCATTGGCATTCTACCTTGACCTGCAGTAGGAGGATAGTCAGAAAATTATCTTGTGTCTGCTTCTGATCCTCCATCCAGTTCCGAAAACTGTTGACCATACTCAACCTCTAACAAACTGAGGGAGAAAAAGTGAGAACTGGTGGTGCCTGAGCAAGTGCAGAAGATGAACTAGGCTGCCCCGACGCCATACATCATAACTGAGCTGGAGTCTTCGGCTTTTCTCTCTTCAACACCAGAGGGTTCTTGGGCTTATGGTCCTCCGTGTACTCCGGTACCTTCGCATCCTTACACAACTGTAGATGAGATGGGGACAAATCAAACTGCGGGAGTAGACCTTCTGATTGGCTGCAAACTCGTCATAAATTGCCTGGCCCACGTCCACATTTAGTTTAAATTTAGGGCATACAACATCCCAAGATCGGCAATATGGAAATGGGTCAAGTTGTTCTTGGGTAGAAGCCGGTTTTGGATGAACCGGCACTGAACCTTCCAATCTTCACCCCAAGACGAGGTGACCAACTGTTCCTTACCCCACCATCTCCAAGGGTCCACTGCACATCCGGACATACCAACAACCGGAGGTCCTCAAACGGATCCCCACCGGCATCCTTCCGAGCCTTGATTTCCTCTTTGTAATCGAGCCCCTCAAACGGTTGCAACCAATACTTCTTATTAATTGCCTTAGCCGTTAACGGCACTTTCACTCCCCGAACCTTCACAATCCCCGATGCTAGGCTCGACTCAAAATAATTTGCGTAAAACTCACGCACCAAGGTATCATTCACCTTGCACTCCGGAGTTGTCATCAATGCCTTCCACTTGCGTTCAGACAAACCCTTCCGGAATTCCTTGTCGTTATCGTAGTCGTGGAAAGCTCTCTCTATCAGCATCGAGCGGTGTGAATAATGTCGGGTATACATATCCCGTGCTTTAGTGTTCATAAACCTCTTATCAAACGGGATCGGGGGGGGGGGGGGGCTTGAGTCTCCTTTATCGGGGTTACCAACGGTGGCCTAACATCCTCCTCTAATGGCTCACCTCCCTCAGCTCTAGGTGTCGGCACTACTGGTTCAACCCTAACTGGCTGCTCTCCCTAACCACCGGCTCAACTGTCTTCTTCCGTACCAAAGGGGGAATATCCTCGTGATCAGTCTCGGAATCTGATTCATCTCTCAATGAGGCTCTAGCATGAGCCTGAGTTGCCCTAGCAGGGTTATGTCGCTCTCTAATCTCAATCCCTTGGTTGGGGTTTACCAGCCTAGGGTTCACTACCTTCTTCTTCTTTCCCGCATCTCTAGCGATCTCCTTATCATACCGTTTCTGTCCCGAGGCCCCCTCCTTACCCCCAACACGCACCATAGTATCTCACACTGATTGCCAAACCAAACCCAAAGCAACAACAATCATACAACCACCCGATTATCATCCAATCGGTATTTTCCAACAACACCTACAAAAATCCAAACCAAAACCGTAATGCAGACGTCACAACCCAATAAAAACCATCCACAGAGCATCACCATAGCACAAACAAAACAAAACAAAGAATAAAAAGCCTAATCAGTGATAGTTCATTTAAGGTTCGAGCTGAAAATCGAACCTCAGAAAAAAGTGAATTAAAGCGTGAAAAGCTTAGCTATTCTTACCAAGAAGGATGCTAGGATGATGATGGAGTTGATGAAACGTCCAGATGAAGCACGAATCAGCAAAAATTTGAACATTTTCGACTTTGAAAACCACCTTAGATAGGGTCTCGAATATGGCCAAATCCGGATTGTTGATGGATTTGGGTTAGTGAAATGAAAAGAGGGGATCAAGAGGTGTTTGTGGGACTTGAAATCGTTCCGATCGGGTTAAAAACGAAGAATTTAGGTGAAAAGGTGAAGGGTTTGCCGTATTTTGAATATTTTGTGGGTTTGGCATAATGAACAGCCAGGGGGAGGGCTTTTATAGAAGATGGGAAAACGAGCGTTTGCCTGTCTCGGACGCTCGGTTTCCTGGGTTCAAATGAACTGAACGAGCGTTCTCATGAACATGAACGCTCGTTTTCTTGTGAGACAAATTGATACAGAGTGTGGCCCTTTTTGATGAACGAGCGGTTACATGTGGTTAAATGCTCGTTGGGCTTAGAAGATAAATGAACGGGCGTTCACAGGGTAATCCAGACGCTCGTTTGAGGGCAAAGGGTTCAAAACTCAAAAGTTCATCCTCGATTCGATTTCAACCGATGTTCTAACACTTTACTGACCAAAAACATTTAGAAAACTTTGAGAATGGTGGGTTGCCTCCCACCAAGCGCCTTTGTTTTACGTCGTTGGCTCGACAGATGACTTATATTGTACCGGTTGTTTCAAAGTTATACTACTGGCACAAACGGGGAAGCGAGGATAGAAAGATAGGATGGTGGATTATCAAGATCATAAATGTCAAGATGTTAAGTCCATGACGAGACTCAGAATAGAACGATCAAGGTTCGGGATCAGTTAAATGCACAACCTCGAGAGATTCATCGAAAGGTAACTTTTTATACTTCTTCAGACGAAGGCCGTTCATGATAAACATCCCGTGCTTTGGACGAGTCACCTCAATTGCTCCCGAATCAAAAACTCTCAGAACCTTATAGGGTCCCGACCACCTCGACTTAAGCTTGCCTTGAAATAAGTGAAGGCGAGTATTGTATAGATGGACCTCATCACCAATGTTGAAAACACGAGGTTTGATCAACTTGTCATGAAGCATCTTCGTTTTCTCTTTATACTTCGCCGAACAATCATAAGCTTGCAGGCGAAACTCATCTAGCTCATTTACTTAGGCCATCCTTCTCTCACCGATTAACACGTCATCCATATTCAGATTCTTAATTGCCCAATAGGCCTTATGCTCTTCCTCTACGGGAAGATGGCAAGCCTTTCCAAAGACAATCATGTAGGGAGACATGCCTATGGGTGTCTTGAACGAGGTTCGGTGTGCCCAAAGCGCATCATCTAACTTCTTAGACCAATCTTTTAGGTTTGAATTGACGGTCTTCTCTAGGATTCTCTTAATTCCTCGATTAGTTACCTCAACTTGTCCACTAGTCTGGGGGTGATAGGCGGTGCCTAACTTGTGAGCCCTCCATACTTCACTAGCAGCTCATCAAACTCTCTATTCGCAAAGTGACTTCCATTATCATTGATTATCGCTTGAGGTACTCCAAACCGGGACATAATATGTTTCCTAATAAACCTTATGACTACATGTTTGTCATTAGTAGGCGAGGCAATTGCCTCAACCCAATTCGACACGTAATCACAGGCAACAAAGAATGTACTTATTCCGGAAAGAAGACGGATATGGTCCCATGAAGTCTATTCCCCATATATCAAAAACTTCACACACTATTATCGGTTTCTGGGGCATCTCATTTCTCTTTGAGATCCATCCTGAGCGTTGATAGGCATCACACGTCTTTACATACGCATGTGCATCTTTGAAGATCGTGGGCCAGTAGAACCCACTTTGTAGCACTTTCAACTCTGTTCTCTCACCCGAGAAGTGGCCACCAACCTCTTTATCATGGAAGAATGAGAGGATACTCACTATCTCACTGTCATCAACACATATCCTCAGAATCCCATCCGCGCATAACCTAAAAAGTAAGGGGTCCTCCCACACATAACGGTTCACCTCACTATAGAATTTCTTTTTCTGGTTCTCATCAAACTCGGGATCTACGAACCCACACTCATGATAGTTGACAAATGGTGCATACCACGGGTTCCCTTTCTTCCCTCTCTGCATAAAATTTCCTTGCTTAACCGGGAGCATCGTATCCACTACGAACAACTGCTCATCCCGAAAGCGGTCATCTATGTCAACGTTAGTAAGGCATCTCTCCTCACCCGGTTCCATCCTACTCAGGTGGTCAGCTACCACATTCTCACATCCCTTCCTATTCTTAATCTCTACGTTGAATTCTTGAAGTAGCAAGATCCACCTCAATAAGCGTGGTTTTGCGTCCTTCTTAGCGAACAGATATTGCAACGCAGCATGGTCTGTATGAACTATGACTTTCGACCCAACTAAGTACGACCGGAACTTATCGAAAGCAAAAACGATGGCTAGAAGTTACTTTTCAGTGGTAGCATACTTTTGTTGAGCTGGATTTAGGGTGTGACTCGCATAGTAGATAGGTCGAAACAGCTTATCGACCTTCTGACCTAGGACCACTCCTACAGCATAGTCACTCGCATCGCACATGACTTCAAACTCCTTGGACCAGTCATGTGCCACTAAGATAGGAGCTGAAGTAAGAAGTTTCTTAAGTGTTCTAAAGGCATCTAAACATGCCGCATCAAAAACACCGGGAGCTCCCTTCATCAACTGAAGGGTAAGAGGTCTAGCAATTTGGGAAAACCCCGGGATGAACCTACGATAAAAACCTGCATGACCCAAGAATGATCTTAGGGTCTTCAGATTTGTGGGCATAGGAAACTTAGCTATTGCCTCTATCTTAGCTTTATCTACCTCTATTCCCTTCCCCGACACTTTTTGTCCTAACACAATTCCCTCAGTGAGCATGAAATGACACTTCTCCCAATTTAGAACTAGGTTTGTCTCTCCACAACGCTCAAGCACCTTATCAATGTTAGACAAACACTCATCAAAAGTGTCACCAAAAACACTAAAGTCATCCATAAAGACTTCCATAAACCGTTCTATCATATCAATAAAAATGGCGACCATGCATCGCTGGAACTTCGCAGGTGCATTACACAACCCGAACGGCATTCTTTTGAATGCGAAGGTGCCATATGGACACGTAAAGGTAGTCTTATCCTGGTCATGTATATCAATGTGGATATGATAGTATCCACTAAAACCATCTAAAAAGCAGTAAAACACATGACCACTTAGACGCTCTAGCATTTGATCAGTAAAAGGGAGGGGGAAATGACCTTTCCTAGTTTTATCTTTAAGCATACGAAAGTCAATACACACCCTATGACCAGTAACTAAACGAGTCGGAATGGGCTCACCTTTATCATTCAGCTCAACAGTGATGCCTCCTTTCTTGGGCACAACTTGCATGGGGCTGACCCACTCACTATCGGATATCGCGTAGATTATCCCTAGTTCCAGCATCTTCACCACGTCTTTCCTTACAACTTCTTGCAAATATGGGTTCAGCCGTCTCTGAAACTGCCGGACCGGCTTGGCGCCCTCTTCAAGGATTATTTTAAGCTTGCAAATATCAGCACTAATCCCCTTGATATCAACCATCTTCCATCCGAAGGCCTTCTTGTGTTTCTTGAGAACATTAATCAACTTGGCTTCCTGCAAAACGGTTAGTGCAGACGAAATAATAAGAGGAAGTAATTTATTAGGTTCTAAAAATACGTACTTTAAATGCTCAGTAAGTGGCTTCAACTCGAGATCAGTTGGTGGTTCCTCGATTGATGGCTTTGGTAGGTTGCCATTCAAACCGAGCTCTAACTTCTTGTTCCATCCCGCGTCGACATAGGCAGTTGCCTCCAAATGATATATCTGAGTTCTCATTCTCGGATCATCATCATCCGCGGTGCTTGACTTCATCAAGCATTCCTCCATCGGCTCTTGGTATCCCTGCAGGTTTGTGTGCTCCAAAATACAAGGATGTATAGCATCAATAGAAAAACAATCACTCTCTTCGCCTCAGGATGTTTCATTGCATTATACACATTAATGGAGACACTCTCTTTCCCGACTCGTAGTATGATTTCCCCCTTCTTAACGTCTATCAAGGTCTCTCCTGTATTCAAGAACGGCCGACCTAACAAAAGAGGATTTTTTGCATCTATGTCCATATCTAAAACTACGAAATCAACGGGAAAAACAAACTTGTCAACCTGTACTAACACATCTTCAGCTACCCGCAAAGGTGTCCTAATAGACCTATCTGCCATCTGTAGGGTCATCCCTGTCGGTTCTAACTTACCCAATCCCAACTTCTCATAAATTCCTCTAGGCATTAGGCTCCCAGAAGCTCCTAGATCACACAGCACATTCTTAAACATTGTCTCTCCAATGGTAATTGGGATGGTAAAGCTACCTCTATCCCGCAACTTAGGGGTATCCTATTCTCAAAAATCGCAGAACACTCCTCACTTAGATGCACCATCTGTTGCATCTTCTCCTTATTCGACAACATTCCTTTCAAAATTTAAAATATAGGGGAATGCTCGAAATAGCCTCTATTAGGGGAATGTTCACCTCTACATTCTTAGGAGATTTAGAAATTTCGCCTGACCTTGGGTCAGTATGTCATTTCTTGGTCCCTTAGGAGGGTAGGGTAAAGTATTAACATCAAAATCAGGGGGAGGAGGAGGAATTCTATTTTGTTTACCGTTTGCTTTAGGCGGCGAGGGCTCTTCTTCTTTGATATCCAAGACCACATAGTCTTTCTTCGGTTTTGCCTCTTCTGATGCCCTCTTCTTTGCCTCCGCCAATGATTTATTTGTGGCTTCTAAATCTTTCCTCATTGCAGCCATTTCCTTCTCAACACTGCCAATTTCCAAATCTTCAATCTCGACTTCACCATACATGGCCCCTTCACGGTCAACTATCCTATCTTTCTCGGCTCTCTCAGTTTCCACTTTCTCTGCCCACAGTTCTTTCTTCTTATCACTTGGCCCAACCACTTTACCACTTCGTGTGAACACAACATTCACAGCCTTTGGGTTTCTCTCAGTATTGCTCAGGAGCCCACCACTCAGATTTGTCTTTAAAGTGTCAGTTATTTGCCCTACTTGGGTCTCCAAGTTCCGAATAGCAGAATGGGTTGCTACTTTCTGTTCCATAGTGTTCTTGTTCAACTCAGAAACACTCCTATCCAATATTTCCAAGAGCATCTCAGTGGGAGTCTTCTGAGCACCAGAATTGTTCGATTGCTGATTGTTATGGTGGAGATGAGAATTCGGGTGTTGATAGGTGCCAGACTTGTTATTCCTGGGCGGCAGGCTTGCTTGCTGATTTTTATTGTTCTGCTGGCCCTGATTTTGACTCCATCCTTGATTCTGGCCCCAATTCTGACCTTGCTGTTGCTGTTGGCCTTGTGATTGAGATTGCTGATTCTGGTTATTCTGATAGTTGCCCTAGTTCTGATTCTGGTAGGAATTTTGACTCTGGGGGTCTTGGTTCCAAGGTCGGTTATATGAGCTTTGGTTTTGTCTAAAACCTTGGCTTTGATTATTGTTACGATTCCAGTTTTGATTCTGCCCCTGATTCTAACCTTGACCTTGCTGATTCTGATTCCACTGGCCCTCACTACCTTGTCCAACATAACTCACATCATATTGCTATGAATCATCACCCATACCATACTCTATTGGCGACCCTTGCTGCTTGTTGAAATTCTGATTCCACTACTGTTGCTGACCAAACTCTAGCTGATTTGTATTCATCTGCCCTATTGCATACATATTCATCTTCTGCTGATCATTCTGGCTTCCCAACTGTTGTTGTGCTGGGGTAGATGTCAAATGTTGTGGGTAAGTGAATTTTTTCGACGATGTACACTCCATTGCTGAGTGTCCACCCCCACAGAGTTGGTATTGCTGTGCCTTCTTTCTATCCAGCTCCATTTGGTCCATCTTCAGTACCATTTCTTGCATCTTATCATGCATGGCTGTCTCTCTATCCAACTCTTCTTTCAATGACTTTACACTTTCCATTAGAGCCTTCTTCTTTTTCCTAGATGACCCCCATTGCCCTTCTCCATAAGCCATATTCTCAATCTGTCTCATAGCTTGATCCGGCGTTCAGCTTGTTCTGGTCCACTGGCTCTAAGGCTCTAAACAATACAATTTCCTGCTCAACTGTGGAAAAACCGTGTCGAGGGCATCTCTTTAGTAGACCCCTAAACCTCTCATATGTTTCCTTCAGTGTCTCTCCCTCGGGACCATCAAACGAAGAGATTTCTTCTTTCAAATCGAAAAATCTTAGCTGGAGGAAAGTACTTCCTCAGAAACACTATAACCACATCCACCCATGTTTGTAACGAATCATTAGGCAATGAATCATACCAATCCTTAGCATCCTCTCAAAGTGCAAATGGGAAAACTATCAGCTTTATCGCCTCGTCACTTACCCTATTATACTTTATTGTCCTACAAATCTGAAGGAAGTGATCCAAAAAACTATTCGGGTTCTCAGTTGACTTCCCGTGGAACAAGGCGTGTTCCCCCAACATGTTCAAGATATTCTGATTTATGTCCATGTGGTTGGCATTGATAGGGGGCACTCTAATTGAATTGTTCCCTGTAACTTCCTGTAGGGTAGTCACGTAATCTCGGCAGACTCTCTGTCCCTTTACCTGCTAAGCCCTCTACGGCTGGTAATTCTGCTGTGGTTGCTGTTGATTAAACTGCTACATAGGTGGTTGCCGAGCATATGGGTTTTGGAACCCCTGTTGGTTTCCCTGATTCCTTAGCATCTGCAGTACTCAGTTTACAGTAGCTTGATCGAGTTCTGGCTGGAAGTTCTCGGCATTCTGTCCTCTCCTGGTCTGTCCAATTCATGTTCTTTGATTGAATTGTGGGGTAATCAACTGTTGTAACACTGTATCGTTCCCTTTTAACTGTTCTACACGAGGGTCCCTCGATGGAGTTTACAACGGCAGTGTTGCATTACCACCAGTAGTGTTCGATGTTTGCCCTGGTGCATTATGTTCATTGTAGAGATCACTGGTATCTCTACCGTTCATTATATCCTCCCTTTCTTCAGAGGAATCTGAGATAGAGCTTTCTACTACCCCTTTTTCATCAAACAGAGGGTTCGGACTTGCAATCAGAATTTCTTGTTGGCGTTGACTATTTCTGTGGTGTGCAAAAGTTTCAATCTCTTCAATCGGCTCGATAAGAGGTTGTTTTGAAGATTGGGTCATGCACTGTAATATAGGAAACAACAAGAAAACAAAATAAAAATGACCTAAGCCCAAGCTTTCGGGCAACTTAAAAGATTTCAGACGTTACTCCCCGACAACGGTGCCAAAATTATTGAGAGCAAAATACTTAACTGCTGACTTTCACCGATAGAGTATCGGGTCAACCGGAGTATAGTGGTCACAAGGTCGTATCCACAAGGAGTAATGTCTAAGTACCAAAGCTGACGTAGAACTTAGTTCCGGTCAATCAAAGGTGGAAAGATCTTATACTAGTGCAGAAATAAAGATTAAACTACCGGTTTGGCTTCTAGTTATTAGAAGGCATAGCCAAACTATGATCCCACGAGCTACTTTTACCCCTAAGGAAATACTTGACAGGGAGCGTGCCTTAACCAACCTACCTATCCTAAGTAGTTTAATGACATCCACGGCTGCCAACTCCTAATACTAGTGATTAGACTGAACAACTCGATCTAACCACCCAATGTGAAGCTAACCAACTCTCCCTTTAGAAAACCGATTATCCTAACATGATTAAGGTCTAGAGTTGCTCGAACAACAATGACAAACCTCTGTATTGGAAACGGTCCTAACAACTAGGCCAAATCTACGCAACGATCCCAAAACCCCTTTTCCAACATCTCACCACAAAATACATCTATAAGTTCGATGTGTGTGACAGTGAACCAGGTGATCAATCTAATTCAAAGAAGTTATATTAAGTTTTAGGACGTGGATTAATCATTAAAACATTCAATTACGCACTACACAGCTCCCAATCTCGTCCCCTTAGGGTTTTCACTCGCTTTCACATAATTCGGCTACACATGCAAATAGCTACTTCTAATTATGCTAACAAACAGAATAGAGATTGAAATCATGCTAGAAATAATAAAAGAAGAATAATTCATTACCATATAACTGACGAAAATCTGATCCACAAAGTATTGAAGAAATAATTGCTCTAAAAATTCGAATCGTTGATCTTGAAACGTAAATCTAAGCTATAGGAAGTGTGATTGTTGGTCCCAGAGAAGGGTAAAACTATAGTCAGAGGGGGTGAATTACTATAGTGGAGTTTCAAAAACATTTCTTGTATTTAAAAGTTTTTGGGCAGCGGATAAGTCCCTTCTTACTATGTTGTTTCAAAGTAGTTTGGACAATCACAGATATAGATTATAATTTATGCAATTTAAATGAATGCAGTAAAGTAGATTGCAGAAAGTAAATTGACACAAGGCTTATAGTGGTTCAGGGTGGTGTAATCCCTTAATCCACTCTTCTCTTGTGATGATTGGAGGAATTCACTATTGTTTTCATAGATACAATAGTATGATTGTCCTTGACTTCCCAAGCTTCACAATATACAAGACTATCACTCCTTGACTGCAACTGCTTCAGTGATTCAGTCTCTTTCACTGCTCCTTGAGATCAAATCCTTCAGCAGCTATCACAAGCACAACTCCTTCTCAGATGACTTCTGATTCAGTTGCTTCAGTTTATTGTGAATGAGATTCACAAACTTGATTGATCAATCTCAGTGCTGAATATGAAATTGTAGTTTGGATGTCTGAGTTGATCTGTAGATAAAATCCTTGTAAGTTCAGAGAGAAGGCTTTTCAAAGTGACAGAGTTTCTGCTTAGTTTTCTTTTTCTTATCGTTGTTTTTATCTGTCTGTCAATGCCTTCTATTTATAGCCTTGAGTATCCTTGATTTGAAATTCCATCCGTTGGCTATATTTATGAGGGGAATAATCCTTGATTTTATTCTTGATTCCCCCTTAATTAAATTCTCCTTGATTTCAGTGATCGGATTTTTCCTTCAAATGTTTAGCAGAAAATCCGTCCTTGATTGATCCTCTATTGATTGTGCATTAAATGCATGTTCCTCTGAATCTTCATCATATTTCAATTCTCTTCTGATAAGGATTACTTCGCTGTTCTTTGAATGGTGAAGTGATCCATCTGACTTTGCCGTTTAGATCTTCCTTCACTGTTTTTCCTTCACTTTACCGAAAGTCAGTTTACTCTGCCAATTCACTGTTTCTTTCATCACTTCAGTTTAAGGTGAATCTTTGTACTTCACTAATCATTGATTTGGGTGAGATCAGTGTACACCATATTTGAACAATGAATTTCATCACTTGAAACATACTTAGACTTATCCAAGGTCATCACAGACATCCTTGGTTATAAGTCATACCATTAAGTCTTCACTGCTTTTCTGCTGGTGCTTGGCTGGCTTCACTCTGTCGAAAGTCCGTTTTACTTTGCCGTCCTACCAACTAGTACAATACTTGTCTGACTTAACTTATACAATATGTCAGACTCTAAGTAAGGACTTATACAGAGAATTCTAACTTATTTCAGGCTTGCTACAACATCTAGTATGGCCATCATCAAAACATAATAAAAATGTTCCTAACAATTTCCCCCTTTTTGATGATGCCAAAACCCTCATAAGCCTGAACATAAGTAAGCCAATTTTTCATAATAATCAACAGAACAAAAATTCAACAATTTTATTCATCCATTCAAGGGTAATAAGTTCAAAAATTTATTCAAGTGTTACAAACTACATTTTGCTTAATTCAGCCTTTACCTTTTGAATTTGTAGTCTGAACCTCTTCAATGTCTTTCCAATCAATTTCTGGAAACTTCCACTTCCAGTATGCCATAGAAGTGTATTTTGATACTCCCTTGAATACTTTCTTGGCAAAGAGTCTGTTGAAATCTTGCATGGTCTCATTTGCCCAAGGTTCTTCAATGTACTTCTCAAGTCTCTCCCTAGCTTCAGCAACATGTGAGTCAGCAAACTTGAGACTTTTGTAGAGACTCCACTGCTCCTGTTTGTCCATTCTACCCATAGGGTTGAAGAATTTTGCCATATAGTTGAAGTCTTCTTGTTGTTCAGTTGGCAAGTCTTCTGGTCCTTTTGCTGAAAGTGGTATGGCTGAACTTGGTTTGCTGTTGGATTGTTTAGAAGTGCAAACTCTCTCTTGACATCATTATAGAGTATGGCCATATCAGTTCTCATCCTTTCATCTTGATAGCTTAGCCAATCAGCCCATGCTTTATCTTGTGAGAGATGAGGATAAAGTCCTTCCTGTACTCTGAAAAATTCTCTTACATGGTCCAGTACATCTGCTTCATATTCTGCTTTGCTTTTGTGACCAGTGTATGTTCTGTGCCCACCAGTGTATCTGGAGCTGCTGCTGCCTCTGCTGGTGTTTCCTCTGGTGCTGAGTCTGTGTTGACTTGCTGATCCTCTTGGTTGACTAGATCCTTGCCTTTGCTGTTGGCCGGATCTGTCTCCGTCATCATCTCTTCTTTGCATAGGAAAAGGAAATCCAGTGTAGGGTTCATTTAGGGCTCTTTCTCTTACTTCTCTAGCCCTCCTTTGCTGTTCTTCTGCTTTATTTCTAATCCTTATTTCTCTGTCCCTTGCTCTCAGTTGTTCTTCAGTGAAGTTTGGGGGTCTAATAGTTGATCCTTCAGGCTTATCCTGATTTCCCCCCTTTTTGGCAGCATCATCCCTCTGCTGGAGTAAGATGCTATTTGTTGCCTCTGCCGTTCCAATCAGAGAGTCCAGCTTTGATTCGATGGATGTGAATCTGCAAGATTGTTTGTGATGTTAATGTTGAGTTGTCTCATCATGTCTTCTTGGCGTTGAACAACAATGTTCTGTGCCTCGATGTATTCAACAATGGCCTCAAATTTTCGCTCAATGGAGTAGCTTTTGTCATTGAATGCCGAGGTCATAGATCTAAGATACATGGCTTGCTGCTCTAGTTCTTCTGCCAGTTGATCTGCTGCTTTTTCAAAGGTTTCATTCGAGATACCAGTGGCCAGCATAGAGAGTTTGTGCCGGATGTCAGCTGGTTCTGGGTCTGTTTGCTGTCCTTTGTCTTGGTGCTGAGTTACATCTACATGGGAATCCAAGTCTTCAAGAATTTGTGTAGATGTGTATGCTGGTGTGGCTTGAGCTGCTATTCCCCTTGCTCTGTGCTGGTGATTGTCTTGACTGGAGTGGTAGCAGCTGAGCCAGTGTCCACTATGTTTATGCTGTCAGCCGGAGTTGCATCAGATAGTGGTTGAGTGGTTTTCTTAGCTGGTGTTGTTGACTTGTGGGATGCATGTGCTGTAGGAAAGTGCTTAGAAGAATGTCATCATCAATTGCATCCGGTGTAGGAGTAACCTCTTCTCCTTGTTTGTCATGATAATCAGCATGATGGTCATCATTATCATTGTCATCCTGATCATCTCCGTAATCTTGATCAGTGTTATCATCATCATCTCTACCATCTTTTGAGTCATCATTGTGGCTGTTAGAGATCTGGGGCAGTTTTACCTTTGCTGCATCTACCATGTCCCAGAGAGGAGATTCATCAAGTACACCAACCAGAGTGATGATTCCCAGAAAATTGAAGAGCCATGCTTCCTCCGCAAGCATGCGTTCTGAATCTCGAATCTGATTTCTGGAATCGCCTTCTTTCCATTCAAGATATTCTGCAATTCGATCATCAATATCGTTTGCAGACAATTGTGCAGGCTCTTCTGGAGATTCCTCATCATCTCCTGTGTCTCATGTGATTTCCTCATTTAGAGGTTGTTCATCCTCACTTTCATTTTCTTCTCCATGTTGTTCTGCCTCAACATCAGTGTCCTCTTCTTATTCTTCTTCTTCATCGATTAATTTTCCAAAGGCTGTCTTGTCCAAATTGCGTTGAACCTTTTGTTTCTTTCTTTGACCGGAGGGATGAGTTGTTGTTTTCTTTCTCTTCCCTCCTCCTGCTTGTTTTTGCTATTTAACATAAGTAAACATGACCTTAGACTCATGCAGTTTGTGAAGTTGTACAACAGGGACTTTGAGACATTGCATCAGATAGTGTAACTGAATCCCATATGACTTTTTTAACCCAGAATTGTCCTTTCTTCGTCTTTCCTTCTGTTGTTCCCTTGTTGGCTGCTTTAACTTCACCTTGAATTTGTTCTTTGAGTCTTAAAAAGAAGTATTTTGCCCAATTGAACTCCAGATTGTTGTAGATGATTCCCATTAATCGCATTCTGATTTCTGTCATGGCATTATTTGCTCCCAGCTTTCCTTCGATGGTTTTGCCAATTAGGGCACTGAATTCACTGAATGGCTTCTTTAAAGCGGATCTAAGACAATTGACTTTCTTTGATCCTGGGTTTGCCTGTTTGGAGATGGTTACCCATAAATCATCCAGGTTTTGTGGTACCAAGGTTAATTTTGCTTGACCCTTATTTGAAAGTTTAAGATGTTTTCGGATTACCTTTTCTGTAATCACTATGTCTTTTCCGTTGACAGATGCAACGATCTTATCTTCTTCCCATTCGTCACCTTCTGCTGCAAGGGCCCAGAGATGTATTTTGCAGATTTCCAGAAAGAAATTAGACTTTCATAGCAGACTTCGGTTACTGGGGGATTGAGAAAGGTTGATAATTTTAGGTTTTTGCATCCAACTGCCAGTCGTTTTGCTTCATCATCATCTCCACAAAGCTTTAAGTAGTGTTCTTCTTGGAAGAATGATCCAGTGGCAATCGATTTTTCATACCCAGTTTCGGTGGTTGAGGAGGATGAAGCCATTTTTGGATGTTAAAAGAATTTTTGAGAGTGAAATGTGAATTTACAGAGGAATGTATGATATGCAAGGGAGTGTGAAAATTTCTGAAAATTTCTAAGTGTAGTTTATATAGGATGATTTGGGTAGTGTGAACGTGGTTTGAATGTGGAAGGATTTTATGACATAATGGCGTGATTTTGTGTATGTAAATCGCGATATTCGAGTGAAGTGGGGGAGTGGATTGTGGTAAGTAATGATAGAGCCCGGGAATCGAGGCGTTTGTAATTCAAAGAAAATAATATAATTACCTCCATAATTATAAATTGATCTCCATGTGTGAAATCATCTTCAGGATAATCTTCCATAACTCCCTTATTCTCTACGTGTAAAAAAGTAGATTTTGTTCACACTGTTATTTTACCCATGATTCTAATCTTTATTTCGGTGAAGTGCCTTGGCTGGCCACTTAGTCGGTGTTGTGACTCTTTCACTGAGCCGCTTTTCTTTCTTGTTCCAAACAATCAGTTAAGTCAACTTTGCTGGATACCTGTGCCTTACTTGCTACATCTCCTGTAACGGAAAAGGTTTGAACATCTGATTAAGTTACTTAGCTGATTACTCCAGTTAGCCGCTCTTTGGTACTTAGTCGATTTCAATCATTCCTAACTCAGTTCTCAACATGCTAAATCTTTCATGACTGAGTGGTTTAGTGAAGATGTCAGCCAATTGATCTTCAGTGGGCATGTATTTTAGAATGATATCTCCTTTTTCAAAATGATATCTGATAAAATGATGTCTTACATCAATGTGCTTTGTTCTTGAATGCAACACTAGATTTTCAGTAATAGATATTGCACTTGTGTTATCACACATGATTGGAATTGTTTTCTCCTCCACTCCATAATCCCTTAGCTGTTGTCTAATCCAAAGTACTTGTGCACAACAACTGCCTGCTGCTATATATTCTGCTTCGGCTGTTGATGTAGATATGGAGTTTTGCTTTTTGCTAAACCATGAAATTAGTCTGCTGCCTAGCATTTGACAAGTTCTAGATGTGCTTTTTCTATCTATTTTGCATCCAGCATAGTCAGAGTCTGAATATGATATCAACTTGAATCCTCCATCTTTTGTATACGAAATCCCTACATTGATAGTGTTTTTCAGGTATTTGATTATTCTTTTGGCTGCTAGAAGATGTGATTCTTTTGGTTGAGCTTGAAATCTTGCACATACTCCTACTGCAAATGCTATATCAGGTCTGCTTGCAGTTAAGTATAGTAGGGATCAATGATTCCTCTATACATTTTCTGATCAACATCCTTTCCAGTTTCATCATTTCCAAGAATGACTCTTGCACACATTGGTGTATCTGTTGTGCCACTTGTATCCATACCATACTTGTGTATTAAGTCTTTTGTATACTTGGCTTGACTAATAAAAATTCCATCCTTCATTTGCTTTATTTGAAGGCCAAGAAAATAATTCAGTTCTCCCATCATGCTCATCTGAAATTTGCTCTTCATCAGATTTGCAGATTTCTCACATAACTTTTCATCCTCTGATCCAAAGATGATGTCATCAACATAGATTTGTACTAGCAATGTGCTTGTTCCTTCCTCTAGTTTGAATAGAGTCTTATCTATAGTTCCCTTGTTGAATCCATTCTTGATCAGAAATTGTGATAGTGTTTCATACCAGGCTCTGGGTGCCTGTTTGAGTCCATAAAGAGCTTTCTTTAGTTTGTATACTTTGTCTTCTTTTCCTTTGAGTTGGAAACCAAGGGGTTGTTCCACATATACTTCTTCTTCCAAAAGTTCATTCAGAAATGCACTCTTGATATACATTTGATAGACTTTGAAATCTTTGTGTGCAGCAAAAGCTAGAAAAAGTCTGATTGCCTCCAATCTTGCTACTGGTGCAAATGTTTCATCATAATCTATTCCTTCTGCTTGAGAATAGCCTTTTGCAACTAGCCTTGCTTTGTTTCTGACAACAATTCCTTGCTCATCCATCTTGTTTCTGAATACCCATTTTGTTCCAATGATGTTGGCCATATCTGGTCTGTCAACAAGTTCCCAGACTTCATTTCTTTCAAATTCATTTAGTTCTTCTTGCATGGCTATGATCCAATCTTCATCTTGAATTGCATCATCTATTGTCTTGGGTTCCACTTGTGATAGAAAACATGTTAACATATGCTCCAGTTGTCTTATGGTACTTACTCCTGTGTGAATATCTCCAATAACTTGTTCTTCAGGATGATCTCTTGCCAATTTAGGTCTGGTTGAAGTTGTTCTTCACTTGGTGCTTCTGTAATTTCATGTTGTGCATGAGCTTCAAGTTCTGGTGCTTCTTCTATTGTATTGACTTGTGGCTCATCTTGATTTCCAAAATTGTGATGCAGAATAGTTGCTGGTACTGTTGTATTCATACACACTTGTCTTTGTGCTGCTTCTTCTTCTTGTTCTTGAAGACTTTCACCATTTGTATTTGGTTCATCAAAGACTACATGTATTGATTCTTCAATCACCAATGTTCTTTTGTTGAGTACTCTGAATGCTTTGCTGGTGTGTGAGTATCCCATAAAGATTGCTTCATCAGCCTTTTCATCAAAGGCATGCGGCTGATTCCTGTTCAAAACTAAACATTTTGATCCAAACATATGTAAATATGAGATATTAGGTTTTCTACCATTCCATATTTCATATGGAGTCTTTCCATGATGTTTGTTGATAATTGATCTGTTTTGTGTATGTCATCTTGTGTTTCTTTGCTTGACCCAAAATCTCTTTGGCAAGCATGCTTCGCAATCATTGTTCGATCGCTTCTTTGAGAGTTTTGTTTCTTCTTTTCGCTACACCATTTTGTTGTGGGGTTCCTGCTGCAGATAATTGATGCAGTACTCCATTTTCTTCACAATAGGTTCTTATAATTTCATTAATAAATTCAAAGTGCCTCTATCTCGATCCGATCTTGATGATTTTCGAGTTCTTTCTCATTTTGGAGTCTTCTTAACAAATCGGCGGCTTTTTGAGTGTCTCTTTCTTCTTGTTCATGAAGATGGTCCAGTGTATTTTGAGTAGTCATCCACCACTACCAGGGTGTATTTCTTACCACTTACACTTATTGGTGTGACTGGTCCAAACAGGTCCATATGCAACAGATGTAGAATTCTTGTTGTTGATTGATAGGGTTTTGACTTGAAAGAACTTTTGATTTGTTTCCCTTTCTGACATGCATCACATAGACTTTCTTTCTTGAATGTGATCTCTGGGAGGCCTTCAAATAACTTGTTCTTTGATAATTTGTTGATGGTCGTTAGATTCAGGTGATTTAGTCTTATATGCCATAACCAGCTAGTTGACTGTTTGTTTTTGACAAACAAACATGTTTCTGCCTTGGTTGTTTTCCAATCCACCACATACTTTTTATATTTTCTTTTTCCTACAAGTACTACTGTGTTGGTTTGGCTGTGAATGACTTTGCATCCTTCCTTGCTTAAGTGCACATTATAGCCTTTGTCACAAAATTGACTAATGCTCATCAGATTGAAATTAAGTCCCTTGACATATGCCACATTTTGAATCATCAGATTGTTCTTGAGCATTGTGCCTTCCCCCTTAATCTTGCCAGGGTTTTCTTTGCCTCCAAATGAGACATTGGGTCCATCAAAAGCTTTGAATCAGTGATCCATCTCTTGTTTCCTGTCACGTGTCTGGAACATCCACTGTCTATGTACCAGACATCCTACAAAACAATTTAATTAATTTTAGGTACCCAACACTTTTTGGGTCCACACCTGTTAGCAGTCATGCCTCCTACTCCAAGTGTATAGCCAAATGTTCTTCTTTTTGGATAGTTAAAGTCATCAACTTCATATATATAAGGCATGGTAGAATAGCTTCTAGTATTTCTACTGAAATTATTCTGATACTTTTCTCTACTTTTTGGTGCATTTGTATCCTTCTTCACTCTCCAATATGCAGTGGGAAACCTGACTTCCTTCATGTGTCTAGGAGTATACCTAGTTTGATTTTTCTTAAGCACATGATGCATATTACGGAATGGTTTCTTCTTGTATTTTGGAGGTGCGACATTCCAATCATCCTCTGAAGGATAAAGTCTTTCTTTACCTTTCAGAAAGTCCTTGCTTTTGATTGACTTGATTGATGATTTAGTCTACCGTTTTACTGCACTAGGTTTTGACTTCACCGGTACAGGATGAGTGGTTGAGACCATGGTCTGTCCCTTTCTGAATTTTTGTTCAATGTTGATCCTGGATTTAGAATTGTGTTGACCATTGTTTCTACTCTCATCCTGACTGTTGTAGCCAAGACCAGATCTGGATCCAAACCTTTTTGAGGGTTTGTAAATTGGTTCATTTGTTATCTTAACTGGTAGGGGGATTTTCTCAACTGATCTGTCAATAGCAGATGTATGAACCTCTGCTGTTTGTTGATCATTTGGGTAGATCTCCTTACTAGTTAGTTCAGCTTTTGCTTTATCCAGTTCTTTCTTTAATCTTTTATTTTCATTTCTTAGATCCTTGCATTCCTTTTCCAGAATTTCATGATTCATTTCAATTTCATCAAATTTAGTCATGAGATTTTGGACTAGGTCTGCTGGATCTAAAGGGAGAATAGAAGATTGTGCAGTGTTAGATGTGGATGCATTTGATGAAGAGTAAGAGCTAGATGTTACCTCAGTTTCATCTGATTCTTTGGCCATTAGACATAGGCTTGTTTTCTCAATGTCTGAGCTATCACGTTCATCTTCATCTAATTCTTTGGTCATGAGGCATAGACATGCTTTTTCATTGTCTGAGCTGTCTTCTTCATCACTGTTATCTGAGTTATTATCAGATGATTCTTCATTCTTTTCACTGCTAGATTCAGCCTTGAGTGCTTTCCTGCCTTTCCTCTTTTCGGATGCTTTGTATTTCTTCTTTTCATCATCTTTATCATTTTCTTCAGGACAATCAGCCTTGAAGTGACCTTTCTTGTTGCAGTTGAAGCATCTGTATTCATCATATTTTTTCTTCATGTCTTTGTTTGAGCTTGACCTCTTGTTTGATGACGAGTTTCCTTTGAATGGCTTCTTTTTGCTAAACCTATCAAAACGTTTAACTAATAAAGCTACCTGTTCTTTAAGTTCATGCGTCTCTTTGCTGATACAATCGGCAAAGTTACTTTGCTGGGGTGCAATCAATACAGTGGATTTTGTGTCTCTGCCGGGGCACCATCTTCACCGTTCAGTTCGAATTCATGAGCCTTAAGTTGGGACATCAGTGTCAGAGTGTCAGTGCTTGCAAGGTTTGTGGTTCCTCTGATTACTGATGTTATGATCTTCCATCTTTCAGGTAAGCCTCTCAAGACCTTTAAGCATACTTCTTTCTGGGGATATGTGTCCAAGCTGTTGCAGTTCACTGATGATGCTAGAGAATTTGTTGTCCATTTGATCATTGGATTCACCAGTCTTCATTTTGAAATTTTGAAATTTCTGTTTTGCAACAGATAATTTGTTTTCTTTAACTGCTTTAGATCCTTCATTTATCAATGCTAGCTTGTCCCACATCTCCTTTGCTGTTTTGCAATCTTTGATTCTCATGAACATGTTGCTATCTAGAGTCTTCAAAATCATATCTTTTGCAACAAAGTCTAGATTTGCTCTTCTCCTGTCATCCTTGGTCCAATCTTTCTTGGGTTCTATTTCCTTTCCTTGATCTGCTCCTATAGATACCACAGTCATGATCATGATTGGTCAATCGTTGATTACGTCCAGCATCTCCTCATGAGTTGCTGCAAGAAGAGATAGCATTCTTATTTTATAGTCGTCAAAATTATTAACATTGAAAACATGTACTTTTGACATAAAGTTTGAGGAATCCATAAGTACAAATAATAGATTTAAATGTGAATGAGTAGACAACTCAGATTTGAAAACTACTTTGAAAATATGTGATCTCCTTGTTACCAGAAATTAGATCTGAACAGGTTCTGATACTAGGAACACTTCTCCGATACCAATTGTTGGTCCCAGAGAAGGGTAAAACAATAGTCAGAGGGGGGGGGTGAATGACTATAGTGGAGTTTCAAAAACTTTTCTTGTATTTAAAAGTTTTTGGGCAGCGGATAAGTCCCTTCTTACTATGTTGTTTCAAAGTAGTTTGTACAATCACAGATATAGATTATAATTTATTTAAATGAATGCAGTAAAGTAGATTGCAGAAAGTAAATTGACACAAGGCTTATAGTGGTTCAGGGTGGTGTAATCCCTTAATCCACTCTTCTCCTGTGATGATTGGAGGAATTCACTATTGTTTTCACAGATACAATAGTATGATTTTCCTTGACTTCTCAAGCTTCACAATCTACAAGACTATCACTCCTTGACTGCAACAGCTTCAGTGATTCAGTCTCTTTCACTGCTCCTTGAGATCAAATCATTCAGCAGCTCTATCACAAGCACAACTCCTTCTCAGATGACTTCTGATTCAGTTGCTTCAGTTTATTATGAATGAGATTCACAAACTTGATTGATCAATCTCAGTGCTGAATATGAAATTGTAGTTCTGATGTCTGAGTTGATCTGTAGATAAAATCCTTGTAAGTTCAGAGAGAAGGCTTTTCAAAGTGACAAAGTTTCTGCTTAGTTTTCTTTTTCTTATCGTTGTTTTTATCTGTCTGTCAATGCCTTCTATTTATAGCCTTGAGTATCCTTGATTTGAAATTCCGTCCGTTGGCTTTATTTATGAGGGGAATAATCCTTGATTTTATTCTTGATTCCCCCTTAATTATATTCTCCTTGATTTAAGTGATCGGATTTTTCCTTCAAATGTTTAGCAGAAAATCCGTCCTTGATTGATCCTCTATTGATTTTGAATTAAATGCATGATCCTCTGAATCTTCATCATATTTCAATTTTGTTCTGATAAGGATTACTTCGCCATTCTTTGAACGGTCAAGTGATCCATCTGACTTTGCCGTTTAGATCTTCCTTCACTATTTTTCCTTCACTTTGCCGAAAGTCAGTTTACTCTACCGATTCACTGTTTCCTTCATCACTCCAGTTTAAGGAGAATCTTTGTACTTCACAAATCATTGATTTGGGTGAGATCAGTGTACACCATATTTGAACAATGAATTTCTTCACTTGAAACATACTTAGACTTATCCAAGGTCATCACAGACTTCCTTGGTTATAAGTCATACCATTAAGTCTTCACTGCTTTTCTGCTGGTGCTTGGTTGGCTTCACTCTGTCGAATGTCTGTTTTACTTTGCCGTCCTACCAACTAGTACAATACTTGTCTGACTTAACTTATACAATATGTCAGACTCTAAGTAAGGACTTATACAGAGAATTCTAACTTATTTCAGGCTTGCTATAACAGCTAGTATGGTCATCATCAAAACATAATAAAAATGTTCCTAATAGTGTAGAATCAAAGGATGTGAACTAAGGAACCAAAGGATCAAAGTATGATCAACCTACACTAAAACCGCACCAAAATCGCCCAAAATATTCCTAAGGTATAAAAACTGCTGAATGAAAGAATAGGGCTGCGTATTTATAGTGCTAGGTCAAAATCTACTGCTGTCGAGGGCAAACACCTGTTTGCCTCATGGTGAATTCCCGTTTCCTGGAAATCTGATTCTTGATTAGGGCTTGTTCTTCAGTGAACCAGCGTTTGGATTCTTTGAACGCTTGGTTGGTGGATTATGACTTGAGGGCAAATGCCCATTTGGATTGTCTTGAACGCCCGTTTGCTGAATCTGAGCTCAGTATTCGAGCTGAACCCATCCAAACGCCAGTTTGGGGGTAATTTGGCCACTTGTTCATCTTCTAACCCAACTTTCAGTATCGAATGCTAACTTGACAGACGCTCGTTTGGACTGGCCAAACGCCAGTTTATGCTGATATCACATTATTTAACTAGAGCTCGCTGCAAACGCTCGTTTGGAGTAAGCCAAACGCTTGTTCGACCCAATTTCCTTTCAAACTTGCATTTTCTCCATTTCAATGCTACTTTCGTGCCTTGAACATGTTTCTCATTCCAAAATATCACCTTCCGGGCCCTCGACCCACCTAGGTCCTGCAATAACGTATACGAACAAAACTCCACGTGTAATTCCGCAAGACAAAAGTGCTCGGAAAAGAAGTAAATATCGTCAAAAGGGCGGAGTTTACTATCAATATGACATTTTAACTCCCCGTGCATATAACTCTCGATATTACTCTCGAAACGGTCTATATCTACCCAGAACATACCAATAAAGTGATAAACGGGGGCTAGATCACATACAAAAGTGCAGTGAAGTTGACTCCCATCAGCAACAAGATCAGAAGCAAAATTCAGGAAAACAAAAGAAGGATGATGGTCCTAAGGGACATATACCTTAACACCATAAAACTGGCAATTCTAGTGGATCAGTAAGAACGAGAAGTGAAGCTAGCAAGAGGGAGGAAGTGGTTGGTGGCATTGATGGGAGTCAAATTGAAGTGTATTTCTTATATGAGATTACCTCCTTTTATGAGTTATTCATGGTTATTTTGGGCTATTATGGGTAGGATATGAACGATATTCACTTATATGCATGTTTCGAGACTAAAGGCGTTTTCTTCCTAAAAAATTGTGTTTTATGTGGATTTCATTACATTTCCGTCAATGTATATTATGCCTTGGTGTTCGTGTCGTTGTTTTCAGGCTTATATTGATGTATAAGGTCGAGAATAAGGAAGAGAGTCTCGAAAAGAATGAGATTTGGGGCCAAGGAGGAGAAAAGAGTGAAGAATCATTGAAGAAATCTAAACCAGTCACTTCAGGGGCATTTTGGTCACACTTAGAGACATTTTCAGGTAGCGTTGTCATGATGAAAGTTTTAGAGCGTTGAATTAGCTTTCCAACGCATTCTGAATCATATCATTTGGAGGCATAGAAGTGATGTTATGATGAAAATATTGAAGCCTACCCCAAACTAGCGTTTGGCCAACTCAAACTGGCGTTCACATGATACTGAAAGTTGGGTTTTCAGGCAAACTAGCGTCCAAATCACCTCAAACGCACGTTTGGATGGTTTTGGCCCGACTCGTATAAGGCAACTGGCGTTTGCAAGGATGCAACTGGCGTTTGCGAGGATGCAAACTAGCGTTTGGCCCCGACAACATCAGATTCGCCGTACCTGTCCATTAATCTTTATTTTGACCCATCTTGGTGGCATTTTCTGGCCAAGTTGTCTGCATGAAAGTTGTAGGGAATTGAACGTGCTTTCTAACGCATCTTGAATCGTCCAAATCGGAGCTCTACACAAAAGGTTATTTCTGATTTACTGAAGACATGAGACAAACTAGCGTTTGCCAAGGCACAAACGGGCGTTCAAGACCGACAGAATCAGATTTTCGACCTACACTATAAATACGCAGCTCATTCAGCCCCTATTTCATCCTGGACGACTTTGGGCATTGTTGGAAATAAAATTTATGTTTTGATGATAATTCATCTTATTTATTATAATGTTATCTTAACCCCATTGATGAAGTGCTGAAGCCAGCTGTTATAGTGGAAAGCTAAAAGATGTCTAGAACTGAATGTATAAGTTTTATTAGAGTCTGATTTTTGTATAAGTTACATCGACAAGCACCGTAATTGATAGTGTGTCGTAAAACTGAAAACTGGGAATCAATTAGAAAAGCGGAAATCATCAAGACAAACAACTGACTCGAATACATCTACTGAAGAAGGTAAGTTCGCTGAGAGTTACAGACTCGGTTGGCTTATCTTGAAGAATGAAGAACTGAGGGACACAGACTCAGTTATTGAAGAATGAAGAACTGAGGGACACAAACTCAGTTATTGAAGAATGAAGAACTGAGGGCACAAACTCAGTTATGAAGATTAAAGTCGAGATCGTAAAGTTGGACTTCGTGCAAGATTGTGGTGACTCGAACCGACTTTATGGATCTTGTATGAGGACCTAAGAATCATAAGGACAATGAATTCTTAGATGAAAAATGTATCATGGTGTACTCTGATTAAGTCAATTGTAATCAGATAAAAACTGGAGTACTGATTTTTGAAGAAGAATAAAATCTCAGTTAATGCTCCAAGTCAGTTAGAAAGCGACGATGATGAAAAACTGACAAGGAAACTCAGTTTTATAAGTCAGCCATCCAACAAACTGAAAGTACAATCGAACGTTGTAAAGAAAGAAATTTCATTGGATGAATCACTGACACAGCAGGAACGGTCAGAAAATATAACCGTTGCAAGATATACGTTGATACAATTCAAATCAAAGTCAGATGAACGTTGGACTTCACACTATAAATAGAAGACTTTGCACAAACAAAAAAAGAGAGAAGATATACAAGAATCAACAAGCAATTTGTGCACACTATTTGAATTGTCATCATCACTGAACTATAACAAGATTATATCTAGTATTTCTTCAAGTGTTCAAAGCTACAAAGAATTTATCAAGAATTCAACACTCTGAAGAACCACAAACAAGAATCAAACCGGGAAGGTTTTGTCAAGGACAGTTGTGACAAGCAGTCGGGTAGACTGTGTTTGTGGTGGTAGCTGGTGAAGAGGCAATCCTACCCTCTAAGGACCAGTGGTTCAAGCATTTGGAGAGCAGCAATTCCACCTGTTCTACATTTGTTTAGATAGTGAAGCTAGGGATTAGCCAAGGACTATTGTTTAGGAGTTTTTGTAACAGATCACCTCAAGAAGTTCTAGTGGAATTTTCCTCCGCACCACAGGGGAAGAGAGGACGTACAGGATTACACCACCTGGAACCTCTATAACATCCGCCTTATTTACTTTACGCATTTACTTATTTATTTAGTATTTACTTACAGCATTATGGACTTGATTGTTATACATCTCACAGTCACAACTGACATTCACCAGAATTCAGTTCACAACACTCAGTTTTCATAACGAACAACAAGATCAATATAAAGGCTAAAATTATATCCGCTGCCGGTTGACTCAGTTTCAGCTTAAATCAGTTTGATTTAATCTCAGCTTAGTCAGCTCAACTCCACACAAGTTTTATCTGAACCCTAATCTGTTTAAAATTCAGTTTTTGGTGACAAGTTTATTCACCCCCCTCTAAACTTGTGTTAGCCTTTCCAAGGGACCAACAATTGGTATCGGAGCAGTGTTTCTTTAACCAGATATCATTTGCTCGTTATCCTCTAGTTGTTCTTATTTGAAAGCTCAGTTTTAAATTAATCTACAGTCAGTCTTCACTCACTCACAATGGATAACAATCAATATGCAAGACAAATGCTTATGTGCAACATGGACGAGATTTGACGAATACAAACGTCGTATGCAGGCATTCCTAGCAGCTACTCATGATGAAATGATGGATGTACTCACTGATGGACCAATCCAGATCACCTACATGCAAACTGAAGGTGACAGACAAGTTCGAGTTCCAAAACCCAAATCTGAATGGACCAGTGATGATCGCAAGCGAAACAATCTCAACAATGTTGCCATGGACTTTATCCTCAGAACCCTTGACAGCAACATGTACTTAAAGGTGAAAGAATGCACAACTGCCAAAGAAATGTGGGACAAACTTCAGTTTGTTTGTGAAGGAACAGATTCAATCAAGGAAAATAAGATTTCCGTTGCAAAGCAAAAGTTTGAGAATTTCAAGATGAAATCTGGAGAAACCATTGATCAAATGGAGACAAGATTCAGTGCTATTATGGATGAACTAGATCTACTTAAGATTGAATATTCAAAGAAAGTCATCAACACTAGAATATTGAAGGCATTGCCAATGTGCTGGAAAATGAAGGTCACTGCTATGGAAGAATCCAGGAGACTTGATGTAGAAGATTCATTCAAGATCTTTTCAGATCTGAAAGCTTATGAATTCAGTGAAGATTTCACAACCACAGCTGCAATAATCAAAGCTCTGGAAGAACCTAAGACCACAAAGACTTGCAAGAAGAAAGCAAATGAGATTCAAGAAAACTCATCTAACAATATTAATGAATTGGATGAAATGGAAGAACAAATGGCTCTAATGATGAACAGAATTCGAAGAATGAAGAGTGGACATCCAGTCACTCAAAAGTTCATCAAAAGGACTCCTGAGAAAAGAAAAGACGATGAATACCTCTGTTTCAACTGCAAGAAACCAGGACACTATAAAGCTGAATGTCCAGAACTGATCAAGAAGACACCACCAAGGAGAGTTGGTAGAAGAGCACTTCTTGCTGGAGATGAATCAGATTATGAAGCCGGTACTGAAAGATTATCAGATGACACAACTTTAATGGCACACATGGAAGATCCAAATGAGGTATGTGAATCAAACTCTAAATACTCCTCAGCTCAGATTTCCATGATGAATGCATGTTCTTCGACTGCTGACTCCAATCCAAAAAATCTAGAATTAGAAGAAACTCTTGATGAATTGATGAATCAGCTAGTAACCATACAAGCTGGTTATGAATCAATCAAAGCTGAGAAAGAAAGTCTAATTCTTGAAGTTGAAAGATTGAAGTCTGAACTAAAAATGTTGAAACTGACTAAAACTGATAAAGGAAAGATTCAGCATCAGTCTACTGCATCAGCAGCAACAACTGAATCGTTCGCTCAATCAAGTTCAATTACCGGATTCAAATCAGGAAAGCCATATGGAGACAAAATTGGGTTAGGATTTGATACACAACAATCTTCGAAGAATGGAACTAGCAAAGCCGCTGGGCTGAATACCAAAACTGGTATTAAGTTTGTAGTTGAGCAAGTTCCACAAACTGAGAAAATTGCTGAACCAGTAAAGCCAGTATCACACAGGATAAATCAGTTTTCTAAGAAGACAACTGTATCTACCTACAAAACTAAATCAAATGGTAGACCAGTTGTATTCAATAGAAACCGACACGGCAAATCAACTGCCAGATCCACAAAAACCAATGAAGTCAGGAAGCAGAAAAATTACAATCGAAACAAATCCAAGAATGTCAATCATTCAAAGATTCACACATTCAGGGGGAAAGGAAGGTTGTATCCCTCTGATGATGATTGGAATTTTACTGAATTTGTTATTAAAACTAATAATGACAATCATTCCAGACCGAAAACTTATCACAAGTTTCAGTCCAAAACTAAGCAGAGGACTAATCTCAGTTCTCAGCATAAGTCACAGTACAAAGGTCAATATAGACCGCAGTACAGAAGGAATGATGGTTACCACTCCAGCTTTAATAACAAAAATCAACATGGAAACAAATTACAATCGAGAAGATTCGAGAAATCATATAAATAAGACACGGTCAAACATAGATGCTATGGGAGTGTGGCTTACATATATGAAAACAAGTGCAACAATATCCGAAGAATTCCAAAAGGATATATTCTCAGAGTTGTACTGACAACTGACCCTCATGGACCCAAACTGAGTTGGGTACCTAAAAATCTCTAATTTTCACTGCAGGATATATGGTACTTTGACGGTGGTTGCTCTAGACACATGACAAAGAGCAAAGACTCATCTCGGTAATTTCGTTGAAAAGAATGGACCAAAAGTTAATTTTGGAAGTAAAGATAAACCAGGTTACACCAGAGGCTTTGGCACCTTAATCAGAAATGGACTTACAATCAAGAATGTATCCTATGTAGAAGGACTACACTACAATCTACTCAGCACAAGTCAATTTTGTGATATGGGATACAAAGTTACTTTTGATTAGAATTCTGCGTTGTCATCAGCGAATCAGCTTATCAAGTTGTCCTAGCCGGAAGAAGGAAGGAAAACATGTATGTGGTAGATTGGACAACGACCGTCCGCTCGAAACTTGTTTGCTTGTGCATACCAAATCAGAAATCCGTTGGCTGTGGCACAAGAAACTGAGTCATCTCAACTTTGATGACATCAATACACTTGTTAAGAAGCAGCTAGTCATTGGACTACCAGAGATATCATATAAGAAGGACAGCTTATGTGATGCATGTCAACAGGGAAAACAAACAAAGGCAAGTTTCAAGACTAAGTCTCAGCATTCAACAACCAGACATCTAGAATTGCTACATATGGACTTATTTGGACCTATTACACCAATCAGTATCAGTGGAAAGAAGTATACATTGGTGGTAGTAGATGATTTTTCAAGATATACCTGGGTAATCTTTCTAACCAAGAAAAGTGAAACCAAGCAAAAACTCACAGAACTTCTTAAGAGACTTCAGAATCAGAAAGGAGTTTCAGTTGTGAAGATAAGATCTGATAAAGGAACTGAATTCCTCAACAGTGTGATTATTGAATATTGTGAAGAAAATGGTGTCTTACACCAACTTGTCGCACACAGAACACCTCAACAAAATGGTGTAGCCGAAAGAAGAAACGAACGCTCAAAAAGAATTTGGAAGGACTATGATCTGTGAAGCTAAACTACCTGAAAGATATTGGGCAGAAGCAGTAAACACAGCTTGTTACACTCAGAACAGAGCTCTCATGAACAAGAGACATGAAAAGACTCCTTATGAAATTTGGAATGGAAGAAAACCTAATGTTTCATACTTTCATGCGTTTGGAAGCAAATGTTTCATACACAATAATGGAAAAGATCAACTTCACGTTTTTCAACCCAAAGCTGATGAAGGAATTTTCCTAGGATATTCAAGTGTCAGCAAAGCATTCAGAGTATTGAATAAAAGGACACTCAAGCATGAAGAGTCAATACATGTAGTATTTGATGAACCAAATTTTCCTGGTGAAACAACTGAAAACCGACCAGAACCAGTTCCTCAGTCTCAGTTACCAATCACACCAGAACCTGTTTCAGTTGATGTTGGAAGACTACAAATTTCAGAATGTTCAGATCAAGATCAGCCTCAGTTTCCAACCACTCAACAACTTGAACAACATCAATCAGACTCAGTTGAACAAATTCAAGAACCAGTTTTTGAATAATCAGTTGAACAAAGTACAAATCAACCAATACACACATCAATGGATGAGAGATCATCCTGAAGAACAAGTTATTGGTGACACTTGTTAAGGCCATATTTATATGATTATTAAGGGTGTATTTCATTATTATTTTCCCCACATTTGCATAATTTATATAAGAATTAAGGGTTTAAGTGCAATTATTTAGTAAGGATGATTTTAGTATGGTTATTTGCAAAATTGGTTATTTTAAGTGTTGAATTGATTGATTTATTATGATTTGGACTTTATTACATTTTTGCAATGTTTATTTATCCTTTAGGAGGCTTAATTTCGAGTGCTATAAGTGGATTAATGAAGCTCAAGTCGAATTATTCAAGATAGAGGTGGAATTGGCTCAAAGAAATTGGATAAAGATGAAGAAATCCGACCTCAAAGCAGTCTAGCCGAGCGTCTGCATCCCGTCCATTCCAGACGGGCGTCCACTGATCTTGGACGAGCATTCAGAAGTGAACTGGCGTCCATGCAGCGTCCAGAATCGTATTTTACATACAGAGTCTTCAGACGTTGGCTAAACTAGCGTCCAGCTCCGTCCAGAAGTTTCTAGACGAGCGTCCGGATATTCAGACGGGCGTCCAACCCAGTTACCGTAGCAGCCGACATCAAATTCCTATAAATAAAGCGGCAGCCCCAACCCTAATTCCATACTTTTTTTTACACAACATTGAGATCGCAATTTTCACCAAAAAGCTGCGCCCCAAAACCACTTTTACACAGAGATGAACTTCTCCAACCCAACAATCATCTCCAATATGATTGTTGGCTAGAAACCTTGCAGTGAGACGACGAAGGAAGCTCATCATCAACACAACCAACTAGAGATTTTATGCCTATGTTTAGTGAGTAAAAGATTTAGTTTTTCATTACTTTATTTGGTTTGCATTGTTATGTTTTATTGGATTATGAATTTGATGAAACGATCTATTTATATTTGATGCTTGGATTAATATATGAAAATATATTGTTTAAGTTTGATTCGTTCAAAGTAATGCAATTAATTGTGTTTTAAGAGATTATGCATGATTAGTTGAGTAAGGGTTTGGAAACGATCTCGTGACTACGTTTTGATTCTTCGTTTAGTTTACTTGAAAAAGATAAACGAAGCCTTAGAACTTGATTAAAGAAATTTAGTCAACTTCGCGATAGATCACTACTAAAAACTATGTCTTTAGATCACCATCTATTTGGGGGTTGTTTGTTGATGGGTGGATTCGTTGCCTCGCTGTGTTTTCCTTTAATTGTTTGAATCGAATTGTTTAGATCAAGTTTAGCTTAAGTTCTAGTTTTATAAACCCTAATTTCCTGCTGTTTTCCTGCACTTTTCTATTTATGTTCGTAGTTAGACGCTCGTCCAAAATATCGAACGAACGTCCATTAGATTAAGATTTCAGACGCTCGTTCACTTTAGTGAACGCTCGTCCATCTTTCTGTTTCTATTTTCTAAGCTGTTTTCATTCCTGTTTTAGTTTTAATTCTTAGGTTTAGGTTTTAGTTTAGTTTCAACCGTAGTTTAGTTAATAATTATGACATAATCGATATAGATTTATACTTGAATCCGATAAACATTCCACTCCCTTAAGACGACCCGTTAACATCCTATACTACGATCCTTATACTTGGGGTGTTTCGGTTATAAATTGTAAAACTCGTTTTTACCGAACAAGTTTTTGAAATACTACCGCGATGATAGCATGCTTTCTATCTCAATCGGAACCTAAAGAACTTGAAGAAGCCTTGAAAGATCCAGACTGGATATTAGCTATGCAGGAAGAACTAAATGAATTTGAGAGAAATCAAGTATGGGAACTGGTAGATAAACCAGTTCATGTCAATATCATTGGAACCAAATGGGTCTTCAGAAATAAACTTGATGAAGATGGAAATGTCATTAGAAACAAAGCCAGACTAGTAGCCAAAGGATACTCTCAAGCAGAAGGCATAATTTTGATGAAACTTACGCACCAGTCGCAAGACTAGAAGCAATCAGACTTTTTCTTGCTTATGCAGCTCACAAGAAATTCAAAGTTTATCAGATGGATGTTAAAAGTACGTTTCTAAATGGAATTCTTGAAGAAGAAGTGTATGTTCAACAACCACCTGGATTTGAAATCAAGGATCAAACTGATAAAGTTTTCAGACTAAGGAAAGCTCTTTATGGACTTAAACAAGCACCAAGAGCTTGGTACGAAACTGTGTCTCAATTTTTAGTAGATAACGGATTTATCAAATGAACAATCGACAAAACATTATTCAGGATGAAGAATGGAGAAGATACTCTACTTGTTCAAATTTATGTTGATGATATCATCTTTGGATTAGAAAATGAACAGCTATGTGAGAAATTTGCAAGTTTAATGAAAAGCAAATTTCAAATGAGTATGATGGGAGAATTAAATTATTTCCTAGGATTGCAAGTTAAACAACTAGCCGATGGAATCTTCATTCATCAAACTAAATATACAAGAGAACTTATCAAAAAGTTTGGTATGGAGAAATCTACTGGAATTTCTACACCAATGGGGACCAACATCAGACTAGATGAAGATAAAGAAGGTAAAGTTGTTGATCAAACACTCTACAGAAGGATGATTGGAAGCTTACTCTATCTTACAGAAAGTAGGCCAGACATATCTTTTACTGTCGGTGTTTGTGCAAGATTTCAGTCAAGACCAAAGGAAAGCCATCTCACAGTTGTGAAGAGAACTTTGAAATATCTGAAAGACACAGATGGAGTTGGTATTTGGTATTCGAAAGAAGGAGAATTCAAGCTAATTTCTTACTCAGATTCAGACTATGCTGGATGCAAAGTGGACAGAAAAAGCACATCAGACACATGTCGGTTATTAGGAAATAGACTTGTGTCATGGTTTAGCAAGAAGCAAAACTCAATCTCAACTTCAAATGCGGAAAATTTGAATATATAGTATTTGGAAGTTGTTGTGCTCAAGTTTTTTGGATCAGACAACAATTAAGAGATTATGGGATAGAAGAAGGAACAATTCCCATAATGTGTGATAACACAAGTGCAATATCAATTACTGATAATCCAGTTTTACATTCAAGAACTAAGCACATTGATGTTCGTCACCACTTTATAAGAGATCATGCAGAGAAGAAGGATATAACAGTTCTTTATGTACCTACTGAAGATCAGTTGGCAGACATCTTTACTAAGCCACTGGACAAAGAGAGATTTGCAAAATTAAGAACTGAGTTGGGAATAATCAAAGTCAGTTAAGCCAGAGATTCGTCAAGGGGATTAATCTTTGTTATGTTGGGTGCGCTCACTTAACAGATTAGTCATTGACATCAACAATCTCAAACTGACAAATTGAAAAATTTGACAAAACTGAACAATTTGATAGGAACTGAATTATTTGTAAAACTGAACTCAGCATCAGTTTTCACTTTATTCAAATTTGGTCAAAGGTTGATAAGATAAAATCAACAGCGGTTATATCGCATTAATTTGCCACAGTTCTTTTTGTCAGGACTTCGTGTGTACACCCCATGATTGTCAGAAAGCAGTACATGTATCGGTTATCAAAACCATCATGGAATTTGAAAAGTTGTACCATTCAACCGCCAGAATATCCTACCTCTTTATTTAATCTCTGTTCACACTATTTTTCTTATTAAGAAGAACAGACTCTTTTCAAACCTACCCTTCAAAATCAAATTTCTTTGTGTTCACACTCAAACATGGCCACCGCAATTGATTCGAAAGACAGACGATTAATCACAGAGCTGGATGAACTAACACTCGAAATGTATGAAGCTATGTGTCAAAACACTTTATTAGCCAGCTGTATACGAGACAAAATCGAAAAGCAACCAGGATTGAACAACATTCTCGATGTTCGCTTCAAAGAAAAACGAGATGTGGAAGGCATTTGCAGTTTTGGCAAAATATGCGATTAATCAGGGACTCCTTGATTACAACAGTTCGAGGAGATCGCATTGTGTTCAATGAAAGAGTTATGAGATCACTCTTTGGGTTCGCAAATACAACAGCAACTTCAATAGAGTTTGCAACCCTACCATTGGAGAAGGAAGATTTTCTCGCAATGATTACTTCGTCTACAGAACCAATCGTACCTGGTGTTCATGTCGACAAAATCAAGCCGGAATTTGGACATCTCAACAGATGGCTCAGCAAACACGTCATTGGAAAATCCAAAGGGATTAAAATACTTTCAGAAGAAAATATTTTGCTGATGAACATAATCTGGGACAACATAGAATTTAATTGGGCAGGTTATATAGTCAATCAATTCAAGAAGCAATATTTAGCTGAATTAGAAAGTATGGCAAAAGCTCAAGCTGAAGGACAAGTAACTGATGGCAGATTCCGACTGAAGAAAACTCTTAATGGAATCATTCAGTTTTATTTGGAAAGAATTAAGGAAGGGAAGCAAGCAAGAGAAACTGTGACATCAAAGGAAATCACAGAAACAACTTTCCAACATGAAGCAAAGCAGTCAACTGTGTCTCAACAGCAAACTGAACAAAGAGGGACCAACCGAAAATCAGAATCCACAGAAGAAAGATCAGTTGTAAGATGTTTGTACCCTGAAATCTCAAGTGAGATAGCACCTACTGAGGGGGAACAACAATTGACAACTGAAGATATTCAAGACAATGTCACTGCTATTCTTACTTCTCAAACACAACAGCAGTCAGTTCAACAAAAGGCACCAGTCTTCGAAGCTGACAAAGTCATAAGACTGATGAAAATGAAACTTCAACCAGAAGATTCTCGTGATGCCAGTTTACAGACTGAAGAAAAATCACTCTTGGAGAAATTGGAAGTAAGAGATCTTTACTCTCTGTTTCCTATTAAGGAATTTCTTGACAACTGTTTCAAAAGGTTTACTGAGTTAGCAAACAGAAGAGAATCAGGCACATCATCTAAAGACAGTTCCCAGAAAAAGGATGATGATGATCATGATAAGTCAAGAAAAGAAACTGATGGTACTACAGTTTTGCAAACAATCACTCAACCACAATATCCAGTAACACAAACTATACCACAGCAAGAAGCATTGTCAGTTGAAAACCAGACAACTGTCAATCAGCAAGCAGGTGTTGAAATCAGACAACTGATGGTCATTAATACTCAGGACAAGGATCAAGTGGAAGCTACATATGATCCCTCTGATTTTCTATCTAAGGAGGAATTGGCCAAAGTTCATGAAAACTTGAAAATAGTACTCAGTCAAAGAGATACACAGAATGGTCTTTTATCAAACATCTCTGGATATCTTGATTATAGAACTAGAACTGATGTTTTGGTTCATGCAAGACTAGAGATGATTCACAAATCAAGTTCAAGTTCTGCTTCAGAGATTGTCTTACTCAAACAACAACTTGAAGATTCAACCGCAGTAGATAGAGAAACTCATGCTCAAGCTCATTGGCATATTAATCAGCATATCTACGGGTTAGAAGTTCAACTTAAGGAAGTACTTGATTCTCAACGACAAATTTCAGAAGATCAAAAAGCAATCCATGCCCTGGTACATCAGTTATATGATGCCAAAAAGGGGGAAGCTGAAGAAGAAAAGCTGAAATTACTCAGAGAAATGAAGCGACTTGAAGAAGAACTACAAAGATACCAGATCAGATCCTAAATTTTTGAAGAAAGAGTTAACTGAAGATCAACTTATTGCAAAATACAATCAACCTGGAGACGAGAAGAGTTACTCTTACAAAGGATCTGGACGCAGGTTTATCAAAGACTACAATCCTATTAAAGCCAAATACAAGGACGAACATTTGAGGAATCCTTGAACTACTTTTTGTCTGATATTTACTCAAAGCAAAAAATTGCACAACATAAGAAGGATCGAAGGATTGAAGATAAACTGAAAATTAAGGACAAGGTTGAACAAATGAAAACCGATCTAACAGAATTTGAAAAATACTATTTGGAAGACTCAAGCTTACCCAAGCTAATTCAATGGAGAAGATGGAAAGAAAGTAGTCAAGTTGACTACAACAAGACCTTTTCAAAGGAAGACTCCAAACTTGAAGAAGATTTTCGTTTGTATGACCAGGCAAAAAAATATGACTTAGTCATGCAAAAAGCTAAGAAGAAGCTCAGTCTTTAATCATAGATATTTGAACAAAAATGCATGTATCCAGTTTTTGCTCATTCTATTGAAAACCAGTTTTCCAGTTTTACATTGTTTCTCATTGTTTTGATCTTTAAGCTTTTCTTTTAGGGAGAGTTTTGGCATCATCAAAAAGGGGGAAATTGTTGGAAATAAAATTTATGTTTTGATGATAATTCATCTTATTTATTATAATGTTATCTTAACCCCATTGATGAAGTCTTTGAAGCCAATTTGTTATAGTGGAAAGCTAGAAGATGTATAGAACTGAATGTATAAGTTTTATTAGAGTCTGATTTTTGTATAAGTTACATCAGACAAGCACTGTAATTGATAGTGTGTCATAAAACTGAAAACTGGTAATCAATTAGAAAACTGGAAATCATCAAGACAAACAAACTGACTCAGAATACATCTACTGAAGAAGGTAGTTCACTGAGAGTTACAGACTCGGTTGGCTTATCTTGAAGAATGAAGAACTGAGGGACACAGACTCAGTTATTGAAGAATGAAGAACTAAGGGACACAGACTCAGTTATTGAAGAATGAAGAACTGAGGGCACAAACTCAGTTATGAAGATTAAAGTCGAGACTGTAAAGTTGGACTTCAGGCAAGATTGTGGTGACCGAACCGACTTTACGGATCTTGTATGAGGACCTAAGAATCATAAGGACAATGAATTCTTAGATGAAAAATGTATCATGGTGTACTCGATTAAGTCAATTGTAATCGATAAAAGCGGAGTACCGATTTTTGAAGAAGAATAAAATCTCGTTAATGCTCCAAGTCGGGTAGGAAGGCGACGGATGAAAAACCGACAAGGAAACTCAGTTTTATAAGTCAGCCATCCAACAAACTGAAAGTACAATCGAACGTTGTAAAGAAAGAAATTTCATTGGATGAATCACTGACACAGCAGGAACGGTCAGAAAATATAACCGTTGCAAGATATACGTTGATACAATTCAAATCAAAGTCAGATGAACGTTGGACTTCACACTATAAATAGAAGACTTTGCACAAACAAAAAAAGAGAGAAGTTATACAAGAATCAACAAGCAATTTGTGCATAGTATTTGAATTGTCATCATCACTGAACTATAACAAGATTATATCTAGTATTTCTTCAAGTGTTCAAAGCTACAAAGAATTTATCAAGAATTCAACACTCTGAAGAACCACAACCAAGAATCAAACCGGGAAGGTTTTGTCAAGGACAGTTGTGACAAGCGATCGGGTAGACTCGTGTTTGTGGTGGTAGGCGGTGAAGAGGCAATCCTACCCTCTAAGGACCAAAGTGGTTCAAGCATTTGGAGAGCAAAGACAATTCCACCTCGTTCTACATTTGTTTAGATAGTGAAGCTAGGGATTAGCCAAGGACTATTGTTTAGGAGTTTTGTAACAGATCACCTCAAGAAGTTCTAGTGGAATTTTCCTCCGCACCACAGGGGAAGAGAGGACGTACAGGATTACACCACCTGGAACCTCTATAACATCCGCCTTATTTACTTTACGCATTTACTTATTTATTTAGTATTTACTTACATCATTATGGACTTGATTGTTATACATCTCACAGTCACAACTGACATTCACCAAAATTCAAGTTCACAACACTCGGTTTTCATAACGAACAACAAGATCAATATAAAGGCTAAAATTATATCCGCTGCCGGTTGACTCAGTTTCAGCTTAAATCAGTTTGATTTAATCTCAGCTTAGTCAGCTCAACTCCACACAAGTTTTATCTGAACCCTAATCTGTTTAAAATTCAGTTTTTGGTGACAAGTTTATTCACCCCCCCTCTAAACTTGTGTTAGCCTTTCCAAGGGACCAACAGGCATCTTAGGGGCAATTTTAAGGCGGTTTCTGAGTAGTTTAAACACCCTTTGATCCCCATATTCCATAGATTAATTCCATTGATTCTACATACTTTTTATTAGATTAAATTTCTGTTTCAACACCAAAGATTCGACTTTTAGTGCAGTACCTTTACTCAATATTCAAGGTTTGATTTTTATGATGATTATGCTTTCGTTTATTATTGTTCTTAGTATAATTTCCTTTAATTACTTCATTGTTAGTATGATTATGAGTAGCTAAAGTAGTTGTGTAGCCAAATTATGTGAAAACGGGTGAAAATCCGAAAGGGGAATGAGATGGGAGTTGCGTAGCGCTTAATTAAACGTTTGTATGATGAATTCATGTTCTAAAACTTGTTTTGATTGTTTTAATAGCTTTGAATGAGATTGACAACCTTGTTCACTGTTACACACACATTGAGCTTATATATGTATTTTGCGGCGAGGTGTGGGATACGGGTATTAGAATCACTAGACATAGCCTTGATTGTTAGATTGACAACCTAGCTAGACGTTAGGACTATGCCTATGTGAGGTTCTTATCAGGTTCCTGAGCAGCTCATTATTCTGGTCAACCATGTTAGGCGAGTTAGCTTTCTAAAGGGAGGGTTAATAAGCCTAGTATATGAGGTTAAGCGAGAGTTGTTCAGACCTTAAAGCAAGAATAATGAGTTGACACCCGTGGATGTCATATAAACTGAATTGGATAGGTAGGTCGGTTAAGACACACTCCTTGTCAAGTCTTTCCTGTGGGGTAAAAGTAACCTGTTGGATCGTAGTTCGTCTATGCCTTTTAATCACCTAGATAAATCCGTTAGAATAATATTTATTTTCTACATTAGCTATAATACTTTTCACTTAATATTGACCAGAACCAAGTTTAGACGTCGACTTTGGTACTTCACTATTATTCCCTGTGGATTCGACCTTGAAACCACTATACTACCGTTGACCCGATACTCTGTCGGTTAAGGTTAGCGGTTAAGTATTTTGCTATCAAGAATTTTGGCGCCGTTGCCTTACCCACCTACGGGTCCTATGAAGCCGGTCCTTACTGAGTGTCAGAGTAGATTCCTCGACATTCTTAAGAAGGTAGAGATCAATGTTCCCTTATTCGAGGCAATTGCTAGTGTGCCTGAGTATTTTAAATCTTTGAAAGGGATGTTGACAAGTCGAGAGAAAATGGGTAAGATAGTTAAGCTGAGGGAGGAGTGTTCAGCGGTTTATGATAGTAAGATACCCCCTAAGATGAGAGATAGAGGAGGTTTCACCATTCCTATCACCATAGGCAATACTATAATTGAAAATGTTTTATGTGATTTAGGAGCTTCTGTGAGCTTGATGCCTAAGGCTTTATATGAAAAATTAGGTCTAGGTGAATTGGAACCTACGGGAATGACCCTACAGATGGCTGATAGGTCGGTGAGGAAACCTTTGGGGGTAGCGGAGGATGTCTTAGTGCAAGTTGGAAAGTTTGTGTTCCTCGTGGATTTTGTGATTCTTGACATGGAGATGGATTCCAAGACCTTTGTTTTGTTAGGTCGCCCCTTTTTGACCACCAGTGACGCTCAGATAGGAGTTAAGAATGGAGATATTTCTTTTGGTGTTGGGGGCGAGAGAGAGAGCGGTTAAATGTTTACAAGGATAGAGGTCCAAATGCTATAAATGATGAATGTTTATATACAAAATCTTTGTTTTCTTGTGGTGTGGTGTGTACTGACGTGCAAGAAGGAAAAAGATTGTCAAAAGGAGATGCGGTGCGCTTACGAGATGTCATCGATCGAGGCAAGATCGATGCACAGAATAAATCAGGATCACCCGTTGCACCGGTGCTCCCCAAGCTGGGAAAAGTGCGGATTGATAAACCGCCTAATTACAAGAAGTCTAAGAGGAAGACATCGCCAAAGCCGGAGAGGAAAGAGAGTGTGAGATGGCAAGAGAAAGCAGCACAAGTGGCATGAGGTAAGCCGCTCGCTAGCTCGACTATTTTTATGATTGCCCTTGGGATATCTACGAGCATGTTTAAACTGATGAATGCAGAATTTGGTTGACTTGCTATGAGCTTACATGATATGTGATGAGTGTCTATTTGAGTTGTTTGAGTCGTTTATGTTTTGAGTTTGTTAAGCGTCACCAGGTCGAGCCAACGACGTAAAAGAAAGGCGCTTGGGGGGAGGCAACCCAACCCTAAATAAAACAGTGTGGAATTGAAAGGGATCTAGGAATATCTGCCTATGTGCTCTTATGTGAATTTATGCCTTGACTATGATATGTATGCAAGTGTGATGCTTTCTATGATGAGTGTGCCTCTGTGGCCTTTCTATCATGCTTAAATGTTCTGTAATTTACCCGTAGGGGTTATTTTTCCATCTATAGCGATCCATTTTGTGCGTTACATATTGCGTACCCCTATATCCGTATTCGATGTTTTGGCACGAGGACCATGTCCTGTGCATGCTTTGCTGTGGTTGTATCTATTTTGATCTAGGGATACGGGTCGTGCTTACACGAGGCTGTCACGGGATTCTTGTTTTTTTTTGCATGCTATAGCCGATATTTTCTTTATAGATACATCTCCATGTTTGTGTTACCTACACTTAAGGTTTCGGCCTTTGGTTGTAGAGAATTCTTTGTGATTACTTTGTAGCACAGGCACCCTGGGAGATACATTTGCAGTTGTTGCATTGCATTGGATGAGCTTTGCCAACAGTTCAGCTACATTTTTTTTCCCTTTCTCACTCACACACTGAGGACAGTGCTTCGTTTAAGTGGGGCGTAGGAGACTTAGCTTCACGGTTTTTGTTGATAAATTTTAATGCCATGTTTTCATGTACTTGAATGATTTGTAGTCTTAGTTTTTGCTATATCGTGTGAATTTGGGCCATATTTTAAAATTTTTCATGGATTGATGTTGTGTTATATGTTGAATCATGATATCCTTAGTTTAAGTGTTTTACAATTGAGTAAATGCATGCGAGTTAAGTCATGATCATGTTATAAAAAAGGACTACACACGCACTTAATAGCTTCAATATCATGAGTTATGGTAATTAGTGATGCTTATAGTTGTCATAGTCTATTCTGTTACCTAGAACTTATATGATTAACTTCGAGGCGAAATAGAAAGTTCAATCTTGGTAGATTAAGGGATGACGGTCCTGGCATTTCTTTGACCCGACTAGAGCCAAATAGCCAACCCTGTACATAATTTCCACAGAAGCCCCTCTGAGCCTTTGTAGGGTGGTTAGACCCCCACCCGAACTTTAGCCATTCGTGATTGAGCCTATAATTACCGACCCTTGCCTTTATTTGTGGTCTACATTTCTTTGGCACACTACGAGTGAGTTTTAATCTTATTTTGGGCACACTTGCTAGCACAAGTGTGGGGTGGTGAAGATGTGTATCAAAGTATGGTGTTGGTAAATCTTTTGTACTACGAATGAGAAGGGATAGAAAAAGTGTTGGTGTTTGGTTTATGAAAAAAAAAGAAAAAGAACAAAATCAAAATCAAAATGAGTCAAAAAGAAATGGAACGAAGTGTTTGGAAAAAGTTGAGTCAAAGAATGTTTGATGATGGCTATGTATTAATTCTTGCAAAGTGGCGTTGGTGGACGAGTTTTCATTCAATTATGTTTGGATTTTAGAGTAAAGAAGGAGAAAAATTTCTCGAATCAAGCTAAGGAGGTGAGTTATGAGGCGATTTCAAGATGTTTTGATTAAGCTCACTCGTTTTTCTGTTTTGATAATCCTTTTATCCTTTCGTTTAGCCCCATCCCAAGCCTAACGTTACAACCGTGCAAGTCCTGCCTGACCTTAGTTAGCCTTTATTTGACCTCGATTAGTGGAGATGTTTATGAAGTATAATCCTATGGTGTAACAACAATAGTCATGCATCTATAATCTGAACCGGTTAACTGTGATGAATGAATGAGAAGCTATGCACACACTCACATTCCGTCTTTGTAATAATGGAGGATTAGACTCAAGTGCATTTGCCTGGTTGTTTTCACTTACCCTTTTCATATGATGATCCCGTGTATGACTACAATGTTGACTCTATGTTACATTTTAGAGTCGCTTTGTTTGCTCGAGGACGAGCAAAAGCTAAGTGGGGGGTAGTTGATGGGAGTCAAATTGTAGTGTATTTCTTATATTAGATTACCTCATTTTACGAGTTATTCATGGTTATTTTGGGCTATTATGGGTAGGATATGAACGATATTCACTTATATGCATGTTTCGAGACTAAAGGCGTTTTCGTCCTAAAAACTCGTGTTTTATGTGGATTTCATTACGTTTCCGTCAATGTATATTATGCCTTGGTGTTCGTGTCCTTGGTTTCAGGCTTATATTGATGTATAAGGTTGAGAATAAGGTAGAGAGTCTTGAGAAAGAACGAGATTTGGGGCCAAGGAGGAGAAAAGAGTGAAGAATCATTGATGAAATCTGAACCAGTCAATTCAGGGGCATTTTGGTCACAGTGGACACATTTTCAGGAAGAGTTGTCTTGATGAAAGTTGTAGAGCGTTGAATCAGCTTTCCAACGCATTTTGAATAATCTCATTTGGAGTCCTAGAAGTGAAGTTATGATGAAAATACTGAAGCCTACCCCAAACTAGCGTTTGGCTAGCTCAAACTGGCGTTCGCATGATACTGAAAGTTGGGTTTTCTGGCCAAGTCATCTGCATGAAAGTTGTAGGGAATGGAAGGAGCTTTCCAACGCATCTTGAATCATCCAAATCAGAGCTATACAAAAAAAGTTATTGCTGATGTACTGAAGACAGGAGACAAACTAGCGTTTGCCAAGGCACAAACGGGCGCTCAAGACTGACAGCATCAGATTTTCGACCTACACTATAAATACGCAGCTCATTCAGCCCCTATTTCATCCTGGACGACTTTGGGCATCTTAGGGGCGATTTTAGGGCGGTTTTTGAGTAGTTTAAACACCATTTGATCCCCATATTCCATAGATTAATTCCATTGATTCTACATACTTTTTATTAGATTAAATTTCTGTTTCAACACCAAAGATTCGACTTTTAGCGCAGTACCTTTACTCAATATTCAAGGTTTAATTTTTATGATGATTATGCTTTCGTTTATTATCGTTCTTAGTATAATTTCCTTTAATTACTTCGTTGTTAGTATGATTATGAGTAGCTAAAGTAGTTGTGTAGCCGAATTATGTGAAAACGGTTGAAAATCCCAAAGGGGGATGAGATGGGAGTTGTGTAGCGTTTAATTAAACGTTTGTATGATGAATTCATGTCCTAAAACTTGTTTTGATTGTTTTAATAGCTTTGAATGAGATTGACAACCTTGTTCACTGTTACACACACATCGAGCTTATATATGTATTTTGTGGCGAGGTGTGGGATACGGGTATTAGAATCACTAGACATAGCCTTGATTGTTAGATTGACAACCTAGTTAGACGTTAGGACTATGCCTATGTGAGGTTTTTATCAGGTTCCCGAGCGGCTCTTTATTCTGGTCAACCATGTTAGGCGAGTTAGCTTTCTAAATGGAGGGTTAATAAGCCTAGTATAGGGGGTTAAGCGAGAGTTGTTCAGACCTTAACGCAAGAATTAGGAGTTGACACCCGTGGATGTCATATAAACTGAATTAGATAGGTAGGTCGGTTAAGACACACTCCTTGTCAAGTCTATGGGGTAAAAGTAACCTGTTAGATCGTAGTTCGGCTATGCCTTTTAATCACTTAGATAAATCCGTTAGAATAATATTTATTTTCTGCTTTAGCTATAATACTTTTCACTTAATATTGACCTGAACCAAGTTTAGACGTCGACTTTGGTACTTCACTATTATTCCCTGTGGATTCGACCTTGAAACCACTATACTACCATTGACCCGATACTCTGTCGGTTAAGGTTAGCGGTTAAGTATTTTGCTATTAGGCATCTCGTCCCAAAGTGTTCAAATCAAGAAGAACTCTAGTTCGAAGTTGATGAAGTTTGTAGTATTACAAACACAAAATAAAATGTGGAATTATTATTGATGAATAAGTTACAAGTTAAGTTACAATGCAGCTGATCATGGGGTATTTATAGCTTCATACACCTCATGAATAAGTTAGAGGTAAGTTAGAAACGGTTACAACATACTATAACTGAATAACCATTTTCTCCATTACATCATATTAAACTAATAAGTAGGCTGTTGGGACTCTCTGTCAGCAGGCTGTTGAGGTCTTCATATTATCAGCTGACTGCACTCAGCATTCCCATCAGCCTATATACGGTAACACCCCCTCAAGTTGAGAGTGGTACATGAACAGCTTGCACTCAGCATTCCCATCAGCTACTTGAATTCTGAAATATCTTTGAAATTCCCAATTTGTCTAGGAGATAGGAAAAAACAGGTGCATCCAAGGCCTTGGTGAGGATGTCAGCTACTTGTTTTTTTGTGTTGACTTGAAAATGTTTGACAAGTCCTGATTTGACTTTACCTCTCACAACATGGCAGTCAATTTCAATATGTTTTGTTCTTTCATGAAAGATTCAGTTATGAGCAATGTGCATTGCACTGGCATTCTCATAAAACAACACAGCAGACAACTGAACTGGAACCTGTAAATCATGTAGTATATAAATCAGCCACTGGATTTCACAAACTGCATTTGCCATAGCCCTGTACTTAGCTTCTGATGAGCTTCTAGCTATAGTTGTTTTTTTGGCCTTCCAAGAGATTGGAGCATCTCCTAGAAACATCATATAACCTGATACTGATCTTCTTGTTTCAGGACAACCGGCCCAATCACTGCCTGTAAAACCTTTAAGTACATAGTTGTTGTCTTCTGGGAATAAGATTCTTTGACCGGGATTAGTCTTCATATACCTCAGCAGTCTATAAGCTGCCTTCATATGATTTTCAGTAGGAGTGTCTAAAAATTGACTTAGCTACTGAACTGCAAAGGCAATATCTGGTTTGGTGAAGGTAAGATAGATGAGTTTGCCCACTAAGGATCTGTAAGCAGTATTATCCTCCAAAAGGGGTGAATCACCATGTTGTAAAGTTTTCTTATACTCCATAGGTGTCATAGCAGGTTTGCTCCCAAAAATTCATTTTCTTCTTGGAGATTAAGAGTGTTTTTCTTTGAGAAACTGATATGCCAGCAGGTGTCCTAACAGCTTCAATGCCTAGGAAATATCTCAATTTTACAAGATCCTTAATAGTGAATTCCTGGTGTAAGGCATCCTTGACCTGCTGAATTAACTTCTCATTGGGGTTTGCTGCTATGATGTCATCAACATAGACCAGCAAAGCAATAATGGACTGTCCTGACCCTTTTGTAAATAAACTGTGGTCACTTATGGATTGAATGAATCCTTGAGCCTCCAAAGATTCAGTCAACTTGCAATTCCATTATTTGCTGGCTTGCTTTAGGCCATACAATGACTTAGTAAGTCTGAAAAGTTTATTTGGTTTAGTTGCTGCACAACCTGGAGGTAACCGCATGTATACTTCTTCATGCAAATCTCCATGTAGAAAGACAGTTTTGACATCCATCTGATGTAGGTGCCAATTATTTGCTGTTGCTGCTGTAAGTATGGCTCTAGCTGTAGTGATCCTGAAAACAGGAGAGAATGTTTCTTGATAGTCAATCCCATATGTTTGAGTGTAGCCTTTTGCTACTATTCTAGCTTTATATCTCTCTGCTGAACAATCGGGGTTATATTTGATTCTGTACACCCATTTGCACCCAATGGGTTTCTTGCCTGGGGGCAGATCAACTATTTCCCATGTATGTGTCTTTTGTAGAGCTTCAATTTCCTTTTGCATTGCTTCCTTCCATTTATCATGCTTGATAGCTTGATTGTAAGTCTTAGGCTCTTTAATAGCATAAATAGCATTAATGAATCTGGCATAGTCTGCTGACAGTTTGTCCAGGTTCACGACCTCACTCAGCAGGTGTGGGGTCTACTGAACAGTATGAGCACCTCCTTGATAAAAGGTTGGTGATTTCCTTGGTCTTTTGGACCTTCTTAATTGTGTGGGTTCAGGTGACTGATTAACTGGTGCATGCCCTTCATTGGATGCCTCGGGCTGCAGCTGATCCTGTGTCTGGCTAGTCTGCTTAGTCATTCAGCATATCATCAAGACTATCCATTACTAGTAAAGGAATAGGCATGTCAGCAAGATATCTATCCCTCCCTAATACCTTTTGAAATAGAGGGAAATAATTTTAATGGAATTGAGTATTTCTAGCAATAAAGACGTCTTTGTTGGCAATATCTAAAAGAATAGCACCCTTGGATGTATTTGAATTCCCAAGATAGACACAAGTCCCACATCTTGAGTCAAATTTTGTCTTGTACTGCTGAAGTGTACAAGAGAAAACAAAGAATCCAAAAACCTTAAACACAGAATAGTCTGGTTTAGTGCCATAAAGCACCTCATGTGGAGTGCTTTCTTTCAGTATGGTGTATGTGTAGCATTAATTAATTTTAAAGCATGTAAAAGATAGAAACCCCAATATTCAATTGGTAAATTACTCTGGAACCTTAGTCCCCTAGCAACATTCAGTAGATGCTGATGTTTTCTTTCAACAATACCATTCTGTTTAGGTGTGCTGACACATGATGTCTGATGTATGATGCCCTGCTGAGCATAAAAATTAGTGAGCTGGAACTCAGCTTCATTATCAAACTTGATAACTTTGTGAAACTATGTAGAAACAAATTTAATAAAAGATTTAACAAGGTCAGAAGCTTCAGATTTGTGCCTCATAAGAAATACCCAAGTGAATCTAGAATAATAATCTACAACAGTAAGAAAATATTGTTGTCCATTCAAAGTATGCTGTCTTAAAGGACCTCAAATATCCATATGAACGAGATCAAAAGCAGAATGTACAGCAGTAGTACTTAATGGAAAAGGTTTTTTCTTTAGTTTTTCCATGGGACAAACATAACAGAGGTCATGATCACAAAATTTGACATCAGCAGACTGTGAACTAATGACATGTAGTCTTTTATCTGGTAAGTGTCTTAGTCAGTAATGCCATAAAAGAGCATCATCTAATCTATCAGACAATGTGTGGTTTTCTACAGCATTGTCAACAAATAGTCTTATTGGTTGACCCATGACATATAGTCCTTTGTGTAACTCAGTTGAACCAATCACTTTCTTGTTCTTGTCCTGCAAAACAGACTTGTTAGCAGAAAAATTAGCTGCACCTTTTGTATTGTTAATAAAGGCGGGTAAAGAGAAAAGGTTATACTTAAACCAAGAATGCAAAACACATCATGTAGGACCAGCTGAGGGCTTACCCTTACTTGTCCTATATGTGCGACAAAAACATTATTTCCATTAGGTAATTCCATCTTTATACCAGATGAAGGTTTGGGATTTCTTAACATATCTAATGATCCTACAATGTGATCTGTGGCACCAGAGTCCAAGATCCATTGTATAGATCTTACTAAATATAGATCACATGTCCTTGTGGCACGTGAGTAGTGTGTCACAATCTCAGCAGGTTGTCCAATGGCAAATCATGCATGTCTAGGATGATCAGAACTCAAATGAGCCATCAACTTGTCAAGTCGCTGTGCAGTAAGATTTGGAAACCCTGGTCCAGCAGACTTGCTGTGGGCCTGATCTTCTTCTGCTGAATGTTCTTCCTCTACCAAATTAGCCCTTTTTGACTTGAAACCAGGAAGATAGCCATGTTTATTGTATCAAGTCTCCTTAGTATAACCATTAAATCAACAAAAACTACATTGCATTTTCTTGGGATTTTTGTCTTGGATTTGCAGCAGATGCATAATTAGGTTTGCTGACAGTCTGATTTTGACCTTGTCCATTTTTCGGAGACAAGAGAACCATAGAATCTTGATTCTTCGCCCTATTAGCTAAATACAACTTCCGTCTTTCAAATTTAATGGCCATTGCAAAGGCATCATGGATTTCTAGAAAAGGCACCATCAGCATTGCCTGTGAAACCATTGGCTCAAATTCATCCCTTAAACCTTTTAGGAATTTCATTACATGTTCAGCATCCATATGATCCATTAGTGTGCTAATTGCATTACAGTGACATTGTGGATCACAAGAACAAACTGATACAGGCCTGATAATCTTGATTTCATCCTAGAGCACCATCAATTTTGTGAAATATTGATTGACAAAATCAGTACCTTGCTTCAGCAGATGTATCTCTTCAAGAAGATCTGAGAGCCTCAATGCATCAACATTAGAAAATCTAGCTGCAAGATTCTTTCAAACTGCATGTGCACTCTTGAAGTACATAAAACTCTGGGCAATGGTGTTCTCTACAGAATTCAGGATCCATGATCTCACCATTGTATCACACTGTCTCCATGCATGGAAATCTGCTGAATCTACTTCTGGCCTCTTGATTGTGCCGTCTACGAAGCCAATTTTATTCTTGGTGATTAGCACCATCTCCATTGACATTTTCCATGGATTATGGTTGTTGCCATTCATCAATGGATGAACAAGAACCAAAGATGGATTCTCATTAGGATGAACATAGAATGGACTTGAGGGACTTATTTCTTTTTTCTTTGCTGCCATGGCTACCAAGAACTCCATAATTGATCACAAATCAACAATGAAAGTGAAATTACAGAAAAAAGATCAAGAAATGATCAGAAATTTCAAGAAAATCACGACAGTTTACTGTTAAGAAACTTAAATCACAGAAAAGATGAAGGTCACTCTCAAGATTCTACAAAAAATTAGAGAGAAAATGTAGAAAAGCATTCAGAAATTCTCAAATTTCTGCCCTGATACAATGATGAAGTTTGTAGTATTACAAACACAAAATAAAATGTGGAATTATTATTGATGAATTGAAAGTTACAAGTTAAGTTACAATGCAGCTGATCATGGGGTATTTATAGCTTTATACACCTCATGAATAAGTTAGAAGTTACAAACGGTTACAACAGACTGTAACTGAATAACCGGTTTCTCCATTACATCATACTAAACTAATCAGTAGGCTACTGGGACTTTCTGTCAACTGGCTGTTGAGGTCTACTGACGATGCTAAATAATGCACCACCAGTTTAACAGGGCCACGTGTAATCTAAGGGTGAGCTAAAGAGGGATCGAATGGCTAGAACTGTAGTAAAGATGGTGTTTATGGGTGTGTTATGGCTGAGTCCAAGAATGTATTTTGGATTGCCTACGTATCCTGTCTCATGTCCAGGAATCAAGCCTTACGTAGTTCCTGGAGCTGTGTATTTATGGGCACATGTCCTTCTTCTGCCCTAAACTTAGGGCGGTTTGGTCTATTGACATAATTAACCCTAACTGGGCCTTGCCCCTTGCCCAAGTAACCCTCTGGATGTTGGTCTTAGGAAACTGGGCTGGGACCCATGTCTCGACTCATATAACACCGACATGGGTGTTCGAGATGGGACACTTGCCGAATCTGCTGATTGCTGCGGACTTCACTGACTCGTCTCGTATTCGACTCAAAGTAGATGATAAACTTAGACTTTTCCACATGCCAACTGGACCAACTAGATAATTCCATATGGAGGGGTGAAATCCCGTATCGTCATAAGCCCCCCAGATCGGAGAGAAGCCCATCTCGAATGCTGATCTCGGATCTAAAATTTTAAATTATCTCTTCGTTGCGTGGTCCTCTTTAGGCGGGAATACAGCTGTCCCTCTAGTCGATGTAGGCTGTCGTAGGATGACGTCATACTGTGTCTGTATTAATGGGTGCAGGAAACGAAGCATTTTTTTATTGGTCCACGCGGGGATACTGCCCTTGATTATTGCGTTTCAAATTCTATAACTGCCCCAAATCCTGCCCTTTCACATCATTTGGAGATTACAAAGCATAAAAGGAGTCCAAGCAAACGAAGCCTCTCATTCGCCATTCTTTGCCTGTGCTCTACTCCCAAACCGCAAGTAAGCCCTAATCTTACAGAAATTCTTTCTTTGTCTTTTATTTCTTGTATCTTCCCTAATTCCATGTCTAGTAGTGAGAGTGACTCTCAAAATAGGGAGGAACTTGTTGTGGTAGAAGAGGAATCGGCGGAGAGGACGATTTCTGAACAACCACTTGCTTCCGGTAGGAAGGTTGCCGGAGAAGAAGAGGAAGAAGGAGAAGAAGAATCGTCTTCTCGGCCTGCTGCCAAATGCCAGACGAGGATGAAGGGTCAAGGACCATACGGTTGCATATCCGATCTAACTCAAGAAAAGGCTAAAGCCATCTGTTTAAGATATGGCATTCCATACTCTTCCCGGAACGTCAAAGTGTCTCACGGTAGTCATCAATATGCTTGTGATCCTCCTCATGGGTTCTGTGCCATTTACGAGGCACAACTGAAAGAGGGGTTAAGGTTCTCTTTTGACCTGTCCCTCATAGAAGTTCTCCGACACTATCAGATCAGCATCACCCAGCTCGCTCCGAATGGAATTAGGAGCATCATGGGTTTCGTTCTGGCGTGTAGAATATGAAAGATCGAATTCACAGTTCCTCTATTCTGACGATATTATGCGATCCAAGGTCTGCAAGACGCGGGATTGTATACTTTCCAGAGGCGTCCCCATGTCTCAGAATTCGTGAGGAGAGCTACTTCGTCCCAGGGCGAGTGGAAGCCCCATTTTTCTTCATCCGACACGGGTTAGAGGATATCGATATTCACACTTGGCATAAGAGGCATAAAAAATGGCATGACAAGCTCGATACTGATGCCCCCTCCGTGGGTCGAGTTCACGAGAGGATTTGCCCCGATATCACGACTCGAAACCTCCACTCTCTATACCCTTTTGCTGATGTCGAGATGGCGGGTCCGGGTGCTTATCTGGAACTCGATGAGGACGTTCGAGTTTTGTGTAGGACTTTTATTTACTCTGTCGAGCTGTTATACTTTTGCATTTTATCATTCTTCTACACTTGTTTCTGTTTTGTCAGTGTATTAATGTCGATTTTTCTGTGTTTGTAATGGAATTCTTTGCAAAGTTGGAAGTTGTGGGTAAAATGCCCGACCCTAAAAAGATGGACCCTAAGAACATTCAAGAACTGGCTGGCATCAGGTCAAAAAAGCCTGTGTCCGGTTCAATAGTTTTTGGGGGTCAAAGGACCCCGGCTCGATCTGCTACCCCAGCTTCGACATCTGACATATTGAGAGACCAACCTGACGAGGCTCGGGTGACTGAGCAAGCTGAGTGAGATCTCGTCCTGAGGAAACGCCAAAAGACAAGTGAGGTGAGGCACGGATTCGGGAAAGAAACTCGTAACCTCGCTCCTCCTAGCTCGAATTCTACCAACCCGATCCCTGGAATGAGTGTTACAGAGATGGAAGCCATGTCTCCGGAAGAGCTGCATGACTTCTTCCTGAAAAGCAACCGAGCTGTATGTCTATTCCTTTAATTTTGGGACTTTTGTCTATTTCTGGTATTAACAATATTCTCCTCTGCAGGCTCGGCTAGCAGCTAAAGTAGCCATGACCAGAATTGAACCTCCGTCAGCAGCCTTTGAGGAACAAAGGGAGACCATCGACCGGTTGACCTCTGAGATCGAAAAGCAGAAGTCGGCAGTCAAGAAGTTAGATGGCCGACGCCTTAGACTGGAATCTGACTTGGCCACAGCTCAGGACAAGTTGTCCGTAGCGCGTAAAGATTTATCCGAGCTTTCTAAGGTGAAGTCGGATCTTGAGGAAGCGAGGGCTGAGCTGGTGAAATCCCTCAAGGTTTGAGACGACCTTCAGTTTGAGGTCGATAGCTTCACAACTCGTCTAGAGGCGGCCAAAAAGGACTTCCTGGCTTCTGCGGAGCTCGAGAATGACCTGACGTTGCTAATGAGTCAGGCTATGAAGGGGGGATTCACAAATGCCCTGGATTAGGTCAAGATGGTTATCCCTGACTTTGACGTTTCGAGCATCGAGAAGGCTCATTTATACGATTCTGAGGCCATCCCTCGATATCCAATCCCGTCGGCCGCCGGTATTGGTCACCGTAGTGCCACTCATCACGACACACAGTCGTGGCAGTAACATTCAACATTCCACAACAGAGAGAAATTAAACATCCACCATTCATTATTTAAAATGTAAAATGTGTACCATCTCTTATCAAGTGAGAACATGCGGAACAACTATAAAACTTAAAGTTTCATAAATCTGACAAAATGGAAAGTAAATAGTTGTCTATAACTACGCGGCTCTCAAGACACCGCGACATTCCCGCAACGAGCAATCAATCCAAAGGACTACTGCTAAGAGTACGCTCCCCAAAACGGATCATAGCGGGATCAACAAAAATAGAAAGCTGTCAACTAAACGTTGAGTAAGGATAAATCTAGTATGCGTAAGATGAAAAGCTCGTTAACAAAATTAAGAAAGTTTCTAAAACGAGATATCAAAACCAAGACAAAGCAAACACAACCAACACATAGAAGATACAATCCATCACACTAACTCAACCTAAGGTCCGGAGATGTGCACATCCCTCAAACGGGTAACCCTTAACGAGGAGGATCCTAAAGGTCATCCAATGGTACCATTAAAATGGCCCATCGCGTACTGGGGTGCAAGGAAACCTTCCCGGGTTCCCGGCTTCGGGTGCTACCCTATCCGGCCCGACCACACCACTGTCTGCAACTCCCTAAATACGTCAAAGTCATTGAAGTCGTAAGGAAACCTTCCCGGGTTTACGGCTTTGGGAGCTACCCTATCCGGCCCAACCACTACGGGTCTACGAACTTCAATGCCCAGCATCCAAAACCCAATGTTACCAATACCGTTGTCTCATCCAAACACAACTTACAAAGCATGCTCATAAGGTTTATCCATAACTAACAAGGAAGAAAGAACACTTAAACTGGATGCCCGTCTGAAATGTTGGACGCCCGTTCGGAAGAAGTAGACGCCCGTCCAAGATCTCAGACGCGCGTCCAAGGAAACCTGTTACATCCTGAATCGATTTTTCGTACCTGGACGTCCGTCCATTATACTTGGACGCCCGTCCACCAGAAAACTTTACATCCTGAATCAAAAGTAGCCCTTCAGACGCCCGTCCAAGAATCCGGACACCCGTCTGAGTTGAGACCAAAACTGGACGCCCGTCCTCTCAAGGCAGACGCCCGTCCAGCCTGGGTTTCAAGTAAAACCCTAAAATCTTTAACACGGATTCATCTCGATTCTCAACCCCAAAAAAACCAGTAAAACAACGCAGCAGCTCGTAAATTCTTTACCCAAAAGTACCACAACATCATAGGCTTTAAAACGAACCCACAACTCACTAGATTGGATGCTTAGCATCCCCAAACATGACAACCAAGCGTAAACGCGTTTAATCAAAACGTTGACAGCATTACACTACATAAGGTGACAGGATTACATTCTGAAAACGCCTCAAACAACCCCAATTACCCCTAACAAACCTTAACCACAACACCAATCATCCCAAAATCATACACAACTTACATATCATTTAAAAATATCATCTTTCGAACCAACTAAAACACATGCCATAGAGATACCCTTACCGGTTGTGTTGTGTTTCTTGAAAGCTCTTGCTAACGAATTAAAACCGTTCTTCTACGAAGCCCGAATCTATATCTACAAATAGAAGGAAGGATAAAACATCACAACACAATTCTAATGAAAATCGAAATCACTCCCCCCTCCACACGCATGAGTGGATCGGCCATGGCCTTTGGCCGGCCGATCGTCACGCTCGAAGCTTGTAGGAGAGAAAGAAACGATGCTTACCGACGACGACGACGAATCCTCAACACCAAGGAGAGAAATTTTTTCTCTCCTTCTTCTTCACACAGTCGGCGGCAATGGGGAGGGTTTGGGTTTCACGTGTAATTGGGAAAAAGATGGAGAAGGAATAAAAGAAGTCCCCCTCCCCTTTTAATTATTAACCAATGTATTTCCTTTTAATTAAAGAATTATAAAAATTCCATTTTAATTATTAATCAACCCTTCCAAATAATTACTAAACACATAATTCCCCAAGTTATTGAACCCTTTTTTTTTCAATTAAATAGGGAGTCAAAATTTCGGGATATTACATCCTCCCCCCCTTAAGACAAAACTTCGTCCTCGAAGTTCGGGTTCATACCGGACGTTGTTCCACCCCCTTAAAACAGCCTTCGTCCCCGAAGGTAAGAAAAGGATTTTACGTACAAGGCTTAAGAATTGCATACCTTAAGAGAAAAAATGCGGGTACTTCTGTCGCATAGCATCCTCAGCTTCCCATGTTGCCTCCTCGGTGGCATGGTTAGACCATAAGACCTTGACGATGCTAACCTCACGTCCCCTTGTTTTCCGTACCTTAGTATCTAATATCTGCACCGGTACCTCCTCGTAAGTCAAGGACTGATCTAGTTCAACCACCTCCGGTTCAATCACGTGAGAAGGATCACTCACGTACTTGCGCAATTGAGATACATGGAACACGTTATGCACCTTATCCAACGCCGGTGGCAAGGCTAGTCGATATGCCACTTCACCTATGCGGTCCAAGACCTCATATGGCCCCACGTACTTGGGACTCAACTTCCCTTTTTTGCCAAAACGCATTACTCCTCTGGTTGGTGATACCCGTAGCAATACTTTATCGCCCACGGCGAACTCAATATCCCGGCGATGTAAGTCTGCATAACTCTTCTACCTATCCTGGGCAGCCTTCATCTTTTCTCGGATTATCTGCACCTGCTTAATCATGTCTTCGATCATCTGCGGTCCCAAAATCGCTGCCTCGGACGAATCGTCCCAACAAACCGGACTCCTGCACTTCCTACCATAAAGTGCCTCAAAAGGTGCCATCTTAATACTAGCATGGTAGCTTTTGTTGTATGAAAACTCAATAAGATAGAGCTTTTCCTCCCAAGAGCCTTTGAATTCTAACACACATGCCCTCAGCATGTCTTCCAAAGTTTGTATGGTCCTCTCCGTCTGACCATCGGTAGCAGGGTGAAAAGCTTTACTCATTCGTAGCTCCGTCCCCAAGGCTGTCTGTAGCTCCTGCCAAAACCGAGATATGAATCTCGCATCTCTATCTGACACAATGCTGCTGGGTATACCATGTAGTCTCACAATATTCCTCCGGTAAGCCATAGCCAACTCCGTCTTACTCCAAGTGTCTTTCATCGGAATGAAATGCACCGCTTTGGTCAGTCTATCCACAATGACCCAGATCATATTATTCCCCTTAGGGCTCCTCGGTAATCGGCATACAAAATCCATGGAGATGGAATCCCACTTCCACACCGGCACATCCAACGGCTGCAGCATACCCTGTGGCCGTCGATGTTCAATCTTGACCTTCTGACAAGTCAAGCACTTTGCCACAAATTCTGCTACTTCGCGTTTCATATTAAGCCACCAAAAGGTTTTCTTGAGGTACTTATACAGTTTGTCTCCGCCCGGGTGAACAGAATAAGGCGTACTATGAGCTTCACTCAAGATCCGCCTCTTGAGTTCTTCGTCGGCTGGTACACACCACCGACCCTTAAACCGGATACTACCATCCTCGTGTAACGTAAAATCAGCCGCTCCATCAGTACCAATCTTGGCCTTCTTTGCCTCGATTACTTTGTCGCCCACTTGTCTCACCCGGATTTCAACATACAACACGGGTTGCAAGACGAAGTCGCTTTTATCTCCGCCTTTCTGGATGACACAAATATCCATACGGTCCAACTCTTCTCGCAATCTGATCCGTGCTACTTCCTCGCACAAGGAATGAATCGACTTCCGACTCAAAGCGTCCGCCACTACATTGGCCTTTCCTTCGTGGTATTGAATTTCCATGTCATAATCTTTAATTAACTCCAACCAACGCCTCTGGCGCATATTGAGCTCCTTTTGTGTGAATATGTACTTCAGACTCTTGTGATCTGAAAACACCTTGAAAGTTATTCCGTACAAGTAGTGTCGCCATATCTTCAATGCGAAGACCATAGCTGCCAACTCTAAGTCGTGGGTTGGGTAGTTACTCTCATACGGTTTAAGCTGCCTTGATGCATACGCGATCACTCGCCTCCGTTGCATCAGCACACAACCCAGGCCATTCTTCGATGCATCGGTATAAACCTCGATGTCCTCATTCCCATCCGGCAATGCTAACACCGGAGCTGTAGTCAACCGTTCTTTGAGTAGTTGGAACGCCCTCTCACAATTGTCATCCCACTTAAAACGGTTCTCTTTCTGCATCAACGCAGTCATCGGCCTCGCAATCTTGGAAAAGTCTTTTACAAATCTTCGGTAATATCCAGCCAAACCCAAGAAGCTTCGAATTTCTGCAACATTCTTAGGTGTTGGCCATCTCGCCACTGCCTCTATCTTGCTCGGGTCAACGGATACACCGTCTTTCGAGACAACATGCCCCAAGAATGCCACTAGTTCCAACCAGAATTCACATTTAGACAGTTTCGCATACAGTTGTTTTTCCCGTAAAACCTGCAGTACGGTCCTCAGGTGTTCGGCATGCTCTCCCTTAGTCTTAGAGTAGACTAAGATGTCGTCGATGAAAACTACTACAAACTGGTCTAAGTAGGGTCTGAATACACGGTTCATCAGACCCATGAAAACTGCCGGTGCGTTGGTCAATCCGAAAGGCATGACCGTGAACTCATAGTGTCCATACCGGTACGAAATGCGGTCTTTGGGATATCCGCATACGCTACCCCGATTTGGTGATACCACGATCGCAAATCGATCTTCGAGAAAATACCTGGCCCCCGTAGTTGATCAAACAAGTCATCGATCCTCGGTAACGGGTACTTGTTCTTCACTGTGACGTTGTTCAGCTCCTGGTAATCAATACACAGCCGCATACTACCGTCTTTCTTCTTCACAAACAACACCGGTGCTCCCCACGGTGACACACTCGGTCGGATGTACCCCTTATCGAGCAGTTCTTCCAATTGTACCTTCAGTTCTGCTAATTCTTTAGGTGCCATACGATAGGGTGCTTTCGATATCGGTCCGGTCCCGGGCACCAACTCCACTGCAAACTCTACCTCCCTCTGGGGTGGCATGCCTGGTATCTCATCGGGAATACATCCTCGAAATCACGGACTACATCAATGTCCGCTAGTTTAGGATCCCCCGTGCTTACATCATGTACGTGGCACATAAACAACGGGTACCCTTTCTCGACGAGAGATCTCAACGACATCACCGGAATGATCTTCACATTAGATTTATCCACAAATCCCTTGTAAGATACTCGCACCCCTTTAGGGCCTCTCAAAGTCACCTTCTTCTGCTCACAGTCAATTTTGGCTTTATGCCGGTTCAACCAATCCATACCCAAAATAACGTCGAAGTTCTCGAGAGGGAACTCGATCAAGTCAACCGACAAGCTGACTCCCGAAATCACTAACGGTACATCTCTATACAACTTAGAACATGGTACTAACTCTCCGATGGTTGCATAAACTTACCGTCAATCACCTCAAATGTAACTAGGCTTAACCTCGAGACATGCGAACTTGCTACGAAGGAACATGATGCACCCGAATCAAAAAGTACATAGGATAAAAATGAGTTAACCGAGAAAATTACCCGTCACCACGTGGTTGCTCGCTCGGCCTCCCCTCTCGCCCAATGCGAATAACTTCCCCGTCCGATTCCCCCCGGCTCACGGATCGTACTAGCCGACCCCGATGGTCGGTTTCTGTTTCCACCGGTGGCCGTAGGGGTACCCCCCTGTCGGCTCTGTGCTGGGGTACTACTCTGCTGCTGGTTACCCCTACCCATGTTTCCCGGGTTGCTCCTTCGAGTCCCACCCATGTTGCTTCCTGTAACCGATGCCGACCCGGCGGGTGTTGGGGCCGTAAAACACTCAAATCTTCTGTGACCAAGCTTTCCGCAATTATGACACTGGACTTGTACACCTGCACAATCCGTACCCGGATGATTTCTCTGGCACCTCTTACAATGATAGTTTCGTGGTCGACTGAACCCCTGAGAGTTACCCCTTGCTGGCTTACCACCGCTACCCCTAGTAAAGTGGGAATTTTCCGAGAAAGATGGTCGCACTGGTTGGTCCCCAAGATTACTCCGCTTCTGCTGGCCCTGATTATTCTCGGAGATGCTCTTCCTCTTATTATTGGTAGCATATGCCGCTTTAACCTCCTTTCGAATCCTCTCAATATTGCATGCTACCTCACACATCTCCTTTAGGCTTGTGAAGCCCCTGCTTGCCCCAATACGATCCCGGATCGCCAAATCTAAGTATTGTTCGAACTTCACCATCTTAGCCTCTTTAGTCGGTACTAGCTCAGATGCATAGACCGCCAAATCAACAAACTTCTCGTAATATTCTTGAACCGTCATATCCCCCTGTCGGAGATTATCGAACTCAACTCGCAGCTCTTTCCTCTTAGATTCGGGAAAGAACTCACGTCTCAGTTCCTGCTTAAATTCGGTCCAGTTCAATGGTACCACCACTGTTTCCCCTTGCTCGTTTTCCGTTTGCGCCAACCGATCCTTGTTCGCACCCCACCACAAATCAGCCCTGTCAACCAAGTAGAAAGCAGCTTGGTCGACCTTCAATTCCTCTGGACAGCCCAGAGTGGCAAATATCTTCTCAAATTCTCTAATCCACCGTTCAAGCCCCTTAGGGTCTCCTTTGCCATCATACTGGCTAGGCCTCTGCTGACTTACGGCCCTAGTCATGCCAGTAGCTGACCCCTGAGAACGGTCCTCCGTCAGCTTATTAACCGCTTGAATCAGATCTTGATTCATCTTGACCAGCTGATCAATCAGCTGATCCTTCTCATTTCCTTGTCTATGAGGCATAGCTAAAGCTACAAAAATAAACAATCACATATTCAATTATCACCTATATCATGCCACAGAATATTTCACAAATACTAACACTTACTGTCCAAAATGAATTGCAACATGCAGCCACATTTCCACCTACATCAGAATTCACCGTACCTTCCCTACATAGAACTCAATACCTACCCCACACATCCTCACTGTGCTTATTTTAGTGAATTTATTCTTAAGGTTCATTTTAGGTGGTGGTCCTGGAGTCGAACGTCTCTGATACCACTTTGTAACACCCCGGTTTCCAATCCCGTCGGCCGCTGGTATTGGTCACCGTAGTGCCACTCATCACGACACACAGTCGTGGCAGTAACATTCAACATTCCACAACAAAGAGAAATTAAACATCCACCATTCATTATTTAAAATGTAAAATGTGTACCATCTCTTATCAAAAGTGAGAACATGCGGAACAACTATAAAACTTAAAGTTTCATAAATCTGACAAAATGGAAAGTAAATAGTTGTCTATAACTACGCGGCTCTCAAGACCCCGCGACATTCCCGCAACGAGCAATCAATCCAAAGGACTACTGCTAAGAGTCGCTCCCAAAACGGATCATAGCGGGATCAACAAAAATAGAAGCTGTCAACTAAACGTTGAGTAAGGATAAATCTAGTATGCGTAAGATGAAATTTGTTAACAAAATTAAGAAAGTTTCTAAAACAGATATCAAAACCAAGACAAAGCAAACACAACCAACACATAGAAGATACAATCCATCACTCTAACTCAACCTAAGGTCCCGAGATGTGCACATCCCTCAAACGGGTAACCCTTAACGAGGAGGATCCTAAAGGTCATCCAATGGTACCATTAAAATGGCCCATCGCGTACTGGGGTGCAAGGAAACCTTCCCGGGTTCCCGGCTTCGGGTGCTACCCTATCCGGCCCGACCACACCACTGTCTGCAACTCCCCAAATACGTCAAAGTCATTGAAGTCGTAAGGAAACCTTCCCGGGTTTACGGATTTGGGAGCTACCCTATCCGGCCCAACCACTACGGGTCTACGAACTTCAATGCCCAGCATCCAAAACCCAATGTTACGAATACCGTTGTCTCATCCAATCACAACTTACAAAGTATGCTCATAAGGTTTATCCATAACTAACAAGGAAGAAAGAACACTAAAACTGGACGCCCGTCTGAAAATATTGGACGCCCGTTCGGAAGAAATTGACGCCCGTCCAAGATCTCAGACGCGCGTCCAAGGAAACCTGTTACATCCTGAATCGATTTTTAGCACCTGGACGTCCGTCCATTATACTTGGACGCCCGTCCACCAGAAAACTTTACATCCTGAATCAAAAGTAGCCCTTCAGACGCCCGTCCAAGAATCCGGACGCCCGTCTGAGTTGAGACCAAAACTGGACGCCCGTCCTCTCAAGGCAGACGCCCGTCCAGCCTGGGTTTCAACTAAAACCCTAAAATCTTCAACACGGGTTCATCTCGATTCTCAACCCCAAAAAAACCAGTAAAACAACGCAGCAGCTCGTAAATTCTTTACCCAAAAGTACCACAACATCATAGGCTTTAAAACGAACCCACAACTCACTAGATTGGATGCTTAGCATCCCCAAACATGACAACCAAGCGTAAACGCGTTTAATCAAAACGTTGACAGCATTACACTATATAAGGTGACAAGATTACATTCTGAAAACGCCTCAAACAAACCCAATTACCCCTAACAAACCTTAACCACAACACCAATCATCCCAAAATCATACACAACTTACATATCATTTAAAAATATCATCTTTCGAACCAACTAAAACACAGGCCATAGAGATACCCTTACCGGTTGTGCTGTGTTTCTTGAAAGCTCTTGCTAACGAATTAAAACCGTTCTTCTACGAAGCCCGAATCTATATCTACAAATAGAAGGAAGGATAAAACATCACAACACAATTCTAATGAAAATCGAAATCACTCCCCCCTCCACACGCATGAGTGGATCGGCCATGGCCTTTGGCCGGCCGATCGTCACGCTCGAACTGTAGGAGAGAAAGAAACGATGCTTACCGACGACGACAACGAATCCTCAACACCAAGGAGAGAAATTTTTCTCTCCTTCTTCTTCACACAGTCGGCGGCAATGGGGAGGGTTTGGGTTTCACGTGTAATTGGGAAAAAGATGGAGAAGGAATAAAAGAAGTCCCCCTCCCCTTTTAATTATTAACCAATGTATTTCCTTTTAATTAAAGAATTATAAAAATTCCATTTTAATTATTAATCAACCCTTCCAAATAATTACTAAACACATAATTCCCCAAGTTATTGAACCCTTTTTTTTTCAATTAAATAGGGAGTCAAAATTTCGGGATATTACAGGGCGATACTTTACAGAATTTAAGGCTGGCGTGTCTCTTTACGACAAGTATGTAGCCCCTGCCATGGAGGGGGACGGAGAGGAGGACCTCGGGTCGGGAGATCCGGTCGACCCCAATGCCCATCAGCCTGCCGCTTGACATCATTTCTTGTTATCGTTTTTAAATAACTTCATTCGATTTGGCTGTAACAACTTTTATTGATCTTTTGATTCGATCTGGTTGTATAACTTTTATTTTGTATTTTGATTTTTGAATTTCAATATATGCTTTTCCATTGAATGTCTTTCTCGTTGTTGATTATTTGTCTAGGGTATAGTCGTTTTCGACTTAATTCCCTAGCAAATGCTGCCTTGTGGGGTGTAGTCCTTTGGACTTAATTCCCCTGTGGCCCCTCGAAGTGTAGTATGAGTACATGACTCATGGTACACTTGAGTATGAGTCGACCTAGCATTTACTGCCTTATCGGCTTGACATGGCTATTTGGTCGGAGCTCGAGTCGACTGTCATGCCTCGTCAGGCTTTTGACTTGGTCGAATTAAATACTCCTTATTCGACTGTCGCACTTCGTGGTGCTTATGAACTGGTCGAATAAGATATCCATGGTGGGATCTTCCGACTGCCTTGCATCGTGGCTTATTGGCATGTCGGGAGTGATGTAAGCACTGTCAGTTACTTGGCTTTATTCACTATTTTTGCATAGTGTCGAGGAGTTTCTGTTGATGTCGGATTTTGCTCGCTTTTCTTCCAGCCGCCTTTTCTTTTTTACATGAATTCATAAGTCGTAATTTAAAAACGAAAATTACTTAAATAAAAGACATCGAGATTAACTGTCGAATCGACTTGTTACAAGGGACTTAGGAATGAACAAAGAGTTTAAACATAAAATTGAAAATGTCATAAAATGAACAAAGAGTTTAAACATAATATTTCTGAGGTTGGTGGCGTGCCAAGTTTGAGGCAATGTACTTCCATCCGATCTACCTAGCTGATACGATCCCTTAGGATGAACTTTTAGAATCTTGTATGGACCTTCCCAATTCGGCTCGAATTTGCCTATTGGGTCCTGCCTGCTTGCTTCATTCTTCCTCAACACGAGATCCCTTACTTGGAAGTACTTATACTTCAACCTTGCATTGTAATACTGTGAGATCTTTCTTTTGTAGTTGACCATTCGATGTGCTGCAACTTCTCTCTTTTCTTCGACGTTATCTTTCTCTTGAAGTAGATCGGTGGCGTTTGTCTGAACGTTATAGGCTAAAACTCGAGGCGATGCTAGCCCGATCTCCACGGGTATTACCGCTTCGCATCCATAAGTCGTGGCAAAGGGAGTCTCCTGTGTGGCCGCATTGGGTGCCGTTCGATACGACCATAGAATGCTAGGTAGCTGAGCTGCCCAATCTCGACCTTCGTCCTCCAGCCTTTTCTTCAAGCCAAATTTAATCTGGCTGTTTGTCTGTTCGACCTGTCCATTGGACTGAGGTCGGGCCACTGAGGTTTTTCTGTGTTCAATCTTGTACTCTTAAAGCCAACTCTGCACCCTTTCATCTAGAAACTGGGTTCCATTGTCTGATATCAGATACTTAGGAATCCCGAACCTGCATAAAATGTTTTCCCGTAGAAATTTTTTGTTGGTCTGGGCCCTGATGTCGGTAAGAGCTTTGGCCTCGACCCATTTTGTGAAATAATCAACTACCACCACTACAAATTTGAAATTGCCAAGAGCTCGAGGTAAAGACCCAACTATGTCAACTCCCCACTCATCGAACGGCCATACCGACTCGATGGCATTCATTTCTGTTTGGGGATAATTTTGCATCATTAAACAAAAAAAAATTATAAACCTTAACCTATATGCAAAACTAACTCCTAACCGGCCGAATACCGGGTAATTGCTAGCAAAGCGGAATAAGTAAGGGGTAGATCCACAGGGAATTGGGTTGTTGAACCTAGTTTTATTAATTCCTTTCAATTGTTACTTATGAAAACAAATAAACGAAAGAACAAACATATAAACACATAGAACATATGGAATAAATCTAAGCTATAACAAATAATAGAGAAACAAAACATAAAACAAAGATACATGGAATCCAACAATATACAAACCAAGTGATTTCAATCCAAGTTCATCTCATGATTTTAATTCAATATTGTGGTTTCACCCTTACACGAGACACGAACTCCTAATTCCTTAGTGAATCCGTTTCTCAAGCTATGAATTCCTAATCTCTTAGTGAATTCAATAATCGATCTCTCCTCTCTCGAATGTTGAGACCAATTTCATACAAAACGAAGGTGTAGATTCAAGTTAACTCTCGTATTTTAGAATCTAGCAACCTAGATAATTAATCAATTAATTTGTCATGAATTAACGATTAAGGATCCTATCTTTCTATGGTGATCTAGCCTAACAACGATTCTCATCAACGTTAGACAACAATTAGTAACCAATCTCTCGATCTAGTCACACAATAGCATCATAAATCATAGAAAGATACAAAACAAATCAAAGATCATAAGAATAAACAAAGGACTGAATAAATTAGAAGATAAACTCACATAGTTTGGTACAATGGATGATCTCCATGAATCAACAAACGAAAATAAAAGCATCCTAATCTAACCCGGATCACCCGAGCACAAGGCTCGGGTGATCGGCCTTGAAAGCCTCAGAAGTGCGGCTGCTGTGTGTATTTGGTGTATAAAAATCTGATGATTATTAGGGTTGAGAATGCGCTGCTATATATAGGGAAATAAGTCGGCTATGCTTAAGTCGGCCGTGGACGCCCGTCCAGAGTGTTGGACGCCCGTCCACTCTGCTTGAAATCTTCGAATCGGGCCGAGTCATGATCAGACGCCTGTCCTGTGTTAAATTGGACGCTCGTTCACTAAAATATTCACAACTCTGAATCAACTTCCGTCTCCTAGACGCTCGTCCACTTCTTCAGACGCTCGTCCACTCTGGACGCCAGTTCAAGCTTCTGGACGCCAGTCCAGGATCGACTTCATCTTGATTTTTCCATACTTATCTCTTCATCTTCGATCCAAATCATCATTATCTCTTCTATCATTAATGTAATTCGACTCTTATCTCTTTTTGATCATCATTTGAGCATCAAACACGTACCTATAACACATTAAAACATCGCAAAACGTAATATCATCCAAATAATCATAAAATCAAAATTAAAACACCAAAATTAACCTATTTTGCGAATAACTCATTAAAAACCTCATTTATTCAATAATTCCATTAAACACTCGTTTCTTATGCAAATTATACAAATATGAGGGAAATTATCATAAAATATATCAATATAAATCGTATAAATTCACCCTTAACAACTCCCCCACACTTAGCTTTTGCTTGTCCCGAGCAAAACAATACGAAAATTAGGGCTCGAAAAAAGAACAGACATCTCAGACAATATAGCATAGATCCAATAAATCAGAAGTTCACCACTGTGTGTGTGCAAAGCCATAGAAAACTTCCACTAAATCCAAACTTGAGAAACTCAAAGCAAAACTAGCTAATACCCCCTCGTAGACTAGCAATAAATGACACTCATAAGATGTACCCTACAAACGTAAAATATCCCGAAAAGAATGATCGAATATATCTAGGGCCTTTCTGAAATACTCAGAGGATAATCTCTACAGCATATCTATCAGTTTCTACTGGGGATAAGATAGACGATAACTTAGTCTTATATCCATTTCATAACAATTCTTATTGCAAGTTGATTTAACTATTTTCACATTTAAACGCACATCAGTATGAGCTCTTGCCCTGTCATAGCAGAATAGGATATTCGAGATATACCCTACCTTACTCCAATCATAAGGCAGCTTCTTCTGACTGTCGTGAGCTTTTAGTCATCATAGTGGTATAAGACATACGTGGTATACCCTATCGCACTCAAATCATTGACTAGCTTTCGACACACCCAATTACTTTATTATAAACTCAACTTTTTCATTTGACAATAAGTTACGTGTTACTTATCACATTCAAACCTTAGATATTCACAGTATAACATACTTCGGATCTAAATACAAACTATCATAAATCTCAAGATATATACGTAGAACTAAGCACATGACTTATAAGAAAATCAGAAATCACTCGTCAAAAGGGGTATAACTTTATAAATTAGCTCATCGTTCACTATGGCTCGTGAAAAATAGATCTCAGGTGAAACAACTGACTTATCAAACATATCATATATAGCTTGGATGACTATAAAAATAACGAACATTGAATTGAATTGCCTACTCGGGACAAAACAAAAAAAAAATGTCGAAATTTTTTGAAAATTCTAGCTCATTCTGCATAGAAACATAACGAATTAAGCAAATGTATAGATACATATCAAATCATTCCCCTCCCCCACACTTAAAGATCAACATGTCCTCATGTTGTGCAGAATTAAAGAAAAGATAAATGACTTAGCTGATTGTAATTCGAAGGTGGCAATTCTGGAGGTGGTCTAGATCCAGATCCAGAAATGCGTGAAGAAATCAGTAGACTGTGGACCATCCACCGGAAAACTGACTTCATCTAAAATCTCACAATTGCTATCGCAAATATCCTGCACACTTGAAAAACAAGATAAAAGCACAAGATATAATTGCTTAGATGGAACAATCACCACACAGGGAAAACACAGGACACCTAAGCATCAAACATAAAGCCACAGAAGCTTTACAATACAAATAAGCCCAACATGTGCATACAGAAATGAGGATAGAGGACACTACAAAGTAGCAGGGCTAGGTGCACTAAAAAGATAAATAAAAATAAAAGAAAAAAAACAGAATAAAATACAATGCAACTATACTAAAAAGGCAAAACGAAAATAAAGAAAATAAACTAGCCCAACTAATTCCATAGATGTCGCCCTAATCTAAGCACGGTCAATATAAACGTCTACTAAATAACGCCACAGAAGCGTAACAAAATTCGATTATGCAAAGCCACAGAAGCTTGCCATGTGAAGTGTAGACGTGCCTTTAACAACCCTAACACCCTAGATAGACGACAAAAGGAACAACATAAGTCAAATTTGGAATCACGTCTAGCTAGGTGAATTACTCAACATGGATTGCAATAGACAGAAAGAAAACCATAACGGTGAAAGAACAGGACATCTACGCATATATATAATGGCCACAGAGGCTCACACTAAAACATCCATGTCAAATAATGAAGCATGTATATAAAAATTAATCAATTATTTAACATGGATTAGTAGATGGAAAGATATAAACATGCAAGCTCAGAACATCTACGTAAAATTAATTAGCCACAGAAGCTCGTATGAAAAAAATCCACGTCAAATAAAGCATTAAAAATCCAGTCAAGAAAAATTGGAACCTGAACGTGCGTTCCTTCTTTCAAACGGGCGTTCACCTGGAATTTATGAACTGGACGGGCGTCTGGATTAAACAGGACGCTCGTCTAGTTGCCCTGAACTGCCGTTCAACAATTCAGCCGCGCGTTCACCTGCGTGTTATGGACTGGACGGGCGTTCGCTTACATTGAACGCCCGTTCAAACATCGTATTTGCAACAGAAACGCAGGGATAACACAGCAAACCCTAAATAGCTTAAAAGATCATCAATTCAAAACAAACCAGAACATACATCATACATCACAGCACCTCAGCCCCATCAAATTATAGCACCGAGGGTTAGATTAGATTACATACAAACATATAATTCACGTTTCATAAATTGAGTAAAAAGGTTTTGCACATTCTTAACCCAATGGTTATCGAAACACGGCAAAATAAAAAACCTCAATTTATTCAACGGTACTTTTTTATTGAAAGAAAAAAATAGATCGTAACAAAATAGAAAAATTAACTCAATCCCCGGCAACGGCGCCATTTTGTTTGGGGATAATTTTGCATCATTAAACAAAAACAATTTATAAACCCTAACCTATATGCAAAACTAACTCCTAACCGGCCGAATACCGGGTAATTGCTAGCAAAGCGGAATAAGTAAGGGGTCGATCCACAGGGAATTGGGTTGTTGAACCTAGTTTTATTAATTCCTTTCAATTGTTACTTATGAAAACAAATAAACGAAAGAACAAACATATAAACACATAGAACAGATGGAATAAATCTAAGCTATAACAAATAATAGAGAAACAAAACATAAAACAAAGATACATGGAATCCAACAATATACAAACCAAGTGATTTCAATCCAAGTTCATCTCATGATTTTAATTCAATATTGTGGTTTCACCCTTACACGAGACACGAACTCCTAATTCCTTAGTGAATCCGTTTCTCAAGCTATGAATTCCTAATCTCTTAGTGAATTCAATTATCGATCTCTCCTCTCTCGAATGTTGAGACCAATTTCATACAAAACGAAGGTGTAGATTCAAGTTAACTCTCGTATTTTAGAATCTAGCAACCTAGATAATTAATCAATTAATTTGTCACGAATTAACGATTAAGGATCCTATCTTTCTATGGTGATCTAGCCTAACAACAATTCTCATCAACGTTAGACAACAATTAGTAACCAATCTCTCAATCTAGTCACACAATAGCATCATAAATCATAGAAAGATACAAAACAAATCAAAGATAATAAGAATAAACAAAGGACTGAATAAATTAGAAGATAAACTCACATAGTTTGGTACAATGGATGATCTCCATGAATCAACAAACGAAAATAAAAGCATCCTAATCTATCCCGGATCACCCGAGCACAAGGCTCGGGTGATCGGCCTTGAAAGCCTCAGAAGTGCGGCTGCTGTGTGTATTTGGTGTATAAAAATCTGATGATTATTAGGGTTGAGAATGCGCTGCTATATATAGGGAAATAAGTCGGCTATGCTTAAGTCGGCCGTGGACGCCCGTCCAGAGTGTTGGACGCCCGTCCACTCTGCTTGAAATCTTCGAATCGGGCCGAGTCATGATCAGACGCCCGTCCTGTGTTAAATTGGATGCTCGTTCACTAAAATCTTCACAACTCTGAATCAACTTCCCTCTCCTGGACGCTCGTCCACTTCTTCAGACGCTCGTCCACTCTGGACGCCAGTTCAAGCTTCTGGACGCCAGTCTAGGATCGACTTCATCTTGATTTTTCCATACTTATCTCTTCATCTTCGATCCAAATCATCATTATCTCTTCTATCATTAATGTAATTCGACTCTTATCTCTTTTTGATCATCATTTGAGCATCAAACACGTACCTATAACACATTAAAACATCTCAAAAGGTAATATCATCCAAATAATCATAAAATCAAAATTAAAACACCAAAATTGACCTATTTTGCGAATAACTCATTAAAAACCTCATTTATTCAATAATTCCATTAAACACTCGTTTCTTATGCAAATTATACAAATATGAGGGAAATTATCATAAAATATATCAATATAAATCGTATAAATTCACCCTTAACAATTTCCTATGCTTGTTGGTGTGTCACCACATCATGCACTTGACAATATCTGCATCTCATCACCAATCGATTAGCATCTTTTTGCATCGAAGGCCAAAAGTAACCTGCTAGTTTGCACTTTCTTGCTAGCATTCGAGCTCCACAATGATTGCCACCCACTCCTCGATGTATTTCTTCGAGCAGATATTCTCCTTCGTCTTCCGAGGCACATCAGATCCAGGGGGTTACATACGATTTTCGATAAAGAATGTAATCAAACAGAGCATACCTGGACGCTTGCAGTCGAATCTTTCTGGCTTGGGCCTTGTTAGACGGGAGAATTCCGTCCTTCAAGTATAGTGCTATCGGATCCATCCATGTCGATCCCTGATTAACTGGTTTCACATCGACCTCATTGTAGCTTCATTCTGCTAACATTTCGACCAGAACCTTCCTCTTTGATTTGAAATTCGATGCGAGTTTGGACAACGGATCGGCCCTTTTGTTTTCACTCCGAGGTACCTGTTCGATGCGAACCGTTTTGAACTTCGATATCAACCCTTGGACCACTTTCAAATAATTTTTCATAGCTTCCTCTTTGGCTTCATACTCACCTCGTATGTGATTGAATACGAGTTGAGAGTCACTGTATACTAGGAGATTCTTGACCCCCAATTTGGACGCCAACTTCAGACCCGTAATCATAGCTTCATACTCTGCCTCGTTGTTGGTGGCTTTGAATTCGAATCGAAGTGCATAAGGGAATTCCTCTCCTTTTGGACTGACCAAAAGTAAACTAGCTCCTGCTACCTCTTTACTAGATGCACCATTAATATGGATGGTCCACTGTTTTTCTGGTGTCTGTTTCTCTTGCTCTAGCTGGATAGATAGACCCTCGGCAATGAAGTCTGCCAGAGATTGGCCTTTAACTGCAGTACGTGGTAGGAATTCGATGTCGTACTCGGCTAATTCGACAACCCACTTAGCTAACCGACCCGATGTCTCGGGCTTGGCAATAATGTGTTTCAGAGGTTGGTCCGTTATTACGGCAATATGGTGTGCTTGAAAATACGGCTTGAACTTCCTCGATGCGTGAAGCAAACCCAATACTAATTTTTCAGCGGGGGTGTACCTGATCTCAGCCCCATGTAGGGCCTTACTCACAAAATACACTGGAACCTGCCCGTGTTCTCCTTCTCGGACTAACACTGCACTCACTGCCTCTTCACAGATTGCTAGGTAAACCAGGAGTTTCTCTCCTTCCCGGGGTGAGGACAGTGTTGGTAGATCAGATAAATATTCCTTCAGGTCGTCGAATGCTTTCTGACAGTTGTCATCCTATTGAAACGGACTTGCCTTCTTCAAAATCTTAAAAAAGGGTAGGGCTCTTTGCACTGATATCGGCAAAAAATGGTTGAGGGCTGCCATCCGACCTTTCACCCATTGTACTTCTTTGACGTTACGAGGTGCGGGCATATTTTTGATGACATCGATCTTGTCCGGGTTAGCTCAAATTCCATCTTTCGATATCATATAGCCCATAAAGTTCCCAGACCGAACCCCAAAAGTGCACTTTTTTGGATTGAGCTTCATACTCGCAGCTCGGAGCACCTCGAAGACTTCTCTGGTATCGACAAGAAACTGTCCCATGGACTTGCTCTTGATCAACAAATTATCGACATAGACTTCCATATTAAAACCTATCTGCTTCTCGAATATCCTGTTAACCGCTCTCTGATAAGTTTCTCCCGCGTTCTTTAGGCCAAATGGCATCGTCAGGAAACAGAATGTGCCGAACTCTGTGATAAAAGCGGTCTTCTCTGAGTCCGGAGGGTCTATGAAGATCTGATAATATCCCCTGTATGCATCTAGGAACCCGAAGACCTCGAAACCCAACGTCGAATCGACTAGCTGATCAATTTTAGGAAGTGGATACGAGTCTTTAGGACATGCCTTGTTAAGATCCGTAAAATCGACGCACATTCGCCAGCTCTCGTTTGGCTTCTTAACTAGAACTGAATTAGCCAACCAATCTGGGTAAAATACCTCCTTGACGATTCCAGCAACTAACAATATATCAACCTCTTTCTTTACTGCTTCTTTCCTCTCAGGGGCTAGATTTCGCTTCTTCTGCCGTATCGGCTTCTTCTTTGGGTCGACATTTTGCCGATGTATTGCTATCTCTGCTGATAAGCCTGGCATATCGTCTGCCTTCCAAGCGAACACATTTCGATACTCGACCAGTAGGTAAACCAAGGCTTGCATGTCGGGTTGTGGTAACCACTTCCCGATCTGGACCCCTTGGCCTTCTTCCTCTTTCCATACACGAATTTCCTCTGTCGGATCGACCGAGACCCAGCTCTTATCCTCTTCCTCTTCAGGAATTAACTCTTCGACCAACACCTGCCCGACACCTTTCCCTTTAATTGTGACCAAACTACAATTCCTGGCTACCTCAATGTCTCCTTTCACTTCATGGGTACCATACCAGGTGGGAAATTTCATGTTGTTATGGAAGGTAGAAATGATGGCTCTTAGGTCGTATATGGCAGGTCGACCTAATATCGCGTTGTAACCCGATGGGGACTTAACCACGACATAAGTCATTTCCATTGTTCACCCCTTCTCTCAATCTCCAACTGTCGTTTGTAAGTTTATCGATCCGAAAGGGTGGATGGCCTACCCTGTGAATCCGAACAAAGGAGTCGATAACGGCATGACATCCTCATCTTTGAACTTCATGGCTTTGAAGGCTGCATAGTAGAGTATATTGACTGCACTTCCGCTATCAACACAGACCCTCTTTATCCGTCCTCGTCTTATCACTGCTTCTATCACCAATCCTTCACTGTGACTGCGGGAGCTTGGAATATCATCCTTGGGTCCATAACCCACCTCTGTTGTGAACCTGAGTTTCATCGATTACCTCAATCTGTCTGTAGATTGTCGACTGGATCGGGGTCGATTTGACTCATGCTCGGCAACAATTGTGTTGACATCATATCTGACGCGATTATCTCTGCGGGGGTCTCGACTATGATCTTTCCTATGATCGTCTCTACGGTTATCTCTACGAGTCGGCTCGGGAGGTCTAACCCTTCGTCTCTGATTATCTCGACGTGGCGATCGGTCTCTTCCCCCATTGTAACTCTTTCTCTAATATTTTCGACGACCCTTGGGCTCGTCCTTCTCTGATCTATCGACCACCTCATCCAACCGACCCTCTTGAATACAGGCGTCAATATCCCTCTTCAAATCAAAACATTCTTCCGTGTCATGCCCCACATCCTTATGATAGTCACAGTACTTGTGGGTATTCTTTCTCTTCTCAGGATCTTTGGACATCGGTTTCGGTGTTCGTGCAATGTTTTTCTTGATCATGATGGCCAGCACCTCCCGCCGAGATCGGTTGAGAGGGATAAAATCTCGATCTTTCAAATTTCCCTTCTTTCCGAGCCGATCCGTGATTGGTGCGGTCAATCGATCAAACACATTTGACTTTCCTTCATTATTTCGACCCTTAGGCTGACCCTTGGTCTGGCCTCGGGTGTCATTCCTCGAGTTGAGGCCAAGTGAAATGGTGTGCAAGCGCACTGCCTCTTCACAATGGCAAAATTTGTGGACTATGTTCACACATTCATCCATGTCATTGGGCATCTTCTTAGACAACTTGTCGTATATCTTCATGTTACGCAGGCCTCCGACAAAGGAATTAACCTAAAGTGCGTCACTGGCGTTATGCACTTTCATAGCCTCGAGATTAAAAAGCCTCATGAAATCAATAGTTGATTCTCTCTTTTCTTGTTTGATGTTCATGAGATGAGTGGCACTGAGGTGGAACTTCTTGTTCCCGATGAACGTATCTCGAAATTTCTGCCCCAACTGTAGAAAACTTGAGATCGACCCAGGTCGTAGCTTATGAAACCACTCCCGAGCTCGACCCGTAAGCAAGGTATCGAAGGCACGACACTTCATGGCATCGTTGGCATTTATTAACCTCATCAGTGATATATATCGATACAGGTGGTCCTCTGGGTCCGTAGTACCATCATAAGGTTCCATCTTCGGTGGCTTCAAGGACTCGGGCATCGTGTATACCTCTATCTCAGGACTGAATGGCGACTTGAGCCACTCTGTGACCTGATCTTTTCCCACGATGCGGTTGAACTCGTTTCGAATGCTATCCTCGACTTGCCTTTGTTGCTTTTTGTGTCCAGGACATTTTTTGGCGTTGGTTGTGCTGATTACTACTTCGTCTTCGCACTCTCCCCGGGAATCGACAGGCTTCTTTCCCCTTCTATTCTCCATCTCCTTTCGACCTTGTGGGTCTAATAGGTTGTGGTCCTCAGGGGTGTTATATATCCCTTTATCTATGAACGCAGATGCCACGACTCGTTTCAGGGCATCTTCATCTAAAGACGCCAAGTGATTGGCCATATCTTGTAACTGTGGGGGAAGTTGGGCTTTGGTGGTTGTCCAACTGCGGGCCTAGATCCAGTGGGGATTTCAGGTACTTGTACCCCTTCTGGATCTAAATCCGTGTGCTCTTCGATCTGTGGGTTCTTGCTGCTCGTTGGTTTCTGTCTTCTTGCAGGTGGTGCCATTGCGATATCTTTACAAACTCACCGGTAGAAGGCCCTCCTTCTAGCGCCAAATGACGATGCTAAATAATGCACCACCGGTTTAACAGGGCCACGTGTAATCTTAGGGTGAGCTAAAGAGGGATCGAATGGCTAGAACTGTAGTAAAGATGGTGTTTATGGGTGTGTTATGGCTGAGTCCAAGAATGTATTTTGGATTGCCTACGTATCCTGTCTCATGTCCAGGAATCAAGCCTTACGTAGTTCCTAGAGCTGTGTATTTATAGGCACATGTCCTTCTTCTGCCCTAAACTTAGGGCGGTTTGGTCTATTGACATAATTAACCCTAACTGGGCGTTGCCCCTTGCCCAAGTAACCCTCTGGATGTTGGTCTTAGGAAACTGGGCTGGGACCCATGTCTCGACTCATATAACACCGACATGGGTGTTTGAGATGGGACACTTGCCGAATCTGCCGATTGCTGCGGACTTCACTGACTCGTCTCATATTCGACTCGATGTAGATGATAAACTTAGACTTTTCCACATGCCAACTGGACCAACTAGTTAATTCCACGTGGAGGGGTGAAATCCCGTATCGTCATCTTCATATTATCAGCTGACTACACTCAACATTCGCATCAGCCTATATACTGTAACAGAAGTCATGTTCTCTACTCAAGGTGCCTTAGGTGATGTTTCTAACAATCATAGACAAACCTCGGCTCCACATGAGGATGCTGAAGCCTTCAAGGCTCATCCTCCCAACAACAGCCAAGGAAAATCTTCAGTTCATTTGAGGGTTGACTTAAGCAATGATAACCCTCTCTATGTTGCATATGTGGTGGGTACTACCACAAACACCTCTCTTTAATTTTTTGTTAATAAAGATATTGGGCTAGAATTGTAGAGGAGTTGCTTCTAGCGAGTTTCTCATACACCTCAAGTCCATTCTCAGTCAGCAAAGGCCTGACGTTTTATTTCTTTTGTAAACTCGTAGTTCCAGTGAACGGGCATAATATATCCTTAACCATACTAATTTCACAAATGCGTGTGTGGTTGAGGCTAGGGGATATGTAGGCGGGATATGGTGCTTTTGGAAAGAGGATCAAGTCAACTTGCATTACATTACAAGTACTAATCAAAGCTTGTCCATGGCTGCGATGAAGGGTTCGGACATTGACTGGGTCTTTACCATGATTTATGCTAGTCCTATTGGGAGTGCTATAAATGAGTTTTGAGGATATTTGGAATGGCTTGGTGGTGTGATTAAACATCCTTGGCTTATTATGGGGGACTTCAACCAGATTCTTTACTTCACAGTGTGGGAGTTATTAATCGAATTTAATTATGGATGATGACTTAGCAATTGGAGCTCATGGAACTACCCTTCCATGGACCAAGATTCACGTAGACTGGTATTAGTCGTGGGAATGTTCGAATTCAATAGAGATTGGATCAGACTTGGTGCAATATGGATTGGATAGATAAATTTATTGCAGGCTCGGTTTGACATTTACCTAGGGAGCACTCGGATCACAACCCGTTGTGCCTCTCAACAGAACATGTTCAGCCTAAGGTTTTCAACCCAAATTCTTTCTTCTTTCAACGGGCATGGATGGACCATGTACAGTTTGAAGACCATGTGAACGTAACCTGGGACTCCACTGTTGATCATTTTTCTGCAATAAAAAGGTTTGCTACCAAGACGAAACTGTGGAATAAGAACCTTTTTGGTGACATTTTTCAAAGAAAGTTGGATTGTCAGAAATGTCTGGAAGGTGTGGAAAAAGGGATGGAGAGAGAGGGCCCTTTTAGTTTTTGGCACAATTACATGCGGACTTAAATCAGGAGCTGAATAACATCATGATTCAGGAAGAGACTTACTGGCTTCAAAGATACCAACTACAGTGGCTAGCTGAAGGGGAACGGAATACACATTTTTACCATTTGACTACCATTAAGAGGCAGCAGAAGCGTAGATTCACTTGTCTTAAGGATGCCCAGGGTCAGTGGACGGATAATCTGGACGTGATTGAAGACATGGTTCTGAGCTTTTATAAGGACTTATACCAAAAAGACCCAATTGATGTGTCTCTTCTGGATGATATTTCTCTCCCTCTCCTGGATACTTTGGATATCCAATTTCTGAATAGACAGGTATCCGAGAAGCAAGTTGAAGATGCGTTATTTCAGATGGATAATTTTAAAGCACCAGGCCCGGATGGGGTACCAGCTTGCTTCTACCAGAAAGCCTATAGCTATGTGAGCTCATCAATTTTAATATTTATTTTTTATGCTTTTGAATGTGGGTCTTTTGATGCATGACTCAATAGAAATCTTATGTCTCTGATTCCTAAAGTCCACCCTCCGGAAACCGTGTCCCAGTTTCGGCCAATCGCCTTGACCAATGTTTGTGTGAAGATTATCTCCAAAGTGCTAGCCAATAGACTTCAAGTGGTGATTGGAAGAAATGTTAGCCTTACACAAGCACCTTTTATCCCGGGCAGAGGGGGGGTTGATAATATTTTGTTGGCCTAGGAAGTTTTACACCATCTAAAGCATAAAACTGGTAAAAAGGGAAATATGATGCTCAAGATCGACCTGGAAAAGGCCTATAACAGAGTTAACTGGATTTTGTTGGAGCAGATCCTGGTGAAGATTGGCCTATCTACCAATCTGGTGAATTTGGTGATGTTTGGACTTAAGACCTCACAGCTTGAAGTCCTCTGGAATGGTAATAAATGTAAGGTGTAGTGCCCGAAAGACAATTTGTGTAATTGTTTTTGGTGACAGAATTTATCTCACCTTATTACTTGCTTTGTGCTTGTAAGTAATACACTGCTGCAAACCCTAAGTATATCAGTATGTAACCGCTTAACTCAGTGTATGGCATGCACGTGAGGATTGAGTTAGTGGTGATATAATTAAACTGTTAGTCCGTGGTGAACTTAATCAGAGTTTAGGGTCTCTTGATTAAAACACCAATAATGCGCCCAGAACACCTTACGGTGTGATAGTTTTATCCGGACTATCGGTAGAGGGTACCTACATGGGGCTTTTATATATGATGGCATTCATATAGGACTGGACGGATTTAATATGAATTTCTCGATATAATTCCGTAATCGAGGAATCTTATTAAATCATTAGATGATCATATATGGATCAACCATAATCCTAAGGTGATCACATGGTGCTGCTTGTCTCGGGGTAGTGTTTGATGTGTTAGTTACGGTTCACTCAAATATGTGTTCCAAGCCACTTCTCATTGGCACTATCTCCTGATGAGTGAGTAGTTATGATTTTCACAGACATGGAATCCATTCCTTCCTGCGGGAAGTAGAGAGACAGTCCCCTTGTTTGTTAACCCTAAGAAAGTGATCGATCGGCCGAGTTCATATTGGACTAATTGAGCACTAGTCAGATATGTGAGCTAATTGATCATCAGGGGGTTAATGGTAAATAAGGATAAGATATTCTGAGTCGGGTTCACGGAGACCTCCTACTTAGAATGGACAGTCTATGGAGGGTTAATCCGTATGTAGTGATTATATCAATGGACGCTTATTCACTCTATGGGTTGAGTATAAGTATACATCTATAATCGGTAGAGTTCAGTTTCGGGTTTATGATGGCGTAATCCCGGAATTAATAATTAATGTACTTATTCTGTTCGATGAGTAATTAATTATTGAAGCTACTGGTTATAGGTCCATGGTCCCCAATGTGGCTACTATAATTCGGGCTGATATTCTTGTTATTTGGGCCTCAGTGATAATTAATTGGCTGAGCTAATTAATTGATATGCATGGATATTATTTGGTTGGGCTAAATAATATAATACACATAAAAGACATTTTATGTGGGCTTTTTAAACCCTAGGTGGCGCCATTAAGTCTTTAATTGTCACAAGAATTAATTTTCTTGTGTTATGGAAAATAAAAGATATTCTTGTTATATGATTGGTTGAATGACTTGTTATTTGATTTCCTATTGGTCAATACATGTCACAATTAGTCATTAAGGAAAATATTCTTTTATTTTGTTTAATTAATTATTTATTTAATTAATTAAAACTTGGAGACCAATGATTTACTCTCCTATAAAAGGAGAGTTATTCCAAGTGTAATGGCAAGATGAAAAAATTCGACCACACCACATAAAAAGAGAGAAAAATTGTTTTTTCTTGTCTAGGGTTTTTTAGAAGAAGAAAAACTCCAAGTTTTTCTTGGTGTTGCATATCAAGGAGGTTCTCATATCAAGAAGGGTGTCCACCAACCACCGTTTGGAGAACACATTGGAAGATCAAGGCTTCTCTTCCCACTATTGGTAATATGATCTTAACCCCCTTGTAGTAGTTAAATCCTTTATTTATGTATTATGATATATGAATTGTGATCCATCCGCTGCGCATAGATATAATTCGTTTAGATATAAGATCCTACATCCTTCAATAAATTGGGTCCTTTCTCACCGAAACGAGGGATTAGACAAGGGGACCCTCTAGCGCCATATCATTTTGTCTTATGCATGGAATGTCACAGTCAGAAAATTGATAACTCTGTGCTGGCAGGTACATGGAAAGGAGTCAAGGTGAGTAGATCTGGTCCATCTCAGAGTCATTTGTTTTTTGTTGACGATTTGATCCTCTTTGGGGCGGCTACAGTTAATCAAGCTGCTACTATCAGAGATGTTCTGGAGGATTTTTGTGCTCTATCTGGTCAGAAGGTGAGTTCCCAAAAATTGAGGGTTTTTTTCTCTAAGAACACTACCCCTCAGACCAGACTGTCCATCAGTCAGACATTGGAGATGCAAGTTGCAGTGAACCTGGGAACGTACCTCGGTATCCTTTTGGCTCATGATATAAATTCCATGCCGTCTTATGGCTTCATTGTGGACAAGATGAGAACAAAGATTTGGAGTTGGAAGATCAAATCCCTTTCGAAGGTAGGCAGAATGTTGCTGCTGAAGACCTCCTTGGCCACTCACCCTTATTATGTGATGCAAGCATCCAAGATTCCCACCGGTGTGCTTAATGAGATTGATAAGATCTGTCAGAATTTTTTTTGGGAGGAAGAACATAATGACAGGAAAATGCACTATATTTCTTGGCAGAGTCTTTGTCTATCGAAGAACCAGGGAGGACTAGGATTCAAGAACCCTCATCGGATGAACATTGCCTTACTAGGAAAATAATTTTGGAAGATCCTCACTGATGATCACACATTGTGGGTTAAAACCCTCATTATGAAGTATGGGAACCCTTTTACTGCACCTTCTGCTACTGATTCACATAATTGGAAATCTATTTGCATGGCTGCATCTCTACTGAAAGATGGATTTTTTGCGGATAATGACATGATTTATTGGTAAGGAAAGCCAAACAATAAGTATTATGTTGCTTCGGCCTATCAGTTCCTCACTTCTGGATCGGACCCCTCTTCTGATGACAGCTGGGACCTCATTTAGGAGCTCAAGGGCCTTTATAAGTTAATTTCAAACAGATGCCCTTCCTATGTTCAAATTGCTTTGGGGGAGACGGGTTGGTAATTCATCCATCTGTGCCCTGTGCAATCTGGCTGAAGAATCGACCCTGCATGCTTTGTGAGACTGCCATTGGGAAAGTCGAGTCTCAAGACACTAGCTACCGGAATCGGTTCACATGGACTTCTTTTCGAGACCCACCATTGGGGAGGGGATTAAGGCGAATCTTTCCACACATGCACATACGAGAGATTGGCCATATACTTTTCGCGAAACTGTGAATAGTTTTTGGCATTGGAGAAACCAAGTGGTACATCGCCGATGCGGGAATCAACCACCTTTCTTTATGTTTATTTCTACTATTTTTGATATAGTTAAAAATTTGAATGTTTCTTGTGGATTGTAGTTTCTGACCCCAATGAATTTTGATGTAACTTTTTTGTTATGGAAATAAGAGCAGATCGCTTTAAAAAAAATATAGAACAACGACAGATCTACATCTTCGAAAAGATAGAAAATCCCTCGAATTTGATGTAGATCTCCCTCGGCTCTCTTCCTAGGAGGAAAATCCGTCAACTCTGTGAAAAGAACTCATAACATAAATAAATAAATTGCAAAGACTTATATTGCATAAAACTTGTCTTGAAAATTGTACATAGAATTCTGAGGGCGATGACTCTTATTTATAGCTAAATAAACCAACTTAGAAAGACAGAACTACCCCTCGTCTAAGAAAAAGCGTTTCGGACGATTCTAGTAGCTCGATTAATCGGCGGCACCTCCCGATTAATCGGGGGCATTTTTGTCCTTTTACTTCTTCCGACTTAACTTGCAAGGTTCTGGAATACCCTAGGACCAATCCTTTCATTCAGAATGCTCCAAAATTGTCCACAATGCTTAGTCCAATATTTCGTGTCCTGAAAATAATCAAATAACGCACAAAATAAAATCGAATAAGGGAAAATAAACGTGAAATGCAAAATACTCAACTCACAAAGCCGACACACGACATTCAACTCAAATGGTTCATAAGTATAGGTCAAAACAACTATTTTTAGCTTATAATGGATTTAATGTTTATGTCGTAGGATATACTATTTTAAGCATCATCACGCAGCTCGGAAGGCTGTCTTTTCTTTGTCGCAGTCGGCCATTTTCACTTGATGGTATCAAGAGAACGCATCGAGAAAGCTAAGCATTTTGAAACCAGGGATGATATCCACCATTCGATCAATCCTGCATAGCGGGTAAGGATCTTTGGGGCATACCTTGTTCATGTCGGTGAAGTCAACGCACATCCGCCATTTCCCATTATGTTTATTAACCATAAACACTTTGGCTAGCCATGTTGGATATGCTATCTCTTTTATGATGCCTGCCTGTAGGAGCTTGTCGATATTGACCTTGATGGCGGCCTGCTTCTCGTGCGAATATTGGCTAGCTCTTTGCTGAATGGGCTTATAGGCCGGGTCGACGTTCAGGTGGTGGATGGCGATGTTGGGCTCACCCCTCTCACATCTGACACAACCCATGCAAAGGCGTCTTGGTTGGATTTGAGTTGGGAGACGAGTTGTCCTATTTCTGTTTCGAATAAGTGAGTGCAGATTTTCACCTTCTGGATGGGGTAAGCTTCGTTCATTATAACTTTTTCTTGTTTGCCTTCTGCAATGAACTATGGTTCGTCTCTTACTTGTAGTGTTTCACATTCGATCTCAGTTGGGACAACTCCTTTACCATATCAATATGATTGGGGCCGATCAAGAGTGCGGGCTGACCAAGGCGGGCACTTTTTTAGGAGCACGATTCTTATATGTGCTTCAGCATTTTTTCGGTCCGACCGGTCGCGATTCCAACCTTGTCCCCAATATGGAACTTGACCATTTGATGCGGGACCAAGACGACCATCTGAAATTTTCCGAGGGCTGGGATACCTAGAATCTGTTAGGAAATCAATACGGGAACGCAGCGGAATTTAAAATTTATTCCTATCAACCCAAGATCGACTTCATTCTCACCAATTCTAGGCTACAGTTGACCCGGTACACTGCCGGTGAGATTGGATTCCGTGACCGTTCAACTTTATCAGAATAACTTTATTCTTTAAAGTTGAATATGTCTACCAAATGCAAACGTACAACTGAAATCGTGTTCTTCATAAGAACCGGAACACAATAACATTTATTTAGTTCCTTTATCAGTTTACCAGACTCAGAATACAAAACTGAAAATGTCACAACGTTTGCTTCACTTTTCCATGTCTTTTTGTATTCCGTATTTAATTCTTCTAATTTAATCATACTCGTAAGATATCATATATCTAAGAGTTGACTTGAACTTAGATGGATTTATCTCAACACAGTTGCCTAGAATAGAGACTTCGATGAGATCTCTTATTTGAAGCACATGCCTTAACTTTCCTTTCAATCCATTGAGCACTTGTAAATACTTCTTAGTTTAGTCTTTATAAGACTTTAAAAAAATCACAAGAGCTATGACTCTAATTTTCTTTCGTAAAGAAAATCTAAAGTTTATTAAATAGTTTATTTAACATTTTGAATCACATTCAAACATGAACCATTTAATTAATCACCAAGCAATGATTAAAGAATTAAGGCGATACTTAAATCTTACAATTTTGAAAACAACATTTTCAAAATTTGATGTGGTCATTCTTATCCAACGTTTGAATTAATTGTCATCGTATGACAGAATGATCATATTGGATCGTATCCAATATATGATTAATTCATTGAAACCTATTTCAAGTGATTTAATCACATCATGAGATTTCGTTTTTATTAATAATTAAAGTCTTGGAGCACTCCATCAAATATGTAGTCTCTTTGACTCTAACTACTATAACGAGGTTGCTCGTGTCATTGCTTATTTTAAAAGGATTAAAATTACTTAACCATACTTGAGAACGTTTCTCAAAAAGGCAACAGTCGTAATTTGGTTTTAATAAACGAGAATAAAAACATAGAAATGTAAGCTTGCTAAAAAAAAACTATAACCTAAAAATAAAGATAGTGTTGTTGTTTATACATGGAAAATCAAAAATGGTCTTTTGATTTATGATTTTGCTCCGACTAGTCAACTACTCCCAATTGACTTTCAAGAATAATCCAAAATTCTTTTGTGGATGGAATCCATTCTAGTTGACTCGATCTCTAACGTGGGCCGATCGACCGGGTGAATTTTGAAAGGTGGGTATGCTTACCGGTCGCGTCTCATGTGGCTTCCATTGGTTAATTAGTCAACTCTTTGACAACTCACATATCTATGTGATAGCCACCTCTTGTCTCTAAAATCAAACGGTCCCGACGTTGGCCAATCACTGCAAGATTCTTAGTCGAGTCGTAACCCAAATATTCATGAGATCTTATATCTCGATAATAATGATATACCAAAGGTAGGTCAACTTTCAACGTGTGTTACACTATAAAAGCTAATGGGAATGCTGAGTGCACTTTGCTGATCATATGAAGATACCAAAGAAACTGCGACAAGATGAACACCCGGTAGCAAGCATAAAGACTTTGTAGCATGCTGATCAGTTTAATGTAGTGTAATGTAGAAAATAGTTATTCTGTTGTAGTTTGTTTTAATTTTTTGTAAATGTTCATCCATTAAAAAGGCTTTGGTTAAGTTTAGAAGGGGGGGGGGGGGTGAATAAACATAACACTTAAAACTTTTTGGAGATAACAAACTCAACAATGTCAGTAGCCTGCTGACTGCTCAGTAGTCTGCTGAGAACAAATGTTACTGGATTTGTTGCAGCAAAATATATTGAAATTAAGCCTTATTACTTGTTGTTAAAAAGATGATACTAAGTATTAGATACTCATTAGTGTAAATGTGTGATTCTGTTGCTAGTTTCAGTAAGTTGATGTGATCCGTATACTAAATGCGAAAGTAAGTAGGCAATTTTTATAGTGGTTCCAGGTGGTGTAATCCTGTCAGTCCACTCTTCTCCTATGATGTTGGAGGAAATTCACTAGAGATCTTTGAGGTTGTAGTTACAAAAGTCCCTAAGTTGTCTGTCCTTCACCAATGACTATGGCTTCACAAACTGAATATTTGAAACAAGTAGGATTGCTGCTCCAAAGTATTCCACTGGTCCTTGAAGGGTAGAATTACCTCTTCACCAGCTCCACCACAAACAACAGTTCTTGACACCTAAGTGCTTCTCTGTCTTCAGCAGGTTTCTTGTAAAAGAAAAGTTGAATGAAGTAAATGATTCAGTTATCAGCAGCTTGATCAGGATGAAATGATCAGCAGCTTGATGTCTTCAAGTGTATGAACTTGATATAACTTGATGGCAGATTACACTTGAAAAGTTTCCTGGATCAGTAGCTTTAAGCTCAGTGAAGTCAGTAGGGTGTGATTTTCTTGATAAAAACTTGATAGCTTGCCGTAGATTATCATTTTACATCACTTGTATCTGAATCCGGAGTCTTCTATTTATAGGTGAGAATCCTGTGACTTATGTTTGAATTTAAAACATAGCCATTTCAGATTTGTCCCCATCTTGACTTGCTTTCTGTCTCTGTTTATAGGACTGACACTGTCAGTTTGCTTTTTGTCAGTTTTCAGCCTGTCCACCCTTTGACTTATGTCCATTGGTTAATGCTCTGAATCTTTCCAATGTTCTTTTCATCTTGGCCATTGATTTGTTGACAATATCAAGGCTCGTAATCAATCCTTATCCTTGAAATCTTCCAATGTAACCGTTGATTAAATCGAGATTTATACTCTGCAGATATCTGAATTATTTTAGTCTGATGATGTACGTATCTGTCAGCTAGCTAAAATCTGCTGTGTTTTAATAACACTTTTGCTGACTGCTTTTCATCTAAATTTTTATTATGAAGTTAGAGTACACCATTTTGAACATAACTAAGTTCCAATCACCACTAAACATATGGAACTTAGACCTTGTACACAAGGTATATGTAATCAGTTTAGGTCATCACAAACTTCCCTAAATTCTGATTCCATATCCTCGACTTTAAGTAGTAAGTTTGATCCCTTAGCCTTCAATAACTGAGTTTGACTCCTCAGCCTTCAGTCTTCAGCAGGTTCCGAACTAGTCTACTAACCTAGTTACCTTACTAACCTAGACAGGTCTGCTGATAAATTCAGCTAACCTAATTACAATGCTTGTTTGATCAAACCTATACAAAGATCACACTCTAATAAACCTATACATTTGATTTAGACATCTTTTTGCCTTTGCTCTATAACAGCTAGTCTGGCACTCATCATTAAAAATTAAAATAAGTCCAACAATTTCCCCCTTTTTAGTGATGATGCCAATACCCTCCTTACAGCAAAGCAAAAAGATAAAACCAAAAACAGAACAAATTTAGCCATTTCTCATTATAATCAAATTTGTTCAAACTTATTACAAACTAGGATCAGCAGAATGAAATAGATAATGCAAGTGTGCTGATCTAGTTTCTGTCTTTGTATCTTTATCTCTTCTCATAGAACTCTTGGATTTCTCTAACAACATCCAGCATCCATTGGTTTTCAATTGAGGTAAATTCAACCCAATGGTTCAGCTCTTTCCACCACTTCTTGACTTCTGGTAGAGTTAATCTTATATTATGAACACTGAAGCCTTGTCCCATGTAAAAGTGTTTGAATTCTTCCAGTGAGTCCCTTGCTGATTGCATACTAATCTTCCAATTCATCCACCTCTTCCCCCTCTATAATAAGCTCTCACTGCCTTGACCCTTGTTTTCCAAAGTCTCAGTCCCAAGAAGGAATTGAGTCCTTCCTGAAATCCCATGCCATCATAGGGTTTCTTCCTTCCATTGTATAGCTTCCTATATTCTTGCAGGAGGTCATCAGTCAATTGAATCCTACCAGGTGCAGGTTTCCTGAACTCATTTATGTCACTCTCCCATATTTTCTTTGCAAAGATTCTTCCAGCCTCCTTTGCTTTTGCTGTAAGGCCCCCTTATTGACATCATCAACAAACCGGGACAGTAAGCTATGAACACTCTCTTGTGTGATCACTAAGTTAGCAAGTTGACCTTCCATAATCTCTGTCCTTGTGTCAACTGCAGTGATCCTCCCTTCCATAGTTTGCTCCAGCAGATTGATCCTTTCAGTAACCTTAGGATCTAATGCAGTAGGTTGAGGTGTTCCAGCAGGGTGAGCCACAACAGGCTTGGGTGTCTCAGCAAGCTTGTCAAGATTTTTGTGAATTGAGGCAAACTGTTCATTACATGTGATGTTGCCATGTGTACCACTAACTTATTCCATAAAGAGTTGTAACCGTTGGATATTGTAACCGCAGTTATAAAGGATATGAATAATATCCATTTACTGTTGACTTTCATTTAAGTTTGATTGTGTTGTAACGTATAACTCAGTAGGCTTAATCTTCAATAGACTTGGATCAGCAGCCTGCTGACAAGGTTACTCTGCTGATTTTCTTATATTCTTGTTTTGTCCAACTGATAATACAAGATGAAGTTTAATACCAATGACTGATCTGTCAAGTGAGCTCACCCATCAGGACAAAGACCAATCCCCTTGGCAACTTCATTTGCTCAATTGTCCAAACTAATTCAAGTACATGGAATTGTTGATACCAATGACTAATTTGCTAAGTGAGCTCACCCAACATAGCAAAGACTAATCCCCTTGGTGAATTCCAGTACACTACTGATTATTAGTATCTCAGTCAACTTTTATGATGCCAAGTTCAGTCCTTAACTTAGCAAATCTTTCACTATCCAATGGTTTTGTGAATATATCTGCAAGTTGATCCTCAGTAGGGATGTAAAGAACCACCACATCTTTCTTTTCAACATGATCTCTTATAAAATGATGTCTCACATCAATGTGCTTGGTTCTTGAATGCAAAAGAGGATTTTCTGTGATTGCAATTGTACTTGTGTTGTCACACATTATAGGAATTTCTCTTTCTTCAATTCCATAATCCCTTAATTGTTTTCTTAAACATAGTATTTGTGCACAGCAACTTCCATCACCAATATATTCAGCTTCAGTAGTGGAAGTTGATATTGAATTTTGTTTCTTACTGAACCAGGAAACCAGTCTATTTCCCATCAACTGACAGGTTCATGTGGTGCTTTTTCTATCAATCTTGAATCCTGCATAATCAGAATCTGAGTAGGATATAACTTTGAAGCTTCCATCTTTTGAATACCATATTCCTACTCCCAAAGTCTTTTTTAGATACTTGAGAATTCTTTTAACTACAACTAAATGACTTTCCTTTGGTTTAGATTGAAATCTTGCACAAACACCTACATCAAAGGATATATCAGGTCTGCTGGCAGGAAGGTACAACTGACTGCCTATCATCCTTATGTATAAAGTCTGATCAACATCTTTGTCTTCTTTATCTTCATCCAATCTGTTGTTGGTACTCATAGGAGTTCATACTTTGGTGCTATTTTCCATGCCAAACTTCTTCAGCAACTCCTTGGTATATTTAGTTTGATGAATGAAGATTCCATCTTTTATTTGTTTGACTTGTAATCCAAAGAAGTTGTTCATCTCTCCTATCATACTCATTTGGAATTTGCTTTTCATGAGATTAGAAAACTTTTCACATAGCAATTCATTTTTAGAACCAAAAATTATGTCATCAACATAAATCTGTACCAGTAGGGTGCTGTCTCCTTCATTGATTCTGAAAAGAGTCTTGTCAATGGTACCTTTGGTAAAACCATTGTCCACCAAGAATTGAGATAGTGTTTCATACTATGCTCTTGGTGCTTGTTTCAAACAATAAAGTGCTTTGTCGAGTCTGACACTTTATCTTCTTGATCTTAAACTTCAAAACCATGAGGATGCTGAACAAAAACCTCTTCTTCCAGAATGCCATTTTAGAATGCACTTTTAACATCCGTCTGGTATACTTTGAAGTTTTTGTAAGTATCATGTGCCAAGAATAATCTTATAGCTTCCAATCTTGCAACTGGGACATATGTCTCATGAAAATCTATTCCTTCAGCTTAAGAATAGCCTTTTCCTACTAGTCTTGCCTTATTCCTTACAATGGTACATGATTCATCCAATTTGTTTATGTATCCCTATTTAGTTCCAAATATAATTGCATGACTAGGCCTTTCCACTATTGTCCAAACTTGATTTCTTTCAAATTCATTCATTTCTTCTTGCATAGCAATTATCCAATCTGGATCAGAAGCTTCTTCAACAACTTTAGGCTTCATTTGAGATAGAAAATAAGTAAACATAGCTTTCAATTGTATTTTAATCCTTACACCTTGTTGTATGTTGCCAATTACTTGTTCAGCAGTGTGTTCTTTCAACCATTGTAAATCATGATTTGTCTGATTTACAGGAGCTTCATCTTCAGTAGGCTCTGTTATTGCTTCAGTAGTGGGTTCAGTTTATCCTTGAACTGCTTCAGTTGTTGCATCAGTAGTGTTATCAGCAGGGGCAGAGTCAAAAAATTTTAAGTCATTTATCCTTTCCAAAACCTCAACACATTCTGGATTAGTGACTTGGGGATTTTCAGCAGGTTCTGAAACTTCATCTTCCATTCCAGTGAACTTTGGTTCATCAAATACAACATGTATTGATTCTTCATGTTTCAATGTCCTTTTATTCAGTACCCTGAATGTCTTGCTGACAGAAGAATATCCTAAAAAGATTCATTCATCTGATTTTGGTTGGAATGTCTTTAATTGCTCCTTATGATTCAAAATAAAACACTTGCTTCTAAATGGATGGAAATAAGATATATTTGGTTTTCTTCCATTCCATATCTCATAAGGTGTCTTCAACATCTTCTTGTTCACTGAGGTCCTATTTTGTGTATAGCATGCTGTATTAATTGCTTCAGCCCAATAATTTTCAGGTAATAATGCTTCACAATATTCTCTTATGACTTTATTGATAAACTCAATACCCTTGTCTGATCTGATCTTCACTACTGTCAAACATTTCTCATTTTGCAATCACTTCAAAAGTTCATGCATCTTTTGAAGTGTTTCACTTTTCTTGTTCATGAATACTACCCAAGTGTATCTTGAATAATTATCCACAACTACCAGAGTATACTTCTTCCCCGTTACACTTGTTGGTGTTACTGGTCAAAATAGATCCATGGGCATTAGTTCCAAAACTATTTTTGTTGATTGCTTAGTCTTTGACTTGAAGCTTGACTTGGTTTGTTTACCTTGCTGACAAGCATCACATATAACATCCTTTTTGAAATGTAATCTCTGGCAAACGAATCACCAGCTTGTTTTTCACCAACTGATTGATATCATCAAAGTTAAGATGGTTCAACTTCTTATGCCACAACCAATTCAGTTCTGACTTAGTATGCACAATTAAGCATGTTTCTGGATCAACAGTAGACCAATCCACAACAGACATGATTTGTTGTCTTCTACTAGCCAACACAACTTGTTCACCTCTTTCACTAATGGCAATACAATTGCCTTTGTCAAAAGTGACCTTGTAACCCATGTCACAAAATTGTCCAGTGCTCAGTAGGTTGTAGTCCAGTCCTTCCACAAATGCAATATTCCTGATAGTTAATCCATTCCTCACCAGTGTACCATATCCTCTTGCGTAACCTGGTGTGTTCTTGTTTCCAAAATTCACTCTTGGACCAACCTTTGCCACATAATTTGTCAAACAGTGCTTATTCTTTGTCATATGTCTGGAACATCCACTTTCAAAGTAATAGGCACCCTACCAAACAAAGTTAATGTGTTTTAGGTAGCAAAAATTTTTGGGTCCATAGTGGTCAGTGGTAAGCATGACCGTTGGAAAATTTCCATAAGGTCTTCTTTGAAAAGAATTGCACTTTTGTTCGTATATGTATCCTACATTTCCATAAGATATAACATTTGGTTGTGTAGGATTCACATATGCTTTCTAGCATTTTGGTACATAATGCTGTTTGAAGTGATTTCTATTATTAGAAGCACTAGCATAACCATAGGTTTGTTGTCTGTTAGGAGCAGCCCTATAATATGGAGTCTGCTGAGGTCCCTGCTGAGGTCTTGAATAAGTCCTCTACTGAGTCCTCTGCTGATTCCACTGCTGAGGTTTTACCCTTGCATTATGGTTATGACTATTGTTTCTAGCAGTAGGGGTAACAATATTCCAATCATCATCAATAGGGAACAATCTACCTTTCCCCCTGAGATAAGTATCCCTAGAATGATTAACATATTTTGGATTAGGATTCTTATCCTTGGAATATTTCTGATTTTTACCTTTTTGTGGTCCAGGAGACTTAGCAGTAGGTCTGCTATCAATAGGTCTAGAGGGTCCAACAGTCCTACTTTTGGATTTACCCTTTTTGTTAGGTACTGTTGACCTTTTTGACTTCTGATTTTGCTTCCTTGAAATCTTCTCAGTAGGCTTTACTGCCTTAGCAACCTTTTTGGGAGTTGGATCTAGTGTAGGCACAAACTTAGGACCAATTCTGGTACTGGGTTCAGTAACCTTACCGGATCCACTCTTAGTAGATTGTTGAGTTCCAAATCTAAGGCATGTTCTATCACCATAAGGCTTTCCAGATTTGAATGCATTGGTGGAACTAGATTGTTCATCAGATTCAGCAGCTACTGAATGTACAACAGACTTATGCTGATTTTGCTCAAAATCTTTTTCCTTTCCTTTGAGAGTTCTTAATTCTGCTTTTAACCTTTCAACTTCTGTTTGAAGAGCTTTTTTTAGCCTTCACAATCTCATAACCAGATTGTATTTTCCTCAGTTGATTAAGGATGGCATCCAAAGTTTCTTTATTGTCAGAATTTTAGGATTTGAACCACAAGTTGATTCATAATCACTTTCGGCAGGAGTATTTATATATACAGAATTGTATACCTCCTCAGTCACTTCCATGTTTTCAATTAAAGCATAATCATCCATATGAGCAACAAGTGCAGTATCATCAGATTCATTTCCTTTTTCTGATTCAACTTCAGATTTGAATGCATTGGTGGAACTAGATTGTTCATCAGATTCAGCAGCTACTGAATGTACAACAGACTTATGCTGATTTTGCTCAAAATCTTTTTCCTTTCCTTTGAGAGTTCGTAATTCTGCTTTTAACCTTTCAACTTCTGTTTGAAGAGCTTTTTTTAGCCTTCACAATCTCATAACCAGATTGTATTTTCCTCAGTTGATTAAGGATGGCATCCAAAGTTTCTTTATTGTCAGAATTTTAGGATTTGAACCACAAGTTGATTCATAATCACTTTCGGCAGGAGTATTTATATATACAGAATTGTATACCTCCTCAGTCACTTCCATGTTTTCAATTAAAGCATAATCATCCATATGAGCAACAAGTGCAGTATCATCAGATTCATTTCCTTTTTCTGATTCAACTTCATAGCCTGATTCATCATCAGCAACCATTGCTTTCTTGCCAGGTCTTCTTCGCTGATTCTTGTTCTTCAGTAGGTCTGGACAATCAGGTTTGAAATGTCCAGGTTTCTTGCAGTTGAAGCACAAATAATCAGGTTTCTTTTTCAGTTTTAGATCAGGAAGTCAGGTTTGAAGTGTACTGGTTTCTTGCAATGAAAACAGAAGTAATCATTATCTTTTTTGGATTCTTCCTTCTTCTTTTCACTTGATTTCTTTGTGAAATTCCTTGGAGAACCCCTTCCTATTTTCATCATTCTGATTTTCTTGCTCAGTAGGGCAATTTGCTCTTACATCTCATCCAATAGATCATCTTGACCACCTGATGAATCTTCTTTATGTGCAGCAGCCAATGCAGTAGTCTTTGGTTCTTCTTTTTAGGTCTCAAGAATAAGTTTCTTACTGAATTCATATGCTTTGAGATCTGAAAACAATTTAAAGGTGTCTTCTTCATGTAGACTCCTAGATTCTTCTATAGCAGTAACCTTCAATGCCCAAACCTCTTTTGCAGGTAGGGCTTCTTGGATTTTATTGATCTCTTCTTTTGTATAAATCACATTCAGCAGGGTGAGTTCATCCATGATAGCATTGAATCTTGAATCCATATGCTCAATGGTTTCATTTGATTTCATCTTGAAATCTTGGAACTTTCGTTTGGCTACACTGACTTTGTTTTTCTTTATAGCATCAGTGCCTTCACAGATAAGTTGCAATTTTTCCCAAAGTTCCTTTGCAGTCTTTCAATCCTTCACTTTCATGTACTTATTGCTATCCAAGGTTCTGTATATGATATCAATAGCAATATTGTTGAGGTTTGCTCTTTTTCAATCTTCAGCACCCCACTCTCTTTTTGGCTTTGGAACATACTGAGTTTCACTGCCTACAATTATGGCTTTAGTGATCTCCAGTGGTCCTTCAGTCAGCACATCCATCATCTCATCATGTGTTGCAGCTAGATAAGCCGGCATAAAATGTTTATACTCATCAAAACGATCTAAGGAACAATCAACATAGTTCTAGCATACTGGTTGTTATCCATGATGCAAAGCTTTGAAAATCAGAAACTTGAAAATGTTTTCAAAGTATTTTCACAAGCACAACAAGTAGGATTACTTCAGAACAGAAGCACTGCTCCGATACGGATTGTTGGTCCCTTGAAAAGGCTTTGGTTAAGTTTAGAGGAGGGTGAATAAACTTAACACTTAAAAATTTTTGGAGTTAACAAACTCAAAGCAATGTCAGTAGTCAGCTGACTGCTCAGTAGTCGACCACTCTGTAGTCTGCTGACAACAGATGTTACTGGATTTGTTACAGTGGAATTTAATGAAATTAAACCTTATTACTTGTTGTTAAAAAGATGATACAAAGTATTAGATACTCTGTGGTGTAAATGTGTGATTCAGTTGCTAGTTTCAGTAAGTTGATGTGATCGGTATACTAAATGCAGAAAGTAAATGCAGAAAGTAAGTAGGCAATTTTTATAGTGGTTCCAGGAGGAGTAATCCTGTCAGTCCACTCTTCTTCTGTGATGTTGGAGGAAATTCACTAGAGATCTTTGAGGTTGCAGGTACAAAAATCCGTAAGCTGTCTGTCCTTCACCAATGACTATGGCTTCACAAACTGAATATTTGAAACAGGTAGGATTGCTGCTCCAAAGTATTCCACTGGTCCTTGAAGGGTAGAATTGCCTCTTCACCAGCTCCACCACAAACAACAGTTCTTGATACCTAAGTGCGTCTCTGTCTTCAGCAGGTTTCTTGTAAAAGAAAAGTTGAATCAAATAAATGATTCAGTTATCAGTAGCTTGATTAGGATGAAATGATCAGCAGCTTGATGTCTTCAAGTGTATGAACTTGATGTAACTTAATGGCAGATTACACTTGAAGAGTTTTCTGGATCAGTAGCTTTAAGCTCAGTGAAGTCAGTAGGGTGATTTTCTTGGTAAAAACTTGATAGCTTGGAGTAGATTATTATTTTTCATCACCTGTATCTGAATCAGGAGTCTTCTATTTATAGGTGAGAATCCTATGACTTATGTTTGAATTTCAAACATAGCGGTTTCAGATTTGTCCCCATCTTGACTTGGTTTCTGGCTCTGTTCATAGGGACTGACTCTGTCAGTTTGCTTTTTGTCAGTTTTCAGTCTGTACCCTTTGACTTATGTCCATTGGTTAATCCTCTGAATCTTTCCAACGTTCTTTTCATCTTGGCTATTGATTTGTTGACAATATCAAGGCTTGTAATCCATTCTTATCCTTGTAATCTTCCATTGTAACCTTTGATTAAATCGAGATTTATACTCAGCAGATATCTGACTTATTTTAGTCTTATGATGTACATATCTGTCAGTTGGCTAAAATCTGCCGTGTTTCAATAACACTTCACCTGACTGCTTTTCATCTAAATTTTTATTATGAAGTTATATTACACCATTTTGAACATAACTAAGTTCTAATCACCACTTAACATATGGAACTTAGACCTTGTACACTAGGTATATGTAATCAGTTTAGGTCATCACAAACTTCCCTAAATTCTGATTCCATATCCTCGACTTTAAGTACTAAGTTTGATCCCTTAGCCTTCAATAACTGAGTTCGACCCCTCAGCCTTCAGTCTTCAGCAGGTTCCTAACTAGTCTACTGACCTAGACAGGTCTGCTGATAAAGTCCGCTAACCTAATTACAATGCTTTTTTGATCAAACCTATACAAAGATCAAACTCTAATAAACCTATATATTTGATCTAGACATCTTTTTGCCTTTGCTCTATAACAGCTAGTCTGGCACTCATCATTAAAACTTAAAATAAGTCCAACAGTAACTCACTTCTAACTGATTCATGAGGAGTATGAAGCTATAAATACCCCATGATCAGCTACATTGTAAACTTAACTTGTAACTTTTACTTCATCAATATAATTCCGCAATTTATTTTATGTTTGTAATTCTAAAAACTTCATCAAGGCATCAAAGCAGAAATTTGAGAATTTTTAAATGCTTTCCTGCATTTTCTTTATAATCTTTGAAGAATCTTAAGAGTGTTCTACATCGTTTCTGAGATTTCAGTTTCTTGAGAGAAACTATCATCATTTTCCTGAGTTTCTTGATCAATTCTTGATCGTTTTTTTCCCAATATTCTCACTTTCATTATTAATTTGTGATCAATTCTGTAGTTCTTGATAGCCATGGCAGCTAAGAAACAAGAAATAAGTCCCTTCAGTCCATTCTATGTTCATCCTAATGAGAATCTTTCTCTGGTTCTTGTTCAGCCATTGATGAATGGCAACAACTATAATCCATGGAAAATATCCATGGAGAATAAAATTGGCTTCATAGACGGTACAATTAAAAGGCCAGAAGCAGATTCAACAGATTTCCATGCATGGAGGCAATGTGATACAATGATGAGATCATAGATCTTAAATTCTGTGGAGAACACCATTGCTCAAAGTTTGATGTACTTCAAGAATGCTCATACAGTTTGGGAGAATCTTGCAGCAAGATTTTGAAATGTTAATACCTTAAGACTTTCAAATCTTCTTGAAGAAATGCATCTACTGAAGCAAGGCACAAATTCTGTCAATTAGTATTTCACAAAGTTGATGATTCTTTGGGAAGAAATCAAGACCATTAGGCATGTAATAGTCTGTTCTTGTGATCCGCAATGTCACTGCAATGCAATCAGCAATCTGATGGATCATATGGAGGTTGAACATGTCATGAAATTCCTTAAAAGATTAAGGGATGAGTTTGTGCCAATGGTTTCACAAGCAATGCTTATAGTGCCCTTTCCAGAAATTCATGATGCCTTTGCAATGGCAATCAAGTTTGAAAGACAGAAGTTGTTTGTGGCTAACAAGGCCAATAAAATATCATGGTATAGTGGTGTTTTAATCCCACCAGGAAAAGGAAAGGGAAAGATTCCATGGTTCTATTGTCATAAATGAATGGACAAGGGCAAAATCAGATTGTCAGCAGACCTAACTCTACTGCAAATCCTAGACCTAAATATCCTAAAAAGATGCAATGCAGTTTTTGTGGATTCAAAGCTCATATTGAGGAGACTTGTTACAAGAAGCATGGTTTTCCTCCTGGCTTTAAATCAAAAAGGGCAAATATGGTAGAAGAGGAACAATCTGCAGAAGAAGATCAGGCACCGAGCAGGTCTGCTGGACCGGGGTTTTCTAATCTTACTGCACAGCAACTTGACAAGTTGATGGCTCTACTGAATGATCCTTCTAGACATGTAGGATTTTCTATTGGCCAACCGGCTTATATTTTCACACATTACTCACCTGCTACAGGAACATGTGATCTAAATTTAGTAAGATCAATACAACGGATCTTGGACTCTGGTGCCACAGATCACATTATAGGATCATTATATCTATTAAGCAATCCCAAACCTTCATCTGGTATAAAAATAGGACTGCTTAATGGAAATAAAGTCTCTATCACTCATATAGGACAAGTAAGGGTAAACCCTCAATTGGTCCTACATGATGTGTTTTGCACTCCTGGTTTTATGTATAACCTTTTATCTTTAACTTCCTTTATTAATCCTACAAAAAGTGCAACTGTTTTTTTGCTAACAAATGTGTTTTGCAGGACAAGAACAAGAAAATGATTGGTTCAGCTGAGTTACACAGAGGACTCTATGTCATTGATCAACTAATAAAAATTTCTGTTTCCAATGCTGTAGAAAATCGCACCTTATCTGATAGATTAGATGATGTTGTTTTATGGAATTACAGACTAGGACACTTGCCAGATAAAAGACCGCAAGTCATTAGTTCACAGTCTGTTGATGTCAAATTTTGTAATCATGATCTTTGTTATGTCTGCCCTATGGCTAAACTGAAGAAAAATCCTTTTCCTTTAAGAACTACTGATGTAAATGCTACCTTTGACCTTGTTCATATGGACATTTGGGGTCCCTTAAGACAGCATACTGTAAATGGACAACAATATTTTCTTACTGTTGTAGATGATTTTTCTAGATTTACTTGGGTTTTTCTTATGAGGCACAAATCTGAAGCCTCTGACCTTGTTAAATCTTTTGTTGAATTTGCTTCTACTCACTTTCACAAGATTATTAAAGTAATTAGATCAGACAATGGTGCAGAATTTAAACTCCTTGACTTTTATGCTCAGCAGGGTATCATACATCAGACTTCCTGTGTAAGTACACCTGAGCAAAATGCTATTGTTGATAGGAAACATCAGCATCTGCTGAATGTTTCAAGAGGTTGCATTGAGGTTCCAGAGTAACCTACCCATTGAATATTGGGGTTTCTATCTTTTACATGTTTTAAAATTGATTAATGCTACACCTACATCACTGCTGAAGGAAAGCACTCCACATGAAGTGCTTTCTGGTACTAAACTAGACTATTCTGTGTTTAAAGTTTTTGGTTGCTTAGTCTTTTCTTGCCCACTTCAGCAGTACAGAACAAAATTTGACACAAGATGTATGTTGGTCCCGTAAAAAGGATTTCACAAGTTTAGAGGGGGGTGAATAAACTTGTCCCCAAAAACCTAGATTTGAAACAACTTAGATTCAGTTTTAAACTTGTGTGGAGTTAATCTAACTTAGCTGAGTATAAATTAAACTGACTTATGCTCAAACTGAGTTAACCGGCAGCGGATATATTAAAGCCTTTCGATTGTTCAGTTATCAGTTTGTAAAGGATTAATGCAGTGCTAACTCAGTTTCTAATGTTTGATGAGTTTGTGTTCTGTTGAGGTATAATCTAGAATGCAGTAAATAAAAGCGTAAAGTAAATAAGTAAATAAGACAGAGTTTATAGAGATTCCAAGAGGTGTAATCCTGGAAGTTCTCTCTTCTCCTGTGATGATGGAGGAAAATTCCACTAGAACTCTTTGTGGTAGATCGGTTACAAAAAGTTCCAAACTGATAGTTATTCACTAATCCCTAGTTTCACTATCTAAGAAACTATAGAACAAGTAAGATTGCTGCTTTGCAACTACTTGCACCACTAGTCCTTGAAGGGTTGTATTTCCTCTTCACCAGCTTATCACAAACACAGTCTTCCTGACTGCCCTCAACTGTCCTTCACAACTTCTTGGTGTTTCACACTTTGATAAAATCAAAGTTGAGACTTGAATCAATAACTATGATTCAACTTGTGATATGAGATTCTTCTTCTTGATGCATATGATTTGCTCAAGCTCTATTTTTCTTCAAGTGTTTGATCTTGATGCTTCGTTGAATGCTTAAGAACACTTTGAAGATATCTTGATCTAGATCTAGCAATATAGAATAAAGCAGGAGTTGTCTTTAATTCACTTTCCCCCTTAGTAAAATCTTTTATGATATGTTTTTCTTTGAACTCCGCACTTTTTCTTGATGTAAAAGTGGTCTATTTATAGGGGTCATTCCAACGTTCATATCATTTGAATTTGAATTCGTGTAGCCGTTGGTGGTCCTGCTATTCTGTTGATTGTCAGTGTCCTTTCTGACAATTATTCGACCAATTATATTTCTTTCTTACTAACAGTCAGATTATTCTTTAGTTTATAAGTCTTCAGCTTGAAATTGAGTAATTCAGTGTTGTCAGTTTTCAGCTTTGAGAGCATTAACTGAGTTTTTACTCTTCTTCAAAACTTTGTACTCTATTTTCATCTAATCCATATTGACTTGATCAGAGTACACCGTTTCTTTTAAATCATCTAAGATATCATTGTCCTTATGTATCTTAGGTCTTGATACAAGATCCATAAAGTCAGTTCAGGTCAACACAATCCTACCTGAATTCTAAATTTACAGTTCTCGGCTTTGATCTTCATAAAAACTGAGTTTCAACCCTCAGTTCTTCAATCTTCAATAACTGAGTCTATATCCCTTAGCCTTCTACTACTGAGTTTGTTCCCTCAGCCTTCTACTTCTAGATAAGCCAACTGAGTCTGTGACCGTTGGACTTATTTTTGATTTTTAGTGATGAGTGCCAGACTAGGTGTTATAGAGCAAAGGCAAAAAGATGTCTAGATCCAATGTATAGGCTTATTAGAGTTTGATCTTGTATAGGTTTGATCAAACAAGCACTGTAAAAGGTCATCTGACCTTCATCAGCAGACCTGTCTAGATCAGTAGGGTACCTGAGTCAGTAAACTAGTTTAGGAACCTGCTGAAGACTAAAGGCTGAAGGTTCAAACTCAGTTATTGAAGGCTAAGGGATCAAACTTAGAATTTAAAGTCAAGGATATGGAATCAGAATTTAGGGAAGTCTGTGATGACCTAAACTGATTACATATACCTTGTGTACAAGGTCTAAGTTCCACAAGTTGAGTGGTGATTGGAACTTAGTTATATTTTTTAAATGGTGTAATCTAACTTAATAATAAAAAGTTAGATATAAGAGACGTCAGCTGAAGTGTTTTTGTTGGTCCCTTGAAAAGGCTTTGGTTAAGTTTATAGGGGGGGGGGGGGGTGAATAAACTTAACACTTAAAACTTTGGAGTTAACAAATTCTGCAACTTCAGCAGTCTCCGCTTCGATACTTCGAGTACGTTGATACCTCGCAGCTCGCCGATAAACGTAGTCTACCGAAAGTTGAGTCTTCCTAATTTTGCGAAGCGGAATTATATCAAAATTAAGCCTTAATACTTGTTGTTAAATATGATACTAAGTATTAGATACTCAGTAGTGTAAGTGTGTGATTTCAGTTGCTAGATTCAGTAGGTTGATGTGTGAAATAAACTAAGTGCAGAATATAAATGCTGAAAGTAAGTAGGAAGATTTTATAGTGGTTCCAAGTGGTGTAATCCTGTCAGTCCACTCTTCTCCTGTGATGTTGGAGGAAATTCACTAGAGATCTTTGATGTAGCTGTTACAAAGATTCCTAAGTTGCTTGTCCTTCACCAATAACTATGGCTTCACAAACCGAAAACTGGGAACATGTAGGATTCTTTGCTCCTGAGTCTTCCACTAGTCCTTGAAGGGTAGGATTGCCTCTTCACCAGCTCCACCATAAACAACAGTCTTTCACACAACTGTGCTTCACTGTCTTCAGCAGATCCTTTATAAAATAAAGATTGAATCAAATAAATGATTCAGTTGCAGCAGCTTGATTAGGATGATATAATCAGCAGCTTGCAGTCTTCAAGTGTGTATGCTTAATGTAGCTTGAATGCAGAAAACACTTGAAGAATTTCTCTGGATCAGTAGCTTTAAGTTCAGTAAGTTCAGCAGGGTGTTTTTCAGCTCAGTAAAATATCTCCTTAAAGTTTATCAATTTTCATCATCTAGTTTCTGAGTTGAAAGTCCTCTATTTATAGGCAAGAATGCATGTGACTTGTATTTGAAATTCAAATGTAACCGTTCCTTGTTTTTGTCCCATCTGATTTGCATTATGTCACTATTCATAGGACTGACACTGTCAGAATTCCTTTTTGACAGTGCAGTCTGTCCACCCTTTGACTTATAACCATTGGATAAAGATCTGAATCATTCCAACGTTCTTTTAATCTCAGCCTTTGATTTGTTTGATAAGTCGAGGTAGTTGGCTGTCCTTATCCATGTAATCTTCCAATATAATCTTGAATTAACCGAGGTATTTTATCAGCAGTTTCATCAGTCTGCTGAGATACCTATCAGTCTGCTGAACTGCAATTTGCTGTGTATAAAATACAATGCAGCTGACTTCTTTATCTAACTTTTATTTGTGAAGTTAGATTACACCTTTTTAATTATAACGAAGTTCCAAACATCATCCAACTTATGGAAGGTCATCACAGACTTGCCTAAATTATGATTCCATATCCTTGACTTAAATTACTAAGTTTGATCCCTTAGCCTTCTGTAACTGAGTTTGATCCCTCAGCCTTCAGTCTTCAGCAGGTTCCAGAAAAGTCTACTGACCTAACTACCCTACTGATATGCACCGGTCTGCTGATATAAATCAGCTGACCATTACAGTGCTTGTTTGATCAAACCTATTCATAAATCAAACTCTAATAAACCTATATATTTGATCTAGACACATTTTTGCCTTTGCACTATAACAGCTAGTCTGGCACTCATCATCAAAACATAGAAATAAGTCCAACAATTTCCCCCTTTTTGGTGATGATGCCACTACCCTCACCTAACAGCAAAGCAAAAAGATAAAAACAAGAACAGAACAAATATAGTCATCTTTCATTATAATCATTTGTTCAAAGATATTACAGTCTAGAATCAGCAAAAACATAATGCAGTTAAAGTATGCTGATCTACTGTCTTCTTTCTCTTTCTTGTCTGGCCTTCTCCACTTGTTCTTGGTAGGCCCTGATTTCTTCTATCATGTCCCTCATCCATTCATTTTCGATCAGTGTGAAATCAATGTAGGGATTTACTTCTTTCCACCACTTCCATGCTTCAGGCAGAAGAAGATTAATTTGATTCACTCTGAATCCAAACGTCATGTATAGTTCCTTGAATTCATCAAGTGAGTCCTTTGCTTTTGTGATAGGCAAAGTCCTATCACCTCTGCCACTTCTTCCACCTCTTCCACCTCTATAAGTTGCCCTTAAGGCTTTGACTCTTGCTTCCCAAAATTTCAATCCCAAGAAAGAGTTTAGACCTTCATGATATCCCTTGTCATGATAAGGTTTCCTTCTGTTATAGTATTCTTTCTTGTATTGTCTGAGGAGATCATCAATAAGTTGAACTCTGCCAGGTGCAAGTTGTCTGTAAGCATTAGTCTCATCCTCCCATCTTTTCTTTGCAAAGAGTCTTGCAGCCTCCTTTGCTACTGCTGTTTGGCCCTCTTCCCCCTTAGTGACATCATCAACAAATCGGGACATTAGGCCATGAACACCCTCCTGTGAGATTACCAGATTATTCAGTTGTCCTTCCATAATCTCAGTTCTGGTATCAATTGCAGTAATCCTTGATTGCAGGGTATCTTCCAGTAGATTGATCCTTTCAGTAACTTTAGGATCCAATCCAGCAAGTTGGGATGTTCCAGAAGCCTCAGCAGGCTTAGGTGTTTCAGCAAGCTTGTCTAGTTTCTGATGAATGGATATAAGTTGGTCTTTCAGAAACTTCTCTTTTGCTGTGTTTCCTACCTTGATTCCCCTCACATCTAGTATCATATCACTCACATCATTTTGAGTAGATGTGAAGTTTGAAGCAACTGTATCAGCAGATTGTCTGTTTTCATTCACCAGTTTCATCAGTTCTTCAAATATCTCTTCTTGTCTATCTAGTTGAGTTCTTAACTGTTGCATATCATGCCTCACAGTCCTTAACTCATTCAAAACTTCAACTGGCACATCACTGGTCATTCTTCCACCAGTAGCCTCATCGACGAGCTCCTCAACATTGTATTGTGGCCTGCGATTGCTCTCACAACCAATGCCCAACTCCTATCTAATCCGGCAGGATTAGGTCCTTGATACTCTTCTAAGATAGGATCAATGGCTGGTTCTTCAAAAATAGGTACAAATGTCTGTGGGGGATCAACATCAATATTTTCTTCTTCAGGCATTTGGAACTCCTCATCACTAAAGTCATAGTCCAGCAGCTGGCTCATCCATATTAACAACGGTCTGCTGACCATCTTTCCCTTTAGTGGTCTTGAATCCAGTAGACTCCACTACAGCAGCCTCTTGAACAACAGGGGTTTCCTCCAAACCCAAAAGCTGGTTCCAACCTTTGTCCAGAGTGTTGTTTGTAACTCAAGAAATGCACTGTACCTTCGTTCCAACCTGTGTCCAGGTGCTTTTTGTAACTCAGCAACCTGTACATCCTCTTCAACTCTTTGTGGATTGAATATAGCCTCATTATCCACTTGGAATCCTTCAGCATGACCAATTTTTGTTAAAATAATGGTAGTTTTGGATAAGGTATCCTCAGTGTCAAATCCATCTTGATATTGACAGGAGTCCTCTGAACTAGCACTTGGCTCAATATAATCAGTAACCTTCTCTTCATCCAAATCAGCCCTCTATTCAGCTTCAGTTTGTGCAGTCGGCTCTACAACATGGAGTGTAAGTGATTCATCAGCTAGCCTACCAGCACTTAAATTAACTCCTTCATTGATCAATGCCTCCAGATCATCCATGGTGAGATCCTGCAGATCCTCATCCATTTCTCCGGTCTGCTGGCCCTCAGCAGCCTTACCAGTCTCAGTGGGTTCAGCTTTTATGCCATCAATGGCTCCTTGACCAGCATCTTCAATTGTTGTTTCTCTAGCCACTCCACTGGTCTCCCCAGGGAACATGGGGGAATCATCATCAGAATCTGATGAATCACTGTCTGGTGTGTACTTTGGATCTCTGAACATAATTCCTCCACTTTTCTTCCCTTCATCCAAAAGATCCATCAGCCTGGATTGCAACATGCTAGTGTCTAACAAATCCAACAGGCTGTCCACACCCAGCTGCTCAAATGCCCATTCTTCAAATCCACTCATTGAATCAGTAGCTGGTTTCTGTTTCTTGTAGAATCCAAACTTCCACTGAAAGTAGTTTTGCACCTTTTTGAAGTTAGGATCTACTTTGTCCTTCTTAGATGCCTTCTCATATGGCATGGATGGCTTTCTAGTGGCAGGTTCAGTTGCTTGCTGACCTCCAAAAGCTCCCACAAGTAAATTCATTGTTTCTTCAACAGATGCTTCAAAGTCAGTAGGTTGCTGAGACGGTATGTTTGTACCTACTACTTCCATCTGTACAACACTTGGTTCCCCCTGATTTACATGCTCATTAGCAGGGTTAGCAGCAGACTGCTCTTCCCCCTGAGTTCTTGCAACACTTGCAGGGTCTTCAACCAATTCTTCAACTACCACGGCGGGTTCGGAGTTCGGTGGTTTTCTTTGTGGGTCTTCGGTAGATACTACGGCGGGCTCGGTGTCGGAGGCGCTGTATATCTCCAACGATTGCTCAACAACAACTGTGCGGCTTCAGTAGACTTAACAACCTCTTCTGGTGAGGAGTCAGTAATTTCCACAGGCTTGATGATAGTTAAGGGATCAGCCTCAATAGCCTTTTCTTCCTCTTCTACTGATGCTTCTTCTTGGATTCTTTGGTCTTCCAGGATTTTCAATTCCTTTCCTTTGCCATAATTTTTCTTTGTGGCAATCTCCTTCATCCTCTTGGAGAGGGGTTCATCATCATCAGTTCTAGTAGACTTTCTATTTCTACTAGCTTCCTTCTGTTGTTCCCTCAGAATCTCAACAACAGTTTTTCTTGCAGCAACAGCAGGGTCAGTACCTTCAAATTCGGTTTGGACCCTCGGCGGACACAACGATCGTGTCTTTGTTTGCTTCTTTGTCTTCTTTGGCTTTAAGATCTCGGTGATCTTCCTTGTATCTACTGACCTTTCTTTTCTCAGTGGTCTTCTTTGGTGCAGCAGGTTTAGTAGATTTCTTCTTAGTTTGCTTGACCTGCTCACCACCAACATCACCATCATCTCCATCACTATCATCATCAGCAGCAGGGTCAGCAACATCTTCATCATCATCTAGACCAGGAATAGCATAATCAATTTCCTTCTTGTATCTAGACTGATTACTCTTCTCAGCTTCAATATCAGGAACCTTCAAGTGATTCAGCAGGGTCTGAACCATTAATCCTAAGGGCAAGGCCTTGGATTTCCTTTTTCCATCTTTTTCTTCCTTGGCTACCTTCTTCATGTAATGAATGAAGTAACCAGCCCAATCAAACTTCATGCTTCTGCAAATGATCATCATCAGCTCCATCTTGGGTCCTGATTGAGTGTCCATACTTCCAACCAGTCCAAGTATGTTATTTGCAATGAGTTTGCTCAGCAGACTTTACTCATTCCCAATATGTCTTCAATTGATGCCTGGAATGGATTTGGTGGCTGCATTTGTTTTGATTTTGTCAACAAAATCCATCTTGGATAGTCCCATTGCTTCAGGATTTGTTGGTGCATCTGCCACTTCTTCAAAACCAAAAACTTCCCTCAGTAGACTAGGGGAAACTTCAATCTCCTCAGCATTCACAGTTGTCTTGAATGCTTCACTTCCTTCTTCCACAACCATGTTCTTCCAGAAATCAATAACATTTGTGTATGATATTGTTTCCAATCTTATATTGAGTATATTTTCCAAACCTGCAAACCTCCTTATCATTCGACCAATGTTGATGGCCAAATCTGTTTTGTTTGCATCAACAACGAAGCCTCTAACACTCTGGCTTGATTCAATTTGGACATCAATCTTTTCCGCCATTGTTATGAGAAGAATGAAATGAAGAAGATAGATTGTAAATCTGTGTTCACACAGTGTAAAAACAGAGATATAAATCTGAGATTTTGCAAGTAGAGAAGATCTACTGTGTGTAGGTCTGTATAAATAGACAGACGGTAGTTGTAACTGTAAGTGCACGTACATCCATGTCAACCACAATTAATCTGAGTGAATTCTGTCTTGACACGTGTTCCATAACTCCTCCATAACGCTTTGTAACCGTTGGATCGTGTTAACTATGGTAATAAAGGATAGGATAAATATCCCGCAAAACTGCTTTTTGACTTTAATAAAGTTTGACTGTGTAACGTTCCATTCAGCAGGGTTGTCCTCAGCAGGGTTGGCTCAGCAGTCTGCTGATAAAGATGCTTCAGCAGCCTGCCGACAAAGTGACTCGTCGATCCTTGATTTCTTCTTGTTTTGTTCAATTGATAATACAAGATGAAGTTTAATACCAATGACCGATCGTCAAGTGAGCTCACCCAACATGACAAAGACCAATCCCCTTGGCAACCTCATTTGCTCAATTGTCGAAACATAAGTACATGGAATTGTTGATACCAATGACTAATCTGCTAAGTGAGCTCACCCAACATAGCAAAGACTAATCCACTTGGTGAATTCCAGTACATTGCTGAATATCAGTCAACTTTTATAATTCCAAGTTCAGTCCTTAATCTGGCAAATCTTTCACTGTCAAGTGGTTTAGTGAAAATATCAGCAAGTTGATTTTCAGAAGGGATATATAGAACCACCACATCTTTCTTTTCAACATGATCTCTTATAAAATGATGTCTCACATCAATGTGCTTGGTTCTTGACTGCAAAACAGGATTTTCTATGATTGCAATTGCACTTGTGTTGTCACACATAATTGGAATTTCCTTTTCTTCAATTCCATAATCCCTTAACTGTTTTCTAAGCCATAGTACTTGTGCACAACAACTTCCAAAGCAGCTATATATTCAGCTTCAGCAGTGGAAGTTGATATTGAATTCTGTTTCTTGCTGAACCAGGAGACCAGTCTACTTCCCATTAACTGACAAGTTCATGTAGTGCTTTTTCTATCAATTTTGCATCCAGCATAATCAGAATCTGAGTAGGATATAACTTTGAAGCTTCCATCCTTGGAATACCATATCCCTACTCCCAAAGTCTCCTTTAAGTACTTGAGAACTCTCTTGATTGCACCTAAATGACTTTCTTTAGGCTTAGATTGAAATCTTGCACAAACACCTACAGCAAAGGATATATTAGGTCCGCATTGGCGAAGAAGGTACAACAGATCGCCTATCATCCTACGTATAAAGTCCGATCAACATCTTTGCCTTCTTTATCTTCATCCAATCTGATGTTTGTACTCATTGGAGTTGATATCTTAGTGCTGTTTTCCATACCAAACTTCTTCAGCAACTCCTTGGTGTACTTGGTTTGATGAATGAAAATTCCATCTTTCATCTGTTTAACTTGCAATCCCAAAAAGTAGTTCATCTCTCCCATCATACTCATTTGGAATTTACTCTTCATTAGATTTGCAAACTTTTCACAAAGTAAATCATTTTCAGAACCAAATATTATGTCATCCACATAAATCTGTACCAGCAGGGTGCTATTCCCTTCGCTGATTCTGAAAAGTGTCTTGTCAATGGTGCCTTTTGTAAAACCATTGTCCACTAAGAATTGAGATAGAGTCTCATACCATGCTCTTGGTGGTTATTTCAATCCATAAAGTGCTTTGTTGAGTCTATACACTTTATCTTCTTGATCTTTAACTTCAAATCCAGGAGGTTGATGTACATACACTTCCTCCTCTAGAATTCCATTCAGAAATGCACTTTTGACATCCATTTGATATACTTTAAAGTTCTTATATGCAGCATGTGCCAAGAATAATCTGATAGCTTCCAATCTTGCAACAGGTGCATAAGTTTCATCAAAATCTATTCCTTCTGCTTGAGAATAGCCTTTTGCAACTAGTCTGGCCTTATTCCTTACAATGGTACCAGATTCATCAAGTTTATTTCTATATACCCACTTAGTACCAATGATATTTGCATGACTTGGCCTTTCAACTAGTGTCCAAACTTGATTTCTTTCAAATTCATTCAATTCTTCTTGCATAGCAATTATCCAATCTGGTTCTGAAATTGCTTCTTCAACAACTTTTGGTTCCATTTGAGATAGAAAACAAGTAAACATAGCTTCCAGTTGTCTTCTAGTCCTTACACATTGCTGTATATTGCCAATAACTTGTTCAGCAGGGTGATTCCTTAACCATTGTGGATTCTGGTTAGTTTGGTTATCAGGAACCTCATCTTCAGTAGGGTCTGCTGTAGCTTCTTCAACAACAGGGGGTTCAGCAGATCCTTGAATAGCTTCAGTTGTTGCATCAGTAATGTCACCAGCAGGGTGTTCAGCAGGGGCAGTATCGAAACTTTCAAGTCATTGAATCTTTCCAAAACTTCAACACAATCTAGATCAGTGACTTGTTGATTCTCCGCAGGTTCACAATCTTCATCTTCCATACCAGTGAACTTAGGTTCATCAAACACAACATGGATTGTTTCTTCATGTTTCAGTGATCTCTTGTTCAGTACCCTGAATGCCTTACTGAGTGAAGAATATCCCAAGAAAATTCCTTCATCTGATTTTGGTTGGAATGTCTTCAAATGAACCTTGTGATTTAGTATAAAACACTTGCTTCAAAATGGATGGAAATAGGATATATTTGGTTTCCTTCCATTCCAAATCTCATAAGGTGTCTTCAGCAGCTTCTTGTTCACTGATGTTCTGTTTTGTGTATAGCATCGTATTGATTGCTTGACCCAATATCTTTCGGGTAGAAAAGCTTCACATATCATTGTCCTTCCTGCTTCCTTTAAAGTTCGTTTCTTCTTTCCAAGCAACCCCATTTTCCTGAGGTTTACCAACAGCAGCAAGTTGATGTAGTACACCATTCTGTTCACAGTATTCTCTTATAACTTTGTTGAGAAATTCAGTACCCTGATCTGATCTTATTTTTATTACTGTTAAACTTTTCTCATTTTGTAATCTCTTTAAAAGATTAGGCATGCTTTTGAGTGTTTCACTTTTCTTGTTCATAAAAACCACCCAAGTGTACCTTGAATAATCATCCACAACCACTACAGTGTATTTCTTTCCAGTTACACGTACTTGTTGGAGTTATTGGTCCAAAAAGATCCATATGCATATGTTCCAACACTCTATTGGTTGATTGTTTAGTTTTTGACTTGAAGCTTGACTTTATCTGTTTACCCTGCTGACATGCATCACATATAGCATCCTTCTTGAATGTGATCTCAGGTAAACCAATCACCAGCTTCTTCTTCACCAACTGATTGATATCATCAAATTTTAAATGATTCAACTTCTTGTGCCATAACCAATTGAGTTCGGACTTGGTATGCACAATCAGGAGTTTCTCGGAACTATGAGTAGACCAATCCACAACATACATGTTTTGTTGTCTTCTACAAAGCAAGTACAACTTGATCACCTCTTTCACTAATGACAATACAGTTGTTTTTGTCAAAAGTGACCTTGTATCCCATGTCATAGAATTGTCTAGTGCTCAGCAAGTTGTAGTCCAGTCCTTCCACATATGCAACATTCTTGATTGTAAGTCCATTTCTCACATGTGTGCCATATCCTCTTGTGTATCCAGGTGTATTCTTGTTGCCAAAATTCACCCTTGGACCATCTTTTGCCACTATGTTTAATAAACAGTGCTTATTCTTTGTCATATGTCTGGAACATCCACTATCAAAGTACCAGACACCCTACAAAACAAAGTTAATACATTTTAGGTACCCAAACCTGTTTGGGTCCATAGTGGTCAGTAGTAAGCATGACTTTTGGTAAGTTTCCATAAGGTCTTCTCCTAAAAGTGTCATACTTTGGTTCATACATGTAATCCACACATCCATAAGTCCTAACATTAGGTTGTGTAGGATTCACATATGTTTTCTGGCCTTTTGGTTTATAATGCTGTTTGAAGTGACTTTTGGTGTTAGAAGCATTAGTATAATCATTCGTTTGATGTCTGTTAGGAACAGCCCTGTAGTATGGAGTCTGTTGAGGTCCCTGCTGAGGGCTTTTATAAGTCCTCTGCTGAGTCCTTTGCCGAATCCATTGCTTAGGTTTTACCCTAGCAGTATGGTTATACTGGTTGTTTCTATCAGCAGGTACAGGAATATTCCAATCATCGTCAGCAGGGAAAAATCTACTTTTCCCCTTGAGATAAGTATCCCTTGAATGATTAACATTTTTAGATTTGGGATTCTTATCTTTGGAATATTTCTGACCTTTACCTTTTTGTGGTCCAGCAGACTTGGTAGCAGGTCTGCTATCAGTAGGTCTAGAAGGTCCAGCAGTCCTATTTTTAGATTTGTTCTTTTTGTTAGGAGTTGTTGACTTCTTTGACTTCGATTTTGCTTCCTTGAAGTATTTTCAGTAGGTTTCACTGCCTCAGCAACCTTACTTGGAGTTGGATCTTGTGCTGGTACAAACTTAGGACCAATTCTGGTGTTAGGTTCAGTAACCTTACTGGATCCACTCTTTTTGGATTGTTGAGTTCCAAATCCAAGCCCTGTTTTATCACCATAAGGCTTTCCAGATTTGTATGCAGTAGTGGAGCAAGATGGTTCAAAGCGGATTCGTGGGCCGCTTGGATGATCGACGAGCGTACACTGATTCTCTCCAACATCTTTTTCATTACCTTTGAGAATTCTTAATTCAGCTTTCAATCTTCCAACTTCTAATTCAAGAGCTTCTTTTTCAGCCTTCACAATCTCATAACCAGATTGTATTATCCTCAGTTGATTTAGGATGGCATCCAAAGTCTCATTATTGTCAGAATTTCTAGGATTTGAACCACAAGTTGATTCACAATCACTTCCAGCAGGAGTATTGATGGATACCGTATTGTATACCTCTTCAGTTTCATCCATATTGGCCATCAAAGCATAATCTTCCATATCAGCAACCAGTGCTGTGTCATCTGATTCATTTCCTTTTTCAGATTCCACTTCATACCCAGATTCATCTTCTCAGCAACCATAGCCTTCTTGCCATGTCTTCTTTGTTAACTCTTGGTCTTCAGTAGGTCTGGACAATCAGGTCTAAAGTGTCCAGGCTTCTTGCAGTTGAAGCAAAGATAATCAGGTTCCTTACTTTGTTTTAACTCAGGACAGTCAGGTTTGAAGTGTCCTGGTTTCTTGCAATGAAAGCACAGATAGTCATTATCTTTCTTTGATTCTTCTTTCTTTCTTTCAGTAGGCCTTTTTGTGAAGTTTCTTGCAGGGACCTTTCCTGTCTTCATCATCCTGATTTTCTTGCTCAGGAGGGCAATCTGCTCCTGCATTTCATCTAACAGATCATCTTGTCCTCCTGATGTTTCTTCTTGATATGAAGCAGCCAATGCAGTGGTCTTTGGCTCTTCTTTTTCAGTTTCAGGTACAAGCTTTTTGCTAAATTCATAAGCCTTGAGATCTGAAAACAACTTGAAGGTGTCTTCTTCATGCAACTTTCTCATTTCTTCTATTGCAGTTACCTTCATTTTCCAAACATCTTTTGTAGGTAGAGCCTCCAAGATTTTGGTGTTTATTTCTTCTTTTGAATAACTTACACTCAGCAGGGTAAGTTCATCAAGGATTGCATTAAATCTTGATTCCATTTGCTCAATGGTTTCATTTGGTAGCATCTTGAACTTTTGAAACCTCTTTTTGACCGCACTGATTTTATTCTTCTTTATTGCCTCAGTGCCTTCACAGATCAACTGTATCTTGTCCCAAAGTTCCTTTGCAGTTTTGCAATCTTTAACCTTCATGTACATATTGCTATCCAAGGTTCTATAAATGATGTCAATAGCAATATTGTTGAGGTTTGCTCTTTTTCTGGTCTTCGCATTCCATTCTCTCTTTGGTTTAGGAATGTACTCAGTTGTATCACCCACTGTTACTGCCTTGGTAATCTCCAGTGGTCCATCAGTTAGTACATCCATCATCTCATCATGAGTTGCAGCAAGGTAAGCCTGCATTCGACGTTTATACTCATCAAATCTATCTAGAGAACACATCATCATAGTTCTAGCATACTGGGTGTTATCCATGATGCAAGTCTTTGAAGATCAGTAACTTGAAAGAAAGTTTCAATGAATTTTCACAAGCACAACAAGTAGGATCTCTTCAGAATAGAAGCACTGCTCCGATACCAATTGTTGGTCCCTTAAAAAGGCTTTGGTTAAGTTTAGAGGGGGGGGGGGTGAATAAACTTAACACTTAAAACTTTGGAGTTAACAAATTCTGCAACTTCAGCAGTCCGCGATACTTCGATGAGTCCGCGATACCTCGCAGCCCGCCGATAAACAGTAGTCTAATGAAAGTTGAGTCTGTTGAATTTGTGCAGCGGAATTATATCAAAATTAAGCCTTAATACTTGTTGTTAAATATGATACTAAGTATTAGATACTCAGTAGTGTAAGTGTGTGATTTCACTTGCTAGATTCAGTAGGTTGATGTGTGAAATAAACTAAGTGCATAATATAAATGCTGAAAGTAAGTAGGCAGATTTTATAGTGGTTCCAGGTGGTGTAATCCTGTCAGTCCACTCTTCTCCTGTGATGTTGGAGGAAATTCACTAAAGATCTTTGATGTAGCTGTTACAAAGATTTCTAAGTTGCTTGTCCTTCACCAATAACTATGGCTTGGAATAGGTAGGATTGCTGCTCCTGAGTCTTCCACTGGTCCTTGAAGGGTAGGATTGCCTCTTCACCAGCTCCACCACAAACAACAGTCTTTCACACAGCTGCGCTTCACTGTCTTCAGCATATTCTTTATAAAATAAAGATTGAATCAAATAAATGGTTCAGTTGCAGCAGCTTGATTAGGATGATATAATCAGCAGCTTGCAGTCTTCAAGTGTGTATGCTTAATGTAGCTTGAATGCAGAAAACACTTGAAGAATTTCTCTGGATCAGTAGCTTTAAGTTCAGTAAGTTGAGCGGGGTGTTTTTCAGCTCAGTAAAATATCTCCTTAAAGTTTATCAATTTTCATCATCTTGTTTCTGAGTTGAATGTCCTCTATTTATAGGCAAGAATGCATGTGACTTGTATTTGAAATTCAAATGTAACCGTTCCTTGTTTTTGTCCCATCTGATTTGCATTCTGTCACTATTCATAGGACTGACACTGTCAGAATTCCTTTTTGACAGTGCAGTCGTCCACCCTTTGACTTATAACCATTGGATAAAGATCTGAATCATTCCAACGTTCTTTTAATCTCAGCCTTTGATTTGTTTGATAAGTTAGAGGTAGTTGGTTGTCGTTATCCATGTAATCTTCCAATATAATCTTGAATTAACCGAGGTATTTTATCAGCAGGTTCATCAGCCTGCTGAGATACCTATCAGTCTGCTGAACTGCAATTTGTTGTGTATAAAATACAATGCAGCTGACTTCTTTTATCTAACTTTTATTTGTGAAGTTAGATTACACCTTTTTAATTATAACCAAGTTCCAAACATCATCCAACTTATGGAACTTAGACCTTCTTCACAAGGTATATGTAATCAGTTTATGTCATCACAGACTTGCCTAAATTCTGATTCCATATCCTTGACTTAAATTACAAAGTTTGATCCCTTAGCCTTCTGTAACTGAGTTTGAGCCCTCAGCCTTCAGTCTTCGGCGGGTTCCGGAAAAGTCTACTGACCTAACTACCCTACTGATATGGACCGTCTCCTGATATGAATCGCTGACAATTACAGTGCTTGTTTGATCAAACCTATTCATAAATCAAACTCTAATAAACCTATACATTTGATCTAGACACCTTTTTGCCTTTGCACTATAACAGCTAGTCTGGCACTCATCATCAAAACATAGAAATAAGTCCAACAGTTTTTATAAACATAGCAACCTTGGAACAACTGACTGATATGCATTTCAGGAGACTAACAATCACAAGAACCTGCTGACATATGTTTCCGATTATTCAAGGGTTACATTGGATAAATAAAAGGATAAGGACAGATAACAACCTCTGATTTTATCAAACAAATCAATGGTTAAGATTAAATGGACGTTGGAAAGAGACAGAGCATTATACAATGGATGCAAGTCAAAGGGTGGATGTACTGTAAACTGTCAAAAAGCATTCTGACAGTGTCAGTACTATGAACAGTGACAGAAAGCAAGTCAAATGGGACGAATCTGAAATGGCTATGTTTGAATTTCAAACATAAGTCACAAGGATTCTCACATATAAATAGAGGACTCCTAATTCAGATACATGTGACGAAAATTATTGATCTATCTTGAGCTATCAGATTTCAATCGACCTAAACACCCTGCTGAACCTACTGAGCATAAAGCTATTGATCCAGTAAACTTCTTCAAGTGTAATCTGCTTTCAAGCTACATCAAGTTTACACACTTGAAGTCTTCAAGTTGCTGATCATATCATCCTGATCAAGTTGCTGAAAGCTGAATCACTTACTTGATTGAAACTTTCTTTTATAAGAAATCTACTGAAGACAGTGAAGCACATTTGTGTGTCAAGGACTGTTGTTTGTGGTGGAGCTGGTGAAGAGGCAATACTACCCTTCAAGGACCAGTGGAAGACTTTGGAGCAGCAATCCTACCTATTCCAAGTGTTCAGTTTGTGAAGCCATAGTTATTGGTGAAGGACAATCATCTTAGGGATTTTTGTAACAGCTACCTAAAGAGTCTCTAGTGAATTACCTCCAACATCACAGGAGAAGAGTGGACTGACAGGATTACACCACCTGGAACCACTATAAAAATTGCCTACTTACTTTCTGCATTAATATATTTAGCACATCAACCTACTAAACTAGCAACTGAATCACACACATACACTACTGAGTATCTAATACTTGGTATCATATTTTAACAACAAGTAATAAGGCTTAAGTTGAATAAATTCCGCTGCAACTAATTCAGTAAAGTCAATAGTCAGCAGACTACTGAGCATCAACAGACTACTGAGTTGTCAGCAGGCTGCTGAAGTTGCTGAGTTTGTTAACTCCAAAAGTTTTAAGTGTTAAGTTTATTCACCCCCCTCTAAACTTAACCAAAGCCTTTTCAAGGGACCAACAATTGGTATCGGAGCACTACTTCTGTTCTGAAGTAATCCTACTTGTTGTGCTTGTGAAAATACTTTGAAAACTTTTTCAAGTCTCTGATTTTCAAAGCTTTCCATCATGGATAACAACCAGTATGCTAGAACAATGTTGATGTGTTCTTTAGATCGTTTTGATGAGTATAAACATCGTATGCAGGCTTATCTAGCTACAACACATGATGAGATGATGAATGTGCTGACCGATGGACCACTAGAAATCACAAAATCTATAACTGTGGATAATGACACTCAGTACATTCCAAAGCCAAAAAGAGAATGGACTGCTGAAGATAGAAAAAGAGCAAACCTCAACAACATTGATATTGATATCATATACGAAACCTTAGATAGAATTATGTATATGAAGGTGAAAGATTGCAAGACTGCAAAAGAACTTTGGGATAATTTGCAATTAATCTGTGAAGGCGCTGATGCAATCAAAAAGAACAAGATCAGTGTGGCAAAAAAGAAGTTCCAGGAGTTCAAAATGAAACCAAGTGAAACCATTGAACAAATGGAGTCAAGATTCAAAGCATTCATGGATGAACTCACCCTACTGAGTGTGAAGTACTCACAAGAAGAAATAAATTCAAAAATCTTGGAAGCATTACCTGCAAAAGAAGTTTGGGAGATGAAGGTGACTGCCATAGAAGAAATGAGAAGTTTACATGAAGAGGACACCTTCAAATTGTTTTTAGATCTTAAGGCCTATGAATTCAGCAAAAATCTTGTACCTGAGACTGAAAAAGAAGTACCAAAAACCACTGCATTGGCTGCTACACATCAAGAAGAAACATCAGGAGCCCAAGATGATATACTGGATGAGATGCAAGAGCAGATTGCCCTACTGAGCAAGAAAATCAGAATGATGAAATCTGGAAAGGGTTCTCCAAGGAATTTCACAAAGAAATTCAGTGAAAGGAAAAAGGAAGAATCAAAGAATGATAATGATTACTTGTGCTATCATTGCAAGAAACCAGGACACTTCAAACTAGACTGTCATGAACTGAAATAGAAGAAGGAGCCTGATTATCTTTTCTTCAACTGCAAGAAGCCTGGACATTTCAGACCTGATTGTCCAGACCTACTGAAGAGCAAAAGCCAACAAAGAAGATCTGGCAAGAAAGCTGTGGTTGCTGAAGATGAATCAGGATATGAAGTTGAATCAGAAAAGGGAAATGAATCTGATGATACTGCACTTGTTGGTGATATGGATGATTATGCTTTAATGGAAAATATGGATGAAACAGAGGGTGTATACAACTATGTACCTATTAACACTCCTGCTGGAAGTGATTGTGAATCAACTTGTGGTTCAAATCCTAAAAATTCTGACAATGAAGAAACTTTGGATGCCATCCTTAATCAACTAAGGATAATACAATCTGGTTATGAGATTGTGAAGGCTGAAAAAGAAGCTCTTCAATCAGAAGTTGAAAGATTAAAAGATGAATTAAGACTTCTCAAGGGTAAGGAAAAAAAAGTTGGACAGAATTAGTATAAGCCTGCTGAACATTCAGTAGCTGTTGAATCTGCTGAACAAACTTGTTCCTCCACTGCATTTAAATTTGGAAAGCCTTATGGTGATAGAACATGGTTTGGATTTGGAACTCAACAATCTAATAAGAGTGGATCCAGTAAGGTTACTAAACCTAGTGCCAGAATTGGTCCTAAGTTTGTACCTGCACAAGATCCAACTCCCAAAAGGGTTGCTGAGGTAGTGAAGCCTATTGAGAAAGCTTCAAGGAAGCAAAATCAGAAGTCAAAAAGGTCAATAGCATCTAACAAAAAGAATAAATCTAATAGTAGGACTACTGTACCTTCTAGACCTACAGATAGCAGACATGCTACCAAGTTTGCTGGACCACAAAGAGGTAAAAATTAGAAACATTCCAAGGATAATAATCCTAAACCTAAAAATGTCAATTATTCAAGGGATACTTATCTCAGGGGGAAAGCTAGATTGTTCCCTACTGATGATGATTGGAATATTCCTATTTCTATTGCTAGAAACAACAGATATAACCATACTGATAGGGTAAAACCTCAGCAATGGAATCAACAGAGGACTCAGCAGAGGGCTTATATAAGACCTCAGCAGGGACCTCAGCAGACTCCATACTACAGGGCTATTCCTAACAGACAGCAAATTAATGGTTATGCTAGTGCTTCTACCAAAAGAAATCACTCTAAACAGCATTATATACCAAAAGGCCAGAAAGCATATGTGAATCCTACACAATCATTTGTTAGACCTTATGGATGTGTAGAATACATGTATGAACAAAAGTATGACACTTTTCAGAGAAGACCTTATGGAAATTTGCAAAGGGTCATGCTTTCCACTGACCACTATGGACCCAAACAGTTTTGGGTACCTAGAATGCATTAACTTTGTTTTGTAGGGTGTCTGGTACTTTGACAGTGGATGTTCCAGATATATGACAAAGAATAAGCACTGTTTGTCAAATTTTGTGGCAAAGGATGGTCCAAGAGTGAATTTTGGCAACAAGAACACACCAGGATACACAAGAGTATATGGCACACTTGTGAGAAATGGATTAACAATCAGGAATGTTGCATATGTGGAAGGACTGGATACAACCTACTGAGCACTGGACAGCTTTGTGACATTGGTTACAAGGTCACTTTTGACAAAAACACATATATTGTCATTAGTGAAAGAGGTGATCAAGTTGTGTTGGCTGGAAGAAGACAACAAAACATGTATGTTGTGGATTGGTTTACTGCTGTTCCAGAAACCTGCCTGATTGTGCATACCAAGTCAGAACTTAATTGGATATGGCATAAAAAGTTGAATCATCTGAATTTCGATGATATCAATCAGTTGGTGAAGAAGAAACTGGTGATTGGTTTACCTGAGATCATATTCAAGAAGGATGCTATATGTGATGCATGTCAGCAAGGTAAACAAACAAAATCAAGCTTCAAGTCAAAGACTAAACAATCAACAAAAAGAGTTTTGGAGCTAATGCACATGGATCTTTTTGGACCAGTAACACCAACAAGTGTAACAGGAAAGAAGTACACTTTAGTAGTTGTGGATGATTATTCAAGATACACTTGGGTGGTATTCATGAACAAGAAAAGTGAAACACTTCAAAAGATGCCTGAACTTTTGAAGAGATTGCAAAATGAGAAAAGTGTAACAGTAGTGAAGATCAGATCAGACAAGGGTACTGAGTTTCTCAAAAAAGTTATAAGAGAATATTGTGAACAGAATGGTGTACTACATCAACTGGCTGCTGCTAGTACACCTCAGCAAAATGGGGTTGCTGAGAGAAGAAACAGGACTTTGAAAGAAGCCAAGAAGAACTATGATTTGTGAAGAATTATTACCTGAAAGATATTGGGCTGAAGCAGTTAATACAGCTTGCTACACACAAAACAAGACTTCAGTGAACAAGAAGCTGCTGAAGACACCTTATGAGATCTGGAATGGAAGGAAACCCAACATATCCTATTTCCATCCATTTGGAAGAAAATGTTTTATCTTGAATCATAAGGAGCAATTGAAGACATTCCAACCAAAATAAGATGAAGGAATCTTCTTGGGATATTCTTCTGTCAGTAAGGCATTCAGGGTACTGAACAAAAGTATCCTGAAACATGAAGAAACAATACATGTTGTATTTGTTGAACCTAAATTCGCTGGAATGAAAGATGATGCTCTTGAACCTGCTAAGAATCAACAAGTCACTGATCCAGAATGTGTTGATGTTTTGGAAAGGTTCAATGACTTAAAGATTTCTGACTTTGCTCCTACTGAACACCCTGCTGGTGACACTACTGATGCAACAACTGTGGCAGTTCAAGGATCTGCTGAACCCCCAGAAGCAATAGCAGACCCAACTGAAGATGATGTTCCTGAGAATCAATCTAATCAGAATCCACAATGGTTAAGGGATCACCCTGCTGAACAAGTTATTGGCCACATACAGCAAGGTGTGAGGACTAGAAGACAATTAGAAGCAATGTTTACATGTTTTCTATCTCAAATGGAACCTAAAGTTGTTGAAGAAGCTATTTCAGATCCAGATTGGATAATTGCTATGCAAGAAGAATTGAATGAATTTGAAAGAAATCAAGTTTGGACACTAGTGGAAAGGCCTAATCATGCAAACATTATTGGAACAAAATGGGTATACAGAAATAAATTGGATGAATCTGGTATCATTGTAAGGAATAAGGCCAAACTAGTTGCAAAAGGCTATTCCCAAGCAGAAGGAATAGATTTTGATGAGACATATGCACCTGTTGTAAGATTGGAAGCTATAAGATTATTCTTGGCATATGCTGCATATAAAAACTTCAAAGTATATCAGATGGATATCAAAAGTGCATTCTTGAATTGCATTCTGGAAGAGGAGGTCTATGTTCAGCAACCTCTTGGTTTTGAAGTTAAAGATCAAGAAGATAAAGTGTATAGACTCAATAAAGCACTTCATGGTTTGAAACAAGCACCAAGAGCATGGTATGAGACCTTGTCTCAATTCTTGGTGGACAATGGTTTTACCAAAGGTACCATTGACAAGACTCTTTTCAGAATCAGTGAAGAAGACAGCACCCTGCTGGTACAAATTTATGTTGATGACATAATATTTGGTTCTGAAAATGAATTGCTTTGTAAAAAGTTTGCAAATCTGATGAAAATTAAATTCCAAATGAGTATGATGGGAGAAATGAACTACTTTTTGGGTTTACAAGTCAAACAAATGAAAGATGGAATCTTCATTTATCAAACCAAGTACACCAAGGAGCTGTTGAAGAAGTTTGGTATGGAAAACAGCACCAAGGTATCAACTCCTATGAGTACAAACATTGGTTTCAAAGAAGACAAAGATGTTGATCAGACTTTATACAGAAGGATGATAGGCAGCCTGCTGTACCTTACTACCGGCAGACCTGATATATCCTTTGCTATAGGAGTTTGTGCAAGATTTCAATCTAAACCAAAGGAAAGTCATTTAGCTGCAGTGAAAAGAATTCTCAAGTATCTAAAAGAAACTTTGGATGTAAGAATTTGGTATTCAAAAGATTGAAGCTTCAAGGTTATATCCTACTCAGATTCTGATTATGCTGGATGCAAGATTGATAGAAAAAGCACCACTGGAACCTGTCAGTTAATGGGAAATAGACTGGTTTCTTGGTTCAGTAAGAAACAGAATTCCATATCAACTTCAACTGCTGAAGCTGAATATATTGCTGCTGGAAGTTGTTGTGCACAAATATTATGGTTAAGACAACAATTAAGGGATTATGGAATTGAAGAAAGAGAAATTCCTATAATGAGTGAAAACACAAGTGCAATTGCAATCACAGAAAATCCTGTTTTGCACTCAAGAACCAAGCACATTGATGTGAGACATCACTTTATAAGAGATCATGTGGAAAAGAAAGATGTGGTGGTTCTATATATCCCTACTGAAGATCAACTTGCTGATATTTTCACTAAACCACTAGATAGTGAAAGATTTTATAAACTAAGGACTGAACTTGGAATTATAAATGTTGACTGATACATCTTTGATCAGCAATGTACCGGAATTCACCAAGGGGATTAGTCTTTGCTATGTTGGGTGAGCTCACTTTGCAGATTAGTCATTGGTATCAACAATTCTATGTACTTATTTTTGTTTGGACAATTGAGCAAATGAAGTTGCCAAGGGGATTGGTCTGTCCTGTTGGGTGAGCTCACTTGATAGATCAGTCATTGGTATTAAACTTCATCTTGTATTATCAGTTGAACAAAAGCAAGAAGAATTGAAGATCAGCAAAGTTACTCTGTCAGCAGGCTGCTGAGCCAAGTCTACTGAAGACAAGGCTGCTGAAATAAACGTTACTCAGCCAAACATTACGAAAGTCAAAAGCAAAATAGCGGGATATTTATTTTATCTTTATAACCGCAGTTACACGATCGAATGGTTACAATCCGTTATGAGTCTGTCATGGGACATGTGGCAAGATGACATTCACTCAAAATTTAATCGTGGTTAATGCTACAGTACGTGTCTGACAGTTTCCTACCCACTACTATCTGCTTTATATACAGACATACACATAGAGGATACATACAACTCTCAGACGCTATTTTTCGAAATTACCTTGTGTGAACAGAGATTCAAAAGTTTTCTTCTTCATCTTTCTCATTTACAATGGCAAACAAGGATGATGTTCATATTGGAACTAGTCAGAGTATGAGAGGATATGTTAATGACTGTCACTCTACTGAACTAGCCATTAACATAGGACGTAGAATCAGACGGATTGCTGGTTTGGAGAATGTTATCAATAGAAGACTGGAGAGAATTTCGTATGTCAATGTATTGGAATTCTGGAGGAATATTGTTATATATGAAGGAAGAGAGGCCTTCACTACAACAGTTAATGGTAGAGAGATTGAAATCTCTTCAGATATACTGATAGAGGTGTTTCATTTTGGACCTGGAAACAATGCTCCTACCAATCCAGAAGCAATGAATCTTCCAAGAATGAAGTTTGTGGATGCAATAAAGACAAATGAGAAGATATCTTCATCTCTAAGCATTAATGTGAAGCATATTGGATATGAGTATAACCTGCTGAGCAAATTAATTGCCAAGACCATTTTGGGATTCATTGGGAGTCTAGATACACTGTCTGGACCTAAAATAGACCTGCTGATCATCATCTGCAGAAGCATGAAGTTTGATTGGGCTGGATTCTTTATACACTACATGAAGAAGGTGTTTACTGAAGATAGAGATGGTATAAAGAAGTCCAAAACCAAGCCCCTAGGTCTACTGATTCAGACCTTGTTGAATCATTTTCAGATACCTGATATTTCATCTGAAAAGATTAACAAATCCAGATACAAGCCAGAAGTTGCTACTCCTATTCCTGGATTAGATGATGATGAAGATGTAAATGATGAGGCTACAGAAAGTGATAATGATGGTGGAGATGATGATGCTGGTGGTGAGAAGGTTAAGCTAGTTGCTAAGTCTGCTGCACCCAAGAAATCTGTTGAGAAGAGAAAGGCTATTGACACAAGAAATATCATAGAAATGTTAAAGCTTAGGAAGGCAATGAAGCAAACAACAGAGACTGCTGAGTCAATTGAGGGTCCAGTTGAAGTTGAAATTATTGATATTGCTGAAATTACAAGGAAGAGGAAAGCAACAGAAGTTGAATCAGAGCAACTTTCCAAGAGAATGAAGGAAATTTCCAAGAAAAAGAAACATGGCAAAGGGAAACTATTAAGGATTCTGGAGGCTCAGAGGGAAGAAGAGGAAGAAGAGGCTATTGAAGCTGAGCCCTTAACAATTATCAAGCCTACTGAGAAAGAACACGTTGTTATTGAGCAACCTACTGGAGAAACACACCAGACTGCTAAACCTCGAGCCTGCTGAAGAAGTTGTTGAATCCTCCCCTATAAAGGCTGCTGAGCCTACTGAAGCTGCAGAGGTTGTTGTTGAGCAACTTCTTGAAGAACCACAGCAGACGACTGAGTCTACACCTGCTGTGGAAGTTGGTACATTGGTACAAGACCCTGCAAGTTCTGCAAGAAGTCAGGGGGAAGAGCAAGTTGTTGCTAACCCTGCTGATGAGCATATAAGTCAGGGGGAAAAAAGTGTGGAACAGATGGAGGTAGTAGGAACAAACATACAATCTGAGCAACCTACCGACCTAGAGGCATCTGTGGAAGAAACTCTGACACTGCTTGTTGGGACCTTTGGAGGTCAGCAGAGTGTACACACAGCTCCTAGAAAGCCAACCATGCCCTTTGAAAGAAAGGAGAAGAAGAAGAAAGAGGGGTATGTTGATCCTAAGCTCCAGCTAGTGGCTGATTACTTTCAGTGGAAGTTTGGATTTTATAAAAGACAAAAATCAGCTGCTGAACCAATGACAGATTTTGAGGAGTGGGCTTTTGGGAAGCTCGGAGTGGAGAATTTACTTGATTTTGTTGATACCTCTTTGTTGGAAGCAAGATTGATGGATCTTATTGATGTGCAAAAGAAGGAAGAGGGTATCAAATTTGGGGATCCAAGAGATGGATCAGATAGTGATGATTCTTCATTATCTGAATTTGGTGATGATCATCCCTCTGGACCAGGAGAAATCAGTGGTACCGCTTTGATTAATGAACCAAGTATGCAACAGTCCACTGATACCTGTAGGTCTGCTGAAGGCCAGCAGATTAGTCAAATGGAGGAAGATCTGGAGAATCTCACCATGGATGATCTGGCGGCACAAATCAATGAGGGTATACACATTGGTGCAAATAGGCTGGTTGGTGTGTCTGATGTCTCATTTGTTGTTGAATCTATTGAACATCCTGACAACCAAAAGACTGTAGATTTGGATGAAGGGAAGGTTACTGAACATAGTGAGCCTGATGTCAGTTCTGAAAATTCAAGTCAATATCAAGAATGGATTGACACTCAAGACACTCTATCCAAAACTGCCAATAGTCTACGAAGGATTGCTAATGCTAGAGGGTTTCAAGAAGAGAATACGGCTGAATTCCCTGCAATTCTTGTATAGAGAGTATTGATCACTGAGGAACTGTCAGTGATTGCTCAGAGGTTAGACATGGTGATGGGATTTGAAGGATCACCTTTGTTGATTGATGAGGTACATGTTGCTGAGGTACAGGCTGGACAAAGGTTGGAACAGGACGTACAGGCTGGAAAAAGGTTGGAATAGGAGGTACCGACAACACCTGGACAAATGTTGGAACAGGAGGTAAAGGCTGCTGAGGTACAAACAGCTCCTGGACATAGGTTGGAACTATCTATGGGTTTGGAGGAAACCCCTGTTGTTATTGTTGAACAGGCTGCTGTAGTAAAGCCTGCTGGAGGAAAGTCCAATATAGGGGAAAGATGGTCAGCAGACTGCTGTTATTGATGAGGATGAGCAGCTGTTGGACTATGACTACAGTGATGAGGAGTATCAAGCGCCTGAAGAAGAACATATTGCTGATGAACCACAACAGGCATTTGTACCCATTTTTGAGGAACCTGCCCTAGATCCTATACTAGAGGAGTTCCAGGGTCCTAACCCTGCTGGGAGAGATATGAGCTGGGCCATGGTTGTCAGCAGACAGAGGGCACAATACAATGTTGAAGAGCCTGCTGATGAAGCTGCTGGACATATGGCTGGAGGAATGGCTGGTAGGGTACCAGCAGAGATTTTGGATGAGTTGAGGACTGTCAGAAATGACATAACAAGGTTAAGAACTCAACATGACAGGCAAGATCATAGGTTTGAAGATTTGATGAATCTGGTGGAAAATATAGGGAGGACTACAGAAACAGTTGCCTCCAATATTACTTCCACTTAGTATGCTCTTGCTGACCTTGCCAAAGATGTGAGAGGGATTAAACAAGGTAATACATTGAAGGACAAGTTTCTGAAAGACCAATTTGAATCTATTCACCAGAAACTTGACAAGCTTGTTGAGGCACCTAAGCCTGCTGTGGCTGAGCCTGCTGGAACACTACAACCTGCTGGATTGGATCCTAAGTTCACTGAAAGGATCAATCTACTGGAGCAAACGATGCAAGAAAGGATTACTGCAGTTGACACTAGAACTGAGATTATGGAAGGACAACTGAGTAATCTAGTAATCACACAGGAGAGTGTTCATGGCCTGCTGTCTCATTTTGTTGATGATGTCAATAAGGGGGAAGAGAGCCAGACAGCAGTAGCAAAAGAGGCTGCTAGGATCTTTGTACAGAAAAGATGGGAGGCTGATACAAATGCTTATAGAGAGCGTGCACCTGCCAGACTACAGCTTACTGATAATCTTTTCAAGGAGTACAAGAAACTGTACTATAATAAGAGGAGACCTTATCATGACAAGGGCTTTCATGAAGGGCTAAACTTTTTTTTGAGTTTGAAGTTTTGGGAAGCAAGAGTTAAATCCAAGAGATCCAAAGGTGGTAGAGGTGGACGAGGTGGTAGAGGTGGAAGGAGTTTACCTACAAAATCAGCAAATGATTCATTGAATGAATTCAAGGAAGTATACATGAGCTTAGGCTTTAGAGTACATCAGATCAACCTTACTCTACCTGAGGCATGGAAATGGTGGAAAGAAGTGAATCCTCACATTTATTTCTCTCTTATTGAAAATGAATGGATGAGAGAAATGGTTAGAGAAATAAGAGCTTATCATGAACAGCAAGAGAAGAAAAGACAAGAAAGAGAAAGAAGACACTAGATCAGCATACTTACTTCTGTTTTTTTTATATTTATATTTGCTGAATCTAACTTGTAATACTATTGAACAATATAATTATAATGAGAAATGACTGGAATTTGTTCTGTTTTTGTTTTTAATCTTTTTTCTTTGCTGTAAGGAGGTTATTGGCATCATCACCAAAAAGAGGGAAATTGTTGGACTTATTTTTGAGTTTTAGTGATGAGTGCCAGACTAGCTGTTATAGAGCAAAGACAAAAAGATGTCTAGATCAAATGTATAGGCTTATTAGAGTTTGATCTTGTATTGGTTTGATCAAACAAGCACTGTAAAAGGTCAGCTGACCTTCATCAGCAGACCTGTCTAGATCAGTAGGGTACCTGAGTCAGTAGACTAGTTTAGGAACCTGCTGAAGACTGAAGGCTGAGGGTTCAAACTCAGTTATTGAAGGCTAAGGGATCAAACTTAGAATTTAAAGTCAAGGATATGGAATCAGAATTTAGGAAAGTCTGTGATGACCTAAACTGATTACATATACCTTGTGTACAAGGTCTAAGTTCCACAAGTTAAGTGGTGATTGGAACATAGTTATATTTTTTAAATGGTGTAATCTAACTTAAAAATAAAATGTTAGATATAAGAGACGTCATCTGAAGTGTTTTTATAAACACAGCAACCTTGGAACAACTGACTGATATGCATTTCAGCAGACTTACAATCACAGGAACCTGTTGACATATGTTTCCGATTATTCAAGGGTTACATTGGATAAATACAAGGATAAGGACATATAACAACCTCTGACTTTATCAAACAAATCAATGGTTAAGATTAAATGGATGTTGGAAAGAGACAAAGCATTATCCAATGGATACAAGTCAAAGGGTGGACGGATTGTAAACTGTCAAAAAGCATTCTGACAGTGTCAGTACTATGAAAAATGACAGAAAACAAGTCAAATGGGACAAATCTGAAATGGCTATGTTTGAATCTCAAACATAAGTCACAAGCATTCTCACCTATAAATAGAGGACTCCTAATTCAGATACATGTGACGAAAATTAAGGATCTGTCTTGCGCTATCAGATTTCAATCGACCTAAACACCCTGCTGAACCTACTGAGCATAAAACTATTGATCCAGTAAACTTCTTCAAGTGTAATCTGCTTTCAAGCTACATCAAGTTTACACACTTGAAGTCTTCAAGCTGCTGATCATATCATCCTGATCAAGCTGTTGAATGCTGAATCACTTACTTGATTCAAACTTTCTTTTATAAGAAATCTACTGAAAATAGTGAAAGCACATTTGTGTGTCAAGGACTGTTGTTTGTGGTGGAGCTGGTGAAGAGGCAATACTACCCTTCAATGACCAGTGGAAGACTTTGGAGCAGCAATCCTGACTATTCCAAGTGTTCAGTTTATGAAGCCATAGTTATTGGTGAAGGACAATCATCTTAGGGATTTTTGTAACAGCTACATCAAGAGTCTCTAGTGAATTACCTCCAACATCACAGGAGAAGAGTGGACTGACAGGATTACACCACCTGGAACCACTATAAAAATTGCCTACTTACTTTCTGCATTAATATATTTAGCACATCAACCTACTGAACTAGCAACTGAATCACACACATACACTACTGAGTATCTAATACTTGGTATCTTATTTTAACAACATGTAATAAGGCTTCACTTGAATAAATTCCGCTGCAACAAATTCAGTAAAGTCAATAGTCACCAGACTACTGCGAGCATCAGCAGACTACTGAGTTGTCAGCAGGCTGCTGAAGTTGCTGAGTTTGTTAACTCCAAAAGTTTTAAGTGTTAAGTTTATTCACCCCCCTCTAAACTTAACCAAAGCCTTTCAAGGGACCAACAGTGACCCTCAGCAAACTTACCTTCTTCAGGTCCAATTGTGTACTCAGTTCTTTTGATAAAGTCAGTTTCTTCATATGGATACTCTTTCTTATAAACTCTGTTTATTCTCAGTTTTCTCAGTTTGTTCTAATCTATTACAGTGCTTATCTGACTAACTTATACAAGTATCAGACTCTAATAAATCCTATACATTTATTTCTAGACATATTTTTTGCTTTTCACTATAACAGCTAGTTATCACACATCATCAAAAGGGTTAAGAAAAATAATTGAATAACTGATGAATAATCATCAAAACATAAATTTTATTTCCAACAGTTTCCCTCCTTTTGATGATGTCAATACCTTCCTTAAAAGCAATGCAAAATGATAAAACATAAGTAATAACAATCATACAAAACTGAGAAACTGATATATTATTGATGGTTTGAGTTACAAGAGTACATGGTATTAAAATACAATACATGAAAAGAAACTAAGTCTCAGCTTCTTTTCCTTTCCCTTTGTCTGCTTCTTTAGTTTCTTCTTTCATAGCCTGATTTGTTGAACTGTGCTCAATTCCATTGTTACTAGCCCAAATATTCCGTGATGTAGTCATATTGTGCTTCCCGAAAAACTTGCTTTTGAACAAAGTTGCGAATAAGAACACAATTTTCTTCATCTTTTCATTTGTAGTTGTTTTCAGTAATTCTTTGATAAATTCAGATTCAGTTTGTTCAATTTTCTTCTCAGCTTTCTCAAGCGTACCATTTCTTTCCTATTTTCTCAGTTTATTCTAGTAATGAACAAGAACTTTCTACATGACTAGAAAGTTTTCTAAGGCTTGTTATTTTGATTCACCTTCATTGGTGGGTAGTTCCTTGAAAATGCTTTAAAGTCGTGAATCTAAACCAAGTCTCTTCTCAGTTGGTTCAAAAAACTTTGCAATAAGCTCAATTTCTTCATCATTCATGTCACCTCTGGACTTCTTAAGTTCATGCTTTCAAGAACTCCGGGCATGTATGTTGCATTTGCTCTTAGAATATCCAAACTTTCCCCCTTATTGACATCATCTTTATGAATCAAACTTCTGATATAAGAATTCAGGTGCTATTGATTTGATGCCAATATGGTTTGTGCAACGACTGAGTCTCTCATGGTATTCTCTAGTAAAAGCATTCTGTCATGTACATTGGTAACAAGACCTTCCAGTCTTTCCTGGGTCTCAGTTTTTCTTGCATCTGATTCAATGGTGGTTTTTCTGATTTTTATCAAGGTGTCATGACAGTCCTTTTTGACACTTTCTAATCTCTTTTCCATGTTAGTTCTTTCATTCTTATTTGCTTCCATGGATTGCAACACTTTTCCAAATATGCCCATGTCTTCATTTTGTATCTTCACAAGCTCATTGTAATTGTACTTGATGATCTCAGCTCGTTTTGGCACATCTTTCTCAGCTTAAGCTTTCTTGTTCTCAGTTCTGGCTTTCTTAGCTTCTTCCTTATACTCCTATGATTTCCTTCTTTCTTCATATTGTCTTCTTATTTTCTCTAGGGTAGAAGGGTCAGCTTCTTTTACTGGTGACAGTTTGTATCAAACTTGTCATCCGTTTCTTCTCTGGCTTGATCAGCCTCAGCTTTTTCTATTTCAAGAACTTCTCTGTTGATTGGTGACTGACTGCCTTCTTCATCTTCTACTTTTCCTGATTCAGACTGGGTTTCAGAGTTTCAATCACCATGTTCCTCAGAACTGTCTTCTTCAGATTTTTCTTCAACACCTTTGCTTGAATCTTTCATCTGTAAGAAGGCAATTATCCTTTTTTGTAAGTCAGGGTCTCCTTGTGAATCATCATCAACATAGTTTCTCTAAGTTAGATTCAGTTAGAGTTCCAACTGGTTCTTCAACTTTCTCTACTTCAGTTTTGCTGGATTCCCCTTCAGCAACAACTGGGATGATAGATAATCCTACTTTAGTTTCATGTACAATTGTGGATATAATAACCTGTTCAGTTTCCAGATTACTTACAGCAACATCTTCATTTTCAGCTTCAGCTACAGTTACAACAACCTATTTAGGATCCTCATTTAGTTCTTCCAAATCTTCTTCTTTGTTTTCCTCAACGTTTTCAGCGTTATCAACTTCCCTTCTTTGATTTTCTTCTTCAACAAGATCATCCAAAGTGACAACTTTTTGAACTTCAGTAGAATTCTATTCTCTATCTTCTTTTCCTGACCGAGATGCCTCAAGCTCTTTGATTGCTTCCTCATACTCCAGTCTAGATGCTGACTTTTAAGCTGTTGATTTGGTTTTGGATAGCAGATTGACCATTTTTGCTATCTCAGGTGTTATCAGCTCTTCATCACTCTCAATTTCTTCATCTTTAGTTCTCAAAACTTGTTCCCCCAGAGTGTCAGCTTCTAGTAGGGATGGAACGAGTTATTGAGCTTCTTCAACTGATTCTTTTTTGATAACATCAGGTTTTGTGGGGGTCTCATAAGCTTTTGATTTCTTGGCTGTCTGACTTGCTGTGTTAGAAACTAATGATCTCTTAGGTGAGAGTTCCTTTGGTTTCATAGTTTCCTCAGCACACTTTGCTTTCTCCGATTCTTCCAGTTTCCTCTTTTCTCTCTTAGTCTCTCAAGATCTTCCAAGTCTTATTCTGTGGTGACTATCTTAGAGGATCTTTTACTTTTCTTTTTAGGTTTAGCTTCAGAACCATCAGCTTTCCTCTTCCCAGCTTTACTTATCTCTTCTTTTTCTAAAATTTTTCCATCAGTGATTGTAGTTGATCCTCTTCTTGCAATTTTGAAATGAATAATAATCCTTTGTACCATCAGGCAAGTGTTTTCTTGTGGTAGAATCTTCCATTCTTCACGTCAGTTTTCTTCTTTGGTATATCAGATGAAATTTTCTTGCTATTTGGTCAAGAATGTATCTTTGATAATTGAAGTTTTTTTCAAACCAAATATCATACAAGAGATCTATCTTGGTGCCTGATAGTTTGCTAATGTTGCCAGCACTTCCAATTACACATTTGGCTAGCATCTTGGTTAGATAGTTAAATTCATGTTTAAGAAAACTTGTCTTCCCTGTTAATGATACATTTGAATCTTCTTTTATTGCAATATCTTTCCACAACTTCTCTATTTGCTCTTTACTCAACTTGATAACAGATGAATATCTAGACTTGTCGAAACCAAAAATTTCTACAATAAGGTCCTTAGTGACCTTAATATCTTTCTCATTGACTCTGGTGGAGTATGTGTAAACATTATTTTTTATGGATGTCCTTCCAAACTTATAGAAATCTTCTATGCTTTCTATGAATATACTATCCAGGGCAATTTTGAACACTTTTTCAAGTCCTTTGATTTTCCTAATTTTCTCCATGATTTGCTTGGCAAGGTCTAAATTATTATATTTTTCAAGAAATTGATCGAGTGAAATGTTCAAACCGTATTCTAATTTGGTATAAGTCATAATTTCTGATGGAATAAGTGATTTCGTAAAATTTGAAGATTCAGATAATTCTTCAAAATGGGGGTTGAATAAGACCGAGTGTAAAGATTTTGATAAAGATAACATGAAGGTATTTATAGGTGGTAGATCGTGCAGTTAGAGAATTTGAGTGGGTTTTGAAACATCTTGTCATAAATCATATCTGGAGTTGAGATGCAAAAAGGATGGTGAGTGGAGGGGATGGACGGTTGAGAGCTGTGTATGTTACGACTTTTCTGCCAACCGTAGCCTGTATCAGTAAATGTATTTGATACGGTGTATCTCCAACTGTAGGAGTTCAGCTTTGATCTTAACCACATCTTGATCAGCATTCAGTTTTGTTGTTGGTCCCAGTGAAGGGTAAAACTATAGTCAGGGGGGGGCGGGGGGTGAATGGCTATAGTGGAGTTTCAAAAACTTTTCTTGTATTTAAAAGTTTTTGGGCAGCGGATAAGTCCCTTCTTACTATGTTGTTTCAAAGTAGTTTGGACAATCACAGATATAGATTATAATTTAGGCAATTTAAATGAATGCAGTAAAGAAGATTGCAGAAAGTAAATTGACACAAGGCTTATAGTGGTTTAGGGTGGTGTAATCCCTTAATCCACTCTTCTTCTGTGATGATTGGAGGAATTCACTATTGTTTTCACAGATACAATAGTATGATTGTCCTTGACTTCCCAAACTTCACAATCTACAAGACTATCACTCCTTGACTGCAACAGCTTTAGTGATTCAGTCTCTTTCACTGCTCCGTGAGATCAAATCCTTCAGCAGCTATCACAAGCACTCATTCTCTGATGACTTCTGATTCATTTGCTTCAGTTTATTGTGAATGAGATTCACAAACTTGATTGATCAATCTCAGTGCTGAATATGAAATTGTAGTTCTGATGTCTGAGTTGATCTGTAGATAAAATCCTTGTAAGTTCAGAGAGAATGCTTTTCAAAGTGACAGAGTTTCTGCTTAGTTTTCTTTTTCTAATCGTTGTTTTTATCTGTCTGTCAATGCCTTCTATTTATAGCCTTGAGTATCCTTGATTTGAAATTCCGTCCGTTGGCTATATTTATGAGGGGAATAATCCTTGATTTTATTCTTGATTCCCCCTTAATTATATTCACCTTGATTTCAGTGATCGGATTTTTCCTTCAAATATATAGCAGAAAGTCCGTCCTTGATTGATCCTCTATTGATTGTGCATTAAATGCATGATCCTCTGAATCTTCATCATATTTCAATTCTGTTCTGATAAGGATTACTTCGCTGTTCTTTGAACGGTCGAGTGATCCATCTGACTTTGCCGTTTAGATCTTCCTTCACTGTTTTTGCCTTCACTCAGCCAAAAGTCAGTTTACTCTGCCGATTCACTGTTTCCTTCATCACTTCAGTTTAAGGAGAATCTTTGTACTTCATTGATCATTGATTTGGGTGAGATCAGTGTACACCATATTTGAACATTGAATTTCACTACTTGGAACATACTTAGACTTATCCAAGGTCATCACAGACTTCCTTGGTTATAAGTCATACCATTAGGTCTTCACTGCTTTTCTGCTGGTGCTTGGCTGGCTTCACTCTACTGAATGTCTGTTTTACTGTGCCGTCCTACCAACTAGTACAATACTTGTCTGACGTAACTTATACAATATGTCAGACTATAAGTAAGGACTTATACAGAGAATTCTAACTTATTTCAGGCTTGCTATAACAGCTTGTATGGCCATCATCAAAACATAATAAAAATGTTCCTAACAATTTCCCCCTTTTTGATAATGCCAAAACCCTCATAAGCCTAAACATAAGTAAGCCAATTTTTCATAATAATCAACAGAACAAAACTCAACAATTTTATTCATCCATTCAAAGGTAATAAGTTCAAAAATTTATTCAAGTGTTACAAATTACATTTTGCTTAATTTAGCCTTGTACCTTTTGAACTTTGTAGTCATAACCTCTTCAATGTCTTTCCAATCAATTTCTAGAAACTTCCACTTCCAGTATGCCATAGCAGTGTATTCTGATACTCCCTTGAATACTTTCTTGGCAAAGAGTCTGTTGAAATCTGGCATGGTTTCATTTGCCCTAGGTTCTCCAAAGTACTTCTCAAGTCTCTCCCTAGCTTCAGCAATATGGGAGTCAGCAAACTTGAGACTTTTGTAGAGACTCCACTGCTCCTGTTTGTCCATTCTACCCATAGGGTTGAAGAATTTTGCCATATAGTTGAAGTCTTCTTGTTGTTCAGTTGGCAAGTCTTCTGGTCCTTTTGCTGAAAGTGGTATGGCTGAACTTGGTTTGCTGTTGGATTGTTTTAGAAGTGCAAACTCTCTCTTGACATCATTGTAGAATTTGGCCATATCAGTTCTCATCCTTTCATCCTGATAGCTTAGCCAATTAGCCCATGCTTCATCTTGTGAGAGATGAGGATAAAGTCCTTCATGTACTCTGAAAAATTCTCTTACATGGTCCAGTACATCTGCTTCATATTCTGTTTTGCTTTTGTGACCAGTGTACGTTCTGTTCCCACCCAGTGTATCTGGAGCTGCTGCTGCCTCTACTGGTGTTTCCTCTGGTGCTAAGTCTGTGTTGACTTACTGATCCTCTTGGTTGACTAGATCCTTGCCTTTGCTGTTTTCCGGATCTATCCCTGTCGTCATCTCTTCTTTGCATAGGAAGAGGAAATCCAGTGCAGGGTTCATTTAGGGCTTTTTCTCTTTCTTCTCTAGCCCTCATTTGCTGTTCTTCTGCTTCATTTCTGATCCTTATTTCTCTGTCCCTTGCTCTCAGTTGTTGTTCAGTGAATTTTGGGGGTCTAATAGTTGATCCTTTAGGCTTATCCTGATTTTCCCCCTTTTTGGCAGCATCATCCCTCTGCTGGAGTAAGATGCTATTTGTTGCCTCTGCCGTTCCAATCAGAGAGTCCAGCTTTGATGGATGTGAATCTGTTATCATGACTAGTCAGTTTTTCAATGACACTGCGGAATCTTGTTCCAAATGCCACTGCCATGGAGTCATTTTCCTGAGAATTGTGTTTCCTGAGACCTGCAAGATTGTTTGTGATGTTAATGTTGAGTTGTCTCATCATGTCTCCTTGGCGTTGAACAACAATGTTCTGTGCCTCGATGTATTCAGCAATGGCCTCAAATTTTCGCTTAATGGAGTAGCTTTTGTCATTGAATGCCGAGGTCATGGATCTAAGATGCATGGCTTGCTGCTCTAGTTCTTCTACCAGTAGATCTGCTGCTTTTTCAAAGCTTTCATTTGAGATACCAGTGGCCAGCTGAGTGAGTTTGTGCGGGATGTCAGCTGGTCCTGGGTCTGTTTGTTGTCCTCTGTCTTGGTGCTGAGTTACATCTACATGGACATCCAAGTCTTCAAGAATTTGTGTAGATGTGTATGATGGTGTGGCTTGAGCTGCTGTTCCCCCTTTTTCTGTGCTGGGGATTGTCTTGACTGGAGTGGCAGCAGCTGAGCCAGTATCCACTATGTTTATGCTGTCAGCCGGAGTTGCAGCAGATAGTGGTTGAGTGGTTGTCTTAGCTGGTGTTTTTGACTTGTGGGATGCATATGGCTGTAGGAAGGTGCTTAGAAGAATGTCATCATCAATTGCATCCGGTGTAGGAGTAACCTCTTCTCCTTGTTTGTCATGATAATCAGCATGATGGTCATCATTATCATTGTCATCCTGATCATCTCCATCATCTTGATCAATGTTATCATCATCATCTCTACCATCTTCTGAGTCATCATTGTGGCTGTTAGATATCTGGGGCAGTTTTGCCTTTGCTGCATCTACCATGTCCCAGAGAGGAGATTCATCAAGTACACCAACCAGAGTGGTGATTCCCAAAAAATTGAAAAGCCATACTTCCTCAGCAAGCATGCATTCCGAATCTCGAATCTAATTTCTAGAATCGCCTTCTTTCCATTCAAGATATTCTGCAATTCGATCATCAATATCATTTGCAGAAAATTGTGCAGGTTCTTCTGAAGATTCCTCATCATCTCCAGTGTCTCCTGTGATTTCCTCATTTAGAGGTTGTTCATCCTCACTTTCATTTTCTTCTCCATGTTGTTCTACCTCAACATCAGTGTCCTCTTCTTCTTTTTCTTCATCGATTAATTTTCCAAGGGTTGTCTTGTCCAAATTGCGTTGAACCTTCTGTTTCTTTCTTTGACCGGAGGGATGAGTTGTTGTTTTCTTTCTCTTCCCTCCTCCTGTTTGTTTTTGTTGTTTAACATAGGTAAACATGATCTTAGAGTCATGCAGTTTCTGAAGTTGTACAACAGGGACCTTGAGACATTGCATCAGATAGTGTAACAGAATCCCATATGACTTTTTCACCCAGAATTGTCCTTTCTTCGTCTTTCCTTCTATTGTTCCCTTATTGGCTGCTTTAACGTCACCTTGAATTTGTTTTTTGAGTCTTAAAAAGATGTATTTTGCCCAATTGAACTCCAGATTGTTGTAGATGATTCCCATTAACCGCATTCTGATTTCTGTCATGGCATTATTTGCTCTCAACTTTCCTTCGATGGTTTTGCCAATTAGGGCACTGAATTCACTGAATGGCTTCTTTAAAGCGGATCTAAGACAATTGACTTTCTTAGATCCTGGGTTTGCCTGTTTGGCGATGGTTACCCAGAAATCATCCAGGTTTTGTGGTATCAAGGTTACTTTTGCTTGACCCTTATTTGAAAGTTTAAGATGTTTTCGGATTACCTTTTCTGTAATCACTATGTCTTTGCTATTGACAGATGCAACAATATTATCTTCTTCCCATTCGTTACCTTCTTCTGCAAGGAGCCTAGAGACGTATTTTGTAGATTTCCAGAAAGAAATTAGACTTTCATAGCAGACTTCGGTTACTGGGGGATTGAGAAAGGTTGATAATTTTAGGTTTTTGCATCCAGCTGCCAGTCGTTTTGCTTCTTCATCATCTCCACAAAGCTTTAAGTAGTGTTCTTCATGGAAGAATGATCCAGTGGCAATCGATTTTTCATACCCAGTTTCGGTGGTTGAGGAGGATGAAGCCATTTTTGGAAGTTAAAAGAATTTTTGAGAGTGAAATGTGAGTTTGCAGAGGAATGTATGATATGCAAGGGAGTGTAAAAATTTCTGAAAATTTCTAACTGTAGTTTATATAGGATGATTTGGGTAGTGTGAACGTGGTTTGAATGTAGAAGGATTTTATGACATAATGACATGATTTTGTGTATGTAAATCGCGATATTCGAGTGAAGTGGGGGAGTGGATTGAGGTAAGTAATGATAGAGCCCGGGAATCGAGGCGTTTATAATTCAAAAAAAATAATATAATTACCTCCATAATTATAAATTGATCTCCACGTGTGTAATCATCTTCAGGATAATCTTCCATAACTCCCTTATTCTCCATGTGTATAAAAGTTGATTATGTTCACACTTTAATTTACCCATGATTCCAATCTTTATTTCGATGAAGTGCCTTGGCTGGCTATTTAGCCGGTGTAGTGACTTTTTCACTGAGCCCCTTTATTTGATTGTTCCTAACAATTAGTTAAGTCACTTTGCTGGATACCAGTGCCTTACTTGCTACATCTCCTGTAATGGCAAAGGTTTGAACAGCTAAAGAAGTTACTTAGCCGATTACTCCAGTTAGCCGCTCTTTTGTACTTAGTCGATTTCAATCATTCCTAACTCAGTTCTCAGCATGCTGAATCTTTCATGACTAAGTGGTTTAGTGAAGATGTCAGCCAATTGATCTTCAGTGGGTATGTATTTTAGAATGATATCTTCTTTTTCGACATGATCTCTGATAAAGTGATGTCTCACATCAATGTGTTTTGTTCTTGAATCCAACACTGGATTTTCAGTGATAGATATTGCACTTGTGTTGTCACACATGATTGGAATTGTTTTCTCCTCCACTCCATAGTCCCTTAGCTATTGTCTAATCCAAAGTACTTGTGCACAACAACTGCCTGCTGCTATATATTCTGCTTCTGCTGTTGATGTAGATATGGAGTTTTGCTTTTTGCTAAACCATGAAACTAGTCTGCTGCCTAGCATTTGACAAGTTCCAGATGTGCTTTTACTATCTATTTTGCATCCAGCATAGTCAGAGTCTGAATATGATATCAACTTGAATCCTCCATCTTTTGGATACCAAATTCCTACATTGATAGTGTTTTTCAAGTATTTGATTATTCTTTTGGCTGCTAGATGATGTGATTCTTTTGGTTGAGCTTGAAATCTTGCACACACTCCTACTGCAAATGCTATATCAGGTCTGCTTAGAGTTAAGTATATTAGGGATCCAATGATTCCTCTATACATTTTATGGTCAACATCCTTTCCAGTTTCATCTTTTCCAAGAATGACTCTTGCACACATTGGTGTATCTGTTGTGCCACTTGTATCCATACCATACTTGTGTATTAAGTCTTTTATATATTTGGCTTGAGTGATGAAAATTCCACCCTTCATTTGCTTTACTTGAAGGCCAAGAAAATAATTCTGTTCTCCCATCATGCTCATCTGAAATTTGCTCTTCATCAGATATGCAAATTTCTCACATAACTTTTAATCCTCTGATCCAAAGATGATGTCATCAACATAGATTTGTACTAGCAATGTGCTTGTTCCTTCCTCTAGTTTGAATAGAGTCTTATCTATAGTTCGCTTGTTGAATCCATTCTTGATCAGAAATTGTGATAGTGTTTCATACCAGGCTCTGGGTGCCTGTTTGAGTCCATAAAGAGCTTTCTTTAGTTTGTATACTTTGTCTTCCTTTCCTTTGAGTTGGAAACCAGGGGGTTGTTCCACATATACTTCTTCTTCCAAAAGTCCATTCAGAAATGCACTCTTGATATCCATTTCATAGACATTGAAATCTTTGTGTGCAGCAAAAGCTAGAAAAAGTCTGATTGCCTCCAATCTTGATACTGGTGCAAATGTTTCATCATAATCTATTCCTTCTGCTTGAGAATAGCCTTTTGCAACTAGCCTTGCTTTCTTTCTGACAACAATTCCTTGCTCATCCATCTTGTTTCTGAATACCTATTTTGTTCCAATGATGTTGGCCATATCTGGTCTGTCAACAAGTTTCCAGACTTCATTTCTTTCAAATTCATTTGGTTCTTCTTGCATGGCTGTGATCCAATCTGCATCTTGAATTGCATCATCTATTGTCTTGGGTTCCACTTGTGATAGAAAACATGTTAACATATGCTCCAGTTGTCTTCTGGTTCTTACTCCTGTGTGAATATCTCCAATAACTTGTTCTTCAGGATGATCTCTTAGCCAATTTAGGTCTGGTTGAAGTTGTTCTTCACTTTGTGCTTCTATAATTTCATGTTGTGCATGAGCTTCAAGTTCGGTTGCTTCTTGTGTTGTATTGACTTGTGGCCCATCTTGATTTCCAAAATTGTGATGCAGAATAGTTGCTGGTACTGTTGTATTCATATACACTTGTCTTTGTGCTGCTTCTTCTTCTTGTTCTTGAAGGCTTTCACCATTAGTATTTGGTTCATCAAAGACTACATGTATTGATTCATCAATCACCAATGTTCTTTTGTTGAGTACCCTGAATGCTTTGCTGGTGTCTGAGTATCCCATAAAGATTGCTTCAAACATATGTAAATATAAGATATTAGGTTTTCTACCATTCCATATTTCATATGGAGTCTGATAGGAACCAACTTTACAGTACATTTCTGTACAGTTCAGCCCACGATTATCACATTTCTTGTATGTTTCGGGTGAGTTTAGACCCTATTTTGAGTATTAAATGAGGTTTTATTGCACGGCGAGTGACTGCCGGTTTTCCGTAAACTCGACCTTATTTTAGCATTTTATACTCGTTTTTCCCGAGCACCCGTAGTTTGCGGGGTTATGCGTTTGCTTGTCGTTTTCATATGGATGCAGGACTAGGGTGTCTTGAGAGCCCGAAAGGCGAGAAGTATGAAGTTTAGACGTGGCCGAGGCGAAACACGGAGGTTGAAGGTGAAAAAGTGAAGATTTTGGGTCACATGGGTCCGGACGCCCGTCTGGACACCTTGGACGTGCGTTCAGTGGCTGTCCGGACGGACAAAAACCTCTCATCCGGACGGCTAACTCTCCGGAAAATGGATTCTTGGCTGCAAAAGTTTGTCCGGACGGACAAGGTGTTGTGTCCGGACGGCTAACTCTCCGGAAATTGGGAAAACTTTGATGAAGAATTCGTCCGGACGGACAGATCCAGCATCCGGACGGACAAGAGAATTTCATCCGGACGGACATCTATGCATCCGTCCGGACACCGGAAAATCAAGAACAGTCCGGCCGGACATGGCGGATATCCGTACGGACGAAGACTTTCTATATAAAGTCGCCTCATTTCTCACAAACCGCAAGCGAGAAAATAAGGGGAGATAATATTAGATAGGTTAGGCGATTTGGGGCGATTTTCTTCGTTTCTTAGAGTTAGAATTAGTGTTATATATCATTAGAATCCTCTTTCGATCTTCTCTTTGAACCTCTAACTTTTAGCTTCGATCCGTAACATTTCAAGTGACAAGATTTGTTCTTTTGGAGCTCGAATTTGGTAGTTCTTCAAGTAATCGAAATGGGTATGTTTTCTTGTTGTTTTACCATTGTTGTGATGTTTTTCTTCCGTTTGTATTGTTTAGATTCGATTATGAGCAGCTAGATTTGTCGTATGGTCGAACCACGTGAATGCGGGTGAAACACCATTAGAGAGATGAACCGGAAGGTAGTGTAGCGCGTAATTTAACGTTCTAATCGATAATCCACATCACGAAACTTGTTTTGATTGTTTTAATAGCTTTGAATGAGATTGACAACCTTGTTCATTGTTGCACACACGTAGATTATAAATGTATGTTGCGGCGACGTGTGGGAACGGGGTTTCGGGACCGTAGAAGTTTTGGGCTTGAAAGGTAGTCTGACACCTACCCGTGTACTAGATTGACGCCCTAGTCATCGAGTCCGGCCCAATACGGGGTTTGTCCTATGAGTTATCGTTAGATGGCAAGGTAGAGTAAGGCACACTCCCGGGGCAATCTTTACGAGGGTAAAGTAATCCGCCGAAACGTAGTTCGGCCATACCTCTTTTAATTGTTTAGAATTCCGAGTAGTGTAATCTTTCTTTTACGCAATAGTATAACTTCACACCTATCTATTTGACCCGAACCGAGTGCTAAGTCAACCGTGGTACTCAAAAACCAATCTCTCGTGGGTTCGACCTCGGACTCCTCAAGCACTATCCTACAATCGACCCGGTCCACTGCCGGTTAGAAAGTAGATTTTGCTAAGGTTTCGAGTTTTTACTTGATCGACCGGACCTAGAAAATCCGCTTATCAAGTTGGCGCCGTTGCCGGTGATTGGCAATGCTTTGATATCACAAAAGTTGACCGAAAGCTTGGGCTTAGGTCGTTTTTATTGTTTTCTTGTTGCTTTGTTTTGACTTGCAGCTGAAGTGCCACACCACCTATTGATGAGGTGGTGGTGACGAGGCACCGTGATTGTTTTCGTGTTGTTTTCTCGTGATTTTGCGATTGAGCATAAATGGGTGGATACTCTCAACAATACAACTTTTATGAAGAAAAATCCACCTACCAACCTTGGGCACCCGAGCTTGGTCAAAATAAGTATTATCAACCTTATGACCAAGAGCGGGGGTGCGTCCATGGGATGTGGAATGGACGACGATTATCGATATGATGAGGGGAACTATAATAGACAGAATTTTGGGGGAAATTGGAACCAGAATCAACCGGGAAACTGGGGAGGCAATCAAAGCCAGCATGACTACAATTGGAGCCCAAATCAAGGACAAAGGAATAATCAGAATTATGACTCGAACAACCCTTGGAATTGGAGCTCTCAAAATCAGCACTTACAGCAGATTGACCTTGCCTATGCCGAAGAGGAAGGAGAAGTAGGTATTATTCAGGAGCTGATGGAAAGGGTTTCTATGGCTATGGATGAGGATGTGTCGGCACATCAATTGATCGATTGGTTGAACCGGATGCTCGTGTTATATAAAGAGGCCGAGGATGCTTTGAAACGGACTGGGGAGATGCAAGACAAGTTTTCCAGCGGGGAGTATAGGACCTGCCTAGCCAATGAAGATTGGCCCCATATGAGATACATGCTATGTTGGATGTCTCAAGATATCGTGTCTCTCATGACGGCCCGGATGCCGGATCAAAATGAAAAGTCTTACACACAAACGGTCCGGGTAGACAGTGATATTGACGAGTCAAGTTGCTATGATGAGGTGCTCATCCCGGAGGATTCAGTGATTGAGTTGGCTTTATCACCGCCACCCCCCATTGTAGTATTTGATTATATGAGTTTCCAAGTCCTCCCAAGTGAACTCCCGAATAGTGAGCTGAAAAATGATGATGTTTTGGTAGAGTCCGTGATGCAAACTGAGTTGGAAGCTAGGAAAAGGGAGTTAGCTGCTCTTAAGAGAGAACTCGCGATGGAAATAGGGCCAGAGAAAGTCGTCAGTGAAGAGGTTCAGGTGGAGAGTGAGGTTGATGAATCGGCTTTCTATGAGGAGATTTCTGAGCCAGAGATTGAGATGCAAGAGATTGATATGGGATCGCCCATCACTCCATTAGTTGATGATGTACCATTCGAGTCGGTGGAGAATTTTTATGAGTATGCCAAGCCACTTGTAGTGGAACCTACCTCGCTTTGGGTGAGCCGGAAGCTTTTGGTATTGCCATGCTCGGGACATGGAGGATACCCATGATTGTAAAGTAAGGGAGGTGGAACTGTTGTCTATCATACCACATCCCGACGATGACCATCATGACACCTTGACGAGAGGTGCGATAGATTTATTTGAGGTCGTCGATCCGGTGGGATTAGAAACGGAGAAGAAGATGGGACACTCATTTCGCCGCCTAGCTCGCTAGTGGTTCGAGGTCATGTGGATGAGCCCATTATGTTGACACCCCCGGATAGATTGGTCATCTTTGATATACGGGTCCCGGATTATTACTCCCTTCCATTTTGTGCGGATGAGTTCTACGAGGTTAAGTTCGAAGGGTCCCGGGTGGAAGACACACGTAGAGGTGATAGAGAGGAAAGACCACGGTGGTGGGGTGATTCCAAGAAGAAGATGATGAGAGGTTTTGACAGAAGAGGATTCCCGAGTTGGGAGGAGGTTGCATCGAGGGCTATGAGAGGTAAGTTTCTAACGAACTCGGTTTTCATGATGCTTGCTATTTGTATTCTTCTTGAGTTGTTGATCTTTTTGAGTTCGGATTTTGGTTGATGGTTTTGATGATACTTGTTTGAAATGAAATATTTGAATTGTTGTTTTGAGTCTTTTATGGTTTGAGTCCGTTTTGGTGTCACTTGGTCGAGCCAACGACGTAAAACAAAGGCGCTCGGTGGGAGGCAACCCACCATTTGCTGTGTTTTGCTTGTTTTGAGGTGATGTTTTTGCTACTTTGCTCTTGATCCGTGGTTGTAAGCCATAAGGCACCCACTTTTCATCTTTTCATGCCTCATGTGACTTGTCTTGGATTTGTGGATTTTGTGTTGGGCACGTTTGGACGTGATTGGTTGTTTATTGTATGGTTGTTTCGTATTTTGACTATCTCTATGCCATATGTTCAAGTCTTCTGACGTGACGAGGTCGTTTATTTTCATCACCCCCGGATTCTCCCCATATTATATGCTTTTGGCACGCGGACCATGTCCCGTGCATGTATTTCTTGGATGTTTTTCAATGACTAGGGATTCGGGATGGACTACTTTCACGACCGTTACGGGACTTGATCACGCCGTTTTGCCGGGCTAATAAGCTAAGTCTTTCTTTTTCCTTCTCGTTCACACACCGAGGACGGTGCTTCACTTAAGTGGGGGGGGGGACGACTTAGCTTATTCTCTTGTTCTTAAAAGTATTATGCTGTGATGTGATAAACTTGGTTTTTACTCGTTTCCGAGTCGATTTTTAGGCCGTTTTTCAAATTTTTCCAAGATTTTAACACCACGTTATATGCATGCTGTTCACAATTGAGTGCTGAAAGGTCTTTAGTTTTGTGAATGTCTCATAGTGAGTCTATATTGTCACGGTACGGAACACTTTTTAGTACACGTTTGACGACGGTTATGCTTATCACGATTACTTTACACACCTGTACCCCTAGTTTCGAGGCGAAATAGAAGGATTGGCCTTGGTAGGAACACGGGATGACAGTTTTGGCGTTCTTTTTTACCCTACTTTAGCCAAATAAGCCTGAGCCGAATGTTTGACCTTCGTAGCCCCTCTCAGCCTTGATAGAATGGTCCGACCACCATTCGCTTTATAGCCGTTTCGTTACTTAGTCAGAAATCTACCCTTGAGCCTTATTTTGGTCACATTCCCCTTATTTGACCCTACGAGTGGACTTAGTCTCTTGTTAAACCACACTTGCCAAGGCAAGTGTGGGGTGGTGGGAGATGTTGTTTTTGAGTCGGGTTGTTGTTTCCTCAGTTTTAGAGCTATAAGGAGAGGAGGAGCTCAGTGGGGCTGGATGCTCGGGTTTCATTTCAAAAAAAAAATTATTCAAATCAAATAATTGTGTTGTATATAGAAATAAAGGGTTGAAAAAGGCAATGAGCTTAAAGCAATGATGATGTTAGGGTTGGGATAGTCAAATAGGTACTAAGTATTCGAGCTCACCTCACGACACTTGAAACATAGTCGAGTTTGGCAATGAGTTCGGGTATTTTAGTGTCCTATTGTTCCCAAAGTGTTGAAAATGATCAAAAAGGAGTTTGGTGGGTTTGTTTGGTAAAGAAGACGTGGTGCGTGTTTGGATTATGTTCACTCGTACTTCTTTTCTCCAGTTTTCCAAATTACCCTTTTCGATTAACCGAATTTACCCTAGCCTAACGTTATAACCATTCAAGTCCTGCTGGACCGTGTTTAACCTTGGTTAGTCCCGATTAGTGGAGATTCTAGGAAGGGCAGGATTGTGTAAAGTCATTTGTCCGGTATTCCAAGCCCGAAATCGTATTAAGCATAAGTCGTCGTCATTCAACACACACTCACTCCGTGTCATGATCCAGTAGAGTCAAAGTAATGCATTCACTTAACTAAGTTCTTTTCACCTCGATATTTTGAAATGCATGCATGTACCGTAAAGTTGATTCCTTGGTATTGTTTGAACGCCTAATTTACTCGAGGACGAGTAAAGGCTAAGTGTGGGGTGGTGATAGGAACCAACTTTACAGTACATTTTTGTACAGTTCAGCCCACGATTATCACATTTCTGGTATGTTTCGGGTGAGTTTAGACCCTATTTTGAGTATTAAATGAGGTTTTATTGCACGGCGAGTGACTGTCGGTTTTCCGTAAACTCGACCTTATTTTAGCATTTTATACTCATTTTTCCCGAGCACCCGTAGTTTGCGGGGTTATGCGTTTGCTTGTTGTTTTCATATGGATGCAGGACTAGGGTGTCTCGAGAGCCCGAAAGGCGAGAAGTATGAAGTTTAGACGTGCCCGAGGCGAAACACGGAGGTTGAAGGTGAAAAAGTGAAGATTTTGGGTCACATGGGTCCGGACGCCCGTCTGGACCTCTTGGACGTGCGTTCAGTGGCTGTCCGGACGGACAAAAACCTCTCATCCGGACGGCTAACTCTCTGGAAAATGGATTCTTGGCTGCAAAAGTTTGTCCGGACGGACAAGGTGTTGTGTCCGGACGGCTAACTCTCCGGAAATTGGGAAAACTTTGATGAAGAATTCGTCCGGACGGACAGATCCAAAGATCCGGACGGACAAGAGCATTTCATCCGGACGGACATCTATGCATCCCTCCGGACACCCGGAAAATCAAGAACAGTCCGGCCGGACATGGCGGATATCCGTACGGACAGAAGACTTTCTATATAAAGCTGCCTCATTTGTCACAGCCGCAAGCAGAAAATAAGGGGAGATAATATTAGATAGGTTAGGCGATTTGGGGCGATTTTCTTCGTTTCTTAGAGTTAGAATTAGTGTTATATATCATTAGAATCCTCTTTCGATCTTCTCTTTGAACCTCTAACTTTTAGCTTCGATCTGTAACATTTCAAGTGACAAGATTTGTTCTTTTGGAGCTCGAATTTGGTAGTTCTTCAAGTAATCGAAATGGGTATGTTTTCTTGTTGTTTTACCATTGTTGTGATGTTTTTCTTCCGTTTGTATTGTTTAGATTCGATTATGAGCAGCTAGATTTGTCGTATGGTCGAACCACGTTAATGCGGGTGAAACACCATTAGAGAGATGAACCGGGAGGTAGTGTAGCGCGTAATTTAACGTTCTAATCGATAATCCACATCACAAAACTTGTTTTGATTGTTTTAATAGCTTTGAATGAGATTGACAACCTTGTTCATTGTTGCACACACGTAGCTTATAAATGTATGTTGCGGTGACATGTGGGAACGGGGTTTCGGGACCGTAGAAGTTTTGGGCTTGAAAGGTAGTCTGACACCTACCCGTGTACTAGATTGACGCCCTAGTCATCGAGTCCAGTTCCAATACGGGGTTTGTCCTATGAGTTATCGTTAGACGGCAAGGTAGAGTAAGGCACACTCCCGGGGCAATCTTTCTGAGGGTAAAGTAATCCGCTGAAACGTAGTTCGGCCATACCTCTTTTAATTGTTTAGAATTTCGAGTTGTGTAATCTTTCTTTTACGCAATAGTATAACTTCACACCTATCTGTTTGACCTGAACTGAGTGCTAAGTCAACTGTGGTACTCAAAAACCAATCTCTGTGGGTTCGACCTCGGACTCCTTAAGCACTATCCTACAATCGACCCGGTCCACTGCCGGTTAGAAAGTAGATTTTGCTAAGGTTTCGAGTTTTTACTTGATTGACCGGACCTAGAAAATCCGCTTATCAGAGTCTTTCCATGATGTTTGTTGATAATTGATCTGTTTTGGGTATGGCATGCTGTGTTTGCTGCTTCAGCCCAAAATCTCTTTGGCAAGCATGCTTCTGCAATCATTGTTCTGACTGCTACTTTGCGAGTTTTGTTTCTTCTTTATGCTACACCATTTTGTTGTGGGGTTCCTGCTGTAGATAATTGATGCAGTACTCCATTTTCTTCACAATAGGTTCTGATAATTTCATTAAGAAATTCAGTGCCTCTATCTGATCTGATCTTGATAATTTTCAGTTCTTTCTCATTTTGGAGTCTTCTTAACAAATCTGGCAGCTTTTTGAGTGTCTCTTTCTTCTTGTTCATGAAGATGGTCCAGGTGTATTTTGAGTAGTCATCCACCACTACCAGGGTGTATTTCTTACCACTTACACTTACTGGTGTGACTGGTCCAAACAGGTCCATATGCAACAGATGTAGAATTCTTGTTGTTGATTGATAGGGTTTTGACTTGAAAGAACTTTTGATTTGTTTCCCTTTCTGACATGCATCACATAGACTTTCTTTCTTGAATGTGATCTCTGGCAGGCCTTCAACTAACTTGTTCTTTGATAATTTGTTGATGGTCTTGAAATTCAGGTGAATTAGTCTTCTATGCCATAACCTTGACTAGTTGACTCGTTTGTTTTTGACAAACAAACATGTTTCGCCTTGGCTATTTTCCAATCCACCACATACATGTTATCTTTTCTTCTTCCTGCAAGTACTACTGTGTTGGTTTGGCAGTGAATGACTTTGCATCCTTCCTTGCTGAAGTGCACATTATAGCCTTTGTCACAAAATTGACTAATGCTCATCAGATTGAAATTAAGTCCCTTGACATATGCCACATTTTGAATCTTCAGATTGTTCTTGAGCATTGTGCCTTCCACCTTAATCTTGCCAGGGTTTTCTTTACCTCCAAATGTGACTTTGGGTCCATCAAAAGCTTTGAAATCAGTGAGCCATCTCTTGTTTCCTGTCATGTGTCTGGAACATCCATTGTCTATGTACCATACATCCTACAAAACAATTTAATTAAGTTTAGGTACCCAACACTGTTTGGGTCCATACCTGTTAGCAGTCATGCCTCCTACTCCAAGTGTATATCCAAATGATCTTCTTTTTGGATAGTTAAAGTCATCAACTTCATATATATAAGGCATGGCATAATAGCTTCTAGTATTTCTACTGAAGTTATTCTGATACTTTCTCTAATTTCTGGTGCATTTGCATCCTTCTTCACTCTCCAATATGCAGTGGGAAACCTGACTTGCTTCATATGTCTAGGAGTATACCTAGTTTGATTTTTCTTAAGCACATGATGCATATTATGGAATGGTTTCTTCTTGTATTTTGGAGGTGCAACATTCCAATCATCCTCTGAAAGATAAAGTCTTCTTTTACCTTTCAGAAAGTCCTTGCTTTTGATTGACGTGATTGATGATTTAGTCTGATGTTTTATTGCACTGGGTTTTGACTTCACCGGTACAGGATGAGTGGTTGAGACCATGGTCTGTCCCTTTGTGAATTTTGGTTCAATGTTGATCCTGGTTTCAGAATTGTGTTGACCATTGTTTCTACTCTCATCCTGACTGTTGTAGCCAAGACAAGATCTGGATCCAAACCTTTTTGAGGGTTTGTAAATTGGTTCATTTGTTATCTTAACTGGTAAGGGGATTTTCTCAGCTGATCTATCAACAACAGATGTATGAACCTCTGTTGTTTGTTGATCATTTGAGTAGATCTCCTTACTAGTTAGTTCAGCTTTTTCTTTATCCAGTTATTTCTTTAATCTTTTATTTTCCTTTCTTAGATCCTTGCATTCCTTTTCCAGAATTTCATGATTCACTTCAATTTCATCAAATTTAGTCATGAGATTTTGGACTAGGTCTGCTGGATCTAAAGGGAGAATAGAAGATTGTGCAGTGTTAGATGTGGATGCATTTGATGAGGAGTATGAGCTAGATGTTACCTCAGTTTCATTAGATTCTTTGGCCATTAGACATAGGCTTGTTTTCTCAATGTCTGAGCTATCACCTTCGTCTTCATCTAATTCTTTGGTCATGAGGCATAGACATGCTTTTTCATTGTCTAAGCTGTCTTCTTCATCACTGTTATCTGAGTTTTTATCAGATGATTCTTCATTCTTTTCACTGCTAGATTCAGTCTTGAGTGCTTTCTTGCCTTTCCTCTTTTCAGATGCTTTGTATTTCTTCTTTTCATCATCATTATCAATTTCTTCAAGACAATCAGCCTTGAAGTGACCTTTCTTGTTACAGTTGAAGCATCTGTATTCATCATCTTTCTTCTTCATGTCTTTGTTTGAGCTTGACCTCTTGTTTGATGATGAGTTTCCTTTGAATGCCTTCTTTTTGCTAAACCTGTCAAAACGTTTAACTAATAAAGCTACCTGTTCTTTAAGTTCATGAATGTCTTTGCTGATACAATAGGCAAAGTTGCATTGCTGGGGTGCAATCAGTGCAGTGGCTTTTTGTGTCTCTGGCCGGAGCACCATCTTCACCGTTCAATTCGAATTCATGAGCTTTAAGTTGGGACATCAGTGTCAGAGTGTCAGTGTTTGCAAGGTTTGTGGTTCCTCTGATTACTGATGTTATGATCTTCCATCTTTCAGGTAAGCCTCTCAAGATCTTTAAGCATACTTCTTTCTAGGGATATGTGTGTCCAAGCTGTTGCCGTTCACTGATGATGCTAGAGAATCTATTGTCAATTTGATCAATTGATTCACCAGTCTTCATTTTGAAATTTTCAAATTTCTGTTTTGCAACAGATAATTTGTTTTCTTTAACTACTTCAGATCCTTCATTTATCAATGCTAGCTTGTCCCACATCTCCTTTGCTGTTTTGCAATCTTTGATTCTCATGAACATGTTTCTATATAGAGTCTTCAAAATCATATCTTTTTCAAAAAAGTCTAGATATGCTCTTCACCTGTCATCCTTGGTCCAATCTTTCTTGGGTATGTCTAATTCCTTTCCTTGATCTGCTCCTGTGGATACAACAGTCATGATCATGATTGGTCCATCATTGATTACGTCCAGCATCTCCTCATGAGTTGCTGCAAGATGAGATAGCATTCTTATTTTATATTCATCAAAATTGTTAACATTGAAAACATGTACTTTTGACATAAAGTTTGAGGAATCAATAAGTACAAATAATAGATTTAAATGTGAATGAGTAGACAACTCAGATTTGAAAACTACTTTGAAAATATGTGATCTCCTTGTTACCAGAAATTAGATTTGAATAAGTTCTGATACTAGGAACACTGCTCTGATACCAATTGTTGGTCCCAGAGAACGGTAAAACTATAGTCAGATGGGGATGGGGGGTGAATGACTATAGTGGAGTTTCAAAAACTTTTCTTGTATTTAAAAGTTTTTGGGCAGCGGATAAGTCCCTTCTTACTATGTTGTTTCAAAGTAGTTTGGACAATCACAGATATAGATTATAATTTAGGCAATTTAAATGAATGCAGTAAAGTAGATTGCAGAAAGTAATAGTGGTTCAGGGTGGTGTAATCCCTTAATCCACTCTTCTCCTGTGATGATTGGAGGAATTCACTATTGTTTTCATAGATACAATAGTATGATTGTCCTTGGCTTCCCAAGTTTCACAATCTACAAGACTATCACTCCTTGACTACAACAGCTTCAGTGATTCAGTCTCTTTCACTGCTCCTTGAGATCAAATCCTTCAGCAGTTATCACAAGCACAACTCCTTCTCGATGACTTTTGATTCAGTTGCTTCAGTTTATTGTGAATGAGATTCACAAACTTGATTGATCAATCTCAGTGCTGAATATGAAATTGTAGTTCTGATGTCTGAGTTGATCTGTAGATAAAATCCTTGTAAGTTCAGAGAGAAGGCTTTTCAAAGTGACAGAGTTTCTGCTTAGTTTTCTTTTTCTAATCGTTGTTTTTATCTGTCTGTCATTGCCTTCTATTTATAGCCTTGAGTATCCTTGATTTGAAATTCCGTCCGTTGGCTATATTTATGAGGGGAATAATCCTTGATTTTATTCTTGATTCCCCCATAATTATATTCTCCTTGATTTCAGTGATCGGATTTTTTCATTCAAATGTAGAGCAGAAAATCCGTCCTTGATTGATCCTCTACCGATTTTGCATTAAATGCATGATCCTCTGAATCATATTTCAATTCTGTTCTGATAAGGATTACTTCATCGTTCTTTGAACGGTCGAGTGATCCATCTGACTTTGCCGTTTAGATATTCCTTCACTATTTTTGCCTTCACTTTGCCGAAAGTCAGTTTACTCTGTCGATTCACTGTTTCCTTCATCACCTCAGTTTAAGGAGAATTTTTGTACTTCACTGATCATTGATTTGGGTGAGATCAGTGTACACCATATTTGAACATTGAATTTCACTACTTGGAACATACTTAGACTTATCCAAGGTCATCACAAACTTCCTTGGTTATAAGTCATACCATTATGTCTTCACTGCTTTTCTGCTGGTGCTTAGCTGGCTTCACTCTGCCGAATGTCTATTTTACTTTGCCGTCCTACCAACTAGTACAATACTTGTCTGACTTAACTTATACAATATGTCAGACTCTAAGTAAGGACTTATACAAAGAATTCTAACTTATTTGAGGCTTGCTATAACAGCTAGTATGGCCATCAACAAAACATAATAAAAATGTTCCTAACATTTGTCCTTTCAAATCAGTTATTTGTATCTTAGTTTTAGCGTCAGCTTTCACAAGCCACTTCCTTTCTTGCAAAACAAATCAAGATCTTTTGGTGCCTACATCTGTTTGGGTCCTTTCTTGTTAGATTTTGGATTAATTCTTGAATCCCTTAAAGATGACTTCTTTTTATCAGAATTAATCTCTTTACTGAGAACTTTGAACTTTTTGACAACTGAGCTCATATACCTTTCTTGACTTTTTGACTTAAAATTTCTGTTAGATTTGTCAGCTTTCACATAATTCTGTTGTCTTGGTTTTTTAGTCCAATCCTTATGAATTTTGTGAAACTGAGTTGATCTGAAAGTAATTGTAGGTCCATTCCAGTCTTCATCTATAAGAAAGTGTCTCCCTTTCTCCCTGAAATTATTAATCTTTGAATGATAGTCATTCTTTGATGAATATGACTTGAATGTTCTATTAACTATCTTTGAAACAGTTTTGCCTTTTTCAGCTTTCTGAACTTTTCTGTAGAATCTGTCAGTTTTCTGAGTGCTACTGACTGATTTTACATTTTTGTCAGTTTTTGATCGAGGCTGTGCTGAGCTATTGTCAGTTTTCACAACTTCATCATTTTTCTGAGTTCTGGACTTTTGTGCAGCCACAAATTTAGGTGCAACTGAACTAGGTCTAGACTTAGAATTCTGTCGATTGTCAAACCCTAAACCTGATCTGTCTCCAAATGCTTTTCCTAGTTTGAACTGAACTTTAGGAGTTGGACTGATGATTCAGTGATATTTATTACTCATGTTATCTCATCAATGGAGCAACCATCCGGAGTTCTATTGTTAGCCTTGATAAAATTAATCTCAGCATTTAATCATAGAACTTCAGCTTTCAACAATTCTTTTTCCTTTTTGACATTCTCATAATTCTTTTGAGTTTCCTCTAATTCCTTCATGATCATGTCTAAAATTTCATTGAAATATGAGTTTTTACGATTATGTAAGGTAGTGTGACAAATTGATGTAGAAGCATTTACCTCATAACATTTGATTGACAAGTTCTCATTTCTCGTTTCTTCATCTCCCATTATCTGTTTTCTTTTGCTTGATTCAGCATTGTCCTTTGCTGGATTGGTTCCAAACAATATGATTTTCTCATCCTGAACTTCTGCCAGAAAGCTTATAGGTAAGGTTTCATAATTCTCTTTTCTTAAAGTAATAGATGGATCTTCGATAAATGTCTCAATCAGCCTTGCTTGAGTATCAGCAACAAAGGCCTGCAATTTATACTTGTATTCATCAAATCTTAAAAATGAACAACTGAGTAAATTCCTAAAGTGATTCTGTGAGTCCATGATGCAATAAGTAAATACTTTTTGAAGGACTGCTATAACTGAAGATCAATTACACTATGCAAACAAACTGATATAGCTTAGTCGGAGATCTCTTCAAGGCAGAAGATTTGCTCCGATGCCAATTGTTGGTATCAGAAATAACTGAGGGTCCGTTATCTGTTGAATCCTCGAAGCAGTCGAATTTGTATCATCTCCAAAAGGAAGAACTGCTCCAATACCAATTGTTGGTATCGGAAATAACTGAGGGCCAATTATCTCAAACAACCTATCAAGCTGATAAGAAACCAGAGATCTCTTCAAAGGAAGAACTGCTCCGACACCAATTGTTGGTCTAGTAAAAAGGCTGACACAAGTTTAGATGGGGGGTGAATAAACTTGTCCCCAAAAACCTAGATTTGAAACAACTTAGATTCAACTTTAAACTTGTGTGGAGTTAAGCTAACTTAGCTGAGTATTAATCAAACTGACTTATGATCAAACTGAGTTAACCGGCAGCGGATTTATTAAAGCCTTTTGATTATTCAGTTATCAATTTGTAAAGGATGAATGCAGTGCTAACTCAGTTTTTAATGTTTGCTGAGTTTGTGTTCTAATGAGGTATAATCTAGAATGCAGTAAATAAAAGCGTAAAGTAAATAAGTAAATGAGACAGAGTTTATAGAGGCTCTAGGTTGTGTAATCCTGTCAGTCCTCTCTTCTCCTGTGACGATGGAGGAAAATTCCACTAGAATTCTTTGAAGTAGATCGGTTACAAAAAGTTCCAAACTAATAGTCCTTCACTAATCCTTAGTTTCACTATCTAAGTAACTATAGAAAAAGTAAGATTATTGCTCTGCGACTGCTTGCACCACTGGTCCTTGAAAGGTTGTATTGCCTCTTCACCAGCTCATCACAAACACAGTATTCCAGACTGCCCTCAACTGTCCTTCACACCTTCTTGGTGTTTCATAGTCTAAAACCATTGATAAAATCAAAGTTGAGACTTGAATCAATAACTATGATTCAACTTGTGATATGAGCTTCTTCTTCTTGATGTATATGATTTTCTCAAGCTCTCTTTTTCTTCAAGTGTTTGATATTGATGCTTCTTTGAATTCTTAAGAACACTTTGAAGATATCTTGATCAGGATGTAGCAATATAGCATAAAGCATAAAGCAGGAGTTCTCTTTAATTCATTTTCCTCCTTAGTAAAATCTTTTCTGATATGCTTTTTCTTAGAACTCCACACTTTTTCTTGACGTAGAAGTGGTATATTTATAGGGGTCATTCCAACGTTCATATCATTTGATGTTGAATTCTTGTAGCCGTTGGTGGTACTGGTATTCTGTTGATTGTCAGGGTCCTTCGGCCAATTCTTCAACCAATTATATTGCTTGCTTACTAACGGTCAGATTATTCTTTATTTGATAAGTCTTCAGCTTGAAACTGAGTAATTCGGTGTTGTCAGTTTTCAGCTTTGAGAGCATTAATTGAGTTTTTACTCTTCTTCAAAACTTAGTACTCTATTTTCATTTGAACCATATTGACTTGATCAGAGTACACCATTTCTTGTAAATCATCTAAGATATCATTGTCCTTATATATCTTAGGTCTTGATACAAGATCCATAAAGTCAGTTCAGGTCATTACAATCTTCATAAAAACTGAGTTGAACCCTCAATTCTTAAATCTTCAATAACTGAGTTTGTATCCCTCTGCCTTCTACTTCTAGATAAGCCAACTGAGTCTGTGACCCTCAGTAAACTTACCTTCTTCAGTTCCAATTACATACTTAGTTCTTTTGATAAAGTCAGTTTCTTCATATGGATACTCTTTCTTGTAAACTCAGTATATTCTCAATTTGTTCTAATCTATTACAGTGCTTGTCTGATTAACTTATACATGAATCAGACTCTAATAAATCCTATACATTTATTTCTAGACATCTTTTTTCTTTGCACTATAACATCTATTTATGACACTTCATCAAAGGGGTTAAGAACAATAACTGAATAACTGATGAATGATCATCAAAACATAAATTTTATTTCCAACAATGTAGGACATGTGTCTATCTTGGGAATTCAAATACATCTAAGGGTGCTATTCTCTTAGACATCACCAACAAAGATATCTTTGTTGCCAAAAATACTCAATTTCATGAAACTTGTTTTCCTTTGTTTCAACAGGTGTTAAGAAAGGCTAGATATCTTGATGACATGCCTATTCCTTTACCAGTAATGGACACTTATGATGATCTGTTGAATGAATCAACAAACCAAAAAAATATAGGGTTGGCTGCAGCTGAGGCATCTAATGAAGGGCATGCACCAGTAAACCAGGCACCTGAACCTACAGAACTGTGAAGATCCACACGAACAAGAAAATCACCAACCTTTTATCAAAGGGGTGCTCACAATGTTCAGCAGACTCCACACCTGTTGAGTGCTGTCATGAGTCTAGACAATCTCTCAACAGACTATGCCAGATTCATTAATGGTATTGATGATGTTAAAGAACCTAAGACCTACAATCAAGCCATCAAGCATGATGAATAGAAGGAGGCAATGAACGAAGAAATTGAAGCTTTACAAAAGACTCACACATGGGAAATAGTTAATCTGCCCCCAGGAAAGAAACTCATAGGGTGCAAATGGGTGTACAAATCAAACATAATCCTGATGGATCAGTAGAAAGATACAAAGCTAGACTAGTAGCAAAAGGCTACACTCAGATATATGGGAGTGGTTATCAGGAAACCTTTTCCCCTGTTGTCAAGATCACTACTGTCAGAACCTTACTTGCAGCAACAACAATCAATAATTGGCATCTACATCAAATGGACAACACCGCCTTTCTCCATGTATATCTACATGAAGAAGTATACATGCAGCTACCCCCAGGATGTGCAGCAACCAAACCAAACCAAGTTTGCAAACTTTCCAAATCATTATATGGCCTTAAACAAGCCAGCAAACAATGGAATGGCAAATTGACTGAATCACTAGAGGCTCAAGGATTCATTCAATCCACAAACATGACCGCAGTCTATTCACAAAAGGGTCAGGCCAGTCATTCATTGCCTTATTGGCATATGTGGATGACATCATAGTTAGCTATCCATAGTGAAGAATTGATTCATCAAGTTAATGATGCTTTACATCAGCAGTTCACCATCAAAGATCTTGGAAAATTGAGATATTTCCTAGGCATTGAGGCTGCTAGATGTCCAAAAGGCATATCCATTTGACAAAGAAAATACACACTTAACCTCATAGAAGAATATGAATTTTTGGGAGCCAAACCTGCTAAGACACCAATGGAGTCTAAGCAGGCTTTACAATATGGTGATTCACCACTTTCAAAAGATAACACTGCATATAGATCCCTAGTAGGTAAATTGATTTATCTCACTTTTACCAGACCAGACATTTCCTTTATAGTACAACAACTAAGTCAATTTGTGGACACTCCTACTGAAAATCATATGAAGGCAGCTTATAGACTGCTGAGGTATTTGAAGACAAATCCTGGTCAAGGAATATTTTTCCCAGCAGACAACACTCTTGCACTAAAGGGTTTTACAGATAGTGATTGGGCAGGTTGTCCTGAAACAAGAAGATCAGTATCAGGTTATATGATGTTCCTAGGAGATGCTCCAATCTCTTGAAAGGAAAAGAAACAAACAACAATTGCTAGAAGCTCATCAGAGGTTGAGTACAGGTCCATGGCAAATGTACTTTGTGAAATCCAGTGGTTGATTTACATACTACAAGATTTACAAGTTCCAGTTCAGTTGCCTGCTGTGTTGTTTTGTGACAATGCCTGTGCCATGCACATTGCTCATAATCATGTCTTTCGTGAAAGAACAAAACACATTGAAATTGACTGCCATGTTATGAGAGACAAAGTCAAATAAGAACTTATCAAACTTCTTCCAGTCAATACAAAAGAACAAATAGCTGACATCCCCACCAAGGCCTTGGATGCACCCATTTTCTCCTATCTACTAGACAAATTGAGAGTTTCAAAGATCTTCCAGAATTCAAGTAGCTGATGGGAATGCTGAGTGCAAGCTGTTCATGCACCAGTCTCAGCTTGAGGGGGTGTTACAATATAAAAGCTGATGGGAATGCTGAGTGCATGTTGCTGATAATGTGAAGATACCAGCAGCCTGTTGTCTGCATAAACACCAACAGCCTCCTGACAACATTGTTGGTCCCAGAGAAGGGTAAAACTATAGTCAGAGGGGGGGAGGGTGAATGACTATAGTGGAGATTCAAAAAATTTTCTTGTATTTAAAAGGTTTTGGGCTATGGATAAGTCCCTTCTTACTATGTTGTTTCAAAGTAGTGTAGGCAATCATAGATATAAGATATAATATAAGAAATTAAATGAATGAAGTAAGGTAAATTGCTGAAAGTAAATTGACACAAGGCTTATAGTGGTTCAGGGTGGTGTAATCCCTTTATCCACTCTTCTCCTGTGATGATTGGAGGAATTCACTATTGTTTTCACTGATACAATAGCCTGATTGTCCTTGACTACTCAAGCTTCACAATCTACTAGACTATCACTCCTTGACTGCAATAGCTTCAGGGACTCAGTCTCTTTCACTGCTCCTTGAGATCAAATCCTTCAGCAGCTATCACACACACACCTCCTTCTCAGATGGCTCTGATTCAATTGCTTGATTGATGTGAATTGGATTCACAAACTTGTTGATCAATCTCAATGCTTGATGTTGAAATGTGGCTCTCAGTTTTGAGTTGATCACTAGATATTTCTTTTTTGCACAGATTGAAGGCTTTTCACTTTGACAAAGTTTTTTCTCATATTATTGATCATTCTTCTTCTTTTTTTCTTTTTCTGTCAGTGCCTTCTATTTATAGCCTTGATTATCCTTGATTTGAATTTCCGTCCGTTGGCTATATTAATGAAGGGAATAATTCTTGATTTTATTCTTGATTCCCCCTTAATTATATTCTCCTTCATCTCAGTGATCGGATTTTTCTTCAAACATTTATCATAAAATCCGTTCTTGATTGATCCTCTATTGATTGTGCATTTAAAGCTTGATCCTCTGTATCTTCGCATATTTCGAAATGTTTAGGTTATATTTTACTATATTTTCGGGCTTAATCCCTAAACAATTTACCTTGTTTTTAAGGGAAATAAATGAGAAAAGCATGTTTCTAACCAATAAATTCATATAATGTTCATTGAGGGTTTATAATTTAATTAGGAGGAAATATTGGGATTAAATGTTATTTTGTTACACATTTTATTATTATTATTATTCGATGACTTGGTGTAACAATAATTTTGTAGAAAATAATGAAATGCAAGGGGATATTATTTATTGAGAAGATTTATGTCATTCAATCAAGGATTTCAAAATAAAGAAGAAAATCGGATCAACATTTGAAGAATAAATCAGATCAGAGCGAAAGAGTGGAGTGGGGAACACGGTATACGAAGCACAGTGTGAACGCGCTCAAGTTGTACGCTCGGTCGACCGAGCCGTGCTATTCGGTCGACCGAGCCTGGACGTTCGGTCTACCGAGGCTGCAGAAATTAATCTGACGCATTTTCTAGATCCTTCCCTATGTCGGCCACAAACTCCTATATAAGCAGCATCCATTCGAGCAGAAACAGACATCCAGAAACATCAGAAAATTAGTATAACAATTAGCAATAAATTAGATTCATAGATAGTCTTTCTTTTAATTTTCTTTCAATTTCAATTCAGCAAATAAGGATGTTTTTGAAGAAGATGAGTGGCTAAAGGCCCGAGGCTAGAACCACCATATGAAGCCACCATCACCGAAATAAGCAAGGATTTTTGCATTTATTCGTTCTAGTAAGTTTCTTGTTCTTCCTTCATGTTTTGAATTGTTTATGTGCAATGTGTATGACTATACTTGTGTTGCATGCTGATTGAATTTAGACATACGATAGTTGATAAATTCATAGATTGCCGTGAAGGAGAGTGATAATATTTCTCCTAACAAACGAAAGTTGAGGGAGAATATTGTTAGATTAGGATTTTATATCCATATCTTTGTTTCGTAAATTCGTTAGTTGCATCGAGAGGTGGACTAGTTAACGGTGTTAAATCGAGAGAGGAAATGCCTTTTTAGTAGATAATAATCCAAGGCTTGCAAACGAATGTGCGTCTTTCTTGTTAATTTCGGTGGGGTGGTGGATCAACGGTGCTTCTAGTTGTTTAATTATAATTGTTACGGAAAGATTTGTTACGTGCTAGTTTTTATTTTCAATTTTCAAACTCTTTGTTTTATTGTATTTTTAATCCAAGATCGTAGTCATCAACCTTACAAAAGAAATCGAAAGCAAAAACACTATTTTCGTACAAGTCCCTGCGGATACGACCCGGTTTCATCACTATAGCTGCGAACCTTCGCACTTGGGGTTGACATCGGTTTTATTTATTATATTTTATCACTCTTTTGCATAAAACCGCATACAAGTTTTTGGCGCCGTTGCCGGGGACTTGGCACGGAAAGTTTTCGTTTTCAGTCTCTGTAATTTCTGGACGGTCGCTAATTCCGGTGCGTAATAATCTTAAAAAAAAAACAAAAACAAAAACAAAAAAAATCAGTTCGGTCGACCGAGAGTTATTTTATTATTTTTTTCTTTTCTCTGTTTCTGTTCTGTGACTGTCTTACAGTATTCTGTTCTGTTTTATTTGCGTTTTTCCAACCTGTTTCGAGTCTGTTTTAGTTTAGTTTTTAGTTGTTGAGTCTAATTTAAGGATTATACTTAATTTAAAAAAAATTAAAGAATAAATAAATAAATAAATAAAATTTATTTAGACCCGAACATTTGGTTCGAACGTGGTTTATGCAAACTCGAACTCACGGGGGACCACTTTTATATAACCCGGAGCTAGAGCGAACCATCGTTCGACCGAATAGACGTTTGGCTCGACTCGCCGGATCGATGGACGAGGCAAACGATCCTGAAGAATACGTTGAGGAAGAAGCCCAAGTTGAGGAAATGGCAGATCAAAGGACATTGGCAGACTATGCCATGCCGTCTACTGTGAAAGTAAATCCTGCAGTCGTGATTCCCGAAATCACGGCTGATAATTTCAAACTCAAAACTTCTTTAATCAACTTGGTGAGAGGTTCCACATTCCATGGCTTCTCCACTGAGGACCCACATGATCACATTCACTCATTTCTAGAATCGTGCGGGACTACTTTAATCAAAGGGGTCACTGAGGACGCCCTGAGGATGAAACTTTTCCCCTTCTCACTGAAGGGAGAAGCGAAAGAATGGTATAAATCTTTACCAGTCGACTCCATTACTTCGTGGGAGGAGTTGGAGAAAGAATTTCCGAGCCAGTACTTTCCACCTGCAAAGACGGCTCATCTTCTGAATCAGATATTCACTTTTGTGCAAGGCGAGAGGGAATCGTTTTGCGATGCATGGAAACGATTTAAGTCTCTCTTGAGAAAGTGCCCCCACCATGGGTGGATAAACAAAGGTTGGTCAACACTTTCTATAGTGGTTTGACTGAATTGACCAAGGGAATGGTGAATAGTTCTACTGGAGGTGCATTTCTGAGAAAGACACCTGAAGAGGGATGGACGTTGTTTGAAGATATTGCAAAGTATAATTATGCCCCTACCTATAAAGGTGCATCCAGTCAGAAGAGCTCGACTCCAGGGAAGTATGAGGTAGATGAGACCACACTTCTAAAGGCTCAGTTAGCCGCACTACAGAAGCAAGTGGCGGCAATGAATGTTCAAAGTCTTGTATGTGACAACTGCCATGGCCAAGGCCATCGCAGTAATCAGTGCCAGCTTGACCCGATCCCTCAGGTCAAAGCTATGCAAAACAACATTGTCTGCCAAAATTGCGATACTATTGGGCACACATTCCATCAATGTCCTCTATTGCTGCATTCAGAGGAGGTGAATGCATTCAGTTCTCAAAATTATCGACCTTTGGGTCAGAATCAGAACACTCAAGGGTTTAATTACTGGAGTGACCCTTCTAGGGTAGCAAATCCCCATCAGTTTCAGGCCCCTAGGCCTAATCTGAGCAATTTTCAATCCAACTCTCGACCGGCATGGAACAATAATCCACCGGTCAATCAAAATCAAAATCAGAATCAATCATTTCAGATCTTAGAACAAAAGTTGAGTGAGCAAGTCACGGCCAACACTCAGTTGGCAAATGCATTGAGTACTTTGACCAAGACACGGTGAGGAATTTAGAGGTGCAAATGGGACGATTTCGGGGCAGCAAGCAAGTCGACCTAAAGGTCAGCTGCCGAGTTTTAGTGAGAAGAACCCCCCGAGGGGTTAACGTGGTCCAGAATGACCAGAATACTTGCACCGATCTGGCTGCACTATGGAACTATGGTCAAGATGAGTTGAATGTCGTAAATCTGAGGAGTGGGAAAGCGGTTGGTGGTCAGGCCAACTAGGGAAACGAATAGCCCCTCCCTGCGAGCAGAGAGGCGGGAGGGGAAGATTTTTTTTCTCTCCTCGAAGGATGCCGGGACGGTTTGTTGAGCCAAGTGAAAAAGGAAATTTCGAAAGAAATGTGAGAGTTGAGAATACCGCCGAAAAGAAGTCGGATTCTAAGTTGAGTTCGGGAAGCATGTGAGGTGGAAAGATAGGGAAGACAAAGCAATCAATCATAAGACAAAGCAAAGAAGAACTTCACCGAGGAGGACTTTGCGATCTCCCTTACCCACCTAGCAAGAACAAGCCGTCATTAACGATCGATAAGGAGTATAAGAAGGTTATCGATTTGCTCAAGAATACTGAGGCAAACATTCCATTAGTTGATCTTTTGGTAGGGATGCCAAAGTATACAAAGTTTATAAAGGACGCAGTGAGTTCGAAGAAGAAGCTTCAAGAGCTCGAGCACATAGTGTTGAATGAAGAATGCTCCGCAATCGGCCAGACTAAACTTCCTGTGAAGTGTCCTGACCCTAGTAAATTCACGATTTCGTGTACAATCGGGAACAGGGACTTCCACAATGTTTTATGCGATTCGGGAGCATCAGTCAATCTGATGTCTACTTCAATCTTCCAATCTCTTGGATTGGATCAATCTATTACTCTTAGACCCATTTCTCTTCAACTTGCAGATAGAAGTGTGAAGTATGCAAGGGGAGGCTGTAGAAGATGTGTTGGTCAAGGTTGAGAACTTCATATACCCGGCCGATTGGGTAATCATGGACATGACCAATGATGAGAAAACCCCCTTGATCCTTGGAAGACCTTTTCTTGCAACTGCCCGTGCCTTACTAGATTCCTACAGTGGCGAGATAACCCTACATTTGGAGGATGAGAGTGTAAAGTTCAATGTGGGCAATGCAGTGAAGCGCGCATCCAGTGACACTTGTTTAGCTATTGAGGACGATTTCATTGATGAGTATGATGAACAAGTGTTCATGGGTAGTTGGGATGAGGAAGAATTCAATAAACAATCTGCAACTTGGACTGATGAGGAGTGGAAGAAATTTTTAGAAGAGATTGAGAAGGAGGAAAAGGAAAGTTCTGATTACCAGGAGACGGTAAGAAAGAAAATGAGGAAGAAGCATGGTGACATGGCCAGATTTGCAAATGGGGATGAAACCCCTGTCTGCTGGGAGACCATGATGCTTCAGAGCCCTTATGATAAGCTTGGAGATCTGGAGCTTAAGGGCGATAAACTAAGACCAAGTGTGGAGGAGCCACCGTCAGATTTAGTGTTGAAACCCTTGCCTCAACACTTGAAATACATTTTTCGAGGGACGGTGATAAGCTCCCTTTGATCATTTCATCTAAGTTAGAACCAAAGGAGGAAGAAAAGCTTATCAAAGTGCGCAAGATAATATCCTCGCCTTTGGTTGGCAAGTGGGAGATATCAAGGGGATAAGCCCTGATATCTGTATGCACAAGATCAGGACTGTTGAGGGAGCGAAGAAGGTGCGACAGCCTTAGAGAAGGCTAAACCCTCACATGCAGGAGGTCGTTAAGAAGGAAATCATCAAATTGCTTGACATGGGTATCATCTACCCAATAGCCGATAGTGAATGGGTGAGCCCCACTCAGGTGGTGCCAAAGAAAGGAGGGATTACTATTGAGAAGAATGAAAAGGGGGAAGAGATTGCCCTACGGCAAGTCACTGGGTACAGAGTTTGCATCGACTACAGAAGACTAAATGAGGTAACTCTAAAAGACCACTTCCCCTTGCCATTCATTGACCAACTCCTTGAAATGCTTAGTGGCAAGCAATTTTATTGTTTTCTGGATGGCTATTCAGGATACTTTCAGATAGCTATCGACCCCACTGATCAAGAAAAGACTACCTTCACTGTCCCTCCGGCACTTTCGCTTACCGAAGAATGCCATTTGGTCTCTTGCAACGCACCGGCTACATTTCAAAGATGTATGCTGGCTATCTTTGATGGTTTAGTGGAGAAGGTGATGGAGATTTTTATGGATGACTTCTCCGTGTTCGGGGACAGTTTCGACCACTTGTTTACACAATCTTGATAAAGTTTTGTCCCGGTGCATAGAGAAGGACTTAGTCTTAAATTGGGAGAAGTGCCACACGATGGTGGAAGAGGGAATTGTTCGGGACACAAGGTGTCCAAAGAAGGTATTGAGGTCGACAAAGCGAAGGTAGAAGCTATTGAAAAAATGACATACCCCAAAAATGCAAGAGAAGTAAGAGGATTCTTGGGTCATGTCGGCTTCTATAGGCGATTCATCAAAGACTTTTCTAAAATAGCCAAGCCTTTGTCATCTCTCTTAAAAGAAGATGTGAAGTTTATTTTCACCCATGAGTGTGAAAGAGCGTTTAAAGAATTAAAAGACAAGTTGGTTACCTCGCCAATTCTTATAGCACCCGACTGGAAAGCTCCCTTCGAGCTTATGTGTGATGCTTCTAATTATGCAGTCGGCGCGGTGCTAGGTCAGAGAATGGACGGAAGGTTCCGACCCATCTACTACGCTAGTCACACTTTAAACCCAGCGCAAGTAAATTATGCAACAAGCGAGAAGGAGTTGTTGGCGTAGTTTTTGCCATGGATAAATTTAGAAGCTACTTGCTTGGGTCGGAGGTCACGGTCTGGACAGACCATTCTGCATTGAAGTATTTGTTGAACAATGCTGATGCCAAGCCTCGTTTGTTGAGATGGATCTTGATTTTACAAGAGTTTGATGTTCATATCCGGGACAAGAAGGGTAGCGAGAATGTGGTAGCTGACCACATGTCTCGGCCGACCGACGATCCTCGAGTAGAGTCGGATGAGATTGGAATTGATTTTCCAACCGAGCAACTCATGACCATTGATGTGTGCGAGGTTGCTCCCGCCCATCTTTGGAAAAGGTTCTCCTTGGTTTGCACCTTTTGCAAACTTCTTGAGCGGCGAGATATCCGGACCCCGACTCCGACATATCGGCAAAAGAAGAAATTCTTTTCGGATTTGAACTATTATGTGTGGGACGATCCCATTCTCTTCAAGCGTTGCAAGGATGGATTGCTCCGTAGGTGTGTCCCCGAGTTCGAGCGAGAGGGACATTATGGAGCAATGCCATGGTGGACTGTGGGAGGTCATTATGGAGTGGGAAGACTTGTTGCGAAGATTTTTCAGTCCGGTTTCTACTGGCCAACAATTTTTAAGGATACAGAGAACTTTGTAAAAGGGTGTGACCGGTGCCAACGCACCGGTAAACTTTCTCGGCGAATGGACATGCCCCTCCACCCCATCCAAGAATGCGAGGTTTTCGACGTATGGGGTATTGATTTCATGGGACCGTTTCCATCTTCGTATGGGAACAAGTACATTCTTGTCTGCGTCGACTACGTGTCAAAGTGGGTAGAGGCAATAGCAACACCGCGGAACGACCACAAGGTGGTCAAGAACTTCCTGAAGAAAAATATTTTCACGCGGTTTGGCTGTCCACGAGCCCTCATCGGTGACGAGGGAACTCACTTTCGCAATACTCCACTAGAAAAGATCTTAGAACGATATGGGGTAAAACACAAAGCGCTACCCCCTATCACCCTCAAACGAGTGGACAAGTTGAAGTGAGTAACCGGAGCCTGAAGAACATTCTTGAGAAGACGGTGAATTCTAATAGGACGGACTGGAGTCAGAAACTGGATGATGTGCTCTGGGCCTACAGGACAGCTTTCAAGACTCCTATTGGCACGTCTCCATTTCAGATGGTTTATGGCAAGGCCTGCCACCTACCAATCGAGCTTGAGCACAGAGCGTTATGGGCTATTAAATTCTTGAATTTCGATAGCCAGTTATGCAGAGAAAAGTGATTATTGCAGTTGCAGGAGCTTGATGAGTTCAGACTCCAGGCCTACGAGAGCTCGAGAATCGGTAAGTAAAGGACTAAAGCGCTTCACGACAAGAAAATCAAGATTAGGGAATTCAAAACGGGCGAGTGGGTTTTTCGTATAATACCAGTTACATCCGTTTCCGGTAAGCTACGCAGCCGTTGGTCCGGCCCCTTTGAAATCTTTCAGGTATTCCCTAGTGGAGCAGTCGATTTGAAAGATAAGCAGGGCGGGTTGTTCAGAGTAAATGGTCATCGGTTAAAACACTATATTGGTCAACAAAAGGAACGACCGGTGGTTTTCTATCTGAACGACGTCCCTAGTCAAGCCAGCTCCGATCCTTCGGCACCCGATGATTTACATCTCTGTGAGTTCTTTGATGATGTTGTGCTCCCTGATGTTGCACCTCGGCTTGTGAAACAGAAACCTAAAAAGAAGAAGAGAAGAATCATAGGTACGAAGTGGATACAGAAGTTTGATGATATGGCCAAGACGTTGGCGAGACTTTGTTCCTGTGGATTCCAGCCTGTTGACCCCGAGAAGGTCGAGAATAATTCCGGGATGAGGCTTCACTGGCCTGACCCCGGTTGAGTTTTTATTGGTTAGTCGAGCTCCCGACTATAATTAAGCCCTACTAGGACGGTAACCTAGATATCTTTTTCTTTTTGTTTGTAGTTTATTTTTGCTTTGTTTCTCTTGTTGGTTGCTAATGTTTTCCACCTAGCAGTTTCTGACTATGGATCTGTACTTGGACGATTGCCCACATCATGACCCCTATTTGTTTCTTTTTATTTCCTCATGTACCCCAGTATCTCTCGATATTACATTTGTGCACCACATTTCACATAGGTTCGGTTATTATCAATTTTTGCATTGCTTCTGCTTTGTTCCATGATATTGCCTTGTCTATCATCTTTTGTGCCCCTATCCCCGAGGTACGTCTTGTTTCCCCATGTGTGCAGGATATTTGCGATAGCGATTGTGAGCTTTCAGATGATATCGGTTTACCGGTGGATGGTCCACGATCTCGATTTCTTCAAGCATTTATGGATCGACTCGCGACCACTTCCGAATTGCAACTTTCGAATTACAACCGGCTAAGTTTTTCTTATTTTGCACATGCGAGGACATCATGTAACTTAAGTGTGGGGGAGGGTTTATTGGTTTGTTTTACATGTTATCTAGTTTTGCTCCTTTGAAAAATTTGATAAAATTTTTGAAAATTTGTGAGTCCCGAGTAACTTCAATGACATGCTAGTTTTGTAATTTGGCACCTTTAATTGTTATCAGTAGTCATATCATGTTCTAATAATAGGTTTGGTAGATCAGATACTCACTTGAACCTCAGTACACGAACCTGTTAGATGAGGAACCAAAAATATAAAATAGTCTCCGGTTAGTTAAGGGATAGCCAATTCTAGCTGCAGATAACCACTTACTTAGCACTGATGAAAGTTAAGAACTCGTACTATACTCACAGTTAGAATCTAAGTACCTTAGTGTCTTGAGAACCTTAAAAGTCTTGAATGTGTTAGAAATGATACCTGACCGGGAGTTTCCAAAGAGTTTGAAAAAAAAGAAGGAAAATTTTGAAAAAATTGAAAAATTAAATTGCGGAGGTTGTTTGTGACTATCACCTCGAGTCCATTTGGATACTGCCCCAATTGGGGAGTGTGGTTTACCTTGGACAGTATAGGTTTGAGTGATCTCAGGGTTACTGCCTCTAAAGTTTAGGGGAGAGTGTTATACTTTTGAGACGCGACGATAGAGAAAAAATTATATGCTTTTTGGAACTCTAAGTCAAGTTGATCTAAACCCAGTAGAGACCTGAAAGGTATTTTCTTGGCACCAAGTAAAGGAACTTAAATGTGAGTTGGTTACTTTGTTCTTGATAAATAGTTTTTGTAGGGTAAGTGCTGTAGACAGAACGAACTTCGTTTATTTAACCGGATGACTGTTAGTGCTTGATTTAATACATCAAGAGAGGATCGGTGGAAGTTTAGCGGGTTCAACACACACAATCACTGAGTGAGTTCGATTTGCTAGATACTAGCTTGATGTGAGCATGACTACATCTCGTGTCAAATTATGTGGGTTTTTGATAATTTGTCGTTGTTTGTTTTGCTCGGGGACAAGCAAAAAGCTAAGTGTGGGGGAGTTGTTTAGGTTATATTTTACTATATTTTCGGGCTTAATCCCTAAACAATTTACCTTGTTTTTAAGGGAAATAAATGAGAAAAGCATGTTTCTAACCAATAAATTCATATAATGTTCATTGAGGGTTTATAATTTAATTAGGAGGAAATATTGGGATTAAATGTTATTTTGTTACACATTTTATTATTATTATTATTCGATGACATGGTGTAACAATAATTTTGTAGAAAATAAAGAAATGCAAGGGGATATTATTTATTGAGAAGATTTATGTCATTCAATCAAGGATTTCAAAATAAAGAAGAAAATCGGATCAGCATTTGAAGAATAAATCAGATCAGAGCGAAAGAGTGGAGTGGGGAACACGGTATACGAAGCATAGTGTGAACGCGCTCAAGTGGTACGCTCGGTCGACCGAGCCGTGCTATTCGGTCGACCGAGCCTAGACGTTCGGTCTACCGAGGCTGCAGAAATTAATCCGACGCGTTTTCTAGATCCTACCCTATGTCGGCCACAAACTCCTATATAAGCAGCATCCATTCGAGCAGAAACAGACATCCAGAAACATCAGAAAATTAGTATAACAATTAGCAATAAATTAGATTCATAGATAGTCTTTCTTTTATTTTTCTTTCAATTTCAATTCAGCAAATAAGGATGTTTTTGAAGAATATGAGTGGCTAAAGGCCCGAGGCTAGAACCACCATATGAAGCCACCATCACCGAAATAAGCAAGGATTTTTGCATTTATTCGTTCTAGTAAGTTTCTTGTTCTTCCTTCATGTTTTGAATTGTTTTGCGCAATGTGTATGACTATACTTGTGTTGCATGCTGATTGAATTTAGACATACGATAGTTGATAAATTCATAAATTTCCGTGAAGGAGAGTGATAATATTTCTTCTAACAAACGAAAGTTGAGGGAGAATATTGTTAGATTAGGATTTTATATCCATATCTTTGTTCCGTAAATTCGTTAGTTGCATCGAGAGGTGGACTAGTTAACGGTGTTAAATCGAGAGAGGAAACGCCTTTTTAGTAGATAATAATCCAAGGCTTGCAAACGAATGTGCGTCTTTCTTGTTAATTTCGGTGGGGTGGTGGATCAACGGTGCTTCTAGTTGTTTAATTATAATTGTTACGGGAAAGATTTGTTACGTGCTAGTTTTTATTTTCAATTTTCAAACTCTTTGTTTTATTGTTTTTTTAATCCAAGATCGTAGTCATCAACCTTACAGAAGAAATCGAAAGCAAAAACACTATTTTCGTACAAGTCCCTGCGGATACGACCCGGTTTCATCACTATAGCTGTGAACCTTCGCACTTGGGGTTGACATCGGTTTTATTCATTATATTTTATCACTGCATTGCATAAAACCGCAAACACGAAATCTAATTATGTAAAGTTTACTTAGCTGTTATTTGAACGGTCAAGTGATCCTTCTGACTTTAACCCTTAGATCTTCCTTTACTGCTTTGTCTTCACTCAGCCAAAAGTTAGTTTACTTTGTTGATTCCTTGTTTCCTTCATTCTTTCAGTTTAAGGAGAATCCTTGTACTTCACCGATCCTTGATTTGTGTGAGATCAGTGTACACCATATTAAAAACTAAGTATCATTACTTGAAACACATCTTAGACTTATCCAAGGTCATCACAGACTTCCTTGGTATAAGTCAGACCATAATGTCTTCATTGCTTCTCTGCTGGAACTTGGCTGGCTTCACTCTGCCGGAAATCTGTTTTTACTTTGCCGTCCTACCAACTAGTACAATACTTGTCGACTCAACTTATAAAACATGTCGACTCTAAGTAAAGACTTATACCAGAGAAATCTAACTTATTTCAGGTTTGCTATAACAGCTAGTATGGCCATCATCAAAACATAACAAAATGTTCCTAACAATTTCCCCCTTTTTGATGATGCCAAAACCCTCATAAGCCTGAACATAAGTATGCCACAATTTTTATAATAAATATTGGAATAAAACTCAACAATTTTATTCATCCATTTAAGGGCAATAAGATATTGCATCTTTTTTATTCAAGAGCAAAGGCATATAGATAATTCAATTAGAATGAATGGCTACTTCTTCTTTTCTTTAAACATGATGCCTTTGCCTTTGATGCCCTTGCCCTTATCTGTTGGGCTTTCCTTCTTCCACTCGAGCTCTCAGGCTTTGAGCTTCCTTCCCCCTTTTTGGCAGCTTTAAAACGTGCTTCAAGATTTGCATTTGTTGCTTCATACTCAAGGAGAGGACCATACCTTTGCTCCAGAATTTTGTTGTTGGCCGTAGTGACATTTATCAGAGTGTCAAGTTGCTGGCCAGAAAATTCCATCACCTCATCCAGATGTTATAGTTGATGAGTGTGAGCATTTTGAGTTTCCACCAGAGGTTTGAGATTGTTATCAATCTTGTCAGCATGGAACTCAAGGTTGGTTTGGACATGGTAGGGGATGAGCTACTGTAAGTTGCAAAGCAAGTTTCCTTGTGTCTCCATGACCTCATCTTGAATTTTGATGTGACTGACGAGGGCTTCAATTTTGTGATTGAAGGAGGTTGCTCAACTCCGTAAGCAGCTTTCAGGTTTTGCCTGCTGTGATACTGCTTTTCCATGTCTACAATCAGAGGTTGAATGTCCAGATTGAAGAGTCTTTCTAGATCAATTTCCTCTGGTGCCTTTTCAACATCCTCATCATCTTCATCTTCCTTCTTCTCTATCTCCACCACATCTTCTTCCTTCTTCTCTTCTTCTTTTTCACTTTCTTTTTCTTCCTCATTAAACTCAGGGTCATTGAGGGGTTGGTGGGGGGGTGTTGACTTCTTCATTTGCCGGAGGTGTGACTTTCTCTGCTGCTGTTCCCCCTTGATCAATGCTAGGGGAGTTGACATGTTCAGCGAAGTGATTTTTATCAGCTGGCTCACTCTACCGTTTGTCAACTTTGCTGATGCTTCTGAGAATCACTTCCTGGATTGTCAGATCATCATCAGAAATCTCCATCTTTTCTTGATCATGTTTAAGATGACTACTGTCTATCTGTGCTTCCTTTGTTTCAGCTTTTTCATCCTCAGATGTCTCTTCTTCTTCGTCATCCATCTCTTCTTCTTCAGATGGAGTAAGTTGATACCCCTCCTCACCTTCCTCCAGATATGTCACTTCTTCTTTTTTCTCTTCCTCCATTGCTATATCATCACTGATCACCACTGGATTGTCTGGATTGCTGGTACTTACCACTGAGGTGTCTCCTTGTGCTTTTTGTGATCTGGTTCATCTTCCCATCCCTAATCTACCGCCTTCGTGTGCTTTCCTTTTTTGTCTGGTAGTGGGTTTGGGTTTCATAGATGCCTTGATGTAGGTAAACATCACCTTTGACCTGTGTGGAAGCTGCAGATTTATGGGTTTCACTTTTAATGAATCAAATAGGTGTTGAAGAGGGAACCCATATGATTTCCTTTCTCAGAATTCACCGTTCTTCTGCAACCCCTTACTTGGTGCCGTAATCAATAGATCTTTTTCCTTTTGAATCTGCTCTTTCAATCTATTGAAGACAAAGGTTGCCTAGTCAAAGTGAATGCCTTGATAGATTATTGGCATTAGCATAACTTGTACCTCTGTCAAATTTTCCATCGACCTTTTCTTGTCTTCGATGTTCTTGGTAATGACAGGTGCGAACTCAGCAAATGAAAGTTTGTGTACTGATCTTGGGAGATTGTAGGTTTTGCTGTTCTTTTTGGGGCTTTTGGCTATCTCCTCCCAGAAGGTCATGATGTTAACCTGCACAAACTTCACGTTTTCCGGGCCAATCATGGGTAGATGTAAGAATCTGTTAAGTAGACCAGGTGTCATGACCACTTCTTTGCCAAAGATTGAACTTTTTATAAAGTCGATATCAGTCTTCTTTGTGCTTGGCACAAACTTTGCATTTTTCCAAAATGAAATCAGGTTCTCATAGCATATTCCAGTTATTGGGGGGTTCAGGAAGGTCATTAACCCCAGATTTGTACATCCATCAACTAGCCGTCGAGCTTGTACCTCATTATCACAAAAGTATAGATAGGGTTCAGGCTTAAAGAACGATCCAGTGATGATCGATTTTTCATAAAATCGTTCTGTGGCAGAGATTGTGGATGATGAGGCCATTTCTTGGAATTTGAGAGAAGGCTTTGATTATGCATTAAAAAATAGGTTTTATAATTTTGCAAGGATGTGTAAAGAATTCTGAAAAACCTCTAAGTGTTGTTTATATAGGATGATTTGGGTAATGTGAACATGGTTGAATATGGAAGGATTTTATGAGATAATGGCGCGATTTTATGTACATAAATCACGATATTCAAGTGTAGTAGGGGGTGGATTGAGGTAAGTAATGATAGATCCTGGGAATCGAGGCATTTATAATTTGAAGAATAATATGGTTACCTCCACGGTTGTAAATTGATCTCCACGTGTGTAATCTTCCTCAGTATAATCCTCTATAACTTTCTTATTCTCCACATGTATAAAAATTGATTTGCTTCACACTTTAATTTGCCGATGACTCCAATCTTCATTTCATTGAAGTTCCTTGGCCGGTCACTTCGCCGGTGGAGAGCCTTTTTCATTGAGCCGCTGTACTTAACTGTTCCTAACAATCAGTGAAGTTAACTTCGCTGAGTACCAGTGCTTCACCTGCTACATCTCCAGTGAAGGCAAAGGTTTAATCAGCTGGTGAAGTCACTTAGCTGAATACTCCAGTTAGCCGCTCTTTGGTACTTAGTCAATTTCAATCATTCCCAACTCAGTTCTCAACATGCTAAACCTTTCATGACAGAGTGGTTTAGTGAAAATGTCAGCCAATTGATCTTCAGTGGGCACATATCATAGAATAACATCTCCTTTTTCAACATGATCTCTGATGAAATGATGTCTTACATCAATATGCTTTGTTCTTGAGTGCAACACTGGATTTTCAGTAATGGATATTGCACTTGTAAAAGTCCATTCAGAAATGCACTCTTGACATCCATTTGATAGACTTTGAAGTCTTTGGGTGTAGCAAAGGCTAGAAAGAGTCTGATTGCTTCCAATCTTGCTACTGGTGAAAATGTCTCGTCATAATCTATTCCTTCTGCTTGAGAGTAACCTTTTGCAACTAGCCTTGCTTTATTTCTGAAAACTGTTCCTTGCTCATTCATCTGGTTTCTGAATGCCCATTTTGTTCCAATGATGTTGGCTATGTCTGGTCGGTCAACAAGTTCCCAGACTTCATTTCTTTCAAATTCATTTAGTTCCTCTTGCATGGCTGTAATCCAGTATGTATCTTGAATTGCATCATATATTGTCTTGGGTTCCACTTGTGATAGAACACATGTTAGCATATGCTCCAGTTGTCTTCTGGTTCTAACTATTGTGTGAATGTCTCCAATGACTTGATCTTCAGGATGATCTCTTAGCCAATTGAGGTCAAGTTGAAGTTGTTCTTCACTTGGTGCTCTACACCTTCAGGTTGTGCATGAGCTTCAAGTTCTGGTGTTTTTTCGTTGTATTGACTTGTGGTTCATCTTGATTTCCAAAATTGTGATTCAGAATGGTAGCTGGTACGGTTGTATTCATATACACTTCCTTTGTGCTGCTTCTTCTTCTTGATCTGGAAGACTTTCACCATTTGTGTTTGGTTCATCAAAGACTACATGTATTGATTCTTCAATCACCAATGTTATTTTGTTGAGTACTCTGAATGCTTTGCTGGTGTTCGAGTATCCCATAAAGATTGCTTCATCAGCTTTTTCATAAAATGTGTGTAACTGATTCCTGTTCAAAACAAAACATTTAGATCCAAACATATGTAAATGTGAAATGTTAGGTTTTCTTCCATTCCATATTTCATATGGAGTTGTTTCATGATGTTTGTTGATGATTGATCTGTTTTGTGTATAGCATCCTGTGTTTGCTGCTTCAGCCCAAAACCGCTTTGGTAGGCATGCTTCTGCAATAATTGTTCTGGCTGCTTCTTTGAGAGTTATGTTTCTTCTTTCTGCTACACCATTTTGTTGTGGAGTTCCTGCTACGGATAATTGAAGTAGTACTCCCTTTTCTTCACAATAGGTTTTGATGACTTCATTTAGAAATTCTGTGCCTCTATCTGATACGATCTTGATGATATTTAGTTCTTTCTCATTTTGAATCCTTCTTAGCAAATCTGGCAGCTTCTTGAGTGTCTCTTTCTTCTTGTTCATGAATATGGTCCAGGTGTACTTGGAGAAATCATCAACCACTACTAGAGTTTATTTCTTACCACTTACACTTACTGGTGTGACAGGTCCAAACAGGTCCCTATGTAGAAGATGTAGAATTCTTGTTGTTGATTGATAGGGCTTTGACTTGAAGGAGCTTTTGATTTGCTTTCCTTTCTGGCATGCATCACAGAGGCTTTCTTTCTTGAATGTGATCTCTGGCAGGCCTTCAACTAACTTGTTCTTTGATAATGTATTGATGGTCTTGAAATTTAGGTGATTTAATCTTCTGTGCCAAATCCAGCTGGTTGATTGTTTATTTTTGACAAACAAACATGTTTCTGCCTTAGCTGTTCTCCAATCCACCACATACATGTTATCTTCTCTTCTTCCTGCAAGAACCACTGTGTTGGTTTGACTGTGAATCACCTTGCATCCTTCCTCGTTGAAGTGTACATTGTAGCCTTTGTCATAGAATTGACTGATGCTTAACTGATTGAAATTTAGTCCATTAACATATGCCACATTTTGAATCTTCAAATTGTTCTTGAGCATTGTGCCTTCCCCCTTAATTTTTCCAGGGTTTTCTTTGCCTCCAAAGGTGACTTTGGGTCCATCAAAACCTTTAAAGTCAGTGAGCCATCCCTTGTTCCCTGTCATGTGTCTGGAACATCCATTGTCTATGTACCAGAAATCCTACAAAACAAATAAATTTTGTTTAGGTACCCAACACTGTTTGGGTCCATACCTGTTAGAAGTCATGCCTCTTACTCCTAATGTGTATCCAAAGGATCTTCTTTTTGGATAGTTGAAATCATCAACTTTATATGTATAAGGCATGGCAGAATACCTTCCAATGTTTCTACTAGAGGTATTCTGATACATTTCTCTACTTTTTGGTTCATTTGCATCCCTTTTTACTTTCCAATATGCAGTGGGACACCTGTGTTCATGTTGCTTCATATGTCTAGGAATATGCCTTGGTTGGATTTTCTTAAACACATGATGAATGGCATGAAATGGTTTCTTCTTGTATTTTAGAGGTGCCACATTCCAATCATCCTCCGAAGGATAAAGTCTTCATTTACCTTTCAGAAAGTCTTTGCTTTTGGTTGACTGGATTGATGGTTTAGTCTGTTGTTTCACCGCACATGGTTTTGACTTCACCGGCACGGGATGAGTGGTTGAAGCTATGGACTGTCCTTTTCTGAACTTTGGTCCATTATTGGTCCTAGATTCAGAATTGTGTTGTCCATTGTTTCTATTCTCATCCTGACTATTGTAGCCAAGACCAGATTTGGATCCAAACCTTTTAGAGGGTTTGTAAGCTGGTGGATTTAAAGATGCAGTGGTGGTCTTAACCTGTAGGGGGATTTTCTCAACCGGTCTATCAACACCAGATGTATGATCATCTGCTGCTTGTTGATCATTTGAGTGAGTCTCCTTACTAGTTAGTTCAGCTTTTGCTTTATCCAGTTCTTTCTTTAGTCTTTTATTTTCCTTTCTTAGATTCTCACACTCCTGCTCTAGAATTTCATGATTCAACTCAATTTGTTCAAATTTACTCATGAGATTTTGGATTAGGATTGCAGAGTCTAAGGGAAGAATAGAAGATTGTGCAGTGTTAGATGTGGGTGCACTAGATGATGAGCATGAACTAGATATTACCTCAGTTTCATTTGACTCTTTAGCCATAAGACATAGATAGGCTTTTTCATTGTCTGTGTTGTCATCCTCATCATCAGAATAATTTTCAGATGATTCTTTATTCTTTCACTGCTTGATTCAGCTTTGAATGCCTTCTTGCTTTTTTCTCTTTTCAGTTGTCTTGTACTTCTTCTTATCCTCAAGTTTGTCTTTTTCTTCAGGTCAATCAGCCTTGAAGTGCCCTTTCTTATTAAAGTTGAAGCATCTGTATTCATCATCTTTTCTCTTGGTGTCTTTGCTTGTGCTTGACTTTTTGTTTGATGATGATCCTCCTTTGAATATCTTCTTTTTGCTAAACCTGTCAAAACGTTTTACTAATAAAGCTACATGTTCCTTCGGCTCTTGTGTCTCTTCACTGTTTGCATCAGCTGTTTTACATTGCTGGGGTGCAACCAGGGCACTGGCCTTATATGCCTCTACTGGTACAATGTCTTCGCCGTTCAACTCAAATTCATGAGCCTTTAGTTGGGACATCAGAGTCAGGGTGTCAGTGTTTGCAAGATTTGTTGTCCCTCTAATTACAGATGTGATGATGTTCCATCTTTAAGGTAAGCCTCTTAAGATCTTCAAGCACACTTCTTTATGAGGATATGTGTGTCCAAGCTATTGCAGTTCACTGATGATACTTGAGAATCTGTTGTCCATTTGATCAATGGATTCACCAGCCTTCATTTTGATGTTCTCAAATTTCTGTTTTGCAACAGATAATTTGTTTTCTTTAACTGCTTCAGATCCTTCATTTATCAATGCCACCTTGTCCCACATCTCCTTTTCTATTTCACAATCTTTGATTCTCACGAACATGTTGCTATCCAGGGTCTTCAAAATTATATCTTTTGCAACAAAGTCTAGATTTGCTCTTCTCCTGTAATCCTTGGTCCAATCTTTCTTGGGTTTGTCCACATCTTTTCCTTGATCTGCTCCTGTGGCTACCACAGTCATGATCATGATTGGGCCATCATTAATTACATCCAGCATCTCCACATGAGTTGCTGCAAGATGAGATAACATTCTTATTTTATATTCATTGTTGAGAGAAAAACACGTCAACTAACTGTTGAGCGAAAAATCTACCCTTCAAAATTTAAATTTATAAAAGACTCGAAAACAACCGTGGGTAAACTAACTCTCTAACCAGCAGAGTACCGGATCAATTGCTAGGATAGCTACAGGAGTACGAGGTCGATCCCAAGAGATAAGTGGTTTGTAAATACCAAAGTGAACAAAGACAAAAATAATAATTAAAACAACTAAGACGCACCATTGTTCCACCATCCCACCGAAATTAACAAGAAAGACACATTCATTTGTAAGTCTTGGATTAATAATCTGCTAAAGAGGCGGTACTTTCTCTTTCGGATTTAGCGCCCGTTGATTAGTTTACCACAGGGTACAACTAAAGATTTTACGAAACAAAGATTTGGATATAAAATCCTAATCTAATAATATTATCCCTCAACTTTCGTATGTTCGGAAAATATCATCATTCTCCTTCACGGTAATCGACGAATTTATCAACTATCGTATCTAAATTCGAATAGCATGCAACACTACATTACACTTTAAACAAGTCTAAACATGAAGGAAGAACAAGAAATCTTATGAATGAATGCATAAATCCTTATTTAATCTGGTGAGGGTGGCTTCACAAGGGTGATCCTAGCACCGAGCCTTAACCACTCATGACAACGAAAATAACAACGAAATATAAATACATATATAGATACATATTTATATATATAAGTATATAGATATAGATATATATATGCATATATATATATATATAGATATATATAACAAGAAAGAAAAGAAACAAAACAAAATAACGAAAAACGAAATGAAAACGATATTATAACAACATATATATTATATATATAAAAGATACATAAAAATATATATATATATATATATATAACGATAACTAGTCGAGTTATTAATTCGACATTACAACGATATATATATACATATCTAGGCCCCGAAACATAAAATAAATAGAAGAAAAGGAATGGGGAGAAGAATGGGGTGGCCAAAGTTGGCCAAGAAAGGGGCAAGGATCATCAATGAGTGAGAGGAGTATTTATAGACCACAAGGCCGGCGCGTGCCGGAGCTTCACCGGCACGTGCCGGCTACACGGTGCATTTTTAATCATTAGGATCTTGTGGGCCCAATTTCGAGATTTTCCCGCAATATTCGGCCTTCTCCGGCGCGTGCCGGCCATGCAACATTTCCGATGTTCGTAAAAACCTATCTCGAGCTGTAGACCTCGATTGACATGATTTAATACTCTTTGGAAAGCTCTTCGAAGATCTACAACTTTCATCCAGGACTTTTTCTCTGAAAATGCCTCTAAGCTAGGTCAAATGTCTGTTGAAGTTGAATTACGGTAGAAACAAGTAACAAAAGTTGATCTCGTCCAAAGTTGTTAGATTATTGCATAATCTTTTATCCCACAAAAACTTATGATTTATGCTTCAAAACATGTCGTTACTCGGGATCTTGGTCATCTTATAATTTCGCAATAAAGCACCAAAAATACCCACGTAAATCCGACACGACAATCCGGTTACTAAACCGGTACAAAAAACTAATAAAAACACGATATTTTACATAATACTTACTACTAACCTACTTAGATAAATCTAAGGAGTTTATGACTCGAAATGATACAATGATGCTCAAAATCCGAACCTTATCGTCTTTTAATCACTTTTTAGATCGAAAATATGTATCTACGAGATATCAAAACATTGCAAAGTGTAATCATTTTCATAAAGATAAGAGATCAACAATAAGGACACATAATTCAACCAACTTTACAAATAAATCATTTAAAACCCCACTTGCTTAATAAATCGATTAAACGCTCATTTTCTATGCAAATTATATAAATGTGGAGGAAATCATTATAAAATATATCATTAGAAATCGTATAAAATCACCCTTAACAACTCCCCCACACTTAGCTTTTGCTCGTCCCGAGCAAAACAAAACAAGAATCAAGGCTCGAGAAAAGATAAACACCTCGAGATATAACATATATTCAATAAATCGAGGTTCACCCGGTGTGTGTGCATAGCCATAGAAAACTTCCACTAAGTCCAAACTCGAAAATTTCAAGCAACTAGCAAATACCCCCTTCAAATTAGTAACAAATGATACTTATAAGTGTACCCTACAAAACGTGACATATCCTGAAAAGAATGATAGAATATATCTAGGGCCTTTCTGATATACTCAGAGGATAATCCCTACAACATATCTATCACATTATACTGGGGATAAGGTATACGATAACTAAGTCCTTAACTTATTCATAATAATAAATTTTTTTGATTTTTATTTCACTTTTTTTTCACTTTTTTTTCATTTTTTTTTTCAACACACATCAGAATGAGCTTTTGCCCGTCATACTAGAATAGGACATTTCGAGATAATCCCCTATCTACTCAAATCATAAGGCAGCTTTTTCTGACTGTCGTGAGCTTTTGGTCATCATAGTGGTATAGGACATTTCGAGATAATGCCCTACCGCACTCAAATCATCGACCAGCTTTCGACACACACAATTGATTACTTTTTTCGAGATTTCTGGCAGGCAGTGGTTAACATGCTAAAAGCAATTCAAACCTGCGAGCATAACACCTCAAGCAATGATTTATTTGTTAATTATTGTGCAAGAACATTAGTTATGTTTCACTTATCACATTCAAACGTTCAGATATTCACAATATATCATACTCTGGCTATAAACACAAACTATCATAATTCTCACGATACGTACGTTAGCACTAAGCACATGACTTATAAGATAATCAAAAATCACTAATCAAAAAGGGGTATAGCTTTATAATTTAGCTCATCATTCACTATGGCTCGTGAAAAATATATTGGATGAAACAACTAACTTATCGAACATACGGAATATAGCATCAATGACTATAAAAATAACGAACAAAGATATGCATTGTTTACTCGGGAATAAACAAAAATTTGAAAATTTAGCCCATTTAGCATAGAATCAAAATAATTTAAGCAAATGGTAGATACATATAACCGACTATTCCCTCCCCCACACTTAAATCACAACATGTCCTCAAGTTGTGCAAAATGTAAAAAGAAAAAGAACACTTAGCTGATTGTAATTCGAAGGTGGCAATTTCGGGAAGTGGTCGCGAATCCATCCGAAATGTTTGATGAAAACGAAGAGGCGTGGACCATCCACCGGAAAAGCGGCATCATCCGAAACTCACAATTGCTATCGAAAATATCCCGCACACTTGACAAACACGGAAATATCTCGGGGACACGGGGGAATATAACATATCGTGCGAAAAAGCGATACAAGCACATGAAACAAGCGCTCGGATGGAAAAATCACCATACGGGGAAAACATAGGACATCTAAGCATATACGTATCATAGAGAGTATCACATGAGCACATATCATTATCAAATCATAAATTCATATTAGATTACACTTCACGTTTCACAAATCGAGTAAAAAAACTTTTTGCACATTCTTAACCCAACGGTCATCGAAACACGGCAAAAATAAAAACTCTCGATTTATTTAACGCTACTTTTATTGAAAAATAAATTTGAAACAGACTAGATCATAAAATGAAATGTAAGAAAAAGTATTGAGTCTTTTATACCCAGATCCTCAAGGGTTTAACAACCTAAGTCCAAGAAATGAAGCATTTGAATTTTTCTCTGTATTCTACCTCAGGATTTTCGGATAACTACCTAATCGTTCCCGTTTAAACGATATTCAAACATTCATCTCGAGACTTAGTTGTACTTAGTGTTAATTTTCCACACAGATTCTACATTTCATTAAGACTAATCTTATCCAAATTATAATTATTATAAATAGCTAGATATCTAGGATGCCCCTAGTGGCGCTTTTGTTTAATGTCGTTTGCTCGACTCACCAAGAGAAACAAAACATAAAAAGAAAAGATATCTAGGTAACCGTCCTAGTAGGGCTTAATTATAGTCGGGAGCTCGACTAACAAAAACGATAAAATAAAATCGAAAACAACAAGAAAATAATAATTTTTTTTTCTCTCTGTAATTACCGACGCCACTCGGTATTTACCGAGTGTTTTTTTTTCTTTTTTTTTCGAAAATTGAAAACAAAAAAAAAAAACGAAAAAACACACACACACGATGATATCACAAATAGCACACTTATCCCCGGCAACGGCGCCAAAATTTCGTTGAGAGAAAAACACGTCAACTAACCGTTGAGCGAAAAATCTACCCTTCAAAATTTAAATTTATAAAAGACTCGAAAACAACCGTGGGTAAACTAACTCTCTAACCAAAGCAGAGTACCGGATCAATTGCTAGGATAGCTACGGGAGTACGAGGTCGATCCCAAGAGATAAGTGGTTTGTAAATACCAAAGTGAACAAAGACAAAAATAATAATTAAAACAACTAAGACGCACCATTGTTCCACCATCCCACCGAAATTAACAAGAAAGACACATTCATTTGTAAGTCTTGGATTAATAATCTGCTAAAGAGGCGGTACTTTCTCTTTCGGATTTAGCGCCCGTTGATTAGTTTACCACATGGTACAACTAAAGATTTTACGAAACAAAGATTTGGATATAAAATCCTAATCTAATAATATTATCCCTCAACTTTCGTATGTTCGGAAAATATCATCATTCTCCTTCACGGTAATCGACGAATTTATCAACTATCGTATCTAAATTCGAATAGCATGCAACACTACATTACACTTTAAACAAGTCTAAACATGAAGGAAGAACAAGAAATCTTACGAATGAATGCATAAATCCTTATTTAATCTGGTGAGGGTGGCTTCACAAGGGTGATCCTAGCACCGAGCCTTAACCACTCATGACAACGAAAATAACAACGAAATATAAATACATATATAGATACATATTTATATATATAAGTATATAGATATAGATATATATATGCATATATATATATAGATATATATAACAAGAAAGAAAAGAAACAAAACAAAATAACGAAAAACAGAAATGAAAACGATATTATAACAACATATATATTATATATATAAAAGATACATAAATAGATATATATATATATATATATATATATAACGATAACTAGTCGAGTTATTAATTCGACATTACAACGATATATATATACATATCTAGGCCCCGAAACATAAAATAAATAGAAGAAAAGGAATGGGGAGAAGAATGGGGTGGCCAAAGTTGGCCAAGAAAGGGGCAAGGATCATCAATGAGCTGAGAGGAGTATTTATAGACCACAAGGCCGGCGCGTGCCGGAGCTTCACCGGCACGTGCCGGCTACACAGTGCATTTTTAATCATTAGGATCTTGTGGGCCCAATTTCAGAGATTTTCCTGCAATATTCGGCCTTCTCCGGCGCGTGCCGGCCATGCAACATTTCCGATGTTCGTAAAAACCTATCTCGAGCTGTAGACCTCAGATTGACATGATTTAATACTCGTTGGAAAGCTCTTCTGAAGATCTACAACTTTCATCCAGGACTTTTTCTCTGAAAATGCCTCTAAGCTAGGTCAAATGTCTGTTGAAGTTGAATTACGGTAGAAACAGTAACAACAGTTGATCTGTCCAAAGTTGTTAGATTATTGCATAATCTTTTATCCCACAAAAACTTATGATTTATGCTTCAAAACATGTCGTTACTCGGGATCTTGGTCATCTTATAATTCTGCAATAAAGCACCAAAAATACCCACGTAAATCCGACACGACAATCCGGTTACTAAACCGGTACAAAAAACTAATAAAAACACGATATTTTACATAATACTTACTACTAACCTACTTAGATAAATCTAAGGAGTTTATGACTCGAAATGATACAATGATGCTCAAAATCCGAACCTTATCGTCTTTTAATCACTTTTTAGATCGAAAATATGTATCTACGAGATATCAAAACATTGCAAAGTGTAATCATTTTCATAAAGATAAGAGATCAACAATAAGGACACATAATTCAACCAACTTTACAAATAAATCATTTAAAACCCCACTTGCTTAATAAATCGATTAAACGCTCATTTTCTATGCAAATTATATAAATGTGGAGGAAATCATTATAAAATATATCATTAGAAATCGTATAAAATCACCCTTAACATTCATCAAAATTATTAACATTGAAAACATGTACTTTTGACATAAAGTTTGAGGAATCCATAAGTACAAATAAGAGATATGTATGTATATGTGTAGAAAGCACAATTTTGAAAAGTACTTTGAAAATATGTGATCTCCTTGTTACCAAAAATTAGATCTGAACAGGTTCTGATACTAGGAACACTGCTCTGATACCAATTGTTGGTCCCAGAGAAGGGTAAAACTATAGTCATAAGAGGGGGGGGGGGGGGGTGAATGACTATAGTGGAGTTTCAAAAAATTTCTTGTGTTTAAAAGCTTTTGGGCAGCGGATAAGTCCCTTCTTACTAAATTGTTTCAAAGTAGTGTAGGCAATCACAGATATAAGATATAATATAAGAAATTAAATGAATGCAGTAAGGTAAATTGCGGAAAGTAAATTGACACAAGGCTTATAGTGGTTCAGGGTGGTGTAATCCCTTAATCCACTCTTCTCCTGTGATGATTGGAGTAATTCACTATTGTTTTCACATATACAATAGCCTTATTGTCTTTGACTACTCAAGCTTCACAATCTACAAGACTATCACTCCTTGATTGCAACAACTTCAGTGACTCAATCTCTTTCACTGCTCCATGAGATAAAATCCTTTAGCAGCTATCACAAACAGAACTCCTTCTCAGATGGATCTGATTCAGTTGCTTGATTTATGTGAATTGGATTCACAAACTTGTTGATCAATCTCAATGCTTGATGTTGAAATGTGGCTCTCAGTTTTGAGTTGATCACTAGATAATTCTTTTTCGCACAGATAGAAGGCTTTTCTCAGTTTTTGCTCAGATTTTTTATCGTTCTTCTTCTTTTTTTCTGTTTCTGTCAGTGCCTTCAATTTATAGCCTTGATTATCCTTGATTTGAATTTCCGTCCGTTGGCTATATTAATGAAGGGAATAATTCTTGATTTTATTCTTCATTCCCCCTTAATTATATTCTCCTTGATTTCAGTGATCGGATTTTTCTTCAAACATTTATCAGAAAATCCGTTCTTGATTGATCCTCTATTGATTGTGCATTTAATGCTTGATCCTCTGTATCTTTGTCATATTTCGAAATCTGATTACGTAAAGTTTACTTAGCCGTTCTTTGAACGGTCAAGTGATCCTTCTGACTTTCCCGCTCAGATCTTCCCTTACTATTTTATCTTCACTCAGCCGAAAGTCAGTTTACTTTGCCGATTCACTGTTTCCTTCATTCTTTCAGTTTAAGGAGAACCCTTGTACTTCACTGATCCTTGATTTGTGTGAGATCAGTGTACACAATATTTAAACACTAAGTATCATTACTTGAAACATAACTTTGAATTATCCAAGGTCATCACAAACTTCCTTGGTTATAAGTCAGACCACAATGTCTTCATTGCTTCTCTGCTGGTACTTGGCTGGCTTCACTCTGCCGGAAATCTGTTTTTACTTTGCTGTCCTACCAACTAGTACAATACTTGTCTGACTCAACTTATACAACACGTCAGACTCTAAGTAAAGACTTATACAGATAATTCTAACTTATTTTAGGGTTGCTATAACAGCTAGTATGACCATCATCAAAACATAACAAAATGTTCCTAACAAGGTTAAAGACTCAACAGCCTGCTGATCAGTTTAATGTAGTGTAATATAGAAAATAGTTATTCTGTTGTAGTCTATTATAACCGTTTGTAACTCACTTCTAACTGATTCATAAGGAGTATGAAGCTATAAATACCCCATGATCAGCTACATTGTAAACTTAACTTGTAACTTTTACTGCATCAATATAATTCTGCATTTTATATTATGTTGGTAATTCTACAAACTACATCAACGTGGGCCGATCAGTTGGATTCGAACAAGGGCTTATCACCGTCATTATAATGTTGGGAGACAACATATGACTCGAGTTTTAGTCGTGGGAGTATTTATGAAAATTAATTCACTTAATTAATTTTAATTACGGTCTCATCAACTATATCAATCTCTATAGACATACATCCTACACATTTATCTAGATCGTGCCTAGTCATGCATGTATCGTATCACATAAAATAAATACAAGCACAAGATAAATAAATGCATAAAGTAACCGGTATGATCATGGACTTTTCCTAGGTGCGGTTTTGAATACAAACTGACGAAACCACGGGTCACAATCTAAGGGTAGCTGCAACCGTCAATAGGATCTTTAATGCGTCATCTCCAATGGAATCTTTATTCTTCTTTCTTTGGTCTCCGTGTTCTGCTCCATTCTTGTTACATAAAATTCTATCTAATAAAATAAATACACACGCCACACACGGGGGGAGCTTACGGGAATGAGATAAATGCAAAAAATAAACTATGTCACTTTCTTCATATCGGCCTAGGACAATATTTAAACCAACGAAAAATAAATCATTCACATCTATCCTATTGGTCGAGTCAATGATCAATCGTGGTCCATATAATTATATTATATCTTACGTATCTAATCCATACAATAAAATCTTATGAAAAAGATAAATACTAAAATTACTAACCCGCGTCTTAATTAATCGATTAACGTTTAATCAATTAAATAATTTTATCCAATCAATTAACTAATTAACATTTAATTAATTAAATGATTTTAATCACAATAAAATTACCGGTTAATTTTAAACGATTTCAATTTTCATTTTTAATTAATTAGAACTATTCCAAAAATAAATCAAAATAAAAATAAGTCTCTTTTGTTTCTTTACTTTTGATTCCTAATCAAAAGGGATGGCTTTGGTTTCTAAAACCAAAAGGCACCCACATTGGCCCCTTTGAAAATATTTTTTTTTAAAAAGGGCCTAGACCTAGGCCATTTTCAAAATTTTCTTTTGAAAAGAGCCGAGGTATATTCCAATTTTTTTTTCGGAAATGCCTAGGTTAATCATAGGCCCAATTAAGAATCATAAACAAACCCAATACTATAGTGCCATGTGGCATCCCAATACCCAAACTATTTGAACTATTGGTTAGCCACATGAGAGCAATTAAACAAAAAGATATCTATGTACCATCAAAATTCACAAAACAACAAACAAAATTTTTCGGGGTTTAGCAAGAGCCACTAGCCGACACCGGCGAGTTAATAGTTGGGCGCCGCCGCCAGTCGGCCGAGTATCCCCACCGCCGATTAAATTTGTTTTTTTGTTCTTTCATCGTTCTGCGAATTTAAATAATTCATCTATTAATTAATTACTACTCAAATTAACTAATGCTTATTGCTTAAGCTCGAAGCTCTCTCTTTTACCACTGTTAGGAAATCTGCGCAGGAAAGCAGTGGAATTTAAAATTTATTTCCTATTAACCCAAGATCAACTTCGTTTAAGCAACAAGCATAAAAGTAGTAGACAAGAGAATACCTTGGTTGATCCAATTGGATCGACGCTTTGTCTACGGTTATAGTTTCTGCATGAAGCCGGCCAATTGTTTGGCCTATACCAGTGATCCACACGAACAGCCCGCCGGAATCCCATCATGGATTGCTACCAGAAAAACTCGGTTGCTAGACCGATATTTTATCTCTCTTAAAATATCTCTCTAGGAAGCTCTTATTTTTCTGGTAAATTAGAACTCTTCTAATTGTGATTAACAAAAAAGCTAGCCAACCCCTTTCTTTTATAGGAGAAAGTGGCGCCCCAACTGTTTCCCAATCTGATTGGGAGAAGCTTCCTAGTAGATTAATGAGAAAGAAAACATTTTCCTAATAAAATATGGAAAATATCTTTGATTGAATTATCTCATTTAATTTAATATCTCATATTGAATATTTCCAAGATATTGTCAATATGTAATATTGACTATCTTTATCTTATTACCATAAATCAATTTTTCATAAAACTATTAATATCTAATATTAATATATGATAATATTATTAATTAAATTGCACAATCCAAGTGTATCTTATACAATTAGGTCCCGCGCCCCAAATAGCCAAAAATGGCTTCCAGGATATTCATAATTAATATAATGCTATGATTAATTAATTTGCAAAATACATGTGTATCAATATACACACACATGTGCCACATACATATACATTATATGTATATTTAATTAATCAACATAATCAATATTTTGTATTTAATTTATTCATAATAAAGAAATACCACGATATTAATTTATCACTATAACACTTTATAGTCGAGATAAAACTTTTCTTATTTGGTTATCAATATAACCGCATTTTAATCCACCTAGATGTTCTTATGTGTGTGACCCAATATGCTTCCAAATATGTTGGATGTAGACACAAAGTGCTAATTATGAAAATGCCCTTCAGGCCTAGTGATCATGGATAGTGTCTAGCAACACGTCCACAACCCTCAGTCATCGGAAGAGTCAAATGCATTGACTAATACCTTTCATGTGAAACGGTTACCGTGTAAATATAATCCTATTGTTGTTACAATATCCATATACGGTCGTACGTCGAGTGTCAAACATCAATGACCGTATCTTATAACCTGCATATCCTACTCTCTCTCGAAGTAACATATTAATTTCGCTTTGCAAAGACTCATGAGAATAAGACATTCCTTATAAGAAGGCCCATTCGGATATTTACTTTTATTCATAAGCTACGCGATTTCCGGATGAGCAACATGAATCCTACACATGCTTCAGTATCACACCCAATCACTACCGCATGATCGCCCCATGGTTAGGGGGAAACCTCAATAGTGTCAAATATGACAATCCACACCGTGATATCCTGAAGACTCCAGTCTTAGGATAATTATACAAACGCCACATAGCATGACACTTAACAAAGTAAGTGGGTCAGTCTAACATATGCATTCTCTAATACACGTCCAAGTACAGTTCAAGTGTCTCAACACTTTGATAGACGAGATCTATCCCTATCTTCAATAAGATATAAGACATCTAATAGTGCTAGTCTAATCGTACTATTAATATTCTGTGTAATAGCATATTTTACTAGAGACATTTAAGTATCAAACCTTTTAAAGTGAGTCGAGATCTCATCAACCATAATCACTATTATGATTTCTCTTTCACAGTTTGACACTAGGGACGTTATCATATATACAATCACAAATTGGTTCATATAGATAAACATAATATATAATAACATAAATGTTATTTATCATGTATAAACATAAAGAAATAGTAGAAATGATCCGACCCGGTCGGATCCGGTCCAACCCGATTGGGTTTAGGACACTATTTAAACATAATCATATTGTAATTTGAATGGAGGTCGACCACTAGGAAAGTTATCATTTCAGTTCTGCAAGGCTCATAGTCACCCAACTGGATTTCGAGATTGATGACCCATTTGTCCAGCACTGTGTTATTGGTGAAACCCTCGAGGGTGCCGTAGTGTGGCTTGAGGCGCGAGTCACGGTAGCCGAGCTGCTTGAAGCATACATAGTATAATATGTATGTGTCGACTAAGACCCGATGTATCCACGCGTCTTTGACTGCTACCAAGATGACGATAGGCATTTTGAGAGCGTCGGGCCGATCTTCCAGTTCGCTACAGGTGAACGCAATTGGTTGTTCGGACCCGTGGAGGACGATTGGCTTTTCGGTCGGGAAGTTGATCTGGCTCTTTAACTTATTGTTGCTCGGTAGGGTTTCTGTGATGACGTGAATCACCCTTCTATTTTGGCGAGCTGGGGGGTTGTCTCTGTTAGCACTGTCCCTGTTTTGCTTAAACCTGTCTAGTGCCCTGCAGGCCACGAATTTCTCAATTTCTCTCCGGAGGGTGTGACAAGAGTCTGTTGCATGACCATGGTCTTTGTGATAGTCGCAATACTGAGTCATGTCTCGAATACCCCACTGATCTGGCTTGATTGGTCGGGGAACACCACAAAAAGTTTTTTTTGTGACAAAATGTAAGTGACAAATTGCGGATTTGTCACAAGTGAGTAACTTCTTGTGACAACACCTTCGTTTGTCACAAAAAATGAATTCATTAGTGACAAAAGATGATGTTATCACAAGAGGTGTGATGCTTTGTTACAAAAAAGTATGATTTCAATTGCACACCGGGAGATGTAATTTTGGACGAGGCTTTAGTGACAAACCATCTCTATCACCAAATTCTTAACAATTTATGTGACAAAAATATTTTGTCACCACAAAATACAATACACCATTAAAAAAACTATTGTGTGATGGGAGGTCACAAATTGTGTTTTACTAGTATATTATTTGACAAAACTTAGATGCAAGACTTTGGTGGAGATGAGTGTAATCGAGCCGAGTCAATAATCTATAAGGCTCGAAGTCGATTAGACTAAAAAAGTTAAGGCTAAAAATTCTGCTCGAGCCAATCAACGCATTATCGAATTCGACTCGATTCATATGCTTTGATTATTTTTGTATAGTAATTTAATACTTATAACATATGATAAGCTCGACTCGCCTAATAATTTATTATTTATGTAAAACATTTTTTGATGATAATCACATATATATATATATATATATATATATATATATATATATATATATATATATATATATATATATATATATTTATATATTCCCGTACACCCCTTTTGTGAAAACATTTTTTATCATTGAATCTTGTTTATGTGACAAGCATACTTTGTCAAAAACAATTTTTTTAGCACAAGTAGATTTGATATATTCTATTGTTTTTAAAGGAAACAAGTAGTACTATATACTTTCATATATCGCTCAAACTTCGAAAGTAATCGGTTGTCTCAAAATAGCTCAACACCTATCTCCACTCCTCATCGTTCTCCGATCATCGCCACGGAACTCTCCGATCATCGCTCCGAGCTGATCATCTCCGCTCACTGATCATCACCACATCTCCGCTCATCGCTGTTGTGTTCTCAACAAATCTTCAAGGATGGTAGAATCGAATCGCTGGATCAAATTTACTTGCTTTCTCTTCTAATCGAAGAGTTTCGAATCATAGATATGCTTGTTTGGCCGATTTTGTAGGACTCGTATTGGTCAATTAAAACACTAATTCCAGGCTTTTGAGGTCGTCAGTGACGGAAATGCTAACATCGTCGTCGACGAAAATGAGCTCCTCACCGGGAGTGGTATTGGAAAGACATGTACACCCCGTAAGTTAGTTCCTTGGATATTTATGTGTCGATTTATTTAATTCTTCTCAGTATCTGTTTTGATATCTGACAGCCTTTATACGTTGATGAGTACATCATTGATACCAGTAATCAAAATTGATAGAGTTCAGTACTTGAGTTTTTATGTTTAATTATGTTCTTACATCTAATTTTCATTACAAGGTCATAGTTTAGAAGAACATGTTCGTTCTCATATGATTAAATACTTAATTTTCTGCTGACTTATGCTTCGGAAATGTTTCGATGTGTGAAAAATACATGATAGTGTTTTAGAACTATTAGGGCACTGATAGTTCTAAAACACTATAATGTATTTTTCTCACATCCAAACATTTCTGAAGGAAACGTCAACAAAAAAAGAAGTATTTAATCATACAAGAACGAACATGCTCTTCTAATCTATGACCTTGTAATGAAAATTAGATGTAAGAACATAATCAAACATAAAAACTGAAGTACCAAACTTTATCAATTTTGATTACTGGCATCCATGATGACATCAACGTATAAAGGCTGTTAGATATCAAATCAGATACTGAGAAAAATTAAATAAATCGACACATAAATAACCAAGGAACTAACTTACGGGCTGTACATGTCTTCTCTAATACCAATCCCGGTGAGGAGCTCATTTTCGTCGAAAACAAACTACTTTCTAACTTTCTAGATGATTCCTCTAGAAGAGAGTGATTCTAACAATCTTTCTAGTTACTTCGTTCTTTATTTTTATTTGAAAAGTAGTTCCGGATGATCCAGCTACAGGAGAACTCGTTAGATCTGATCGTAAGATCGCTATCGATACTTGTCAGAAGACCTCTCACATACTAAGATTTTTCGAAATGAAAATGATGAAGAGACGTTGTCACCATTTCTACCACCGACGACCTCAAAAGCCTAACAAAATCAGCCAAACAAGCATATCGATGATTTGAAACTCTTCAATTATAAGAGAAAGCAAGTAAATTTGCTCCAGCGGTTCGTTTCTACCATCCTTTAAGATTTGTTGAGAACACAGCAACGATGAGGGGAGATGTGGTGATGATGAGCGAGCGGAGATGATGAGCGAGCAGCGATGATCAGAGAGCGCGGTGGCGATGATCGGAGAGCACGCTGGCGATGAGGAGCGGAGATAGGTGTTGAGCTATTTTTACAGAACGATTAGGGCACCCGATTACTTTCGATGTTTGAGCGAGATATGAAAGTATATAGTAAATTTTTTTTTTTCAGAAACGAAAGGATTTTATTAAAACTAAGAAATAGATTACAACGCCGGACCAACGCCGGAAAACTGATGACGGTTAAAATATACCTATTTATATCATCAATTCTAACCTTAAATCGGAGTTAATTATATATATTTCATATTAAATCACTTGTTCATATTTATTATTTAATGTTAAGTGATTATTAATATGATTTTTGGTATTTAGCTGTTTTTATTATTAAAGACCAATTTATTGTGCAATAAATGCTGATTTTGTAGATCATGATAAATCGGGAGGATAAATGTCATTCAATCAGTGAATCTCAAAATAATAAGGAAGAAAATCGGAGCATTAATCAAGGGATAAGTTAGAGAAATCAGATCAGCACGGAAGAATGCAGTGGGGAACAAGTTAGACGAGAAACGCATTTAACATGTGCAAAAAGAGGCTCGGTCGACCGAGCCACTACATTCGGTCGACCGAGCCACTTCATTCGGTCGACCGAGGGTTGATATTCGGTCACCCGAAGCTTATCCAGAATAAAACGCGTGTATATCTTCTAGATCCTTCCTAGGTCGGCTATAGCCTCTATATAAGCAGCAGCTACGAAATTGAGACAACAACCAACCTACAAAACACAATATTACAATACTTTTAGTTTATCAATATAGTTCTTTTTATTTTATATTATGTTTCTTCATCACGGAGGCGATGGATTCATCGATTAGAGATTGCATTGAAGGATCGGAGGACCCTCCGTCTACGAGGGTAATGTCTATCCAAATATGTCTTTTTTATTCGTAGATCTATTTTATTTCGTTATGGAGTATTCATTTGTGTATTGATTTCGTGATGTAGTTAATTAACAAACCCATATTCATGTAGATCTAAGTCGTACGAAGGCGTTTTACGAGCAAATTCTGGAGTCACCGGTCTAGATCTACCACGGTCTATATGGTTAGATCTAGCCATCAAGATTCTAGTAATTTTCTGTGAACGACTTTGGCTACGTCGTGCTTTCTGTTTTTCATATACACATGTAATAGATCTAGCCAATTTGTTACATCGTTCTCGTAAATTAATATGATATATTGTGAAAATTGCCATGTTAAATAGGACATAAGTTAGCCGATCGTTTAGGAGGTGTGCCAACCTGTCCACGGTGGTTGCCTAGACGAGGTGACGATTTTAGATCGGCATCCCTAGTTTGGTATAGCATGCTTGTTATATGATGTTCTATCTGTCCAAGGAAGGATTCGTAATTAAGCATAGGGATCTTCTATCCGTTCACGAATTAGATCCAGTTTAGGGGATGGTTCCCGTAGCCAAAATATAATCAATCTTAATGTCTTTTCTGTCCCGGCTTAGATATACATATATGGGGGAGTAATTACTACTAGCGTAATCAATACCGTTTGTTGGAGTCTTATAAAACCATAAAAACAAGTGTTTAGTGTCTTGTGTCGTATTGTTAGTCTTTGTGTTTTCTATCGTGTCAATCTTTATTTCTACGTTACTGTTGGTCGTAGACCGCCCTTTAATCTATTTTGAATTTAATAACGTTGTACTTGTTTAAGCCGAGTCTCTGTGGGATCAACCTCGACTCTATCTAGCTATACTACGATTGAACCTAGTTCTCTTGCTAGTTGGTTATTTAGGTATCGAATTATTTTTATAACTTGACCGTCATCACGTTTTTGGCGCCGTTGCCGGGGACTCGTGTCATTAAATTGAGTATAGCTTATTGAGTATAGCTTATTTTATTAAAAGTAGATTCGTAAATATTGTGAATAAGAGTCAGTATATTAAACAGTGTCGTTAAAAATAATAATAATAAAATATAAATAAATAAAAAGAGTTCGGTCGACCGAACCACAGTTCTCGGTCGACCGAGAATTTATTGTTTTTTTTTTCTGTTTCTGTTCTGTTTTGTTTTACACAGTTTCTGCCTTGTGTTTTTGTATTTCTCGAGTCTGTTTTAGTTTAGTTTTTATTTATTGAGTCTAGGATTAGCCTTTAAAGTTTCTAATAGTTTATTGTTATTTCTGTTTTTGTCTATTTTAGAGTCTCGCCAAAGGCAGTAGCCTTGGCGTATTTTAATTGTTTAATTTTGTTTTTGTCTTGCAAATAATAAATAATAAATAAAAAAAAACAAGCAAGCTACCCGTATTTCCGAGGATCCAATCAAAGAGCAAGTCGAGGAAAAATCTGAAGGAGCACATCAATCTGACTCAGACATGGAAGGATTACTGAATAAAGCCAACCAGGTAAATGAAAATAATTTTAATAATGCAAATTTTGTTAACCAAGTTGTGGCTTCATGGGAAAGGCGTACTTTGCAAAGCTATGCAACGCCTACCATTGAACAATTCATTCCTGCTATCGTAGTGCCTAAAAATACTGCTGAAGTTTATCACCCGAAACCTAATGTCATTCAAATAGTGACAAACTATTCCACTTTTCATGGTATACTGAATGAAGATCCTGGCATTCACGTGATGAATTTCTTAGAGATCGTTAGTACCGTGAAGCCAGAACTGGTTCCTGAGGATAACATTAAGCTGAGACTTTTCCCTTTCACTTTGAAAGATAAAGCTAAGCAATGGCTTTTCTCTTTAGAGGCTAGATCAATCACGACCTAGGAGAACTGCTACAAAAGTTCATGAATAAGTACTTCCCTATCGGAAAGACCTTTAAGTTACGCCAAGATATCTTGGGGTTCAAGCAGCAACTTGGGGAGAGTTTTGATCAAGCTTGGGAACGTTTTATGGAGTCCATGAGGAAGTGCCCTCATCATGATATCCCTCTATGGATTTTAATGCAAACCTTCTACCATGGATTGAAAGATAAGAGTAGATGCCTCCAGCAATGGAGCGTTTGTTCTTTTATCTCCTGAGGAGGCACGAGGAAAGATGGAGCAAAAAGCAATGAATAGCCAATGGGGAGGTGGTGAAATAGCAACTGTGAAGATGGCCGATAATCTTGAGGAAGATGTATCGCATAAGATCCTAAATACTCTATTGCTCATAAATGATAAGGTGGATGGTATGCATGAGAGAATTGTGCGAGTAGAGACTGGAAAAGGGACGGAAACGACTAAGCCATTAGAGAATGCGGGTACTAAAGAAGCCAATTACATTGGGAAACAGGGTAATCACTGTGAAGGTTACAAACCAAATCATGACCAACCTGAATTCCGATGGAGTGATCCAAATGAAGGGGTAAAACCACACAACACTTATGTACCTCAGCAAGCTCAAACTTACGGTTGGGAAGTTGCACTTGAAAAGATGAGTAACGCAATGTCTGACACTGTGAATCAATTAGCAATTCCATTTCTGACTTGGCTACAAACTTTCACCAATATTGTCAAAATAATGATGCCAAAGTCACCAACCAAGAAGCCTTAGTCCAGAATCTCTCTCATCAAATAGGACAATTAGCTGAACAACTGTCAACTAGGCCCTGGGGGATTTCCGAGCAACACTGATAGGAACCCGAGGGATGTGAATGCGATAATGATTAGAAGTGAAAAGGAGCTTACTCCAACAGTCCCAAAGAATGAGGAGAATATAGAGGATGTTAGGGATGAGGAGAAAGAGCCTGAGGAGGCATTCACACCCTGCTTAGAAAAGCCCCCCGATGAGCAATTATCCTCCATCTCTACCATTTTAGGGAATAGTGATTGCGCAGAAATATCTTCACGAAGTGAGGTTGTTAAGGCTGAGAAGAAACAACCATGGTTTAAAGATTATGTGAATTATTTATCCGGGAGATATTTGCCACCAAACTTGAACCAGTAGCAAAAGAAGAAGTTCTTTGCGGACCTTAAACACTATTATTGGGATGAACCCTATATTTTTAAGCGTTGCTCAGACAACATCTTTAGAAGATGTGTTCCTGAGAGTGAATTCCTCGATATACTTAAACATTGCCATACTTATGAAGCAGGAGGACACTATGGAGGGGACAAGACTGCTGCTAAAGTTCTCCAATGTGGTTTCTACTGGCCAAATCTTTACAAAACTACGCATGAATATGCTAGATCCTGTCATTCATGCCAAATGACGGGCAATATCTCGAGGAGACATGAAATGCCACTAAGGAGTATCCTAGAACCAGAACTCTTTGATGTATGGGGAATTGATTTTGTGGGACCTTTCACTTCATCTGTTTCAAACCGCTATATTTTGGTGGCAGTCGACTATGTGTCTAAATGGGTTGAGGCAATTGCTTCACCTACCAATGATGCAAAGGTTGTACTACGGTTTTTAAAGAAAAATATCTTCACGCGGTTTGGAATCCCTCGAGCCATCATTAGTGATAATGGGAGCCATTTCTGTAATAAGCCATTTGAGAAGTTAATGGCCAAGTACGGGGTGAGACATAAGTTAGCTACCGCTTATCATCCTCAAACAAGTGGTCAAGTTGAGGTCACGAACCGAGAGATTAAGCGCATTCTAGAGAAAACTGTGAACCCAACAAGGAAAGATTGGTCGTTGAAGTTAGATGACGTTTTATGGGCTTATCGGACTGCGTATAAGACTTCCATAGGTATGTCCCCGTACCAGATTGTTTTTGGGAAAGCGTGTCATCTACCGGTTGAACTTGAGCACCGTGCCTTATGGGCTACTCATGTGTTGAATTTAGATGAAAGTTTAGCCGGAGAAAAGAGATTGTTGGAATTAACTCGCCTAGAAGAGTTTCGCATTGAAGCTTACGAGAATGCTCAAATCTATAAAGAGCGCACTAAGAGATTTCATGATAAAAAGATCCTTGACCGCACCTTTAAGGTGGGTGATATGGTTCTTGTTTACAATTCGCGCTTGAAACTCTTCCCGGGAAAGCTAAAATCAAGATGGTTTGGCCCTTATAAAGTGAGTAAAGTATTTCCTTCCGGAGCTATAGAGGTAAGTCACTTGGATGATCAAAAGACTTTTATGGTGAATGGCCACCGAGTAAAGCATTACCTCGGGAATCAATTTGATAGGGAGGAAGAAGTACTTACTCTAGGAAATCCTAGTTACAACTAGACCATCATGTGAGTACAGTCGAGCTAACGACTATAACCATAGAACTACTTCTTAAAACTTTCTTTTAAATTTGTTTTTGTTTTTGCTTTTAATAAAGTAGCATGAGACTATTAAGGTTTTTTTCATCTCGCCATGTTCCGATTCTATGTTCGGAATAAACGAGGTTTTTTCCTTGATAGCCGTCATGTGAGTTTTGTAGTTTTAACTCTTTGGTTTTCCTTGCCATTGGTTGTATGAAATAAAGTGGCTTAATTTGTTTTTGGATATTCTATATCGAATTACTGCCACGTTATTTTATAACTTCCATTGACATGGTATTTGACGATTTCGTGGAGTTTGTTTGCTTATACAGGATATGTCTATCTCTCCACGACGTGCTGAGGTTTACTCCGGTCTTGTTCCTTCACTTGGGAGCCGTTTCTAGAGCTAAGTCTTTTTTCTTAAACTCTCATTTATTTTTGTCATTGAGGACAATGCCATGTTTAAGTGGGGGCAAGGGACTTAGCTATATGTTGAAAAAGTAAAGAGGAACGGAATATTGAGGCAATATTGAGCAAAATTTAAAAAATTTCATGGATAAATGCCAAGTTGTTGAACTCGTACCCTTAAACTTGTGAAGTTCTTATACTTAGAATTGATAGGAAAGGAACCAAGTTGCGTGAGTACGTGATCATATTATACTTTTGCGATAAATTGTTAGTAAACTTAAGGATATTCATGCCAACAACTGCAAGTAGTTAGGTATTGTTCAACTACTCAACATGTGAATCGATGAGTACCACATGAATTATAATAATTGAAAGAGGTATGTGTACATTTCATAGATGATTGGTTATGTTTACCTAGTGTCGTTATTTATCAACTGACGTATTCTGATCTTCGAGCCATCAAAGCGGAGTAATAAGCTTGGGACGTACCTGTGTTTAGACAATGCGTTAAAACACTGGGCTTGTAGTAACATTACCAAAGTAGCCCCGTGCTTGTGGTAATATTCAATACTATGCATGATCTAAGATAGGGGGATACTCATAAAAAAGAAGAGTTTTCTTCCTTGAGATTGGTAGTATCTGAAAAATATGAAGAATTGAAAAAGTTCAAGTTTTTAGAGGCTTCGAGTAGTACTCCGTCTCCAAGTCCAAAATCCCTATAGATACGCTCTTGCTTATTGTTCTAGTGCTTTAACCATTGCGAGGCATAAGAAGTATGAATGCTGATGTTGGTGAATTTTGATATGAAGTCTGCATAAACTCTAATCTTGCTACATTTATATAAAACCAATGCACATGCACACAATCACTTCGATTCATAGCAAGTAGTGAATAATGCTTATCTTATGAGCATGACTGGTATGAGTTGACTCGAGTTTCTGTGTAAGTATGAGATGACCAAGGAAAATGTTGTCTTGGGGAATGACTTATTGATGCTTTGTTCGGGACGAAGCAAATGTTTAAGTGGGGGCATTTTGATGACGGTTAAAATATACCTATTTATGTCATCAATTCTAACCTTAAATCGGAGTTAATTATATATATTTCATATTAAATCACTTGTTTATATTTATTATTTAATGTTAAGTGATTATTAATATGATTTTTGGTATTTAGCTATTTTTATTATTAAAGACCAATTTATTGTGCGATAAATGCTGATTTTGTAGGTCATGATAAATCGGGAGGATAAATGTCATTCAATCAGTGAATCTCAAGATAATAAGGAAGAAAATCGGAGCATTAATCAAGGGATAAGTTAGAGAAATCAGATCAGCACGGAAGAATGCAGTGGGGAACAAGTTAGACGAGAAACGCATTTAACATGTGCAAAAAAGAGGCTCGGTCGACCGAGCCACTACATTCGGTCGACCGAGCCACTTCATTCGGTCGACCGAGGGTTGATATTTGGTCACCCGAAGCTTATCCAGAAGAAAACGCGTGTATATCTTCTAGATCCTTCCTAGGACGGCTATAGCCTCTATATAAGCAGCAGCTATGAAATTGAGACAACAACCAACCTACAAAACACAATATTACAATACTTTTAGTTTATCAATATAGTTCTTTTTATTTTATATTATGTTTCTTCATCACGGAGGCGATGGATTCATCGATTAGAGATTGCATGGAAGGATCGGAGGACCCTCCGTCTACGAGGGTAATGTCTATCCAAATATGTCGTTTTTATTCGTAGATCTATTTTATTTCGTTATGGAGTAGTCGTTTGTGTATTGATTTCGTGATGTAGTTAATTAACAAACCCATATTCATGTAGATCTAAGTCGTACGAAGACATTTTACGAGCAAATTTTAGAGTCACCGGTCTAGATCAACCACGGTCTATATGGTTAGATCTAGCCATCAAGATTGTAGTAATTTTCTGTGAACGACTTTGGCTACGTCGTGCTTTCTGTTTTTCATATACACATGTAATAGATCTGGCCAATTTGTTACATCGTTCTCGTAAATTAATATGATATATTGTGAAAATTGCCATGTTAAATAGGACATAAGTTAGCCGATCGTTTCGGAGGTGTGCCAACCTGTCCACGGTGGTTGCCTAGACGAGGTGACGATTTTAGATCGGCATCCCTAGTTTGGTATAGCATGATTGTTATATGATGTTCTATCCTGTCCAAGGAAGGATTCGTAATTAAGCATAGGGATCTTCTATCCGTTCACGAATTAGATCCAGTTTAGGGGATGGTTCCCGTAGCCAAAATATAATCAATCTTAATGTCTTTTCTGTCTCGGCTTAGATATACATATATGGGGGAGTAATTACTACTAGCGTAATCAATACCGTTTGTTGGAGTCTTATAAAACCATAAAAACAAGTGTTTAGTGTCTTGTGTCGTATTGTTAGTCTTTGTGTTTTCTATCGTGTCAATCTTTATTTCTACGTTACTGTTGGTCGTAGACCGCCCTTTAATCTATTTTTAGTTTAATAACGTTGTACTTGTTTAAGCCGAGTCTCTGTGGGATCGACCTCGACTCTATCTAGCTATACTACGATTGAACCTAGTTCTCTTGCTAGTTGGTTATTTAGGTATCGAGTTATTTTTATAACTTGACCGTCATAAAAAACAGCCGGAACATAACCCGGATCACTACTAGCCTAGAGCTAGACTACATCCACAAACGAAAGAAAAGAAAAAAAGGACATGGGAAACCCATGTCAACCAAATTCTACCTCAGAGAGGATCTGATTTGGTACCATAATACAATATTTAACCTTTTTCATAGCATAAAATGACATAGGCAAATCTAAAAATCTAAAAGACAATCCGGGAAGAACGATTGTAACCGACCCAATCCAAAACACAAACAACAACAAAGAAACATAAGAAACAACTACAAACACATAAAGACAGTTGCCGCCTAGATCCACCATCCATCGTCTCCACGAGCCGCCAAGCTTTCAAGGGAATAACACCTCCCGAATACCACATGCTGGACAAAAAGTTAAAAGGAGTAGAGAAGATGTGCATGCAACCACTTTCAACCAAAAGGCATTGACCATCAACCGGGTGGACAAAGAAAGAAATCCGGCGATGCCCATGTCAAAACCGGCACCCAAAAGCCCAGATCCACCGCCGTAAAAATCACTACCCTTCAACCGCCATCCAGAAGGCTTGAAACGAAAGCAACAAGGATGCAGAGAGAGCCACCAGTGCCGCCGCCGCCAATCAAAACAGAAACGGGAGGAGAGTTCAGATCTAAGCTTGTAAATGGCATTCAAGGATAAAACAGATGAGGATTTAGGCGAGACCCACAAACTAAAAAGACACCATAAAGAAAAAAAACAGGAAAAGCAGCCGGTGCCGGAAAAGGAGAGTTCTTGGGGGAGGAGGAAGGGAATACATTAGGAGAGAAGGCAGAGGAAAATTCTTAGAGTGAGAAAAATGGTCTTTATTTCAAAGTATATAGTACACGATTTCCTTAAAAACAACCGAATATATCAAATCTAATTATTTTTGACAAAATATGTTTGTCACATAAACACTATAAGATTTAATGATAAACAATGTTATCACAAAGGGCTGTACGGGAATATGTGATTACAAATTTTTCACTGTTAGTTTATTTTATTATCAAAACATGTTTTACATAAATAATAAATTATTAGGCGAGTCGAGCTTGTCATATGTTATAATTATTATCTTACTATACAATATAATCAAGCATACGAATCGAATCACATTCGATAATGCGTTTTATGGATCGAGCCGATTTTTGAACCTGAACTTTTTTTAGTCTAATCGACTTCAAGCCCTATAGATTATCGACTCGGTTCGATTACACTCATCGCCACCAAAGTCTTGCATCGAAGTTTTGTCAAATAATACGAGTAAAACACAATTGTGACAACCCATCACACAATAATTTTTGTAATGGTGTATTGTATTTTGTGGTGTCAAAATATTTTTGTCACATAAATTGTTAAGAATTTGGTCAAAGAGATGGTTTGTCACTAAAGCCTCGTCCAAAATTTCTTCTCCCGGTGTGCATTTGGAATCATACTTTTTTGTAACAAAGCATCACACCTCTTGTGATAATATAATTTTTTTCACTAACGAATCCATTTTTTGTGACAAACAAAGGTGTTGTCACAAGAAGTTTCCCACTTTTGGAAAATCTACAATTTGTCACTTGCATTTTGTCACAAATTTTTTTTTGTATTGTGACAAAGTGTTTGTCATTGAACAAAAAATGTGTTTCTACACTTCAGTGAGAGAAACCATTCATTGATGAATTCTGAAGTATTTTGTGACAAAAGTATTGTCACATGTGCTTTATAGTGACAACCGTCACTAAAGATCTGGAAGCTTTAGTGACTACAGTCACTAAATATCTAGAAAGCTTTAGTGACCAATAATCACAATAGACAACTTCTTGCTAAAAATATTAAACTTGTCTCTACAGAACCATTTAGTGTCGCCACATATGCGACAATCGTCGCAATTAAAAATTTCATCGCAAAAGGGCTCTAATGAAAAAAAATTTAATTTTTAATGACGCTTTTTTGTCACGAAAAGATCTATTTTTTGTAGTGCGAACTGGTAGCTCGTTCATTACTTCATTCATGATTTGGGTAAGCGGTGCGTTGAGAGGAGTAAAGTTTTCTTCTCTAAATTTCTCAGGTTTTTTGTGTTGGTCTTAAAGAAGGGTGAGAATATAGTCGAGGGGGGGGGGGGGTGAATGACAATATTGGGAGTTCAAAAACTTTTCTTGATGAAAAACCTTTGTGCAGCGGAAATAAAACCATTCTAAACGTATTTTCAAAACAATTAGGCAAGCACATACATATATAATAAAATACTGAATGTAAGTGCAAGAATTAAAATGCTGTAAGTAAATAACATAAGGTTTATAGTGGTTCAGGGTGGCGTAATCCTTTAATCCACTCTTCTCTTGTGATGATTGGAGGAATTCACTACTGTCTTTCACCAATACAATAGTTATGATTGTCCTTGGCCGCACACGCTTCACAATCAAAAGACTATCACTCTCTGGCTACAAAAGCTTCAGGGACTCAGTCTTCACACACGCTGTTCCTTGGGAACAAATCCTTCAGCAGCTATCACACTGTGGTGCAATACCTTATCAGAATCTATGATTTAATTGCTGAACAGAATGGTGTGAATTGGATTCACAAAACTTATATCAAACCTCAGTTTTGGATTTGACTTTCAAGCTATGTTTACTGAGATTGATTTTATGGATATTACTTTGAAGTTCATAAAGATGGCTTGTGATTTTGATAGAGTTTTGGCACTTAGAAATTTTAGCTTGTTAAATCGTTAAATTATCATTTTTCTTGTCTGTCAATGCCTTCTATTTATAGCCGTAAATTTCTTGATTTTGAAGTTCCATCCATTGGCTATTCAATGCTCAAAATAATCCTTGATTCTGACTTGATTTAATCTTCCTTGATTTTAGTGATCCGGATTTTAATCAAACGTTCATCATATAATCTGTCCTTGATTGATTCTGTATTAATTACTTGATATTCTATATTTTCCACGTTTCTGATTAAGTGTAGACAGCTAATTTGACTCTGTTGCCCTTTCCATTACTGAGCTGGTTCAGTCTTTCCTCCACTTGACTGCTTCCTTAGTTACTTCACAGGTCAAGTGACTGCTTTACCCGGCCGCTTGTTCTTTTACTCTGATGTTGTTTGTTTATCAACTGATAGTCATTTACTTCACCGATCCTTCGTTTTGTGTGAGATCAGTGTACACCACATTATACAAAATTAAGTTTCATCACTTGTAATATATCTTAGACTTATCCAAGGGCATCACAGACATCCTTGGTTGAAAGTCAGTCCATAGGTCTTCACTTCTTTGTGTTGATGCCTTGGATGTCTTCAATGAGCTGGTCCGCTGCCTTTACTGAGCCAGCCTGCCAATCCTAGTACAATTCTTGTCTGACCAAACTTATACAAATGTCAGACTTCTAAGTAAAGCCTATACAAACATTTCTACTATATTTAACTTATTTCAGCCTTGCCATAACAGCTTGTATGGACATCATCAAAACAATATAATGTTCCTAACAAATTCCCTCTTTTTGATAATGCCAAAACCCTTATAAGGATTGATGTGCCTAAATCGTACTTCGGTCTGCGGATCCTTATTCGGGTCTGACCGGCCACCGACATTAGTGGATGAGGCTACCGACCATTACTGCCCGTGAGCTCGCAAGCCAAATTGTCCCATTTCTCTTCTCATATAAAGCACCACCGCTAGAATTCTCTAGCACCGCCGAGAACCACCGGCAAACACCAGCTTAATACATTTTTATAGCCAGATATCCACCATAAAAACACCGTTAAAAGCAAGATGATATTTTTGACATTATAAGTTGGCTCCGTTACCGGGAAATCGACATTTTTGTCACTTTTCCGGTCAGATCTATAATTTTTGGCGGCTTAAAACCACTCATTTTTTGCTTTCCGGCATAGAGTTAAACAAGATCTGCACCCAGATCTAAAAGATCTTCATCAAGATCTGCAATATCTCCACTCTATTACTCAGATCAATCTTACTGTTGTTGCCTCCGCCGTGAGGGGAGACGCAGCTCTGCTTAAGAGAAAGCCTATAGCCTCAACGGTTGCTTTATCCTCTAGCTTGAGGCTTTAGTAATATGGCTGCTGCTTTTATCCCTAGTCCACCGGAACTGCAAAGGCGAGGAGAAAATCAAGAGAAGAGAATAAGAGTGGTGCTCTGCTCAGTGCTGCTGGCTGTTTCGCTTGGGATGCCGACATCAATAAGTTCTACTTCTGTGCTGCCGCTGCCGCTGCCGCTGCCAGAGCAAGGAGTAGAGGAGGGAGCTGATGACGAAAGTTGAAAGCATTCTCCCTGCCACTCGGTCAAGCAATAGAAGCAACACCGATGCTACCAGTCTTATCTCCAGTAATGTCCACTACAGATGGAAGAATTGACCGAGGAAAGAACCAGAGTATCCGTCGACATCATTGCTGGAGCCTGAGAGCCAAGGATTTACGTTCTCCCTCCTTTTGCTGCTGTTACTATTTTGGAGGCTCTTGAAGTGGAGTTAGATTTAATTGCGCGTACCACAGAATGAATACTTCAACATGATATGGTATGCGCTCCTTTTCTTTGATGTAGGCATTTTTTATTCTGATCTGTTCTGTGAATTTGCAAAGGAACGGTGGCTGCCATCATAGATAGGTTACTAATGGCAAATGTTGACTAAAAAAAGTAAAAAAAAAAAGAAAAAAGGAAATAGAAAATTAAAAGCCAGAGAGATCACTCTTTGTAGTCAGCTCGGAAAGCTCTAAGCCCGACCTCACCTAGGCAAGCTCTAAGCCAGACCTCAGCAGCTCAGCAAGCTCTAAGCCCGACCTCAGCAGCTCGGCAAGCTCTAAGCCCGACCTCAGCTCGGCAAGCTCTAGGTCGACCTCACCTCGGGCCCTCGACCCATACGCTCATGGGCTTATGAGCTCTCCAGTGTTATTACCCAGGTTATCGACCTCAACACTTGTTTCAGACAAGTTACTCGCGTTCTCTATCTTATACAAAACAAGGGGGCCGCATGTCGGAATTTTCGAACTAGTACTTCGATTCAAATTTTGTTTCCAACAAGCTCGTCACGTCATAGCTCCAATCTTACTCGAAACAAGGGGGCCGGAGTGGAAAATTTCAAACACACAGGAACGACCCGAATTCGACATTTATTTCATCCAAGCCCGCAACGACCTTGCTTAAAACAAGGGGGCCACACATCGGATTTTTCGATTCAATCGTCGACCTCAACCGAAACAAGTAAGTCTTTTAGCTCAATTATTTTTAGCAAGTTCGATGCTTTAATTTCCTCGACCTTGCCAAAAACAAGAGGGCCATTGATGTGCCTAAATCATATATATATTGATAATGTCGAAATTATCATGTTGCTTTTAGCGGTGTTCGTATGGTGGATATCTTTCTATAAATGTCTATTAAGGTGGTGTTTGCCGGTGGTTCTCGGCGGTGCTTGAGAATTCCGACGGTGGTGCTTTATATGAGAAGAGATTGATGTGCCTAAATATATATATATATATATATATATATATATATATATATATATATATATATATATATATATATATATATATATACACATATACGGATACATCGGACACAAATAGCGGACTCGAAAAAGTTGAAATATTTCGAGCAAAAATAAAGGTGCGAGCTCAAAAATACTTCGGGAAAATCATTACCAAAAAAAAAATTAAACATTTATTACAAGCTCTTATTACGAGCTCTCTACTACAAGCTCGCCATCAACATGGATTTTCTCTTCAACAAAAGTCCGTCCGCTTAATAGCGCGGCACAAACAGGCTATAGGCCAAACGCTTCGAGGCTGTCCGCTTAATAGCGCTGTCCTATGTAAGGCTGGACTAAACAGCAAGGCCGCCAAACACCCAAAAATCGCTTCGAGGCCATCCTCTTAATAGCACGGTCCTAAGTAAGGCCTGACTAAACGGCTAGGTCGCTAATGACCAAAACAACTTAATGATCGTCCGCTTAATAGCGCTGTCCTATAAGTCTATCCGCTTAATAGCACGGCACCATAAGTCCGTCCACTTAATAGCCCGGCTCAAACAGACTACTAATTCCAAGACTAAGGCTTCATATGCCAAACTTTATAAGACCGACCTTTAGGTCGGCATCATATTTTGGAACTCGCCTTTGAGCGAGCACTATATAAGACCAACCCCAGCTCGACATCATATTTTGAATTAGCCTACGATCGAACCTTCTTATAAGACCGACCTCTAGGTTGGCATCATATTTTGGAACTCACCTTTGAGCGAGTACTTTGTAAGACCAACCCCAGCTCGGCATCATATTTGGAATTTGCCTACGAGCGAATCTTCTTATAAGACCAACCTCTAGGTCGGCATCATATTTTGAAACTCATCTTCGATTGAGCCCTCTACAAACTAAAGGTTCTCAAGCCACCAAAAGCAAAGTCGATCAACAACACAAGCAACGAAAAGACCTACTCTAAGTACGGAAATTAGGCAAACCTAATAGGCGATCCACCATAATAGTGAGCCATCACAGCATTTCAAGGCAATAGACCACAAACAGACTTTACTCCCCGCCTAACATTTCAAGAAAATGATAAGGTACGGAGTAGGGGGCCATTGATGTGCCTTAATCGTACTTCGGTCCACGGATCCTTATTCGGGTCTGACCGGCCGCCGACATTAGTGGACCACCGACCATTACTGCCCACGAGCTCGCAAGCCAAATTGTCCCCTTTATCTTCTCATATAAAACACCACCGCCGGAATTCTCCGGCACCGCCGAGAACCACCGGCAAACACCACATTAATACATTTGTATAGCCAGATATCCACCATACAAAATCCACTAAAAGCAAGATGATATTTTTGACATTTTCAAGCATGAACATAATTAAACACATTTTCATAGAATAAAAGATCAAAAAACTGATATTTTATTCATCCATAAAAGGCATCCATAAAAGGTCAAGATTCAGAAATAATTACATGGTGCTCAGCCACTCCTTGTTCTCCTTGTGCCTCCAGACCTTCTTTTAGGCTTATTGTTTTCCCTTTTTTTTGGCAGCAACACGTTTTTCCTGAATGTCGTTTGTTGTTGTAGACACATAGTGTATGCAATCTAAGGTCTCAGATGCATTATCCAGATTGCTTTCAATCAGATTCATCCGTTCATCGTGTTCATGCAATTTGTCTTCCATGGGGGGTAATTGTATTTACAAATTCATGTGCATGTTGCTTGATTAGAGTTGTATGCTTGTTGATGACATCAAGCTGCATCTCCATGTATGTAGAAGCTGCTTCAAATCTCTTTTCGAGAGAAGTTCCCTTGTCCTGGATTGTAACTTAGAGATCTCTAAGATATAGTGTCTTCTTCTCCTGCGCATCAATCATAGAGTCCACTGTGGTAAGTTGGGTAGGTGGTGGATTGTCTGTTATCCCATTGCTCCGTGCTTCTCTCTGCTGGTGGTACTGGCCTACTGTCATCCGGCTGAGTGTCATCAGCTGGTCCACTGTGCTGTCCTTGTTTGGCTGCACTTCCCTGTGCCGCATAAAGGGTTGTCAGATTGTCTTCATCATCACCACCTTGGTCATCCTTGTCTTGACTATCCTCACCATCATCCTGATGATTATCATGTCTTTCCTCTTCAGCAGAGTGCCTTAATTTGGCTGTTGCATCTGCAATTAGCAGCCATAACTTCATGTTGTCGATTTGGCCTACTAAGATGGTGATACCCAAAAATGAGTGGAACCATTTCTCTCACCCAATTTGCCAGGTATTTTCTTCATTTTATCGAACTCTTCCAACCTTTTTATCCATTTCTTGTTTTTCTTCTTCTTCATCACTGATTACCGGAGGTGTTTCATCATGACTTTGTAGATTTCTCTGCTGTGTTTATCTTGTATGAGGTCTTGTTCTTGTTGGACTTATTTTTTAAGTTTTAGTGATGAGTGTCAGACTAGCTGTTATAGTGCAAAGGCAAAAAGATGTCTAGATCAAATGTATAGATTATTAGAGTTTGATCTTTGTATAGGTTTGATCAAACAAGCATTGTAATGGTCAGCTGGTTTATATCAGCAGACTGGTCCATATCATTAGGGTAACTAGGTCAGTAGACTAGTCAGGAACCTGCTGAAGACTGAAGGCTGACGGCTCAAACTCAGTTAATGAAGGCTAAGGGATCAAACTTAGTAATTAAAGTCAAGGATATGGAATCAGAATTTAGGGAGACTGTGATGACCTAAACTGATTACATATACCTTGTGTAAAAGGTCTAACTTCCATAAGTTTGATGGTGATTGGAACTTAGTTATGATTAAATGGTCTAATCTAACTTCACAAATAAAAGTTAGATAAAGGAAGTCAGCTGCATTGTGTTTTAAACACAACAAATTATGGTTCAGGTAACTGTTATGTATTTCAGTAGACTCATGAACCTGCTGATACATATACCTCGATTTATTCAACATTAAATTGGAAGAAAACTAGGATAAGGACAGCTAACAGCCTCTGATTTTATCAAATAAATCAATGGTTGAGATTAAAAGGACGTTGGGATGATTCAGGACTTTATCCAATGGACACAAGTCAAAGGATGGACAAACTGCATTCTGTCAAAAAGCTGTCTGACTGTGTCGTACTATGAACAGTGACAGAAAGCAAGTCAAATGGGACAAAATCTGGAACGGCTATATTTGAATTTCAAATACAAGTCTCAAGGACTCCTACCTATAAATAGAGGACTCCTATTTTAGATACAAATGATGATCTTTGGAAGAAAATAAAAGGGCAATCAGAATTAAATCAAGAAAAACACCCTGCTGAACCTATTGAGTTTAAGGCTACTGATTCAGAGTAAATCTTCAAATGTAATCTACAATCAAGCTACATCAAGTTTACACACTTGAAGACATCAAGTTGCTGATCATATCATCCTGATCAAGCTGCTGCAACTGAATCATTTACTTGATTCAATCCTTATTTTACAAGAAATCTGTTGAAGACAGTGAAGCACATCTGTGTGAAAGACTGTTGTTTATGGTGGAGCTGGTGAAGAGGCAATCCTACCCTTCAAGGACCAGTGAAAGACTTTCGAGCAGCAATCCTACCTGTTCCTAGTTTTCTGTTTGTGAAGCCATAGCTATTGGTGAAGGACAAACATCTTAGGGATTTTTGTAACAGCTATCTCAAGAATCTCTCTAGTGAATTACCTCCAACATCACTGGAGAAGAGTGCTTCTGTTCTGAAGTAATCCTACTTGTTGTACTTGTGAAAACTCTTTGAAAGCTTTTTCAAGTGTCTAATTTTAAAAAAATTGCATCTTGGATAACAATCAGTATGCTAGAACCATGCTGATGTGTTCTTTGGATCGATTTGATGAATATAAATGTTGTATGCAGGCTTATATAGCTGCAACACATGATGAAATGATGGATGTACTGACAGATGGACCACTGGAGATCACAAAACCAGTAAATGTGGATAATGAGATCCAGTACATTCCAAAACCAAAGAGAGAATGGACAGCTGAAGATAGAAAGAGAGCTATTCTCAACAACATTGCTATAGATACAATTTACAGAACTCTGGATAGCAATATGTATATAAAGGTGAAAGATTGCAAGACTGCAAAAGAACTTTGGGACAAATTGCAGTTCATTTGTGAAGGCACTGATGCTATCAAAAAGAACAAGATCAGTGTAGCAAAGAAGAAGTTCCAAGAGTTCAAAATGAAGCCTAATGAAACCATTGAACAAATGGAATCTAGGTTCAATGCAATCATGGATGAACTCACCTTCCTGAATGTGAAGTACTCACATGAAGAAATAAATTCAAAAAATCTTGGAAGCTTTACCTACAAAAGAAGTGTGGGAGATGAAGGTGACAGCAATAGAGGAAATGAGAAGCCTACATGAGGGGGACACCTTCAAACTGTGCTCAGATCTTAAGGCATATGAGTTTAGTAAGAAACTAGTGCCTGAGACAGGAAAGGAAGAACCAAAGACTACAGCATTGGCTGCTGCTCATCAAGAAGAAACTTCAGCAGCCCAAGATGATTTGTTGGATGAGATGCAAGAGCAGATTGCATTGTTGAGCAAGAAAAATAGGTTGACGAAAATTGGAAAGAGTTCACCTAGGAATTTCACAAATAAATTCACTGAAAAGATAAAAGGAAGAATCTAAGAAAGACAATGATTACTTATGCTATCATTATAAGAAACCAGGACACTTCAAACCTGATTGTCCTGAGTAAAAACAGAAAAAGGAACCAAATTATCTTTGCTTTAACTGCAAGAAGCCTGGACATTTCAGACCTGATTGTCCAGACCTACTGAAGACCAAGAGCCAACAAAGAAGACATGGCAAGAAGGCTATGGTTGCTAAAGATGAATCTGGGTATGAAGTAGAGCCAGAGAAGGGAAATGAATCTGATGACACAACACTTGTTGCTGAGATGGAGGATTATTCTTTAATGGCTAACATGGATGAAACAGAGGAGGTATATAATACTATATCTGTAAATACTCCTGCTGGAAGTGATTGTGAATCAACCTGTGGTTCAAATCCTAAAAATTATGACAATGAAGAAACTTTGGATGCCATCCTTAATCAACTAAGGATAATACAATCTGGTTATGAGATTGTGAAGGCTGAAAAAGAAGCACTTCAATCAGAAGTTGAAAGATTAAATGATGAATTAAGAGTTCTCAAAGGAAAGGAAAAAGAAGTCAGACATAATCAGTATAAGCCTGTTGAACCTTCAGTAGCTGCTGAGTCTGCTGAACCATCTTGTTCCTCCACTGCATTCAAATTTGGGAAGCCTTATGGTGATAGAACAGGGCTTGGATTTGGAACTCAACAATCCAATAAGAGTGGATCCAGTAAGGTCACTGAACCTAGTACCTGGATTGGTCCTAAGTTTGTGCCTGCCCAGGATCCAACTCCCAAAAAGGGTTGCTGAGGCAGTGAAGCCTACTGAGAATGCTTCAAGGATGCAAAATCAGAAGTCAAAGAAGTCAACAGCTCCTAATAAAAAGAATAAATCTAAAAATAGGACTGATGTGCCTTCTAGACCCTGCTGATAGCAGACCTGCTACCAAGTCTGCTGGACCACAGAAGGGTAAAAACCAGAAATATTCCAAGGAGAAGAATCCTAAACCCAAAAATGTTAATCATTATAGGGATACTTATCTCAGGGGGAAAGGTAGATTGTTCCCTACTGATGATGACTGGAATATTTCTGCACCTACTGCTAGAAACAGCAAGTATAACCATACTGCTAGGGTAAAACCTAAGCAGAGGACTCAGCAGAGGACTTATACAAGGCCTCAGCAAGGACCTCAACAGACTCCATATTACAGGGTTGTTCCTAACAAACAACAAACCAATGGTTATACTAATGCTTCTAACAACAGAAATCACTTTAAACAGCATTACAAACCAAAAGGCCAAAAAAAACATATGTGAATCCTACACAACCAACTGTTAGAACTTATGGATGTGTGGAATACATGTATGAACCAAAGTATGACACTATTCAAAGAAGACCTTATGGAAATTTTCCAGGGGTCATGCTTACCACTGACCATCATGGACCCAAACAGAATTGGGTACCTAAAATGTATTGATTTTGTTTTGTAGGGTGTCTGGTACTTTGGCAGTGGATGTTCCAGACACATGACAAAGAATAAGCACTGTCTGACAAGCTATGTAGCAAAGGATGGTCCAAGAGTGAACTTTGGAAACAAGAATACACCTGGATACACAAGAGGATATGGCACACTTGTGAGAAATGGATTAACAATAAGGAATGTGGCATATGTGGAAGGACTGGACTACAACTTGCTGAGCACTGGACAATTTTGTGACATGGGATACAAAGTCACTTTTGACAAAGGCACTTGTATTGTCATTAGTGAAAGAGGTGATCAAGTTGTATTAGCAGGAAGAAGACAACAAAACATGTACATTGTGAATTGGTTTACTGCAGTTCCAGAAACATGCCTGATTGTGCATACCAAGTCAGAACTCAATTGGCTATGGCATAAGAAGTTAAATCACTTAAACTTTGATGATATCAATCAATTGGTGATTGGTTTACCTAAAACCACATTCAAGAAGGATGCTATATGTGATGCATGTCAGCAAGGTAAACAGACAAAGTCAAGCTTCAAGTCAAAGGCAAAGCAATCAACTAATAGAGTTTTGGAGCTGATGCACATGGATCTTTTTGGACCAATAACACCAACAAGTGTAACAGGAAAGAAATACACCTTAGTGGTTATGGATGATTATTCAAGGTACACTTGGGTGATATTTATGAACAAGAAAAGTGAAACACTTCAAAAGATGCCTAAACTTTTGAAGAGATTACAGAATGAGAAAAGTTTGACAGTGGTAAAGATAAGATCAGACAAGGGTACGGATTTTCTCAATAAAGTTATAAGAGAGTACTGTGAACAGAATGGTGTACTACATCAACTTGCTGCAGCTGGTACACCTCAGCAAAATAGGGTTGCTGAAAGAAGAAACAGAACATTAAAAGAAGCAGGAAGAACAATGATTTGTGAAGCATTGCTGCCTGAAAGATATTGGGTTGAAGCAGTCAATAAAGCATGCTATACACAAAACAGAACCTCATGAGATTTGGAATGCAAGGAAACCTAATATATCCTATTTCCATCCATTTGGAAGCAAGTGTTTTATTTTGAATCATAAGGAACAACTGAAGGCATTCCAACCAAAATCAGATGAAGGAATTTTCTTGGGATATTCTTCAATCAGCATGACATTCAGGGTACTGAACAAAAGATCACTGAAACATGAAGAAACAATACATGTTGTATTTGATGAACCTAAGTTCACTGGAATGGAAGATGAAGATTCACAACCTGCTGAGAATCAACAAGTCACTGATCCAGAATGTGTTGAAGTTTTGGAAAGATTCAATGACTTAAAGGTTTCTGATTCTGCCCCTGTTGAACACCCTGCTGGTGATACTACTGATGCAACAAGTGAAGCAGTTCAAGGAGCAGTTCAAGGATCTGTTGAACCCCCTGTTCAAGAAACAACAGACCCTACTGAAGATGATGTTCCAGAGAATCAATCTAACCAAAATCCACAATGGTTAAGGGATCACCCTGCTGAACAAGTTATTGGCAACATACAGCATGGTGTGAGGACTAAAAGACTACTAGAAGCAATGTTTACTTGTTTTCTATCTCAAGTGGAACCTAAAGTTGTTGAAGAAGCAATTTCAGATCCACATTGGATAATTTCTATGCAAGAAGAATTGAATGAATTTGAAAGAAATCAAGTTTGGACACTAGTGGAAAGGCCTAGTCATGCAAATATAATTGGTACAAAATAGGTATTCAGAAACAAATTGGATGAATCTTGTACCATTGTAAGGAATAAGGCCAGACTAGTGTCAAAAGGATATTCCCAAGCAGAAGGAATAGATTTTGATGAGACATATGCCCCTGTTGTAAGATTGGAAGCTATTAGATTATTCCTGGCACATGCTACTTATAAAAACATCAAAGTATATCAAATGGATGTTAAGAGTGCATTTTTTAATGGCATTCTAGAGGAGGAAGTATATGTTCAGAAACATCCTGGATTTGAAGTTAAAGATCAAGAAAATAAAGTGTATAGACTCAATAAAGCACTTTATGGTTTGAAACAAGCACCAAGAGCATGGTATGAGACTCTATCTCAATTCTTGGTGGACAATGGTTTTACAAAAGGAACCATCGATAAGACTCATTTCAGAATCAATGAAGGTAACAGCACCCTGCTGGTGCAAATTTATGTGGATGACATAATATTTGGTTCTGAAAATGAATTGCTTTGTGAGAAGTTTGCAAATCTGATGAAAAGTAAATTCCAAATGAGTATGATGGGAGAAATGAACTACTTTTTGGGATTGCAAGTCAAACAGATGAAAGATTGAATCTTCATTCATCAAACCAAGTATACCAAGGCGCTGCTAAAGAAATTTGGTATGGAAAACAACACCAAGGTATCAACTCCTATGAGTACAAACATCAGATTGGATGAAGATAAGGAAAGCAAAGATGTTGATCAGACCTTATACAGAAGGATGATAGGCAGTCTGCTGTATCTTACTACCAGCAGACCTGGCATATCATTTGTTGTAGGTGTTTGTGCAAGATTTCAATCAAAACCTAAAGAAAGTCATTTAGGTGCAGTCAAAAGAGTTCTCAAGTGTCTAAAAGAGACTTTGGGAGTAGGGATATGATATTCAAAAGATGGAAGTTTCAAAGTTTTATCCTACTCAGATTCTGATTATGCTGGATGCAAGATTGATAGAAAAAGCACCACAGGAACCTATCAGTTAATGGGAAATAGACTGGTTTCCTGGTTTAGCAAGAAAAAGAATTCAATATCAACTTCCACTGCTGAACCTGAATACATTGCTGCTGGAAGTTGTTGTGCACAAATACTCTGGTTAAGACAACAACTAAGGGATTATGGAATTGAAGAAAGAGAAATTCCTATAATGTGTGACAACACAAGTGCAATTACAATCACAGAAAATCCTGTTTTGAACTCAAGAACCAAGCATATTGATGTGAGACATCATTTTATAAGAGATCATATTGAAAATAAAGATGTGGTGGTTCTTCACATCCCTACTGAAGATCAACTTGCTGATATTTTCACTAAACCTTTGGATAGTGAAAGATTTGCTAAACTAAGGACTGAACTTGGAATTATTAAAGTTGACTGATACATCTTGGATCAGCAGTGTACTGGAATTCACCAAGGGGATTAGTATTTGCTATGTTGGGTGAGCTCACTTAGCAGACTAGTCATTGGTATCAACAATTCTATGTACTTATAGTTGGACAATTGAGCAAATGAGGTTGCCAAGGGGATTGGTCTTTGTCATGTTGGCTGAGCTCACTTGACAGATCAGTCATTGGTATTAAACTTTATTTTGTATTATCAGTTGGATAATACAAAGGATTTAAGCATCAGTATAGTGACTCTTTCAGCAGGTTGTTGAGACTTCTCTATCAGCAGGCTGCTGAGCCAACTCTACTGATGACAAGGCTGTTGAAGATTATTTTACTCAGTCAAACCTACAAAGTCAAAAAGCAATTGGCAGGATATTTAATTCATAGTTATAACCACAGTTAACACGATCTAACGGTTACAAAACGTTTTGAGGAGTAATGGACCACGTGTCAAGACAGCATTCACTCAAATTTAATCATGGTTAATGCACAGTACGTGTTCTAACAGTTCTCAACCATATCTGTCTGTATATATACACAGACCTATACACAAAGGCTACTTATAAAATCTCAGATTGATCTTCTCTGCGTTTACACTGTGTGAACACATATTTGAGAGCTATTTTCTTCATTTTTTTCTTATAACAATGGCAGAAAAGGATGATGTTCAAATCGGAACAAGTCAAAGTGTGAGAGGTTTTGTTGTTGATGCTAACAAGACAGAATTAGCCATCAATATTGGTCGAAGAATAAGAAGATATGAAGGTTTGGAGAATGTGTTTAATATAAGATTGGAAACAATCTCATATACAAATATGGTTAGCTTCTGGAGAAATATCGTTATAAGAGAAGGAAGAGAGGCATTCACCACGACAGTGAATGCCCAGGAGATTGAAGTTTCCTCAAGTCTACTGAGGGAAGTTTTCAGTTTTGCAGAAACAATTGATGCTCCAACAAATCCTGAGGAAATGGGATTGTCAAAGATGGATTTTATTGACAAAATCAAGACCAATGATGCCATCAAATCAATTCCAGGCATTAATGTGAAACACATTGCTTATGAGTACAACCTACTGAGCAAGATTATTGCAAAGAATATCTTAGTACTCATTGGAAGCATGGATACACTATCAGGACCCAAAATAGAACTGCTGATGATTATTTGCAGAAGTATGAAGTTTGATTGGGCTGGGTACTTTATCCACTACATGAAGAAGGTTGCAAAAGAAGAAAAAGAAGGGACAAGGAAATCAAAGGCCTTACCCTTAGGATTAATGGTTCAGGCCCTGCTGAATCATTTGGAAATTGCTGATGTTGCACCAGAGAAGATAAATAAATCCAGATACAAGAAATAGATTGACTATCCTATCCCTGGTCTGGATGATGATGTTGAAGGTGTTGATGAGACTGCTGATAGTGATGATGATGGAGATGATGGTGATGCCGGTGGTGAGCAGGTTAAGAAAACTGTCAAGCCTACTGCGCCAAAGAAGGTTACAGAGAAAGGAAAGGATGTTGACACAAGAAAAATAACAGAGATGTTAAAGCCTAAGAAGACAAAGAAGCAAACAGCACAGACTGCTGAGTCTGCTGAGGGTCCAGCTGAAGTTGAAATTACTAACCCTGCTGTAGTTGCTAAAATGACTGTTGTTGAAATTTTGAAAGAGCAACAAAAGGAATCCAGTAGAAAGAGGAAGTCTACTGAAATTGAAGCTGAACCACTTTCCAAAAGAATGAAAGAGATTGCCAAGAAGAAGAAGCATGGCAAAGGAAAACAATTGAGGATTTTGGAAAGTCAGAGAGAACAACAACAAGAAGAAGAAGTAGAAGAAGAAGGAGAGGCTATTGAGGCTGAGCCCTTAACTATTATCAAGCCTACTGAGGATGTAGAGGTTGTTTCTGAGCAACCTGCTGGCGAGTCACAACAGACTATTGACCCTGCTGTAGAAACTGTTGAATCCTCACCTGCAAAGGCTTCTGAGCCTACTGAAAGTGCATAAGTTGTTGTTGAGCAACTTGTTGAAGAGCCACAACAGATTACTGAGTGTGCACCTGTTGTGGTAACTGAGACATTGGTACAAGACCCTGCAAAATGTGCAATATTTCAGGGGGAAGAGCAGTCTGCTGCTAACCCTGCTGATGAGCATATAAGTCAGGGGGAACCAAGTGTGATACAGATGGAGGTAGTAGGAACAAACACACAACCTGAGCAACCTACTGACCTAGAGGCATCTGTGGAAGAAACTTTGAATTTGCTCGTTGAGACCTTTGGAGGTCAGCAAGCTATTGGAACAGCTTTCAGAAAACCAACCTTGCCATTTGAGAGGCATGAGAAGAAGAAGAAAAATGAGTTTGTTGATCCTAAGCTCCTACTGGTGGCAAATTATTTCAAATGGAAGTTTGGATTTTATAAGAAACAAAAGCCAGTTGCAGAACCAATGAAAGACTTTAAAGAATGGGCTTTTGAGAAATTAGGAGTGGAAAATTTGCTGGATCTGGTTGATACCTCCTTACTACAACCAAGGCTGATGGATCTGTTCGATGAACAACAGAAGGAGGAGGGTATCAAGTTCAGGGACCCCAGGGATGAATTAGATGGTGATGATTCATCATCTGATTCTGGTGATGATCACCCCTCTGGTCCAGGAGGAACTAGTGGGACTGCTATGATAATTGAGCCAAATGTACAACAGTCTACTGGAGCTGGACAGTCCACTGAGAGGCAACAAACTAAAGACATGAATGAAGATCTGGAGGATCTGACCATGGATGATTTGGAAGCACTAATAATTGAAGGTGTAAATATTGGTGCAAATAGATTGGTTGGTGAGTCTGATGCTTCATTTGTTGCTGAACCTGTTGATCAACCTGAAGATCAGCAAGATGTGGATTTGGATGATGAGAGGGTTACTGATCACAGTGAACCAGATGTCAATTCTGAGGGTTCATTTCAATATCAAGACTGGGTTGACACTGAAGGAACCCTATCCAAAACTGGAAATACACTGAGAAGGATTGCCAATGTTGAATGATTTCAAGAAGAAAACATGGCTGAATTCCCTGTAATCCTTGTACAGAGGGTGCTGGTCACTGAGGAGCAAACAGTGGTGGCACAAAGATTGGATATGGTTATGGGATTTAAAGGATCCCCACTGTTGATTGAGGAGGTTCAGCTGCTGAGGTTCAAACAGCACCTGAACAAAGGTTGGAACAGGAGGTACAGTTAAGCCGAGTCTCAAACAAAGACTCGAACAAAGGTTGGAACAATCTTTGGGTTTGGAGGAAACCCCTGCTGTTGTTGTTGAAGAACAGGCTGCTGTAGTGGAGCCTGCTGGACGAAAGGTCACTGAAGGGAAAGATAGTCAGCAGACTGCTATAATTGATGAGGAGGAGCAGCTGGTGGACTATGACTCCAGTGATGAGGAATTTCAAATGCTTGAGGAAGAACCTGTTAATGAAGAACCTCAACAGGCATTTGAACTAGTGTTGGAAGAACCTGCTATTGATCCTATCTTGGAGGAGTACCAAGGCCCTCACCCTGCTTGGAAGGGATATGAGTTTTGCTTTGGTTAACAGCAGACAGAGACAACAATACAATGTAGAAGAGCCTGCTGATGGAGCTACTGGAGGAATGGCTGGTGGGGTACCAGCACATGTTGTGGAAGAGTTGAGGGCTGTCAAGAATGACATAACAAACTTAAGAACTCAACTTGATAGGCAAGAACAAAGATTTGAAGATTTGCTGAATCTAGTGGAGAATAGAGGAAGAACCACTGAAACTGTTGCTTCCAATATTACCTCCACCCAATATGCTCTTGCTTATCTTGCTCAAGATGTAAGAGGGATTAGGCAAGGTAATATACTGAAAGACAAGTTTTTGAAAGACCAATTTGCATCTATTCATCAAAAACTTGATAAACTTGATGAGTCACCTAAACCTCCTGAGGCTGCTGGAACACTTCAACCTGCTGAATTGAATCCTAAGATTAATGAAAGGATAATTCTACCGGAGCAAAAATTTCAAGGAAGGATCATAGCTGTGGACACTCGGACTGAGATAATGTAAGGGCAACTGAACAACCTAGTGCTCACACAGAAAAGTGTGCATGGCCTGTTGTCCTGTTTTGTTGATGATGTCAATAAAGGGGAAGAGAGCCAAACAGTAGTAGCAAAAGAGGCTGCCAAAATCTTTGCTAAGAAAAGATGGGAAGATGATACAAATGCATTTAGGGAACCTGCACCTGGCCGACTTCCACTTACAGATGATCTTCTCAAAGAATATAAAAGGGTTTACTATAATAAGAGGAGACCCTATCATTACAAGGGATTTCATGAAGTTTCAAACTCTTTTTTCAGCTTGAAATTTTGGGAAGCAAGAGTTAAAGCCATGAGGGCTTCAAGAAGAGGTGGAAGAGGTGGTAGAGGTGAAAGGAGTTTACCTATCACAAATGCAAAGGAGTCACTGAATGAGTTTATAGAAGTTTACATGCGGTTAGGATTTAGAGTACATCAGATAAATCTTACTCTACCTGAAGCATGGCACTGTGGAAAGAAGTGAATCCTCACATTGACTTCTCTCTGATTGAAAATGAATGGATGAGATATATGATCAGAGAGATAAGAGCCTACCAAGAACAAGTGGAAAAGGCAAGAGAAGAAAGAGAAAGAAGACAGTAGATCAGCATACTTTATATGTTTTATCATTTGCTGATTCTAGACTGTGATAACTTTGAAAACTGATTATAATGAAAGATGGCTACTTGTTCTATTTCTGTTTTTAATCTTTTTGCTTTGCTGTTAGGAGAGGGTATTGGCATCATCACCAAAAAGGGGGAAATTGTTGGACTTATTTTTTAAGTTTTACTGATGAGTGCCAGACTAGCTGTTATAGTGCAAAGGCAAAAAGATGTCTAGATCAAATGTATAGGCTTATTAGAGTTTGATCTTTGTATAGGTTTGATCAAACAAGCACTGTAATGGTCAGCTGGTTTATATCAGCAGACTGGTCCATATCAGGAGGGTAACTAGGTCAGTAGACTATTCAGGAACCTGCTAAAGACTGAAGGCTGAGGGCTCAAACTCAGGTAATGAAGGCTAAGGGATCAAAATTAGTAATTAAAGTCAAGGATATGGAATCAGAATTTAGGGAAGTCTGTAATGACCTAAACTGATTACATATACCTTGTGTACAAGGTCTAAGCTCCATAAGTTGGATGGTGATTGGAACTTAGTTATGATTAAATGGTGTCACGGATTTTATTAACACAAAATAAACAAGTAATAATCCGGTTAACCTCAAGTATAAGGATCGTAGTAATAGTGGTTAATGCCAGGTCGATCTTACGGGGAACTAGACTGTTGTTAATCCTAGCTTTTGTTTTAACTAACTATGTCACGAAAACTAAACAGGGAATTATACTAAACAAATATGCAGAAAACTAAACTAGACAGAGGCTGAACACCAATGCTAGGAAAGATACGGGTAACGAACTTATTAACTAAACTAAACTACGTGCAAAAAGTAAACTAAATTAAAGCTAAACAAAACTAAAGTCGCAAGGATTTAAAATCAAATTATAAAATGCAAACGAGGATTGATCCACCTATCAACATGTATTGATCTCCTATCTCGATTATGTGTGGTATTTATCTAGGTTGTGATTCACCTTACCTAAACATGAACCCTAATTCCTTAGGTAATTCATCTTTTAACCTAGTATCTTCCAATGCTAGATTAACGCGTTTTAAGATCGAAGGTGTCAACTTTTACGTTTAAATCTAGTGATTAGACTTATTAACTTCCGTTATTATAAATCTAAGGACTATTCTTATCTATGGTGATCTAAAGGTTAATCATGACTTCCATCAATCATAAACATAATCATACATGCAAATCTTCCGATATAAACGCAATTAAACATGGATAAACATAAATAAGAAACAACCTTAATAAACCACTCACAGTATAATCGAAACACAGAAATCAATCCAAGTTGATGGCTTCAAAATTCTCGTTTGAAAGAAGCTTTAGCTCCTGAGCATCCTCAGCAACTCAGTTTTGCAGAAAAAGAACATAAAAACTGCTCTAAACTAATCTAATTTAAAATTGCAGAAAAGTGAATGGAAAAGAAGTAAAACCGCAGCCTTAGCCGCCCCTAGGGTTTAGGGTTTGTATAATGTCGAATTGTTGTCCATATGTGCGAAAATAGGCAGGTATTTATAGAGGTTAAAGTCGGTTCTGGCTGAGTCGGTGGACGGACGAGCGTTCAGTCTGGTGGACGCTCGTTCACTTTCTTGAACTCTCTTCAGACGCTCGTCCGTCCTCATTTCAAACTCTCTGATCTCTTTTTGGCACCTTGGACGCTCGTTCGACATTGCAGACGCCCGTTTGATCTGGACGGAGTATGGACTGAGTATAGACGCTCGTTCAGGGTGACTTGAAGGTGATTTCTTCATATTTATCTTTTTTTCTTCACTCCACTTGATCATCATCTCTTTCTTCAATCACTTAGCTCGAATTTTAATTTCTTTAAATCATCATTTGAGCCTTATAATTGCACCTATAACACATGGAAAATGTCGCAAACTGTAATAAAGTCCATATAATCATAATTTCACCATAAAACCACATGATTATATCAATATTGCGATTAAGTCTTTAAAAACATCGTTTGCTCAATATTTCAATATAAGACCTATTTATTATGCAAATTATACAATTAAGAGGGAAAATATCATAAAATATACTCTTAAAAACCATAGAATTTCACCCTTAACAACTCCTCCACACTTAGCTTTTGCTCGTCCCGAGCAAAACAAAACGAAACCAAGGTTCGAGAAAATATAGACATCTCAACAAATATAACATACATTCAATAACTTAGAGGTTCAACCCGGGTGTGTGTGTGCAAAGCCATAATAAATTTCCACTAAATCCACGCTTGAAATTTATCAAGCAAACTAGCTAATACCCCCTCTAGACTAGCAAGAAATGACACTCATAAGATGCACCCTACAAACGTGACATATCCCGAGAAGAATGATCGAATATATCTAGAGCCTTTCTGAAACACTCAGAGGATAATCCCTACAGCATATCTATCAGTTTATACTGGGGATAAGACATACGAAAAATAAGTCTTATATTCAATTCATACCAATTCTTAAGTGTATTTAACTTATTCACTTTTAAACACACATTAGAATAAGCTATTGCCCTCATAGCAGAATAGGACATTTCGAGATAATCCCCTACCTTACTCCAATCATAAGGCAGCTTCTTCTAACTGTCGTGAGCTTTTAGTCATCATAGTGGAATAGGACATACGTGGCATACCCTACCGCACTCAAATCATCGACTAGCTTTCGACACACACAATTAATTCAATTATTAACTCAACTTGCATTTGACAATAGTCACGTTTTACTTATCACATTCAAACTTCTAGATATTCACAGTATAACATACTCGGAACTGAATACAAACTATCATAATTCTCGAGATATAAACGTGGCACTAAGCACATGACTTATAAGAAAATCAAAAATCACTAATCCAAAACGGGGTATAACTTTATAAGTTAGCTCGTCATTCACTATGGCTCGTGAAAAATAGCGTTGGGTGAAACATCTAACTTATCAAACATATGGTATAAAGCATAGATAACTATCAAAAATAACGAACACCGAATTGAATTGCCTACTCGGGACAAAACGAAAACAAAAGTGTCGAAAAATTTAAAAAAATTAGCTCATTTTCATAGAAACAATACGTATTAAACAATTGATTATAGATACATAGTCGACCATTCCCCTCCCCCACACTTAAAAATCAACATGTCCTCATGTTGTGCAGAAAGTAAAGAAAGAAGGAACTTAGCTGTTTGCGCGTAGAAAATCGAGATGTTGGTCAGGCCGGAGCATGAAAAGAAACAACGCCCGCAAAAGCATCGGAAACAACGTCCAAACCGAACTCAACCGAGAGCTCGACAAAAACTAGATTCGCACTACTCGAGAAACCAGAAATACCTCGGGGGAACAATGGGGTATAATATCGCAACAATGAAAAAGGTAATAAATCGAAATCGAATAGACAAAAGAACCATCGGTAAGCATACAAAACAGTGATCATAAAGTTAATACAAATCAAAACAGAATGTCGGGATGCCTTATGGCTTACATGATCCGTAAACGTAGAAAATGAAAAGTACAGGTATCATCAAAGTGCAACATGAAATCAGAAAAATAAGAGATAAAGCTCAAGAAAGGCCCGGAGTAGTCTCAGCCGGAGGAGGAACAGCAGAATCAGCAACAGTAGACGTCGTCGATGAAGGTGCGGCCGTGTAACCGGGGCGATAGCGTCCCGTGGGTCTCTCCTCCGCAACCTCCTCATCATCGTGGTCTTTCTCCGCCTCAAGCACATCGGCAATAACCTCGCTCGATCGCATCGGAAAAGACGAACTCCGTATCACTCTCCTTGAAAATCTGCATATCCCTCGGTTTCTTGCCCTCCACAATGCACTTCAAAGCACGAACATCATGTTCTTCTCGCGTCTCCGGATATCGCTCATCCAATCTCGTAGATCGTTGGCCATGCTTGTACCGAGCCCTCTCCGCGGGGAGATAAACTAGACAAGGAGGGAACCGGAGGTGGTGCCGAAGAAGAACCAAGCTCATGGGCTGCCTCAGTCTCACCCGTAGGCGGAACTTTCTCTCTTTGAATACCTCTCGGGTTCTTAGGCTTGTGATCCTGCCTATACTCCGGCACTCCGGCATCGATGCATATCTGATGAATCAAGTGGGGGACAATCAAGCTCCGCTTGTAATTTTTCTGACTAGACACCAACTCATCATATATCGCTTGTCCAACATTGACATTTAACTTGAAAACCAAAGCATACATCATCCCAAGATCGCCTATGTGAAAGTGCGTCAAATTGTTCTTCGGCAATAAACGACTCTGGATGAAGCGGCAATAGACTCTCCAATCTTCAGACCATGCCGTAGTAACAATCTCCTTACGGTCTCCACCCGGTCTGAGCGTCCAAGCAACATCGGGGCAAACTTGTAATCGGAGCTCCTCCAAGGGATCCTGTCCCGAATCTTGTCTCCGCTTGATTTCCTCCTTATAGTCCAAGCCTTCAAATGCCTCCAACCCATACTGCACATTAATCACTTGCGGTGTAAATGGAACCTTAACGCCTCGAACCATAACCACCCCCGTGTCTAAGTCGGTTTCCGAAAAATTAGCATAAAACTCCCTAACCAACGAATCATTAACCGGGGTAGTCGGTATCTTCATCAATTCCTCCCATTTCCTATCCTTCAACAACTTCACAAAAGTGGGATCCACCTTTGTTTCTATCACCGCTCGATCAACCAACATATTCCTAGCAAAATAGTGTTTGGTGTAGACCTCGTGTGCTTTAGGATTTACGAACCGACGAGGCATATGGATAGGCACAGCTGGTCTCATTTTCTTTCGGGGTCTCTCAGTCCTAGGTTCAGCGTCAACTTCCCTAGCAACATTTTCAGCAGTTTCACCCCTAGACGGCTCACCACCTCGGGCAGTCTTAGCAAACCGTGCCAAGGGCACATCATAATCAGTTTCAGACCCGGAGGTGGACTCGTCTCTTAAATCAGCTCTAGCTTGTTGTGAAGCCCTAGAGGGTTGCTCCCGGATTACTACACCTCGATTCGGATCAACTATGGGAGGGTCCAACTCTTTACGCTTCATACCACTCTCCCTAGCCACACCCTTACCAAATTGTTTCTGAACTTCCTTCACCCGCACCATAATTTAAACCTTAAGGACCACAAACACTAAATCGTCCCAATTCACAACAAAGGGTACCCGTTTAACATCCAAATCGGGATTTCAAGGCAACACATCAACACCAACCACACAACCATCACCACCACATCACCACAACACCATACAGGAAGAAAGAAAGAGCAACCAAAAAGAAAAACACAAAATGAGACAAATTTCTAGAAAATGAGCCGACCCAAAGATCGAACTCACAAAAACGTGAAAGAAACTGAGAAAAGTTGCTACAAACTTACCAAAGACGGTGTGTAGATGAAGATAATGCTTGCTAGATGTCCAAAACAACCCAATTTGTTCCCAAAAATCCGATTTTTTTTGTTGAACAAGGTCGGACTATATAGGCGGCCGAGTCTTCAAAAATATGGAATGTTGGGGAATTTGGCTTTGAAAATTGATGAGAGGGTGTCAAGGGCATCCTATAGCACTTGAAATCGCCCAATTTGGTGTAGAATCGAGGGATTTAGGTTGAGAGGAGGGCAAGAGTCGGTTTCACCATTTGAAAAATTAGAAAAGTGAAGGTTCAAGGGGGTGCAGGTATATATATAGACAGGGGTTGGACGCTCGTCCAACTCAGTGGACGGGCGTCTACTGGAAATCCGTATGAACTGGACGGGCGTCCATCGAAGTGGACGCTCGTCCAAGATCCAAAATCAAATACAGGATTGGAGGGAATTGGCCAGACGGGCGTCCAGACCTTGTGGACGAACGTCTGGTTAAAAAGATGAATACATGATTGAAAGCTTTGTTTCCAGACGGGCGTCCATGAAAACAGAGGGTCGGACGGGCGTCCAGAAGCACCAGACGGTCGTCCAAGAAAAATGCAAAATTTTATAAAATTTTCATATAAAACAACTAAATGCGAAATTTTTATTAATGATAATTTAAAATTCAAAAGTACAAACGGAAATGCTACGAACATAAAAGAACTCGAAAATAAAACAAACACGAATAAAACAGTGGGTTGCCTCCCACCAAGCGCTTCCGTTTTACGTCGGGGCTCGACGAAACAAACCTAACTAACGCTAGTCTGCATAAATCTCGTCCCAATCCACCAAACGGATGAGACGACGAAGCATATCAATAGCAGGAGGGAAATCAAAGTCATCTTGTATGCCCCAGTCATCTCCAGCTACCTCTAAACCTCTAAAATGTGAAGCCTGTAGTACCAGCGCTAGATCTGTCAGCATAGGGTCATTTAGGACCGTATATGGACGTCCTATAGCTTCCGTAGCTCCTCGTAGTGAAGTCACTACCTCCCGAACAGCGGGGAACAATGAGAACATAGGTGATGGTCTTCGTACGGGTACTAAGCTCAAAATCTACGTGCAAGACTATAGTGCCTCCCGGTCCATCCATCTACTGTAATCAGTGGGATCCGACTAATGATGGGGAACTCCTTAGGAAGAACTCCGTAATCCATATCTAAAAAGCAAACTAACTGACAGATGTAAACAGAAAAACTTAGTCAACTAAAACTTAATTAAACTAAAACATAAATAAATATAACATTAACAGCATAAACAGAATTTAACTAATATAATAAGGGATATCTAGGATGCCTCCTAGTAGCGCTTTTGGTTAATGTCGTTAGCTCGACACCATTGAAGCTTAGCCTGGATCAGGCCATTTCACCTTTCTACCAGCCATTACTTCGTGTAAGCTCTCATCAGTAGTGTGGCAGCAGAAACAACATCTTACGCATGGGATTAATTCTCTGACAGTTTTCCATACAAGTTTAACCTTTCCCATGGTTAAGTTCTTCCTTTGTAAATTCCTCTGATGACGTTTAAGCTTTTGCTCCCTTTCATATTCCTCCATATCCCAACTACCGGCTAGAACTTCTTCTGATGGACCAGTGCCGTCATCCTCAAAAAACAAGTCAGGCGAAAACTCGTCAAACTCATCGACTTTAGGGGTGCTACACCCGAGGTTATCGAGAAATTTAGCAATCAAAGGCTTTTCTTGAGGTGCACCTATATAGTGCTTGCACGTTTGACCATTAACTCGAAACGGTTTACTATAACCACGTAGTTCTAGAACGCCTCCAGGAATGATTTGGAGAATCTCAAAGGGACCGGACCAACGTGTCCTTAACTTCCCAGGGAACAAATGTAACCTGGAATTGTAAAGTAACACTTGCTCTCCAACTTGAAATTCTCTCTTCTTGATCTTTGCGTCGTGAAAGAGTTTCATTTTGTCCTTACTGATCCTGGCACTTTCGTAAGCCTGAAGCCTAAACTCGTCCAACTCATGCAACTGCTGCAGTCGGTGTTTGCCACAGGATTGGGAATCGAAGTTAAGAAACTTTGTAGCCCAATAAGCTATATGCTCTAACTCAACTGGTAATTGGCACGATTTACCATAAACCATCTGGTAGGGTGATGTACCCATGGGGGTCTTATAGGCAGTTCGATATGCCCATAGTACATCATCCAACTTTAGACTCCAGTCTTTTCTATGATCGTTCACCGTTTTCTCCAGGATCTTCTTCAAGCTCGGTTGCTTCGCTCAACTCGACCACTAGTCATCGAGATGATATGGTGTGCCAGTTTTGTGACGAACACCATACTTCTCGAGGACTTTTTCCAAAGGTCGGTTACAAAAGTGCGTCCCTTCATCACTAATCAGGGCACGTGGACATCCAAACCTCACAAAGATATTCTTCTTTAGAAAATTCATGACCGTTTTATGATCATTGCGAGGAGTGGCTATTGCCTCCACCCATTTCGATACATAGTCTACGCAGACTAAGATGTATTTATTCCCACAGGAAGATGGGAATGGACCCATAAAGTAAATCCCCCATACATCAAAGACTTCGCATTCAAGAATGGGTTTCAATGGCATGTCAAACCGCCTTGTTAGAGTACCGGTTCTTTGGCACCTATCACAAGCTTTGCAGAAAGCTTCCGTGTCCTTAAAGATCGTTGGCCAGTAGAAACCGGACTGGAAGATCTTCGCAACCGTTTTCCAAGTACCAAAGTGACCACCTGTGGGTCCACTATGGCATTGCTCAATGACATCACGTTGCTCAGATTCCGGAACACATCTCCTAAGCAAACCATCTTTACAGATTTTGAAGAGGTAAGGTTCATCCCAAACGAAAGATTTCATATCGGAGAGGAACTTCTTCTTCTCTTGATAAGACATTTCAGGGTCAAGATATTGGGAATGAAGGTAGTTGACGATGGAGGAATACCATGGGACGTCTGGAGCGCAACCATCAATAAGCATGATGTTTTCTAGAGGAAAGTAAAGATCTATATCATCAGGATCACCCTTTTCCTCAGTTAACATCCTAGAAACATGATCCGCCACTACGTTTTCACTGCCCTTTTTGTCTTTAATGTTGACATCGAACTCTTGTAGGATCAGTATCCAACGTAGTAGGCGCGGTTTAGCTTCTTTCTTGGTCATGAGATAGCGCAGCGCAGCGTGGTCAGTCCATACAGTGACTACGGCACCTAACAAGTAACTACGGAATTTGTCCATGGTGAATACCACAGCCAACAATTCCTTTTCAGTTGTCGTGTAGTTAACTTGTGCGGGGCTCAGTGTGTGACTGGCATAATAGATAGGCTGGAATTTTCCTTCGATCCTTTGGCCTAAAACTGCACCAACCGCATAGTTGGATGCATCGCACATAAGCTCGAAGGGTAGGTTCCGATCGGGCGATATAAGAACCGGAGCGGAGATTAATCGACTCTTAAGCTCCTCAAACGCTTGCTTGCAGCTATCATCAAAGGCAAATGTAACGTCTTCCTTAAGTAAGGTAGACAGGGGCTTGGCGGTCTTTGAAAAGTCCTGAATGAATCTCCTATAGAAGCCGACATGTCCGAGAAAACCTCTGACATCGCGAACGTTCTTAGGATAACTCATCTTTTCGATAGCTTCCACCTTAGCCCTATCTACCTCGATACCTTTGGACGACACTTTGTGGCCAAGAACTATTCCTTCATCTACCATGAAATGGCATTTCTCCCAATTGAGTACTAAGTTCTTTTCCACACATCTAGATAACACCTGATCAAGATTAGCGAGGCAATCATCGAAGGATTGACCAAAGACCGAAAAATCGTCCATGAAAATCTCCATACACTTTTCGACTAGCCCGTCAAATATAGCCATCATACACCTTTGAAAGGTGGCTGGGGCGTTACAGAGACCAAATGGCATTCGCCTGTAAGCGAATGTACCATAAGGGCAGGTGAAAGTGGTCTTCTCTTGGTCAATAGGATCGATGGGTATCTGGAAGTATCCTGAATATCCATCCAGGAAACAGTATAATGCGTGCCCCGCCAGACGCTCAAGCATATGGTCAATGAAAGGAAGGGGGAAATGATCTTTCATTGTGACCTCATTGAGTTTTCTATAGTCAATACAGACTCTATAGCCTGTAACGAGCCTCAATGCTATCTCTTCTCCTTTCTCGTTCTTCTCAATAGTAATCCCTCCTTTTTTGGGGACTACTTGAGTAGGGGATACCCATTCACTGCGTCGGCCGATGGCGTATATGATACCCATATCTAGAAGTTTGATGATCTCCTTCTTGACTACTTCTTGCATGTGAGGGTTAAGCCTCCTTTGGCGCTGTCTTACACATTTAGCACCCTCACTAGTCTTGATCTTGTGCATGCAGATGTCAGGAGATATTCCTCGGATATCTCCCACCTGCCATCCAAAGGCTCTTTCATTTTTTTGCAAGACGGTTAACAGTTTCAGCTCTTCTATTCGAGATAGCTTGGCAGATATGATCAAGGGAAGCTTGTCACCCTCACGTAGGAACACATACTTAAGATGTTTAGGCAACGGCTTCAGAACTAGATCTGCGGGGGATCCTCTAAACTCGATTTAACCCCTCCACTTTTCAACTCAGCATTGCTGAGCTTACTTAGTGGCTCCACTGCCAAAGCTTCTTCTCTTAATAACTCATCCTCAAAGTCAGCTGCTAACTGATCTAGATTAACCACACCATGACTCTTCAGATTATCGATCAATCGCTCATATTCCGCCTCCACAGCCTTGACTTGCTCGTCCAGACAGTCATTGAAGTCAGTAATTGACTCCTCAATGGAAAACCGGTTGGAGAACCAGAGGGTACTTGAATAGATTTAGAGACACTATAGCTCACCTCCTGGTCACCAACTCGAATAGTTACTTGCCCACCATCACAATCGATGAGGGCTCTAGCTGTAGAAAGGAAGGGTCTTCCAAGAATCAGGGGAACATCCTCACCTTTCTCCATATCTAAGACGTACCAGTCAACTGGGAAGGTAAACCTATCAATTTGAACTAATACATTTTTCAGGATCCCTGAAGCTTTCTTGGAAGATCTATCGGCGAACTGAAGGTTCATGGTGGTGGGTTCTAGAAAATCTTGTAAACCAAGCTGATTGCAAACAGACAACGGCATCAAGCTGATGGATGCCCCCAGGTCACATAAAGAATTTGGGAAGACTAGGCCTCCCATCCGCAATGTGAGCACAAACTTGCCTCGGGTCACCCCTCTTGATTGGTAAGTCTTGATAATTGACCATTGAGCAGTCCTCACCAATTGCTCGATCCATGTCTGCTAACTTCTTTTTAGAAGAAACAACATCCTTGATAAACTTGGTATACTTAGGCATTTCAACCAAAACTTCTGAGAGTGCAAGATTAACCTGAGTATTTTTCAGCAAGTTAAGCACCTTTTCGTACTTCTTATCTTCATGCAAGGGAATGTTGCTTTTTCTAGGTGGAAATGGAAGCTTTTTAAGGTCACTCTCAGAAAAGACTTTCTTTGAGGATGCACTTACGGCCTTGTCTTCTAGATCTTTCCACCTCACCACTTTTTCAGACTTCTTATTAGTCAGGGGATCAGCCACCTGAGGCGTTTCAACTCTTTCATTTCTCGGGGAATCAGCCACCCGAGTGTGCTCTTGCAGGACAGGGGATAATGGGTGCTCAACTTCCCCTCCTGCACCATCATTGGCAGGAGGGGCTAGTGGTTTCCCTGGAAGCCAGGGGGACCACTCAGCTGAGTGCCACTTCTTAAATTCATCGCATTGGCCTCCTCTTTACCATATTGCATTGTTGGCACGAGGTCAGTACATTGGCTGTTGCTTATATCGGCCTGAGCAACCTGACCGCCTTTTGGATTCTTTTCCGTAAAGCTGGGCAGCTGTCCTGACGGTCTGGAAGCTAACTGCTCAGCCAGCTGCCCGATTTGCCTCTCAAGACTTTTCATCGTCCTGCTTTGCTCCTCTCGAAATGAATTCCATTCGGCTTTTATATCATTTGAGTGGGAGGGGCCTTGAGAGTTTTGGAAGTTCTGGGGAGATGGCTGGCTAGGCCGAGTTTGAAACTGAGAATTAGAATTGGCAGGCCAATTCTGATTGAACCTTTGCTATGGATTTGAAAAATTGGAGTTCTGGTTCTGATTGAACCCAGGGTTTCGATTAAAGCTCTGATTTTGAAAATTCGAATTGGGGTTGAAATTTGGATTCTGATGAAAACCCTGGTTTTGAAAATTACTCGCCGAGTGACCGGACCGGCCGAGAAAGCATTAATTTCAGCATTCTGCCCAATCATGGGACAGAAGCGAGCAGTGTGCCCCGGATCATCACATACTTGGCATGTGATTGGATTATACTGTCCATTATTATGAACAGCATTGACTTGATGAGCAGAGGGGGCCTGAAATTGACACTGGCCAGACATGTGACCAGTCTGACAGCAATTTTCACAGTACAGAACTTGAGAGTTCTGTAAAAGTGAAAGAGCCTGATTACTCGGATTGGGACAATTCTGAGATGCTGTCATTTGAGAATTTGCCACCTGCTTTTGCAGCATGGCAATGAGATTTTGAACATTCACCTCTTCAACCTTGGGAGGAGGAGGAGGTGCCTGTATTGCTTGATAGGAGGGGGCATAATTGTATTTGGCAATGTCCTCGAACAATGCCCACCCTTCATCAGGCGTCTTTTTCAGAAACGCCCCACCAGATGAACTGTTGACCATGCCTTTAGCAAGCTCGGTCAAACCACTGAAGAAAGTATTGACTTGCCTCTCCAAAGGCAAGCCATGGTGGGGACATTTACGCAGAAGAGACTTAAACCTTTTCCATGCCTCGAAGAAAGATTCATTTTCCTTCTGATAGAATGTGAAAACTTCATTCAGACACTGGTCTGTCTTTGAAGGGGGAAAATATTGACTTAGAAATTCTTTTTCAAGTCCGGCCCAGGTAGTGATGGATTCAGAAGGGAGAGAGTGATACCACTCCCTAGCCTCTCCCTTCAGAGAGAAAGGAAACAGTTTAAGCTTGATCGCATCCTCACTTACTCCTTGGATACGGGTGGTACCGCATATCTCTAAGAACGCATGTAAGTGGGTATGCGGATTTTCAGATTGGTAGCCATGAAAAATTGATGCTTGCTGCATCATCTGGATGAGTCCTGGCTTGAGTTCGAATGTGTGAGCTGTAATGGCGGGCAAGACTATAGCCGGGTTGACAAGTGACTGCACCAGGCATGGCGTAGTCTGCCAACGTACGTCGATCTTCTGCCGCCATTATTACTATTTCTTCGATCTCATTTATCAAATTCCGTTCAATATCTTGATCGTCTGAACTTCCTTCGTCCGAAGGATCGGTAAAACGAAGTTTCCGCCTATTTGGTAGACTATGGTCCGCTCGAGGTCAGGTGAAAAGAGTAATGGTCCTTTCTGACTTCGAGTTTGCATAAACCGAAACCCAACTCAAGGTATTGAACCTAAAAACTAAAGAAATTAAAACCTTAACTAAAAGATTAAAAGCCTAAGAGAGGAAAAGAAAAGAAAGGAAATAAAAAAAAATTTTAAGAAAGGAAGGGTCAGACGGACGTCCAGATATTTGGACGGGCGTCTGCCCAAAATTTGAACTGGACGGGCGTTTGGATGTCCAAACGCTCGTCTGGGCGTTCAAAATCTTTGGACGCTCGTCTAAGTTGAAAAATTGATACAGAGATGATATTTTTCCAGTGGACGGGCGTTTGATGAACCAGATGCCCGTTCGGTAGCGGGAAAAATAAGAACATAAGCAGAAAATTGCAGAGACAGATAGAGGAGAAGAAAAACTAATCACAAAACCTTAAACCCTAAATTTAAAACCCTAATATCCTAATAACCTAGACAATTATTAACTAAAAACAGGGAAAACTAAAAACAAAAACTAGGCAACCGTCCGGTTCCCCGGCAACGGCGCCAAAAACTTGTCACGGATTTTATTAACACAAAATAAACAAGTAATAATCCGGTTTTTATGGATCGTAGTAATAGTGGTTAACCTCAAGTATAAGGATCGTAGTAATAGTGGTTAATGCCGGGTCGATCTTATGGGGAACTAGACTGTTGTTAATCCTAGCTTTTGTTTTAACTAACTATGTCACGAAAACTAAACAGGGAATTATACTAAACAAATATGCAGAAAACTAAACTAGACAGAGGCTGAACACCAATGCTAGGACAGATACGGGTAACGAACTTATTAACTAAACTAAACTACGTGCAAAAAGTAAACTAAATTAAAGCTAAACAAAACTCAAGTCGCAAGGATTTAAAATCAAATTATAAAAGGCAAACGAGGATTGATCCACCTATCAACATGTATTGATCTCCTATCTCGATTATGTGGGGTATTTATCTAGGTTGTGATTCACCTTACCTAAACATGAACCCTAATTCCTTAGGTAATTCATCTTTTAACCTAGTATCTTCCAATGCTAGATTAACGCGTTTTAAGATCGAAGGTGTCAACTTTTACGTTTAAATCTAGTGATTAGACTTATTAACTTCCGTTATTATAAATCTAAGGACTATTCTTATCTATGGAGATCTAAAGGTTAATCATGACTTCCATCAATCATAAACATAATCATACATGCAAATCTTCCGATATAAACGCAATTAAACATGGATAAACATAAATAAGAAACAACCTTAATAAATCACTCACAGTATAATCGAAACACAGAAATCAATCCAAGTTGATGGCTTCACAATTCTCGTTTGAAAGAAGCTTTAACTCAGTTTTGCAGAAAAAGAACATAAAAACTGCTCTAAACTAATCTAATTTAAAATTGCAGAAAAGTGAAAGGAAAAGAAGTAAAACCGCAGCCTTAGCCGCCCCTAGGGTTTAGGGTTTGTATAATGTCGAATTGTTGTTCAAATGTGCAAAAATAGGCAGGTATTTATAGAGGTTAAAGTCGGTTCTGGCTGAGTCGGTGGACGGACGAGCGTTCAGTCTGGTGGACGCTCGTTCACTTTCTTGAACTCTCTTCAGACGCTCGTCCGTCCTCAGTTCAAACTCTCTGATCTCTTTTTGGCACCTTGGACGCTCGTTCGACATTGCAGACGCCCGTTTGATCTGGACGGAGTATGGACTGAGTATAGACGCTCGTTCAGGGTGACTTGAAGGTGATTTCTTCATATTTATCTCTTTTTCTTCACTCCACCTGATCATCATCTCTTTCTTCAATCACTTAGCTCGAATTTTAATTTCTTTAAATCATCATTTGAGCCTTATAATTGCACCTATAACACATGGAAAATGTCGCAAACTGTAATAAAGTCCATATAATCATAATTTCACCATAAAACCACATGATTATATCAATATTGAGATTAAGTCTTTAAAAATATCGTTTGCTCAATATTTCAATATAAGACCTATTTATTATGCAAATTATACAATTAAGAGGGAAAATATCATAAAATATACTCTTAAAAACCATAGTATTTCACCCATAACAAATGGTGTAATCTAACTTCACAAATAAAAGTTAGATAAAGAAAGTCAGCTGCATTGTGTTTTAAACACAACAAATTATGGTTCGGCTAATTGTTATGTATTTCAGTAGAGACTCATGAACCTGCTGATACATATACCTCGATTTATTCACCCCCCCTCTAAACTTGTGTTAGCCTTTCCAAGGGACCAACAATTGCTCGATACCAATTGTTGGTCCCTTGGAAAGGCTAACACAAGTTTAGAGGGGGGGTGAATAAACTTGTCACCAAAAACTGAATTTTAAACAGATTAGGGTTCAGATAAAACTTGTGTGGAGTTGAGCTGACTAAGCTGAGATTAAATCAAACTGATTTAAGCTGAAACTGAGTCAACCGGCAACGGATATAATTTTAGCCTTTATATTGATCTTGTTGTTCTGTTATGAAAACTGAGTGTTGTGAATTGAATTCTGGTGAATGTCAGTTGTGACTGTGAGATGTATAACAATCAAGTATCACAATGCTGTAAGTAAATACTAAATAAATAAGTAAATGCGTAAAGTAAATAAGGCGGATGTTATAGAGGTTCCAGGTGGTGTAATCCTGTACGTCCTCTCTTCCCATGTGGTGCGGAGGAAAATTCCACAAGAACTTCTTGAGGTGATCTGTTACAAAAAGTCCTAAACAATAGTCCTTCGCTAATCCCTAGCTTCACTATCTAAACAAATGTAGAACAGGTATAATTGCTGCTCTCCAAATGCTTGAACCACCGGTCCTGTAGAGGGTAGGATTGCCTCTTCACCGCCTACCACCACAAACACAAGCCTACCCGATCGCTTGTCACAATCGTCCTTGACAAAACCTTCCCGCTGTGCTTCACAGTCTAAACCTTTGAAATAGAATCAAAGTTGGGCTGAGAATCAATAAATTGATTCTTATTTGTGGTTCTTCAGAGTGTTGAATTCTTGATAAATTCTTTGTAGCTTTGAACACTTGAAGAAATACTAGATATAATCTTGTTATAGTTCAGTGATGATGACAATTCAAATAGTGTACACAAATTGCTTGTTGATTCTTGTATATCTTCTCTCTTTTTTTGTTTGTGCAAAGTCTTCTATTTATAGTGTGAAGTCCAACGTTCATCTGACTTTGATTTGAATTGTATCAACGTATATCTTGCAACGGTTATATTTTCTGACCGTTCCTGCTGTGTCAGTGATTCATCCAATGAAATTTCTTTCTTTACAACGTTCGATTGTACTTTCAGTTTGTTGGATGGCCGACTTATAAACCGAGTTTCCTTGTCGCTTTTTCATCCGTCGATTTCGCTTCCTAACCGACTTGGAGCATTAACTGAGATTTTATTCTTCTTAAAAAATCAGTACTCCAGTTTTTATCTGATTACAATTGACTTAATCAGAGTACTCCATGATACATTTTTCATCTAAGAATTCATTGTCCTTATGATTCTTAGGTCATCATACAAGATCCATAAAGTCAGTTCAGGTCACCATAATCTTGCCTGAAGTCCAACTTTACAGTCTCGACTTTAATCTTCATAACTGAGTTTGTGCCCTCAATTCTTCATTCTTCAATAACTGAGTCTGTGTCCCTCAGTTCTTCATTCTTCAAGATAAGCCAACCGAGTCTGTAACTCTCAACGAACTTACCTTCTTCAGTAGATGTATTCTGAGTCAGTTTGATTGTCTTGATGATTTCCAGTTTTCTAATTGATTCTTAGTTTTCAGTTTTACGACACACTATCAATTATTGTGCTTGTCTGATGTAACTTATACAAAAATCAGACTCTAATAAAACTTATACATTCAGTTCTAGACATCTTTTAGCTTTCCACTATAACAGCTGGCTTCAGCACTTCATCAATGGGGTTAAGATAACATTATAATAAATAAGATGAATTATCATCAAAACATAAATTTTATTTCCAACAATTTCCCCCTTTTTGATGATGCCAAAAATCTCCCTAAAAGAAAAGCTTAAAGATCAAAACAATGAGAAACAATGTAAAACTGGAAAACTGGTTTTCAATAGAATGAGCAAAAACTAGATACATGCATTTTTGTTCAAATATCTATGATTAATGACTGAGCTTCTTCTTAGCTTTTTGCATGACTATGTCATATCTTTTTGCCTTGTCATACAAACAAAAATCTTCTTCAAGTTTGGAGTCTTCCTTTGAAAAGGTCTTGTTGTAGTCAACTTGACTACTTTCTTTCCATCTTCTCCATTGAATTAGCTTGGGTAAGCTTGAGTCTCCCAAATAGTATTTTTCAAATTCTGTTAGATCGGTTTTCATTTGTTCAACCTTGTCTTTAATCTTCAGTTTATCTTCAATCCTTCTTATGTTGTGCAATTTTTTGCTTTGAGTAAATATCAGACAAAAAGTAGTTCAAGGATTCCTCAAATGTTCTGTCCTTGTATTTGGCTTTAATAGGATTGTAGTCTTTGATAAATCGCGTCCACGTATCCTTTGTAAGAGTAACTCTTTCGTCTCCAGTGTTGATTGTATTTTGCAATAAGTTGATCTTCGCTTAGCTCTTTCTTCAAAAATTTAGGATCCGATCTGTATCTTTGTAGTTCTTCTTCAAGTCGCTTCATTTCTCTGAGTAATTTCAGCTTTTCTTCTTCAGCTTCCCCCTTTTTGGCATCATATAACTGATCTACCAGGGCATGGGTTGCTTTTTGATCTTCTGAAATTTGTCGTTGAGAATCAAGTACTTCCTTAAGTTGAGCTTCTAACCCGTAGATATGCTGATTAATATGCCAATGAGCTTGAGCATGAGTTTCTCTATCTACTGCGGTTGAATCTTCAAGTTGTTGTTTGAGTAAGACAATCTCTGAAGCAGAACTTGAACTTGATTTGTGAATCATCTCTAGTCTTGCATGAACCGAAACATCAGTTCTAGTTCTATAATCAAGATATCCAGAGATGTTTGATAAAAGACCATTCTGTGTATCTCTTTGACTGAGTACTATTTTCAAGTTTTCATGAACTTTGGCCAATTCCTCCTTAGATAGAAAATCAGAGGGATCATATGTAGCTTCCACTTGATCCTTGTCCTGAGTATTAATGACCATCAGTTGTCTGATTTCATCACTTGCTTGCTGATTGACAGTTGTCTGGTTTTCAACTGACAATGCTTCTTGCTGTGGTACAGTTTGTGTTACTGGAAATTGTGGTTGAGTGATTGTTTGCAAAACTGTAGTATCATCAGTTTCTTTTCTTGACTTATCATGATCATCATCATCCTTTTTCTGGGAACTGTCTTTAGATGATGTGCCTGATTCTCTTCTGTTTGCTAACTCAATAAACCTTTTGAAACAGTTGTCAAGAAATTCCTTAATAGGAAACAGAGAGTAAAGATCTCTTACTTCCAATTTCTCCAAGTGTGATTTTTCTTCAGTCTGTAAACTGGCATCACGAGAATCTTCTGGTTGAAGTTTCATTTTCATCAGTCTTATGACTTTGTCAGCTTCGAAGACTGGTGCCGTTTGTTGAACTGACTGCTGTTGTGTTTGAGAAGTAAGAATAGCAGTGACATTGTCTTGAATATCTTCAGTTGTCAATTGTTTATCCCCCTGAGTAGGTGCTATCTCACTTGAGATTTCAGGGTACAAACATCTTTCAACTGATCTTTCTTCTATGGATTCTGATTTTCGCTTGGTCCCTCTTTTTTCAGTTTGCTGTTGAGACACAGTTGACTGCTTTGCTTCATGTTGCAAAGTTGTTTCTGTGATTTCCTTGATGTCACAGTTTCTCTTGCTTCCTTCCCTTCCTTAATTCTTTCAAAATAAAACTGAATGATTCCACTAAGTGTTTTCTTCAGTCGGAATCTGCCATCAGTTACTTGTCCTTCAGCTTGAGCTTTTGCCATACTTTCTAATTCAGCTAAATATTGCTTCTTGAATTGATTGACTATATAACCTGCCCAATTAAATTCTATGTTGTCCAAGATTATGTTCATCAGCAAAACATTTTCTTCTGAAAGTATATTAATCCCTTTGGATTTTCCAATGACGTGTTTGCTGAGCCATCTGCTGAGATGTCCAAATTCTGGCTTGATTTTGTCGACATGAACACCAGGTACGATTGGTTCTGTAGACGAAGTAATCATTGAGAGAAAATCTTCTTTCTCCAATGGTAGGGTTGCTAACTCTATTGAAGTTGCTGTTGTATTTGCGAACCCAAAGAGTGATCTCATAACTCTTTCATTGAACACAATACGATCTCCTCGAACTGTTGTAATCAAGGAGTCCCTGATTAATCGCATATTTTGCCAAAACTGCAAAATGCCTTCCACATCTCGTTTTTCTTTGAAGCGAACTTCGAGAATGTTGTTCAATCCTGGTTGCTTTTCGATTTTGTCTCGTATACAGCTAGCTAATAGAGTGTTTTGACAAATAGCTTCATACATTTCGAGTGTTAGTTCATCCAGCTCTGTGATTAATCGTCTGTCTTTCGAATCAATTGCGGTGGCCATGTTTGAGTGTGAACACAAAGAAATTTGATTTTGAAGGGTAGGTTTGAAAAGAGTCTGTTCTTCTTAATAAGAAAAATAGTGTGAACAGAGATTAAATAAATAGGTAGGATATTCTGGCGGTTGAATGGTACAACTTGTCAAATTCCATGATGGTTTTGATAACCGATACATGTACTGCTTTCTGACAATCGTGGGGTGTACACACGAAGTCCTGACAAAAAGAACTGTGGAAAATTAATGCGATATAACCGCCACTGTTGATTTTATCTTATCAACCTTTGACCAAATTTGAATAAAGTGAAAACTGATGCTGAGGTCAGTTTTACAAATAATTCAGTTCCTATCAAATTGTTCAGTTTTGTCAAAATTTTCAATTTGTCAGTTTGAGATTGTTGATGTCAATGACTAATCTGTTAAGTGAGCGCACCCAACATAACAAAGATTATTCCCCTTGACGAATCTCTGGCTTAACTGACTTTGATTATTCCCAACTCAGTTCTTAATTTTGCAAATCTCTCTTTGTCCAGTGGCTTAGTAAAGATGTCCGCAACCGATCTTCGCAGGTACATAAAGAACCGTTATATCCTTCTTCTCTCGCATGATCTCTTATAAAGTGGTGACGAACATCAATGTGCTTAGTTCTTGAATGTAAAACTGGATTATCAGTAATTGCAATTGCACTTGCGTTATCACACATTATGGGAATTGTTCCTTCTTCTATCCCATAATCTCTTAATTGTTGTCTGATCCATAAAACATGAGCACAACAACTTCCAGCTGCTATATATTCAGCTTCTGCTGTTGAAGTTGAGATTGAGTTTTGCTTCTTGCTAAACCATGACACAAGTCTATTTCCTAATAACTGACATGTGCCTGATGTGCTTTTTCTGTCCACTTTGCATCCAGCATAGTCTGAATCTGAGTAAGAAATTAGCTTGAATTCTCCTTCTTTCGAATACCAAATACCAACTCCATCTGTGTCTTTCAGATATTTCAAAGTTCTCTTCACAACTGTGAGATGGCTTTCCTTTGGTCTTGACTGAAATCTTGCACAAACACCGGCAATAAAAGATATGTCTGGCCTACTTGCTGTAAGATAGAGTAAGCTTCCAATCATCCTTCTGTAGAGTGTTTGATCAACATCTTTACCTTCTTTATCTTCATCTAGTCTGATGTTGGTCCCCATTGGTGTAGAAATTCCAGTAGATTTCTCCATACCAAACTTTTTGATAAGTTCTCTTGTATATTTAGTTTGATGAATGAAGATTCCATCGGCTAGTTGTTTAACTTGCAATCCTAGGAAATAATTTAATTCTCCCATCATACTCATTTGAAATTTGCTTTTCATTAAACTTGCAAATTTCTCACATAGCTATTCATTTTCTGATCCAAAGATGATATCATCAACATAAATTTGAACAAGTAGAGTATCTTCTCCATTCTTCATCCTGAATAATGTTTTGTCGATTGTTCCTTTGATAAATCGTTATCTACTAAAAATTGAGACAGAGAGTTTCGTACCAAGCTCTTGGTGCTTGTTTAAGTCCATAAAGAGCTTTCCTTAGTCTGAAAACTTTATCAGTTTGATCCTTGATTTCAAATCCAGGTGGTTGTTGAACATACACTTCTTCTTCAAGAATTCCATTTAGAAACGCACTTTTAACATCCATCTGATAAACTTTGAATTTCTTGTGAGCTGCATAAGCAAGAAAAAGTCTGATTACTTCTAGTCTTGCGACTGGTGCGTAAGTTTCATCAAAATCTATGCCTTATGCTTGAGAGTATCCTTTGGCTACTAGTCTGGCTTTGTTTCTAATGACATTTCCATCTTCATCAAGTTTATTTCTGAAGACCCATTTGGTTCCAATGATATTGACATGAACTGGTTTATCTACCAGTTCCCATACTTGATATCTCTCAAATTCATTTAGTTCTTCCTGCATAGCTAATATCCAGTCTGGATCTTTCAAGGCTTCTTCAAGTTCTTTAGGTTCCGATTGAGGTAGAAAGCATGCTATCATCGCATCTAGTTGGTGTCTTGTTCGAACTCCAGTTTGAGTGTCACCAATAACTTGTTCTTCAGGATGATCTCTCATCCATTGATGTGTGTGAGTTTGTATTGGTTGATTTGTACTTTGTTCAACTGATTCTTCAAAAACTGGTTCTTGAATTTGTTCAACTGAGTCTGATTGATGTTGTTCGAGTTGTTGAGTGGTTGGAAACTGAGGCTGGTCTTGATCTGAACATTCTGAAATTTGTAGTCTTCCAACATCAACTTAAACAGGTTCTGGTGTGATTGGTAACTGAGACTGAGGAACTGGTTCTGGTCGGTCTTCAGTTGTTTCACCAGGAAAATTTGGTTCATCAAATACTACATGTATTGACTCTTCATGCTTGAGTGTCCTTTTATTCAATACTCTGAATGCTTTGCTGACACTTTAGGAAAATTCCTTCATCGGCTTTGGGTTGAAAAACGTGAAGTTGATCTTTTCCATTATTGTGTATGAAACATTTGCTTCCAAACGCATGAAAGTATGAAACATTAGGTTTTCTTCCATTCCAAATTTCATAAGGAGTCTTTTCATGTCTCTTGTTCATGAGAGCTCTGTTCTGAGTGTAACAAGCTGTGTTTACTGCTTCTGCCCAATATCTTTCAGGTAGTTTAGCTTCACAGATCATAGTCCTTCCAGCTTCTTTGAGCGTTCTGTTTCTTCTTTCAGCTACACCATTTTGTTGAGGTGTTCCCGTGGCAGCAAGTTGGTGTAAGACACCATTTTCTTCACAATATTCAATAATCACACTGTTGAGGAATTCAGTTCCTTTATCAGATCTTATCTTCACAACTGAAACTCCTTTATGATTCTGAAGTCTCTTAAGAAGTTCTGTGAGTTTTTGCTTGGTTTCACTTTTCTTGGTTAGAAAGATTACCCAGGTATATCTTGAAAAATCATCTACTACCACCAATGTATACTTCTTTCCACTGATACTGATTGGTGTAATAGGTCCAAATAAGTCCATATGTAGCAATTCTAGATGTCTGGTTGTTGAATGCTGAGACTTAGTCTTGAAACTTGCCTTTGTTTGTTTTCCCTGTTGACATGCATCACATAAGCTTATCTTCTTATATGATATCTCTGGTAGTCCAATGACTAGCTGCTTCATAACAAGTGTATTGATGTCATCAAAGTTGAGATGACTCAGTTTCTTGTGCCACAGCCAACTGATTTCTGAATTGGTATGCACAAGCAAACAAGTTTCAGTGACAGCTGTTGTCCAATCTACCACATACATGTTTTCCTTCCTTCTTCCGGCTAGGACAACTTGATAAGCTGATTCGTTGATGACAACGCAGAATTGTTTATCAAAAGTAACTTTGTATCCCATATCACAAAATTGACTTGTGCTGAGTAGATTGTAGTGTAGTCCTTCTACATAGGATACATTCTTGATTGTAAGTCCATTTCTGATTAAGGTGCCAAAGCCTCTCGGTGTAACTCCGGTTTATCTTTACTTCCAAAATTAACTTTTGGTCCATTCTTTTCAACGAAATTACCGAGACAATCTTTGCTCTTTGTCATGTGTCTAGAGCAACCACCGTCAAAGTACCATATATCCTGCAGTGAAAATTAGAGATTTTTAGGTACCCAACTCAGTTTGGGTCCATGAGGGTCAGTTGTCAGTACAACTTTGGGAATATATCCTTTTGGAATTCTTCGGATATTGTTCCACTTGTTTTCATATATGTAAGCCACACTCCCATAGCATCTATGTTTGGACTGTGTCTTATTTATATGATTTCTCAGATCTTCTTACTGTAATTTGTTTCCATGTTGATTTTTGTTATTAAAGCTGGAGTGGTAACCATCATTCCTTCTGTACTGTGGTCTATATTGACCTTTGTACCGTGACTTATGCTGAGAACTGAGATTAGTCCTCTGCTGAGTTTTGGACTGAAACTTGTGATAAGTTTTCGGTCTGGAATGATTGTCATTATTATTTTTAATAACAAATTCAGTAAAATTCCAATCATCATCAGAGGGATACAACCTTCCTTTCCCCCTGAATGTGTGAATCTTTGAATGATTGACATTCTTGGATTTGTTTTGATTGTAATTTTTCTGGTTCCCGACTTCATTGGTTTTTGTGGATCTGGGAGTTGATTTGCCGTGTCGGTTTCTATTGAATACAACTGGTCTACCATTTGATTTAGTTTTGTAAGTAGATACAGTTGTCTTCTTAGAAAACTGATTTATCCTGTGTGATACTGGCTTTACTGGTTCAGCAATTTTCTCAGTTTGTGGAACTTGCTCAACTACAAACTTAATACCAGTTTTGGTATTCAGCCCAGCGGCTTTGCTAGTTACATTCTTCGAAGATTGCTGTGTATCAAATCCTAACCCAGTTTTGTCTCCATATGGCTTTCCTGATTTGAATCCGGTAATTGAACTTGATTGAGTGAACGATTCGATTCCGTCGTCGATGCGAGAGATCGATGTCGAATCTTTCCTTTTCAGTTTTAGTCAGTTTCAACATTTTTAGTTCAGACTTCAATCTTTCAACTTCAAGAATTAGACTTTCTTTCTCAGCTTTGATTGATTCATAACCAGCTTGAATGGTTACTAGCTGATTCATCAATTCATCAAGAGTTTCTTCTAATTCTAGATTTTTTGGATTGGAGTCAGCAGTCGAAGAACATGCATTCATCATGGAAATCTGAGCTGAGGAGTATTTAGAGTTTGATTCACATACCTCATTTGGATCTTCCATGTGTGCCATTAAAGTTGTGTCATCTGATAATCTTTCAGTACCGGCTTCATAATCTGATTCATCTCCAGCAAGAAGTGCTCTTCTACCAACTCTCCTTGGTGGTGTCTTCTTGATCAGTTCTGGACATTCAGCTTTATAGTGTCCTGGTTTCTTGCAGTTGAAACAGAGGTATTCGTCGTCTTTTCTTTTCTCAGGAGTCCTTTTGATGAACTTTTGAGTGACTGGATGTCCACTCTTCATTCTTCGAATTTCGTTCATCATTAGAGCCATTTGTTCTTCCATTTCATCCAATTCATGAATATTGTTAGATGAGTTTTCTTGAATCTCATTTGCTGCTGCTGCAAGTGCTGTGGTCTTAGGTTCTTCCATAGCTTTGATTATTGCAGCTGTGGTTGTGAAATCTTCACTGAATTCATAAGCTTTCGGATCTGAAAAGATCTTGAATGAATCTTCTACATCAAGTCTCCTGGATTCTTCCATTGCAGTGACCTTCATTTTCCAGCACATTGGCAATGCCTTCAATATTCTAGTGTTGATGACTTTCTTTGAATATTCAATCTTAAGTAGATCTAGTTCATCCATAATAGCACTGAATCTTGTCTCCATTTGATCAATGGTTTCTCCATATTTCATCTTGAAATTCTCAAACTTTTGCTTTGCAACGGAAATCTTATTTTCCTTGATTGAATATGTTCCTTCACAAACTAACTGAAGTTTGTCCCACATTTCTTTGGCAGTTGTGCATTCTTTCACCTTTAAGTACATGTTGCTATCAAGGGTTCTGAGGATAAAGTCCATGGCAACATTGTTGAGATTGTTTCGCTTGCGATCATCACTAGTCCATTCAGATTTGGGTTTTGGAACTCGAACTTGTCTGTCACCTTCAGTTTGCATGTAGGTGATCTGGATTGGTCCATCAGTGAGTACATCCATCATTTCACCATGAGTAGCTTCTAGGAATGCCTGCATACGACGTTTGTATTCGTCAAATCTGTCCATGTTGCACACAAGCATTTGTCTTGCATATTGATTGTTATCCATTGTGAGTGAGTGAAGACTGACTGTAGATTAATTTAAAACTGAGCTTTCAAATAAGAACAACTAGAGGATAACGAGCAAATGATATCTGGTTAATGAAACACTGATACCAATTGTTGGTCCCTTGGAAAGGCTAACACAAGTTTAGAGGGGGGGGGGGGGGGTGAATAAACTTGTCACCAAAAACTGAATTTTAAACAGATTAGGGTTCAGATAAAACTTGTGTGGAGTTGAGCTGACTAAGCTGAGATTAAATCAAACTGATTTAAGCTGAAACTGAGTCAACCGGCAGCGGATATAATTTTAGCCTTTATATTGATCTTGTTATTCTGTTATGAAAACTGAGTGTTGTGAACTGAATTCTGGTGAATGTCAGTTGTGACTGTGAGATGTATAACAATCAAGTATCACAATGCTGTAAGTAAATACTAAATAAATAAGTAAATACGTAAAGTAAATAAGGCGGATGTTATAGAGGTTCCAAGTGGTGTAATCCTGTACGTCATCTCTTCCCCTGTGGTGCGGAGGAAAATTCCACTAGAACTTCTTGAGGTGATCTATTACAAAAAAGTCCTAAACAATAGTCCTTGGCTAATCCCTAGCTTCACTATCTAAACAAATGTAGAACAGGTAGAATTGCTGCTCTCCAAATGCTTGAACCACTGGTCCTTAGAGGGTAGGATTGCCTCTTCACCAGCTACCACCACAAACACAGTCTACCCGACCGCTTGTCACAATTGTCCTTGACAAAACCTTCCCGGTTTGCTTCACAGTCTAAACCTTTGAAATAGAATCAAAGTTGGGCTGATAATCAATAAATTGATTCTTGTTTGTGGTTCTTCAGAGTGTTGAATTCTTGATAAATTCTTTGTAGCTTTGAACACTTGAAGAAATACTAGATATAATCTTGTTATAGTTCAGTGATGATGACAATTCAAATAGTGTGCAAAAATTGCTTGTTGATTCTTGTATATCTTCTCTCTTTTTTTGTTTGTGCAAAGTCTTCTATTTATAGTGTGAAGTCCAACGTTCATCTGACTTTGATTTGAATTGTATCAACGTATATCTTGCAACGGTTATATTTTCTGACCGTTCCTGCTGTGTCAGTGATTCATCCAATGAAATTTCTTTCTTTACAACGTTCGATTGTACTTTCAGTTTGTTGGATGGCTGACTTATAAAACTGAGTTTCCTTGTCAGTTTTTCATCTGTCAGTTTCCTAACTGACTTGGAGCATTAACTGAGATTTTATTCTTCTTAAAAAATCAGTACTCCAGTTTTTATCTGATTACAATTGACTTAATCGTAGTACACCATGATACATTTTTCATCTAAGAATTCATTGTCCTTATGATTCTTAGGTCCTCATACAAGATCCATAAAGTCGGTTCAGTCACCACAATCTTGCCTCGAAGTCCAACTTTACAAGCCTCGACTTTAATCTTCATAACCGAGTTTGTGCCCTCGCTCTTCATTCTTCAATAACCGAGTCCGTGTCCCTCGCTCTTCATTCTTCAAGATAAGCCAACCGAGTCCGTAACTCTCGCCGAACTTACCTTCTTCGTAGATGTATTTCGAGGCGCTTTGTTTGTCTTGATGATTTCAGTTTTCTAATTGATTCCCGTTTTCGCTTTACGACACACTATCAATTACAAGTGCTTGTCCGATGTAACTTATACAAAAATCAGACTCTAATAAAACTTATACATTCAGTTCTAGACATCTTTTAGCTTTCCACTATAACAGCTGGCTTCAGCACTTCATCAATGGGGTTAAGATAACATTATAATAAATAAGATGAATTATCATCAAAACATAAATTTTATTTCCAACAGATAACGACAGCTAACAACCTCCGATTTTATCAAATAAATCAATGGTTGAGATTAAAATGACGTTGGGATGATTCAGGACTTTATCCAATGCACACAAGTTAAAGGATCGACAAAACTGAATTCTGTCAAAAAGTTGTCTGACCGTGTCAGTACTATGAACAGTGACAGAAAGCAAGTCAAATGGGACAAAATCTGGAACGGCTATATTTGAATTTCAAATACAAGTCTCTAGGACTCCTACCAATAAATAGATGACTCCTATTTCAGATACAAGTGATGATCTTTGTAACGCCCCGCTCCCGGACACCGAGTCCTTATCCGGAAATCGAAACGTTCGGCATGCATAATATTAAATAAATAATATTACACGTAAGCCTCTACTACGTCGTATCAAATGAAAGCAAACGGAAGCTAAAAGACTCGGGTAAATTTTTCCAAACAACCAAGAATAGAAATAAAGAACTAAAGAGGAAATGTAATTTTATTACATCCGAAACGAAACCAAAGAATCCAAATCTTTATGAATTTAAAGGTACTAAAAGTGACAACAAGATCCAATAGCGATCCAAGTCTATGAAGTAAATGAAGAAATAAATAATAAACAAGGTCTTCAAGTCCGGCGTCCTCAAACGTCGTCATCAAAGTCCTCCTCGATGTCTTGACTAACCTGTTCGTCTTCTCTCCCCCAAACACATAAATAAACATGCATTTGAGGTAAGTACATTTGTACAAAGTAAGAAGTAGAAGCTACAACTCAATTAAGGTTATTATTAAAAGATTATCTTGGTGAGATCGACTCAATCTAGGGTTCATTCCATGCCCATCAACACGTCATGACTATACATTTCTAACCTAGCTTATCTTTGTTACACCATTACTCAAGGACACAATGCATGGTGAAAATTCCACCACGAGATATAATTGCCAACTACGGTGATTAGCACCGGTAGTCCCGGGATCTCCCCGGTATGCATATACGCTCGATGGATTTCCTCCACTACCCTTCAGCCTTTTGAGCCAGTAGCGTTGTCCACCTTTTATGAATGTATCACATCGCCGATTTGAATCAGTGCATAACCAAGAATAGATGACGTTTTGGCTTTTACTACACTTATGTAATTATTAATGTGAATTAACTAGTCACCTAAGTGTTTTCAGAATAGTACTCACCTTATCAACTCTACTCCCTCACTTAGACGACTAGACATCACATCCTATCAATTACACAGACATTGATGAACCCTAGTTCATCAAAGCACAAGCCATTTCATGTCCTTCCGACGGATCCGAACTTCAACTCCCTTTAAGAGTACATTCGGTGTTTTAACTGAACGAATCAGAAGTCCAATCGAAGCTTGTTCATATTTTTAATTAATGTCAACATATCAGGATTAAGGGTTTAAAATAGTGAAAACATGATTATGAAGTCAAAACCGAACTAAGGTGCTAGAATAGTGAAAACCAAGTAAAACAGGCCAGACGCCCGTTTGGAACCCTATGGACGCCCGTCCGTAGTCAGACGCCCGTCCACTTACCTTGGACGCCCGTCCGCCAAAAATAGCTACATCCTGAATAAAAAATATGACCTCAAATGCCCGTCTGCCTAATGCAGACGCCCGTCCGAGTTACTAGGGTCTCAGACGCCCGTTTGCCTAGTGCAGACGCCCGTCCGACTGGGTTTTTACCCAAAATGCTATAACCTCCACGACTCGATTTCTGAATTGTTTCTAACCTAATTAACATCGATTTCTACTCAGTAAAATGTAGCAAACATATCTAAACATCTATGATCCTTTGATCAACGAAAAAGCATGTCTTTCTTGTATTTATGCATCATAAAACATGATCTAAACTACAATAACAATAATTGGAATTGTAGGAAGAGCCTCTTACCTTTTAAGCAAGCTTAATCCAACTCCAAACTCAGAAAAACAGCAGCAAAACTGATCCTTTTCTGCAGGAAAACATGTGTGATAAATCCAAACATTGATTAGATTCATTCACACGCTTCTAAACGACAAAACTATGAATTGATGAGTTTGAACCCATCAAACTCGAAGGTGGGCAGAATTAGGGCTTACACATACCTTATCAAAGCTCCAACTTTCTGCAATCAAAACGTTGCCTTCTTCACAACGATTCCGGTGCTCGACTCTGATCTGAAAACCGTCAAGAATTGAATTAACAACTGATGAAAATTCCCTCAGCCCTAAATCTTGCTCACACACGCAGAAGGTGAACTTTGGAGGTGGAAAATCTGCTTAAAAGATTATGGGGCTGATTAGGTTGATTTTCCCTTAAATAGGAACAATCCCATAATTACCTAATTTCCATGATTTTCCATAACCCCCCTTATTAAATCAGATTTTCTTCCTTAAATATTTATATTATATATATATATATATATATATATATATATATATATATATATATATATATATATCTCGAAAATACATATATTGATATCCAAATTATTAACTCCGAATAAAAGGAACCGAACCCAATATTTCGTTTTCGCAAAATGACACGTCTGCCCTTTCCTGAAAATCGGAATATTACATTCTTCCCCTCTTAAAGGAGTTTCGTCCTCGAAACTTAGAATATACCTGGTAAGTCCATAAAATCTGGGAACTCGCTGATCATATCGTCCTCAACTTCTCAAGTAGGTTCATCCGGTGAATGATTGATCCATTGCACCAAGACTAAAGGAATCAACCGTCTCTTAATCATCCTTTCTTTCCGGTCCAAAATTCTGATCGGTGCCTCATCATACGAAAGATTATCTTGGAGAATCTCCGGATAAACTGTAGTCTCAACATCCGTTTTGGTCAAACACTTTTTCAACATCGAGACATGAAACACATTGTGGACTCTTGACATGGATTCCGGTAACTTGAGTTTGAAAGCCAAAGGTCCAATTCTTTCTAGAATCTCAAAAGGTCCAACATACCTCGGACTTAGCTTTCCCTTTTGTCCAAAACGTTTCACTCCCTTCATTGGTGAAGCTAGTAGATAAACTCTTTCACCAACTTCAAACTCTAAAGGCCTTCTTCTAACATCTGCCCAACTCTTCTGTCTGTCTTGAGCCGCCTTTAAATTCTTCTTAACCAACTGAACTCTTTCTTTAGCTTGCTCAACCAATTCCGGCCCGATGATTTGTCTTTCCCCGATTTCATCCCAAAACAGTGGCTTCCTACATCTTCTTCCATACAAATCTTCAAACGGTGGAATGCCTATACTTGCATGATAACTGTTGTTATAGGCAAACTCCGCTACCGGTAGGTAATCATCCCATGATCCACCTACTTCCACAATACAAGCTCTCAACATATCTTCAAGTGTTTGAATAGTCCTATCTGACTATCCATCTATCTGAGGATGAAAGGCCGTACTCAAATCCAACTTGGTTCCAAAGGCAGCTTGTAAACCTTTCCAAAATCGACGGACGAACCTCGAATCACGATCCGAAACTATCGAGATAGGTACCCCATGTAACTTCACTATATTAACCAAGTATAGTGTCGTCATCTTCTTTAAGGGCATATCAACTTTATACGGTAAGAAATGAGCGGATTTGGTCAATCTATCCACAATCACCCAAATCGCATCATTGCCGCCTCTCGTCTTAGGTAAACCGGTGATAAAATCCATAGTGATCTTATCCCACTTCCATTCCGGAGTATCCAAAGGCTTAAGCATTCCTCCTGGTCTTCTATGTTCTGCTTTAACCTTCTCACAAACGTCACACTCTGCGACGAACTTGGCTATCTCCAGTTTCATCGAGGGCCACCGAAACCTTTCCTTCAAGTCTCTGTACATTTTAGTAGCTCCCAGATGAACTGCAAAGGTGATCCTATGTGCCTCTCCCATGACTCTCTGTCTTAAATCACCAACATTGGGCACACACAAACGATCCTGGTACCAAAGGTTTCCATTCTTGTCCAAGACATAGCCAACCGTAGGCTTTTCTCTTGCAACTCGCTTCAAGTCAACCAAAACTGGGTCTTCATCTTGCTTCTCCCGAATATCATCCATCAACTCAGACCTAGCTAACAAAGGTTCCACAAACTTCCGGTCTTCAATCTAATCAAAGCTTCAGATTCTTAACCCATCTAATCTTTCTGCCACAACTTCAACACTTGAAACCGCAAACACTGGCTTTCTACTCAAAGCGTCGGCTACTACATTTGCTTTACCCGGATGGTACTGAATATCCAAGTCATAATCCTTGAAAAACTCTAACCATCTCCTTTGTCTCATATTCAGATTCTCTTGGGTAAAGAAATACTTCAAGCTCTTGTGATCGGTGAAGATCCTGGCCTTAACTCCATACAAATAGTGCCTCCAAATCTTCAAGGCAAACACTACTGCTGCCAACTCTAAGTCATGTGTTGGATAATTCTTCTCATGCACCTTCAACTGTCTAGATGCATAAGCGATCACCTTACCTCCTTGCATCAACACACAACCCAAACCTTGTCCCGAAGCATCCGTGTAAACGTCATAATTATCAAACATCTCCGGAACTGCCAAAACTGGGGCTGTAGTCAACTTCTTCTTCAACGTCTGGAAAGCCTCTTCACACTCACTGGTCCACTCGAACTGTACATTCTTTTGAGTGAGCCGGGTAAGTGGTGTAGCTATCATCGAGAAGTCTTGTACAAACTTCCTATAATAGCCAGCCAAACCGAGAAAGCTTCTAACCTCTGAAACGGTAGTCGGTCTGGACAACTTCTCAACTGCTTCAATCTTTGTAGGATCAACCTTAATGCCATCTCCAGAAATGACATGACCCAAGAAACTGACTTGCTTCAACCAAAAATCACACTTTGAGAACTTGGCATACAACTGGTTCTTCTTCAAAGTATCCAACACTATCCTTAAGTGTCCTTCATGTTCTTTCTCATCCTTAGAGTACACTAGGATGTCGTCTATGAATACTATCACAAACTTATCCAAAAATGGCATGAAAACACGCTGCATCAAATCCAAAAATGCAGATGGAGCATTAGTGAGTCCAAAAGGCATGACCAAGAACTCATAATGCCCATACCTCGTACGAAAAACCGTCTTTGGTATATCTGCTACCTTGATCTTCAACTGGTGGTATCCTGATCTAAGATCAATCTTAGAAAACACTCTCTTTCCTTGCAACTAGTTAAACAAATCATCAATCCTTGGCAAAGGGTACTTATTCTTGATGGTGAGATTGTTCAACGCTCTGTAATCTATGCACATTCTCATGCTAACATCTTTCTTCTTAACAAACAACACTGGGGCTCCCCAAGGCGAGGTAGTAGGCTGAATTATATTCCTCTCTAGCATATCCTTAAGCTATGCTTTTTACTCTTTCAATTCAGCCGGTGCCATTCTATAGGGTGGCTTAGCAACTGGCGCCGCTCCGGGTACCAACTTAATCTCAAACTCAATCTCTCTATCCGGCATGTTTCCCGGTAACTCTTCTGGAAACACTTTAGCGTACTCTCTCACCACAGGGGTTTCCTCTAACTCAGGCTTTACTTGTTCCACATCCACTGCGTACAACAAGTCGCCTTCACAACCTTTCCGACAAGCTCTTACAGCCTTAACCGCTGAAATTATAGGGTGACGCTTCTTACTGGGCTTATAAACATTCCCCTGATAAGTCTAATCTGATTTTCCCGGTATCTTAAAGGTCACTCTCTTTTCTCTACAATCCAAATGGACAAAATTCTCGGATAGCCAATCTATTCCAAGAATTACATCAAAATCTAAAAAGTCCAAAACCGTAAAGTCACTCTTGCAACGATACGTTCCAACTCGAACATCTACTTGCGGCATCAGCTTGGTTACCTTAGTCACTCTCCCTAAAGGTGTTGTGATCTCCAAGGTGTTTCTTAAAGGTTCCATTGGTGAGTTAAGCTTCTTAGCTACCTTAGTTGACACAAAAGTGTTAGACGCTCCCGTATCAAACAATGCCGTAACTGCTAAGTTGTCTAATATTATTGTACCTAGAATGTGAATTCATTTATTTAAATACAATACAACATGATTTAAATCGTGCCATAAATTACTCTAATAAATTACAAGAAACAAAAAGGTACCTAAAATAACATTATCGTCTGGTTCCGCTACCTCAGCATCCACTGCAAAGACTCGAATTGGGCGACTCGGGCCACTTTTTCCACTTCCTTGCCTTAGAATATTCGAACTCCCCTTCATTGGACACATTCTGGCAAAATGTCCTAGATCTCCACAGTAGTAGCAGCCGCCTGTATTAGCCTTACACTCACCTGAGTGATTCCTGTTGCACTTAGAGCATAAAGGTGCTCCGGTTGGAGGTTTACTCGCTGCAGGGGCAGTTGTCTTCTTGAAATTTTGTTGCGGTGCTCCCCGGTTATTGCCCTGGCTTGTTCCAAAATTTCTCTTATTCCCAATAACCACTGCGGCCTTCTTTCTGAAGGTCTCAACCTCTAATGCCTTGTTCAACAACTCGGCCATATTCTTAGCTGTGAAACCTAACATGCCAGACTGTATCTGATACGATAACCCTTCCTTGTATAGGGCCATCTTCCACTCTTCTACCTTCATCAACTCAGGGTAGAATCTTCCCAACTCATTAAACTTATTGGTGTATTGCGATACTGTCATGTAGTTACCTTGCTTAAACTTTAAGAACTGGTTGCTTAAACTTTAAGAACTGGCTTGCCATGTCTGCCTGCACTGTCGCTGGAAAATACTCATTATAGAACATTGCCTTAAAGCTTTCCCAATCTGTCACTTTCCCGTTGCTGCTCTGTATCGCATTGATCCAAGCTTCAGCTGTACCCAAAAGAAACCCAACTGCTAACTGTGCCATCTCGGTCTCGGGAACATTGATGTTCCTACAAGCTTTCTCAAAGCTTCTCAACCATTCTTCTGCCTTCGAATGCTCCACATTCCCAAAGAAGTCTTGAACTTTGTTCCTCCTTAATCTCGTATACCAGTCAATTGGTGGTGCTTGCTCGAAAACCGGCCTAGCTGGTGGAGCTTGCGGATAAACTGGAGGGTATCCAAAAGGTATCCCTTGCTGCTGATACTGGTATTGGTGGAAACCGTAGGGTGGATAACCATAGCCCTACTGGTGATCAAAACGGGGTGAAGGAGGTACAGTTGGTCGAGGAGTATGACCCACTGGAGGAGGGTAAAAGGTCTGATGCTGCTGATGATGGAAAACTGGTGGCGAGGGGTGGCTCACCGGTGGAGGGTAAACACTCACTAGAGGTGGATAAATGCTAGTTGCTGGGGGTACGTAGACTGGTGGAATGTCTCCCACTACAGTGACTCGTATCGGTGCTTCTCCTGGTTCTCCGTAGATGTAGTTATACCTCGGTGGAGGGTAGCTCACTGGTGGCGGTACTGAACCTGCTGGAACATCACTTATCAATGAAAATTGACCCGAACTTCCCACATGCCATTGTGGGCCTTGCTCCTGATGAGGTCGCGGTGACAAGCCCTGCTGAGACCGTGGTGTAGGGGTTGCAGTATGAGGGGGTGGAGTGGGGCTCGGATGTGGTGAAGGATTCTGCCTCACGAAACCGCCTCTAACAACTGGGGTCGGACTTTCTCGTCGAACTCCTGATGCTTCAGCACCTACTCCGGTTCTAGTGAACACCATCCTGATGATCAAGAAAACTAAAACGTTACTAAAGGATCTAAAGAAAACTAGTCTTAAAAGAAGGGAAGCCTAAAAGACGTTTTTCTCTGATACCAACTGTAACGCCCCGCTCCCGGACACCGAGTCCTTATCCGGAAATCGAAACATTCGGCACGCATAATATTAAATAAATAATATTACACGCAAGACTCTACTACGTCGTATCAAATGAAAGCAAACGGAAGCTAAAAGACTCGGGTAAATTTTTCCAAACAACCAAGAATAGAAATAAAGAACTAAAGAGGAAATGTAATTTTATTACATCCGAAACGAAACCAACGAATCCAAATCTTTACGAATTTAAAGGTACTAAAAGCGACAACAAGATCCAATAGCGATCCAAGTTTATAAAGTAAATGAAGAAATAAATAATAAACAAGGTCTTCAAGTCCGGCGTCCTCAAACGTCGTCATCAAAGTCCTCCTCGATGTCTTGACTAACCTGTTCGTCTTCTCTCCCCCAAACACATAAATAAACATGCATTTGAGGTAAGTACATTTGTGAAAAGTAAGAAGTAGAAGCTACAACTCAATTAAGGTTATTATTAAAAGATTATCTTGGTGAGATCGACTCAATCTAGGGTTCATTCCATGCCCATCGAAACGTCATGACTATACGTTTCTAACCTAGCTTATCTTTGTTACACCATTACTCAAGGACACAATGCATGGTGAAAATTCCACCACGAGATATACTTGCCAACTACGGTGATTAGCACCGGTAGTCCCGGGATCTCCACGGTATGCATATACGCTCGATGGATTTCCTCCACTACCCTTCAGACTTTTGAGCCAGTAGCATTGTCCACCTTTTATGAACGTATCACATCGCCGATTTGAATCAGTTCCTAACCAAGAATAGATGACGTTTTAGCTTTTACTACACTTATGTAATTATTAATGTGAATTAACTAGTCACCTAAGTGTTTTCAGAATAATACTCACCTTATCAACTCTACTCCCTCACTTAGACGACTAGACATCACATCCTATCAATTACACAGACATTGATGAACCCTAGTTCATCAAAGCACAAGCCCTTTCATGTCCTTCCGACGGATCCGAACTTCAACTCCCTTTAAGAGTACATTCGGTGTTTTAACTGAACGAATCAGAAGTCCAATCAAAGCTTGTTCATATTTTTAATTAATGTCAACATATCAGGATTAAGGGTTTAAAATAGTGAAAACATGATTATGAAGTCAAAACCGAACTAAGGTGCTAGAATAGTGAAAACAAAGTAAAACAGGCCAGACGCCCGTTTGGAACCCTATGGGCGCCCGTCCGTAGTCAGACGCCCGTCCGCCAAAAACAGCTACATCCTGAATAAAAAATCTGACCTCAAACGCCCGTACACCTAATGCAGACGCCCGTCCGAGTTACTAGGGTCTCAGACGCCCGTCTGCCTAGTGCAGACGCCCGTCCGACTGGGTTTTTCCCCAAAACGCTATAACCTTCACGACTCGAATTCTAAATTGTTTCTAACCTAATTAACATCGATTTCTACTCAGTAAAACGTAGCAAACATATCTAAACATCTATGATCCTTTGATCAACGAAAAAGCACGTCTTTCTTGTATCTACGCATCATAAAACATGATCTAAACTACAATAACAATAATTGGAATTGTAGGAAGAGCCTCTTACCTTTTAAGCAAGCTTAATTCAACTCCAAACTCAGAAAAACAGCAGCAAAACTGATCATTTTCTGCAGGAAAACATGTGTGATAAATCCAAACTTAGATTAGATTCAATCACACGCCTCTAAATGACAAAACTACGAATTGATGAGTTTGAACCCATCAAACTCGAAGGTGACCTGAATTAGGGCTTACACATACCTTATCAAAGCTCCAACTTTCTGCAATCAAAATGTTGCCTTCTTCACAACGATTCCGGTGCTCGACTCTGATCTGAAAACCGTCAAGAATTGAATTAACAACTGATGAAAATTCCCTTAGCCCAAAATCTTGCTCACACACACAGAAGGTGAACTTTGGAGGTGGAAAATCTGATTAAAAGATTATGGGGATGATTAGGTTGATTTTCCCTTAAATAGGAAGAATCCCATAATTACCTAATTTCCATGATTTTCCATAATCACCCTTATTATATCAGATTTTCTTCCTTAAATATTTATATATATATATCTCGAAAATACATATAGAGATATCCAAATTATTAACTCCGAATAAAAGGAACCAAACCGAATATTTCGTTTTCACAAAATGACACGTCTGCCCTTTCCCGAAAATCGGAATATTACAATCTTTGGATGAAAATAAAAGAGCAATCAGAATTAAATCAAGAAAAACACCTTGCTGAACTTACTGAGCTTAAGGCTACTGATCCAGAGTAAAACGTCAAGTGTAATCTGCAATCAAGCTACAACAAGTTTACACACTTGAAGACATCAAGCTACTGATCATATCATCCTGATCAAGCTGCTGCAACTGAATCATTTACTTGATTCAATCCTTATTTTACAAGAAATCTGTTGAAGACAGTGAAGAACATCTGTGTGAAAAACTTTTGTTTGTGGTGGAGCTCATGAAGAGGCAATCCTACCCTTCAAGGACCAGTGGAAGACTTTGGAGCAACAATCCTACCTGTTCCTAGTTTTCTGTTTTTGAAGCCATATCTATTGGTGAAGGACAAACATCTTAGGGATTTTTGTAACAGCTATCTCAAGAATCTCTCTAGTGAATTACCTCCAACATCACAGGAGAAGAGTGGACTGACAGGATTACACCATCTGGAACCACTATAAAAATCGCTTACTTACTTTACTGCACTTACATTCTGCATTTAATTTATTATACACATCAACCTACTGAATCTAGCAACTGAATTCACACACATACACTAATGAGTATCTAATACTTGGTATCATATTTAACAACAAGTAACAAGGCTTAATTTTTGATAGATTTCCGCTGCACAAATTCAGTATATTCAATAGTCGGCGAGTGCGAGTATGAGCGGACTCATCGAAGTATCATCGATCTTTGAAGTTGCTGAGTTTTTTAACTCCAAAAGTTTTAAGTGTTAAGTTTATTCACCCCCCTAAACTTAACCAAATCCTTTTCAAGGGACCAACAGTTCTCCTTCTATACCCAGAAGTGCTTCCTTCAGGTTGCTTTCTTTTCTGTCCTGGTCTAGTTTGTATTCATTTTGCTTGCTTCACATATGTGAACATAAATTTTGCATTTTCCAGGGTGTGCAAGGGAATAGGTTTTACCTTCATAGAGTTTAGTTGGTATTGAAAGGGAATCCCTTAGGACTTTTTCTTCCAGAAAATACCGGGTTTTACCGAACCCTTTTTCTAACCTTTGGCTGCAACATCATCTTCTCCCTTTATTTGCTCCTTGATTCTTTTGAAGATGTAAGTTTCCCAGTTGAACTCCAGGCTTGGATAGATTATGGCCATCAGTTTGGTCCTAACTTCGGTCATGCCATGCAAGGATCCAAGCTTTCCTTCTATACACTTGATTATTAATAAGCCAAATTCTTCAAACGGCTTTTTGAGTTATGATCTATTGCAGTTGAACTTTTTATTATCCGGTGTGGCATTCTTTCCAATGTCTAACCAGAAAGAGTTTGTGTCCACATCAGGGCCAGTTGATGGTCATTTAAGAAAACGACCGATAAGTGCTGACGTAATCACCAATCCCCTTCCTTGTAAACTGCTGATGATTTTATCCGGAGATGAATCACCATCCATTGAAGTGCTTCCGGCCACAAATCTGGCATTCTTCTAGAAAAAGATCTAGTTTTCATAGCAGATTGCGGTTATCGGGGGGTTGAGAAAGGCCAACAACCATAGATTTGCACATCCATCAGCCAAGCGCCTAGCCTGAGCATCATTGTTGCATAAATCCAAATAGTGTTGGGGTCGAAAGAATGACCCAGTGGCTATTGTTTTCTCATATAGAGTGGCAGAAATTTGGCTTGAAGAAGATGAAGCCATTGTGAAACTTATAGAGAAAATTTTTGAGAAACGAAAGCTTGAAATTTCTAGAAGAAGGTAGGGTTTCATTGCAACGAAGACATAAAGATTTGTGAAAAAGTTGAAGTGTAGTTTATATAGTGGAAGTCTTGTAATACGAATGGAGATTTACACGATTGAGTGTAAAAAGGATTTGGACAGACATGATGCAGTTAATAGAGTGATTATCTGAATAAAAATCATGGTAAATAAGGATAATGTTACATTGGATCGAGAGAAGTAATGATAAGTCCCGATTTTTGAGGTGTAGCCGTCATTCCTCCTTTTTAAATAATAACTCCCATATTTTAATACTTGTGTCTGATTAAAATAATATCCACGTGTGTAATCTCCAGTAAATAATGCTACATAAATCTTTGATATTCCACATGTGTAAATGATTAATTCTTTTCACACTTCACTTTGCCGCAAACTCCACTGAGTTTGAGTGACTTGGCAGGTCACTCAGCTGGTGGAGTAGTCTTTTGTTACATGAGCTGCTTCATCAAAAAAACTGTTTCTAACTACTAGTTAAGTGGACTCTGCTAGTACAAGTGCTTTATCTACCAAGTGAGCTCACCCCGAAATGGCAAAAGTTCAGTCCGTTGGTGAAGTCACACAGCTGGTTACTCCAGTTTGCTGCTCCATGTAACTTAGTCAATTTCAATCATTCCCAACTCAGTTATTAGTTTACAAAACATTTCATGACTGAGTGGCTTGGTGAATATGTACTTCAGAATTACATCTCTTTTTTCAACATGATCTCTGATGAAATGATGTCTTACATCAATATGCTTTGTTCTTGATTGAAGTACATGATGTTTTGTTATTGTAATAGCACTTGTATTATCACACATGATTGGAATTGTGTTTTCCTCTATTCCATAGTCTCTTGGTTGCTGTCTTATCCATAGAACTTGTGCACAACAGCTACCTGCTGCTATATATGTTGCCTCTACTGTTGAGGTAGTTATTGAATTCTGCTTTGTACTAAACCATGATACTACTCTGCTTTCTAGCATCTGACAAGTTCCTGAAGTGCTTTTTCTACCAACTTTGCATTCAACATAATTTGAATCTAAATAGGATATCAATTTGAATCCACCATCTTTTGGGTACCAAATCCCAACATTCATTGTATGCTTTAGATTTTGATGATTATTGTAGGTACTAGTAAATGAGAATCTTTTGTTGTGATTGGAATCTAGCACATACTCCTACTACAAATACAATGTTTGGTCTTCTAGCAGTTAAGCATAATAGTGAACCAATTAAGCCTCTATACATCTTTTGGTCAACATCCTTTCCATTTTCATCTTTTCCAAGAATGGTTCTGGCACACATAGGATTTCCTGAGATTCCACTTATGTCCATACCATACATATTGATCAAGTCCTTTATGTACTTTGCTTGATTGAAAAAAATTCCATCTTTCATTTGTTTCACTTGTTATCCAAGAAAGTAGTTGATTTCTCCCATCACACTCGCCTGAAATTTGCTTTACATCAGATTTACAAACTTTTCACACAACTTTTCATTTTCCGATCCAAATATGATATCATCCACATATATTTGGACAAGTAGGGTGCTGGTTCCATCTGGTAATTTGAACAAAGTCTTGTCAATGGTTCATTTTATAAATCCATTGTTGATTAAGAAATGTGATAATGTCTCATACCGAGCTCTAGGTGTCTATTTGAGTCCATACGATGCTTTCTTAAGTTTGTACAATTTGTCTTCTTTTCCTTTGATTTGAAATCCAGGGGTTGCTCCACATAAACTTCCACTTCCAGAAGTCCATTCCGAAATGCACTCTTGACATCCATTTGATAGACCTTGAAACCTTTGTGAGCTGCAAATGTTAGGAAAAGTATGATTACTTCCAATCTTGCTACTGGTGTAAATATTTCATCATAATCTATGCCTTCTACTTGTGAATATCCTTTTGCTACCAATCTTGCCTTGTTTCTGACAATTGCTCATGTTCATCCATCTAGTTTCTGAATATCAATAGGTTCCAATGATGTTTTCTAGGTTTGGTCTGTCCACCAGTTCCCAGACTTCATTTCTTTCAAACTTATTGAGTTCTTCATGCATTGCTGTGATCCAATCAGTATCTTGAATTGCATCATCTATTGTTTTAGGTTCAACCTGTGATAGAAAACATGTTAACATGCTTTCAGGTTCAACCTGATCTGGTGTTTCTAATGTATCAGCTGGTGCATCAGTTATTGGTGTGATGGCTGGTGACCTTGCTACTAGTGCATCTTCTTGGTCATCTGCTGTGTCATCCAGTGTAGTAACTGGTACTTCTATCTCTATATAGACTGGTCCAGATTCTTGTTACTGTGTCACTTGATCTTCTTGAGTATGTAGATCTTTTCCACTAGTGTTTAGGTCATCAAACACTACATGAATTGATTCTTCAATTACCAAAGTCCTCTTGTTACTTTGAAGGCTTTTCTTGTGTCTGAGTATCCCATGAACTCCATCAGCTTTTTCATCAAAAAGTATGTAGCTGGTTCCTGTTTAAGACAAAACATTTAGTTCCAAACATATGTAAATGAGATATGTTAGGTTTTCTTCCATTCCACACTTCATTGGGTGTTTTTCCATGATTCTTGTTGATGATTGATGTATTTTGTGTGTAGCATGCTGTATTGACTGCTTCTGCCCAAAATCTATTTGGTAAGCTGGCTTCTGCTATCATTGTTTTGACAGCTTCTTTTAGGGTTCTGTTTCTCCTTTCTACTACTCCATTTTGTTGTGGAGTTCCTGCTGCATATAGTTGATGCATTACTCCATTTCTTCACAATAGGTTCTAATTGCTTCATTTAGAAATTATGTACCTCTGTCTGATCTAATCTTGATATTCTTTAGTTCTTTCTCATTTTGAAGTCATCTTAATAGATCTGGTAGTTTCTTGAGTGTCTCTTTCTTCTTGTTCATGAATATTGCCCATGTAAATTTTGAAAAGTCATCAACCACCACTAAAGTTTATTTCTTGCCACTTACACTTACTGGTGTGAACAGTCCAAATAGATCCATATACAATAGTTGTAAGATTTTTGTTGTTGACTGGTGTGACTTTGATTTGATGGAGCTCTTGATGTGCTTTCCTTTCTGGCAGATATCACATAGACTCTCTTTCTTGAATGTGATTTCTGGTAGGCCTTCTACAAGATTTCTTTTTGATAGCTTGTTGATTGTCTTGAAGTTCATATGATTTAGTCTCCTGTGCCAGACCCAACTCGGTGATTGCTTGTTTTTCACTAGTAGATAAGTTTCTGCTTTTGCTCTCTTTCAATCCACCATATACATGTTGTATTATCTTCTTCCTGCAAGTACAACTGTATTGGTTTGTTTGTGGATTACTTTGCAACCTTCCTTGCTGAAATGCACATTGTAGCCTTTGTCACAGAATTGACTGATGCGTAACAGATTGAAATTCAGTCCCTTGACATATGCTACATTCTGAATCTTCAATTTGTTCGTTAACATTGTGCACTCCCCCTTAATTTTTCTAGGGTTTTATTTTCCAACAAATATAACTTTGGGGCCATCAAAAACTTTAAAATCAGTCAACCAATCTTAATTGCCAGTCATGTGTCTGGAACATCCACTGTCTGTGTACCAGACATCCTAGAAAACAATTTAAGTATTTTTAGGTACCCAACACAGTTTGGGTCCATGCCTGTTAGCAGTCATGCCTCCTACCCCAAATGTATATCCAAAGAATCTTCTCATTGGAGGGTTGAAATCATCAACCTCCTATGTATAAGGCATGGTAGAATAACTTCTAATTGGTTTACTAAAAGTATTTTGATACATTTTCCTACCTTTTGACATTTTAGTATTTGTTTCACCTTCCAGAATATAGGTGGTGACCTTTTCTCAAACCATATCTTATATGCATGGCCAAGTTTGTGCTGGTTTTTCATGAATACATTTGATTGTTTGGGAACTGATCTACTTCTGTATGCTGGTGGATGAACATTCTAATCATCTTCTTAAGTGTAAAGTCTGCCCTTATCTTTCAGTATGCCTTTTCATTTAGTAGGTTGGTAGTGAGATGATTTATTCTGTTTTTTCACTGCACTGTTCTTTGACTTAACTAGTGCAGGATGAGTAGTTGACTTAATGGTCTATCCTTTTTTGAATCTATGACTGTTTTAGTCTTTGATTCAGATTTTTGTTGACAATTATGTCTTCCCTTATCTTGACTGTTATAGCCAAGACCAGATCTTGATCCAAACCTTTTGGGAGGTTTGTAAACTGGTGCATTCATTGCATCAGCTGGTGCATAAATCTTTTCTGCTGGTAAAGTGGTTTCATTAGCCAGTTTATCAACACCAGATGATTGATCATTTGTTGCTTGTTGAGCATCTATGTGAACCTATTTATTTGCTAAAGAAGATTTTTGTAAATCCAGTTCTCTTTTTAGTCTTTTATTTTCCTTTCTAATATTCTCATATTCTTGCTCTAGAATTTCATGATTCATTTGAATTTCTTCAAACATGGTCATGAGATTTTGAATTAGTGATGTGGAATCCAGAAGGGAAATAGAAGATTATGCAGTGTCAAAAAGTAGATGCACTAGATGATGATGCACTAGATAGTACCTATGTTTCTTCAGTTTCATTGGCAATCAGACATAGGCAAGCTTTATCATTGTCTGAGCTTGCACCTTCACTGGCATCTGATTCATTTTCAGATGACTCTGATGTGCTGCCATCCTCTTCACTGCTGGTCTCAGCTTTTAGTGCCTTTCAACTTTTTTTTTGTCAGTTGAGTACCTCTTCTTGTCTAAATATTTGTGCCTTCTCTTTTATTCAACTTTGTCTATATTTTCTTCACGACACTCAACTTTAAAGTGTTCTATCTTTTTGCAGTTGAAGTATCTTCCTTCATCATCTTTCTTCTTAATGTCTCTATTTGAAGATGATTTGTAGTTTGATGATGAACTTCCTTTGAACTGCTTTTTCTTGAATATATCAAATTTTCTTATTAGCAAAGCAACCTGCTCCTTCATCTCTTGAGTTTCTTTGCTGGCAGAGTCAGCTGGTTTACTCAGCTGGGGTCCAATCAGTGCACTGGTATTGGGTAACTCTGTTGGTATACCACCTTCACTGTTTAACTCAAATTCATGAGCCTTTAACTGTGACATTAGTTTGAGTGTATCAGTCTTTGCAAGATCCAATGTGCCTTTGAGTTCATATGTGATTATTCTCCATCTTTCTGGTAGACATCTCAAGATATTCAAGCACACATCCTTTTGTGGATCGGTGTGTTCAAGTTGTTGTAGTTCACTGATGATGCTTGAAAATCTGTTGTCCATTTGATCAATGGATTCACTAGTCTTCATTTTGAAGTTTTCAAACTTATGTTTTTCCTATAGATAGTTTGTTTTCCTTGATTGCCTCAAAGCCTTCATTGATTAGGGCCAATTTGTCCCACATTTATTTTCCTATTTTGCAGTCTTTGATCCTCATGAACATATTGATGTCCAGAGTTTTCATGATCATATCTTTGGCAACAAAATCCAGATTTGCTCTTCTTCTGTCTTCTTTAGTCCAATATTTCTTGGGTTTCTCTATTGAAGCCTCTTGATTTGGACCCGTGGTCCCTACAGTCATGCTTTTGATAGGATCATCATTGATAACATCGAGCATCTCCTCATGAGTTGCTGCAAAATAGACAACATTCTTATTTTGTATTCATAAAAATTATTAACATTGAATACATGAATTTTAGTCATAAAATTTGAAGACTCCATTATCACAACTAATATATATATATATATATATATATATATATATATATATATATATATATATATATATATATATATATATCACAAATTTGAAAAAACTACTTTGAAAATATGTGATCTCCTTGTTACCGAAATCAGATCTTAACAGGTTCTGATACTAGGAACACGCTCTGATAGCAATTGTTGGTCTCAGAGAAGGGTGAGAATATAGTCAGGGGGGAGAGTGACTATGTTTGGAGTTCAAAAACTTTTCTTGATGAAAAGCCTTTGTGCGGCGGAAATAAAACCTTTCAAAATGCATTTTCAAAACAATTAGACAAGCACAGACATATATAATGTAATACTGAAAGTATGTGCAAGAATTAAAATGTTGTAAGTAAATAACACAAGGTATATAGTGGTTCGGGGTGGTGTAATCCCTTAATCCACTACTCTCCTGTGATGATTGGAGGAATTCACTAGTGTCTTTCACCAGAACAATAGTTATGATTGTTTTTGGCTACACATGCTTCACAATCTACAGACTATCACTCACTGGCTACAAAAACTTCAGTGACTCGGTCTTCACACACTGCTCCTTTGGAACAAATCCTTCAGCACCTATCACACCGTGGTGCAATACCTTTTCAAAATCTCTGATTCAATTGCTGAACAGCAAAATGTGAAATGGATTAACAACATTTGATCAATACTAAGTTCTGGATTTGAATTTCAAGCTATGTTTACTGAAATTGATTTTCTGGATATTACTTTGAAGTTCAGAAAGAAGGCTTGTGATTTTGACAGAGTTTTGGCACTTAGAAATTTTAGCTTGTTAAATCATAAAATCATCATTTTTCTTGTCTGTCAATGGCTTCTATTTATAGCCGTAAATCACTTGATTTTGAAATTCCATCCGTTGGCTATTCAATGCTCAGAATAATCCTTGATTCTGTCTTTGTTGGTCCCTTGAAAAGGCTTTGGTTAAGTTTAGAGGGGGGGGGGGTTAATAAACTTAACACTTAAAACTTTTGGAGTTAACAAACTTAGCAACTTCAGCAGTCTGCTGATTGCTCAGTTGTCTGCTAACACTCAGTAGTCTGCTGACTATTGACTTTGCTGAATTTGGTGCAGCGGAATATATTTAAATTAAGCTTTATTACTTGTTGTTAAAATATGATACCAAGTATTAGATACTCAGTAGTGTATATATGTGATTCAGTTGCTAGTTCAGTAGGTTGATGTTTTAAATATACTAAATGCAGAATGTAAGTGCAGAAAGTAAGTAGGCAATTTTTATAGTGGTTCCAGGTGGTGTAATCCTGTCAGTCCACTCTTCTACTGTGATGTTGGAGGTAATTCACTAGATATCCTTGAGATAGCAGTTACAAAAATCCCTAAGTTGATTGTCCTTCACCAATAACTATGGCTTCACAAACTGAACACTTGGAACAGGTAGGATTGCTGCTCCAAAGTCTTCCACTGGTCCTTGAAGGGTAGGATTGCCTCTTCACCAGCTCCACCACAATCAACAGTCCTTGACACCCAAAGATGCTTCATTGTCTTCAATAGATTTCTTGTAAAAGAAAGTTTGAATCAAGTAGGTGATTCAGCTTTCAGCAGCTTGATCAGGATGATATGATCAGCAGCTTGGATTCTTCAAGTGTGTAAACTTGATGTAGCTTGATAACAGATTACACTTGAAGAAGTTTACTGGATCAGTAGCTTTAAGTTCAGTAGGGTCAGTAGGGTGATTTCTTGATAAGAATCTGAAGCTCAAGAATATGTGTTGTTTTTCTCTCAAAAATCATCACTTGTATCTGAATTAGGAGTCCTCTATTTATAGGTGATGACGGTCAAAATATACCCGTAAAAGTCATCAACATCATCCTTAAATCGAGCCTAATATTATGTATTTTATGTTAAATCACATGTGTATATTGATTATTTAATTTTATGTGATTTATAGAATATAAATTGGTATTTATCCGTTTTTATTATTTAATTACAATTTCCTGTGCAATAAATATTTATTTTGTAGATAAAGATAAATTGGAGATTTTCTACCAAAGAAGAAGATAAATATGAAGGCAATTCGAAGTGAAATCGGATTAATTTAAGGATAAATATCGAAGCAGCACGAAAAGATAAGCAAGGGATACAAAAGCCAGCAAGCCCATCCTGTTTTGATGGACTCGCTGGCAGCCAACATTGAACTCGCTGGGGGTGAGTCCCCCTGCACACCCAGATTAGTTCGGAATTATCCTAACGCGTTTTTATACTTCATTTGGATTTAGGAAACCTATTTCAGATCGGTTTAGGCCTATCCTATGCGAATTTTTACTCTTATAAATACTTGTACTAGTTCATTAGAAAAAATATACTTTTAGACACTTTACACAATTCATAATAAAATTCTTAGTTTTCCTCAGAGTGGTTTTTACAAGTTCTGCAATTATGTAAGTTCTTGTATTTATTTTCTCTTAGTTTTTATAATTAATTCCCCAATTATTATTTATCGTTTGAGATTGTTATTTCTTAGTTAAATGATGTAGATTTAGGATTACGACGTGAGGCAGTACGGATTCCTCATCTATAAGGATCCGCACGCCCACGCCTATGTCTCGTGATCTATGTATGACTTTAATTTGATAAATAATCGTGTTTCTAGTAGATCTATGTAATTACTTTATGAACTTCTATTTTATCCGATAAGTATAGAGAAACGCTAAGATTTAGTTTTTCGCCGAGTCAGTCTAGCCACGTCTTTATGGTGTGATTGTCCACTTAGAATTTCTTATCTTAGTAGGTATGGATACGGCTACGTTGCTCGTGTGTTTTAATTAAAACGTATAGTGAGGAAATACCAATATAGTGCTCCTAGGTCGGCTTCTGAATTGATCTTTCGGGACTTTCAGCGAGATCTAGATCTGTGTAATATTAGGGAATTGCGCGCGCCAGATTATACGTAAATCGTAGATTAACATGATACCTAAAAAGTTAGTGTTAATGGGATGGAGACTGATGCGATCTCTTAGGAGACTGATGTGATCTCTTAGGAAGACTAGTCACAGGAATGTTGCCTATGTGAGGAATACGGTTAATATCGGCATCGCTAGTTTTGTAAGCATGCAAGTTATATGAGATGGAGGCCTAAAAAGCGAAGTCACGTAATGTAGCATAGTGATCTAGATGGGCTACCCGGAGCTAGATCTAGTTTAGGGGATGACTCCCGTAGCCAATATAAAAGAGATACGAATCGGGTTGATAGTTAGTGAGTCTAGTTTAATTATATAGAAGCTCTAGGTCCAAACGATAACATGATAATTGGGGAGATTAATTATGTTGTATTTATTTGTGTTGTGTCGAGTCGTGTCGATTTATCTTTTCTTGTCCTTTGTTGGTCATAGACCGTTTTTTATATGTTTCACATGCTTAATTAATTATTTATAGAATGACCCACTATTGGTTCCTGTTAAGGGTGAAAATCTATGTTTTATTATGATATATTTTATGGTATTTTCCCCCTTAATTGGATTAATTGCATAATAAATGGCCCTTATATGGAAATATTGAGCATACTAGGTTTTTAAGGACTTAATTGCAATATTGAATAAATTATGTGTTCTCATCATGAATTATAATTAATTGGACTTTATTACAGTTTGCGATGTTTTCCCATGTGTTATAGGTATGCTTAACGTGCTCAAATGATGATCAAAAGGGTTAAAATTCGAGCTATAAAGATTTAAGAAGAGATAATGATCGAATGGAGTGGGCAGAAAAGAGATAGAGATGATTTAATCAAGTTTTATTCCAGCTAAACTGGCGTCCAAGTCCCGTCCGGGGAGTGGACGGGCGTCCGATAATCCAAACGGGCGTCTAGAGGAAGAATTCAATGCGAGGCATCATGAACTTGCGAACGAACGTTCGAAGAAGAAGCGAACGAGCGTCCAAGGTGCAAAAAGAAGATCGAGAGTTTGGACGCTATCCAAACGAACGTCTGCGTTGGAGTTCAGAACACCTGGACGAGCGTCTACTTAACCAAACGAGCGTCCGGATCGCCGACTTAGTGAAACCGCCTCAAATCTCTATACATACTTGCCTATTTTCACACATTGAGACACCAATTCTACAATTCTCGAACCCTAAACCCTAGGGGCAGCTATAGGCTGCGTTTTTACTCAGTTTTTTCCCAGTTTGATGTTCTTAAATTCTTAGATAAAATTAGTTTAGTTTATGCAATTTACTTCAACAATTCAAGCTATTCAAGGATGCTAAGAGGCTAGGCTTCAATCAAACGAGCATTGTGAAGCCATCCAACTTACATTACTTTTGATCTTCGGTTATTTTGTAAGTTTTTAATCAAGTTGTTTCCTTTATCATGTCTTATGTTGATTAATTGCATTTATATCGAAAGATGTGCATGTATGATGTGTTATATTTGATGAAAGTCTTTATAAACATTAGATTACCATGATTTAGGAATAGATCTTAAATCTATGTCAAACGAAAGTTGATAGGTTGGAAATCTAGGTTAAAACGTTAAAGTTTACATCGTTGTTTATGTTATGACGCGTTAATTTCCGTAAATCGAAAGATAGAAATTAATAGGCGAATCATCTACGAAAGTAGGATTCATACCTTTGATAAGATGAACCACAACTTGGTAAAAACTGCAATATAATCAGGATGAGAGGTTAGTGTTTGTTGGATAGATGGATCAATACTCGTTTGCCCACATTAAACTTGATTTAACCCTTGAGACTTGAACTGTTTAGTTAGTTTATTTTCTATTGCACTTCTAGAGTAATTTGTTCGCAACCAAACCCTCCTAGCTTTGGATTCGTCCTCTGTCTAGTTTATATTCAGCATATATGTTCAGTTTAGTTTTGTTTAATCGCTGTTTAGTTTAGTTTTTCGTGACATAGTTTAGTTAGGCAAAAACTAGGATTTGCATTCGTCTAGTTCCCCGTAAGATCGACCCGGCATTAACCACTAGTACTACAATCCTTATACTTGGGGTTAACCGGATTATAAATTTATTACTTGTTCGTTTCGCATAGATAAAAATCCGTAGACAAGTTTTTGGCGCCGTTGCCGGGGAACCGGACGGTTGCCTAGTTTTTGTTCTAGTTTTTATTTTGCTTTTAATTCCTGTTTTTAGGTTAGATATTTTCAATTTCTGTTTGTGGTTAGTAGTGTAGTTGTTTTTGTTCAATTATATGTCGCTTTTAATTGTGTTGATAGAAAATATTAGCTCTTAACCTACACTCTGTTTTCTGTTTACCGTACTCTGTTTTACTAATCGTTTATTCCCAGTTGGACGGGCGTCCGTTTTACCAGACGCCCGTCCGCTTCTTGCTTCAGTCGGACGAGCGTTTAGTTTACTGGACGCCCGTCCTCGAAAATTCTTCAATCCCGAATCGGATCCCGACTCGCGACGAGCGTTCATACGTCTGGACGCCCGTCCACAGGAATTCAGAAATAACGGACGAGCGTTTACATTTAAAACGCCCGTCCATCCTGAAAAACTGGTCAGACGCTCGTCCATAAGTTTGGACGTTCGTCCGTTCCTCCTTCCCTCTATCATCTTCTTCTTTTCCTCTTTTCTTTTCTCTACGTTTTAATCTTAGATTAGATTATAAGTCTTTAGTTTTAGTCGTTAGTTTCTTAGTTTATAGTTCTCTTTCTTCTTTCTTTCTTGCTCAACAACTTGATCTTGGAGCTCGGTGTATGCAAACTCGTAGTCAGAAGGGACCACTAATCTATTCCCCTGACCCCGAGCGGACCATAGTCCGACCCAATAGGCGGAAACTTCGGTTCGACGAAGGAAACGCTCTAGATCAAGAATTTGAGCATTATCTTTCAGGAGAAATCGAAAGAATAGTAATAATGGCAGCGGAAGATAGACGGACATTGGCCGACTATGCCATGCCCGGCACGATCACCATCAACCCCGCAATCGTTATGCCGGCCATTACGGCTCCAACTTTCGAGCTTAAGCCGGGACTTATTCAAATGATGCAGCATGCGTCAATTTTTCACGGCTATCAATCAGAGAACCCCCATACTCACCTACACACATTTCTACATATATGCGGTACTACCCGTATCCAAGGTGTAAGTGAGGACGCAATCAAGCTCAAACTTTTCCCATTTTCCTTGCGAGGGGAAGCACTAGAGTGGTATCACTCTCTCCCTTCGGAATCCATTACGACCTGGGCCGGACTTGAAAAAGAATTTTTGAGTCAATATTTCCCTCCATCAAAGACGGCCCAGTGTTTGAACGAAATCTTCACATTCCATCAGCAGGAAAATGAGTCTTTCTTTGATTGCTGGAAAAGGTTCAAGTCCCTTCTCCGAAAATGTCCCCACCACGGCTTGCCGATGCAAAGGCAAGTCAATAAATTCTTTAGCGGATTGACCGAGCTCACTAAAGGCATGGTCAATAGTTCATCTGGCGGGGCATTTTTGAAGAAGACTCCAGACGAAGGATGGGCATTGTTCGAAGACATTGCCAAATACAACTATGCCCCATCCTATCAAGCTATTCTGGCACCTCCTCCTCCTCCCAAGGTCGAGGAAGTGACTATGCAAAATCTGATTGCCATGGCTAATTCTCAGCAGACAACATCCCAAATTGTTCCTAATCTGAGTAATCAGACTCTTTCGTTTCCACAGAACTCTCAGGTTCTGTATTGCGAAAGCTGCTATCAACCTGGCCACATGTCCAGCCAGTGTCAGTTTCAATCCCCCGCTGCTCATCAAGTCAACGCTGTTCATAATAATGGACATTATAATACAATCACATGCCAAGTATGTGATGATCCGGGGCACACTGCTCGTTTCTGTCCCATGATTGGACAAAGTGCGAAGTGAATGCTTTTTCGCCGCCTAATCCTAGGTTCAACAACCAATTCTCCGGCCGAATAATGCTCAAAATCGGGCTTCGGCCGAATCCGAGTTTCAATCGAATCCAAACTTGAACTTCAATTCTAACCCGAGCTTCAATAGAAACCCTGGTTTTGGTTCGAACCAAAGCTCTAATTTTTCCAATCAAACACAAAGGTTTAATCGAATTGGCCCTCCATTTCCAATTCCAATTATCGAATCGGCCCGGCCCGACCACAAAATCAAAATTTTTCCAATTCTCAAGGCCCCTCGAATTCCAATGACCTCAAGGTGAATGGAACTCATTCAAAGAGGAGCAAAACAAGAACATTCAGCTCCGATGAGTACCAATAAGAATCTTGAAAGACGAGATAGGGCGGTGGTGGCGTTAGCATCAAGACCCCCGGGCATCCGCCCCGCTTTACCGAGAAAAATCCTAAGGGCGGTCATGTTGCTCGAGCCGATTTGAGCGATAGCCAATGTACGACCTCGTACCAACAATGCATTATGGACAAGAGGAGGCCGTACAATGAATTTAAGAAGCGGTACACACGGTGAGTGGTCCCCCCGGCTTCCGGGGAAACCACTAGCCCCTCCCCGCCATTGATAAGGCGGGGAGGGGAAGTTGAGCACCCATCATCCCCTTGGCGCAAGCAAGTAATCAGTGGCCGATCCCCCGATAGGTGAAAAGGTTGGAAATCCTCGGTGGTTTGTCCCCCCGAGGACCGAACAAGTTGGAAACCCTCAAGTGGCCGATCCCCGAGGACCGAAAAAGGAAAAGGAAGTCAGGTGGCTGATCCCCTGACTACGAAAGCTTCTGAAAAGACGGTTCGGTGGAAGGATTTGGAAGACAAAGCTATCAGCACATCCTCAAAGAGAGTCTTTTCCGAGAATTACCTGAAGAAGCTTCCGTTTCCACCGAGGAAGAGCAACATTCCATTGGTTGAAGACAAAAAGTACGAAAAGGTGCTAAACCTTCGAAAAATACTCGGGTAAATCGCCATTATCCGAGGTCTTGGTCGAGATGCCTAAGTATACAAAGTTCATCAAGGATGTTGTATCTTCCAAGAAGAAGTTAGCGAGAATGGATCAAGCAATTGGTAAGGAGTGTTCTATGGTCAATTATCAAGACTTACCAACCAAGAGAAGCGACCCAGGCAAATTTGTGCTCACATTGCGGATGGGAGGCCTAGTCTTCCCGAATTCCTTATGTGACTCGGGTGCATCCATCGGCTTGATGCCATTGTCCGTTTGCAATCGGCTTGGTTTGCGAATCTTCTAGAACCCACCACCATGAACCGGTTCGACGATAGGTCCTCTAAGAAAGCTTCGGGGATCCTAAGGGACGTATTGGTTCAAATAGATAGGTTTACCTTTCCGTTGGATCGGTACGTCTTGGATATTGAGAAAAGTGAAAGTGTCCCTTTGATTCTCGGAAGACCTTTTCTATCTCGCCTAGAGCCCTCATCGATTGTGATGGTGGGCATGTCACCATTCGAGTTGGTGACCGGGAGGTGAGCTATAGTGTTTCGAAATCTATCAATATACCTTCCGGATCTCCAACCGGTTTGTTCCATTGAGGAGACGTCGATGACTTCAATGACTTCATGGATAAGCAAGTCTTGGTTGTAGAGGCGGAATATGAGCGATTGATCGATAATCCGAATAATCATGGTGTGGTCAATCTAGAGCGGTTAGCGGTGAATTTGAGGATGAGCTAAGAGAAGAAGCCTTGGCGTAGGACCACCGAGTAAGCTCGGCGATGTTGAGTTGAAGAGTGGTGATCTTAAATCAAGTCTAGAGGATCCTCCCGTAGATTTGGTACCGAAGCCGTTGCCTAAACATCTTAAGTATGTGTTTTTAAGAGAAGGTGACAAGCTTCCTTTGATCATCTCTCGCCAAGCTATCTCGTATAGAAGAGCTTAAATTGTTAAACGTCTTGCGCAAAAATGAAAAAGCCTTTGGATGGCGAGGTGGGAGATATCCGAGGGATATCTCCCGACATCCGTATGCACAAAATCAAGGCGAGGAGGGTGCAAAACAAGTTAGACGGCCTCGAGAGAAGGCTCAACCCTCACATGCAAGAGGTAGTCAAGAAGGAAATTATCAAGCTTCTAGATATGGGTATCATTTACGCCATTGCAGACAGTGAATGGGTATCCCCAACTCAAGTAGTTCCCAAAAAAGGTGGAATTACTATTGAAAAGAATGAGAAGGGCGAAGAGATAGCATTGAGGCTCGTTACGGGATACGAGTATGTATCGATTATCGAAAGCTCAATGAGGTCACACCGAAAGATCATTTCCCCTTCCATTCATTGACCGATGCTTGAGCGTCCGGCGGGGCACGCATTCTGCGTTTCTGGATGGATATTCGGGATACTTCCGAATACCCATCGATCCCGTTGACCAAGAGAAGACTACTTTCACTTGCCCTTATGGGACATTCGCCTACGGGCGGATGCCATTTGGTCTCTGTAATGCCCCGGCCACCTTCCAAAGGTGTATGATGGGAATCTTTGACGGGCTAGTTGAAAAGTGCATGGAGATTTTTATGGATGATTTCTCAGTCTTTGGTCAATCCTTCGATGATTGCCTCGATAATCTTGATCAGGTGTTGTCTAGATGTGTGGAAAAGGACTTAGTGCTTAATTGGGAAAAATGCCATTTCATGGTAGATGAAGGTATAGTCCATGGCCACAAAGTGTCAGCCAAAGGTATAGAAGTAGATAGAGCCAAGGTAGAAGCCATTGAGAAGATGAGTTATCCTAAGAATGTACGCGAAGTCAGAGGTTTCCTAGGACATGTCGGTTTCTATAGGAGATTCATCCAAGATTTTTCCAAAGTAGCCAAGCCCCTATCTACTCGCTCAAGGAAGACGTTGAGTTCAATTTCGATGAGAACTGCAAGCAAGCGTTTGAGGAGCTCAAGAATCGGTTAATATCCGCCCCAATTCTTATATCGCCAGACTGGAACTTGCCCTTTGAACTTATGTGCGATGCATTCAACTATGCTGTTGGTGCAGTCTTAGGACAGCAAATCGAAGGAAAGTTCCAGCCTATCTATTATGCCAGTCACACACTGAATCCTTCTCAAGTTAACTACACGACCACTGAAAAGGAATTATTAGCCGTAGTCTTTGCTATGGATAAGTTTCGTAGTTACCCGCTTGGGTGCTCAAGTGATTGTGTGGACCGATCACGCCGCTTTGCGTTATCTTGACCAAAAAGGAAGCTAAACCGCGCTTACGGCGTTGGATACCGACCCTCCAAGAGTTTGACGTTCAAATCAAAGATGTGAGAACGTAGTGGCGGATCATGTTTCTAGGATGATAAGTGAGGAAAAGGGTGATCCTGAAGATATAGATCTTTACTTTCCTCTAGAAAACATCATGTTGATCGATGGCCGCTCTCCTGATGTTCCATGGTATTCATCTATTGTGAATTACCTTCATGCCCGTTACCTTGACCCCGAAATGTCGTATCAAGAGAAGAAGAAGTTCTTCTTTGATATGAAATATTTCGTTTGGGATGAACCTTATCTGTTCAAGATCTGCAAAGATGGTTTGCTTAGAAGATAAGTTCCTGAATCTGAGCAACAAGAGATTATCGAGCAATGCCATAGTGGACCAACAGGTGGTCACTTTGGTCCTTGGAAGACGGTTGCTAAGTTCTTCCAGTCCGGTTTCTATTGGCCTACAATCTTTAAGGATACAGAAGCCTTCTGTAAAGCTTGCGATAGATGTCAAAGAACCGGAACTCTGAAAAGGCGTTTCGACATGCCTTTAAAACCCATCTTAGAGTGCGAAGTCTTTGATGTTTGGGGCATCGATTTTATGGGAACTTTCCCGTCATCGTGTGGCAACAAATACATCTTAGTCTCGCGTTGATTATGTTTCGAAATGGGTGGAGGCAGTGGCCACTCCTCACAATGATCATAAAACGGTCATGAAATTTCTGAAGAAGAACATCTTTGTGAGGTTTGGATGTCCTCGAGCCCTGATCAGTGATGAAGGAACGCATTTCTGCAACCGACCTCTAGAGAAAGTCCTTGAAAAGTATGGTGTTCGCCATAAGACCGGCACACCATACCATCCGATGACTAGCGGTCAGGTTGAGCGGAGCAACCAAAGCATCAAGCAAATCCTGGAAAAGACAAAGTGAACGATCATAGAAAGGACCGGAGTTTGAAATTGGATGATGCACTATGGGCGTATAGGGATCGCTTATAAAACCCCTACGGGTACATCTCCATATCGATGGTTTACGGCAAGCCATGTCATCCGCGCGGTTGAGTTAGAGCATAGGGCTTATTGGGCGACGAAGTTTCTTAACTTTGATTCCCAAACTTGTGGAAAACATCGGCTTGCAAAGCAGCTCGCATGAGTTAGACGAATTCCGGCTCCAGGCTTACGAAAGCGCCGGGATAAGCAAGGATAAGATGAAACTCCTCCATGACGCAAAAATTAAGAAAAGAGAATTTCAAGAAGGGGAACAAGTTCTTCTTTATAATTCAGATTACATTTGTTTTACGGAAAGCTAAGGACACGATGGTCCGGGCCCTTTACGATTCTCAAAATCATTCCTGGAGGCGTTCTAGAACTACTCGGTTATAAAGATCAGCCGTTTCGAGTTAATGGTCAGAGGTGCAAACACTACATTGGAGAACCAACAGGCAAGCCTTTGATTGTTAAATTTCTCGATATCATTGGATGCGGTGTAAATGAAGTCGAAGACTCTGACGAGATTTCACCCAATCTGTTTTCTGAGGATAACGGTAGTGGTCTATCACAAGAAGTTCTAGCCGGTAGTTGGGATATGGAGGACTATGCAAGGGAGCAACAACTCAAACGTCAGCAGAGAAATCTACAAAAGCGAAAGTCGACCATGGGAAAAGTTCAACATATCTGGAAAACTGTCAAAGCTTTAATCCCATGCGTTAAGTGTCGTTTCTGCAGCCACAATCCTGATCAGAACTTTAACGAGGTAATGGTGGGCAGAAAAGTCAAATGGCCCGACCTGCATCGAATTCAACCGGTGTCGAGCTAACGACATAAACCAAAAGCGCCACTAGGGGGCATCCTAGATATCCAATCTTGTTTAAGTTTTTCTTCGTTCTCTCGTGCTTTAGTATGTTATTTTGGTTAGTTTTACTAAGCTTCTATGTTTCTATCGTCGTCGTAGTTGCTTTCTCGATATGGATCTCTACGGAGTTCGCCCCGAGGAGTTCCCACTCATTAGTCGAATCCCGCCGATCACGATAGATGATGGACCGGGAGGCACGATAGTTCTTCATGTAGATTTTGACATTAGCACTCGGTTAATACCATCACGTACGTTATCATTGTTCCACCGTGTTCGGGAGGCAGCGATTTCACGACCGAGGAGTTGCGGGAGGCCATAGGACGTCCTTACACGATCCTTAATGATCCTATGCCGACGGATTTGGCACTAGTCGCGGGCCGAGCATTTTAGGGGTGTTGAGGTAGGCCGGCGAGGATTGGTGTTTGCGGGATGAGTACGACTTCCCTCCGGCTATCGACATGCTTCGACGTCTCATTCTCTTAGTGGATTGGGACGAGATCTACGCAGATTAGTGTTTCCTTAGTTAGTTTAGTTTTCGTCGAGCCCCGACGTAAAACGGAAGCGCTTGGTGGGAGGCAACCTTCGTTTTATTTTTGTCCGTTTTATTTTCAAATTCTCTCATGATTTTCCAAATTGTACTTTTGAATTTTAAATTATCAATAATAAAAGTTTCGCGTTTAGTTGTTTTATATGATAAGTTTTAAAAAGGGACAATTTTGTGTATTTCTTGACTGGACGCCCGTCTAGTGATACTGGACGCCAGTCCGGCTCTCAATTTTCCTGGACGCCCGTCCACGTTATGGGACGCCCGTCTAGAAACAAGCTTTTCCATCCTGTATTCAACTTCTTGCCCAGACGTTCGTCTACAACTATGGACGCCCGTCCGGATGATTCCCTCCAATCCTGTATTCAAATCAAGTCTTAGGACGAGCGTCTGGTACTCTGGACGCCCGTCCAGTTCATCACATTTCTAGACAGACGCCCGTCCGCCGAGTTGGACGAGCGTCCACCACCTGTCTATATATACCCCCTCATGCCATGAAACCTCATTCCTTCGAATTTCAAACCGCCTCACCCGACTTTTGCCCTCCTCACAACCTAAATCCATTGATTCAAAGCACCAAATTGGGCGATTTCAAGTGCTATAGGACGCCCCCGACACCCTCTCATCAATTTTCGAGCCGAATCCCCCAACATTCCATATTTTTAGAGAATCGGCCACCTATAGAGTCCGACTTTGTTCAAGAAAAATCGGATTTTTGGGGTCAATTTGGGTTGTTTTGGACGTCTACGAGCATTATCTTCATCTACTCATCATCTTTGGTAAGTTTGTAGCGACTTTTCTTGATTTCTTTCACGTTTTTGTGAGTTCGATCTTCGGGTCGGCTCATTTTCTTGAAATTTATCTCATTTTGTGCTTTTTCTTCCTGTTTTTGTGTTGTGATGATGTGGTGATGATGGTTGTGGTGGATGGGTTGACATTGTTGAATTGAAATCCCGATTTGGATGTTAAACGGGTACCCTTTGTTGTGTCGTGAATTGTTTTAGTGTTTGTGGCTTTTCAAGTTTAAGTCATGGTGCGGATGAAGGGAGTTCAGAAGCGGTTTGGTAAGGGTGTGGCTAGGGAGAGTGGTAAAAAGCGTAAAGAGTTGGACCCTCCCAAAGTTTATCCAAATAGGGGCGTAGTGATCCGAGAGCAACCCTCTAGGGCATCACAGCAAGCTAGAGCTGATTTGAGAGACGAGTCCACCTCGGAGTCTGAAACTGATTTGGATGTGCCCTTGGCACGGTTTACTAAGATCGCCCGAGGTGGTGAGCCGTCTAGAGATGAAACTGCTGAGGAGGTTGCTAGGGAGGATGCCGATGAACCTAGGGCCGAGGGACCCCGAAAGAAAGTGAGACCAGCTGTGCCTATCCCTATGCCTCATCGGTTTGTCAACTCTAAAGCACATGAAGCCTATACCAAACACTATTTCGCTCGGAATATGTTGGTTGAGCGGGCGGTGATAGAGACGAAGGTGGATCCCGTTTTTGTGAAGTTGTTGAAAGATAGGGAATGGGATGCATTGATGAAGATCCCGACTACCCCAGTTAATGATTCGTTGGTTAGGGAGTTTTACGCTAATTTTTCGGAAACCGACTTGAACACGGGGGTTGTGTTGGTTCGAGGTGTTAAGGTTCCCATTTCACCACAAGTTTTAAATGCAAAATATGGGTTGGCAGCGTTTGAAGGGTTGGATTATAAGGAGGAAATTAAGAGAAGGAAGGATTTGGGACAGGATCCCTTGGAGGAATTGAGATTGCAAGTTTGCCCCGATGTTGCTTGGACGCTCAGGCCGGGTGGGGACCGTAAGGAGATTGTTACTATGGCGTGGTCTGAGGATTGGAGAGTCTATTGCCGTTTCATCCAGAGTCGTTTATTGCCGAAGAATAATCTGACACACTTTCACATAGGCGACCTTGGAATGTTGTATGCTTTGGTTTTCAAGTTAAATGTCGATGTTGGCCAAGCGATTTATGATGAGTTGGTGTTCAGTCAGAAGAATTACAAGCGGAGTTTGATTGTCCCACATTTGATTCATCAGATATGCATCGATGCCGGAGTGCCGGAGTATAAGCAGGATCACAGGCCTAAAAACCCGAGAGGTATTCAAAGAGAGAAAGTTCCGCCTACGGGTGAGACTGAGGCAGCCCGTGAGCCTGGTTCTTCTTCGGCACCACCTCCGGCTCCCTCCTTGTCTAGTTTATCTCCTGCGGAGAGGGCACGGTACAGCATGGCCCACAGTCTACGAGATTGGATGACGGATATCAAGGAGACGCAAAAGAACATGATGTACGTGTTGAAGTGCATTGTGGAGGGAAAGAAACCGAGGGACATGCAGATTTTCAAGGAGAGTGATACGGAGTTCGTCTTTTCCGATGCGATCGAGCAAGTTATTGCCGATGTGATCGAGGCGGAGAAAGATCCTGACGATGAGGTTGCGGAGGACGGACCTCCCGGACCCTGCACGCCCCGGTTACACGGCCGGCACCTTCACGACGACGTCTACAGTGCCGCCGTACCGCTTCCGATCCTCCTCCCGTTCATGCTCCCGCCGGGTGACTCTCGCTCGCGATCCTTCTACGACTGAGACGACTCCGGGGACATCTTGATTATTTCTTGTCATTCTTTCTGGTGTTGCACTTTTTGGTATACTTTTATTCGATCTGGATGTATTTTGACTATTGCTACCTTTCGGCACTGTTCATGATTCTTGTACTTTCTAGTTTTTACGCTACTGTTGTTTATCATAGGCGTATATTTTGGATGATCATGTAAGCCGTACGGCACCCTGCACCCTTTTTTCTTTGACTTGACTGGCCGTATTTATCGACGACCTTTTCTTTTTATTCCGTTTTGATTTATCATCTCTACTGCCGTATTATACCCCGTTTTTCCCCGAGTTTTCTATTTCTTGAGTGTTGCAGCGGTAGTTTTTGTCGAGCTCCGATTGAGTTAGTTTTGGGACGTTTTTCCGCGCTTTTTGCGAGCGTTGGCCTTTTCATGCTCCAGCCTGACCAACGGCTCGGTTTTCCACGCAAATTCAGCTAAGTTTTTTTATCCTTTTTACTTTCTGCACAACATGAGGACATGTTGATTTTTTAAGTGTGGGGGAGGGGATAGTTCGATTTACTCCTATGCATATGAGTTTGTTTACTACGTCAGATTGTTTATTATGCAAAATGAGCTAAAAAAATTTCGAAATTTTCCGACACTTTGGTCTTTGGTTGGTCTCGAGTAGGCAATTCAATCTGAAGTTCGTTGTTTTTATAGTCATCTATGCGATATCTCATGTACTTGATAAGTTAGTTGTTTCACCTGTCACTACTTTTCACGAGCCATAGTGACGATGAGCTATTTTATAAAGCTATACCCCGTTTGGATTAGTGATTTTTGATTATCTTGTAAGTCATGTGCTTAGTGCTACGCATATATCTCGAGATTTATGATAGTTTGTATTTAGTTCCGAAGTATGATATACTGTGAATATCTAGAAGTTTGAATGTGATAAGTAACACGTAACTAATGTCAAATGAGAAGTTGAAAAAGTTAAATGAATCTATGTGTGTGTCGAAAGCTAGTCGATGATTTGAGTGAGGTAGGGTATACCACGTATGTCCAATACCACTATGATGACTAAAAGCTCACGACCGTTAGGGAAAGCTGCCTTATGATTGGAGTAAGGTAGGGGATTATCTCGAAATGTCCTATTCTGCTATGAGGGCAAAAGCTCACCCTAATGTGTGTTTAAAGTGAATGAATTCAATCAACTTAAGTTATGAAATGAAGAAGGCTTAGTTTTCGTTAATCTTATCCCCGGTATAACCGATAGATATCTTGTAGGGATTATCCTCTGAGTATTTCAGAAAGGCCCTAGATTCATTCGATCATCCTTTTCGGGATATGTCACGTTTGTAGGGTACATCTTATGAGTATCATTTATTACTAATCTACGAGGGGGTATTAGTTAGTTTTGCTTTGAGTTATTCAAGTGTGGTTTAGTGGAAGTTTCCTATGGCTATGCACTTACACGATGGTGACACCTAAGTTATTGAATATATGTTGTATTTGTTTAGATGCATGTTTTCCTTTCTCGAGCCTAATTTTTCGTTTTGTTTTGCTCGGGACGAGCAAAAGCTAAGTGTGGGGGAGTTGTTAAGGGTGAAAATCTATGTTTTATTATGATATATTTTATGGTATTTTCCCCCTTAATTGGATTAATTGCATAATAAATGGCCCTTATATGGAAATATTGAGCATACTAGGTTTTTAAGGACTTAATTGCAATATTGAATAAATTATGTGTTCTCATCATGAATTATAATTAATTGGACTTTATTACAGTTTGCGATGTTTTCCCATGTGTTATAGGTATGCTTAACGTGCTCAAATGATGATCAAAAGGGTTAAAATTCGAGCTATAAAGATTTAAGAAGAGATAATGATCGAATGGAGTGGGCAGAAAAGAGATAGAGATGATTTAATCAAGTTTTATTCCAGCTAAACTGGCGTCCAAGTCCCGTCCAGGAGTGGACGGGCGTCCGATAATCCAAACGGGCGTCTAGAGGAAGAATTCAATGCGAGGCATCATGAACTTACCGAACGAACGTTCGAAGAAGCGACGAGCGTCCAAGGTGCAAAAAGAAGATCGAGAGTTTGGACGCTATCCAAACGAACGTCTGCGTTGGAGTTCAGAACACCTGGACGAGCGTCTACTTAACCAAACGAGCGTCCGGATCGCCGACTTAGTGAAACCGCCTCAAATCTCTATAAATACTTGCCTATTTTCACACATTGAGACACCAATTCTACAATTCTCGAACCCTAAACCCTAGGGGCAGCTATAGGCTGCGTTTTTACTCAGTTTTTTCCCAGTTTGATGTTCTTAAATTCTTAGATAAAATTAGTTTAGTTTATGCAATTTACTTCAACAATTCAAGCTATTCAAGGATGCTAAGAGGCTAGGCTTCAATCAAACGAGCATTGTGAAGCCATCCAACTTACATTACTTTTGATTCTTCGGTTATTTTGTAAGTTTTTAATCAAGTTGTTTCCTTTATCATGTCTTATGTTGATTAATTGCATTTATATCGAAAGATGTGCATGTATGATGTGTTATATTTGATGAAAGTCTTTATAAACATTAGATTACCATGATTTAGGAATAGATCTTAAATCTATGTCAAACGAAAGTTGATAGGTTGGAAATCTAGGTTAAAACGTTAAAGTTTACATCTTTGTTTATGTTATGACGCGTTAATTTCCGTAAATCGAAAGATAGAAATTAATAGGCGAATCAACTACGAAAGTAGGATTCATACCTTTGATAAGATGAACCACAACTTGGTAAAAACTGCAATATAATCAGGATGAGAGGTTAGTGTTTGTTGGATAGGTGGATCAATACTCGTTTGCCCACATTAAACTTGATTTAACCCTTGAGACTTGAACAGTTTAGTTAGTTTATTTTCTATTGCACTTCTAGAGTAATTTGTTCGCAACCAAACCCTCCTAGCTTTGGATTCGTCCTCTGTCTAGTTTATATTCAGCATATATGTTCAGTTTAGTTTTGTTTAATCGCTGTTTAGTTTAGTTTTTCGTGACATAGTTTAGTTAGGCAAAAACTAGGATTTGCATTCGTCTAGTTCCCCGTAAGATCGACCCGGCATTAACCACTAGTACTACGATCCTTATACTTGGGGTTAACCGGATTATAAATTTATTACTTGTTCGTTTCGCATAGATAAAAATCCGTAGACAGTTCCCTGTGGGATCGACCTTGATTCGCTATAGCTATACTACGATGGACCTAGTCCTCCTGCTAGTATTGGTTTATGGTGGTCAAGTATTTTAAATTTCACTTGATTGATCACCTCAATCAATAGGTGAGAATCCTTGTGACTTATGTTTGAAATTCAGATTTGTCCCATCTTGACTTGCTTTATGTCCCTGTACATAGTACTGACACTGTCAGATTGCTTTTTGACGGTTTTCAGACTGTTCACCCTTATTTTTGGTTAAATGTAAATATATTAAACCAAGGTATGTGAACTACAAGAGCTACATCCTAGACAGGGAACTAGCCTAGTATCTACAAAAATGTTGAGAAGAGGTTAGATTTGTTGATTTCAAGTTACATAAGACCCCTAAGGTTATATGCAACAGGAAACAACAGCCACTAAACCCCAATCAACACTCAAAAACTGCAAAAAAAAAAAGGGTCATATGAGAGCATAAATCACAGAGCCTATCCCTTGGTGTGTAGAGAAAGAAAATTATCTCAAACAGCCACCAACAAATACTAAAAGATAACACAAAAGCTGTACAAAACCCTAACATCAAGGGGTGAAAGTGTGTAAGGGAAAAGTTGCTTGCATCATATAAAAGATGTGGGTCTTAATACAATGCATGATATCAGGTATCTTCATCAAAAAGCATTCAAATCTCCTTTTGTTCCTTATATACCGAAGCCAATACACAACAACTGAGAGAGAAGCAGTTCTGGCCACATTCCCAAAGGAAGTACCCCTACAGTTCCTGCCTAACCATCTGACAGAGCCAACCACAGTCTCCAACCTCCTACTGATACCAAGCCAATGTCTGATTTTCCCCCAAACCATACAAGAAATTGGGCATTGAAAGAACAAATGGGAGACAGACTCATTAACCAAACCACAAAAGGAGCAAATTTTATCATCAAAATTCAATCTGTCAGTAGTGAGTAAACATTTCTTCAAAGCCATCCACAGCATAAAACAATGTTTTGGAGTAGCCCTAGGGTTCCAGACTGTCCTGCACCACCAAACTTTTGCCCCTTTCTTCCTGAAGAAGTCATAAGCAAGCCTAGGCCTTAGTTTTATACCTGTAGACCAAGACTGCAGCAGAGTCACATCAGCATTAGTAGAACCAGAAGCATCCAGAATCCTATCTCTGATTCTAAACAGGGCCTTGATCAAAGCTGAGTCACCAAGCATATACTGATAATCCCAAAAGTCAATGTTCTTCAAGTATTCTTCACTTATACATTTCACCCAAAGGCAATCCTTTTTGCATTGGAAATTCCATAGGATTCTGCAAAGAAGTGCCAAGTTCCAGGCATCCAACTGAAAAATGCCTAGGCCACCTTCAGCTTTAGGGACACAAACATCATCCCATCCCACTAAAGATTTCCTAAAAGTGTCACAAGAACCACCCCACAAAAACCTCATGCAAAGCTGGTCCATCTTCAACTTGACACTGCCAATGATAGGAAAAATGCCTAACCAGAAACATTGTACACCTTGTATAACAAAATTAATAAGCTACAACCTGCCTGCATAAGAAAGAGAAGGCCCCTTCCAGCTACTAAAATAGTTCCTCAATGATTTAAACAAAGGGTCATAGTGACCAACATTCAGTTCAACAGCACATAAGGGAATACCAAGGTATCTTATAGGGAACACCCCTTCCTTTAAACCAGCAATATCAAGCAAATCTGCCTTATTATCTTCACTTAAAATAGCACAAAACATTTCAGATTTTAGAATATTAACAGCCAAACCAGAGAAGTCACCAAAAGAGGTTATGCAATTCATCAAAAGTGTTACATAAATGGGATCCCCTCTATCAAATAGCATAAGATCATCAGCAAAAGCAAGGTGATTTATCTTTAGATTATGACAACCAGCATGAAAACTAAACTCTGAATCTTCCCCAAGAATCCTAAGCATTCTGGAAAAGTACTCCATTCCAATCACAAACAGAAAGGGAGACAGTGGATCACCTTTTCTCAAACCTCATTTCCCAGGGAAAAACCCTTTCATCTCACCATTAATAGACAGGGAGTAAGAAGCAGTGTTAACACACAGCATGATCCACTTTACAAACCTGCCAGGAAAACCATAGCCCTGCAAAACAGCTTCTAGAAAAGACCAATGTACAGAATCAAAGGCTTTCTTAATATCCACCTTAATCAAGCATCTAGGGGGGCCCCTTTTAACTCCATACTTTTTGATTAACTCCTAACAAAGAAAGATGTTGTATGACATAGATCTAACATTAACAAAACCATATTGAGCCTCATCAATGAGATTTGGAAGACAGGCAGAAAGTTTGGAGGCCAGAATCTTGGAAATCACCTTGTAAGTTACATTACAACAAGATATAGGCCTATAATCACCAACAGAACAAGCATGAGTAGATTTGGGAATCAAAGCAATGACAACATGATTGATTTGCTTTAACATAGCATCATTCTGAAAAAATTCATGCACTGCATTAGTAAAACCTACACCTACAATATCCTAGGATTTTTTAAAGAAACCAGCAGAGAAACCATCAGGACCAGGGGACTTCTCATCAGAGAAAGAAAATAAAGCATTCTTAACATCTGCAGCAGTAACATCTCTCAGTAAAGCTTCAAAAGAAGCAATAGGAACTTTACGTCCAGCATTGACCACATCTTCCACCACTGGAACAACAGGGGCAACTGTGCCTAAAATATCAGAATAGAAATCCACAAAAGCCTCTCCCACTTGATCATAAGAAGTAGTAAAGGAACCATCAGCAAGCATAATAGAGGAAATGTGTTTTCTGGCATTATTCCTTTTAACCAAAGAGTGAAAAAAATTAGACCCCCTGTCACTAAGCTTCAAGTCAACACCTTTAGCTTTCTGAGATAGAAAGGAAGCCTCATCAGTCTCTAATCCAAAACAAATTCTCTTCTGATCCAAAATCTGAGAAGCCAATAAATCAGTAGGACACAAGTTATACTGAGATTGTAGATTACCAAGCAAGTTCTGAGCAGTTTCAGACCTAACAGAGATGTGAGCATAATGTTTCTTGTTCAAATCTTTCAGGGGGTGTTTAAGCCATTTAAGCCTTTTACACAATTGATACATGGCAGTACCATCAATTTCCTACCTCCAAACCTGTTCCAGGACATCCTTGAAACTATCATGCTGCAACCACATATTAAAAAACTTAAAGGGCTTCTTCCTGGCCAAAGAATCAAAAGAGAGAGCAACTCTACAGGTAGAGTGATCAGAATGATGTCCAAGAGGTTCATAAAAAGCCAAAGAATCCAGATTCCAATCGTACCAAAAGGCACAACCAAAACTCTATCAATCCTAGTAAAAACACCTGCAGAATTCCAAGTGAAAAACTCCCCAGAAGAATTCAAATCAGAGAGATTAGCATCCAGACAACAGTCCACACCATCCTGCAAATCATAATCAGTAGGCACAGTCCCATTCATCTTATCCTCCACAGAAAGGATATCATTAAAATCCCCAAGAACCATCCAAGGCATAGTGGAACAGACACTGAGCTCCCTGATTCTATCCTACATAGGCCTCCTATCCCCAGTAGAATGTAATCCATACACCAAGGTGGCAAAAAGCAGTCAGCAGAGACTAAAATCTTCACATTACAATGAATCCATTGAGCAGCCACCTCCAAAACCTCCACCTCAAAAAAAGTAGGATCCCAGATTACTAAAATTCTCTTCCTACAATGTATATCAAAATTATCAACAGACTTCCAAGAAGGAATTTTTCTTACTTAGAAAGTGATCATAACTGTTTTGAGACAACTTAGTCTCAAGGATTCCAAATAAGGAAATCTGGTGCTGTCTGAGAAAATTGACAACAACAGATTGTTTAACAGCCTTATTGAACCCTCTAACATTCCAAAACCCTATCATTTTTGCCTACCTAGAGGTGATCTACCTCTAGAAGCATCTTCATTAAAATTTTGCCATTTCTAGAAACACCAGAAGTGTTATGCCTGCTGTTTTTCTTTTTCTTCTTTGTTTTCGTTAAACCAGAAGCACCAGAGACAACTTTATTCAATTGATCATTTTCCTCCACCACATCTGCCCAAGAACTGTTTTTATCAGGAGACAAAACATCAAAAAGCTTTGGCAATAGGAGTAACTCATTTCTCCACTTCCTTCCCTTTACTAGTAGAAGCCACATTCTTGCCCTTATCAGAAACAGGAAAAGATGCACCAGATGCAGGAGCATCCCCAGGGACAGGAGCCTTATCAGAAATCATAGAATTATTTGTCTTCCCATTGATGACGGAAAAATTCACTGTTATTTTTATAACTTTTCACCCCGTTTCTGATATCATTTTGAGCACTTTTGTATCATTTCGAGTCTTTAATTCCTAAATTTCATAAAAATATATAAGTCATGAATATTTTATAAAATATCGTGTTTTTATGTGTTTTTATTAGTTTTTGTACCGGTTTAGTAACCGGAGTGTCGTGTCGGATTTACGTTTGGTATTTTGGTGGTTTATTGCAGAATTATAGGTTGACCAAAATCCCGAGTAATGACATGTTTTGAGGCTTAAAAGAGGTATTTTTAGGGATATAAGAGTGTGCCACTAACTCAAGTGGTCAAGTGGCTCAGTGGTTAGTGGTACCACTAACGAATTATATCTTCGACGAACAAATGGCTCATTAAAACGGTATTTTATGAAGAAGTATCCTTAATGAAAGTTGTAGATCTTTGAAAGAGCTTTCCAACGCATTTTGAATCACATCAATCGGACTTCTACAACTCAAGTATCATTAAGTCAAGTGGTCAAGTGGCTAATCGATTTGATTAAGTGGTAATCGAGAAACGTCTTCGACAAACGAATGTCTCATCAAAACGACATTATCTGAAGAAGAGTCCTTCATGAAAGTTGTAGATTTTGCCGAAAGCTTTCCGATGCCGCTTGAGTCATGTCATTTGGAGATCTAGAACTCAAGATAGGAATTTTTAAAGTTTTATTCCAAAATATATAATTTATATCCGAAACTCGGGAATTAGGGGGGCTGAATGTCATCATTAGGACCGGACTGGTCCGGCCCTTACCCGGACTGGTCCGGCCCTTGAACTTTTTTTATATAAGGGCATTCAAGAGCAGATCGAAAGGAGTGCACCATATATATATATTTATATCTATATATATATATATATATCCTTCTTAATTTCTTTAATTTTTAGGTTGTAAATAAGGCCTTATGCCGAAATAAATTTAGTAATATTAGTATCGTTGTAATGCTCGGGGAATTATCAGAAGTTCGGTGTTGCTGAAATAGTTGTAATATATATATATATATATATATCTATGTATCTATATATATATTTATATCTATATATATACTTATGTATTTATATAAATCTATATATTTATATACATATATTAACTATATGTGTAGCTAAATATATACATTGTAATATCCCGATATTTTGACTCCCTATTTAATTGATAAAAAAAAGGGGGGGTTCAATAACTTGGGGAATTATGTGTTTAGTAATTATTTGGAAGGGTTGATTAATAATTAAAATGGAATTTTTATAATTCTTTAATTAAAAAAAAATACATTGGTTAATAATTAAAAGGGGACGGGGACTTCTTTTATTCCTTCTCCATCTTTTTCCCAATTACACGTGAAACCCAAACCCTCCCCATTGCCGCCGACTGTGTGAAGAAGAAGGAGAGAAAAATTTCTCTCCTTGGTGTTGAGGATTCGTCGTCGTCGTCGGTAAGCGTCGTTTCTTTCTCTTCTACAGTTCGAGCGTGACGATCGGCCGGCCAAAGGCCATGGCCGATCCACTCATGCGTGTGGAGGGGGGAGTGATTTCGATTTTCATTAGAATTTTGTTGCGATGTTTTATCCTTCCTTCTATTTGTAGATATAGATTCGGGCTTCGTAGAAGAACGGTTTTAATTCGTTAGCAAGAGCTTTCAAGAAACACAGCACAACCGGTAAGGGTATCTCTATGGCCTGTGTTTTAGTTGGTTCGAAAGATGATATTTTTAAATGATATGTGAGTTGTGTATGATTTTGGGATGATTGGTGTTGTGGTTAAGGTTTGTTAGGGGTAATTGGGGTTGTTTGAGGCGTTTTCAGAATGTAATCCTGTCACCTTATGTAGTGTAATGCTGTCAATGTTTTGATTAAACGCATTTACGCTTGGTTGTCATGTTTGGGGATGCTAAGCATCCAATCTAGTGAGTTGTGGTTTCGTTTTAAAGCCTATGATGTTGTGGTACTTTTGGGAAAAGAATTTACGAGCTGCTGCGTTGTTTTACTGGTTTTTGGGGTTGAGAATCGAGATGAATCCGTGTTGAAGATTTTAGGGTTTTAGTTGAAACCCAGGCTGGACGGGCGTCTGCCTTGAGAGGACGGGCGTCCATTTTTTGTCTCAACTCAGACGGGCGTCCGGATTCCTGGACGGGCATCTGAAGGGCTACTTTTGATTCAGGATGTAAAGTTTTCTGGTGGACGGGCGTCCAAGTATAATGGACGGACGTCCAGGTTCTAAAAATCGATTCAGGATGTAACAGGTTTCCTTGGACGCGCGTCTGAGATCTTGGACGGGCGTCTACTTCTTCCAAACGGGCGTCCAACATTTCAGACGGGCGCCCAGTTTAAGTGTTCTTTCTTCCTTGTTAGTTATGGATAAACCTTATGAGCATGCTTTGTAAGTTGTGTTTGGATGAGACAACGGTATTGGTAACATTGGGTTTTGGATTTTGGGCATTGAAGTTCGTAGACCCGTAGTGGTTGGGCTGGATAGGGTAGCTCCCAAAGCCGTAAACCCGGGAAGGTTTCCTTACGACTTCAATGACTTTGACGTATTTGGGGAGTTGCAGACAGTGGTGTGGTCGGGCCGGATAGGGTAGCACCCGAAGCCGGGAACCCGGGAAGGTTTCCTTGCACCCCAGTACGCGATGGGCCATTTTAATGGTACCATTGGATGACCTTTAGGATCCTCCTCGTTAAGGGTTACCCGTTTGAGGGATGTGCACATCTCGGGACCTTTAGGTTGAGTTAGTGTGATGGATTGTATCTTCTATGTGTTGGTTGTGTTTGCTTTGTCTTGGTTTTGATATCTGTTTTAGAAACTTTCTTAATTTTGTTAACAGCTTTCATCTTACGCATACTAGATTTATCCTTACTCAACGTTTAGTTGACAGTTTCTATTTTTGTTGATCCTGCTATGATCCGTTTTGGGGAGCAGACTCTTAGCAGGTAGTCCTTTGGATTGATTGCTCGTTGTGGGAATGTCGCGGGGTCTTGAGAGCCGCGTAGTTATAGACAACTATTTACTTTCCATTTTGTCAGATTTATGAAACTTTAAGTTTTATAGTTGTTCCGCATGTTCTCACTTTTGATAAGAGATGGCACACATTTTACATTTTAAATAATGAATGGTGGATGTTTAATTTCTTTCTGTTGTGGAATGTTGAATGTTACTGCCACGACTGTGTGTCGTGATGAGTGGCACTACGGTGACCAATACCGGCGGCCGACGGGATTGGAAACCGGGGTGTTACATACATAGCCCAATTATGTGAAATTTGGTGAAATCAACCCTCGGAAGATGAAATAAGGGGTGTGTAGTGTTTTTTGTTGTATCTTGCACTTTTCACGTCTTAAAACTTGTTATAATGGATTTGGACTAGATTAGCTATCTAGGTCAAAGATCACACATATCACTCTTGAGAGTTGTTCAGAGAGAGTGGTGTGGGAAAATGGTTCTAAGATCACGGCGTAGACCCGGCATAGTTGTTAAGCCCGGGCCCAAAGTGAGGTTACTCGTTTTTTTTACGTTTAAGCAGCTCTAGTGCAAAACATGACTTGTTAGTGAATCTTCTAAAGGGAAGGGTAGTTAACATGGCATTAGGTGTTAGGAGAGAGTTGTTCAGACCTTAGCACCGGGTTTAGGAGTTTGCACCCGTGAGATTGAATGCGAGAGTTCGTTTGCACATTCCTGGTTTTGTCTATCCTTGGGGTTGAAACTAATTATTTGGATCATGGTTTGGCTATGATTTTTAATCTTGTTAGTTAAACTTTACTTTTTGCATTAGTATAATAATCTCCACCACAACTTTGATCGCCTAGACTAAGAACCACGTTCGCTTTGGTACTCACAACCACATTTCTCTTGGGATCGACCTCGTACTCCTGTAGCTATTCTAACAATCGACCTGGTACTCTGCCACTTAGAGAGTTAGTTTACCCACGGTTTTGCGAGTCTTTATAAATGTATTTTTGAGGGGTAAATTTTAGCTCATCAAAAATTGGCGCCGTTGCTGGGGAAATGTGTGATATTGTTGTGATATCTTGTAAGTGAACCGATGGCTTGGGCCTAGGTTTTTATTTTTATTTTTATTTTTGATAAGAGTCTTGGGATGCTGAAGTGATATTGTCTTGAACTCGGTTTGAATACGACTTTGGTACTCAACCCAATCTCTTTACGGGGTTGTTATATTAGGTTGATATCTAAGTCCAGCTAGAACTGAGGCTTAGGACCTTCGGCTACCATATATATGAAAAAAAAAACGGAAAAAAAAAACGAAAAAAAAAAAGAAAAAATTTATTGTTTTCTTGTTGTTTTCTGAGATCTTGCAGTTTGAGCTTAAATGGATGGATTTTTCAATCAATACTACTCACCTGAACAACAATACTCCTACCAACCTCAGGCACCTGAACAATGCTATCAACAACAGTATGTGCCTCAGCCTCAATATCAACAGCAGAGTAACCAGGACCAGAATTATGGTTATTCGAGTTATGAGCCACAACATTTTGAGGGTTCCCCGAACCCTAGTGCTTATCAGGATTACGGTGATCATACTCAGCATGTTGATAGCTTCACCCATATTCAGCCACCTGATCAGTGTCTGGAATGGCAAGAAACCTGCTACTCACCTCCGATGAATCAAAGTCAATACGATCAGTTTTCCCCCATGCCACAAGAAGACTTCACCGACAGTCAAATAGAGCAACTAGAGCGATTGGACCAGATCTTCAAGAGCGACTGTTGGACATGTAGGAGTTCAAGGTAAGTACTGACTCCGCCATAAGAAATCTTCAAGACGAGGTGGGGAAATTGATTGAATTAGTGAGGTGTGTGAAAGAGGCAGAGACATGTGAGGTGGTTAAGGATGATGATGTTATCACTGAAGAAGTTCAGGTCGAGAAAAAGGTTGAGGATTCAGTTTGCTATAATGAGATTTCAGAGTTAGAGGAGCAAGAGATTGATCGGCCATCTTCGGTAAAGCCACTGGGAAAGTTGGTAATAGTTGATATGACGGTCCCGGATTACTATATTCGTCCACTCGTGAGGATGAATTTTTACGCGATTCAGTTCATATACTCCCCAATGGATGAGCTTTATGGTGATTCTCAAAAGAAGATGGTTCGACAGCCGATAAAAGAAGATTCTCTCGTCGGGAGGAGATAACATCGAGGGCCAAACGAGGTATGTTTCTAGACAATTTAATTTCGATGGTTCTCGCATTGTTAATTTTTCTTAAGCTATTGATCTTCTTGAGTTCGGATTTTGGTTGATTGAGTCTGTTTAGAGTCACCTGTCGAGCAAACGACGTTAAACAAAAGCGCTACCGGGAGGCAGCCCGTTAAATAATAATAATTTGGATAAGCCTAGTCTGAATGAAATGTAGAATCTGTATGAAAGATGAACACAAAGCACAACCAAGTCTCAGGATGAATGTTTGAATGTCATTAAAAGGGAACGATTAGGTGGTTATCCGAAAATCCCGATGGAGAAAAATAGATAAAATTCAAATGCATCATTTCTTGGACTTAGGTTATTGAACCCTTGAGGATCTGGGTATAAAAGACTCAATACTCTTTCACACATTTCATTTTATGATCTAGTCTGTTTCAAATTTTTGGTCGTTGTAGTATAGTGGTGAGTATTCCCACATTAATAAAACTGTGTGTAATAAAAATGAATCTAGGAATAGCTGACTTGACTATGATATATGCTCATGTAATACGTATATGCTTAGATGTTCGTGCTTTACCCGTGTGGGTTATTTTTCCATCTAAAGCTATATATATATTGCCTATCGAATTTTTTGACGTAACAGGGCCATTATCTTATTATTCCCATATCCCTTTTGCATATTTTGGCACGAGGACCATGTCCCGTGTTTGCTTTGTTTTGGTTGTTTTGGTACAGGGATTAGGGACGTGCTTTCTCATGGCTGTTACGGGATTCGATAGCACCTTTCTCCCAGATTTATCAGCTAAGTCTTTCTCTCTATCTCTGGGAATAATGCAAAATCGTAAGTGGGGGGTAGAGTATGGTTGGTATAGAAATGGCAGTAAGTGTTTAAACCCTTAGTTTTTTTATTCTTTTTCGAGCATTATTTAGTTGATTAAAATAATCTGTATAAGGTATATATTTCATGGATTTAAAGATGTAATGATCAATTTGGATATGTATAACCAATGTGAACCATAAGTGCATTTTAGCCTAAATTTATTTGTGTAACATGAATTCCTTCACATAAGCCTTTGATATTGAAGCGAAAATTTTAAACTGTACCCATTCAGTATTCTAGTGGTTTATCCTAGAAATAGCAGTAGCTTAGTACCTAATTTATGAACATGTACTATGAATATCTGAAGGTTTGAATGTGATAGAAAGAATGTCAAAATAAGTTACCTATTTATATGCCGGATGTAGCTACCAATGATTTGAGTGTAGTAGGGCGTTATCACGAAACGTCCTATATCACTATGAGGTTTAAAAGCTCCCGACTGCCTGATGATAGTAGTCCAGCTAGGGTGTTATCACGAAACATCATATTGCTGGGAATGAGGGCATATGCTACACATGTGAAATTAAGTGAAAAGTTAGATAGGTATTGATGTATTCGATCTCACCTCATGACGCTTGAAAGATAGTCGATTTTGGCAATGAGTTCGGATATGTTAGTGTCCTATGAAAAAAAGAAACAACAACCTAGTTATCTTCTTACTATCCCCAGTATAAACTGAATGATATGCTTTAGGGATTATCCTAATAAGTACACAGGAGGACGTTGTGTGGAACTGTTACTGCCTATACCTAGGAAAATCTTTAGGACTGTCTGAATGGATATTTGTGCGTTTGCTTGAATTATTCAAGAGAGGATAGTGGAAATTGAAAAAGCTTGTCACACATGCACTCTGTTATACATTTATATTGCGGTTAACGTGTAGTTATGATTCGAATGGTTGCATCATCTGATTGTCATTAATATCTTATCTTCATGAATTTTTCCTCATTCATTTTATTTTATCGCTTATTTTGTTCGAGGACGACCAAAAGCTAAGTGGGGGGTTGTGATGACGGAAAAATTCACTGTTATTTTTATAACTTTTCACCCCGTTTCTGATATCATTTTGAGCACTTTTGTATCATTTCGAGTCTTTAATTCCTAAATTTCATAAAAATATATAAGTCATGAATATTTTATAAAATATCGTGTTTTTATGTGTTTTTATTAGTTTTTGTACCGGTTTAGTAACCGGAGTGTCGTGTCGGATTTACGTTTGGTATTTTGGTGGTTTATTGCAGAATTATAGGTTGACCAAAATCCCGAGTAATGACATGTTTTGAGGCCTAAAAGAGGTATTTTTAGGGATATAAGAGTGTGCCACTAACTCAAGTGGTCAAGTGGCTCAGTGGTTAGTGGTACCACTAACGAATTATATCTTCGACGAACAAATGGCTCATTAAAACGGCATTTTCTGAAGAAGTGTCCTTAATGAAAGTTGTAGATCTTTGAAAGATCTTTCCAACTCATTTTGAATCACATCAATCGGAATTCTACAACTCAATTATTATTAAGTCAAGTGGTCAAGTGGCTAATCGATTTGATTAAGTGGTAATCGAGAAACGTCTTCGACAACGAATGGCTCATCAAAATGACATTATCTGAAGAAGAGTCCTTCATGAAAGTTGTAGATTTTCCCGAAAGCTTTCCGATGCCTCTTGAATCATGTCATTTGGAGATCTAGAACTCAAGATATGAATTTTTAAAGTTTTATTCCAAAATATATAATTTATATCCGAAACTCGGGAATTAGGGGGGCTGAATGTCATCATTAGGACCGGACTGGTCCGGCCCTTGAACTTTGCTTATATAAGGGCATTCAAGAGCAGATCGAAAGGAGTGCACCATATATATATCTCCTTCTTAATTTCTTTAATTTTTAGGTTGTAAATAAGGCCTTATGCCGAAATAAATTTAGTAATATTAGTATCGTTGTAATGCTCGGGGAATTATCAGAAGTTCGGTGTTGTTGAAATAGTTGTAATATCAAGCTTTTGATATCGCCGTTATAATAGTAAGCTTGTTTTTTTTTTTTTTTATCGTTTTCTTCATTGTTGTTTCTTTCATTTTTGTTTCTTTTATATATCTATCTACACATATATATATCTATATATATATTTTTATACGCATACATATATATATATATATTTATATATATCTATCTACTTATATATATATATATATCTATGTATCTAAATATATATTCATATCTATATATATACTTATGTATTTATATAAATCTATATATTTATATATATATATTAACTATATGTGTAGCTAAATATATACATAGCCCAATTATGTGAAATTTGGTGAAATCAACCCTCGGAAGATGAAATAAGGGGTGTGTAGTGTTTTTTGTTGTATCTTGCACTTTTCACGTCTTAAAACTTGTTATAATGGATTTGGACTAGATTAGCTATCTAGGTCAAAGATCACACATATCACTCTTGAGAGTTGTTCAGAGAGAGTGGTGTGGGAAAAGGGTTCTAAGATCACGGCATAGACCCGGCTTAGTTGTTAAGCCCGGGCCCAAAGTGAGGTTACTCATTTTTTTTACGTTTAAGCAGCTCTAGTGCAAAACATGACTTGTTAGTGAATCTTCTAAAGGGAAGGGTAGTTAACATGGCATAAGGTGTTAGGAGAGAGTTGTTCAGACCTTAGCACCGGGTTTAGGAGTTTGCACCCGTGAGATTGAATGCGAGAGTTCGTTTGCACATTCCCGGTTTTGTCTATCCTTGGGGTTGAAACTAATCATTTGGATCATGGTTTGGCTATGCTTTTTAATCTTGTTAGTTAAACTTTACTTTTTGCATTAGTATAATAATCTCCACCACAACTTTGATCGCCTAGACTAAGAACCATGTTCGCTTTGGTACTCACAACCACATTTCTCTTGGGATCGACCTCGTACTCCTGTAGCTATTCTAACAATCGACCTGGTACTCTGCCAGTTAGAGAGTTAGTTTACCCACGGTTTTGCGAGTCTTTATAAATGTATTTTTGAGGGGTAAATTTTAGCTCATCACCCATCACCCTCAATAATGATCACTTTCTTCTTCATTGGAGGGTTAGGTTTGGAAACCCCAGGTTTTTCTGACCTAGCCACATACAAAGCAGGTACCTCATTTTTAGAATCATCATGTCCATCTTCATTATGCCCTAGTTTTTTGCATTTGGAGCAGAACTTAGGCCTCTCCTCATATAAAACAGTCTGCATTAGGACCTTTCCATCATGCAAAGTAATTGGAATAACAGAAGGTAACTCCATCTTTAGGTCAATTTCCACAAGACATCTTGCAAAACTCAAAACTTTCCTGGAAGCTGTAACTTTATCAGTTTACTGAGGACTCCTCAAAAAGGAACAGATCTTACTCAAAGCCCTATCCTTCCAAAGCCTTAATGGTAGATTAGGAAACTGAATCCAAACTGGAACCACAGTACAAGCATCTTTACTAAAATTATACATGATATGCATCTTTTTCAACAGCAAGGGCTTGCCAAAAGCATGGAAAGGACCCCCTGCAATACCTCATTAAGGTCTGATTCGTGCTCAAACAGAAACACTATACACCCAGAATTATGATAATGATATCTACACTTCCTTGGCCAAGCATTAACTATCTTTTGAACATCATCTCTTCCTGGGAATTTGGAAGGAAAGATGCCAATCAAACTCAATTTCTCCAAAGAATCATCATTCAAGTCCTCTTCCTCCAAAAAAACAGTATCTTGTGTAACACAATCCACACGATCTGTCAAGATAACAACCTCATCAAAAGGTTCCCTATTCTTCTTTACCATTTTTACCCAAGAAGCAACATCCTCAACAGCCTTAACAGCATTCTTTCCCAAAAAATCTCCAGAAGGAGTATCAGTAAGATTAGCACCAGACACACTATCCTTTTCCTTACTTGCAATAGAACCAGGATCCACCTCTACTTGAGTCCCCTATTCTATCACACCATCAGGTCCTAAAGTGCCAGAAACACCTTCAGAAACAAGCTCTGCAACTGAAGAACCATGTTCTATCACACCACCTTCAGAAACAGGTTCAACAGATGCAGGAACCTGCCCAACAGGTGCACTGACACTCTCAATTGTCTTTTCAGACACACCACCAATCTTTAAACTATCTTTTAAAACATTATCAGCCTGTTTTTCAACTTCTAACAGCTCAGAAAGAGTTGAAATACCTGCCAAAATCACCATCGGACAAGACACACTTCTTTTTTGAAATGGAAGTAGTAGGTGTAACTAATCTCCTAGATTTCAAACTCATTGCCTTATAAACTCTAGGATTACAACATTTAGAAGCAGGTTCTTTCACCTCCACCATTACTGGAGTATCAGCTACACCACTATCTCCAGATGTATGAACAAATTCTGCTTGCTTCAAAGAAACAGGGAGATCAGTCAATGGAAGCTTTTCCACGGAGTTCTGAACTTCATCTTGAGCTGCAGGAAGAGCAGCAATGACATTAGGAGCTGCTGCAGCCTGTAAATCACCAGAGATCTCAACTTCATCTTGATCCAAATCAGGAACAGTGCCATCTTCATTTTTTTTCTTATTTTTGCGAGCCATAGCTCAAAACAGAGGCTGTAAGTTCAGAAAAGAGAAGGAAAGGTAACTAAAAAGAAAATCGAGCAGTAAACAAGAGCAAAAACACAGCTAAAGACAGGATTTGGCAAGCACAATCTTGAAGAAGAAGGGCCAGCTGAGAAAAAACATCTCTCTAGAAATCCCACGTTTTTTGTTCTTTATTTTCTTTATTTTATTTCAGTCTGTTCACCCTTTGACTTGTATCCATTGGATAAACCTCTATTTCTTTCCAACGTCCCTTTAATCTTAGCCATTGATTTGTTGATAAAATCAAGAGTTGATATATGTCCTTATCCTTGTAATCTTCGAATGTAACCTTTGATTTAAATCGAAATATATGTTCAGCAGGTTCCTGTGTATATAAGTCTGCTGACATACATATCAGTCAGCTGTTTCAAGGTTGTTGTGTTCATTAAAACACTGCAGCTGACTTCTCTTATATCTAACTTTTAATTATGAAGTTTGATTACACCATTTTGATTATAACAAAGTTCCAATCACCATTTTACATATGGAACTTAGACCTTGTACACAAGGTATATGGAATAAGTTTAGGTCATCACAGACTTCCCTAAATTCTGATTTCATATCCTTGACTTTAAATACTAAGTTTGATCCCTTAGCCCTCAATAACTGAGTATGAGCCCTCAGCCTTCAGTCTTCAACAGGTTCCTAAACTAGTCTATTGATTCAGGTACCCTACAGATCTAGACAGGTCTGCTGATGAAAGTCAGCTAACATTTTACAGTGCTTGTTTGATCAAACTCTAATAAGCCTATACATTTGATCTAGATGTCTTTTTGCCTTTTCTCTATAACAGCTAGTCTGTCACTCATCACTAAAACTTAAAATAAGTCCAACAATTTCCCCCTTTTTGGTGATGACGCCAATACCCTCCTTACAGCAAAACAAAAAGAGTAAAAACAAAAATAGAACAAATTCAGTAATTTTTCATTATAATCAGTTGTTCAAAGATATTACAATCTAGATTCAGCGAAAATAAAAATGCAAGTGTAAGTATGCTGATCTAGTCTCTTCTTTCCCTTTCCTGCCTTTCCTTCACTTGCTGCTCATGATATTCCCTTATATCTCTTACAATTTCTTTCATCCACTGATTTTCAATAAGAGAAAAATCAATATGGGATTCACTTCCTTCCACCATTTCCATGCCTCAGGTAGAGTAAGGTTGATCTGATGTACTCTGAAGCCTAAGCACATGTATAATTCTTTGAATTCATTCAGTGAATCTTTAGCTGATGTAGTAGGTAGACTCCTTCCACCTCTACCACCTCTTCCACCTCTTCCACCTCTGTGTGAAGATTTCAAAGCTTTAACTCTTGCTTCCAAAAACTTAAGCCCCAAAAAGGAATTAAGTCCCTCATGGAAACCCTTGTCATGGTAAGGTCTTCTTTTGGTATCGTAAAGCTTCTAATATTCCTTAAGAAGATCATCAGTAAGTGGAAGTCTGCCAAGTGCAGGTTCTCTGTATGCATTGGTGTCAGCTTCCCATCTCTTCTATGCAAAAATTCTAGTAGCCTTTTTTGCTTCTACTGTTCGGCTCTCTTCCGCCTTATTGACATCATAACAAAACGGGACAACAGGCCATGAACACTCTCCTGTGTGATCACTAGATTATTCAGTTGACCTTCCATAATTTTAGTTCTACTGTCAACTACAGTAATCCTTTCTTGCATTGTTTGCTCTAGTAGATTGATCCTCTCAGTTATCTTAGGATCCAATCCGGCTGGGTGAAGTGTTCCAGTAGGTTCAGCCACAGCAGGATTGGGTGCCTCGGCAAGTTTATCAAGTTTCTGGTGAATGGATACAAATTGGTCATTCAGAAACTTCTCCTTCAGTGTATTACCTTGTCTAATTCCCTTTACATCTAGAGCAAGGTTAGCAAGAGCATATTGAGTGGAGGTAATATTGGAAGCAACAGTATCAGTGGTTATCCCTCTATTTTCCACTAGATTCATCAAATCTTCATACCTCTGCTCTTGCCTGTCAAGTTGAGTTCTTAATCTTGTGATGTCACTTCTGACTGCCCTCAACTCATCCAACACTTATGCTGGTACCCCACCAGCCATTCCTCCAGCCATATATCCAGCAGCTTCATCAGCAGGTTCTTCTATATTGTATTGTGCCATCTGTCTGCTGATAACCATGGCTCTACTCATGTCCCTTCTAGCAGTGGCAGGTCCTTCTTCAACCATAGCACCAAGAATGTCTTCCATAATTGGATCTTGTGCAGGTTCTTCCAAAATTGGTACAAATGCCTGTTGTGGTTCATCATCAATAGGCTCTTCCTTAGGAATTTGAAATTCCTCATAACTGAAGTCATAGTACAGCAGCTGCTCATCCTCATCAATAACAGCAGTCTGCTGACCATCTTTCCCTTTAGTGGCCTTTACTCCAGCAGGCTCCACTACAGCAACATGTTCTTCAACAACAGCATGGGTTTCCTCCAAACCCAGGATCAGTTCCAACCTTTGTCCAAGTGCTGTTTGGTCCTCAGCAACTTGTACCACCATTTCTGACCTTTGTTCAGGTGCTGTTTGAACCTCAGCATCCTGAACCTCCGCAAAATGTAATGGTGAATCTTCCACACCCATTACCAAATCCAACCTCTGTCCAATCACTCTCTGTTCCTCAGTGAGTAGGACCCTCTCTTCCACAAAAAATAAAGGAAAAGTAGCCAAGTTTTCCTCTAGACATCCTCCAGCATCAGCAACCATCGGTAAAGTTTCAGCAGATTTTGATAGAGTGTCTTGAGTGTCAATCCACTCCTGATATTGAATTGAATCTTCAGAACTGACATCAGGTTCACTATGTTCAACAACCTTCTCTTCATCCAAATCTTCTGTCAGCTGATCCTTAGGATTCATATCAGCCTCTACAACCTTGAATGCATTAGATGTGCTAACCATCCTGTTATCTCCAAGGTTTATGCCATCATTGATTAAGGCCTCCAAATCATCTATGGTGAGATCTTCCAGATCCTCATCCATTTGACTAGTCTGCTGGCCCTCAGCAGACTTGCTAGCATCAGTGGACTGTTCCATTCTAGGCTCATTTAACATAGCAGTCCTGTTAGGAAATCTATGCGGGAACGCAGCGGAATTCAAAAATTTATTTCCTATCGACCCAAGATCGACTTCGTTTAAGCAATAAACAAACAAGTAGTAGACGGTGGTTACCTTGGTTGACCGTCTAAGGAGAGTAGTTCTGCATAGAGCCGCCCAAGTGTTCGGTCTCTACCGCCAGTCCACACGAACAGCCCGCCGGAATCCCATCATGGATTGCTATTGGAAAACTCCGGTTGCTAGACCGGCCTTTTTCCCCTCTCTCCAACTCTCAATAGGATGCTCTCTATTTTACACAAGAACTATTAGTTCTTGGAATTATGATGTACAAAAGAGCTTGACACCCACCTCTTATTTATAGTAGAAGTGGCGCCCCAAATAGAGTAGAAAGGAAGAAAACCTTTTCCCAATAAAATAAGGAAAATATAATTGATTGATTTATCACATTTATTACAATATTTCATATTAAATAAATCTAGGATATTGTCAATATCTTATATTGAATATTTCCAAGATTTTGTCAATATCTTATATTGACTATATTTATCTTATTACCATAAATCAATTTACACATGTATATATATCACATATATATTATTACAAATATAAATCTATATATTATATATAACTATAAATTGTAGACTACATATGTGCACTTGCAAATGCATGTCACGCATGTCCATATATATCTATATAAATATTAATATCTTATATTAATATTATGGTAATACCATTAATTAAATTGCACAATCCAAGTGTATCTTTATACACTAATATGGCGCCACCTTTAGCCATAAATTGGCTTCCGGAATGTTCTTTAATTAATAATATAATACTATGATTAATTAATTTGCAAAAAATCCATGTATATCACATATATACAAAATTTCGAAATTCATATGTATCAATATACATATTTAATTAATCATCATAATTAATATCTTGTATCATATTTATTCATAATAAATAAATACCATCATATTAATTTACCACTATAACCTTTATAGTCTCGAGATAAACTTTCCTTATTTGGTTATCATCTATAACCACATTTTAATCCGGCTAGATGTTCTTATGTGTGTGACCCAATAGGCTTCCGAATATGTTGGCCGTAGACACAAAGTGCAAATTACGAAAATGCCCTTCATGCCAAACGATCACGGGATAGCGTCTAAGAACACACCGTGACCCCCAATCATCGGAAGAGTCAAATGCAATGACTACTACCTTTCTTGTGAAACAGTTACCGTGTAACTTACAATCCTATCGCTGTAATAATATCCATGCGGTCGTACGTCGAGTGTCAAATATTAACGACCGTATCTTATAATCTGGATATCATGCTCTCTCGAAGTAACTCGTTTACTCCCACTTTGCAAAGATTCACGAGAGTAAGACATTCCTTATAAGAAGGCCATTTCGGATATTCGATCCCAATCATAGGATACGCGATTCCCGGACGACCAATCATGTATACTCCGCATGCTTCAGTATAATACCCAATCACTACCGCATGATCGCCCCATGGCTAGGGGAAACCTCAATAGTGTCAAAGCATGACAATCCACACCGTGATTCCTTGAAGACTCCGGTCTTAAGGATAATTACACAACCCCCACATAGTGTGACACTTATCTGTGTAAGTGGGTCAGTCTAACGTATGCATTCTCTAATACACGTCCACGTACAGTCCAAGTGTCTCTACACTTCGATATACGAGATCTATCCCTGCCCTAAAGACAGAAGACATCTAATACGTGCTAGTCTGTTTATACTATCAATGCCCTGTTTAATAGTACATCAGCCTAGAGACTTTTAAGTACCAAGATACAAGGTCACTTTTGACAAAAACAACTGTATTGTCATTAGTGAAAGAGGTGATCAAGTTGTACTGGCTGGTAGAAGAGAACAAAACATGTATGTTGTGGATTGGTCTACTGCAGTTTCAGAAACCTGCCTGATTGTGCATACCAAGTCTGAACTCAATTAGTTATGGCACAAGAAGTTGAATCATTTGAACTTTGATGATATCAATCGGTTGGTGAAGAAGAAGCGGTGATTGGTTTACCCGAGATCACATTCAAGAAGGATGCTATATGTGATGCATGTCGGCGGGGTAAACAGATAAAGTCAAGCTTCAAGTCAAAAACTAAACAATCAACTAATAGAGTGTTGGAGCTGATGCATATGGATCTATTTGGACCAATAACTCCAACAAGTGTAACAGGAAAGAAATACACCTTAGTGGTTGTGGATGATTACTCAAGGTACAATTGGGTGATATTTATGAACAAGAAAAATGAAACACTCAAAAGCATGCCTAATCTTTTAAAGAGATTACAAAATGAGAAAAGTATGACAGTAGTAAAAATAAGATCAGATCAGGGTATAGAATTTCTCAACAAAGTGATAAGAGAATATTGTGAATAGAATGGTGTACTACATCAACTTGCTGCTGCTGGTACACCTCAGCAAAATGGGGTTGTTGAAAGAAGAAACAGGACTTTAAAGGAAGCAGGAAGGACAATGATTTGTGAGGCATTGCTACCTGAAAGATATTGGGCTGAAGCAGTTAATACAGTCCATAAATGGATCTCGTGGGCTCACATATCATGTTATCGTCTATGAACATTGAGCTGTTTGCCCAACGTCTTCAACACTATCATATAGTCATGATACGAAGTTACAACAAGCATAGTCTGAATAGAACTGGGCTCAGCCTTACAGGGACATACCCTCTAGGTAAGACAGACTAGGTTCATAACCTGGTTGTCACTGATGGAATCAAATTCAGATATTATGGCTCCTGGCCATATCTCTCAATGTTGCCTTTCAAACATTCTTTCATAAGTTGTGAGATATTCATTCATCAAGATGAACATACCAGCAGCCTTTTCAGGCTTTAAGGTTATCCACAGACTTACAGAACTTTTGTGTGCACTGAGCAGTGTTATACACCTCATCGCTATGCGGCGTCTGCTCATGTTCCAATGGTTGAATGTATCTTTGTGGTTCTCAAACCCTTTTGAGATCTAATTCACTCCCACTGTTTCTTTTGGAAGAAACACTTCCTCTAGAAGACAGCATGTCTGGAGACAAACACCTTTTGCTCCGCGGATGAGTAAATAATATCCAGCGTACTTGCTAAGATATTCCACAATGTTGCATATGCCGTACTAGGCTCAAGCCTTTCTGACTTTGCCTATGACAACTTCAAATCATCGGTTAAGATAGATTTGACATTATCCTCTTCCATATCTAATAAGGGCACTATCCCGAAACGGGTAAGGGATACTTCGCATGGCTTGTGTCACGCCTTTATCATATAAAGTGTTGTTTCCATTTTGGGAACACAATCTAATTGCATATCCCAAAGATGGTGTCCTTCAAGGGAGAATCTTATTCCTTTTCAGACGACTTCTGAAACACCCTTCAGGTATTAATTACTTCAATCCAATTGAAAATTAATTCCTAAGTAGCTCATCAATCTCATATTCGTACTAGCTCGAACTTTTCGGGCTTTCCGAATTATGCACTTCACTGAGTACACTTGACTATTTCTAAAAATAGTCGTAGAGACTAAAAAAACAACTATTTGTGGCATTAATTGTCACAAGCCAACAAACATCGGTATGTTTAGGCTTCAGACAATTTTTCTAGAATTTATAACCTTTTCATAAAAGGGTATTTTAGTCCTCTTTGGATAAGATACGTATAACCCACATGATTCATAATCATATGGTTCAACATCATCAGAATGACGTTTAATTACACGCTTCTCTTCCAGAGAGTCGACATCTAGAACAACTACAAATATCAAGGATAACAGCCATACAAAAATTTAGTTGAGATCTCATCACATATATCAACCATATAGTGACATCAATCTAGTATGTTAGATTCAGTGACCTTTCAACTTTAACGGAATAACATTTATTCGTTACAATTGAATATGTCTACTAAATCCTAACAAATAACTGAAAGTATGTTCTTCATAAGAGCCGGAACATAATAACATTTATTTAGTTCCCTTATCAGTTTACTAGATCCAGAATGTGGTAAGTGTTACAACGTTTGCTTCACCTTCCATGTATGTATTAACCTTTCTAATTTAATCACACTCATAAGACATCATATATCTTAGAGTTGACTTTGAACTTAGACAGATTTATCTCAACTCACTTGCCTAGAATAGAAACTTCAATAAGTTCTCTATTTAAGCACATGCCCTAACTTTCCTTTTTAATCCTTTAAGCACTTGAGAAATGTTTCTTATTGTAGTCTTCATAAGACTTAAGAAAAATCACAAGAGCCAAGTTTTCAATTTCCTTTCATAAAGAAAATGTAAAGTTTATTTAACCTTTTGAATCGTATTCAAAACATTGACTATTTAATTAACCTTTAAGCAATGATAGAATTAAGTCGATACTTAAATCTTAAAATTTTGAAAACAACCTTTCCAAAATTAAATGTGGTCATTCTTACCCAACGTTTGAATTAATTGTCATCATATGACTGAATGATCATATTGGATCGTATCCAATGAGCTACCGTTTTTCATTAATAATTAAAGTCTTGGAGGACTCCATCAAATATGTTGTCTCCTTGACTTTAGCTACTATAATGGGATTTCTCGTGTCATTGCTTTATTTTAAAAGGATTAAAATTTACTTAACCATTCTTGAGATTGTTTCTCAAACAGTCATAATTTGGTTTTACTAATCGAGAAAAACATAAATATAAAAGTTTGCTAAAAACTACAACATAAAAAAATGAAGATAAAAGAGTGTTGTTGTCTATACACGCAAAATCAAATATGGTCTTTGGGATTATGATTTTGCTCCCACTAGTCAACTACTCCCAATTGACTTTCAAGGATTTTTCAAAATCCTTTAGTGGCTAGAATCCTATCTAGTTGACTCGATCCCCGACGTGGGACGATCGACCGGATCAATTTTGACAGGTAGGTACTTCTTACCAATCACGTCTAACGCGACTTTCAGTTGTTTGACTAGTCAACTCTTTGACAGTTCACATCGTCTATGTGATAGTCAACCTTATGTCTCTAAAATCAGACGGTCCTGACGTGGGCCAATCACCGCAAGATTCTTAGTCGAGTCGTAACCCAAGTATTCATGAGATCTCATAACGATCATATCTCGATAATGACGATATACCCGTGGTAGGTCAACTCCCAACGTGGGCCGATCAGTTGGATCCGAACAAGGGCTCTTCACCGTCACTATAATATTGGGAGATATATTATAACTCGATTTTTTGTTGTGGGAGTAATTTTAAATTAATTCAGTTGATTAATTTCGAATTAATTCTCTTAATTAATTTATTACGGTCTCATCATGTATATCTATCTCTATAGACATACGTCCTACACATTCATCTAAATCGTGCCTAGTTATGCATCTATCGTATCATATAAAATAAATACAAGCACAAAATAAATAAATGCGTAAAGTAACCGGTATGATCATGGACTTTTCCTAGGTGCGGTTTCGAATACAAACTGACGAAACCGCGGGTCACAATCTAAGGGTAGCTGCAACCGCCAATAGGATCTTTAATGCTCCATTCTCCAATAGGATCTTTATTTTCGTCTTTCTTTGGTCTCCATCTTCCGCTCCATTCTTGTTACATTTAATTCTTTCTAATAAAGTAAATACACCCGCCGCAAACGGGGGGAGCTTACGGGAATGGGATAAAATGCAGAAAATAAACTAGGTCACGTTCTTCATAACGGCCTAGGACAATTTTAAAACCAACAGAAAATTTAAATCATTCACATCTATCCTATCGGTCGAGTCCATGATCAATCGGGGTCCATATAATCATTAGCCACATGACACAACTAAACAAAGGAAATTAACAATCACAACTATGAACCACATTGAATCACAAAATACACAAATAAAAAATTTGGAGATCCGTCAGCATTGACCGGTCAACCGACTGCCGGCAGCAGGTTGCCCTGCTGCCGCCGCCGCCGGTGGTGTTTCCGCCGCCAGTCGGCCGAGCACCACCCGATCTCGTTTTTTTTGCTTTTCATGTATCACTTTTGCGAATAAAAAATATTTCATCCTTTAATTACGTGATTTAAACGATAAAATTAACTATGCAATATTACATGCTTATTGCTTAAGCTCGAAGCTCGCTCTGCTACCACAGTTAAGATATCTACGCGGGAACGCAGCGTAATTCAAAATTTATTTCCTATCGACCCAAGATCGACTTCTTTTAAGCATTAAACAAACAATAGACGAGATCTATCCCTGTCCTAAAGACAGAAGACATCTAATACGTGCTAGTCTGTTTATACTATCAATGCCCTGTTTAATAGTACATCAGCCTAGAGACTTTTAAGTATCAAACTTATTAAAGTGATTAGAGATCTCATCAACCATAATCTCCTATCATGGTTTCTCTATCACAGTTTAATACTGAGGACGTTATCATATAACAATTCATAATTGGTTCGTTAAAAGAACAAATATATGACAACAGAAAAGCCATTTAATATATGTATAAGCATAAAGAAATAGTAGAAATGATCCGACCCGGTCGGATCCGGTCCAACCCGATTGGGTTTAGGACACTATTCCAACAAGTCCCACTGGCTTCTCCTTGACGTGGGGGATGACCATCATCAGAGTCAGATGATGATGAATCATCACTATCTGATCCATCTCTAGGATCCCTGAATTTGATGCCTTCCTCCTTCTTTTGTTCATCAATGAGTTCCATTAGTCTCATTTCCAGCAAGGAAGTATCAACTAAATCAAGAAAATTTTCCACTCCTAACCTTTCAAAAGCCCACTCCTCCAAGTCTGTCGTAGGCTCTGCAGCTGATTTTTGCTTCTTGTAATAACAAAACTTCCATTGAAAGTAGCTGGCAACCAGCAGGAGTTTAGGATCAACATACCCTTCCTTCTTTTTCTTTTCTCTCCTTTCAAAGAGAATAGTTGGCTTCTGGGAGTTGTTTGCTTACTTTGTTGTCCTCCAAAAGACTCAACAAGTAGAGTCAGAGTTTCTTCAACAGATGCTTCTAGGTCAGTAGGTTCTTCTGGTTGTATATTTGTACCTACTACCTCCATCTTCTCCACACTTGGTTCCCCCTGACTTACATGCTCATCAGCAGGGTTAGCAGCAGACAGCTCTTCCCCTTGAACTATTGCAGAACTAGCGGGGTCTTGTACCAATGTACCAACTTCCACAGCAGGTGCAGACTCTGTAGTCTGTTATGGTTCTTCAGTAAGCTCAATAGGTTGCTCAACAACAACATCTCCAGTCTCAGTAGGCATAACAATCTTTAAAGGTTCAGCCTCAATAGCCTCTTGTTCTTCTTCTTCCCTTTGTTCTTCAAGAATCCTCAATTGTTTGCCTTTTCCATGCTTCTTCTTTGCAACAATCTCCTTCATTCTCTTGGAAGGTTGTCTAGATTCAACTTTAGTGGATTTTCTCTTCCTACTGTCTTCCTTCTGTTGCTCTCGCAAAATTTCAGCAGCAGACTTCTTCTTTGTAACTACAGCAGGGTCAGTAACTTCAATTTCATCTGTACCCTCAGTAGACTCAGTTGTCTCTGCTATCTGTTTCCTTGTTTTCCAAAGCTGTAACATCTCTGTGATTTTTCTGATGTCAGCAGCCTTCCTTTTCTCAGCAACTTTCTTGGGTGCAGCAGATTTAACAACTTTCTTAATCTGCTCACCACCAGCATCACCATCCTCATCGTTATCACTTTCAGTGGCTTCAGCATACATATCTTCTTCATCATCCAAACCAGGGATGAGATAGCCAATCTCCTTCTTATATCTGAATTTGTTCATCTTCTCAGGTGCAACATCATCAATCCCTAAATGATTCAGCAGGGCCTGAACCATCAAACCCAAAGGTAAAGCCTTGGATTTCCTTGTCCCTTCTCTTTCCTCAGTTATCACTTTCTTCATATAGTGGACAAAGAATCCAGCCCAATCAAACTTCATGCTTTTGCAGATGATGATTAACAGTTCAATCTTGGGTCCTGATAAAGTATCTAGGCTCCCACTGAGTCCTAAGATGTTCTTTGCTATTATTTTACTCAGCAGGTTGTACTCCATTCCTACATGCTTCACATTGATGCTCAGTGTTGATTTAACATCATCATTGGTCCTTATTCTATCAACAAAATCGAATTTTGACAGTCCTATTTCCTCAGGATTAGTTGGAGCATCATGTACAGGTGCAAAACCAAAAGCTTCCCTCAGCAGGTTTGAGGAAACTTCAATCTTCTGGAAACTGACAACTTTCGTATAAGATATTCTTTCCAGTCTTATATTCAAAACATCTTCCAATCCTTCGTATCTTCTGATTCTTCGACCAATATTGATAGCTAACTCAGTTTTGTTAGCATCAACAATAAAACCTCTCACACTTTGACTTGTTCCGATGTGAACATCATCCTTATCTTCCTTTATTTAAGAAAAAGATGAAGAAGATAGCTTTCAAATCTGTGTTCACATGGTATACTTGTAGAGAAAATCAATCTGAAAGTTTATAAGGATCCTCTGTGTATATGTCTGTATATATATCAGAGAGTAGGGGTAGAAACTGTCAGATCGTATACTGTAGCATTAACCATGATTAATTTTGAGTTAATGAGATCTTGACACGTGGCCCATAACTTATCCATAAAGAGTTGTAACCGTAAGATCGTGTAACTGCGGTTATAAAGATAGAATAAATATCCCGGTCTTTTGCTTTTTGACATTTGATAAAGTTTGACTGTAACGTATGCTTCAGCAGCCTTTGCCATCAGTAGACTTGGCTCAGCAGCCTACTAACAAAGATGCCTCAGCAGCCTGCGACAAAGTAACTCTGCTGATCTTCAATTCTTCTTGTTTTGGCCAACTGATAATACAAGATGGAGTTTAATACCAATGACTGATTGTCAAGTGGGCTCACCCAACATGACAACGACCAATCCCCTTGGCAACTTCATTTGCTCAATTGTCTAATCATAAATAAGTACATGGAATTGTTGATACCAATGGCTAATCTGCTAAGTGAGCACACCCAACATAGCAAAGACTAATCCCCTTGGTGAATTCCAGTACATTGCTGATCATAGGTGTATCTGTCAACTTTTATAATTCCAAGTTCAGTCCTTAGTTTAGCAAATCTTTCACTATCCAATGGTTTTGTGAAAATATGAGCAAGTTGATCTTCAGTAGGGATGTAAAGAATCACCACATCTTTCTTTTCAACATGATCTCTTATAAAATGATGTCTCACATCAATATACTTGGTTCTTGAGTGGAAAATTGGATTTTTTGTGATTGAAATTGCACTTGTGTTGTCACACATTATAGGAATTTCTCTTTCTTCAATTCCGTAATCCCTTAATTGTTGTCTTAGCCAAAGTATTTGTGCACAGCAGCTTCTAGCAGCAATATATTCAGCTTCAGCAGTAGAAGTTGATATTGAATTATGTTTCTTACTGAAAACCAGGAAACCAGTCTATTTCACATCAACTAACAAGTTCCTGTGGTGCTTTTTCTATCAATCTTGCATCCAGCATAATCAGAATCAGAGTAGGATATAACCTTGAAGCTTCCATCTTTTGAATACCATATTCCTACATCCAAAGTCTCTTTTAGATACTTGAGAATTCTTTTGACTGCAGCTAGATGATTTTTCTTAGGTTTTGATTGAAATCTTGCCCAAACACCTACAGCAAAGGATATATCAGGTCTGCTGGCAGTAAGGTACAGCAAACTGCCTATCATCCTTCTGTATAAAGTCTGATCAACATCTTTGCCTTCTTTGTCTTCATTCAATCTAATGTTTGTACTCATAGGAGTTGATACCCTGGTGCTGTTTTCCATACCAAATTTCTTCAGAAGCTCCTTGGTATACTTGGTTTGATGAATGAAGATTCCATCTTTCATCTATTTGACTTGAAATCCCAAGAAATAGTTCATTTCTCCCATCATACTCATTTGGAATTTACTTTTCATTAGATTAGCAAACTTCTTACATAGCAATTCATTTTCAGAACCAAAAATTATTTCTTATATAGCAATTCATTTTCAGAACCAAAAATTATTTCATCAACATAAATCTGTACCAACAGGGTGCTGTCTCCTTCATTGATTCTGAAAAGAGTCTTGTCAATGGTACCTTTGGTGAAACCATTGTCCACCAAGAATTGAGATAAGGTCTCATACCATGCTCTTTGTGCTTGTTTCAAACCATAAAGTGCTTTATTGAGTCTGTACATTTTATCTTCTTGATCTTTAACTTCAAAACCAGGAGCTTGCTGAACATAGACCTCCTCTTCTAGAATACCATTCAAAAATGCACTCTTGACATCCATCTGATATACTTTGAAGTTTTTATAACCAGCATATGCCAAGAATAGTCTTATAGCTTCCAATCTTGCAACAGGGGCATATGTTTCATCAAAATCTATTCCTTCTGCTTGAGAATAGCCTTTTGCTACTAGTCTGGCCTTATTCCTCACAATGGTACCAGATTCATCCAATTTGTTTCTGTATACCCATTTTGTACCAATTATATTTGCATGATTAGGCCTTTCCACTAGTGTCCAAACTTGATTTCTTTCAAATTCATTCAATTCTTCTTGCATAGCAATTATCCAATCTGGATCTGATATTGCTTCTTCAACAACTTTAGGTTCTATTTGAGATAGAAAACACGTAAACATTGCTTCTAATTGTCTTCTAGTTTTCACACCTTGCTGTATATTGCCAATAACTTGTTCAGTAGGGTGATCCCTTAACCATTGTGGATTTTGGTTAGATTGATTCTGAGGAACATCATCTTCAGTAGGGTCTGTTGTTGCTTCAGCAAGGGGTTCAGCAGATCCTTGAATTGCCTCAGTTGTTGCATCAGTAGTGTTACCAGCAGGGTGTTCAGCAGGGGTAGAGTCAGAAATCTTTAAGTCATTAATTCTTTCCAAAATATCAACACATTCTGGATCAGTGACTTGTTGATTCTCAGCAGGTTCTGAAGCTTCATCATCCATTCCAGTGAACTTAGGTTCATCAAATACAACATGTATTGTTTTTTCATGCTTCAGTGTCCTTTTGTTCAGTACCATAAATGCCATGCTGACAGAAGAGTATCCTAAGAAAATTCCTTCATCTGATTTTGGTTGGAAAGTCTTCAATTGTTCCTTAAGATTTAAAATAAAACATTTTCTTCCAAATGGATGGAAATAAGATATATTAGGTTTCATTCCATTCCAAATCTCATAAGGTGTCTTCAGCAGCTTCTTGTTCACTGAGGTCCTGTTTTGTGTATAGCATGCTGTATTGACTGCTTCAGCCCAATATCTTTCAGGTAGCAATGCTTCACAAATTATTGTTCTTCCTGCATCTTTTAAAGTTCTATTTCTTCTCTCAGCAACCCCATTTTGCTGAGGTGTACCAGCAGCAGCTAGTTGATGCAGCACACCATTCTGCTCACAATATTCTCTTATAACTTTATTGAGAAATTCAGTACCCTTGTCTGATCTGATCCTTCACTACTATTAAACTTTTCTCATTTTGCAATCTCTTCAAAAGTTCAGGCATCTTTTGGAGTGTTTCACTTTTCTTGTTCATGAATACTACCCAATTGTAACTTGAATAATCATCCACAACTACTAATGTGTACTTCTTTCCTGTTACACTAGTTGGTGTTATTGGTCCAAATAGATCCATGTGCATCAGCTCCAAAACTCTCTTTGTTGATTGTTTTGTCTTTGAATTGAAGCTTGATTTTTTTTGTTTACCTTGATGACAGGCGTCACATATAGCATCCTCTTTGAATGTGATCTTAGGTAAACCAATCACCAGTTTCTTCTTCACCAACTGATTGATATCATCAAAGTTTAGATGATTCAACTTCTTATGCCATAACCAATTAAGTTCTGACTTGGTATGCACAATCAGGCATGTGTCTGGAAAAGCAGTAGACCAATCCACAACATACATGTTTTCTTGTCTTCTTTGAAAGGTATCATACTTTTGTTCATACATGTATTCTACACATCCATAAGGTCTAACATTTGGTTGTGTAGGACTCACATATGCTTTCTGGCCTTTTGGTATGTAATGCTGTTTAGAGTGATTTCTATTGTTAGAAGCACCAGTATAACCATAGGTTTGCTGTCTGTTAGGAACAACCCTGTAGTATGAAGTCTGCTGAGGTCTTATATAAGTCCTCTAGTGAGTCCTCTACTGATTCCATTGCTGAGGTTTTACCCAAGCAGCATGGTTATATCTGTTGTTTCTAGCAACAGGAGCAGGAACATTCCAATCATCATTAGTAGGGAACAGTCTACCTTTCCCCCCTGAGATAAGTATCCCTTAAATGATTGACATTTTTAGGTTTAGGATTCTTATCCTTGGAATATTTCTGATTTTTGCCTTTCTGTGGTCCAGCAGACTTGGTAGCAGGTCTACTATCAGCAGGTCTAGAAGGTACAACAGTCCTATTTTTAGATTTATTCCATTTGTTAGGTGATGTTGACCTTTTTGACTTCTGATTTTGCTTTCTTGAAGCTCTCTCAGTAGGCTTTACTGCCTCAGAAACCCTTTTGGGAGTTGGATCCTGTGCAGGCACAAACTTAGGACCAATTCTGGTACTAGGTTCATAACCTTACCGGATCCACTCTTGTTGGATTGTTGAGTTCCAAATCCAAGGCCTGTTCTATCACCATAAGGATTTCCATATTTGAATGCAGTGGAGGAACAAGATCGTTCAACAGATTCAGCAGCTACTGAATGTACAGCAGGCTTATGCTGATTCTGTCCAATCTCTTTTTCATTACCCTTGAGATTTCTTAAATCAGCTTTGAACCTTTAACTTTTGATTGAAGAGCTTCTTTTCAGCCTTCACAATCTCATAACCATATTGTATTATCCTCAGTTGATTAAGGATGGCATCCAAAGTTTCTTCATTATCAGAATTTTTCAGATTTGAACCACAAGTTGATTCACAATCACTTCCAACAGGAGTGTTTATAGATACAGAATTGTATACCTCCTCTGTTTCATCCATGTTTGCCATTAAAGCATAATCATCCATATGAGCAACAAGTGCAGTATCATCAGATTCATTTCCTTTTTCTGATTCAACTTCATATCCTGATTTATCTTCAGCAACCATAGTTTTCTTTCCAGATCTTCTTTGTTGACTTTTGCTCTTCAGTAGGTCTTGACAATCAGGTCTGAAATGTCCAGTCTTCTTGCAATTGAAGCAAAGATAATCAGGTTCCTTCTTTTGTTTTAGTTCAGGACAGTCAGGTTTGAAGTGTCCTTGTTTCTTTCACTGATAGCACAAGTAATCATTGTCTTTCTTGGATTCATCCTTCTTCTTTTCACTAAACTTCTTTGTGAATTCCTTGGAGATCCCTTTCCAGTTTTCATCATTCTGATTTTCTTGATCAGTAGGGCAATTTGCTCTTGCATCTCATCCATGTTTCTTCTTGATGTGTAGCAGCCAATGCAGTGGTCTTAGGTTCTTCTTTTTCTATCTCATGCACAAGTTTCTTACTGAATTCATATGCCTTGAGATCGGAGAACAATTTGAAGGTGTCTTCTTCATGTAAACTTCTCATTTCTTTTATGGCAGTCACCTTCATCTCCCAAACTTCTTTTGCAGGTAATGCTTCCAAGATTTTTGAATTGATCTCTTCTTGTGAGTACTTCACACTCGGTAGGGTGAGTTCATCCATGATTGCATTGAATCTTGACTCCATTTGTTCAATAGTTTCATTTGGTTTCATTTTTAACCCCTGGAACTTCTTCTTTGCCACACTTATCTTGTTCTTCTTGATTGCATCAGTGCCTTCACAGATTAATTGCAACTTATCCCAAAGTTCTTTTGCAGTCTTGCAATCCTTCACTTTCATGTACATATTGCTATCCAAAGATCTGTATATAATATCAATAGCAATATTGTTGAGATTTGCTCTTTTTGTATCTTCAGCATTCCATTCTCCTTTTGGCTTTGGAATGTACTGAGTTTGATTATCCTCAGTTATAGCTTTTGTGATTTCCAGTGGTCCATCAGTCAGCACATCCATCATCTCATCATGTGTTGCAGCTAGATAATCCTGCATACGACGTTTATACTCATCAAAACGATCTAAAGAACACATCAACATTGTTCTAGCATACTGGTTGTTATCCATGATGCAAAGCTTTGAAAATCAGAAACTTGAAAAAGTTTTCAAAGTATTTTCACAAGCACAACAAGTATGATTACTTCAGAACAGAAGCACTACTCCGATACCAATTGTTGGTCCCTTGAAAAGGCTTTGGTTAAGTTTAGAGGGGGAGGGGAGTGAATAAACTTAACACTTAACACTTTTGGAGTTAACTAACTCAGCAACTTCCGCAGTCTGCTGATTGCTCAGTAGTCTGCTGACACTCAGAAGTCTGCTGACTATTGACTTTGCTGAATTTGTTGCAACGGAATTTATTTAAATTAAGCCTTATTACTTGTTGTTAAAATATGATACCAAGTATTAGATACTCAGTAGTGTATATGTGTGATTCAGTTGCTAGTTTTGTAGGTTGATCTGTTAAATATACTAAATGCACAATGTAAGTGCAGAAAGTAAGTAGGCAATTTTATAGTGGTTCCAGGTGGTGCAATCCTGTCAGTCCACTCTTCTCTTGTGATGTTGGAGGTAATGCACTAGAGATCCTTGAGATAGCAGTTACAAAATCCCTAAGTTGTTTGTCCTTCACCAATAACTATGGCTTCACAAGCTGAACACTTAGAACAGGTAGGATTGCTGATCCAAAGTCTTCCACTGGTCCTTGAAGGGTAGGATTACCTCTTCACCAACTCCACCACAAACAACAGTCCTTGACACCCAAAAATGCTTCACTGTCTTCAATAGATTTCATGTAAAAGAAAGTTTGAATCAAGTAGGTGATTCAGCTTTCAGCAGCTTGATCAGGATGATATGATCAGCAGCTTGAATTCTTCAAGTGTTTAAACTTGGTGTAGCTTGATAACATATTACACTTGAAGAAGTTTACTGGATCAATAGCTTTAAGTTCAGTAGGGTGATTTCCTGATAAGAATCTAAAGCTCAAGAATATCTGTTGTTTTTCTATACAAAATCATCACTTGTATCTGAATTAGGAGTCCTCTATTTATAGGTGAGAATCCTTGTCACTTATGTTTGAAATTCAAACATAGCCGTTTCAGATTTGTCCTATCTTGACTTGCTTTCTGTCCCTGTACATAGTACTGACACTGTCAGATTGCTTTTTCACAGTTTTCAGACTGTTCACCCTTTGACTTGTATCCATTGGATAAACCTCTATTTCTTTCCAACGTCCCTTTAATCTTAGCCATTGATTTGTTGATAAAATCAAGAGTTGATATCTATCATTATCCTTGTAATCTTCCAATGTAACCTTTGATTTAAATCGAAATATATGTTCAGCAGGTTCCTGTGTATATAAGTCTGCTGATATACATATCAGCCAGCTGTTCCAAGGTTGCTGTGTTTATTAAAACACTGCTGCTGGATTCTCTTCTATCTGAATTTTTATTATGAAGTTAGATTACACCATTTTGATTATAACTAAGTTCCAATCACCATTTTACTTATGGAACTTAGACCTTGTACACAAGGTATATGGAATCAGTTTAGGTCATCACAGACTTCCCTAAATTCTGATTTCATATCCTTGACTTTAAATACTAAGTTTGATCCCTTAGCCCTCAATAACTGAGTTTGAGCCCTCAGCCTTCAGTCTTCAGCAGGTTCCTAAACTAGACTACTGATTCAGGTACCCTACTGATCTAGACAGGTCTACTGATGAAAGTCAACTGACCTTTTACAGTGCTTGTTTGATCAAACCTATACAAAGATCAAACTCTAATAAGCCTATACATTTGATCTAGATGTCTTTTTTCCTTTGCTCTATAACAGCTAGTCTGGCACTCTTCACTAAAACTTAAAATAAGTCCAACAATCTTGATTTAATCCTCCTTGATTTTAGTGATCCGGATTTTAATCAAACGTTCATCATAAAATCCGTCATTGATTGATTCTGTATTAAATACTTGAGCTTCCATTTTATTTCCATTTTTCTGATTAAGTGTAGACAACTTATCTGACTCTGCTACCCTTTCCATTATTGAGCTGGTTCAGTCATTCCTCCACTTTGACCGCTTGCTAATTTACTTCACCGGTCAAGTGACTGCTTTACCCGGTTGCTTGTTCTTTTGCTCGGTTGTAGCTTTGTTTGTCAGCCGATAGTCATTTACTTCACCGATCCTTAGTTTTGTGTGAGATCAGTGTACACCAAATTATACAAAATTAAGTTTCATTGACAGAAACACAAAAAACACAAAAGTGCTAAAACTTTGTCAAATAGACGAATACGCAGAAAGATCAAAAATGAAAAGTGCTAAAACTCTGTCAAATTCCCAAGCCTTCTTTCTAAACTGAAAAGAAATATCTAGAAGATCAAACTCAAAAATTAGAGCATCAAATCTACATCAAGTACTGAGTCTGATCATCCCTCTGTGAATTCAATTCACACCAAACTGAAGCAATTGAATCAGATTGTCTGAGTAGGAATTGCACCCTTGAAGTGATAGCTGAAAGATTTGTTCCCAAAAAGCAGTGTGGAAGACTGAGTCACTGAAGCTGTTGTAGCCAGGGAGTGATAGTCTTGAGATTGTGAAGCTTGTGTCGCTAACGGCAATAATAACTATTGTATTGGTGAAAGACAGTAGTGAATTCCTCCAATCATCATAGGAGAAGAGTGGATTAAGGGATTACACCACCATGAACCAATATAAACCTTTGTGTTCATTTACTTACTGCACTTTACTTTACGACATTTCTTTACTGCACTTTATTTATATTCTGTGTGTGCTTGAAGTAATTTCAAACAATCATTAAGAAGGGATTTATCCGCTGCCCAAAAAAATTTTAAAAAAAGAAAAGTTTTTGAAACTCCAATATAGTCATTCATCCCCTGACTATATTTTCACCCATCTCTGGGACCCACAATTGGTATTCGGAGCAGTGTTCCTAGTACCAGAACCTGTTTAGATCTGATTTCTAGTAACAATGAGATCACACACTTTCAAAGTAGTTTTTCAAATCCATGTTTTAAATTTACTTATGTTTGTCTGTGATTATGGACTCTTCAAATTTCATGTCTAAAGTACATGTATTCAATGTTAACAATTTTGATGAATACAAATTAAGAATGTTATCTCATCTTGCAGCAACTCATGAGGAGATGCTGGATGTTATCAATGATGGTCCCATCAAAATCACAATTATAGAGACCTCATATCTAAATCAAGGAAAATAAATTGAAAATCGAAAAAAGGATTGGACCAAGGATGATAGAAGAAGAGAAAATCTTCACTTTATTGCAAAGGATATGATCTTGAAGACTCGGGACAACAATATGTTCATGAGGATTAAAGATTGCAAAAGCCGTTAAAGCTATGTGGGACAAATTGGCTCTTGTTAATGAAGGGTCAGAGGCAATCAAAGAAAATAAACTGTCTGTCGCAAAACAGAAGTTTGAAAACTTCAAAATGATGACTGGTGAATCTATTGATCAAATGGATAACAAGTTCTCAAGCATTCAGTGAACTGCAACAACTTGGCCATACATATCCACAAAATTTTTTTTTTGAAATTCTTGAGAGGTCTACCTGAAAGATGGAAGATCATCGCATCAGTGCTGAAAGGCATGTTGGATCTTGCCAATACTGATACATTGACCCTAATGTCACAACTTAAAGCTCAAGAATTTGAGTTGAACAATGAGGAAGGTGCACTAGCAGAGCCAATAAAGGCCAGTGCACTGGTTGCACCCCAGCAGAGTAACTCAGCGGAGTAAACCAGCAAAGAGACACACGAACTGAAAGAGCAAGTGGTATTATTGATCTAAAGGTTTGACAGATTCAACAAGAGACATGACAAAGGAATTTCTTCATCAAATAAGAAGTCAAATTCAAGCATAGACATTAAGAAAAAGGATGATGAATTTAGACGCTTCAACTGCAAAAAGAAAGGACACTTCAAGGCTGATTGTCCAGAAGAAAAAGACAAAAATGAAGAAAAGAAGAAATACGAATCATCAGACAAAAGACAGAGCATTAAAGCATTAAAGGCTGAAACCAACATTGAAAGGGATGCAGTAGAACGATGAGTAGTTGAAACTATGGTCTGTCCTTTTCGGAATTTAGGTTCAGTTTTGGTCCTTAGTTCAGATTTGTGTTGTCCATTGTTTCCTTTCTCATCTTGAATATTGTAGCCAAGGCCCGATCTGGATCCAAACCTTTTTGGGGGTTTGTAAGCTGGTGCATTTGGTGATGCAATGATGGCCTTAGCTGGTAGGGAAGTTTCCTTAGCTGGTCTGTTAGCACCAGATGAGTGATCATCTGATGTTTGTTGATTTGCTAAGTGTTCTCCCTCACTAGCTGATTCATCTTTCAGTTTATCCAGTTCTTTCTTTAATATTTTATTTTCCTCATTTAGATCCTTACATTCTTGTTCTAGAATTTCATGAGCTATTTGGAATTCTTCAAATCTACTCATGAGATTTTGAATTAGATTTGCAGAATCTAGTGGGAAGATAGAAGATTGTGAAGTGTCAGATGTGGATGAATTAGAAGAATATAAACTAGATAGTACCTCTGTTTCTTCAATTTCCTTAGTCATTAGAGAAAAACAAGCTTTGTCATTGTCTGAGCTGGTGCTTTATGTTAGGTGTTATGCCCGAAAGACAATTTTGTAATTGTTTTATTTAATAAATGAAATGATATTATTATTCATATTTATTATTCTCATATTCACCGATGTGACAATAGTATTTACACTACAAAAAACCCAAAAGTATATCGTTTATGTAATCACTTAACTCAGTGTATGGGATATACACGGGAGGATTGAGTTAGTGAAGATGTACTTAAAATACAATTAGCCCGTAGTGAAGTTAATCGAGAGTATCGGGTCTCTCCCTTAACGTGCTATTAATGCGCCCAGAAAACAATAGGTGTGATTGTCTTATCCAGACTTTCGGTTAAGAGAACCTAGTGGGGCATTTATATATGATAGATATATCATATAGGGCTGGACTGATTTGATTAGAGTTCACGATATAATTCCGTAATTGAGAAGTCTTATCTAATCAATCGATGATCATATTTATGGATATATCTTAATCCTAAGGTGATCACAGTCAACTGCTTGAATCAGTATGAGGTTTGACTTGACGGTTAAGGATTACACTGAGTCTGTGATCTGAATTACCCCATCTTGGCATTGTACTGGATTGAGTAAGTAGTCTGTGTTATCACAGATACGGAATCCATTCCTTCCATTTATGGAAGTAGATAGACAGTTCTCTTATTTGTTAATCCTAGAAACTGATCGATCCATGGAGTTCATATTACACTGATTAGCTACCAATGAGTTGTATGAATTAATTGATAACTAGGGGGCTAATGGTAAATAAGGATAAGAGGTTCTGAAAAGGTTAACAGTAACTTCCCGATTTAGAATGAACAGTCTATGGAGGATTAATCCATATGTAATGATTATATCAATGGACGCTTATTATCACTCTCGTGAGGAGATAAATATAATCTCATAATCGGAGGAGTGCAGTCACGAGATTATGGTGGCATATTCATGTGATTGATTTATCGAATATAATTATTCAGTTCGTAAGATAATTATTTATTTGATTTATCGGAGCCGCTGATTATTAGTCCATGGTCCCCGACGTGCCTCCAATATAGCATAGCTATTCTCGGACGTCGAATCCTAATAATATTAATTTAGTTCTTGTTGGACTTTATTAAAACGATATGTGAATTAATTGTTTAGTGGACTATTAAATTAGTTGGGCTAAATAATTAAATATGTGAAAAAGGCATTTTTTATAATCTTGGCCCAATTAGTGTGTTGTATTCGAAATTATTGTGACTAGGTCACAAGGGAAAAATTTCGACCCCAAGTGTTGCTTAGTCAACAAGGAATTGTTTTCTTGTGATTTAATAAGATATGTGCACAAAATATTTATTGGATAAATATTTATGGTAAGAAATAAAGATAAATATTATTCTAGATTTGTTCTAGAATATTATGGGATTATCTTTTATTTAATAGGATTATTATAATTGATTTTGTATTAATTATTAAATCCTTGGAGGACAAGGATTACTCTCCTATATAAAGAGAGTTCTCACAAGCCTTACATATACACATAATTTCGACTTCTACCTCTTCGAGAGGAGAAGGAAAATTTTCGGCCAAGGGGTATAAGGAGGAAATCTTGGAGATTTTTCCGGGTAGCATATCGGAAGGATTCGAGACGAGGATTTCCTTCCACCGGGAGTTGTTTAGATCACACGTGCGGAAGATCATGGTGCTCTTCACACTATCCTTTGATCTTCATATGGCGGTTCTCCTACTTGGATTTTGAGATCCAAGAGGTATGTTCTACAACCCCCTTGTAGAGTAGATCTAGTTATTTTATTACGTGTAATTTATAGATCTAGATCCCTAAATCTCTTCCGTTGCGGATGGTATTAGTAACAGTGGTATCAGTCGCCTGGTGATCTATATTTATACGTATAAAATATTAGATCTAGGAGTGGTAAACATGTAGATTTTTTTTTGTCCCAAAATTTTTTTTAAATAGGGGCCGATGCATGTTTAATGTTTTATTTATGTTGCGATTGTTGTGGTTTGAAGAGATGGATTGGGTTGGTACTGTTTACTCGTTAGATCTATCATGTAGCTCATTTGTTTAGTAACAATTGAGTATAGGAATTGTATTTCTTTTTATGTCAATTCTCGAAAATTTATGTAAAAGTAGCATCTTTTATTGTAATTTTGATTTCCGGGCTCGAAAAAGATGAAGATCTTGAAGAAAAGTTGAAGATCAAGGCGAAACCCAAGGTATGGATGAGGAGAAACGGCTAAAAACCTGTTTTTAATTAAAAATCTGCGCTACAGGACTTTCCGCGACGCTGAAAAGCATCGCTATAAGTCCTGTTTAATATACCTAGCATGCGGCTAGGGTTCTCTTTTTTTTTTTTGCGGCTATATAAAATTTTTTCTGACCTATTTTTTTTTGGTACTTACTGCCGTTTGGCCGTTAATTAAAAAAAAAAAATATATATATATATATATATATATATATATATATATAATTAAAAATATATATATATATATATATTGGTAATAATTTTAAGAACAGCTGAAGGAATAAAAAAAATTATAAATAAAAGGTTTTATTTATCAAATAAATTGGATATATTTAATTAAAAAGTCTTTTCTCCTCTCGGGTGTTCGTGGTTCGTGATCCGGCGGTTCAAGTTCAAAGATTCGAAGATCGATGACATGAAGACAACAAGTTGAAATTTACTGTTTTCCTAGGATAGATTAGATACGGGGGTACCAACGATGCATCTCGGTGTTTAAATTTTCCACAATTTAATTTTTATGTGTTTGATCATAAAATAGATATAAAATCGGAATTGCCATGACATGCATCATATCATAAATCCACTCCATGCATACATGTAGAATTTTAATTTTGGTAATTAAAATAGGCAAGTATACAAACTCGCGTAATTAGTTGAAATTTAATTAATACGTGGTAATTAATTAATTTAGTAACTAATTAAAGATCCGAGGACGGGTTATGAAATCTTTAAGCTTTCAGTGTGTGTTCTCGGTGAACCGCCATAAAAGCCCAAACGAGATCATGTTTTCGATTCGTAGTGTCTACGAGATTGAATGATGGTAAAAGAACAATAAATCTTAGATAAAAACGGTTCGCCTATAGGTTGGGTGGTAAACTGAGCTTCGCTCGACCGACTGAACCCTCCTAGTGTGATGTATGCACGGGGGTCCGGCAAGACTAAGCAACACCGGCGAGCGGATGGGTGATTCCTTCTTATCTCAATGGGGCTCTCTTGATCCGACTTCGTCCGACTGTCACATATGTCCAACGAATATGACGGGTAGGCTTGACTACGCTACCGACACCATTCGGAATCCTTGATTTGATGTGCTTTTATGTTAACATCAAAAAGACGTGGTTAGTTAACCCACCACCACTTCCAAAATATTGAGTGGGAGCGGGGGAGGCGACAACCAACCCCACGGCCTCTACTATAGATACAAGTAAGTGAGAGAAGGGTGACGCCTCGCGGCGCTTTGATTTCGTCCCCATACGGATGGTGTTCACCCCTATCAACATTCATGGCTTGGTCTCCGAAATGATAGGATTTCCGGGTACTCGTCGGGTCACTGACCTATCCTACGACGGCACAATCGGGGCGTACCTAAGAGATCCGATATAGTAGGTCACACTCATCACGGGTATTCTTGATAATATCTAGGCTAAAAAAGGAAGGTAGCCAATGAATAAAGGGATGTTCGATTCTCGTGGGATGTTCAATTCTCACAAGTTATTCATTGATGAGATTGTCTCGATTTAACAGTCATCTCTTTGACTTACCCTAAGGCGGCACTGAGATGCGAGGTTAAAACCTTGGAATGGTAGAGTAGACTTAATTTTAGTTTACAATTCCTAAAATAAACCTATATAGTAGTGTTAAACTTGAATTAATATATGTCATTTTATTTACAGCATTATATCCCTTACTAAATTGCTTAAAAATTTATAATTGACTACTATTGACTTCGTTAAAAAGTGGAAAGTAACTAGGACATTGAACTAGTTAATCGATAGCCTTTTAAAACCAGAGTGACATATAGGTATGTCACTAGTGTCATTCGTGTCAAACGGAAGACAAACTTAGTTTGATCAAAGGTGATTTCGGACTTTGAAATTCTTCTAGTGAATTTTGAGTGTGTAGTAATTACACGAGTAATTTTCTAATTGAAAAATTGTAAAATCATGAAGTGTTACTAGTTGGACGATATTTGGAATCAATGAACTAGTGGGAGCTTTATGATTTGTTGTTTTAGAACATTAGAAAAGTGTAACTTACTACACACGTAACCGTTCTAATTGAAAAACCGGAAAGTCATGAAATGTCGCTAGTTGGACGATATTTGGAATCGATGAACTAGTGGGAGTTCTATGATTTGTTGTTTTTCTGGAAACATTAGAACTATGTACGAAAGATTTTCTTATCGAAAAAAATCGGAAAATCATAAAAATAAAGCAGTGCTCGTTAGACGGTATTTGGAACCGATAAAGTAGTAGGAGCTTTAATATGATTTGTTGTTTTTTCTGGTATATTAGAAAATCCGAGAAGTTCAGACGAGTAACACTCGAAATAGACATCACACGGTTCATGAGTAGTGTCTACTCAAACAAACCGTTGTTTCAAGACTATTTCCATTCACGGAATGAATGGGAGAATATGTCTAAAAGTGTTAGTCATCTAAACTGAGAAAACTTTAAGGCTGAACCGAAAATTAATTAACTGAAAATCATAGGATAAGGACAGTGATTTTGGATCACCAACCTATGAATCCTTGGCGATCTTCTCGAGCTAAGTTCTTTGGAAGAACAAGGTAGCAGTGCATTTAAACGATTAAAAGAGTAAACAACGGGCAGTTAATTTTAGCTAGAATAGTGGGAGTGATATAAGGAAATGAATCTCGGATTCAATCCTTGGATATCGCGAAAAAATTATTTTCTGTTTTAAAATTCGTTGGAACGAATGGATTTACCTTCTATTCGATAATTTGTTTGTCGTATAGAAAGTGAATATACCATTTGTAGTACGAATCCAAGACTCGGACTTTTGATTGATAAAGTCAAAACCACTTACAACTGCTGAAATATGTATATAAAACACATCTTAAGAACTATTAAAAGAAATTGGTTTCTATATTTAGATAAATGCTTCTTCATATTCCATAGTTAGTACATAGTCCCTAAAAGACAAGACCTGAAGACTGGCTCAGGGTGATTCCTTTCTCCCAGTCTGGTTATATTGTCTCAAAGGTTCAATGACTAAGTTTCCTTTCAATCGGGAAAGGATAATGGTTATAAAGAAGTAACATAGCTTTTTCATTACGACCTTCGGGGTCTGATGAAAGATACAAGCTAGTAGGAGCTTCCGAGTAGTGACTTCTTGTCTGATAACTATTCACACACTCTGGAAAGTTTATCCAAAATATTTTGAGGTTTCTCTGTTTTCAACAGAGATAGAGTATTCTATACTCGGAATAGGCCATTCATAGTCCTCGAGACTGATGCTCAGCCTGCCTCATTATGACATGTTCTCACTAAGTGAGAAACCGTTAAATTGCCTTATATAGTTTTTAGATGTGCTACAATACACTGCTTAACTCAATAAAGATATTGGAAGCGAAATAACGGTTTACATTGAAATATAAGACCGAGAAGTCTACCTAGAATATGCTTTGGAATTTATGGATAAGGTGTGGATTCGGTTCACCCCACTTCCGTAAATATAAGCATTTAGCACACGGTGCTTGAAGGTAAGACGGGGAATTTCGTGCATAAGTTCGGTCAATGCCCATTCTTGATATATCTTTTTTAACCAATTGTGTATATAGGTTAGATATAGGATTCTTGAAATCAGGAAGGGACAGTTATATTGTTGCATCCTTTCTGATAGAGTCCATGAACAGCAAAACCTTGAACCTTTAAGTACGTTTACTCAAGGTAGTTACTAACTGATTAAAATCAGACCACATCCAACATCGGTTGTTGGTGATAACACTAAACACTACTAAACTAGATCAGAATTTCGATCCACCCAGTAAGTATTGGGAGTATGGTTTATCCATTACCCATTACGGGTTGTGCGGACTTTGTAGTCTGTGGATCGATTGATGACCTATGGCTCTTTTGTAAGCAGTATAGGATTCTGATAATAGAGGTTGGTTTAATAGCCATAACCCTATGAATGGAGTTCGGTACTCCAAGTCTGTTCATGCTCTTGTAGAACCACCTGAGCGTCTCAGGCCTAGTGAGAGTAATTGAATCTACACGGAAAAGAGTAAAATGAATAGGAAAGTTTATCTTTCAGAGCAAAGATTGAGTGGTCTAGGGGTAATTCCCTAAGAAGTAGAGAGTTAATCAGACCTTGGACTCTCTTAACACTTAGTATTGCATGATTTTGTTCAAAAATAGAAAATAGGGTGATTCCCTGAGACTTTCTTGCCGAACAAACGGAGTCTGGATTCATTCGGAACAAAAGGGTATTGCCTTATGAACTTATGACAGGATGACTGTCAAGGCTTATGTCCTTTGTGGATAAAAAGCAAACCTCTCGGTCATTGGATGTCATATATTTCTACAATATGTGGATTTGACCAGAATATTGATAAGTCTTTTGTACACTGGATATCAATTTTAGTACAATAGTGAACATATACATTAGTGTTTGTGAAGGATAACACTGCACCAGTTGGAAACAACATGGGTGTGTTATCTGATGTCAAAATCTGACAATACCACAATTCTCTGCAACAGAGATTTGGACAACATCCTAAAGAGTTCGACTCGGTCGAATTCATTAGAATCAGTCACTGGTTTCCCATCCATCTTATTGGTTAAGATGATGCATCTGTGTATGCAACATTCAACGAGGAAGTTCTACCCTATGCCTCAGGAATGACTCTCTAAATCTTCGGATCAAGAGAAATGGGATAGATTCTCTTTCAAGTAAGAGATGGTCAGGTTATTGAACGTCAACTTTGATCGAATCTTAGATTCGGCGGTTAACAAAGCAAGTTTAGTATGTCCTTTCGTATCTTGGAGAGAACGAGGAATAATATGCGGACATATTCATGTGTGAACTTGGATATGTGTGATACACTGATTTTGACTTTAAGTCAGATTGAGGATTATCGTTAAGTCGATCTCGGGCTCAGTGTTTACTCTTGTGTTGAAGCTATTGCCTGGAGGAATCCAGCAATGCCAACTAGACTTTAACTAGTTGTGTGATTAGCGGCTTTTGTAGTAGCTAGAGAGGCGATATAGCTTAAGGATTTCCTTTTCATATCTGGGAGTGATTCTAGATTTGGAAGCCGATACCCTATCATTGTGCAAACAATGAAGGGGTAGCTTATAAGGTTTTTCGAAATCACTAGAGGTCAAAAGCAAATTGGGAAAGTAACACATGATTAGATGGACCGGTAACGTTTCGATTCTACGGATTGTCTCGAGCCGACAACCTGACTAATCATTAAGACCCATGATATTGAGATGTAGGTACTCCCCGAGTCACTGACCTATCCTACGACGGCACACTCGGAGTGTATTTTGTCATCTGCAATGGTTATGATATGCTTAATGGGTACTAGAATACGGGATGGGTCTCCATTGCTTTAGAGCAAGTGGGAGATGTAGTTTGCTGTAGTTTAAATAATAGGGTGTGCTCTAAAACAATTATTCACATGCTTTCGTGCAAGTGCAAGATTGTTAGGTGTTATGCCCGAAAGACAATTTTGTAATTGTTTTATTTAATAAATGAAATGATATTATTATTCATATTTGTTATTCTCATATTCACCAATGTGACAATAGTATTTACATTACAGAAAACCCAAAAGTATATCGTTTATGTAATCACTTAACTCGGTGTATGGGATATACACAGGAGGATTGAGTTAGTGAAGATGTACCTAAAATACAATTAGCCCGTAGTGATGTTAATCGAGAGTATCGGGTCTCTCCCTTAACATGCTATTAATGCGCCCAGAACACAATAGGTGTGATTGTCTTATCCGGACTTTCGGTTAAGAGAACCTAGTGGGGCATTTATATATGATAGATATATCATATAGGACTGGACCGATTTGATTAGAGTTCACGATATAATTCCGTAATCGAGAAGTCTTATCGAATCAATCAATGATCATATTTATGGATATATCTTAATCCCGAGGTGATCACGATCAACCGCTTGAATCGGTATGAGGTTTGACTTGACGGTTAAGGATTACGATGTGATCCGAATTACCCCATCTTGGCATTGTACGGATTGAGTGAGTAGTTTGTGTTATCACCGATACGGAATCCATTCCTTCCATTTATGGAAGTAGATAGACAGGTCCCTTATTTGTTAATCCTAGAAACTGATCGATCCATGGAGTTCATAGAACACTGATTAGCTACCAGTGAGTTGTATGAATTAATTGATCACTAGGGGGTTAATGGTAAATAAGGATAAGAGGTTTTGAAAAGGGTTAACGGTAACTTCCCGATTTAGAATGAACAGTCTATGGAGGATTAATCCATATGTAATGATTATATCAATGGACGCTTATTATCACTCTCGTGGGGAGATAAATATAATCTCATAATCGGAGGTGTGCAGTCACGGGATTATGGTGGCATATTCCTGTGATTGATTTTTCGAATCTAATTATTCTGTTCATAAGATAATTATTTATTTGATTTATCGGAGCCGCTGATTATTTGTCCATGGTCCCCGACGTGCCTCCAATATAGCATAGCTATTCTCGGACGTCGAATCCTAATAATATTAATTTAGTTCTTGTTGGACTTTATTAAAACGATATGTGAATTAATTGTTTAGTGGACTATTAAATTAGTTGGGCTAAATAATTAAATATGTGAAAAGGGCATTTTTCATAATCTTGGCCCAATTAGTGTGTTGTAGTTGAAATTATTGTGACTAGGTCACAAGGGAAAAATTTCGACCCCAAGTGTTGCTTAGTCAACAAGGAATTGTTTTTTTGTGATTTAATAAGACATGTGCACAAAATATTTATTGGATAAATATTTATGGTAAGAAATAAAGAAAATATTATTCTAGATTTGTTCTAGAATATTATGGGATTATCTTTTATTTAATAGGATTATTATAATTGATTTTGTATTAATTATTAAATCCTTGGAGGACAAGGATTACTCTCTTATATAAAGAGAGTTCTCCCAAGCCTTACATATACACATAATTTCGACTTCTACCTCTTAGAGAGGAGAAGGAAAAATTTCGGCCAATGGGTATAAGGAGGAAAATCTTGGAGATTTTTCCGGGTAGCATATCGGAAGGATTCGAGACAAGGATTTCCTTCCACCGGGAGTTGATATCTTGGTGTTGTTTTCCATACCAAACTTCTTCAGCAACTCATTGGTATACTTGGTTTGATGAATGAGGATTCCATCTTTCATCTGTTTAACTTACAATCCCAAAAAGTCGTTCATTTCTCCCATCATACTCATTTGGAATTTGCTCTTCATTAGATTTGCAAACTTTTCACATAACAATTCATTTTCAGAACCAAAGATTATGTCATCAACATAAATATGTACCAGCAGGGTGCTGTCCTTCTCATTGATTCTGAAAAGAGTTTTATCAATGGTGCCTTTGGTAAAACCATTGTCCACCAAGAATTGAGACAAAGTTTCATACCAAGCTCTTGGTGCCTGTTTCAATCCATAAAGTGCTTTTATGAGTCTATACACTTTATCTTCTTGATCTTTAACTTCAAATCCAGGAGGTTGCTATACATACACTTCCTCCTCTAGAATGCCATTCAAAAATGCACTTTTGACATCCATTTGATATACCTTGAAGTTCTTATATGCAGCATGTGCCAAGAATAATCTGATAGCTTCCAATCTTGCAACAGGTGCATAAGTTTCATCAAAATCTATTCCTTCTGCGTGAGAATAGCCTTTTGCAACTAGTCTGGCCTTATTCCTCACAATGGTACCAGATTCATCAAGTTTATTTCTGTATACCCATTTAGTACCAATGATATTTGCATGACTTGGCCTTTCAACTAGTGTCCAAACTTGATATCTTTCAAATTCATTCAATTCTTCTTGCATAGCAATTATCCAATCTGGATCTGAAATTGCTTCTTCAACAACTTTAGGTTCCATTTGAGATAGAAAACAAGTAAACATAGCTTCCAGTTGTCTTCTAGTCCTTACACCTTGCTGTACATTGCCAATGACTTGTTCAACAGGGTGATTCCTTAACCATTATGGATTCTGGTTAGTTTGATTATCAGGAACCTCATCTTCAGTAGCTTCTGATGTAGCTTCTTCAACAACCGGGGGGTTCAGCAGATCCTTGAATTGCTTCAGTTGTTGCATCAGTAATATCACCAGCAGGGTGTTCAGCAGGGGCGTATCACAAACTTTTAAGTCATTGAATCTTTCCAAAACTTCAACACAATCTTGATCAGTGACTTGTTGATTCTCAGCAGGTTCACAATCTTCACCTTCCATACCAGTGAACTTAGGTTCATCAAACACAACATGGATTGTTTCTTCATGTTTTAGTGACCTCTTGTTCAGTACTCTGAATGCCTTGCTGACTGAAGAATATCCTAAGAAAATTCCTTCATCTGACTTTGGTTGGAATGTCTTCAAATGAACCTTGAATAAAACACTTGCTTTCAAATGGATGGAAATAGGATATATTTGGTTTCCTTCCGTTCCAAATCTCATAAGGTGTCTTCAGCAGCTTCTTGTTCACTGAAGTTCTGTTTTGTGTATAGCATGTTGTATTAACTGCTTCAGCCCAATATCTTTCAGGTAGCAATGCTTCACAAATCATTGTCCTTCCTGCTTCCTTTAAAGTCCTGTTTCTTCTTTCAGCAACCCCATTTTGTTGAGGTGTACCAGCAGCAGCAAGTTGATGTAGTACACCATTCTGTTCACAATATTCTCTTATCACTATCTGATCTTATTTTTACTACTGTCAAACTTTTCTCATTTTGTAATCTCTTTAAAAGATTAGGCATGCTTTTGAGTGTTTCACTTTTCTTGTTCATAAATATCACCCAAGTGTACCTTGAGTAATCATCCACAACCACTAAGGTGTATTTCTTTCCTGTTACACTTGTTGGAGTTATTGGTCCAAATAGATCCATATGCATCAGCTCCAACACTCTATTAGTCGATTGTTTTGTTTTTGACTTGAAGCTTGACTTTATCTGTTTACCCTACTGACATGCATCACATATAGCATCCTTCTTGAATGTGATCTCAGGTAAACCAATCACCAGCTTCTTCTTCACCAACTGATTGATATCATCAAAGTTCAAATGATTCAACTTCTTGTGCCATAACCAATTGAGTTCAGACTTGGTATGCACAATCAGGCAGGTTTCGAAACTGCAGTAGACCAATCCACAACATACATGTTTTGTTGTCTTCTACCAGCCAGTACAAATTCATGTTTGTACAAAAACAAACAACCAACTGACAACACTTATTGCATCTGCTGCTGATGTGCCTGTAATGACAGTTGATGTTTGTAAGTCCATTTCTCACAAGTGTGCCATATCCTCTTGTATATCCAGGTGTATTCTTGTTGCCAAAATTCACCCTTGGACCATCCTTTGCCACAAAGTTTGACAAACAGTTCTTCTTCTTTGTCATTTGTCTGGAACATCCACTGTCAAAGTACCAGACACCCTACAAAACAAAGTTAATACATTTTAGGTACCCAAACCTGTTTGGGTCCATAATGGTCAGTAGTAAGCATGACCTTTGGTATGTTTCCGTAAGGTCTTCTCCTAAAGGTGTCATACTTTGGTTCATACATGTATTCCACACATCCATAAGTTCTAACAGTTGGTTGTGTAGGATTCACATATGTTTTCCGGCCTTTTGATTTATAATGTTGTTTGAAGTGACTCTTTGTTGTTAGAAGCATTAGTATAACCATTTGTTTGCTGTTTGTTAGGAACAGCTCTGTAGTATGGAGTCTGCTGAGGTCCCTACTGAGGCCTTTTATAAGTCCTCTGCTGAGTCCTTTGCTGATTCCACTGCTTAGGTTTTACCCTAGCATCATGGTTATACTGGTTGTTTCTATCAGCAGGTACAGGAATATTCCAATCTCATCAGTAGGGAATAGTCTACCTTTCCCCCTAAGATAAGTATCCCTTGAATGATTAACATTTTTAAATTTAGGATTCTTATCCTTGGAATATTTCTGATCTTTACCTTTTTATGGTCCAGCAGACTTGGTAGCAGGTCTGCTATCAGTAGGTCTAGAAGGTCCAGCAGTCGTATTTTTGGATTTGATCTTTTTGTTAGGAGCTGTTGACTTTTTTGACTTTTGATTTTGCTTCCTTGAAGTATTCTCAGTAGGTTTTACTGCCTCAACAACCTTACTTGGAGTTGGATCTTGTACTGGTACAAACTAAGGACCAATTCTGGTACTAGGTTCAGTAACCTTACTGGATCCACTCTTTTTGGATTGCTGAGTTCCAAATCCAAGCCCCGTTTTATCACCATATGGCTTTCCGTATTTGTATGCGTAAAAGAACAAGATGGTTCGGCGGATTCGGCGGCTACTCGATTGTTCAACGGGCTTATTCGATTCATCGTCCAAAGCATCCTTTTCTTTCCCTTTAAGAATTCTTAATTCAGCTTTTAATCTTTCAACCTCCAACTGAAGAGCTTCTTTTTCAGCCTTCACAATCTCATAACCAGATTGTATTTTCCTCAGTTGATTAAGGATAGCATCCAAAGTCTCCTCATTATTAGAATTTCTAGGATTTGAACCACATGTTGATTCACAATCACTTCCAGCATGAGTGTTTATTGATATAGTATTGTATACCTCCTCAGTTTCATCCATATTGGCCATCAAAGCATAATCTTCCATATCAGCAACCAATGCCGTGTCATCTGATTCATTTCCCTTTTCAGATTCCACTTCATACCCTGATTCATCTTCAGCAACCATAGCCTTCTTGCCAAGTCTTCTTTGTTGACTCCTGGTCTTTAGTAGGTCTGGACAATCAGGTCTAAAGTGTCCAGGCTTCTTGCAGTTGAAGAAAAGATAATCAGGTTCCTTACTTTGTTTTAACTCAGGACAGTCAGGTTTGAAGTGTCCTGGTTTCTTGCAATGAAAGCACAGATAGTCATTGTCTTTCTTTGGTTCTTCTTTCTTTCTTTTAGTAGGCCTTTTTGTGAAATTTCTTGCAGGGGCCTTTCCTGTCTTCATCATCCTGATTTTCTTGCTCAGTAGGGCAATCTGTTCCTGCATCTCATCCAGCAGATAATCTTGTCCTCCAGATGTTTCTTCCTGATGTGAAGCAGCCAATGTAGTGGTCTTTGGCTCTTCTTTTTCAGTCTCAGGTGCAAGCTTTTTGCTAAATTCATAAGCCTTAAGATCTTAAAATAACTTGAATGTGTCTTCTTCATGCAGCTTTCTCATTTCTTCTATTGCAGTCACCTTCATTTTCCAAACATCTTTTGCAGGTAATGCTTCCAAGATTTTTGTGTTTATTTCCTCTTTTGAATAACTTACACTCAGCAGGGTAAGTTCATCCAGGATAGCATTAAATCTTGATTCCATCTGCTCAATGGTTTCATTTGCTAGCATCTTGAACTTTTGAAACCTCTTTTTGACCACACTGATTTTGTTCTTCTTTATTGCATCAGTGCCTTCATAGATCAACTGTATCTTGTCCCAAAGTTCCTTTGCAGTTTTGCAATCTTTAACCTTCATGTACATATTGCTATCCAAGGTTCTATAAATGATATCAATAGCAATATTGTTGAGGTTTGCTCTTTTTCTGTCTTCTGCATTCCATTCTCTTTTTGGTTTAGGAATGTACTCTGTAGTATCACCCACTGTTACTGCCTTGGTAATCTCCAGTGGTCCATCAGTTAGTACATCCATCATCTCATCATGAGTTGCAGCAAGGTAAGCCTGCATTCGACGTTTATATTCATCAAATCTATCTAGAGAACACATCAGCATAGTTCTAGCATACTGGGTGTTATCCATGATGCAAGTTTTTGAAAATCAATAACTTGAAAAAGTTTCAAAGATTTTCACAAGCACAACAAGTAGGATTTCTTCAGAACAGAAGCACTGCTCCGATACCAATTGTTGGTCCCTTGAAAAGGCTTTGGTTAAGTTTAGAGAGGGGGTGAATAAACTTAACACTTAAAACATTGGAGTTAACAAATTCAAAGCAACTTCGGCGGCCTCTTTGAAGTTCGATAGTCCGTCGATACCTCGGTAGCCTGTCGATAAATGACGATCTTCGACGGTTCGATTTTCATCGAATTTGTGCAGCGGAATTATGTCAAAATTAAGCCTTAATACTTGTTGTTAAATATGATACTAAGTATTAGATACTCAGTAGTGTATGTGTGTGATTTCAGTTGCTAGATTCAGTTGATTGATGTATATAATAAACTAAGTGCAGAATGTAAATGCTGAAAGTAAGTAGGCAGATTTTATAGTGGTTCCAGGAGGTGTAATCCTGTCAGTCCACTCTTCTCTTGCGATGTTGGAGGTAATTCACTAGAGATCTTTGATGTTGCAGTTACAAAGATTCCTAAGATTGCTTGTCCTTCACCAATGACTATGGCTTCACAAACTGAAAACTGGGAACATGTAGGATTGCTGCTCCTGTGTCTTCCACTGGTCCTTGAAGGGTAGGATTGCCTCTTGACCAGTTCCACCACAAACAACAGTCTTTCACACAACTGTGTTTCACTGTCTTCAGCAGGTTCTTTATAAAATAAAGATTGAATCAAATAAATGATTCAGTTCCAGCAGCTTGATTAGGATGATATAATCAGCAGCTTGCAGTCTTCAAGTGTGTATACTTGATGTAGCTTGAATACAGAATACACTTGAAGATTCTTTCTGGATTAGTAGCTTTAAGTTCAGTAAGTTCATTAGGGTGTTTTTCAGCTCAGAATAGTCTCTTATATTTTTCCCTTAAAGTTCATCAATCATCATCTTTTTCTGAGTTGAAAGTCCTCTATTTATAGGTAGGAATGCATGTGACTTACATTTGAAATTCAAATGTAACCGTTCCTAGTTTTTGTCCCATCTGATTTGCTTTCTCTCATTATTCATAGGACTGACGCTGTCAGAATTCCTTTTTGACAATGCAGTCTGTCCACCCTTTGACTTATAACCATTGGATAAAAATCTGAATCATCCCAACGTTCTTTTAATCTCAGCCTTGGATTTGTTTGATAAGTCAGAGGTAGTTGGCTGTCCTTATCCATGTAATCTTCCAATATAATCTTGAATTAATCGAGGTATATTATCGGCGAGTTCATCGATCCGCCGAGATACCCATCGATCTATTCGAACAAACAATTTGCTGTGTATAAAATACAATGCAGCTGATTCCTTTTATCTAACTTTTATCTGTGAAGTTAGATTACACCTTTTTTAATTATAACCAAGTTCCAAACATCATCCAACTTATGGAACTTAGACCTTGTACACAAGGTATATGTAATCAGTTTAGGTCATCACAGACTTGCCTAAATTCTGATTCCATATCCTTGACTTAAATTACTAAGTTTGATCCCTTAGCCTTCATTAACTGAGTTTGAGCCCTCAGCCTTCATTAACTGAGTTTGAGCCCTCAGCCTTCAGTCTTCAGCAGGTTCCTGACTAGTCTACTGACCTATCTACCCTATTGATATTCACCAGTCTGCTGATATAAATCAGCTGATATTTACAGTGCTTGTTTGATCAAACCTATTCATGAATCAAACTCTAATAAACCTATACATTTGATCTAGACATCTTTTTGCCTTTGCACTATAACAGCTAGTCTGGCACTCATCATCAAAACATAGAAATAAGTCCAACAGATACAACTGTCCTTGGCAAATCCTTCACCGGATTGCTTCACAGTCTTGACCTTTGATTAAGAATCAAAGTTGGGCTGAGAATCAATAAATTGATTCTTGTTTGTGGTTCTTCAAAGTGTCTGAATCTAGATAAGTTTTGTGTAGCTTGAACACTTGAAGAAATTCTTGATTGATCTTGTTAGCGCAGAGATGATAGCAATTCGAATGAATGAGACTTTTGCATAGAAATGCTTGGTGCAAAGTCCTCTATTTAGAGTGTCCAACGTTTATCTTGCTTGAATTCGAATTGTATCAACGTCTATCTTGTAACTGGTATATTTTATGACAGTTCTGACTTGTCAGTATTTCATCAAATAGAATTGCTTCATTTACAACGTTCGACTGTACTATCAGTTTGTTGGATGTGTGACTTATAAAACTGAGTTTCCTTATCAGTTTTATACTAGTTTGTTAGTTTTCAGTTTCTTGACTGACTTGGAGCATTAACTGAGATTTTACTCTTCTTCAAATATCAGTACTCCAGATTTTTATCTGATTATAACTGACTTAATCAGAGTACACTGTAAGAATATATCTTCTAAGAATTCATTGTCCTTATGACTCTTAGGTCTTCATACAAGATCCATAAAGTCAGTTCAGGTCACCACAAACTTGCCTGAAGTCTAACTTTACAGTCTTGACTTTCATAACTGAGTCTGATTCCTCAGTCCTTCAATCTTCTATAAGTGAGTCTGTGTTCCTCAGTTCTTATGTCTTCTAAATAAGCCAACTGAGTCTGTACCCTCAACGAACTTACCTTCTTCAGTTCTATCTTGGTGTAGTCTGAGTCAGTTTCAGTTTAGATGACTTGTCTTTCTAGTTTCTTAGATGATTTCCTGTTTTCAGTTTTACAACACTTCTATCTATTACAGTGCTTGTCTGATGTAACCTATACAAGTATCAGACTCTAGTAAAACCTATACATTCACTTCTAGACATCTTTTAGCTTTTCACTATAACAGCTAGCTTCAGCACATCATCAATGGGGTTAAAATAATTACTTAGTGAGTACGATGAATAATCATCAAAACATAAATTTTATTTCCAACAGGCCTCGATCACCAGCTGAGGGCATTGCTCTTTGGCCTGATTTACACCTAGTGTGTATCCATGGCTTAGAATGGATCAGAGTAAAACCTTCAATGCCCCAGTAAAGTGGGCCGAGCTTTTGTACTCATGAATGGCATGAGCGATCCGCGCAGGCATAGCAGCCTCAAGCCCCTCATGATCAGCCTGGAGCTTGGCCAAGTCCTCATCTCGTACAGCACCAGTAGTCCGTAGATCATCACCTCAGCTTGTTGTGTGTGTATAATTTTCTCCAGATCAGCGATTTGGGCATCCTTGGACAATGACTCATTCTTATGCTTGTTGCGGCTGGCCGATAGGTCAGCAATCCGCTTCTCCAAAGAAGCGTTCTAGGAGGAAAAACTATCGAGCCTATTCAGAATATCCTTCCCAGCTCAGACGACCTGACAAGACAAGAATAAGGGTCAGTAGGGTAAAAGGTAGCAAAAAGAAAGCATGTATGAAAATATGAAAGAACATCCCCTTGAGGCCATAACCTTGTCCGGCATCTCGGATAGAAATTCTCCTTGGGGAACGGAATCCACCGAAACATCCTGATCTCCACGATCAGCCCAGCCTCTCTTTCGACCTGATTGGGAGCACTGTTGGAGTTGCCTCCCTGAATCACAACCATCTAGGATGATCAAGTTGGCATCCTGCTGGCCAGTACGCTACATATTAGCAACTAGGTCTTCTTGTTGAGGACCCTTCTCAACATGAGGATCTTTATGGTTGATCTCTTCATTGATCAGACCAGGCTCCGGTTCAGCACCACCCGTAGGAGCCTCTAGGTTCAGATTTTGTTCGTTGTGCTCAGGCACAACCTCCTCTTCCTCAAACGCTTGTTCAAACACATCAGCAAAGTCGGCCACTGAAAGGTAAGACAGAGAATATCAGTACTGGCAGTTAGAAAAGGAAAACAATATAAGTACTCAAAGAAATAAAAGAAAAAACAAAGCTCCTACAGGTATTATACTCCTCTTGGGTAAGCCTCAGGTAAGGCTCAGGTCCGGAGTCGGAAAGGCGAGCTGCCTTGATCAGTTCGGCAGGCCACTGTTTGTGATCAAGTGAGACGCCGGAAGCAGCGATCTTCTCTAATGTGTCCTCATCAACTCCAGTGGGACACACATCAGCAGGGAGCTGAAGGTAGTTCCAACCGCGCAGCTCGGGGTGACCATCATGGCGAATGAAGAAAAAGTGGTTCTTCCACTCGTGAATGGAGGACTTCCCCTTGGACAGTATAGGAATACCCCTCCGGTGGTCTGTTCGGCATAGAAAATAACACCACCTGCTATGGTTTTTGACCTTCTTGTGTTGATAGAACGTTCTAAATAACTCTTCGGTGAACTCAACGTCCATCAATCTACAGTAGATCGCAAAACTTATGATCGCCCTAACTCCGTTAGGGGCGATATGAGCAGAACTCAGATGGTAATGCCTTAGAACAACCAAGAAGGTGGGCCAGAAAGGGGTCCTCAGTCCGTAGACGAAGTGCTCTTTGTACATAGTGTTAGGTGTGATGCCCGAAAGACAATTTTGTAATTGTTTTATTTAATAAATGAAATGATATTGTTATTCATATTTATTATTCTCATATTCACCGATGTGACAATAGTAATTACACTACAGAAAACCCTAAAGTATATCGTTTATGTAATCACTTAACTCAGTGTATGGTATATACACGGGAGGATTGAGTTAGTGAAGATGTACTTAAAATACAATTAGCCCGTAGTGAAGTTAATCGAGAGTATCGGGTCTCTCCTTTAACGTGCTATTAATGCGCCCAGAACACAAAAGGTATGATAGTCCTATCCGGACTTTCGGTTAAGAGAACCTAATGGGGCATTTATATATGATAGATATATCATATAGAGAATTTGGACCGATTTGATTAGAGTTCACGATATAATTCCGTAATCGAGAAGTCTTATCGAATCAATGGATGATCATATTTATGGATATATCTTAATCCCGAGGTGATCACGAGTCAAGCGCTTGAATCGGTATGAGGTTTGACTTGACGGTTAAGGATTACACCGAGTCCGTGGTCCGAATTACCCCATCTTGGCATTATACTGGATTGAGTGAGTAGTCTGTGTTATCACAGATACGGAATCCATTCCTTCCATTTATGGAAGTAGATAGACAGTTCCCTTATTTGTTAATCCTAGAAACCGATCGATCGCGCGAGTTCATATCACACCGATTGATCACCGGTGAGTTGTATGAATTAATTGATCACTAGGGGGTTAATGGTAAATAAGGATAAGAGGTTCTAAAAAGGGTTAACGGTAACTTCCCGATTTAGAATGAACGATCTATGGAGGATTAATCCATATGTAATGATTATATCAATGGACGCTTATTATCATTCTCATGAAGAGATAAATATAATCTCATAATCGGAGGAGTGCGATCACGGGATTATGGTGGCATATTCCTGTGATTGATTTATCAAATATAATTATTCTGTTCGTAAGATAATTATTTATTTGATTTATCGGAGCCGCTGATTATTAGTCCATGGTCCCCGACGTGCCTCCTAATATAGCATAGCTATTCTCGGACGTCGAATCCTAATAATATTAATTTAGTTCTCGTTGGACTTTATTAAAACGATATGTGAATTAATTATTTAGTGGACTATTAAATTAGTTGGGCTAAATAATTAAATATGTGGAAAAGACATTTTTCATAATCTTGGCCCAAAATTAGTGTGTTGGTCGAATTTTGTGACTAGGTCACAAGAATGATAATTTCGACCCAAGCATATATTAGTCTACAAGAAATTAGTTTTCCTGTGATTAATAAGACATGTGCATAAAATACTTATTGGATAAATATTTATGGTAAGAAATAAAGATAAAGATTATCCTAGATTTGTTCCTAGAATATTTTGGGATTATCTTTTATCTAATAGGATTATCATAATTGATTTTGTATTAATTATAAAATCCTTGGGGCTTAAGTTTTACTCTTCTATATAAAGAGAGTTCTCCCAAGCCAAATAACACACTACAATTTTCGACTTTCACCTCTTAGAGAGGAGAAAGAAAATTTCGGCCAAGGGGAGACAAGGGGAAAATCTTGGAGATTTTTCCGGGTAGCATATCGGAAGGGTTCGAGTCGAGAATTCCTTCCACCGGGAATTGCTTGGATCACACGTGCGGAAGATCGTGGTGCTCTTCACATCTTCTTGCAATCTTTCTCTTGCGGTTCTTCAACTTGGATTTAGAGATCCAAAAGGTATGATCTACAACCCCCTTGTAGATATAGATTTAATGTTTTATTGCGTATATTAATAGATCTAGATCCTTAAATCGCTTCCGCTGCGGATGATATTACTAACAGTGGTATCAGTCGCCATGGTGATCTATATTTATACGTATAAAATATTAGATCTAGGAGTGGTAAAACATGTAGATTTTTGTCCCAATTTTTTAAATGGGGCGCATGCATGATTATTTTTTATGCTTATGAATGTCGTGGTTGAAGAGATGGATTGGGGTTGGCACTGTTTAGCCGTTAGATCTATTGTAAACTCATATAAACGATGAAAATTCGTCCATATGAGTATAGGAAATTATGTAATTCTTTTTTTATTGCAATTTTAATTTCCAGAAAATAGATCTGTTTAGAAGCTGTTTAGTATTTTTTCTTTTCCCGTTGATCGAACCGTTGAAACGAAGATCCCTCCGGTCAGAATCAAGATTAGAAGATGATGATCAACTCCACAAATTTTGGCGTCGATCAGAGTCCGTTTCGATATCCGTTTGATGCTGCGAAGAGGCTGCTGTAACAGAAAAACGCAGGATTCACAGAAACACTATCTGTGACTTCCTCGATTTTCTGGGAGAGTTTGGACCGTTGCAAAGCAAATCCGACCGTTCAGATTAATCAAATTTGAGTTTTGGACGTACCATAAAAATTTCAGGTCGATCGGGATTTATCTCGATTCCCGATCTGCCTCAGGAAGTCCTTGATGCAGTGCAGTTAAAGTCAGATTCAGCAGCAAGTTTGGCGGTTTACTGGAGAAAATTAGTAAGTCAAAGCACCGATCCAACCGTCCATATTGAAGTTCAAGGAGTGAAGATAAGATCTGGAAAGTTTCGTCCCGATCCGAGTTCGTTTGGTTTCCCGATCATCGAAGAGTTCTACAGCTGCAGATTTAGTTAGAAAGTAGTAAACCCTAGTTAGGGTTTTGGTTTTTATTTTCTAATAGATTAGATACGGGGGTGCCAACGATCCATCTCGGTGTTTAAATTTTCCGCATTTATTTTTTATGTGTTTGATCATAAAATAGATATAAAACCGGAATTGACATGACATGCCTCATATCATAAATCCACTCCATGCATACATGTAGAATTTTAATTTTGGTAATTAAAATAGGCATGTATACAAACTCGTGTAATTAGTTGAAATTTAATTAATACGTGGTAATTAATTAATTTAGTAACTAATTAAAGATCCGAGGACGGGTTATGAAATCGTTAAGCCTTTCGGTGTGTGTTCTCGGTGAACCGCCTTAAAGCACAAACGAGATCACGTTTCCAATTCGTAGTGTCTACGAGATTGAATGATGGTAAAAGAACAATAAATCTTGGATAAAAACGGTTCGCCTATAGGTTGGGTGGTCAACTGAGCTTCGCTCGAACGACTTAACCCTCCTAGTGTGATGTATGCACGGGGGTCCGGCAAGACTAAGCTACACCGGAGAGCGGAGGGGTGATTCCTTCTTATCTCAATGAGGCTATCTTGACCCGATTTCGTCCGCCTGTCACATATGTTCCAATGAATAGGACGGGTAGGCTTGCCTACGTTACCGACACCATTCGGAATCCTTGATTTGAGGTGCTTTTATGTTAACATCAAAAAGATGTGGTTAGTTAACCCACCACCACTTCCAAAATATTGAGTGGGAGCGGGGGAGGCGACGGCCAACCCCACGGCCTCTACTATAGATACAAGTAAGTGAGAGAAGGGTGACGCCTCGAGGCGCTTTGATTTCGTCCCCCTAAGGATGGTGTTCACCCCTATCAACATTCATGGCTTGGTCTCCGAAAGGATAGGATTTCTGGGTACTCGTCGGGTCACTGACCTATCCTAAGACGGCATACTCGGGGCGTACCTAAGAGATCCGATATAGTAGGTCACACTCATCATGGTTATTTTTGGAAATATCTAGGCTGAAAAAGGAAGGTAGTCAATGAATAAAGGGATGTTCGATTCTCGTGGGATGTCCGATTCTCACAAGTTATTCATTGATGAGATTGTCTCGATTTAACCGTCATCTCTTTGACCTACCCTAAGGCGGCACTGAGATGCGAGGTTAAAACCTTGGAATGGTAGAGTAGACTTAATTTTAGTTTACAATTCCTAAAATAAAATATAGTAGTGTTAAACTTGAATTAATTTATGTCATTTCAATTACGACATTATCCCTTACTAAATTGCTTAAAATTTATAATTGACTAGTATTGACTTCGTTAAAAAGTGGAAAGTAACTAGGACGTTGAACTAGTTAATCGATAATGCAATTAATTTTCGAAAGAGATATTTTCTCTTAAGCCTTTTAAAAACCAGAGTAACATATAGGTATGTCACTAGTGTCATTCGTGTCAAACGGAAGACAAACTTAGTTTGATCAAAGGTGATTTCGGACTTTGAAATTCTTCTAGTGAATTTTGAGTATGTAGTAATTACACGAGTAATTTTCTAATTGAAAAATTGGAAAATCATGAAGTGTTACTAGTTGGACGATATTTGGAATCGATGAACTAGTGGGAGCTTTATGATTTGTTGTTTTTCTAGAACATTAGAAAAGTGTAACTGACTACACACGTAACCGTTCTAATTGAAAAACCGGAAAGTCATGAAATGTTGCTAGTTAGACGATATTTGGAATCGATGAACTAGTGGGAGTTTCTATGATTTGTTGTTTTTTTTCTGGAAACAATAGAACTATGTACGAAAGATTTTCTAATCGAAAAAATCGGAAATTCATAAAAATAAAGCATTGCTCGTTAGACGGTATTTGGAACCGATAAACTAGTGGGAGCTTTAATGTTATGATTTGTTGTTTTTTCTGGTATATTAGAAAATCCGAGAAGTCTCGACGAGTAACACTCGAAATAGACATCCCACGTTTCAAGAGTAGTGTCTACTCAAACGAACCGTTGGTTCAAGACTGTTTCCATTCACGGAAAGTCAAGAATGGGAGAATATGTCTAAAAGTGTTAGTCACCTAAACCGAGAAAACTTTAAGGTGAACCGAAAATTAATTAAGCGAAAATCATAGGATAAGGAAAGTGATTTTGGATCACCAACCAATGAATCCTTGGTGATTTTCTCGAGCTAAGTTCTTTGGAAGAACAAGGTAGCAGTGCATTTAACGATTAAAAGAGTAAACAACGGGCAGTTAATTTTAGCTAGAATAGTGGGAGTGATATAAGGAAATGAATCTCGGGTTCAATCCTTGGATATCGCGAAAAATTTATTTTCTGTTTAAGACTCGTTGGAACGAATGGATTTACCTTCTATTCGATAATTTGTTTGTCGTATAGAAAGTGAATATACCATTTGTAGTACGAATCCAAGACTCGGACTTTTGTTTGATAAAGTCAAAAACCACTTAGAACTGCTAAAATATGTATATAAAACACATCTTAAGAACTATTAAAAGCAATTGGTTTCTATATTTAGATAAACGCTTCTTCATATTCCATAGTTAGTGCATAGTCCCTAAAAGACAAGACCTGAAGACCGGCTCAGGGTGATTCCTTTTCTCCCAGTCTGGTTAAATTGTCTCAAAGGTTCAATGACTAAGTTTCCCTTCAATCGGGAAAGGATAATGGTTATAAAGAAGTAACATAGCTTGTTCATGACGACCTTCGGGGTCTGATGAAAGATACGAGCTAGTAGGAGCTTCCGAGTAGTGACTTCTTGTCTGATAACTATTCAAACACTACGGTAAGTTTATCCAAAATATTATGAGGTTTCTCTGTTTTCAACAGAGATAGAGTATTCTATACTCAGAAATGGGCCATCACATAGTCCTAGGGACTGATGCTCGGCCTGCCTCATAGTGAAATGTTTTCACTAAGTGAGAAACCGTTAAATTGCCTTATATATTTTTAGATGTGCTACAATACACTGCTTAACTCAATAAAGATATTAGAAGCGAAATATCGGTTTACATTGAAATGTAAGACCAACCGAGTCTACCTAGAATATGCTTTGGAATTTACGGATAAGGTGTGGATTCGGTTCACCCCACTTCCATAAATATAAGCATTTAGCACACGGTGCTTGAAGGTAGGTCCGGAAATTTCGCAAACACGTTCGGTCGGTGACCAATCGTTATATATCTTGTAGCATTGAGAAAAAGGTGTGTTATCGATTCTTGAAATCGGGAAGGGACGGTTATACTTGTTGCGTCCTTTACGATAGAGTCTATGAACAAGTAAAACCTTAAACCTTGCGGTAAGTTTACTCAAGGTAGTTACTAACTGATTAAAATCAGACCACATCCAACATCGGTTGTTGGTGATAACACTAAATACTACTAAACTAGATCAGAATTTCGATCCACCCAGAATGTAGTGGGAGTATGGTTTACCCATTACCCATTACGGGTTCGGCGGACTTGTAGTCTGAGGATCGATTGATGACCTATGGCTCTTTTGTGAGCAGTATAGGATTCTGATAATAGAGGTTGGTTTAATAGCCATAACCCTATGAATGGAGTTCGGTACTCCAACCTCGTTCATACTCTTGTAGAACCACGAGTGTCTCGGGCCCGGTGGGAGTAATTGGATCTACAAGGAAAAGAGTAGAATGAATAGGAAAGTTTATCTTTCGAGAGCAAAGCTTGAGTGGTCTAGGGGTAATTCCCTAAGAAGTAGAGAGTTAATCGGACCTTGAACTCTCTTACCACTTATTATTGCATGATTTCGTTCAAAAGCGAGAAAGAAGGGGTGATTCCCCGAGACTTTCTTGCCAAACAAACGGAGTCTGGATTCATTCGAAACAGAAGGGTATTGACTTATGAACTTATGACAGGATGACTGTCAAGGCTTATGTCCTTTGTGGATAAAAAGCAAACCTCTCGGTCATTGGAAGTCATATATTTCTACAATATGTGGATTTGACAAGAATATTGATAAGTCTTTTTGTATTTGGATATCAATTTTAGTACGGTAGTGAATATATAAATTAGTGTTTGTGAAGGATAACACCGCACCGAGTTGGAATCAACATGGGTGTGTTATACGAAGTCGAATACGACAATACCACAATTCTCTCGCAACGAGTTTTGGACAACATTCTTTAGAGTTTGACTCGGTCGAATTCATTAGAATCGATCCGGTTTCCCATCCATCTTATTGGTTAAGATGATGCATCCGTGTATGCAACATTCAACGAGGAAGTTCTACCCTATGCCTCGGGAATGACTCTCTAAATCTTCGGATCAAGAGAAATGGGATAGATTCTCTTTCTAGTAAGAGATGGTCAGGTTATTGAACGTCAACTTTGATCGAATCTTAGATTCGGCGGTTAACAAAGCAAGTTTAGTATGTCCTTTAGTATCTTGAGAGAACGAGGAACAATATGCGGACATATTCATGTGTGAACTTGGATATGTGTGATACACTGATTTTGACATTAAGTCAGATTGAGGATGATCGTTAAGTCGATCTCGGGCTCAGTGTTTACTCAGTACCACATGATTTGATGGACCGGTAACGTTTCGATTCTACGGATCGTCTCGAGCCGACAACCTGACTAATCATTAAGACCCATGACATTTAGATGTAGGTACTCCCCGAGTCACTGACCTATACTACGACGGCATACTCGGAGTGTACTTTGGAATCTGAAATGGTTATGATATGCTTAATGGGTACTAGAATACGGGATGGGTCTCCATTGCTTTAGAGCAAGTGGGAGATGTAGTTTGTTGTATTTTAAATAATAGGGTGTGCTCTAAAACAATTAATCACATGCTTTCGTGCAAGTGGGAGATTGTTAGGTGTGATGCCCGAAAGACAATTTTGTAATTGTTTTATTTAATAAATGAAATGATATTGTTATTCATATTTATTATTCTCATATTCACCGATGTGACAATAGTAATTACACTACAGAAAACCCTAAAGTATATCGTTTATGTAATCACTTAACTCAGTGTATGGTATATACACGGGAGGATTGAGTTAGTGAAGATGTACATAAAATACAATTAGCCCGTAGTGAAGTTAATCGAGAGTATCGGGTCTCTCCTTTAACGTGCTATTAATGCGCCCAGAACACAAAAGGTATGATAGTCCTATCCGGACTTTCGGTTAAGAGAACCTAATGGGGCATTTATATATGATAGATATATCATATAGGGCTGGACCGATTTGATTAGAGTTCACGATATAATTCCGTAATCGAGAAGTCTTATCGAATCAATGGATGATCATATTTATGGATATATCTTAATCCTGAGGTGATCACAGTCAACTGCTTGAATCAGTATGAGGTTTGACTTGACGGTTAAGGATTACACCGAGTCCGTGGTCCGAATTACCCCATCTTGGCATTATCTTTGGATTGAGTGAGTAGTACGTGTTATCACGGATACGGAATCCATTCCTTCCATTTATGGAAGTAGATAGACAGATTCCCTTATTTGTTAAAACTAGAAACTGATCGATCGCGCGAGTTCATATCACACTGATTGATCACCAGTGAGTTGTATGAATTAATTGATCACTAGGGGGTTAATGGTAAATAAGGATAAGAGGTTCTAAAAAGGGTTAACGGTAACTTCCCGATTTAGAATGAACAGTCTATGGAGGATTAATCCATATGTAATGATTATATCAATGGACGCTTATTATCATTCTCATGAAGAGATAAATATAATCTCATAATCGGAGGAGTGCGATCACGGGATTATGGTGGCATATTCCTGTGATTGATTTATCAAATATAATTATTCGTTCGTAAGATAATTATTTATTTGATTTATCGGAGCCGCTGATTATTAGTCCATGGTCCCCGACGTGCCTCCTAATATAGCATAGCTATTCTCGGACGTCGAATCCTAATAATATTAATTTAGTTCTCGTTGGACTTTATTAAAACGATATGTGAATTAATTGTTTAGTGGACTATTAAATTAGTTGGGCTAAATAATTAAATATGTGGAAAAGACATTTTTCATAATCTTGGCCCAAAATTAGTGTGTTGGTCGAATTTTGTGACTAGGTCACAAGAATGATAATTTCGACCCAAGCATATATTAGTCTACAAGAAATTAGTTTTCCTGTGATTAATAAGACATGTGCATAAAATACTTATTGGATAAATATTTATGGTAAGAAATAAAGATAAAGATTATCCTAGATTTGTTCTAGAATATTTTGGGATTATCTTTTATCTAATAGGATTATCATAATTGATTTTGTATTAATTATAAAATCCTTGGGGCTTAAGTTTTACTCTTCTATATAAAGAGAGTTCTCCCAAGCCAAATAACACACTACAATTTTCGACTTTCACCTCTTAGAGAGGAGAAAGAAAATTTCGGCCAAGGGGAGACAAGGGGAAAATCTTGGAGATTTTTCCGGGTAGCATATCGGAAGGGTTCGAGTCGAGAATTCCTTCCACCGGGAATTGCTTGGATCACACGTGCGGAAGATCGTGGTGCTCTTCACATCTTCTTGCAATCTTTCTCTTGCGGTTCTTCAACTTGGATTTAGAGATCCAAGAGGTATGATCTACAACCCCCTTGTAGATATAGATTTAATGTTTTATTGCGTATATTAATAGATCTAGATCCTTAAATCGCTTCCGCTGCGGATGATATTACTAACACATAGTACAATACACCTCGGGGGGCTGATGAGCATACATATGCGCTCCCCCGGGTAACTGGGGAGCATAATGGTCCATATCAATATGATATGTGTTGCAGGTTTCCAGGATACCAACCTGGGTGATTTTGGATATAACGCCGAAACAACCTATAGCTGTCCTAGAAGTCATATGGGCTCTAAGACACCGGTATAAAGAGGTAAATCCAAAAGCAGAGTGGTGCCTGGCTGGGTTAGAAGGGGGCTGATCTACAACGACCTGCTCGATATTATTGCGAGCAACGACTGTGTTCAGGTCGGGAATGTCTATTGGGCCCCCAGATTGGATAACTGGTTGATTAACTTCGATTTCAGACTCAGAATGAGATTCAAACTCTTTTTCAATTGAGCTACTAGACACGGTGTTTGCCCTCATCAACTAGAAAATAAAGAAACAATGAAGAAAAACTAAGAAATTAAAGAGGAGAACAAATGCTTACATAAGAAATGCAAAGGCTTGAGAGGAAATCTTCGATTTAATAGCAAGTGGGAGAAGAGGGAAAGTCTGATATGAAAAGACAGTTTATAACCCACTCCAGACGTGTAACGACGTCAGTTATGAAAAGAAGAGAATATTGCCACGAATCCCACGAGTGCAATGATGGCCCATTTAATAGACTACCATTTGGCAGATGGATGATTCAAAACGTGAGATCAGGTAATGCCAAGCCGAACCGCCAAATGATGCAGATCTGACCAACTAAATGAGAAAGATCAGATATGTGGGACTTATGATTATATCTAACCCGAGTAGACCTGCTCGATATTATTGCGAGCAACGATTGTCTTCAGGGCAGGAATGTCTATTGGGCCCCCAGATTGGATAACTGGTTGATTAACTTTGATTTCAGACTCAGAATGAGACTCAAACTCTTTTTCAATTGAGCTACTAGACACAGTGTTTGCCCTCATCAACTAGAAAAGAAAGAAACAAAGAAGAAGAACTGAGAAATTAAAAAGGAGAACAAATTCATACATGAGAAATGCAAAGTCTTGAGAGGAAATCTTCGATTTAATAGCATGTGGGAGAAGAGGGAAAGTCTGATATGAAAGGACAGTTTATAACCCACTCCAGACGTGTAACGACGACAGTTATGAAAAGAATAGAAATATGCCTCGAATGCCACGGTGCAATGATGGCCCGTTTAATAGACTGCCAGCTGGCAGATGGATGCTTCAAAACGCGAGATCAGGTAATGCCAAGCCGAACCGCCAAATGATGCAGATCTGACTGACTAAAAGAGTAAGATCAGATCTGGGGGGCTTATGATGATATCTAACCCGAGCTACGCCAGGTGTCATCTTTTGAGGCATAATAAATGATTAAAGGCGAGGGGCCCCAGAAGCCGACCTAAGGATAGGTCGTCAACCCCAGGTCGGAGATCGGCATAAATTCCTACTCCAGCCACCGCAGGTCGGCCAAGGTCTGGCGGAGAGGGATTGCCTAGTTCGGCCATAGTGGCCTTGATGGCTGAGCGCAAGATGCTCCGTACGACCCGGCTGTTATTCCACGTGAGGGATAACTAAAGATGAATAAGGGAAGAATCCTAAGCCATAAAAACTGCAATCCAGACATTTAATGTGTCCATAATTATCTCTAAATTATAGGGATTAATGCGTGTATATCCTTAGGGAATAATGACGAATTTTAATTCTTGCATATCAAGTAATAGGGACGAAATGCCAGCTATATAAACAACCCTAAGGAACTACAAATGACTTGATTCTAATTCAAATATTGGATACGTAGGCAACTCTCAGAAATAAAGTGAGAGCTCAATCTCAACAAACAACAGAACACCTTCCACGCTACACAAATTAGGGTTTCTAGGGTTTAAGATCTTTATCACATAGGAGATTGACCCATATTAATTAATAGTGGGTTTCCAGCATCGTCATAAGTCTAATTAAAAGAATTATCAATCAGATCAAGAATACATAATCTTAGCTAATTGAGAATATCAGTTTACACTGTTGTAACTTTATCCATATGCAAGATATTTCAACTAAGATGCCTACATATATTGCTATTTACATCGAAAACACATTTTAATTTAGACACGTACAATCATATTGTTTAGTCTTAAGGGGAAATCAAAATATTCATGAAAATAAATGGCTTATTAAAATCTTTATTTCTTATTTGAATGATCATAACGTTGAGTACTATGTACAATAATTAGTAGCATACTTAAGATTTAAATAACATGAATAATAACCTTTATCAGTAGTTCACGTAGAACAATTTAATAAAAAAAAATTTATCTTACGTCAATTAGATCTATAATCTATTATTATAAGACATTTAGAGATTAACCCCTTTCAAATGTAAATAACATGTCGACTTCGTTGAATGTTTCTATATGCCACGGAAAAATTTCATACTCATACTCATGAGTATAAATAACCATCCATCATAAAAATCACCACTTTATTTACTCTTTACTAAAAATTCAAAATTGTATCACGGATATAAAAAAATTAACTTTAAGCCAACCTAACAATTTACCCAACAATTTTAATCAATCGATCCCATCAAATTTAATTAATCGGTGCCATCAAACGGTGTCAATTAGGAAATAATCAATCAATGCCATCAAATGGTGTCATTTAAAATATCCACAACTTATGGCTATGACATCACTGGCACATCAAAATTTAAATTATCAATGTAATTCTTATGATCAATAAAATTTATTGAGCAATAAAATTTATCTCAATTACGAGGCATTTTCTATGAACAAGATGTTTTGCCAAACGGAAATGTTTTGCCTATATTATGGAGTCCACCGTGACTACGAACCAAACATGGAATATTATGCCGTGGCCAAATTTGAATAATGTGTCGCATTCACTCCAGGAAATGACTGTCACCAATATTGATTTTCATTAACAAATCATTATTTTTCTCAGCCAACAATGGACATGTACTGAGATCAACTCATCATCCAGCAATAGACATGCACTGAGATCATAATTTTTCTAGAAACCCTTCTCTCGATATTGTTGTCGCAAAGTCACATTCGAATGGAAGGTTTTCTCTTGAAACCTTTCTATCGATATTGATGTCGCAAAATAACATTCGAATGGAAGGTGGAAAAGGTTTTTCCCAGCATATCTGCCTTTTGAATCTATCACTGAATATAATTTTACTCAGGTTCAATCCCTCGTATAATTCATACGGATCTTTCACCGTCAATACTCAGGTTCAATCCCTTGTATAATTCATACGGATCTTTCACCGTTAATACTCATGTCAAATCCCTCGTCAAGATGATGATGGACAAATATCATGGTCTTTACACGGTCTTAGTTTGTCTCAATATTTTTAATGACAATTGTTTTACCAAGACCCATAGTAACTAAGTGCAATTCAATATCCATGGGCTATGATAAATAAATTTTTTTCTCGATAGGAACAAATTCTTGTTTTGTGATGTTAGCCAATGAAAAACAAAAGAAGAAGAATACACAAAAAATAAAATTTTACCTTTGGTTGGTTCCTCAAGTTATTTGATATTTACATTTGGTTGGTTCCTCAAGTTATTTTATCTTTGGTTGGTTCCTCTGGTTGAATACCATTCCTCTGGTTGAATACTCTGTTGGTAGAGTCAACCATTCCTCTAGTTGAATACTCAGAGTCAACCATTCCTCTGGTAGAATACTTTGTTGGTAGAGTCTCACGTTGATAACGTGTTATAGAACTAATATCAAAGAAACAAATATTAAATATAACGTAGAAAGAGGTGGGGAATATTTGTATTTTATTTCACTAGTACCATGAGGTATTTATAGTAGAGATTACAATATGAACACAATATATAATAGATATACTTGTAAATCAATTTGAATAATAGATAAACATATTTTCAATATTTATAACATCTTTCTCTTTATATTAAGTTTTAATCCACACTCATTTTTTCAGTTGCAATAAGAACAAAATAATTTCGCTAGGACAAAAATACCCCTATTATATTATACACATGGCTGAATCTGAACGTATTTTTTCCTGACTCTTCCTTCCTCTTTTTGTCTAAACTTCCTTCTGGATGAAGCTTGGATTCTATAAATACAATCCTCCCATCAATCGCATCTATCTGTAATCATCTATCGGCGAGGGTATTCAACGGCGATTCGATAGCATTTCCTACCGAGTCACTTCAATTTGTGCGGCATCATAGGAATCTGGACGAATCACATGAACCATGTTTCAGGCATCATATTGGATATCGAGCGATTGGTTTTCAAGGATTTGGTTAATGAAATCGTGATCGGTGAAGCACCGGTCTGGAAAAGAAGCCTGTTAGGCGCATGCAACTGTTTAGAAATTAGAGTGTTTTCTTCTGTTCTTGTTATATTTCAACTTTTATTTAACTTGTTTCAGTTGTTCGATTCATAATTTTTTTCCCCCGAGATTCATACATGCAGATTTGCAGGTTTTAATGAATATTATAGTCAACGGAAGAAAATCCATTTCAGTTGTTAACGTTATTTGTAACGCCCCGCTCCCGGATACCGAGCCCTTATCTGGAAGAGAAACGTTCGGCGCGTATAGCATTAAATAAATCTAATATTATACGCAAGCCTCTACGTCGTCGTATCAAATAAAAGCAAACGGAAGCTAAAAAGACTCGGGTAAAACATAAAAGCTACTATGAATAGAAATTAACCATGCTAAAGATGGATAGTTAAGATTACAACGATTAAAAACCCAAAGACTTATACAATACGATGCCTTAAAAGTAGAAGTACAACAAATCTAAGAGAAGAAATACAACAAGTCTAATACAACCTTTACAAAGAAAATAATCTAGAAGCTTCGTCAAGACTTTAAGTCTTCAAAAGCCGTCGTCTACACTTGATTAACCTGTTCGTCTTCTCACCCCACAATGCACACAAAAGAAAATGCAAAGGAGGTAAGTACAAAGTACTTAGTAAAAGTGAGAAGCTACGACAACAATTAAGATTTATAAAGAAAAGATTTTTAATCGTTTAGTTAGTTATCTTTGTGTGACCGACTCAATCTAGGGTTCATTCCATGTCCATCAACATGAATTGACTAAACGTTTCTACTTAACTTATCTATGTTACAACCGCACTCAAGGGCACTACGCGTATCCACTTTTGGGACACTCTTGGCAACATATTAGTGGATCACACCAATATCCACGGAGGCTAGAATAAGTAGGCTCCGATCGTACGCACATCTCAGCGGAGTCCCTCCGTACTTAGGGTTTTTTTGACCTACGGAGTTCTTCCACCTTCAGAGGTAGGCATACATCGCGATATAGACTGGTGCCTATCCAAGAGAGACATGTTGTTTAATCTTTTACTTGTCAAGTACGTAATTTATTAGGATGATTAACTAACCACCTAAGTGTTTTCAATTAATCTCCCTCACATTAACTACTCTCTTCCTAGACCACTAGACACGGACAAGGCCTAGCAATTACACAGACATTGATGAATACTAATTCATCAAAGCACAAGCCTATCATGCTCTTCCGACGGATCCGAACTTCAACTCCCTTTAAGAGTACATTCGGTGTTTTAACTGAACGAATCAGAAGCTCAATTCAGGCTTGTTTATGTTTATTCAATGTTAACATATCATGTTTAAGGGTTTAAAACAGTAAACACATGTGCATAAAACCTGAAACTAAGCTGAAACAATGAAAACAGTGAAAACAAATAAAACAGATCAAACGCCCGTTTGAAAAGCCTAAACGCCCGTCTAACCCCGAACGCCCGTTTAAAACCCTATGGACGCCCGTCCGAAACCGAACGCCCGTTCACTAACCTCAAACGCCCGTCCGTCAAAAAGGGCTACATCCTGAATCAAAAGTCACACCTCAAACGCTCGTCCAGAATACCCAAACGCTCGTTTGAGCTGCAACGATCACAAACGCCCGTCTGCCTAATACAGACGCCCGTCTGCCTGGGTTTTGCCCAGAACCCTAAACTCTTCAAACTCGATTTCTAATCCGTTCTAACCTAAATAACAACAAATTTAACACATAAAGACCACATAAAAACTTATCTAATCATACCATAGCTTCTATGATCATTGATCAACGAAAAGACACATCTTTCTGTCATCTAAACACCTTAAAACTTGATCTAAACCTTATAAACGATAATTGGAGTCACAGGAAGAGCCTCTTACCTTATTTGCTTGCAATACCGACAGCAAAACACCAAGCAACTGCAACAACTGTTGATCATCAACCCCAAAACCTATGTGATCAACAAGAAACCCTAAAATCCTATTTCTTTGCAGAAAAACGAAACTGAAAAAGCCTGTAAAACTGAAGATTACCTGGGTTTACTGCTGTGAAACTATTTTTAGATCATTCTACGCTTCAAGATGATCGTTTCGACTACTCATGGCTGCGAAACAGAGCTACGGATTAAAAGATACGAATTTTTCAAGAATCGAACTCTACGAATACCAAAAATTAGGGCTACACCGAAAACTTACGGAATCGAGAGATGTTATTTTCCAAAGTTGCGTCACATCGTGCTGATCATTTTCTCTCATGCGGCTTCTTGATCAGACGAACGGATTGATCACACGGTTGAAGTTTACATTCTGTCTTTTCCCTGGCAACTCTGCGTTGCTTCTCCTATGCCGCCATTCATCTCTTTTTTTTGTCAGAATATGCGTGTGTAAGTTATGAGAAATAATTGGGACTATTTCTTTTTATAGCCATTTAATTAAACAAATTAATTAAATAACTAAATCCTTTTAATTAAATCCTTTTTAATTAAATAAATAGGATAAATAATTATTAGGTCATAGTAAATACATTCAATGACTATTTTACCCCTTTTATGAAAAGTCGGGATGTTACATTCCTTCCCGCTTAAGAGGAGTTTCGTCCTCGAAACTCAAATGTAACCGAGAGGTACTTGAACTCTGGACTTTGCGAAGCGTTTCGCCTCCTAACTCGTACAGTCTTCCTCTTCTTCCATCTTCCAACCCTTCCACCTGTCTTGAGCTATCTCGAGGTGGCGACGATCTACTTTAATCTTTCTGTTGGCTTTGTGTATCAACTCTGGTCTCGTATTCTGTTGTCGCTCCACTTCATCCTAGAAAATCATGTTCTTCTATCTCTATCTTCATGAAAGATCGCCAGCAGGACTGTTCCAATTCTTGTACTTCTTAGTCGCTCCGAGAGGAACTGCAATTGTCGTCTCGAGGTTATCATTCTTCATTGTCCTTCCCAATCTTCCGCAATCGGAATCCCAAAGCTGATTCCGATGCCAACTGTTGCCATCTTCATCTAACTCGTGACCAATGGCCGGTTGGGCTCCAGCCACTCACTTGTAACCGGAAACAACTTGATCTTTGTCTTGCTTATTTTACAAACTCATCGATTGCCTCAAATCTTGCAATTATCGGTTTACCGCTCTTTGATTGCTCCTGCTGACCTATACCCGGAAAGCTGAATCTTCCCAGTAGAAACTGCACTTCTGGCACACTTGACTTCTTTCGATCTCAACTTCCATCATGGCACCACAAGCTTGCTGAAGAACTACAAGGATCCTGGCGGTAGTGTTTCTGAGACTCCCCGTGGGTGGAGAACATACATTGCCATACTTTCTCTTTGACAGTCAGATCCAATCCTCGTGCCAATTAGGGTTAGCTTGGAAGATAAAAGAAGTTGAGAAGTAATAAGTTGAGTACCAGGGTGGTATGTCAACTAGGTAAGCCAAGGAAGGGTACGATGCAATTGAAATAAGGAAGGTTGCTTGGGTTACAAGCAAAACAAGATGATTCCGCGTTGAGGAAAGTTGAAGTTGGTTCCAGTATGAAGAATGAGGCATTGTATCATAATACAAAAGATGGCCACCAGAAGGAAAACAAAAGAACACCTTACAGATGAAATTCTTTTGAGAGAGTGGAATTCTGCAAGATACGGTGGCCTACAAGGACTTCAGAGGCAACTTGGAAGAATGGTAATAGTCTTTCATATAAACCTTTAGAAAGTGGAGACGTTAAAGGAAACATCACATGATGGACTTGGAAACATTAACTGCAAAGGAAGGAAATACTGGACTTGAGAACATTAGGCAGATGACCTTGATTGTTAAAAACTTGGTTAACGACAAAACAAAAATGGATGTTGGCGAACTAGGAAAAATCTTCAGTTCACATGAGTTTCGTAAGGGAAACATCACACAACAGAAAAGCAAAGTAAAGGTGCAAGGTCGAGCACCAGAAGGACTAGAAAGATAGAAATCAAAAGAGAGCAAGAATCTCATCATGAAGTAGCTATGGAGGCAAAACGAGCACATCAAAAGGTCTCAGATTGAAATTAAACACTTGTCAGGAAGTGTCCGAGTTTGCAATAGTCAAAGAGAGGTTATTACGAGATTTAAAAGAAATAGGGATTTCCCTCAAGGAATTGTAAGGGAAAGTCAAAAGTTTTGATAGTTAAGCGTCAAACAAGATTTTGAGTGAAGAGGAAACGATACTTAAAAATTGTCGAATAAGGTTTGATTTCAAAGAATTAATTCAAACCTTCAAGGGAAGTTTAAACGATCATTGACGACTCAAATAAAAGGTTCAAGGTTGCACTACTCGAGAGGAATAGTACACTGCCAAGGAATAAATGCTCGAGGTTATTCCCCGTGTGGAAATGAAACGGTTAAAATAAAATAAACTTTCAACCGGTGTAACAAAATTGTAGTAGAAATGCCAAAACAGAAAGTGGAAAGTCCAAATGATGCATATGGCGGTTCACGGCTCTAAATGGCCTGAAAGAGATTTAAAACCGAAGCGTACAAGGTGAAATAACTGAAATAGAGATCAAAAGTTTAGGAACTCAAACGTCGGTTGGCTAAATAAGTTCGGAAGGCATCTTGAAAAATTCCGCCTTCTGCTTGAAACTAGTTTAGCAAAAATTGATAGAAGGTTAAAGATAAATAACTGAAGAGGAATGTCATGATAGGCTTAAAAATTTGACCAGTGGAAGAAGATATTCTTACCTTAAAGAAACATGCAGCATTAGGTGAAATAGTTACAATATCGACACTACCCTTAGGAGGGGAGCTGAGAATAAACACAAGTAAAAAGAATGTTCTGACATTAAAAGGTTCAGCAAACTTTGAATTTGCATGTATGATGGGAGTGCAACAATTCAGAACTTTGAAGAGAATTTGTTTCTTGATTTGAAAAGTAAGAAAGAATGAGTTTGTTCAAAAGAAAGGCCTATGGAGATACGGTTCGGAGATAATTCATGACACCAAACCGAGAGAGTTTGTTGCGTTTAAAGAACGTTAGCTTTACAAGCATCCTACTAAAAGATTTAACTCATAAGGAGATCAAACTTCAGGGAACTCCTAAACATGACAATCATAACTTACTACCCTCTTAGCCCAAACTCTAAGTCAAAGAGGTGAGAATTCCTTTTAGGTTGCTGTGTTGGATTTTTACTCTGGATCTGACATTATCAATTTGTACAGAACAAACGAAAAGGAATTTGAGCACGATCCAAAGAGAAAAGATCTAGATACCGTAGTTTTCCAGGTGATGTAAAAATATTAGAATTTTTAAATGAAGATATGTTGGTCAAAAACAGTTATTTCTGACGATTGCACAAGCTGCCAGAATTTCCAGATTGATAAACACTGTGTTGAATTGCAAATCAAGATCAAAAGAAAGAGAATCTGGGCTTAATTCCAAAATAAAAATTGTAGATAACAGTTTTGTCTGAAACATATCAAAAATTCAGGTCGTTTGAAGATGTTTAACCTGTTCAAAACAGAGGAAGAAGTGAAGGTGCTGCTGCAGATTTTCTGGACAGAGTGTCCGGTATAAACATGAATTTTCTGAACAATACATAATGATTATCGAGTTGGTGTAAAAAGAGAAATCGTAAATAAGACAGAAATCTACTTTGCTGAAAATTTGCAGAATTTTTAGAGTAGGGGAAGACAGTCTTATGTTAAAGGGAAAACACAGAAACAAAAGCATTCACTCATGTTGGGTAAATCCAAACACGAGGATGATGAAAAGTTTGTGCCAAAGTAAGAGACCTATAACACTATGAGTTGAAACGACTGAGGAGTACTTGGAAATAATTGAGTTACACATGGAGATTGTGTAGAACCATCTCAAGCAAAGCAAAGGTCAAAGAATGTTGATGAAATCAAACCAAGTGATAGTGAAAAGAGAAAGTGGAGGACTTGTAGAGCTGAATCAAATATCATTCTCTACAAAGTTAGGCCAAGATAAAAGTAAACTTAGATATTCATGTGTAGAGAAGGTTAAGAGATTTCAATAGGGGAAGAATACGGAAAAGGAAATCATCCAAGAGGACCTCGAATTTAAAGTGTAGGCATAAGACTCCGATCCCAAAGCATTACTTGAGGGAGTTTCACAACCCTATGCAACAAGCTACGGTTTGGAACTTCAAAAGAAGGAAGAGTTTCTACTAAGGATACTAGAAGGAACAAACCTGAGGTGATCACATGAAAGATGTGAACTGAGAACTCCACCTAACCTTCGTCTTAGAAGACTCCTCACTAGGTCCTGATAACTTGACCACAGTTTAAGGGTTCTTAGTCATACGAGGATTACCACAAAACTCAAGTTCTAGAAGGTCTAAAGGATTCTTATCTTAGAGGAAGAGATGCCTAGAACAGAAAGGACGCTTCTCTCTGATACCAACTGTAACGCCCCGCTCCCGGATACCGAGCCCTTATCCGGAAGAGAAACGTTCGGCGCGTATAGCATTAAATAAATCTAATATTATACGCAAGCCTCTACGTCGTCGTATCAAATAAAAGCAAACGGAAGCTAAAAATACTCGGGTAAAAACATAAAAGCTACTATGAATAGAAATTAACCATGCTAAAGATGGATAGTTAAGATTACAACGATTAAAAACAAAAAGACTTATATAATACGATGCCTTAAAAGTAGAAGTACAACAAATCTAAGAGAAGAAATACAACCAGTCTAATACAACCTTTACAAAGAAAATAATCTAGAAGCTTCGTCAAGACTTTAAGTCTTCAAAAGCCGTCGTCTACACACTTGATCAACCTGTTCGTCTTCTCACCCCACAATGCACACAAAAGAAAATGCAAAGGAGGTAAGTACAAAGTACTTAGTAAAAGTGAGAAGATACGACAACAATTAAGATTTATAAAGAAAAGATATTTAATCGTTTAGTTAGTTATCTTTGTGTGACCGACTCAATCTAGGGTTCATTCCATGTCCATCAACATGAATTGACTAAACGTTTCTACTTAACTTATCGATGTTACAACCGCAATCACGGGCACTACGCGTATCCACTTTTGGGACACTCTTGGCAACATATTAGTGGATCACACCAATATCCACGGAGGCAAGAATAAGTAGGCTCCGATAGTACACACATCTCAGCGGAGTCCCTCCGTACTTAGGGTTTTTTTGACCTACAGAGTTCTTCCACCTTCAGAGGTAGGCATACATCGCGATATAGACTGGTGCCTATCCAAGAGAGACATGTTGTTTAATCTTTTACTTGTCATGTACATATTTTATTAGGATGATTAACTAACCACCTAAGTGTTTTCAATTAATCTCCCTCACATTAACTACTCTCTTCCTAGACCACTAGACACGGACAAGGCCTAGCAATTACACAGACATTGATGAATACTAATTCATCAAAGCACAAGCCTATCATGCTCTTCCGACGGATCCGAACTTCAACTCCCTTTAAAAGTACATTCGGTGTTATAACTGAACGAATCAGGCTTGTTTATGTTTATTCAATGTTAACATATCATGTTTAAGGGTTTAAAACAGTAAACACATGTGCATAAAACCTGAAACTAAGCTGAAACAATGAAAACAGTGAAAACAAATAAAACAGATCAAACACCCGTTTGAAAAGCCTAAACGCACCCGTCTAACCCCGAACGCCCGTTTAAAACCCTATGGACGCCCGTCCGAAACCGAACGCCCGTTCACTAACCTCAAACGCCCGTCCGTCAAAAAAGGGCTACATCCTGAATCAAAAGTCACACCTCAAACGCCCGTTTGAGCTGCAACGATCGCAAACGCCCGTCTGCCTGGGTTTTGCCCAGAACCCTAAACTCTTCAAAATCGATTTCTAATCCGTTCTAACCTAAATAACAGCAAATTTAACACATAAAGACCACAGAAAAACTTATCTAATCATACCATAGCATCTATGATCATTGATCAACGAAAAGACACATCTTTCTATCATCTAAACACCTTAAAACTTGATCTAAACCTTATAAACGATAATTGGAATCATAGGAAGAGCCTCTTACCTTATTTGCTTGCAAAACCGACAGCAAAACACCAATCAACTGCATCAACTGTTGATCATCAACCCCAAAGCCTATGTGATCAACAAGAAACCCTAAAATCCTATTTCTTTGCAGAAAAACGAAACTGAAAAAGCCTGTAAAACTGAAGATTACCTGGGTTTACGGCTGTGAAACTATTTTTAGATCATTCTACGCTTCAAGACTATCGTTTCGACTACTCATGGCAGCGAAACAGAGCTACGGATTAAAAGATACGAATTTTTCAAGAATCGAACTCTACGAATACAAAAAATTAGGGCTACACCGAAAACTTACGGAATCGAGAGATGTTATTTACCAAAGTTGCGTCTCATCGTGCTGATCACTTTCTCTCCTGCGGCTTCTTGATCAGACGAACGGATTGATCACACGGTTGAAGTTTACATTCTGTCTTTTCCCTGGCAACTCTGCGTTGCTTCTTCTATGCCGCCATTCATCTCTCTTCTTTTTTTTTTTTTTTTTTCAGAATATGCGTGTGTAAGTTATGAGAAATAATTGGGAATATTTCTTTTTATAGCCATTTAATTAAACCCTTTAATTAAATAACTAAATCCTTTTTATTAAATCCTTTTTAATTAAATAAATAGGATAAATAATCATTAGGTCATAGTAAATACACCCAATGACTATTTTACCCCTTTTATGAAAAGTAAGGATGTTACATTATTTTACATCTAGTCTCTGAAGGGCATTTTGTAAAATGTCTTTTTTTTGGTTAGAATTCACAGATTTGGAAAATCACTACTATTTGGTTCACTTTCAGTTTAAAGAAGATGATGGCCTCAATTCATTCCTTGAAACCTCTGTATGATCTGTTTTCGTAGGTTGTAGCAACACAATTTGTAATATCCCGAAAATTTGAAGAAGGGTAAAAAAGTAAAATAGGAATATTTATTTTTTTTATTTTATTCCTAACCTAAAAAGAAATAATTACAGAAAAAAAGAATTAAAGGATTTCATTAATGTTTTAATTATGTATAAAATGGGATAATTACCTAATTAAACTCATAAGTCTTCACGTCAAAGTTTCTGGAAAAATGAGGAGGTGACCGACGCATTAACAGAGAAGATGGAAGAACACAATCTTCAACCGTGAGGCTTAACGGTTGATTTCTGGTGCAGACCATAGTAGAGGAAATTGATCACCGCGAGGAGGCGATCGTTTCTATACTAGCAGTTTGTGAATCGGTAATATTTCTCCTTTAGCCCTAACCTAGATTCGTATACGTTCTTGAGGGAAAATCGCAAATTTGATAGTAATAGAAATTGTGCTATTCATAGAACACTGTTTTTGAACCGTAGGTTGATCGTAGGAGTTAGAATCGAAGGATTTGTTTCTTTTGATTTCAATTTTGCTATCAAATTGCTAAAATGTAAGGGAGTGTTCTTAAACGTATTTTGGGTATTCAACCGAGTTCAATTATATTATTGTTTGTTTGGTTGTTTTTGGTTGAATTAGATTTTGTTTTATTTTTTTATTATATATATATATATATATATATATATATATATATATATATATATATATATAATTTTCTGATTTGGTAAGCTGACGAGAGGAAGAAAAAAAAGGTTACATTATGTTTTGTTTTGTTTTCCTGTAGCTTCGATCGGCGCAGAAGGAAAAAAAAAAAGAAAAAAAAAAAGAAAAAAAATAAAAAAAGAAAGATAAACTAGACTAAACTATATGCCCATGCTGCATTGCCGTCGGTCGAAGAAAAGAAAGTTCTCTGTTCTTTCTATCTTGATGATATTGGAAATAATAATAAAAATAATAATAATAATAATAATAATAATAATAATAAAAATGAAATGCCAAGGGTTGTATTTATGTTCCTAAATATTATTCAATGTGATAATGTTCACCTTGTTTAGATATTACTTGTGGACAATGTGTTATGGTTTGGTATGTGTTGGAAATAAAATTTATGTTTTGATGATAATTCATCTTATTTGTTAAAATATTATCTTAACCCCATTGATGAAGTGCTGACGCCAGCTGTTATAGTGGAAAGCTAAAAGATGTTTAGAACTGAATGTATAGGTTTTACTAGAGTCTGATATTTGTATAGGTTACATCAGACAAGCACTGTAATTATTAGGGTGTCGTAAAACTGAAAACTGGAAATCATTTAGAAAACTGTAAATCATTTAGAAAACTGGAAATCATCGAGACAAGCAAACCGACTCAAAATACACCTACATGAAAACGAAGAAGGTAAGTTCGCCGGAAGTAACCAGACTCAGTTGACTTATCTAAAAGATCGAAGAACTGAGGGTTCAAACTCGGTTATTGAAGAATGAAAGAGCGAGGGTTCAAACTCGGTTATGAAGATTACAAGTCGAGATCTGTAAAGTTGGATTTCGTGCAAGATTGTGGTGACTCGAACCGACTTTATGGATCTTGTATGAAGACCTAAGAATCATAAGGACAATGAATTCTTAGATGATAATGAATCATGGTGTACTCGATTAAGTCAATTATAATCGATGAAAACAGAGTACCGATATTTGAAGAAGAGTAAAATCTCAGTTAATGCTTCAAGTCAGTTAGGAAACTGACAAAAGAAAAACTCAGTACAAAACTGATAAGGAAACTTAGTTTTATAAGTCAGCCATCCAACAAACTGAAAGTACAGTCGAACGTTGTAAAGAAAACAATTTCATTGGATGAGTTACTGACACAGCAGAACGGTCAGAAAATATAGCCGTTTCAAGATAGACGTTGATACAATTCAAATTGAAGCCAAAATGAACGTTGGACTTCACACTATAAATAGAAGACTTGGCACAACAACAAAATATATAGAACAGAGCATATACAAGAATCAACAAGAAATTTTGTGCATCAGTCTATTCTATTCGAATTGCTATCATCTCTGAACTATAACAAGATCATATCTAGTATTTCTTCAAGTGTTCAAGCTACAACGAATTTATCAAGAATTCAACACTTTGAAGAACCACAAACAAGAATCAACTTATTGATTCTCAGCCCAACCTTGATTCTACATCAAAGGTTTTAGACTGTGAAGCAAACCAGGAAGGTTTCGCCAAGGACGGTTGTGACAAGCGATCGGGTAGGATCGTGTTTGTGGTGGTAGGCGGTGAAGAGGCAATCCTACCCTCTAAGGACCAAAGTGGTTTAAGCATTTGAAGAGCGAGCAATTCTACCCGTTCTACAACTTGTATAGATAGTGAAGCTAGGGATTAGCCAAGGACTATTGTTTAGGACTTTTTGTAACGATTCACCTCAAGATGTTCTAGTGGAATTTTCCTCCGCACCACAGGGGAAGAGAGGACATACAGGATTACACCACCTGGAACCTCTATAATATCTGCTTTATTTACTTGACGCATTTATTTATTTATTCAGCATTTACTTACAGCATTGTGATACTTGATTGTTATACTCCTCACAGTCACAATTGACATTCACCAGAATTCAGTTCACAACACTCAGTTTTCCTAATAGAATAACAAGATCAAGAAAAAGGCTAAAATCTTATCCGATGCCGGTTGACTCAGTTTCAGCTTAAGTTAGTTTGACTTAATCTCAGCTTTGTCAGCTTAACTCCACACAAGTTTTTAACTGAACCTTAATTTGCTTTAAATCCAGTTTTAGGGACAAGTTTATTCACCCCCCCTCTAAACTTGTGTTAACCTTTCCAAGGGACCAACAATTGGTATCGAAGCAGTGTTTCTTTAACAAGATATCATTTTCTCTTTATCTCCTCTAGTTGTTCTTATTTGAAAGCTCAGTTTTCCAGTTAATCTACTGTCAGTCTTCACTCACTCACAATGGATAACAATCAATATGCAAGACAAATGCTTATGTGCAACATGGAAAAATTTGACGAATATAAACGTTGTATGCAGGCATTTCTAGCAGCTACTCATGATGAAATGATGGATGTACTCACTGATGGACCAATTCAAATCACTCATATGCAAACTGTTGGTGGAGAGCAAGTTCGATTTGCAAAACCCAAATCCGAATGGACTAGTGATGATCGCAAGCGAAACAATCTCAACAATGTTGCCATGGACTTTATCCTCAGAACTCTTGACAGCAACATGTACTTGAAGGTGAAAGAATGTACAACTGCCAAAGAAATATGGGACAAACTTCAGTTAGTTTGTGAATGAACAGATTCAATCAAGGAAAATAAAATTTCCGTTGCAAAACAAAAGTTTGAGAATTTCAAGATGAAATCTGGAGAAACCATTGACCAAATGGAGACAAGATTCCAGTGCTATCATGGATGAACTAGATCTACTCAAGATTGAATACTCAAAGAAAGTCATCAACACAAGAATCTTGAAGGCATTACCAATGTCTTTGGAAGATGAAGGTCCGCTATGGAAGAATCCATGAGACTTGATGTAGAAGATTCATTCAAGATCTTTTCGGATCCGAAAGCTTATGAATTCGGTGAAGATTTCACAACCACAAATTTGCAATAATCAAAGCTCGGAAGAACCAAAGACCACAACACTTGCAGCAGCATCAAATGAGATTCAAGAAAACTCATCTAACAATCTTCATGAATTGGATGAAATGGAAGAACAAATGGCTCTAATGATGAACAGAATTCGAAGAATGAAAAGTGGACACCCAGTCACTCAAAAGTTCATCAAAAGAACTCCTGAGAAAAGAAAAGACGATGAATACCTCTGTTTCAACTGCAAGAAACCAGGACATTATAAAGCTGAATGTCCAGAACTGATCAAGAAAACTCCACCAAGAAGAGTTGGTAGAAGAGCACTCCTTGTTGGAGATGAATCAGATTATGAAGCTGGTACTGAAAGATTATCAGATGACACAGCTTTAATGGCACACATGGAAGATCCAAATGAGGTATGTGAATCAAACTCTAAATACTCTTCGGCTCAGATTTCCATGATAAATGCATGTTCTTCGACTGCTGACTCCAATCCAAAAAATCTAGAATTAGAAGAAACTCTTGACGAGTTGATGAATCAGCTAGTGACCATACAAGCTGGTTATGAATCAATCAAAGCTGAGAAAGAAAGTCTAATTCTTAAAGTTGAAAGATTGAAGTCTGAACTAAAAATGTTGAAACTGACTAAAACTGATAAAGAAAAGATTCAAGCATCGACTCATCGCATCATCAAGTTAAAGAATCGAATCGTTTACTCAATCAAGTTCAATTACTGGATTCAAATCAGGAAAGCCATATGGAGATAAAACTGGTTTAGGATTTGATTCACAGCAATCTTCACAGAATGGAACTAGCAAAGCTGTTGGGCCTAGTACCAAAACTGGTATTAAGTTTGTAGCTGAGCAACTTCCACAACCGAGAAAATTGCTTGAACCAAGTAAAGCCGATCATCACACGGGATAAATCGAGTTTTGTAAGAAGACAACCGCATCTACCAACAAAGGTAAATCAAATGGTAGATCAGCTGTATCCAATGGAATCCGAAACGGCAAATCAACTGCCAGATCCACAAAAACCAATGAAGTCAGGAACCAGAAAAATTACAATCAAAATAAATCCAAGAATGTCAATCATTCAAAGATTCACACATTTAGGGGGAAAGGAAGACTATACCCCACTGATGATGATTGGAATTTTACTGAATTTGTTAATAAAACTGATAATGACAATCATTCCAGACCGAAAACTTATCACAAGTTTCAGTCCAAAACTCAGGAGAGGACTAATCTCAGTTCTCAGCATAAGTCACAGAACAAAGGTCAATCCAGACCTCAGTACAGAAGGAATGATGGTTATCACTCTAGCTTTAATAACAGAAATCAACATGGAAACAAATTTCAGTAAGAAGATCTGAGAAATCATTTAAATAAGACACAGTCCGAACATAGATACTATGGGAGTGTGGCTTACATATATGAAAACAAGTGCAACAATATCCGAAGAATCCCAAAAGGATATATTCCCAGAGTTGTACTGACAACTGACCCCCATAGACCCAAACTGAGTTGGGTACCTAAAAACTTCTAATTTTCATTGCAGGATATATGGTACTTTGACAGTGGTTGCTCTAGACACATGACAAAGAGCAAAGACTGTCTCAGTAATTTTATTGCGTAGGATGGACCAAAAGTCAATTTTGGAAGTAAAGATAAACCTGGTTACACCAGAGGTTTTGGCACCTTAATCAGAAATGGACTTACAATCAAGAATGTATCTTATGTAGAACGACTACACTACAATCTACTCAGCACAAGTCAATTTTGTGATATGGGATACAACGTTACTTTTGATAAAGAATTCTGCGTTGTCATCAGCGAATCAGCTTAGCAAGTTGTCCTAGCCGGAAGAAGAATGGAAAACATGTATGTGGTAGATTGGACATCTGCCGTTGCTGAAACTTGTTTGCTCGTGCATACCAAATCGAAATCGTTGGCTATGGCACAAGAAACTGAGTCATCTCAATTTTGATGACATCAACACACTTGTTAAGAAGCAGCTAGTCATTGGACTACCAGAGATATCATATAAGAAGGACAGCTTATGTGATGCATGTCAACAAGGAAAACAAACAAAAGCAAGTTTCAAGACCAAGTCTTAGCATTCAACAACCAGACATCTAGAATTGCTACACATGGATTTATTTGGACCTATTATACCAATTAGTATCAGTGGAAAGAAATATACATTGGTGGTAGTAGATGAATTTTCAAGATATACTTGGGTAATCTTTCTAACCAAGAAAAGTGAAACCAAGCAAAAGCTCACAGAACTTCTCAAGAGACTTCAGAATCATAAAGGAGTTTCAGTTGTGAAGATAAGATCTGATAAAGGAACTGAATTCCTCAACAGTGTGATTATTGAATATTGTGAAGAAAATGGTGTTTTACACCAACTTGCTGCCACAGGAACACCACAACAAAATGGTGTAGTTGAAAGAAGAAACCGAACACTCAAAGAAGCTGGGAGGACTATGATCTGTGAAGCTAAACTACCTGAAAGATATTGGGGGCAGAAGCAGTTAACACAGCTTGTTACACTCAGAACAGAGCTCTCATGAACAAGAGACATGAGAAGACTCCTTATGAAATTTAGAATGGAAGAAAACCAAATGTTTCATACTTTCATGCTTTTGGAAGCAAATGTTTCATACACAATAATGGAAAAGATCCACTTCACGTTTTTCAACCCAAAGCTGATGAAGGAATTTTCCTAGGATATTCAAGTGTCAGCAAAGCTTTTAGAGTACTAAATAAAAGGACACTCAAGCATGAAGAATCAATACATGTAGTATTTGATGAACCAAACTTCCCTTGTGAAACAACTGAAGACCGACCAGAACCAGTTTCTCAGTCTCAGTTACCAGTCACGCCATAACCAGTTTCAGTTGACGTTGGAAGACTACAAATTTCAGAATGTTCAGATCAAGATCAGCCTCAGTTTCCAATTGCTCAACAACTTGAACAACTTCATTTAGATTCAGTTGAACAAGTTCAATAACCAGTTTTTGAAGAATCAGTTGAACAAAATGCAAATCAGTTGATACAAACTCACACACATCAATGGATGAGAGATCACCCTGAAGAACAAGTTATTGGTGATACTCAAGTTGGAGTTCGAACAAGACATCAACTAGATGCAATGATTGCATGCTTCCTATCTCAATCAGAACCTAAAGAAATTGAAGTAGCCTTGAAAGATCCATATTGGATATTAGCTATGCAAGAAGAACTCAATGAATTCGAGAGAAATCAAGTATGAGAATTGGTAGATAAACCAGTTCATGTCAATATCATTGGAACCAAATGGGTTTTCAGAAATAAACTTGATAAAGATGGGAACATCATCAGAAACAAAGCCAGACTTGTAGCCAAAGGATACTCTCAAGCAGAAGGCATAGACTTTGATGAAACTTATGCACCAGTTGCAAGACTAAAAGCAATCAGACTATTTCTTGCTTATGAAGCTCACAAGAAATTCAAAGTTTATCAGATGGATGTTAAAAGTGTGTTTCTAAATGGAATTCTTGAATAAGAAGTATATGTTCAACAACCACCCGGATTTCAAATCAAAGATCAAGCAGATAAAGTTTTTAGACTAAGGAAAGCTCTTTATGGACTGAAACAAGCACCAAGAGCTTGGTACGAAACTCTATCTCAGTTTCTAGTGGATAATAGATTTATCAAAGGAACAATCGATAAAACCTTATTCAGGATGAAGAATGGAGAAGATACTTTACTTGTTCAAATTTTTGTTGATGATATCATTTTTGGATCAGAAAATGAACAGTTATGTGAGAAATTTGCAAGTTTGATAAAAAGCAAATTTTAGATGAGTATGATGGGAGAATTAAATTATTTCCTAGCATTGCAAGTTAAACGATTAGCTGATGGAATTTTCATTCACCAAACCAAATATACAAGAGAACTTATCAAAAAGTTTGGTATGCAGAAATCTACTGGAATTCCCACACCAATGGGGACCAACATCAGATTAGATGAAGACAAAGAAGGTAAAGATGTTGATCAAACACTCAATAGAAGGATGATTGGAAGCTTACTCTATCTTACAGCAAGTAGGCCAGACATATCTTTTACTGTCGGTGTATGTGCAAGATTTCAGTCAAGACCAAAGGAAAGTCATCTCACAGTTGTGAAAAGAACTTTGAAATATCTGAAAGACACAGATGGAGTTGGAATTTGGTATTCAAAAGAAGGAGAATTCAAGCTGATTTCTTATTCGATTCAAACTATGCTGGATGCAAAGTGGACAGAAAAAGCACATCAGGCACATGTCAGTTATTGGGAAATAAGCTTGTGTCATGGTTTACCAAGAAGCAAAACTCAATCTCAACTTCAACAACTGAAGCTGAATATATAGAAGCTGGAAGTTGTTGTGCTCATGTTTTATGGATCAGACAGCAATTAAGAGACTATGGGATAGAAGAAGGAACAATTCCCATAATGTGTGATAACACAAGTGCAATTGCAATTACCGATAATCCAGTTTTACACTCAAGGACAAAGCACATTGATGTCCGTCACCACTTCATAAGAGATCATGCGAGAGAAGAAGGATATAACGAGTTCTTTATGTACCTGCGAAGATCGGTTAGCGAGATATCTTTACAAAGCCATTGGACAAAGAAAGATTTGCCAAATTACGAACTGAGTTGGGAATAATTAAAGTCAGTTACGTCAGTTAAGCCAGAGATTCGTCAAGGGGATTAATCTTTGTTATGTTGGGTGCGCTCACTTAACAGATGAGTCATTGACATCAACAATCTCAAACTGACAAACGAAGAATTTGACAAAACTGAATAATTTGATGGAACTGAATTATCTCTAGAACTGACCTCAGCATCAGTTTTCATTCCAGTCAAATTTAGTCAAAGGTTGATAAGATAGAATCAACAGCGGTTATATCACATTAAATTACCACAGTTCTTTTTGTCAGAATTTCGTGTGTACACCCCACGATTGTCAGAACAGTACACATATCGGTTATCAAAACCATCATGGAATTTGAAAAGTTGTACCACTCAACCGCTAGAATATCCTACCTATTTATTCAACCTCCGTTCACACTATTCTCTATCAAAATTCAAATTATTTTCAGAAAGCAAAATAGACTCTTTGCAACCCTCTCTTTCAAAAATCAAATTTTTATGTTCACACTCAAATATGGCCACTTCAGATGATTCGAAAGACAAACGATTGATCACAGAGCTGGATGAACTAACACTTGAAATGTATGAAGGTATGTGTCAAAACACCTTGTTAGCCGGTTGTGTACGAGATAAAATCGAAAAACAACGAGGATTGAACAACATCCTCGAAGTTAGTTTCAAAGAAAAACGAGATGTGGAAGGCATTTTGCAATTTTGGCAAAATATGCGATTAGTCAGAGACACCTTGATAACTACAGTTCGTGGAGATCGCATTGTTCTCAATGAAAGAGTCATGAGGTCACTCTTTGGCTTCGCAAATACAACAACAACTTCAACAAAGTTAGCCACTCTACCATTGAAGAAAGAAGCTTTTCTCGCAATGATTACTTCGTCTACAAAACCAATCGAACCTGGTATTCATGTCGACAAAATCAAGCCGGAATTTGGAAATCTCAGCATATGGCTCAGCAAACACGTCATTGGAAAATCCAAAGGAATTAATATACTTTCGGAAGAAAATATTTTGCTGATGAACATAATCTTGGATAATATAGAATTTAATTGGGCAGGTTATATAGTCAATCATTTCAAGACGCAACACTTAGCTGAATTAGAAAGTGAAAAGAGCTCAAGCTGAAGGACAAGTAACTGATGGCAGATTCCGACTGAAGAAGACTCTTAGTGGAATCATTCAGTTTTATTTAGAAAGAATTAAGGAAGGGAAGCAAGCAAGGCAAACTGCAACATCGAAGGACTTCCCAACCTGAAGCAAGTCAGACAACTGTGTCTCGGCGGGGAAGCTGAACATAAAGGGACTAAGCGAAAAGCTAAATCCACAGAAGGAAGATCAGTTGTAAGATGTTTGTACCCTGAAATCTCAAGTGAGAAAGCACCAACTGAGGGGTAACAACAACATCAATTGACAACTGAAGTTACTCAAGAGAATGTGACTGCTGACCATACTTCTCAGATACAACAGCAATCGGTTCAGCAATCAGCACCAGTCTTCGAAGCTGACAAAATCATTAAGATGATGAAAATGAAACTTCAACCAGAAGATTCTCGAGATGTCAGTTTACAGACTGAAGAAAACTTACTCTTAGAGAAATTGGAAGTTAGAGATCTTTACTCTCTGTTTCCTATTTCAAAATTTCTTGACAACTGTTTCAAAAGATTTACCGAACTAGCAAAAAGAAGAGAATCAGGCACATCATCTAAAGACAGTTCAAAGAAAAAGGATGATGATGACCATGATAAGTCAAGAAAAGAAGCTGATGATACTACAGTTTTACAAACAGTCACTCAATCTCAACCTCTAGCAACGCAACCGTACCACGGCAAGAAGGATTGCCGGTTGGAAATCGGACAAGCGACAATCAAAAGCACCGATGAAATCGGACAACCGATGGTTATTGCGATAATACTCGGGATAAGGATCAAATAGAAGCTACATATGATCCTTCGATTTTCTATCTAAGGATGAATTGGCCGAGTTCATGAAAACTTGAAAATTGTACTCGTCGAGAGAGATACACGAGAATGGCCTTTTATCAAACATCTCTGGATATCTTGATTATAGAACTAGAACTGATGTTTCAGTTCATGCAAGACTAGAGATGATTCACAAATCAAGTTCAAGTTCTGCTTCAGAGATTGTGTTACTCAAACAACAACTCGAAGATTAAACCGCAGTAGATAGAGAAACTCATGCTCAGGCTCATTGCCATATAAATCAGCATATCAACGGGTTATAAACTCAGCTTAAGGAAGTACTTGCTTCTCGAGCGACAGATTTCAGAAGATCAAAAAGCAACCCATGACCTGGTAGATCAGTTATATGATGCCAAAAAAGGGGAAGCTGAAGAAGAAAAGCTGAAATTACTTGGAGAAATGAAGCGACTTGAAGAAGAATTACAAAGATACAGATCAGATCCTAAATTTTTGAAGAAAGAGTTAACTGAGGATCAACTTATTGAAAAGTACAATCAACCTGGAGACAGAAGAGTTACTCTTACAAAGGATCTGTGGACACAGTTTATCAAAGATTACAATCCTATTAAAGCCAAGTACAAGGACAGAACATTTGAGGAATCCTTGAACTACTTTATGTCTGATATTTACTCAAAGCAAAAAATTGCACAACATAAGAAGAATCAGAGGATTGATGATAAACTGAAGATTATAGACAAGATTGAACAAATGAAAGCCGATCTAGTAGAATTTGAAAATTACTACTTGAAAGACTCAAGCTTACCCAAGCTAATTCAATGGAGAAGATGGAAAGAAAGTAGTCAAGTTGACTACAACAAGACCTTTTCAAAGGAAGACTCCAAGCTTGAAGAATATTTTCGCTTGTATGACAAAGCAAAAAGATATGACTCAGTCATGCAAAAAGCTAAGAAGAAGCTTTGTCTTTAATCACAGTTATTTGAACAAAATGTACTTATCCAGTTTTTGCTCATTCTAATGAAAACCAGTTTTCCAGTTTTACATTGTTTTACACTGTTTTGATCTTTAAGCTTTTATTTTAGGGAGAGTTTTGGAATCATCAAAAAGGGGGAAATTGTTGGAAATAAAATTTATGTTTTGATGATAATTCATCTTATTTGTTAAAATATTATCTTAACCCCATTGATGAAATGCTGAAGCCAGCTGTTATAATGGAAAGCCAAAAGATGTCTAGAACTGAATGTATAAGTTTTACTAGAGTCTGATATTTGTATAGGTTACATCAGACAAGCACTGTAATTATTAGTGTGTCATAAAACTGAAAACTGGAAATCATTTAGAAAACTGTAAATCATTTAGAAAACTGGAAATCATCGAGACAAGCAAACTGACTCAGAATACACCTACATGAAACTGAAGAAGGTAAGTTCGCTGAGAGTTACAGACTCAGTTGACTTATCTAAAAGATCAAAGAACTGAGGGTTCAAACTCAGTTATTGAAGAATGAAGAACTGAGGGTTCAATCTCAGTTATGAAGATTACAAGTCGAGACTGTAAAGTTGGATTTCAGGCAAGATTATGGTGACCTGAACTGACTTTATGGATCTTGTATGAAGACCTAAGAATCATAAGGACAATGAATTCTTAGATGATAATGAATCATGGTGTACTCTGATTAAGTCAATTATATTCAGATGAAAACAGGAGTACTGATATTTGAAGAAGAGTAAAATCTCAGAGGAAACTGACAAAAGAAAAACTCAGTACAAAACTGATAAGGAAACTCAGTTTTGTAAGTCAGCCATCCAACAAACTGAAAGTACAGTCGAACGTTGTAAAGAAAACAATTTCATTGGATGAGTTACTGACACAGCAGAACGGTCAGAAAATATAGCCGTTGCAAGATAGACGTTGATACAATTCAAATTGAAGCCAGATGAACTTTGGACTTCACACTATAAATAGAAGACTTTGCAGCAACAACAAAATATATAGAACAGAGCATATACAAGAATCAACAAGCAATTTTGTGCATCAGTCTATTCTATTCGAATTGGTATCATCTCTGAACTATAACAAGATCATATCTAGTATTTCTTCAAGTGTTCAAGCTACAAAGAATTTATCAAGAATTCAACACTTTGAAGAACCACAAACAAGAATCAACTTATTGATTCTCAGCCCAACCTTGATTCTACATCAAAGGTTTTAGAGCGTGAAGCAAACCGGGAATGTTTCGCCAAGGACGGTTGTGACAAGCGATCGGGTAGGCGTATTTGTGGTGGTAGGCGGTGAAGAGGCAATCCTACCCTCTAAGGACCGGTGGTTCAAGCATTTGAAGAGCAAAGACAATTCTACCCGTTCTACAACCGTTGTTTAGATAGTGAAGCTAGGGATTAGCCAAGGACTATTGTTTAGGACTTTTTGTAACAGTTCACCTCAAGAAGTTCTAGTGGAATTTTCCTCCGCACCACAGGGGAAGAGATGACGTACAGGATTACACCACCTGGAACCTCTATAATATCCTCCTTATTTAATTTACGCATTTATTTGTTTATTCAACATTTACTTACAGCATTGTGATACTTGATTGTTATACTCCTCACAGTCACAACTGACATTCACCAGAATTCAGTTCACAACACTCAGTTTTCGTAATAGAATAACAAGATCAAAAAAAAGGCTAAAATCTTATCCGCTGCCGGTTGACTCAGTTTTAGCTTAAGTCATTTTGACTTAATCTAAGCTTTGTCAGCTTAACTCCACATAAGTTTTTAACTGAACCTTAATTTGCTTTAAATCTAGTTTTAGGGACAAGTTTATTCACCCCCCTCTAAACTTGTGTTAGCCTTTCCAAAGGACAAACAGTATGCATGTTCTTATGGAACATTAAATGTTAATTGACAATGTCTAACATCGACTTCTGGTAGCCTTGGTATCAAATTGCACAACAACTGAGACCCTCTGCGGGGAGAAGGTGGTAGCACCGGAAGGCTTTGTTTAGGCCTTGTGGGACATTGACTTAGTAGTCAATGATCACTTTACAACGTGCTAGGTAGTGTAATTAGATGTCTAGGACTAGAAGTCCCTAAGAAACCTTTTTATGTGAACGAATTAGGTGGGTAGACTTAAACTCGTAAATTACATATGTGTGTGTCTAAAAGCTAAAACGTCAATATCATTGGTGAGGCACGTTTATTCTTTTTAGCATGGGACTATTACACTCCTCTACTTGGTCTGATGCCAAGGGACACGTGTGACTCCCACACGGGGACCTAAGCCCATGCCATTGAGGTGCTTCCCGTGTTGCGGTGCAGTTGTTCACCGTGCGTAGTGTCCTTGGGTATTGATGTAACAAATTTATGTGTGTGAGGTTGTACTATGTGATCTAGTAGAGGGTGAGCGTGATCTCAATGCAACCTATGTGGTAGAGATTGTAGACTTTATCTTGATGTGTCTTATATATAAATATAGTGTGTAACCGTTTCTTCTACCCCTTACTAAGTACGTATGTACTTACCCACTATTCTTTCTTGTTCCCACCCCGAGAAGGTGGTGTTTGTAGGTTGTTTTTTAGGCCACTGAAGAGTGACCCAGAGATGATGCAAATGGAGTTTATTATTCTTTACTGTATTGTAATTTTGGTATAGATTCTCTCATCCCTTGTACTGTTGGAATAATAGTGGATTCAGTTTATGGATATCATGATGTAGTGGATTCTATTTGTATTTGATGTTATAATAAGTCTTTTGATGAAGTAATAGATGCAACTGTGTTACTCTCGATCGTTTATTAGTCGTTTCAGTTACCCGAGTCAGTCGTTTTGTCTTCCGCTTGTTCTCTGATGTCTGCTTACGTAAGGCTTACGTGTATAACTAGATTAAAATTTAATTATATGCGTGCCGGGCGTTCTTTTCCGGATAGGGACTCGGTATCCGGGACATGGGCGTCACATAATTGATTTGTCCTGAAGAGGCTGAGGCTTGAGGGTCAATTGGGAGTTTATGTTTTTTTATACAATAGTCTAAGGCTTCATTTATGTGTGTGATATTGATTCAGAGGCATCAGAGGTTGAGGACTCTCCTAGTCATAATACAGGGGCCGGTCTTGTTGAAACCAAACCATGTGCTACTAAAATATTGGTACGAGAAAATGTAGATATTGAAGGGTATAACCTGCTTTCTTGACTGCAGCGGAGGATGAATAAAAGATAGAAGTGTTGCTGATGCAAAAAAAGAGTGGACATGTTTCATGAAAGCTAGTAGATTTCATGGCTGGTGCCTTTCACTTTCTTTCTTATAATTATATATTCTAGTGGAGGTTGTAGTTATTTTAGATTCAATCTGATTGATTTTTTTTTGTTTTGACAAAGAACTCTGATTGATTGGGCAATGGATATTGTGTTCCAATATGCATGCATGATTGCAGAATGTTTATATAGGTGTTGGGAGTTTATATAGAGAGGAGGATTTAGTCCAAGTCCTATTTTGTTATTTTCATTGTTTCTTAAGCAGCTACAACACTGGCCTCTTTTATGGCTTGGTTCAGCCTTGTAGATATTTGAAATATGGCTTCTGATTATCTTGATTTTCACACTTTACCTTTCTCCCTTTAACCTTTGTGTGATTTCGCTTCAACTATACCTCCTCATATTACTGCTTGGGAAGTTAGATTAACTAATTAGAAGAACGAGCTAGTGATGCCTTTGGATTTTTAGTTTCTTTATCCTCCAATGGACGGATTTTTATAGCATCGATTTGAAGATTTGAACTTGGTGTTTATGTAGCCAGCGTGGAGCTGGATTAATCATGAACATGAAGTTTCTACTTCTTCAGGTTGAGTGATGTGCTATTTATTATGATTAATGGAGTATAGCTCTTAGAATTGAAATGGAGCTGAATTTGATTAAACGAGATGAAGATGTGAACGAGCTGAACTAAGAAAATAGGATGAGATCAATGCTATTAAATGAAAAAGAAATCATCTTCTAAAGCTAAGTACTCACTCTTAATCTATCTTTGATTTCTTGTTATGATTCAAGCACGCTTATATGATTGATAATCAAATCAAACTGAGCTGAAATTCATTAACTAAGATGCTTTGTGATTGAGCTGAATTGTGAGTTTATACGGCTGATTTTAATGCTATATATTGAGATACTTGTCTGAATTTGTGACATATGTGTGCCTTGAAGTAGTGCTTTGAATTGAGCCTTAAATGAGTCTTATATGAACCAGAAATTGAGCTATTTGAGGTTGTTTTTGAGTCGGTCTTCGGATGATGTACCTAAATAGAGTAATGCCTTAAGTTTGTGTTAGGTCCCCATAGACTAGAAGTTTTGATGATATCAAAATAGTTGGTTTAGAAACCAAGTATAGGTTTGCTTAGTAGTCTGACATGCGAATTGTATAGGATTAGTCAGACTTTTCCTATGTATTCATAGTCTAGGCTTGAAGACTTGAAGACAAGAATACCAAATGACTAGAAGACCGGACTCTTGTCCAAACATCCATCAACACAGAATCAGCATTGGCAAAGTAGACTAGAAAGCAAAGCAAAGAGCAGATGTGTTGAACTATTGAAGAGGAGACGAGATAAGCATCCGGACGAGTAAAGGATCATATCAAAGACTACCAAATGCTCTCAAGTGACTTAAATAAAAATGAAGTGATAAATTAAAGGGCGTGTAGCCATCCATCAGATCAACATTTGATCTAACAGCTATGAACTCATACAAGTGGAGAAATAGCTTTTGATGTTATAAAGCTATCTTCTAGAAGCCATCAAGTACAAAGGCTCCAACGGTTAAAAAGTTAAACGGAACTATTTTGAAAATATCAAAATATCAAGTGACAACTCAGCAAATCAATCAGAGCCACACATTCTTCCAACGGGACACCTACCATATGAAACTTTATAAAGATGAAGAAGAACAACCGAAGAATAGGGGGTGTTGAGTAGAAAAGAAAAGAGAGAGTTGAGCAATTTTGAAAAGAAAAATCTAGCAAATCTTCTCTCAACAAGATCTTCATCTCAGAAGCTTACAAATCTAAATCCAAAAATCAAGCAGATCAACAAGAAGTGCTCAAATAGAATCATCTAGGATCTACTTGATTAAGAGAGCTGCCCTCAAATTTTCAAAGACTGATTCAGAATAAAGCTCTCATCGTTGTTTCATTAATTTAGTACTGTACCAGCTCAACTACATCAATTAAGTTCACAAGGAAACAATGAACTTGTTGAAGCATTTGCGTGGTGTGAAGGAACAACGAAGAAGACAGACGAGTTGTTAGAGAAAGGAAGTTCGTTAGAAGAGCTGTATGCAAGTAGACCATTGAATCATCTGCGGCGTGTGCGGCATTTATGGGTGTCAAGGATTGGCTACTTAGGGTGTGAAGCATTTGCGGGGTGTGAGGCATCTGCGGGGTGTCAAGGACACTTACCTATTGTATTAGTCTAAAGTACAATAGTGATACCTTCTGAGTCAAGGGAGAAGCGGTCACGTAGGAGATTAAGCCACTCCGAAGATCGATAACATTTCTTGTGGTCTTTACTTTCAGCAATTTACTTACAATATTTGCATAATCAAGATCACACTACTCAACACTGAAAACCAAGCTCAAGGCTTAATTTGAAACATGTCATTATTCCTCTGCACTTACTTTCTGACAATATCCATTCAAGTAAAACCAGACAAGCTACATGCAAGCCTGTTCTTACTGACTAGATTTGCTCTCAAATTAAGAAGCTCCAAAAATCGAAGAGAGTTCATTCACCCCCCTCTGAACTCTCACAAGCCTTGTATTGCAGACCAACAAGTGGTATCGGAGCATGTCTCCTAAAAATATACATCTTTGTGTTCTGTGTGTTGGAGTGATCCAAAGCTTGTGTTTTCAAAAGCATATTTTAGCATGGAATAAAATAGCACAATTGTTATAGTACCTACTTTTTCTATTTCAAATTTTGATGAATGGAAAATTCATATGTAGACGCACTTAGCCGCAATTCCTGAGGATATGGTCTCAGTGATAGAAGATGGTCCAATCACCATCATGAAGGCAAACGAGGACGAAGCCACTCAAAGAGATCTGTTGGACTTATTTTTAAGTTTTAGTGATGAGTGCCAGACTAGCTGTTATAGAGCAAAGGCAAAAAGTTGTCTAGATCAAATGTATAGGCTTATTAGAGTTTGATCTTGTATAGGTTTGATCAAACAAGAACTCTAAAAGGTCAGCTGACTTTCATCAGCAGGCCTGTCTAGATCAGTAGGATACCTGAGTCAGTAGACTAGTTTATGAACCTGCTGAAGACTGAAGGCTGAGGGCTCAAACTCAGTTATTGAAGGCTAAGGGATCAAACTTAGTATTTAAAGTCAAGAATATGGAATCAAAAGTTAGGGAAGTCTGTGATGACCTAAACTGATTGCATATACCTTGTGTACAAGGTCTAAGTTCCAAAAGTTAAGTTGTGATTGGAACTTAGTTATGATCAAAATGGTGTAATCTAACTTCTTATTAAAAAGTTGGATCTAAGAGAAGTCAGCTGCAGTGTTTTATAAACACATCAACTTTGGATCAGCTGACTGATATGTATCTCAGCAGACTTACTTACATAGGAACCTGCTGAACATTTATTTCGATTTAATCATAGGTTACATTTGAAGCTTACAAGGAAAAGGAAAGATAACAACTCTTGATTTTGTCAACAAATCAATGGCTAGGATTTAAGGGACGTTGGAAAGAAACAGAGGTTTATCCAATGGATACAAGTCAAAGGGTGGACAGTCTGAAAACTGTCAAAAAGTAAACTGACAGTGTCAGTACTATGTACAGGGACAGAAAGCAAGTCAAAATGGGACAAATCTGAAACGGCTATGTTTGAATTTCAAACATAAGTCACAAGGATTCTCACCTATAAATAGATGACCCCTGACACAGAAACTATGATGATTTTTGAGAGAAAAACAACAGATAATCTTGAGCTTCAGATTCTTATCAAGAAGTCACCCTACTGACCCTACTGAACTTAAAGCTATTGATCCAGTAAGCTTCTTCAATCGTAATCTGTCCTTAAGCTACATCAAGTTTACACACTTGAAGAATCCAAGCTGCTGATCATATCATCCTGATCAAGCTGCTGAAAGCTGAATCACTTACTTGATTCAAACTTTCTTTTACAAGAAACCTGCTGAAGACAGTGAAGCATCTTAAGGTGTCAAGGATTTTTGTTTGTGGTGGAGCTGGTGAAGAGGAAATCCTACCCTTCAAGGACCAGTGGAAGACTTTGGAGCAGCAATCCTACCTGTTTCAAGTGTTCAGTTTGTGAAGCCATAGTTATTGGTGAAGGACAAACAACTTAGGGATTTTTGTAACTGCTACATCAAGGATCTCTAGTGAATTACCTCCAACATCACAGGAGAAGAGTGGAGTGATAGGATTACACCACCTGGAACCACTATAAAAATTGCCTACTTACTTTCTGCACTTACATTCTACATTTAGTACTTTTAGCACATCAACCCACTGAAACTAGCAACTGAATCACACACTTACACTACTAAGTATATAATACTTGGTATCATATTTTAACAACAAGTAATAAGGCTTAACTTGAATATATTCCGCTGCAACAAATTCAGAAAAATCAATAGTCAGCAGACTACTGAGTGGTCAGCAGACTACTAAGCAGTCAGAAGGCTACTGAACTTGCTGAGTTTGTTAACTCCAAAAGTTTTAAGTGTTAAGTTTATTCACCCCCCTCTAAACTTAACCAAAGCCTTTTCAATGGACCAACAATTGGTATCGGAGCAATGCTTCTGTTCTGAAGTAATTCTACATGTTGTGCTTGTGAATATACTTTGAAAACTTTTTCAAATTTCTGATTTTCAAAGCTTTGCATCATGGATAACAATCAGTATGCTAGAACAATGCTGATGTGTTCTTTAGATCGTTTTGATGAGTATAAACGTCGTATGCAGGCTTTTCTAGCTGCAACACATGATGAGATGATGGATGTGCTGACCGATGGACCACTGGAAATTACAAAGGCAATAACTGTAGATGGTCAAACACAGTACATTCCAAAACCAAAAAGAGGATGGAATGTGGAAGATAGAAAAAGAGCAAACCTCAACAATATTGCTATTGATGTCATTATACAGAACTTTGGATAGCAATATGTACATGAATGTGAAAGATTGCAAGACTGCAAAAGAACTTTGGGGTAAGTTGCAATTAATCTGTGAAGGCACTGATGCAATCAAGAAGAACAAGATCAGTATGGCAAAGAAGAAGTTCCAGGAGTTCAAAATGAAACCAAATGAAACTATTGAACAAATGGAGTCAAGATTCAATGCAATCATGGATGAACTCACCCTACTAAGTGTAAATTATTCAAAAGAAGAAATCAATTCAAAAATCTTGAAAGCATTACCTGCAAAAGAAGTTTGGGAAATTAAAGTGACTGCAATAGAAGAAATGAGAAGTCTACATGAAGAGGACACCTTCAAATTGTTTTCAGATCTCAAGGCCTATTAATTCAGTAAGAAACTTGTACTTGAGAGTGAAAAAGAAGAAACAAAGACCACTGCATTGGCTGCTACACATCAAGAAGAAACATCAGGAGCTCAAGATGATCTACTGGATGAGATGCAAGAGCAAATTGCCCTACTAAGCAAGAAAATCAGAATGATGAAAACTGGAAGGGGTTCTCCAAGGAATTTCACAAAGAAGTTTGGTGAAAAGAAGAAGGAAGAATCCAAGGAAGACAATGATTACTTGTGTTATCAATGCAAGAAACCAGGACACTTCAAACCTGACTGTCCTGAACTAAAACAGAAGAAGGAACCTTATTATCTTTGCTTCAATTCCAAGAAGCCTGGACATTTCAGACCTGATTGTCCAGACCTAATGAAGAGCAAAAGTCAACAAAGAAGATCCGGCAAGAAGGTTATGGTTGCTGAAGATGAATCAGGATATGAAGTAGAATCAGAAAAAGGAAATGAATCTGATGATACTGCACTTGTTGCTGATTTGGATGATTATGCCTTAATGGAAAATATGGATGAAATAGAGGAGGTATACAATTCTGTATCTATAAACACTCATGCTGAAAGTGATTATGAATCAACTTGTGGTTCAAATCCTAAAAACTCTGACAATGAAGAAACTTTGGATGCCATCCTTAATCAACTGAGGATAATACAATCTGGTTATGAGATTGTGAAGGCTGAAAAAGAAGCTCTTCAAACAAAAGTTGGAAGATTAAAAGCTGAATTAAGAATTCTCAAGAGTAAGGAAAAGGAGTTTGGACAGAATCAACGCAAGTCTGCTGTACATTCAGTAGCTGTTGAATCTGCCGAACAATCTTGTTCCTCCACTGCATTCAAATCTGGAAAGCCTTATGGTGATAGAACAGGCCTTGGATTTGGAACTCAACAATCTAATAAGTGTGGATCCAGTAAGGTTACTGAACCTAGTACCAGAATTGGTCCTAAGTTTGTGCCTGCACAAGTTCCAACTTCCAAAAAGGTTGCTGAGGCAGTGAAGCCTACAGAGAAGACTTCAAGAAAGCAGAATCAGAAGTCAAAAAGGTCAACAGCACCTAACAGAAATAATAAATCTAAAAGTAAGACTGCTGTACCTTCTAGACCTGCTGATAGCAGACATGCTACCAAGTCTGCTGGACCACAAAAAGGCAAAAATCAGAAATATTCCAAGGATAAGAATCCTAAACTTAAAAATGTCAATCATTCAAGGGATACATATCTCAGGGGGAAAGGTAGACTGTTCCCTACTGATGATGATTGGAATATTCATGCTCCTACTGCTAGAAACAACAGATATAACCATACTGCTAGGGTAAAACCTCAGAAATGGAATCAACAGAGGACTCAGCAGAGGTCTTATACAAGACCTCGTCAGAGACCTCAGCAGACTCCATATTATAGGGTTGTTCCTAACAGGACAACAAACTAATGGTTATGCTAGTGCTTCTAACAATAGAAATCACTCCAAACAGCATTACATACCAAAAGGCCAGAAGGCATATGTGAGTCCTACACAACCAAATGTTAGACCTTATGGATGTGTAGAATACATGTATGAACAAAAGTATGACACCTTTCAAAGATGACCTTATGGAAACTTGCCAAGGGTCATGCTTACCACTGACCATCATGGACCCAAACAATTTTTGGTACCTAAAATACATTACCTTTATTTTGTAGGGTGTCTGGTATTTTGAAAGTGGATGTTCCAGACATATGACAAAGAATAAGCACTGTTTGTCAAATTATGTGGCAAAGGATGGTCCAAGAGTGAATTTTGGCAATAAAAATACACTAGGATACACAAGTGGATATGGTACACTTGTGATAAATGGATTAACAATCAGGAATGTTGCATTTGTGGAAGGACTGGACTACAACCTACTGAGCACTGGACAGTTTTGTGACATGGGTTACAAGGTCACTTTTGACAAGGGCACCTGTATTGTCATTAATGAAAGAGGTGATCAAGTTGTGTTAGCTGGAAGAAGACAACAAAACATGTATGTTGTGGATTGGTCTACTGCTGTTCCAGAAACTTGCCTAATTGTGCATACCAAGTTAGAACTAAATTGGTTATGGCATAAGAAGTTAAATCATCTGAATTTTGATGATATCAATCAATTGGTGAAGAAGAAACTGGTGATTGGTTTACTTGAGATCACATTCAAAAAGGATGCTATATGTGATGCTTGTCAGAAAGGTAAACAAACAAAATCAAGCTTCAAGTCAAAGACTAAGCAATCAACAAAAAGAGTTTTGGAGCTGATGCACATGGATCTTTTCGGACCAGTAACACCACTAAGTGTGACAGGAAATAAGTACACTTTAGTAGTTGTGGATGATTATTCAAGATACACTTGGGTAGTATTCATGAACAAGAAAAGTGAAACACTTCAAAAGATGCCTGAACTTTTGAAGAGATTACAAAATGAGAAAAGTTTGACAGTAGTGAAGATCAGATCAGACAAGGGGTACATAATTTCTCAATAAAGTTATAAGAGAATATTGTGAGCAGAATGGTGTGCTTCATCAACTAGCTGCTGCTGGTACACCTCAGCAAAATATGGTTGCTGAGAGAAGAAACAGAACTTTAAAAGAAGCAGGAAGAACTATGATATGTGAAGCATTATTACCTGAAAGATACTGGGCTGAAGCAGTCAATACAGAATGCTATACAAAAAATTAAACATCAGTGAACAAAAAGCTGCTGAAAACACCTTATGAGATTTGGAATGGAAAAAAACCTAATATATCTTATTTCCATCCATTTGGAAGCAAATGTTTTATCCTAAATCATAAGAAGCAATTGAAGACCTTCCAACCAAAATCAGATGAAGGAATCTTCTTAGGATATTCTTCAGTCAGCAAGGCATTCAGAATACTTAATAAAAGGACACTGAAAAATGAAGAAACAATACATGTTGTATTTGATGAACCTAAGTTCACTGGAATGGAAGATGAAGCCTCAGAACCTGCTGAGAATCAACAAGTCACTGATCCAGAATGTGTTGATGTTTTGGAAAGGATAAATGAGTTAAAGATCTCTGACTCTGCCCCTACTGAACACCCTACTGGTAACACTACTGATGCAACAACTGAGGAAGTTCAAGGATCTGCTGAACCCCCTGCTGAAGCAACAGCAGACCCTACTGAAGATGATGTTCCTAAGAATCAATCTAACCAAAATCCTCAATGGTCAAGGGATCACCCTGCTGAGCAAGTTATTGGCAATATACAGCAAGATGTAAGGACTAGAAGACAGTTAGAAGCAATGTTCATGATGATAGGTGTGCCCATTGGGCCGGGTTATCCATAATTGGGCCAGGCCCAAGGTTAGACCATCAAGAGAATGGGTTGGCACGGCAGGAAAGCAAGTGCTGACCAGATCAAGAAGATGGACAGAATAGTCAGAGGAGCAGGACTCCCATCGTGTCCTGACCAGAATGGTTTCTGGACAGAATAACAGGCTTAACGTGATGAAGACCGAGTCAATAACACCTCAACTGCTTGTGTACGTGGGTAGACCCCACGTGCAGAAGATAGTCGGTAATAACTTCCAAGCACATCCAAGAAGAGACACACGATCTACTGTTATATAAGGAACCCCCGAACTACGAGGGGGACTTGATTCCAGTTTATTACTTAAATTGGATACGTAGGCAGCTCTCTCGAGAGTTGAGTCCAAAATTATACCCTAGATATTCTTGTTCTTGTACTATTTTCCTAATTAGAATTACCCAATTACCCGATTGTAATCTTGATACAACATCATTTGGCGCTAGAAGGAGGGTTTATTCTAGTTAGTGAGTGATTGTTTAAAAAAATGGCAAGAAATCAAGGAAATTCGAAGAAGCAGCAAAATCAACCTGAAAAGGACAAAGTTGGAGAAAAAAGCCCAGATCGAAATGATCAAGATACTGGAAAGAGAGTTCTGGAAGAAGGGCAGACGAGCAACCCAGACGTAGTCAAACAAATGTTGGTAGAAAATCTGGCCAATCTCAAAGGAGAAGAAATCAAAGCCATATTTGAGGCAGTTTTGAAAGCGAGGAATCAGGATAATGACATTTCTGAGGCACGCACACCGCTTCAAACAGCTAAAAAAGAGAAACAAGAAGCAGAATCTAGCATTAAAGTGGTGGTCACTCATCCAGGTGGTGATAACGCCCGAGCAGAGTTAGATGCTATACTTAAGCCAAAACACGATGAGTTTAGGCTAGTGTCTCCATTCACTAAGGACATCGATGCATTTCCATGCCCTCCAGGATTTAAAATCCCAAAAATCCAAGCATAGATGGAACTAAAGATCCATGGACCATATGCACCAGTACATCCAGCACATGAACTTATATAACGCCCAAAAACTCTGGCATTTGCAACTCTTCTAACAGGAAAAGCAAGAGATTGGTTCAACAAGTTGAACCCTAGATCCATACCAGATTTTCCAACACTGACCAGAAAGTTCATGCACCATTCATCGTAGCAAGACCTTTCCAGAGGAACCGCACATATTTGCTGACCCTTAGACAAAAAAATGATGAAACAGTGTTGCAGTTCATCAAGAGGTTCAATGGAGAGTAATCCCAGATTGCAGATCTGGATGATAAGTTTTTAGTAGCACCCTTTGTGGCAGGTCTTAGGGAAGGACGCTTACATGCAAAGCTGAGCAGCAAAAATCCGGATACGATGGAAGAATGTCTGGAAATTGTATACAGACACTGCCAAGGTGAAGAGGCTAACAGAGCCAAGAGGGAAGAGTCCCACAGGGACGCTTTAAAAGGAAAGACTGATGATAAGACCGACAAAAAGAGAAAATCTGTTTGGGATAGGGTAACCAACCCCATCTCTGAAAGGTTAGGGAAGAAAGGAGCTTTGCAGGACATAGACCTTATCCCTCTGAACAGGTCTCGTGATCAAGTTCTGGCGATTATGGAAAAGAAACGAATCGCCAAGACTCCTCCTCCATTGAGGGGTCCAATGGAGAAGAGAGACCACACCAAGTGGTGCAAATACCATAAAGATATTGGACACGACTCTGAACAGTGCAGGGACCTGATTATAGATATAGACGTAGCGGCATTCACTACAAAAAAACAGCGTTTTTGCGACGGAATTTTTGCGACGGACCATACTTCCGTCGCAAATTTACGTTTGCGACGGATGTTTTATTGTTAGCGACGGGACACTTGGCGGGATCGATTTTACCATTTGGCGGGCAATTTTGCGACGGACATTTTAATAATTTGCGACGGACTATTTAAATAAATTTTCATTAATTATTTTATTAATCTGGATTTTTGATAAACTTTGCGACGGAAATTAAATTCCGTCGCAAAATGCCCTCTTGCGACGGAGTTATTCGTATTTTGCGACGGAAAATTGTATAAAATGTTATACAATTTTATTAATTATTTTATTGTTCGAAATTATAAGTTTGCGACGGCGTGGGGTTAAGTTGCGACGGACATTAATGTCCGTCGCAAAACGGCGGATATGAGTCGCATTTCCCCCTTTTCTTCCTCATTTCTCTTTTCTCTCCTCTCTTCTCCTCTCCCGCCGCCCCCCCCCCGCTCGAACCCGTTTCCGGCCACCTCCGAACCATCACCGCCGCAGCCACCACAAGGTAAACTCTTCCCTCCCCCTCTCACCCCCTCTCCCCCGGACCCGATTCCCCCCCCCCCCCCTCCCCCGCCGCGTATTTATGTATGTATATATATATATTTTTTTTTTTCGTTTTATGTAGCATTTATGTAGGTATATGTAGTATGTATTTTTATGTATCTTTTTTTTTATATGTAGTATATATATATGTATGTATGTATATGTAGTATGTAATATATGTATGTATGTATATGTAGCATTATTATGTAGTATGTAATATTTTTTTTTTTTTTCGGTATGTAGCATTATTATGTAGTATGTAATATATGTAGCATTATTATGTAGTATGTAATATATGTAGCATTTATTTATTTTTATATAGTGTATCATATGTAGTATAGATTTATAGATATATATGTGTAGTAATTATAAGTTAGGAAAATGCTTACTTATGTGTATTAGTTAGATAAGTTAGAAAATTGCTTAAGTATGTGCAAAGCCGGATGTTGGTTGAATTGGTTGAATTGGTAGGTTGAATTGGTTTGTTGAATGCTTAAGTATGTGCAAAGCCGGATGTTGGTTGAAAAGGCTTAGTTTAGAAACCGGATGTTGGTTGAATTGGTTTGTTGAATTTGGATTGAAATGATGATAAGTATGTGGTTGAATTGGTTTGTTGAAAAGGGTGCTTGTTCCTACCCGTTTGGAAAATGGTACCGGGGGGTACTTTGTTATCCGGCAAAGCCTCCGAATTATTTTGACGTCGAACCTTTGACCATGAATTAAAAATTTAGGTTAAAGTGTTGTTAGTTTCATAGTAAGTTGAGTAAAACCTGAGTTTGCAAAAGTGTTGAGAAAACCTTCAAAGACTATTGTTAGTCTCATTTTTTGTATGATATGATGTGTAGGATTGAAAATGAAGAGAATAGAACGTAGTTGGATGTACGAGAGGTAGGGTGCTAACAAGAAATTTAACCCGGTATTTGTGAATGGTGTGGAGGAATTCATAAAACATGCAAAATAGTTAGATTCGTTTCGGGCAAATAATGGAATGATCAAGTGTCCATGTAGTAAATGTAAGAACACTAAATTTTCGATCGAACATGACGTTAGATTACATTTAACTAAATATGGGTTTTGCGCAAACTACTATGATTGGGTGTGTCATGGTGAAGAGTTTCCCATTCCGATGAACGTTCAGCAAAGACGGAATGTGAACCCTTATCAGGACATGGTTAATGACGCATTACGTGATAGGATTGATCACGTAAGAGAAGAATTTCTTAACCAAGAGGAGAACAATGAGACACCAAACCCTGAAGTTGCATCGTTTTTTGAAATGCTGAAAAACGCGAGAGGAACCCGTATGTGATGGAAGTAGTGTCTCCGTACGCAAGCGGCTTCTAGGTTGCTCACTTTGAAATGTGATCACAACCTCTCTCACAAATGCGTTGACGGGGTTACCGGTTTGATAGGAGATATTCTTCCGAAGAATAACTTAATGACCTCGAACTTCTATCAAACAAAAAGTTGTTAAAGGCATTAGAGCTACCCCATGAGAAAATACACGTGTGTCCCGCGGGGTGTATGTTATTTTGGGAGGAGGACGCGAATACGGACAAGTGTCGGAAGTGTGACCATGATCGATATAAACCGAAAACGAACGCAAGAGGTCAACGTGTGCCTAACAAAGTGATGACTTATTTCCCGATTGGACCTAGACTCCAAAGGTTGTACGCCACGAAACATATAGGCAAGGAAATGAGGTGGCACGCGGAAAACCCCGGGACAAGCGGTATAATGGCCCACCCAAGTGACGCCGAAGCTTGGAAGCATTTTGACCAAATGCACCCCGAGTTTGCTAAGGAGCCTAGAAATGTGCGGTTAGGACTTTGTACGACGGTTTTGCACCTTTTGGTAATTTTGGGAAGAACTACTCTCTTGCGGCGGTCATGGTTACACCATACAATCTTCCGCCCTGGTTGTGCATGAAAAGACAGTTTATATTCTTATCAGTGCTTGTACCGGGGCCGAAAAATCCGAAAGGAAACCTCGATGTTTATTTGCAACCATTGATTAAGGAGTTGAAGCAGCTGTGGGAAACAGGGTTGTTTACTTACGATGTATCCACAAAACAGAATTTTCATATGAGGGCTGCACTAATGTGGACTATCAATGATTTTCCTGCGTATGGCATGTTATCCGGGTGGACTACGGCTGGTGTGAAAGCTTGTCCCTATTGTGGTGATGGAAACAAGTCATTCTGGCTCAAACATAGTGGTAAATGCACTTGGTTTGATTGTCATCGGCAGTTTCTCCCTGAAGACCATATTTTTCGCACTGATAAAGGTTTTTTGAAGTCCAAACAGTATGAACACGCGACTCCACCCCGTAGATTGAGTGGTGAGGAGGTATGGGAATTTGTACAACACCTACCAAGCATCATTGATGGCTCAGATTCAGACTTGAAACGGCTTAAAAACTTCAAGAATGGTTGGTGGAAAAGAAGCATTTTTTGGGATCTTCCGTATTGGAAAACATTGTTGCTTCGACATTGCCTGGATGTGATGCATATTGAGAAAAACTTCTTTGAAAAACTGATTGACACGGTTATGGACGTTAAAGGCAAAACTGCTTGTGGTCCAAAATCGCTAAAGATTTGAAAGAGCTTTGCGAGAAAGCGCCCCGATTGTACACTTGTTCTTGACAAGCGAGTAAAAGAAAAGTGTTGTGTGAATGGGTCACCAAGTTGAAATTCCCGACGGTTATGCTTCGGACCGAGTAGGTGCGTAGATCATGATCAATACATTCTACGTGGTTTGAAAAGCCATGATTGTCACGTTTTTATGGAACGTTTGTTGCCGTTGCCCTTCGAGAATTGATTCCGAAAAATGAGTGGAATGCATTGATCGAGATAAGTCAATTCTTTCGAGACTTGTGTCTTTGCTACCCTAAAAATAGAAGACGTGATTCGTTTAGAGAATAACATTGCCGAGATTATTTGCAAGTTAGAGAAGATTTTGCCTCCGGCGTTTTTTAACTCGATGGAGCATTTACCGGTACACTTGCCGTATGAGGTCGAGTTGGTGGTCCCGTGCAATATCGATGGATGTATCCATTCGAAAGGTTTTTGAATCACTTAAAACAAAAGATTGGTAACAAAGCTTTCGTAGAGGGATCAATATGCAATGCGTATTTGTTGGAAGAGATTTCAAACTTCGTTCTATGTATTACGATGATCATATTGAAACAAAAGCAAAGAATCTTCTTGTTGGTGAGACTTCGGCATCAGCAATCGTTTCAGATTTACCTGAGTTATTCCGTGATCATAATGGTACAACAACTGGGAAGTGCAAGATGAGGTTCCTGGATAATAAAGAATATGACTTTGTGCACAAGTACGTATTGTCTAACTGCGAAATCATGAAACCGTATGAACTGTAAGTACCTCATTACTACATGTATACAATGCTTAACAGCTTTTTTTCGAACAAATATACATTAACTCGACAAAATGATTCATTCTTAGATTGTTCGAGCAATTTATTCGTGTTCAACAGCCTCAATTGACCTCGACAGATATTTGGAATAAAGATGAAAATGAATTTACCGAATGGTTTGCACAACAAGCATCATTGTTGAATGATGATTTGCTAAAAGCTTTGGCAAGTGGTCCTTCTCGTCAAGTCAAAACTTGGAAACGTTATTCGATTAACGGCTACAACTTTCGGACATTCAACCGGGCAAGCGATATTGGTAAATCTTCGGTCAACAACGGAGTTTGTGTCGGTTCCACGGAAGGTGCCGACTATTATGGCACTTTAAATGAAATCATTGAGTTGGTGTATTATGGAGCTTCGATCGTCTACAAAGCCGTATTGTTCAAATGTGATTGGTTTGATAATTTCGAATGGGGCATGAATGTGCATAAAGATTATAAGATAGTTGAAGTTCATCGTGGTAGGAAATATGGCGCTTATGATCCATTTGTTCGGCTTATCAAGTCGAGCAAGTCTACTATGCTCCATATCCAAGTTTGAAAAAAGACAAAGATCAATGTTCGGTTGTTTTCAAAACAAAGGCAAGATCGACTATCGATGCTCCCGTCGAGGAAACCGTTTTCCAAGAACAAGTGATCAATGATGTTTCCCGATTATCGATCCTCTTAACATTGTCCACCAAGATCTTGATGTCGATGTTGACTCCAATGTTGGGGATAATGACTTGGATGATGATGAGATGGCGGATTTCATTCAACAAGAAGATGGAGAGGAAGAAGAATCGGTTGATGATCTAGATATCGATGAAGAGGAGGAAGAACTCTTCCATTCTAGTAGTGATAGTGAATAATAATGTATTAAATATTTTATTTTGTCATCATTGCTTTGAATAATAATGTATTAAACATTGTAATTTATTATTAATTAGTATAATTGCATTTAGATTAGTATAAACGTCATTTTCTGTTGTCAAATAGATGTCGGGTAGAGGTAGAGGTAGAGGTAGACGCGGTAGGGGTAGTTCCCCCTCCCCCGGAGCGTCTTCCTCCACACAGACAGCAAGTTTGGATGATGAGATACACCAGATGAGAGAGGAGGATTTTGGTGTCATTGTCAATGGTGACCTTGGATTGCCGGTTTTGGATCCCGAGGGGAGATGGTAAGTTAATACATATCTTGCGTTAATTTGTTTGTATTTTTATTTATATTTTGATTAATCAAATATATTAACAACTTATTGTTTTCAATATGACAGGTTTACCGACAACTATGTCAAGAAAATGGCCAAGAACGCCATAATCGGCGGCTTCAACACTTTTGCCACCACGTGGCATAATGCCGCCCGGGAGCGACGGGATAGGTGGTGGCACGCATTTAGGGTACGTCGTTCATATAAATATAACTATATATAAATATAACTATAATTATAACTATACATATAACATATATATAACTATGTTGCAGGGTCATTTCAGCTTCGAGTTACGCCACGAGCGCCTGGTTAGGGAAGCTTTTGAGCGGTATGCTATCAACAGGGTCCGTGATTATATGTATCGGGCTCAAACAAACCCCCGTGCTCGGCTTTGGATGACCCCGGATATTCTCCGTCAGTTCGAGGAGTGGATTGGGAGTCCCGTAAGCAATTATTCAATATTTAATTAATAATACTTGTGTTATATATATATATATATATGTATGTACTAACTTGTTTATCTTATGTCGGAATAGGCGTTCCAGGAAACATCTGAGAAAAAGAAGCTAAACCGAGCTTCTGGATCCGGTGAGGAAGGGAAGATCCCTGGGACACATGCTATGGGCAGACGCGGCGTTATCGATTTCGCTCGGGCCATGGAGGACAATAGAGGAGCGCCCCTATCAGTCGGTGATCTGGTGAGTAGTTCGAAGAAGAAGAAGTCGGGCAACTTCGTCTCGAGGAAGTTTGAGAAAATCATGGTACGTTATGTATTGTAAATATTATATATACATTATATATATATATCATGTAATTATTGTTACTAACAAATTTATATCATACTTTGCAGGATGTCTTCACCTCGAAGAAGGCGAAAGCCCAGGAGACGCAGCCTGACACCCCTGTCGACGAGTCGCGTCTTTATTACGAAGCCGCTGGTGGTTACGACAAGAAGGGGAGAGTTTTTGGCATGGGGTCGTTTGCCTCCATGTACTACGACGAGCCCGCCGTGCTCGACACTCATCCGCTGAGACATACTCTCCGGGCATAATCACCCGTCTCACCCAGGAGATGGCGAGAGACAGACAGACTCATGCGAAACCCCGGCGAGGTTGGAGGAGGTAGAGAAGGGACAGAAAGCGTCAGGATGACAGACTAGCGCAGATGGAGGCGTGGATTACCCAGCGGTTAGGCAGCATCCTCCGGAGGGATGCAACCCGGGTACGAGGCAGCACAGAGATGACCATTCTGATCATGGACCTGGAGGAGGTGACGTGGGTTTAGGTAGTACACCGGGTCTGACTGGGTGACATTGTTTTGATACATTTTTATTTATTTTGGCTTATCGTATCCCCTTTGACATATCATTTTATTCATTTTTTGACATTTCCCCTTTGACGTATTTTTTGACATATCCCCTTTGATATCGTATTCCCGTTTATATTGTTGTTGTTGATAGCCGGTAGCAATTGTAATGCTACCGGGGAAAATTAAAATTTGTTTTGCGGCGGTGGTTTGGCCTGGCGCGCAAAACGACCATAATTTTCTGTTTAATTTTATTTTTTGCGACGGAATATTTCCGTCGCACTATGGTATTTGCGACGGCAAAGGCTCATTTGCGACGGATATACAAAGATCTAAAAATAAATAAATTATTTAATAAAAAAAAAGTTGCGACGGATTATACATTTTTGCGACGGAATATTTCCGTCGCTATTTGTTATTTGCGACGGGAAAGGCTCGTTTGCGACGAATATGCAAAGATCTAAAAATAAATAAATTATTTAATAAAAATAATTTGCGACGGGTTATACATTTTTTGCGACGGATTATACAGTATTTGCGACGGACTATACATTTTTTTGCGACGGAAATTATAATTAAAAAATAAAATAAAATACGTTATTATCCGTCGCAAAATCCGTCGCAAATTGTTTGCGACGGATAAACCGTCGCAAAACTGGGTTTTTGCGACTAAAAAATGCGACAAAGAAAAAAAATCGTCGCAAATTAGGGTTTGCGACGGAATAGCCCTTGTTTGCGACGGTAATCTTCCGTCGCAAAACTGCTGTTTTTTTGTAGTGATTGGAAGGAAAGATCGATGAGTACATCGATCGAGCACAGGGGGACAACCCCAGAGGAAGGAGAGAGTTTAAAAGATAGCACAACAGCCATGACAGGTATATCCAGAGGAGACACAGAGATCCGTCTCCAGATGCAGATGGGCACAGAGAAAACGCCCCAATCAACACTGTCAACACGATTGTGGGTGGACCAGGAGAAGGTTATAAGGCTGCTCAGGAAGATAAAAAGGGCAGCACAGAAAAGGACGGAGAAGCGAAAAAATAGAAGGTAATGGGAACCGTTCAGTACGGTCCTAGAGATGCACTACCAGCCGTCGTGAGCAATGTAGGACTGGTAATAGAAGTGGTTATTCAGAAAAATTTGGTCAGAAGGATCTGCGTAGACACGGGCAGCGCAGTAAACGTACTATATTACAGTGTGTTCCAAGCAATGAAGCTAACAGACTCGGAGTTGACCCCTGTATCAACTCCTCTTTTTGGATTTACTGGGCCACCCATACATCCTGTGGGAATGTTAAAGCTACTGACGACTTTTGGCAAGGGACCACAGAGAAGGACTCTGGTGGTCAATTATGTGGTGGTAAAAGCCCCATCTGCATACAATGTGATCCTTGGAAGACCAGCACTGATTGATCTAAGGGCAGTGGTATCGCCAGCACATAACAGTATGAAATTCCCAAATTTTGAGGGAGAAGCCACGGTTAAAGGGGATGTGGATGCAGCCAAGAACTGCTATACAACCACAATCAGTGGAAAAATGAAGGTGCAGCAGGTGACAATGGAAGATCTAGTTCCAGATGAAGAAAAAAGTTGGCAATCCAACGACCCGGTGTTATCAATAATGCAGGATGAATCGGACCCGGAATCCACAGTCAGCATAGGATCGTGGATACCGTCGAACGAAACGGATCTTTGGTCAGCATCTTGAAAGATTACAGGGATGTGTTTGCATGGAAAGCGAGTGACATGCCTGGGCTGTCAACAGAGTTGGCTGTCCATAAACTCAACATTGATCCAACCAGGAAACCAGTAAAACAAAAGAAGAGATCTTTTTCCCCAGAAAGGATACAGGCTGTCCAGCAGGAAGTGGAAAAATTGTTGCATGCCAACATGATTAAAGAAGTTATCTACCCAGAATGGCTAGCAAACCCAGTGTTAGTCAAAAAACTAGATGGCAGTTGGAGAATGTGAGTGGACTTCACAGATTTAAACAAAGCTTGTCCTAAAGATAGTTATATTTCCTCTAGAATTGACAGGCTAGTAGATTCTACAGTTGGTTATGAGATTTTTGCTTTCTTAGATGCTTTAAGGGATATCATCAGATTATGATGGACCATGTAGATGCTGTAAAAACCGCTTTTATTACTGAATTTGGTTCCTACTACTATGTGTCTATGCCTTTCGGATTAAAGAATGCAGGGGCAACCTACCAAAGGGCAGTGAATACCATTTTCAGACAACAGATTGGCAGGTCAATGGAAGTATATGTGGATGACTTATTGATCAAGAGCAGGACTCTTGACCAATATTTGAAAGATGTAGCAGATGTTTGTCAAGTTTTGAGACAAACATGAATGAAATTGAACCCAAAAAAGTGCACTTTGGAGTGAGATCAGGCAAATTTCTGGGTTATATGATATCTAAAGAAGGTATCAAGGCCAACCCTGATAAATTAGAAGCTTTAAAAGCCATGCCTGAACCGAAGAATATCAAAGAAGTTCAACGATTAACAGGAACATTAGCAGTGCTAAACCGATTCTTGTCAAAATCGGCACAGAAGTCATTGCCGTTCTTCAAGATTCTCAGGAAGGCCAGTCCATTTGAGTGGAATGAAAAATTTAAACAGGCTTTTCAGGAGTTGAAAGATCATATCAGTCACTTGCCAACTCTAACTCCTCCTCAGGAAGGTGATATATTGTTTCTTTACTTGTCCTTTTGCAATGAAGTAATAAGTGCTGTGTTGGTAAAGCAACAAGGCATGATACAAAGGCCAGTATATTTTGTAAGCAAAGCCCTACAAGGACCTGAGATTAGATATTCTGAAGTAGAAAAATTGGTTTTAGCCCTAGTACATGCCACAAGGAAACTGAGACCATACTTCCAAAGTCATCCAGTGATTGTGTTGACAAATCTACCTTTGAAGCCAATTTTTGAAAAAACAGACAAGTCTGGAAGATTGGCAAAATGGGTAGTTGAATTGGCAGGGTTTGATATCGAATACAAACCAATAACAGCAATTAAAGCTCAAGCATTAGCTGATTTCTTGGTAGAAGAAAAAGCCTTGGCTATAGAGCAAAAGGCTGACAAGAACAAGGCTGAGAAGAACAACCCTGAATAGTGGCAGCTTTACGTGGACGGAGCCTCCAACAAAGAAGGAGTAGGAGCAGGACTCCTACTCATTAGCCCAAAAGGTGAAGAATTCCCACACGCTCTTCATTTTGACTTTCAGGCCACTAACAATGAGGCAGAATATGAAGCTTTGATAACTGGATTAAACTTAGCACAAAAGGTAGGCATGCAAAATTTGAAAGTCTACACAGACTCACAGTTGGTAACAAATCATATCAAGGGAGAGTATGAGGCAAAAGAAGGCCCCCTGAAAAAGTACCTTGCAGTGGCACAGAAGAAATTGCAGAATTTCTTAACGATAGAAGTGGAACAGATAACTCGGGCCCAAAATACCAGAGCAGATGCTTTATCAAAGCTAGGATCGAATTTCTTGTCGCACAAAAAGGTGTTGGTTGAGCAGTTGAAGCACAAGAGTTGTGATGAGATTGAGGTACAACCAATCACACAGGCAGAAACGTGGATGGATCCGATTGTAATATATCTAAGAGATGGAAGGCTTCCTGAAGATAAAGTACATGCCAGAAAATTGATAAGACTCTCAGCCAGGTATGCTTTGTTCAACGATGTTCTGTACAGAAAATCTTATGCAGCACCTTGGTTGAGATGCGTTACTCCAGATGAGGGAGATTATGTATTAAGAGAAATCCATCTCGGAATTTGTGGAAATCACTTGGGAGCAAGAGCTCTGGCCAGAAAATGTAGGCTTTACGGTTATTACTGACCAGAAATGCAAGATGACGCAGCGAATCTGGTCAAAACTTGCCGGGCATGCAAGGTGCATAGCAATTTATCACATAATCCCGTACAGGAGATGATACCAATCGTATCCCCATGGCCTTTTGATCAATGGGGAGTAGACTTAGTGGGTCCACTACCCCGAGCTCCGGGAAATTTCAAGTTTTTAGTGGTGGAAGTGGATTATTTCACTAAGTGGGTGGAAGCTGAACCCTTAACCACCATCACAGCCAACCAAATACAGAAGTTCCTATGGAGAAATATTCTATGCAGGTATGGGATCCCTAAAGTTCTCATATCTGATAATGGCACACAATTTGAAGATCAAAGAGTGCAAACCTGGTGCACCAACCTAGGAATCTCCCAACATTTTACATCAGTGGCCTATCCTCAAGACAATGGGCAGGTAGAACAGACCAACAGGCAGATAAAACAGGGACTGAAGAAAAGGTTGGAACAAGAGGGGTCTCATTGGGTAGACCATATTCCAAATATCTTATGGGCATATAGAACCACCCCAAACGCTGCTACACAGGAAACTCCATACTCCTTAGAATATGGATGTGAGGCAGTCATACCAGCAGAAATTGGACACAAGTCTCCCAAGACAGAATTATACTGTCCAGAAACGCAGGAGGTAGACATGTTGCATGTCAAAGATGAGCTGGAACACAAACACGATAGTGCACTGATACAGATGGCCAAGTACAAGCAGAAAGTTGCCCAGTACTACAACTCCAAAGTCAAAGGTACGTATTTTAAAGAAGGCGATTTAGTGCTAAGGCGGAATGACGCCAGTAAGCAAGGCCCCACTGGAAAGCTAGACCCGAATTGGGATGGTCCTTATAAAGTTATCAAAGTACATGGAAAATGATCCTATCAACTAGCTAATGCTTCTGGAAAAACAATTCCTAGAAGCTGGAATGCTATTCATTTAAGGAAATATTTTCCTTAAGAAATTACATTATCCTTTTTTCTTCGTTTTAGCTTTAAAATTGTAATTATGCATGTGAATATTCTAATTTCTAATTTGTGCTGGACAAGGAATTAAAGACCTGATGTTTTATTTATCAGTAAACCTACGGCACAAAATAATTCTGGGCAGATGATCCACATAAAAAAACACACAAGTGTTAAACTTGCAGCGCAAGAAAATTCAGTGCAGAGCACATAGTAAAAATATAAAAATTCCAAACTCGCAGTGCGAGGGCATCCTGGGTAGATGAACCACATAAAAAACACACAAGTGTTAAACTTGCAGCGCAGGAAAATTCAGTGCAGAGCATATAGTAAAAATATAAAGATACCAAACTCGCAGAGCGAGGGCATCCTGGGCAGAGGACCCACATTAAAAACACAAGTGTTGAACTTGCAGCGCAAAAAATTCTATGCAGAGCACATAATTAAAGTAAAGGCACGCAAAAACTTGCAGTGCAGGATCATTTGGGATAGAAGACCCAAATAAACAACACACAAGTATTAAATTCGCTCTCAAGAAAATCCTGTGCAGAGCACACTCTCCATGGAGCAGAAATCGAACTGGCAGAGCAAGAATATCGTGGGGAGAAAACAATAATGGTCTAGGCATTAAGGATATTCTGTGCCGAAGCTAAAAATTAAGAAGCTAAGGATAAAAAATCCTAACTTCTTTGCAGCGCAACAGGAAGGTAAAGATGAACGAATATCAAAGCGAATATCAAATTCAAGGGCATATATTCAAAAGTACAATCCCAAAAGTTTGGAAGATCAAAATACAGTCAGCAACCAATAAGAAATAGAGTTATTACATCAAAAGCTGCACAGAGCCGCAAAAATTCAAAGTTCCAGAAAACATGTAAATCAAGAGGTAGGAGGAGCTGAAGGCTGAGCAGATTTCTCTGAAGGCTGAGCGGATTTCTTTTTAGCATACTTGATAATTATGTCTTCTCCATTCTTGTACTCATCGTATCGCTTTGTGAAGATTTCACCTGCTTTCTTATCATACAACCTGTGATTAGGCAGAGTGCTAATCACCAGGTCAGCAGGTTTGGTCTCATTGACACCGAGTGTATATCCTCTGCGCAGCGCCGGAGCTAGGATGATTTGGATTTCCTCTTAAGTCTGAGGAGAAGACTTATACCCAGCAACAACCTTCTGGACAACATTCTAGGCAGGAATTTCCTCCATCTGCCTCAGAATTTCGTCAAAGTCAGCTTTCATCTTCTTGACTGTGGTAAGATGTTGCAGGTGCTCCTCATTCATTTTCTCCAGACACTGATCTCTCAATTTCAACTGCTCCTCCTGAGTAAATATCAAGCCCTCAGCTTTGGCAAGATCGGATTTCATTTTCTCAATCTCCAGATGAGCAGCAAGGTTAGATTCTTCCAAACTGGCCACCTTAGCATTGGCCTCGTCCAACTGAACCACTTTTTGTTGCAAGGCAGAGATGTCCCCAGCCATGCTAGCAGTCTTCTTATGCAATGCTTTACCCAGGCGGTAACACTGCAAAAAAGAAAGGTCTTAGAAGATAAAAATTAAAAGGAAAATGAAAGTTTTCAAAAAACCACTTACAGAGTCAGCAAAGTCATCAGCAGACATATCTTCAAAATTGAAGGAAGAACCACTTGCAGAACTACCAGAGGAGGTGGATCGGTGCCTTTTCTTCTGTCGTTGAGAAACAGTCCTGAGAGGCACTGCATTTAAGCCAGTAGATTGGACACCAGGAAGATCTTCCTCGACAGTCAGACCCACAGGATTAACTGTGGTCAGAATATTCTGATCAGAGGAAAGGGCCGTCTCCATGACAGAGATGGTTACTGATCAGAGATGGTTTCTTGAGCAGCGTTGCTAGAGTTAAGCCCTGTCTCCATGACATCCTGCTAGCCAGAAGCCTCACCACCCTAAGGGATAACAGACAAGGTCTGTTCAGAATCTTCTGGCCAATGTTCTGTTTCCTCCTCCTCGTCAACATCAATGTTCATCAAATCATCAACATTGGCCACTGCAAAGAAGAAAATATTCAAAATACGTTCATAAAGCAAAAGTAGAAGTAAAGACAAACATACATTTTCGGTATTGTTTCTTGGTAAATTCTACATAACCAATAGGCCCTGCAGTGAGAAGTTGGGCAGCATCCACCAGTGCTGAACTAATAGTGTTCAAAGTCAATGTGATGTTATTGCTAGAAAGATAGTTAACCAAGGTTGCATCTATATGGTCTTCCAGTTTGCCCTTCACAGAAGATGAGTTCCAACGACCGAGATCCACCCCAGTATTGTGCTTTACAAAGAAGAAACGCTATGACCATTTCTTCTTGGTCTTATCTTTGCTAGATAGAGGGATAATATGGGCCAACTTACCGGATCTACGACAAAAATGGTACCATCCTCCACTACCCAGTGTCAATTTACACTGATAGAAGTTCCTAAACAACTTTACAGAGAAGGGAGTGGTGTTCAGACGACACCAAATCATGAAACCTATAAGGAATTTAACGCTATTTGGATGGATTTGGCCAACTCCTAACTTATAATACTTCAGTATCTCTACACATCCAGGGGGAAGAGGAAACCTTAACCCACTATGGAGCTGATCAGCATATACGGTACAGAAACCTGCTGGGGGGTTGTAAGCGTACTCCGTGGATTTAGGAAGAAGAACTGCAAAGGGCTCAGTCTGAATCTTGTAAGTCTTCAATAGACTGGCCATTTCTGTTTTGGTCATTTTGCTCGAGACACCATGGCAGGCCATTATCGCTTTAGTTTTATCGAATCAATTGATTTCTCTCTTCAATGTATTTAAGAAGGCAGTATGGTCTTCTGGGTACTGATGAACAATTGAAGTGGGAGTGAAAATCCCAGGAGGCAGAAGGTGAGAAGGCAAAAGACACAGTGGGTTATCTCCAAAAGTGGATGTATTTCTTAAATCAATAGAAGAGGATGGATGATCGAGGTTTATTACGGTTTCAGGACAAAAAACAGGGTTAGAGGAATTCACTTCCTCACTCTCTATGACCCTAGAAATTTTCTCTGAAGACTCAAACAATTTTTTGACCGAATCGCTAGAGGCAGTATTGGCCCTCAAAGACATGAACGAAATGGAGATTTAAAAAGAAGTAAAAGAACAACAGAAAAAGACTTACTTGTAACTGCTGAGACGCTATTCCAAAGGTCCGATATAAAGTGGTGTTTGACAAGAGAGGTGATTATATGACAAGAAGTGGATATGACGCAATGGCTCAATTAACAGTTATAACGATGACCAAGCATGACCTGGCCTCGTTTCACGAGATAATAATGACAAAGATAAAACGTTTCAGACTAAGGCGGCTATTAAGCAGTCCACCCTAGTCTGAGGGGACTTATGATGATAGGTGGGCCCATTGGGCCGGGTTATCCATAATTGGGCCAGGCCCAAGGTTAGACAATCAAGAGAATGGGTTGGCACGGAAGGACAGCAAGTGCGGACCAGATCAAGAAGCTGGACAGAATAGTCAGAGAAGCAGGACTCCCCTCGTGTCCTGACCAGAATGGTTTCTGGACAGAATAACAGGCTGAACGTGGTGAAGACCAAGTCAATAACACCTCAACTGCTTGTGTACGTGGGTAGACCCCACGTCCAGAAGATAGTCGGTAATAACTTCCAAGCACATCCAGGAAGAGACACACGATCTACTGTTATATAAGGAAGACCCTGAACTACGAGGGGTACTTGATTCCAGTTTATTACTTAATTTGGATACGTAGGCAGCACTCTCGAGAGTTCAGTCCAAAATTATACCCAGATATTCTTGTTCTTGTACTATTTACCTAATTAGAATTACCCAATTACCCGATTGTAATCTTGATACAACATCAGTTCACTTGTTTTATATCTCAAATGGAACCTAAAGTTGTTAAAGAAGCAATATCAGATCTAGATTGGATAATTGCTATGCAAGAAGAACTGAATGAATTTAAAAGAAATCAAGTTTGGACACTAGTGGTAAGGCCTAATCATGAAAATATAATTGGTACCAAATGGGTATACATAAATAAATTGGATGAATCTGGTACCATTGTGAGAAATAAGGCCAGACAAGTAGAAAAAGGCTATTCTCAAGCACAAGGAATAGATTTTGGTGAAACATATGCCCCTGTTGCAAGATTGGAAGCTATAAGATTATTCTTGGCATATGCTGCTTACAACAACTTCAAAGTATATCAGATGGATGTCAAGAGTGCATTTTTGAATGGTATTTTGGAAGAGGAGGTCTATGTTCAGAAACCTCCTGGTTTTGAAGTTAAAGATCAAGAAGATAAAGTGTACAGACTCAACAAAGCACTTTATGGTTTGAAACAAGCAACAAGAGCATGGTATGAGACCTTATCTCAATTCTTGGTGGATAATGGTTTTACCAAAGGTACCATTGACAAGACTCTTTTTAGAATCAATGAAGGAGACAGCACCCTGCTGGTACAGATTTATGTTGATGACATAATTTTTGGTTCTGAAAATGAATTACTATGTGAAAAGTTTGCTAAATCCAAATGAGTATGATGGGAGAAATGAACTACTTCTTGAGATTGCAAGTCAAACAAATGAATGATGGAATCTTCATTCATCAAACCAAGTATACCAAGGAGCTACTGAAAAAATTTGGTATGGAAAATAGCACCAATGTATCAACTCCTATGAGTACAAACATTTGATTGGATGAAGACAAAGAAGGCAAAGATGTTGATCAGACCTTATACATGAGGATGATAGGCAGTCTGCTGTACCTCACTGCCAGCAGACCTGATATATCCTTTGTTGTAGGTGTTTGTGCAAGATTTCAATCAAAACCTAAGGAAAGTCATTTTGTTGCAGTCAAAAGAGTACTCAAGTATCTAAAAGAGACTTTGGATGTAGGAATTTGGTATTCAAAAGATGGAAGCTTCAAGGTTATATCCTACTCAGATTCTGATTATGCTGGATGCAAGATTGATAGAAAAAAGCAGCACAGGAACCTGTCAGTTGATGGGAAATCGACTAGTTTCTTGGTTCAGTAAGAAACAGAATTCTATATCAACTTCTACTATTGAAGCTGAATATATTGCTGCTGGAAGTTGCTATGCACAAATACTTTGGTTAAGACAACAATTAAGGGATTATGGAATTGAAGAAAGAGAAATTCCCATAATGTGTGACAACACAAGTGCAATTGCAATCACAGAAAATCATGTTTTGCAATCAAGAACCAAGCATTTTGATGTAAGACATCATTTTATAAGAGATCATGTTGAAGAGAAAGATGTGGTGGTTCTATACATCCCCACCGAAGATCAATTTGTTGATATTTTCACAAAACCACTGGATAGTGAAAGATTTGCTAAGTTAAGGACTGAACATGGAATTATAAAAGTTGACTGATGCACCTATGATCAGCAATGCTCTGGAATTCACCAAGGGGATTAGTCTTTGCTATGTTGGGTGAGCTCACTTAGCAGATTAGTCATTGGTATCAACAATTCCATGTACTTATTTATGTTTGGACAATTGAGCAAACAAAGATGCCTAGGTGATTGGTCTTTGTCCTGTTGGGTGAGCTCACTTGACAGATTAGTCATTGGTATTAAACTTCATCTTGTATTATCAGTTGGACAAAACAAGAAGATTTGATGATCAACAAAGTAACATTGTCATCAGGCTGCTGAGACATTATGTCAGCAGGCTGCTGAGCCAAGTCTACTAATGGCAAAGGCTGCTGAGACATACGTTACAGTCAAACTTTAACAAAAGTCAAAAAGCAAAAGACCGGGATATTTATTTTATCTTTATAACCGCAGTTACCCGATCTGACGGTTACAACTCTTTATGGGTCAGTTATGGGACACATGGCAAGATCTCATTAACTCAAATTTAATCGTGGTTAATGCTACAGTACGTGTACAGTGCATTATCTGACGGTTCTACCCACTACTCTCTGATATATATACAGACATATACACACAGGATACTTACAACTTTCAGATTGATTTTCTCTGCAAATATACCGTGTGAACACAGATTTGAAAGTTTTCTTCTTCACCTTTCTCAAAATTCTAATGGCGGACAAGGATGATATTCATAATGGTACAAGCCAAAGTGTCAGAGGTTTTGTTGTTGATGCTAACAAAACAGAGTTGGCTATCAATATTGGTAGTAGAATCAAAAGATACGAAGGATTGGAAGATGTTCTCAATCTAAGACTGGAAAGAATATCTTACATGAATGTTGTTAATTTCTGGAGAAACATTGTGATAAGAGAAGGTAGAGAGGCATTTACTACAACAGTGAATGGCCAGGAGATTGAAATTTCTTCAAACCTGCTGAGGGAAGCTTTTGGTTTTGGACCTGGAAACAATGCTCCAACTAATCCTGAAGAAATGGGACTGTCAAAATTGGATTTTTTTGACAAAATAAAGATCAATGATGCTATTAAATCATCACTGAGCATCAATGTGAAGCATATTGGAATGGAGTACAACCTGCTGAGTAAGATAATAGCAAGGAATATCTTGGGACTCAGTGGAAGCCTTGATACTTTATCAGGACCCAAGAATGAATTGTTAATCATCATCTGCAAAAGCATGAAGTTTGATTGGGCTGGATTCTTTGTCCAATATATGAAGAAAGTGATAAATGAGGAAAGAGAAGGGACAAGGAAATCCAAGACTTTACCTTTGGGTTTATTGATTCAGGCCCTACTGAATCATTTAGGGATTGCTGATGTTGCACCTGAAAAACTCAACAAGTCCAGATACAAGAAGGAGATCGGCTATCCCATCCCTGGTTTGGATGATGATGAAGCAACTGAGAGTGATAATGATGGAGATGATATAGTCATAACGCCTAGTACACTAAACAGATATCTGCAACTTCCCATAATCGGTCCAGCCAATGTCAAGTTTGTGACGGTTGACGTCCAGAAATTCTGGGCTGAAATAGCCAAGAATCCCAGCAGAAACAGCAAAACATACAACCTGCCCAGATCAATGCTCAAACTTCCATTCGCGGAATTTGCACCAGTCATCACCAAGAATATCGAGGGCAGAAAGGGGTCTATGGAAAATCTGACTGAGGTTCGGATCAGACTGATGGCCATCATCTACGAAGTTACCAAATTCGACTGGGCAACGTTTGTTTTCAATCGATTGAAGGACCAAATTCAAAAGGAAATTGATCTATCAACAACGGCACCAAACAAGGGTTTCCAGAAAAAGGGCAATTTTTGGGAGAGGAAATCATATGGGTTCCCTCTTCAACACCTGTTCAACGAATTGAAGGTATAACCCACCAATCTACAGTCCCCCCACAAGTCAAAAACCATGTTTACCTACATCAAGGCTTCCTTGAAGCCCAAACCCAATGCTGGGAGCAAAAGAAAACGACCTGAAGGCAGTAGATCGGGAGTGGGGCGAAGAACTAGATCCCAAACGGCACATGAAAGCACCTCTCTGACTGGAATCAGCAATTTGAATGAACCTGTGACAATAAGTGACGACACAGCAACGGAAGATGAAAAGCAACAAGAGGAAATCACCTATCTGGAGGAAGGCGAGGAAGGATACAGAATCACCTCATCTGAAGAGGAAGAAATAGATGAGGCGAGAAGATGAGTCGAGGATGAACACCAGGAGGTAGAAATCTTGAAGCAAATCAAGAAGATTTGGGGATTTCTGACGATGAACTGACTCTCCAAGAAGTGCTTTTCAAAAGCATTGGTACAGTTGACAAACAGCTCAGTGAGCCAGCTGATAAAGCTCACTCAGCCAAAATTGTCAACTCCCCCACAATTGCACAAGGGGAACAGTAGCAGATGAAGAAGCTCACACTCAACAACAACCTCTAAATGACCCTGTGTCTAATGAGGCAGAACAAGAGCAGATGGAAGAAAAAGAAGAAGCACAAAATGAAAAGGAAGAAGAGGAAAAGGAAGGGCAAGAAGTTGAAGTGGAAATGAGGAGAAGCAATGTGAAGATGCTGAGGGTGAAAATGATGAGGATGAAGAGGATGCCCATGTGACACCAGAAGAAATTGATCCAGAAAGAGTCTTCAATCTGGACATTCAACCCCTCATTGTGGACATGGAAAGGCAATACTACAGCAGGCAAAATTTGAAGCATGCCTTAAGGAGTGAAGCTACCTCCTTCAACCACAAGATTGAGGCCCTCATTAATCACATCAAGATTCAGGATGAAGTCATGGAAAGGCAAGGGTTCTTACTTTGCAACTTACAGCAACTCATTCCTCATCATGTCCAAACAAATCTTGAATTCCATGCTGAGACAATGGACAACAATCTTAAGCCATTGGTGGACACTCTCAATGCTCATAATCATCAAATTCAGCATCTGGATGAGGTAATGGAGCATTCTGGCAAGCAATTGGACCTTCTTCTCAAAGTTGGTGAGGCCAACAACAAGATACTGGAGAGAAGATATGGACATCTCCCTGATTCTAATACAGCACCAACAAATCTTGAAGCCTTTTTTAGTGCTGCCAAAAAGGGGGAAGGAAGTTCTAAGCCTGAAAGCAGTAAAGAGAAGGCAAGCCCAACAGAAAAGGGCAAGGGCAGCAAAGGCAAAATCATAAGGAAGTTCTAAGCCTGAAAGCAGTAAAGAGAAGGCAAGCCCAACAGAAAAGGGCAAGGGCAGCAAAGGCAAAGGCATCAGGGTTGAAGATGTGAAGAAGTAGATCTTACACTCAATCTGAATGATTTCTAGATTACTTCTATGTGCCCTGTCTTTAAATAAAAAGATGCAATATCTTATTGCCCTATGATGGATGAATAAAATCGTTGAAATTTTGTTCTAATTTTGATTACTTATGTTCAGGCTTATGAGGGTTTTTGGCATCATCAAAAAGGGGAAATTGTTAGGAACATTTTATTATGTTTTGATGATGGCCATACTAGCTGTTATAGCAAAGCCCGAAATAAGTTAGAATTCTCTGTATAAGTCTTTACTTAGAGTCTGACATGTTGTATAAGTTGAGTTAGACAAGTATTGTACTAGTTGGTAGGACGGCAAAGCAAAAAACAGATATTCGGCAGAGTGAAGCCAGCCAAGCACCAGCAGAGAAGCAACGCAGACATTAAAGGTCTGACTTGTAACCAAGGAAGTCTGTGATGACCTTGGACAAGTCTAAGTTATTCTACAAGCGATGCACATTAATATTCGAATATGGTGTACACTGATCTCACCCCAATCAAAGATCAGTGAAGTACGAAGATTCTCCTCAAACAGAGACAAAGAAGAAAACAGTGAATCGGCAAAGCAGACTCACTTTCGGCTGAGTAAAGACGAAACGGTGAAGGAAAAGCTAAAACGGCTAAGTCAGAAGGATCACTCGACCGTTCTAAAAACGGCGAAGTAACACTTACCATATCAGATTTAATATACGTTGAAGATTCAGAAGATCATGCATTAAATGCACAATCAATAGAGGATCAATCAAGGACGGATTTTCTACTATACGTTTGAAGAAAGAATCCGATCACTGAAATCAAGGAGAATGCAATTAAGGGGGAATCAAGAATAAAATCAAGGATTATTCCCTCATTAATATAGCCAACGGACGGAATTTCAAAATCAAGGTTATTCAAGGCTATAAATAGAAGGCATTGACAAAAAGAGAAAGACAAGAACAGAAAAAGAAAAATCAAGTGAAAACTCTGTCAATTTGAAAAGCCTTCTCTCTGAACTTACAAGGAAACATCTTGTGATCAACTCAGATATCAGAGCTACAAAGTCATTCTTGGCGCTGAGATTGATCAACCAAGTGTGTGAATCACATTCACATCAAACTGAAGCAACTAAATCAGAGGCAATCTGAAAAGGAGTTAAATCTGTGATAGCTGTTGAAGGATTTTGATCTCAAGGAGCAGCAAGGAAGACTGAATCACTGAAGCTGTTGCAGTCAAGGAGTGATAGTCTTGTAGATTGTGAAGCTTGGGAAGCCAAGGACAATCATACTATTGTATCTGTGAAAACAATAGTGAATTCCTCCAATCATCACATGAGAAGAGTGGATTAAGGGATTACACCACCCTGAACCACTATAAGCCTTGTGTCAATTTAATTTCTACAATTTACTTTACAGCATTTATTTAATTTGCCTACATCATAACTTATATATGTGATTGTCTAAACTGATTTGAAAACAACATAGTAAGAAGGGATTATCCGCTGCCCAAAAGCTTTTAAATAAAAGAAAAGTTTTTGAAACTCCACTATAGTCATTCACCCCTCCCCCCCCTCTTACTATAGTTTCACCCTTCTCTGTGACCAACAATTGGTATCGGAGCAGTGTTCCTAGTATCAGAACCTGTTCAGATCTAATTTCAGGTAACAAGGAGATCACTTATTTTCAAAGTAGTTTTCAAATCTAAGTTTTCTATACGCTTACATTTATATCTTCATTTGCACTGATGGATTCCTCAAACTTCTTGTCAAAAGTACTTGTTTTTAATGTTAATAATTTTGATGAATATAAAATAAGAATGCTATCTCATCTTGCAGCAACTCATGAAGAGATGCTGGATGTAATTAATGATGGACCAATCACAATCACCACTATGGTAGGCACAAGAGCAGATCAAGGAAAGGAAATTGAAAAACCTAAAAAGGATTGGACCAAGGATGATAGGAGAAGAGCAAATCTGGACTTTGTTGCAAAATACATGATCTTGAAGACCCTAGATAGCAACATGTTCATGAGAATCAAAGACCGCAAAACAAACAAAGGAGATGTGGGACAAGCTATCATTGATAAATGAAGGATCGAAGCGAGTTAAAGAAAACAAATTATACGTTGCAAAATAGAAATTTTAGAACTTTAAAATGAAGGTGGTGAATCCATTGATCAAATAGACAAAGATTCTCAAGCATCATCGTGAATTGCAACGACTTGGACACATATATCCCCGAGTAAAGAAGTATGCTTGAAGATCTTGAGAGGACTACCCGAAAGATGGAAGATCATAACATCGAATCAGAGGAACAACAAATCTTGCAAGCACTGACACTCGACACCGATGTCCCAATTAAAAGCTCATGAATTCGAATTGAACGGTGAAGATGGTGCTCCGGCAGAGACACACAAAATCACTGCATTAGCTGCACCCCAGCAAAGTAACTTTGCCGAATGCATTAGCAAAGAGACACATGAACTAAAAGAACATGTAGCTTTATTAGTTAAACGCTTTGACAGGTTTAGCAGAAAGAAGCCCTTCAAAGGGAATTCATCATCAAACAAGAGGTCAAGCTCAAACAAAGATATGAAGAAGAAAGATGATGACTACAGATGCTTCAACTGCAACAAGAAAGGTCACTTCAAGCCTGATTGTCCTGAAGAAAATGACAAAGATGATGAAAAGAAGAAATACAAAGCATCTGAAAAGAGAAAAAGCAAGAAGGCACTGAAGGCAGAATCCAGCAGTGAAAAGAATGAAGAATCATCTGATAATGATTCAGATGATAGTGATGAAGAAGACAGCTCAGAAAATGAAAAAGCATGTATATGCCTCATGACCAAAGAATTGGATGAAGATAAAAGTGATAGCTCAGACACTGAGGAAACAAGCCTATGTTTAATGACTAAAGAATCAGATGAAACTGAGGTAACATCTAGTTCATGTTCCTCATCAAATGCATCCACATCTAACACTGCACAATCTTCTAGTCTCCCATTAGATACAGCAGACCTAGTCCAAAATATCATGACTAAATTTGATGAAATTGAAAAGAATCATGAAATTCTGGAAAAGGAATGCAAGGATCTAAGAAAAGATAATAAGAGATTAAAGAAAGAACTGGATAAAGCAAAAGCTGAATTAACTAGTAAGGAGACCTACTTAAATGATAAACAAAAAGCAGATGATCATACATCTGTTATTAACATATCAGTTAAGAAAATCTCCTCACCAGTAAAGGTAACCACTGCACCACTAAAGGCACCAGCTTACAAACCCTCAAAAAGGTTTGGATCCAGATATCCGGTCTTGGCTACAACGATCGGGATGAAAGTAGGAATAATGGTCAACACAATTCTAAATTCGGGACCATTAATGGATCAAAATTTAGAAAGGGACGAGACCATAGTTCCAACGGATCATCCCGTTCCGGTGAAGTCAAAACCTAGTGTAGTGAAACAACAGACTAAATCCTCATTCCAAGTCAATCAAGAACAACATCCATCCGAAAGGTAAAGGCGGACTTTACCCTTTGAGAGGATGATTGGAATGTTGCACCTCCAAAATACAAGAGGAAACCATTCCATAAAATGCATCATGTGTTTAAGAAAAACCAATCGTTCCTAGACACATGAAGCAAGAAAGGTTTCCTACCGCATATTGGAAAGTGAAGAAGGATGTAAATGCACCAAAAGGTGGAGAAAAGTATCGAATACCTTCGTAAAAATATTAGAAGCTATTCGCCATGCCTTATACATATGAAGTTGATGACTTCAATTATCCAAAAAGAAGACCTTTTGGATACACACTTGGTATGGGAGGCATGATTGCTAACGAGTATGGACCCAAACGGTGTTGGGTACCTAAACTTAATTAACTGTTTTGTAGGATGTCCGGTACATAGACGGTGGATGTTCCGGACACATGACAGAAACAAGAAATGGCTCACCGACTTCAAAGCTTTTGATGGACCCAAAGTCACATTTGGAGGCAAAGAAAACCCTGGCAAGATTAAGGGGGAAGGCATAATACTCAAGAACAATCTAAAGATTCAAAATGTGGCATATATCAAGGGACTTAACTTCAATCTGATGAACATCAGTCAATTCTATGACAAAGGCTACAATGTGCACTTCAACAAAGAAGGATGCAAAGTGATTCACAGCCAAACCAACACAGTAGTTCTTGCAGGTAGAAGACAAGACAACATGTATGTGGTGGATTGGAGAACAGCCAAGGCAGAAAGATGTCTACTTGTCAAGAATAAACAATCAACAAGCTGGATTTGGCACAGAAGATTAAATCACCGAATTTCAAGACCATCAACAAACTATCAAAGAGCAAGTTAGTTGAAGGCCCGAGAGATCACATTCAAGAAAGAAAGTCTATGTGATGCATGTCAGAAAGGAAAACAGATCAAAAGTTCATTCAAGTCAAAGCCTTATCAATCTACAACAAGAGTTCTACATCTGTTACACATGGACCTGTTTGGACCAGTCACACCAATAAGTGTGAGTGGTAAGAAATATACTCTTGTAGTGGTGGATGACTTCTCAAAGTACACCTAGACCATTTTCATGAACAAGAAGAAAGAAACACTCAAGAAGCTGCCAGATTTGCTGAGAAGACTCCAAAATCAGAAAGAGCTAAAGATTATCAAAATCAGATCAGATAGAGGCACTGAATTTCTAAATGAAATTATCAGAACCTATTGTGAAGAAAATGGAGTGTTACCTCAACTATCTGCAGTAGGAACTCCACAACAAAATGGTGTAGCAGAAAGAAGAAACAGAACTCTCAAAGAAGCAGTTAGAACAATGATTGCTGAAGCATGCTTGCCAAAGAGGTTTTGGGCTGAAGCAGCAAACATAGCATGTCATACACAAAACAGATCAATCATCAACAAATATCATGGAAAGACTCCATATGAAATATGGAATGGTAGAAAACCCAATATCTCATATTTTCATATGTTTGGATCAAAATGTTTTGTCTTAAACAGGAACCAGCTGCATACCTTTGATGAGAAGGCTGATGAAGCAATCTTCATGGGATACTCAGACACCAGCAAAGCATTCAGAGTACTCAATAAAAGAACATTGGTGATTGAAGAATCAATACATGTGGTTTTTGATGAACCAAATACAAATGGTGAAGATCTTCAAGACCAAGAAGAGAAAGCAGGACAGAGTGAAATCTATACAAATGCAACCATACCAGCTATTATCCTGAATCATCATTTTGAAAATCAAGAGGAGCCACATATCAATACAACAGAACAAGCACCTGAAGTTGAAGTTAATGCTCAGCATGAAGGTATGGAAGCACCAAGTGAAGAACAACTTCAACCAGATCTAAATTGGCTAAGAGACCATCCTAAAGAACAAGTTATTGGAGATATTCACACAGGAGTTAGAACCAGAAGACGACTGGAGCACATGCTAACTTGATTTCTATCATAAGTGGAACCCAAGACCATAGATGATGCAATCGAAGATGCAGATTGGATCACAGCCATGCAAGAAGAACTAAATGAATTTGAAAGAAATGAAGTCTGGGAACTTGTTGACAGACCAGATATGGCCAACATCATTGGTGCAAAATGGGTATTCAGGAACAAGATGGATGAGCAAGGAACTGTTGTCAGAAACAAAGCAAGGCTAGTTGCAAAAGGCTATTCTCAAGCAGAAGGAATAGATTATGATGAAACATTTGCACCGTAGCAAGCTGGAAGCAATCGACTCTTTCTAGCATTTGTCTTTGCATACAAAGACTTCAAAGTCTATCAAATGGATGTCAAGAGTGCATTCCTAAATGGACTTTTGGAAGAAGATGTTTATGTAGAACAACCTCCTGGATTTCAAATCAAAGGAAAAGAAGACAAAGTATACAAACTCAAGAATGCCCTCTATGGCCTCAAACAGGCACCTAGAGCCGGGTATGAAACACTATCACAATTTCTGATCAAGAATGGATTCAACAAGGGAACTATTGACAAGACTCTATTCAAACTAGAGGAAGGAGCAAGCACATTGCTAGTACAAATCTATGTTGATGATATAATCTTTGGATCAGAGGATGAAAAGCTTTGTGAGAAATTTGCAAACCTGATGAAGAGCAAATTTAAGATGAGCATGATGGGAGAATTAAACTATTTCCTTGGCCTTCAAGTAAAGCAAATGAAGGATGGCATTTTCAATAGTCAAGCCAAGTACACAAGAGATTTGATACACAAGTATGGGATGGATACAAGTGGCACAGCAGACACACCAATGTGTGCCAGAGTCATACTTGGAAAAGATGAAGCAGGAAAGGATGTTGATCAGAAAATATATAGAGGAATCATTGGATCCTTATTATACTTAACGGCAAGTAGACCTGATATAGCATTTGCAGTAGGAGTGTGTGCAAGATTTCAAGCTCAACCAAAAGAATCACATCTTCTAGCAGCAAAAAGGATAATCAAATACTTGAAAAACACAATAAATGTTGGAATTTGGTATCCAAAAGATGGAGGATTGAAATTGATATCATATTCAGACTCTGACTATGCTGGATGCAAAATAGATAGAAAAAGCACCTCTGGAACATGTCAAATGCTAGGAACCATACTAGTCTCTTGGTTCAGTAAAAAGCAAAACTCCATATCTACATCAACACCTGAAGCAGAATATATAGCAGCAGGTAGCTGTTGTGCACAAGTACTTTGGATAAGACAACAGCTAAGGGACTATGGAGTGGAAGAGAAAACAATTTCAATCATGTGTGATAACACAAGTGCAATATCTATTACTGAAAATCCAGTATTTCATTCAAGAACAAAGCACATTGATGTAAGACATCATTTCATCAGAGACCATGTTGAAAAGGGGGATGTCATCCTAAAACACATACCCACTAAAGATCAATTGGCTGACATCTTCACTAAACCACTCAGTTATGAAAGATTTAGTATGTTGAGAACTGAGTTAGGAATGATTGAAATTGAATAAGTATCAAATAGCGGCTAACTGGAGTAATCGGCTAAGTGACTTCATCAACTGGTACAACCTTTGCCGTTACAGGAGATGTAGCAGGTAAGGCACTGGTATCCAGCGAAGGTAACTTAACTGATTGTTAGGAACAGTTAAATGGAGCAGCTCGGTGAAGAACTCATTGGATCGGCTAAGTGACCAGCCAAGGCACTTCACCGAAATAAAGACTTGGATAAATTAAAAGTGTGAACAAAATCAATTCTGATTACACGTGGAGAATAAGGAAATTATGGAGGATTATTCTTGTGAAAGATTACACACGTGGAGATCAACTTATGATCATGGAGGTAATTATATTATTTTTTGAATTATAAACTCCTCGATTCCCGGGCTCTATCATTACTTACCTCAAACCACTCCCCCATTACGCTCGAATATCGCAATTCACATACACAAAATCATGCCATTATGTCACAAAATCCTTCCATATTCAAACCACGTTCACACTACCCAAATCACACTATATAAACAAGACTTAGAGATTTTCAGAAATCTTTACGCTCTCTTGCAAAATTACAAACCCTATTTCTGATTTTCACTGAAAACTTGAAGAACTCCTTTCTAAACATCTATCTACTATCAATGGCTTCATCTTCCACAATCACTCCCACTGAAAAATACTATGAGAAGTCAATCATCACGGTTCATTCTTCAAACCAGAACATTATCTCTCGTATTGTGATAATGATGCGAAAGCTCAACGCTTGGTTGACTGCTGTTCAAATTTGGGGCGATGACCTTCCTAAACCCCCCAATCACCGGAATTTGTTATGAAAATCTGATTGCGTTTTGGAAAAACGCCAAATTTGTGCCCAGCACAAAGAAGACTGAAGTCGACCGCATCACGAGCTCAATCTTTGGAAGAGACATAGTCATAACGCCTGGTACACTAAACAGATATCTGCAACTTCCCATAATCGGTCCAGCCAATGTCAAGTTTGTGACGGTTGACGTCCAGAAATTCTGGGCTGAAATAGCCAAGAATCCCAGCAGAAACAGCAAAACATACAACCTTCCCAGATCAATGCTCAAACATCCATTCGCGGAATTTGCACCAGTCATCACCAAGAATATCGAGGGTAGAAAGGGGTCTATGAAAGATCTGACCGAGGTTCGGATCAGACTGATGGCCATCATCTACGAAGGTACCAAATTCCACTGGGCAACGTTTCTTTTCAATCGATTGAAGGACCAAATTCAAAAGGAAATTGATCTATCAACAACGGCACCATTGCTGGGAGCAAAAGAAAGCGACCTGAAGGCAGTAGATCGGGAGTGGGACGAAGAACTAGATCCCAAACGGCACATGAAAGCACCTCTCTGACTGGAATCAGCAATTTGAATGAACCTGTGACAATAAGTGACGACACAGCAACGGAAGAAGAAAAGCAACAAGAGGAAATCACCTATCCGGAGGAAGGCGAGGAAGGATACGAATCACCTCATCGAAGAGGAAGAAATAGATGAGGCGAGAAGATGAGTCAGAGGATGAACACCTAGGAGGTAGAAATCTTGAAGCAAATCAAGAAGATTTGGGGATTTCTGACGATGAACTGACTCTCCAAGAAGTGCTTTTCAAAAGCATTGGTACAGTTGACAAACAACTCGGTGAGCCGGTGATAAAGCTCACTCAAACTCGAAAGCGTCAACTCCCCCACAATTGCACACGGGGGAACAGTGGCAGATGAAGAAGCTCACACTCAACAACAACCTCTAAATGACCCTGTGTCTAATAAGGCATAACAAGAGCAGATGGAAGAAAAAGGAGAAGCACAAAATGAAAAGGAAGAAGAGGAAAAGGAAGAGCAAGAAGTTGAAGTGGAAAATGAGGAGAAGCAAGGTGAAGATGCTGAGGGTGAAAATGATGAGGATGCCCATGTGACACCAGAAGAAATTGATCCAGAAAGTGTCTTCAATCTGGACATTCAACCCCTCATTGTGGACATGGAAAGGCAATACTACAGCAGGCAAAATTTGAAGCATGCCTTAAGGAGTGAAGCTACCTCCTTCAACCACAAGATTGAGGCCCTCATTAATCACATCAAGATTCGGGATGAAGTCATGGAAAGGCAAGGGAACTTACTTTGCAACTTACAGCAACTCATTCCTCATCATGTCCAAACCAATCTTGAATTCCAAGCTGAGACAATGGACAACAATCTTAAGCCATTGGTGGACACTCTCATTGCTCATAATCATCAAATTCAGCATCTGGATGAGGTAATGGAGCATTCTGGCAAGCAATTGGACCTTCTACTCAAAGTTGGTGAGGCCAACAACAAGATACTGGAGAGAAGATATGGACCTCTCCCTGATTCTGATACAGCACCAACAAATCTTGAAGCCTTTTTTAGTGCTGCCAAAAAGGGGGAAGGAAGTTCTAAGCCTGAAAGCAGTAAAGAGAAGGCAAGCCCAACAGAAAAGGGCAAGGGCAGCAAAGGCAAAATCATAAGGAAGTTCTAAGCCTGAAAGCAGTAAAGAGAAGGGAAGCCCAACAGAAAAGGGCAAGGGCAGCAAAGGCAAAGGCATTAGGGTTGAAGATGTGAAGAAGTAGATCTTACACTCAATCTGAATGATTTCTAGATTACTTCTATGTGCCCTGTCTTTAAATAAAAAGATGCAATATCTTATTGCCCTATGATGGATGAATAAAATCGTTGAAATTTTGTTCGAATTTTGATTACTTATGTTCAGGCTTATGAGGGTTTTTGGCATCATCAAAAAGGGGGAAAATTGTTAGGAACATTTTATTATGTTTTGATGATGGCCATACTAGCTGTTATAGCAAGCCTGAAATAAGTTAGAATTCTTTGTATAAGTCTTTACTTAGAGTCTAACATGTTGTATAAGTTGAGTCAGACAAGTATTGTACTAGTTGGTAGGACAACAAAGCAAAAAACAGATATTCGGCAGATTGAAGCCAGCCAAGCACCAGCAGAGAAGCAATGCAGACATTAAAGGTCTGACTTGTAACCAAGGAAGTCTGTGATGACCTTGGACAAGTCTAAGTTATACTACAAGTGATGCACATTAATATTCGAATATGGTGTACACTGATCTCACCCCAATCGAAGATCAGTGAAGTACAAAGATTCTCCTCAAACGAAACAAAGAAGAAAACGGTGAATCAAAGAAAGCGAGACTCACTTTCGGCTGAGTAAAGACGAAACGGTGAAGGAAAAGCTAAAACGGTTAAGTCAGAAGGATCACTCGACCGTTCTAAAAACGGCGAAGTAACACTTACCAGATCAGATTTAATATACGTTGAAGATTCAGAAGATCATGCATTAAATGCACAATCAATAGAGGATCAATCAAGGACGGATTTTCTGCTATACGTTTGAAGAAAGAATCCGATCACTGAAATCAAGGAGAATGCAATTACAGGGGAATCAAGAATAAAATCAAGGATTATTCCCTCATTAATATAGCCAACGGACGGAATTTCAAAATCAAGGTTATTCAAGGCTATAAATAGTAGGCATTGACAGACAGAGAAAGACAAGAACAGAAAAAGAAAAATCAAGTGAAAACTCTGTCAATTTGAAAAGCCTTCTCTCTGAACTTACAAGGAAACATCTAGTGATCAACTCAGATATCAGAGCTACAAAGTCATACTTTGCGCTGAGATTGATCAACCAAGTGTGTGAATCACATTCACATCAAACTGAAGCAACTGAATCAGAGGCAATCTGAAAAGGAGTTAAATCTGTGATAGTTGTTGAAGGATTTTGATCTCAAGGAGCAGCAAGGAAGACTGAATCACTGAAGCTGTTGCAGTCAAGGAGTGATAGTCTTGTAGATTGTGAAGCTTGGGAAGCCAAGGACATTCATACTATTGTATCTGTGAAAACAATAGTGAATTCCTCCAATCATCACAGGAGAAGAGTGGATTAAGAGATTACACCACCCTGAACCACTATATGCCTTGTGTCAATTTAATTTCTGCAATTTACTTTACAGCATTTATTTAATTTGCCTACATCATAACTTATATCTGTGATTGTCTAAACTGATTTGAAAACAACATAGTAAGAAGGGACTTATTCGCTGCCCAAAAGCTTTTAAATAAAAGAAAAGTTTTTGAAACTCCACTATAGTCATTCACCCCCCCCCCCCTCTGACTATAGTTTCACCCTTCTCTGGGACCAACAATGCCATTTGAAAGAAAGGAAAAGAAAAGGATAGAAGGATATGTTGATCCTAAATTCCTGCTGGTTGCTGATTACTTTCAATGGAAGTTTGGATTTTACAAGAAACAAAAATCAGCTGCTGAGCCTATGACAGACTTTGAGGAGTGGGCCTTTGAAAAGCTAGGAGTGGATAATTTGCTAGACTTGATTGATACCTCTTTACCGGAAATGAGATTGATGGAACTCATTGGTGAACAAAAGAAAGAAGGAGGTATTATGTTCAAGACTCCTAGGGATGGACCAAATAGTGACGATTCATCATCATCTGATTCTGATGATGATCATCCCCCACATCAAGGAGAGACCAGTGGAACCGCATTGCTAAATGAACCTGGAGTTGAACAGTCCACTGATGCTGGCAAGTCTACTGAGGGCTAGCAGACTGGTCAAATGGATGAAGATCTGGAGGATCTCACTATAGATGATTTGGAGGCCCTAATCAATGATGGCATAAACTTATGAGGTAACAGGATGGTTGGCACATCTGATGCATTGAAGGTTGTGGAGGCTGATATGAATCCTGAGGATCAGCAGACTGAAGATTTGGATGAAGAGAATGTTATTGAACATAGTGACCCTGATATCAGTTCTGAAGATTCAGTTCAATATCAAGAATGGATTGATACTCATGGCACTATATCTAAATCTGCTGAGAATCTACAAAAGATTGCTGATGCTGGAGGAATTCTAGAGGAAAACATGGCTAATTTTCCTTTTATTTATGTGGAAGAAAGAGTCCTACTCACTGAGGAACAAATAGTGATTGGACAGAGATTGGACATAGTGATGGGATTTGGAGGATCACCATTACTTGTTGAGGAGGTTCAGGCTGCTGAGGAACATACAACACCTGAACACAGGTCGGAACTGGTGGTACAGATTGCTGAGGATCAAACAGAACCTGGACAAAGGTTGGAACTCTCAATGGGTTTGGAGGAAACCCCTACAATTGTTGAAGAACAGGCTACTGTAGTAGAGCCTACTGGAGTTAAGGTTACTGAAGGGAAGGATAGTCATCAGACTGCTGTTATTGATGAAGTTGAACAGCTGCTGGACTATGACTTCAGTGATGAGGAGTTTCAAATGCCTGAGGAAGAACCTATTGCTGCTGAACCACAACAGGCATTTGTACCTATCTTTGAGGAACCTACCCTAGATCCAATCCTGGAGGAGTTCCAAGGTCCTAACCCTGCTGGAAGGGATATGAGTTGGGCCATGGTTGTCAGCAGACAGAAGACACAATACAATGTTGATGAGCCTGCTGATGAAGCTGCTGGACATATGGTTAGAGGAATGGCTGTTGGGGTACTAGTACAATTGTTGGATGAGTTGAGGGCAATCAGAAATGACATTACAAGATTAAGAACTCAACTTGACAGACAAGAGCAGAGATTTGAAGATTTGATTAATCTAGTGGAAAATAGAGGGAGAACCACTGAAACAGTTGCTTCCAATATTACTTTCACTCAATATGCTCTTGCTGACCTTGCCCAAGCTGTAAAGGGAATAAAACAGGGCAATACAATGAAAGAGAAGTTCTTGAAGGAACAGTTTGCCTCCATCCTACAGAATCATGACAAACTTGCTGAGGCACCCAAGCCTGCGGTGGCTGAACCTGCTGGAACACTTCACCCTGCTGGATTGGATCCTAAGATTACTGAGGGGATCAATCTACTGGAGCAAACAATAGAGGGAAGGATCACTGCAGTTGACACTAAAACAGAAATCATAGAGGGTCAACTGAACAACTTGGTGATCACACATGAGAGTGTTCATGGTCTATTGTCCCATTTTGTTGATGATGTCAATAAGGGGGAAGAGAGCCAAACAACAGTAGCAAAAGAGGCTGCTAGAATATTTACACAGAAGAAATGGGAAGCTGACACCAAGGCATTCAGAGAACCTGCACCTGGCAGACTTCCACTGACTGATGATTGTTCGGTAAAAACTAGTTTTAAATTTATAAACCGAAACACCCCAAGTATAAGGTTTGTAGTAAAGGCTGTTAACGGGTCGTCCTAAGGGAATCGAATGTTTATCGGATTAAGATGCAGTTATTATATCGATTATGTCACAAATTATTATCTAAAACTAAGGTTTATATTAATTGTAAAATAGAAACGAAGAACAGTGACTAAAATAGCAGAAAACAGAAAAATTAAACACTGGACGGCCGTTCACTGAGGGTGGACGGGCGTCCGGTGACGTGCTGGAAAACAGAAATATGCAGAAAATAGCGGTGAACAACTAAAGTTCTTGAAATAACTAATCGTAGCAATCACAATTGATACGAACAAATTGGTTTATCAAATAATTAAAAGAACGGCCAGGCAACTAGAATCCACCAATCAACCAACCAACCCCAACTAGATTGTGAGCTAAAGGTACGATTTTTAGTAATGATCAAATCACGAATTCGATAAAATCTCTTTAATCAATTTCTAGGGTTTCGTTTTCTTTCTCAAGCAAAACTAAACTAGCATGCATAACACGATCATGAGATTGTCTCCAATACTCTACTCAATTAATCATAAACAATCTCTTGAATCACAATTAATTGCATCAATTGAAAGAAATCACAACTTGAATAATATTCTCATATAAATTCAATTAGAACGATAGTTTCATCGATCTCTCGATTCAATAAAACAAAAAAAATTATTACAAAATTCAATTGATGAAAAACAGTAAATTTAACTCACTAAAGATATAGCTTAAAATCTTCTAGTTGGTGTGGTTGTTGGTTGGTTTCCTCCGTTGTCCCGCCGCAAGATGCTTAGCCAACAATCATATTGGTGATCATGATTGTTGGGATGGAAGAATTCATCTCTGTGTTTGCTCCTTGTGGAGTATGCGGCTGCTGTGTGTATTTGCTGTATAAAAATCTGATGATGAAATAAGGTTGGGGCGCAGCTATTTAAATAGGAAAAGTAAGTCGGCTAGGTCAAAAACGGGACTGAACGCACGTCTGCTTCGATGGACGCCCGTCTAGGTGCGTTGAACTTTCGAGTCGGGCCGAGTCTTGAGCCGACGCCCGTTCCCTATTAAATTGGACGCTCGTCCAGCAATGTTGGTAAGACTCTGAATCAAATATCTCCTCCTGGACGCCTGTTTGACATAGTGGACACCCGTCCACCGGACGGGACTTGGACGCCAGTTCAGTGTCGATCAAATCTTGATTTTCTCATCTTTATCTCTTCTCCATCATATAAATCCGATCTTGCACCACTTTTAATCCTCTTTTAAGCTCGAAAATGTATATCTACAAGGGGGTAAAAACATGCAAACTGTAGAAATATATATGTAGATAGAAAATGACTAATAAACCACATAAATAGCTCGAATTTCCATTTTAATCCTTTTCATATACAACCCCTCAATATTTCAATTAAACTCCTACTTTTCTATAAAAAGTAATAAAATACGAAGAATATTGTTACGGAAAAAAGCGATAAAAACCATAAAATTCACCGTTAACAACTCCCCCATACTTAAACTTTTGTTCGTCCCGAACAAAATAATCAAAACTAGCTCACTTTCATGCAATCCATATAGATTCCCACTCACGTAACAAAAGATACGACAAATATAGCAATTAATACCAACATAGAGATAGATTCAGTGTGTGTGTGTGAAAAGCCCTTTTCAATCTCCACTATTCTTTCGCACCAAATCCGTTCAAATAATCCTAATGACTTTCCTAGGTATAGGCAGTAACCATTCCACAAAAAGTGTTCCCGTGTACTTATTAGGATAATCCCTAAAACATATCATTCGGTTTATACTGGGGATAGTTAGAAGATAACTACGGTTCCTACCAACTTTCCATAGTACCATTTGCCAAATTTTCTTTAAGATCAACTTAATTCCACATATATAGCATATGCCCTCATTCCCAGCAATATGATGTTTCGTGATAACACCCTAGCTGGACTACTATCATTAGCCAGTCGGGAGCTATTGAACCTCATAGTGGTATAGGACATTTCGTGATAATGCCCTACCGCACTCAAATCATTGGCAGCTACATCCGAGATACACATATTTTATTCATATTATTCATCTTAGATTGGTGTACAAACCTTAAGATATATCCCTCCTATCACATTCAAACCTTCAGATATTCACAGTACACGGTTAGAAATTAGGTGTAATGTTTACCGTTACTATTAAGCACAAGTCTCTCTAGGATAAATCACTAGGGTAGTGAATGGATAAAGTTTAAAAATGTCGCTTCAATTTCAAAGGCTTACGTGAATATGAAATGAATACTATCTCATATTAGTAAAAGCACGCTATAACTATCTCACAGAAGTTACATACAATCATCGTCAGGAAACTACAACTAGCGAGCCTTTTTGTTTCATTACATGCTCAAGATTTACAATTATCCACGTTTACTTTGAAAAATTTTAAATTTTTGCCAAGGAATTCACATTTGCTCGCTTTTCGAAATATAGCATGATAACATACCCAATTTAGACACCCCCCACACTTAAATCACATTATGTCCTCAGAATGTGCAGATAAAAGAAAAGATTACTTAGCTGGTTTTCAAAATGATTGTCGGGTTGTAGGTTGCGCGAGAGGTCGTCGCCGTAGCATGAATGTACCGCCGCAACTCGTAGCATGAACAGACAACACTAAAAGTGACAACTGGCAAAAACCGCGCAACAATATCTGCAACACACGACATAGCATATAATCTCGGGGTACAAGGGGTATATGAGTAAACATGTAGGCACATAAAGCATTCACAAACGGGACAGGGATAACCAACACACAAATCACCATGGTTTTATTCCTAATGCCCTAAAAACTTAACTAAAAAGTAACTTAAAAGACTAGGCTGCCTCCTAGGAGCGCTTCTTTTATGTCATTAGCTTGACACAGATTTCAAAGTTAACCCGGATCTGGCCACTTCGGTTTACTTCTGGCCACTTCTTCATCGGAATCAGAATGAAGGAAAGGGGTGTGGCCGCAACAGCAACAAGCCAAGTGCTCTACTAAGTGCATGAACTTAACTCTCAAGATAGCACTGACTCTCTTCTTTGTCCCGTTCTTGTGCAGGTTACGCTTAGGTATACTGACATGTTCAGATGTCTTGGAAGAAGGTTCCTCACCGGTAAATGTAGAAATGTCATCATCCGAATTAAAAAATTCAGATGGGATCTCATCGCAGATCAGAATATCAGTTGTTTCAACCCTCTTTTGAAAGTACAGGGTCTCAGACTTTTCTTTTGGTTGGCCAAAATATTTTTTGACTCTTTGACCATTTACCTTAAAGGGTTGATTATCATTCCCGTTTAACGTGATCGCTCCACTTGGATTGACATCGAGAATCTCAAAAGGGCCAGACCATCTAGATTTGAGCTTACCGGCAAACAGATGGAGCCTGGTATTGTAAAGCAAAGCCATATCACCCACTTTGAATTCTCGATCCTGGATCTTAGCATCATGGAGTACCTTAGTTATTTCCTTACTGATTTTGGCATTCTCATATGCTCTGAGTCTAAATTCGTCGAGCTCATTTAATTGCAATAACCTCTTTTCCCCACAGAGTTGGCTATCAAAATTCAAGAATTTAATAGCCCAGTAAGCTCTGTGTTCAAGCTCGACTGGTAAATGGCATGCCTTGCCATAAACCATTTGGAAGGGCGACGTGCCCATGGGGGTCTTAAACGCAGTGCGATAGGCCCAAAGCACGTCATCCAACTTTAGACTCCAGTTGGATCTATATGCGTTCACGGTCTTTTCTAGAATCCTTTTAAGGCTCCGGTTGCTTACCTCGACTTGGCCACTTGTTTGGGGATGATATGGTGTACCGATTTTATGTCTGACACCATATTTCTCAAGAATTTTATCAATCGGTGCGTTGCAAAAATGAGTACCTTCATCACTAATGAGGGCTCTAGGACAGCCGAATCTGGTGAAGATATTCTTTTGCAAGAATTTCTTCACAACTTTGTGATCATTAGTTTGGGTGGCTATTGCCTCCACCCATTTGGAAACATAGTCTACACAGACGAGAATGTATTTATTGGAGCATGAAGATGGGAAGGGGCCAATGAAATCAATGCCCCACACGTCGAAGACTTCGCATTCTTGAATGGGCCTAAGTGGCATTTCCATACTATTACTTTGCTTCCCAATCCTCTGGCACCTATTGCAACCTTTACAAAAGGCTTCTGCATCTTTAAAAAGAGTCGGCCAGTAAAATCCCGCTTGGAGGATTTTTGCAACAGTCTTGGGTGTTCCGTAGTGTCCTCCCGTTGGACCACTATGACATTGTTCCAGAATATCCCATTGCTCATGTTCCGGAACACACCTTCTAAGCACCCCGTCTTTACAGACCTTGAACAGATAAGGATCCTCCCACACGAAATACTTTAAATCAGAAAAGAACTTCTTCCTTTGCTGATACGTCATTTCCTCTAAATGCCCACTTGCTAAATAGTTGACGAAATCAGCGTACCACGGCCTAACTGTATCAAGCTTCATCAATTGCTCAGTAGGGAAATCGATGCCTATTTCCTTGTGATTTTCGCCACCCTCATTTACTAGGCGAGACAGGTGATCAGCCACAATGTGATCACTACCCTTCTTATCTTTGATCTCAAGGTCAAACTCTTGCAAAATAAGAATCCATCTGAGTAACCTTGGTTTGGGATCTGCTTTGTCCATAAGGTAGCGTAGGGCTGCATGGTCTGTCCAAACCACAACTTGAGACCCTAGAAGGTAACTTCTAAACTTGTCGATAGCAAAAACGACGGCTAAGAATTCCTTCTCAGTCGTGGTATAATTGCATTGAGCCGGGTTCAAGGTGCGGCTCGAATAGTAAATGGGCCTGAACTTTTTGTCAATTCTCTGGCCTAAAACTACGCCCACTGCGTAGTTAGAGGCATCACACATTAATTCAAAAGGCTTAGTCCAGTCAGGTGCGATTAAGATAGGGGCAGTTATGAGCTTATCCTTTAGGCAATTGAAAGCTTCCTTGCATTTCTCATCAAACTAGAACTCAACATCATCTTTCAGAAGGTTAGATAAGGGCTTGGCGATGGTGGAAAAACCCTGAATAAACCGCCTGTAGAAGACAACATGACCTAGAAAACATCGTACCTCTTTCACTGTTTTCGGGTACGCCATCTTTTCAATGGCCTCTACTTTAGCCTTATCAACCTGAATACCAGTACTGGACACCTTGTGTCCTAGAACAATTCCTTCATCTAGAAAATGGCATTTCTCCCAGTTGAGTACTAAATTCTTTTCAACACAGCGTTGAAGTACCATATCTAGATTTTCCAAGATCTCATCAAAGCTATCGCCATAGACTGAGAAGTCATCCATGAAGACTTCCATACATTTCTCCACAAGTCCATCGAAAATGGCCAACATGCACCGTTGAAATGTTCTTTGGTGCATTGCATAACCCGAAAGGCATTCTGCGAAAAGCAAAAGTGCCTGATGGACACGTAAACGTAGTCTTCTCCTGGTCATCAGGGTCGATGGCTATCTGGAAGTAACCAGAATATCCATCGAGGAAACAATAATACTTATGACCACTCAGTCTTTCAAGAAGCTGGTCAATGAAAGGTAAGGGGAAATGGTCTTTGGCGGTGACTTCATTCAATCTGCGATAATCAATGCAGACTTGTAGTAAAGGGTGTTAACGGGTCGTCCTAAGGGAATCGAATGTTTATCGGATTAAGATGCAGTTATTATATCGATTATGTCACAAATTATTATCTAAAACTAAGGTTTATATTAATTGTAAAATAGAAACGAAGAACAGTGACTAAAATAGTAGAAAACAAAAAAATTCAACACTGGACGGCCGTTCACTGAGGGTGGACGGGCGTCCGGTGACGTGCTTGAAAACAGAAATATGCAGAAAAAACGGTGAACAACTAAAGTTCTTGAAATAACTAATCGTAGCAATCACAATTGATACGAACAAATTGGTTTATCAAATAATTAAAAGAACGGCCAGGCAACTAGAATCCACCAATCAACCAACCAACCCCAACTAGATTGTGAGCTAAAGGTACGATTTTTAGTAATGATCAAATCACGAATTTGATTAAATCTCTTTAATCAATTTCTAGGGTTTCGTTTTCTTTCTCAAGCAAAACTAAACTAGCATGCATAACACGATCATGAGATTGTCTCCAATACTCTACTCAATTAATCATAAACAATCTTTTGAATCACAATTAATTGCATCAATTGAAAGAAATCACAACTTGAATAATATTCTCATATAAATTCAATTAGAACGATAGTTTCATCGATCTCTCGATTCAATAAAACATAAACAATTATTACAAAATTCAACTAATGAAAAACAGTAAATTTAACTCACTAAAGATATAGCTTAAATCTTCTAGTTGGTGTGGTTGTTGGTTGGTTTCCTCCGTTGTCCCACCGCGAGATGCTTAGCCAACAATCATATTGGTGATCATGATTGTTGAGATGGAAGAATTCATCTCTGTGTTTGCTCTTTGTGGAATATGCGGCTGCTAGGAATTTCTGAATGAATGATATGATATGATTAGGGTTTGATATGTGCTGGTATTTATAAGACTTTGAGGTGGCTAGGGTTAAGTCGGCGATTGGACGCCCGTCCAGCAAGGTAGACGCCCGTCCAGTCTTCACAAAATTCATCGAGTCGGGCCGAGTCTTCTTGGACGTCCGTCCTATGCAAAAATGGACGCTCGTCCACTGGAATTCTCAAAACTCTGAATCAAATATCTCTTCCTGGACGCTCGTCAGGTCCTTCAAACGCCCGTCCACTGGATGGGAATCAGACGCTAGTTGAGCCATCAATGTGTCTTCATGCCAATAGCAATTTTGTATCTCTTCCTTGCCATTAAATCTTCAAGTAAACATCTTTTAAGCTCCTTTTCAGGCATGCAAGCATACCTACAAGATGGTAAACACGAGCAAAGTGTAAAATCGTACATAAACACATAAAAAAACACATACACAACTCGATATTGCGCTTTTAAACATTTCGAACTTCATTATCTCAATATTTCAATTAAACTCCTACTTTTGTATAAAAAGTAATAAAATACGAAGAATATTGTTACGGAATAAAGCGATAAAAACCATAAAATTCACCGTTAACAACTCCCCCATACTTAAACTTTTGTTCGTCCCGAACAAAATAATCAAAACTAGCTCACTTTCATGCAATCCATATAGATTCCCACTCATGTAACAAAAGATACGACAAATATAGCAATTAATACCAACATAGAGATAGATTCAGTGTGTGTGTGAAAAGCCCTTTTCAATCTCCACTATTCTTTCGCACCAAATCCGTTCAAATAATCACTTTCCTAGGTATAGGCAAGTAACCGTTCCACAAAATGTCTTCCCGTGTACTTATTAGGATAATCCCTAAAACATATCATTCGGTTTATACTTTGGGGATAGTTAGAAGATAACTACGGTTCCTTCCAACTTTCCATAGTACCATTTGCCAAATTTTCTTTAAGATTAACTTAATTCCACATATATAGCATATGCCCTCATTCCCAGCAATAGGATGTTTCGTGATAACACCCTAGCTGGACTACTATCATCAGGCAGTCGGGAGCTATTGAACCTCATAGTGGTATAGGACATTTCGTGATAATGCCTACCGCACTCAAATCATTGGCAGCTACATCCGACATACACATATTTTATTCATATTATTCATCTTAGATTGGTGTACAAACCTTAAGATATATCCCTCCTATCACATTCAAACCTTCAGATATTCACAGTACACGGTTAGAAATTAAGTGTAATGTTTACCGTTACTATTAAGCACAAGTCTCTCTAGGATAAATCACTAGGGTAGTGAATGGATAAAGTTTAAAAATGTCGCTTCAATTTCAAAGGCTTACGTGAATATGAAATGAATACTATCTCATATTAGTAAAAGCACGCTATAACTATCTCACATAAGTTACATACAATCATCGTCAGGAAACTACAACTAGCGAGCCTTTTTGTTTCAATTACATGCTCAAGATTTACAATTATCCACGTTTACTTTGAAAAATTTTAAATTTTTGCCAAGGAATTCACATTTGCTCACTTTTCGAAATATAGCATGATAACATACCCAATTTAGACACCCCCCCACACTTAAATCACATTATGTCCTCAGAATGTGCAGATAAAAGAAAAGAATACTTAGCTGGTATTCAAAATGATTGTCGGGTTGTAGGTTGGCAGAGGTCAGGCCGTAGCATGAATGTACCGCTGCAACTCGTAGCATGAACAGACAATACTAAAAGTGACAACTGGCAAAAACCACGCAACAATATCTGCAACACTCGACATAGCATATAATCTCGGGGTACAAGGGGTATATGAGTAAACATGTAGTCACATAAAGCATTCACAAATAGGACAGGGATAACCAACACACAAATCACCATGGTTTTATTCCTAATGCCCTAAAAACTTAACTAAAAAGTAACTTAAAAGACTAGGCTGCCTCCTAGGAGCGCTTCTTTTATGTCATTAGCTTGACACAGATTTCAAAGTTAACCCGGATCGTGCCACTTCGGTTTACTTCGGCCACTTCTTCATCGGAATCGAATGAAGGACGGGGGTGTGGCCGCAACAAAGACAACGAGCCAAGTGCTCTACTAAGTGCTTGAACTTAACTCTCCAGATAGCACCGACTCTCTTCTTCGTCCCGTTCTTGTGCAAAGTTACGCTTAGGTATACTGACATGTTCAGATGTCTTGGAAGAAGGGTCCTCACGGGTAAATGTAGAAATGTCATCATCCGAATGAAAGAATTCGGATGGGATCTCATCGCAGATCAGAATATCAGTCGTTTCAACCCTCTTTTGAAAGTACAGGGTCTCAGACTTTTCTTTTGGGTGGCCAAAATATTTTTTGACTCTTTGACCATTTACCTTAAAGGGTTGATTATCATTCCCGTTTAACGTGATCGCTCCACTTGGATTGACATCGAGAATCTCAAAGGGTCCAGACCATCTAGATTTGAGCTTACCGGCAAACAGATGGAGCCTGGTATTGTAAAGCAAAGCCATATCACCCACTTTGAAATCTCGATCCTTGATCTTAGCATCATGGAGTACCTTAGTTCTTTCCTTAATGATTTTGGCATTCTCATATGCTCTGAGTCTAAATTCGTCGAGCTCATTTAATTGCAATAACCTCTTTTCCCCACAGAGTTGGCTATCAAAATTCAAGAATTTAATAGCCCAGTAAGCTCTGTGTTCAAGCTCGACTGGTAAATGGCATGCCTTGCCATAAACCATTTGGAAGGGCGACGTGCCCATGGGGGTCTTAAAAGCAGTGCGATAGGCCCAAAGCGCGTCATCCAACTTTAGATTCCAGTTGGATCTATTTGCGTTCACGGTCTTTTCTAGAATCCTTTTAAGGCTCCGGTTGCTTACCTCGACTTGGCCACTTGTTTGGGGATGATTTGGTGTACTGATTTTATGTCTGACACCATATTTCTCAATAATTTTATCAAGCGGCGCGTTGCAAAAATGAGTACCTTCATCACTAATGAGGGCTCTAGGACGACGAATCGATTCGGTGAAGATATTCTTTTGCAAGAATTTCTTCACAACTTTGTGATCATTAGTTTGGGTGGCTATTGCCTCCACCCATTTGGAAACGTAGTCTACACAGACGAGAATGTATTTATTGGAGCATGAAGATGGGAAGGGGCCCATGAAATCAATGCCCCACACGTCGAAGACTTCGCATTCTAGAATGGGCCTAAGTGGCATTTCCATCCTATTACTCTACCTCCCAATCCTCTGGCACCTATCGCAACCTTTACAAAATGCTTCTGCATCTTTAAAAAGAGTCGGCCAGTAAAATCCCGCTTGGAGGATTTTTGCAACAGTCTTGGGTGTTCCGTAGTGTCCTCCTGTGGGACCACTATGACATTGTTCCAGAATATCCCATTGCTCATGTTCTGGAACACACCTTCTAAGCACCCCGTCTTTACAGACCTTGAACAAATAAGGATCCTCCCACATGAGATACTTTAAATCAGGAAAGAACTTCTTCCTCTGCTGATACGTCATTTCCTCTAAATGTCCACTTGCTAAATAGTTGACGTAATCAGCGTACCACGGCCTAACTGTATCAATCTTCATCAATTGCTCAGTAGGGAAATCGATGCCTATTTCCTTGTGATTTTCGCCACCCTCATTTACTAGGCGAGACAGGTGATCAGCCACAATGTTATCACTACCCTTCTTATCTTTGATCTCAAGGTCAAACTCTTGCAAAATTAGAATCCATCTGAGTAACCTTGGTTTTGCATCTGCTTTGTCCATAAGGTAGCGTAGGGCTGGATGGTCTGTCCAAACCACAACTTGAGACCCTAGAAGGTAACTTCTAAACTTGTCGATAGCAAAAACGACGGCTAAGAATTCCTTCTCAGTCGTGGTGTAATTCAATTGAGCCGGGTTCAAGGTGCGGCTCGCATAGTAAATGGGCCTGAACTTTTTGTCAATTCTCTGGCCTAAAACTGTGCCCACTGCGTAGTTAGAGGCATCGCACATTAATTCAAAAGGCTTAGTCCAGTAAGGTGCGATTAAGATAGGGGCACTTATGAGCTTATCATTTAGGCAATTGAAAGCTTCCTTGCATTTCTCATCAAACAAGAACTCACCATCATCTTTCAGAAGGTTGAATAAGGGCTTGGCGATGGTGGAAAAACCCTGAATAAACCGCCGGTAGAAGCCAACATGACCTAGAAAACCTCGTACCTCTTTCACTATTTTCGGGTACGCCATCTTTTCAATGGCCTCTACTTTAGCCTTATCAACCTGAATACCAGTATTGGACACCTTGTGACCTAGAACAATTCCTTCATCTACTAGAAAATGGCATTTCTTCCAGTTGAGTACTAAATTCTTTTCAACACAGCGTTGAAGTACCATATCTAGATTTTCCAAGATCTCATCAAAGCTATCGCCATAGACTGAGAAGTCATCCATGAAGACTTCCATACATTTCTCCACAAGTCCATCGAAAATGGCCAACATGCACCATTGAAATGTTCTTTGGTGCATTGCATAACCCGAAAGGCATTCTGCAAAAAGCAAAAGTGACTGATGGACACGTAAACGTAGTCTTCTCCTGGTCATTAGGGTCGATGGCTATCTGGAAGTAACCAGAATATCCATCGAGGAAACAATAATACTTATGACCACTCAGTCTTTCAAGAAGCTGGTCAATGAAAGGTAAGGGGAAATGGTCTTTGGCGGTGACTTCATTCAATCTGCGATAATCAATGCAGACCCTGTAGCCAGTCACAAGGCGTAAAGGTACTTCTTCCCCCTTTTCATTCTTTTCCATGGTAATACCTCCCTTCTTTGGCACAACTAGAGTGGGGCTAACCCACTCACGGTCGGTGATTTCATAGATGATTCCCATGTGTTCGGAGGATTTTTCATCATTCAAAACAAACAATATTTATAAAACCTATACCTAACAGGCAAACTAACTCCTAACCGACCGAATATCGGGTAGTTGCTAGCATAGTAGGGTAAGTACGGGTATCGATCCACAGAGAGATGATGTTAATGGTGTTTTATGTTTTAGATTAAAGGAGATCACAAGCATAGACAAAGAATCATAAATGATTCAAAGCTAAGTAAAGATTGTTTCGAGCCGATTATTACGTTAAAGTAACTAGATTAAACTAAGACAGAAATTTAGAACTAAGGTTTATAATCTATGAAATCAAAAGCAAGCAATTGGGAGAAAGGAGGCAAACAATGGTTCAACAAATCAACCAATAACAAAGGCTCAATTAATACCAATCAAGTATGCTTCTTAACAAAGGGGGGGTTCACCTATCCAAATGCAAAACGATCTAATTTCTTAGGAAGGTTTGTATCAATTAACGATCTAGATGTGAAATCTTTCAATTTAAGACCTAAACAAATAACTTAGCAACTTTCGTTCTTGGCTAGAAGTTAAATGTTCAATCCATTAGCAAGTTTGATCTAAGCTTCACACAATTTCCATTCATGAAACATCACATATTCATTATCTTTCGATGTAAATGAAATTAGACAAGTAAAACAAGCTAAGAGATCCAACCTTTGTTGAAGAACACACAAGATCAATATAAGAAAACCAGATTTATTGATAGATTTGCATCCCCAAGTTTGCCCAACAAGATTTAGCTATCCATGCAAGAAATAACCACAAAGCTTGAAGATGAATCCATGAGAATTAAGCTATTAATAACTAAATCTAAATCCAGCCACCTTTAGAAGGTCTTTGGGAATTGTTTGGCTCTGAAAATACTGAAGAACTACTGTAAAAAAAACGCTCTCTCTAAGTGATTACACACGATGCCTATTTATAGGAAAAAGGGAAAAATTGACTGGTCTGGGAGTTAAACGCCCGTTTGAATTGATGAACGTGCGTTTGAATTTTGGAACGCCCGTTTGAATTCATTCTGCTCGATTTCATAACTCTCTGTCAGCTTTGAACGCCCGTTCTATTTGCCAGACGCCCGTTTGGATCCTTTTAACAGAATTCGGTTATGATGCAACGGATTTATTCTTTCTTGATCCATAATATACCTTCTCTCTCTTCCAACAACTTGCTAACCACTTGGATCTTATCTCTAATGACTCTTATCTTCATTCCACCTCCTCATTTGTGACATCATTATTATCTATAATTAAACATTGCAAAAACATAACATAATCCAAAACAATATAAAACTCATATTTAAACCCACAATTAAGCTCATTTTGCAATTGATTCATTTAATAAAACCTTTTTCTCATTATATCCATTTTAAGCCCAATTCCAATGAAATTTATACTAATATGAGGGAATTTGATAAGAAAACTATCGTATAAATTCGTATAAAATCACCCTTAACACCATGTCTAACCATTTGATGACTTCTTTCTTGACAACCTCCTGCATGTACGGATTCAGCCTTCACTGAGGTTGTCTGACTTTCTTAGCTCCTTTCTCCGTTCGGATTTTATGTTGAAGTTTGTTACAAAAATTATCAAAACAGAGTCAAAATGCCTTCCAAAACAAAGCCAAAACAAGTGCATATGGATGAAAATGTCAAGTGATTGCAAAGTCATAGAGAGAAAACATCAAGTACATCAACAAAATAAAAAGAAGTACAACATCATCACATCAATCTTCAGAATCATCTCCATCTTCACTAGCAGCAGCATCATCATCCTCCTCAGCCTCTGAATCATCATCCCCCGCATCCTCTTCGGTCCCAGATACCCCTGGCACAACACGAGAAATGGCTCTCTCAACAGCATCTTCAAAAACAAACTTCACGGTGCTTGGTGTAAACTTGGACTCATCTGTGATAGTGTTGCCCCGGTTTAGCTCCAACTGATTCGCCAAGATGTCATTTTGAGTTCCACGTAGCACGCTCAACCATTTCCTAATGTTGTGAGCAATGCTAACTTGCAATCTGTCCGAAAGTGGTACAGTAGAAGGTGGTGTAGATGACGAAGGACCGGGCTGATGAGCAGCAGCAGTGGCGTCTTGAGTCTGCTTGGCTCTTTTTGTCTCCCTTTGAATGCCCCGAGGGTTCTTCGGTCTATGATTGGACTTGTACTCTGGCACCCCGGCATCTAAGCAAATACTATGAATCAAATGCGGGCAAATGATGCACCGGTTGGTTTTAGTCAAATGTTTGAGAACCTCCTCGTAGATAGTTCTCCCGAAGTTTACATCCATCTCCCATTCCATAGCATACATTAAACCAAGATCTTTAATGCCGAAGTGAGTGATGTTATCTGTCGGACGCAACCGATTCTGGATGAACTTGCACTTAACCCTCCAATCCTCCGGCCAATCCGTAGTAGTGATATCCTTACGCTCCTCCTTCTTTCCGGGCTTATAGGTCCAAGGAATATCCTTATCCACCAATACACGTAATTCTTCCAAGGGGTCTACCCCACTATCCACCAATTCCTTAGTCTCTACTCTATGGTCGACATCCTCAAAATCGTCAAATTCATACTTGGCGTTAATGACCTCAGGAGAGAAAGGAACCTTCACCTTCCGAACCACCACAAACCCCTCTTCTAGATGCTTGCTATCTAGGTTAGCAAAGAATTCCCGCACAAGAGTATCATTAACCAAGGTTTCCGGGGTAACCATCAACACATCCCAACTACGATCTCTCAACATCTTCAAGAAAGCGGGATCAACCTTATCTTCCACCAAAGCCCTCTCAATCAACATTTTTCTAGATATGTACTCTTTAGTGTAAAGTTTCATGGGTTTAGGGCTGATGAAATGTTGAGAGAAAGGGATAGGAATGGGGTCTCTACCAACTCCTCTAGGGTTTCCTATCCGGATACCTTCATTGGGATTACAGGGGCTTACAAAATCATCACCCTTCCGCTTCTTCTTCCTAGGATTTTCCACCATTGGTTGTTTACCTTCCCTTCGAGTCATCTAAAACAAGAGTAGTGCGTGGAGTGTGGAAATGGTGAATATAAGGCTTGAAATACCCAAAATCACCCAAAAACATAGGTTTTTGGAACCCGAATAGCCGGCCCTTCAAAGATCAAATGCGTGATAATGGTGGAATGACAAGGGGGAAAACTCATATATTTGAAGAGAAGAGATTAAGGGCGTTCTTTTAAGCTATAGAGCGCCCAATTTGGTGAGAAAATGAAGATTTTTGGTCACAAATTTGGAGAGAACCCGTATTTGGGAGTCGAAGTAATGAAGAATGACGCTGGAAATTCACACAGTTTTAAAACAACTCTGTTCAGCGCAAACGGGCGTTGTACATGTCAAACGGGCGTTTGAAATGTTGAACGAGCGTTTAAAAGTGTAAACGTGCTTTTAAACTAAACAGAACGCAACTCAACAGACACTTTTTTTATTTCAAACCAAAGTTGATACAAACTTCAACATAAAAACATCATAAGAACATAAAAACATAAAGAAATACATAGAAATGGTGGGTTGCCTCCCACCGAGCACTTTTGTTTAACGTCGTCGGCCCGACGAATGACTTATACTATGACAACTTTTTTTCAGAGTTATACTAGTTAGCACGGGGCGAGATAAATGGTAGGATGCTATAGTTAAGAACGAGAGCTTGACGATAAAAACAACTAACTTAACTAATCGTAAAGTGAGGCCCAGTCAATCACACGAATGAGACGGCGGAGCAAGTCGATGGTGGGCCAGAGGTCATACTCATACTGTAAGTAGCAATCCTCTCCGGCTTGCTCAACCCCACGAACATGCTCATCCCCAAGCACCAAGACGAGATCAATCAGGAAAGGATGGTTGAGAATCGTGAATGGCCTCTCTAAGTCATCCGAAATATCCTCAATGGTCCACTCACCATCTCCTCCGGAGAGAGATGGAGGCACAATGATAACAAAAGTGAGAATATCAATATCCGCATCCAAGATCCTCAAACCACCAGGACCATCATTTAATGAAATGGCATGGATCCGACTGACGAACTCAAACTCGTGCTCGGTCATCCCGAAAAACTCCTGTGTAGGCACTCCGTAGGGGTGTCGATTATCGTCATCAGCCATCTCAAACCGTCAACTGAAATAGGCAACGCTCATTAGGGCCTAGACAAAAAAGGAAAACAAACAAACACAAAAGAACTAAAAGAAAGAAAAGGATATCTAGGGTGCCTCCTAGTAGCGCTTTCAGTTATTGTCGGAAGCTCGACAACCAGTTAAACCCTAACCCGGATCGGGCCATTTCACTTTTCTACCCGCCACATTTTCATGCACAGTGTGGTTCTTAGGGTGATGGTAGAAATAACGAATACCCGGAGTGAATTCACAAGAGATATTCCAAAGACGCTGAATTCTCCTCATGGTTGACTCTTTCTTCTTTTGTCTCCTCTTTAGTAGCATTTCTTTCAGCAGCTCCTTCATGTCCCAACTGCCTGTAAGGACCTCCTCCAACGAATCAGTGCTATCTTCCTCGGAGAACAAATCAGGCGAAAATTCATCAAAGTCATCAACTTCGGGGCTACAACACCCGAATATATCGAGAAACTTAACAATCAAAGGTGGTTCTTTTGTTTGACCAATGTAGTGCTTACACCTTTGACCGTTGACTTTGAAAGGTTTATCGCTGTATCCTCTCAGCTCTAAAACATCTCCGGGAAAGATGTTGAGAATTTCGAAAGGTCCGGACCACCGGGGGAAAAGATGTAAACGAGAATTATACAACAAAACCAACTCTCCCACATGAAAATCTCTCTTCTTAATCTTAGCGTCGTGAAGAAGCTTCATTTTATCCTTGCTGATCCTGGAGCTCTCATAAGCTCGGAGTCTGAACTCATCCAGCTCATGCAACTGCTGCAGTCGATGTTCGCCGCAAGCTTGGGAATCAAAGTTCAAAAACCTTGTCGCCCAATAAGCTCTATGCTCCAACTCGACTGGCAAGTGACATGATTTACCGTAAACCATCTGGAAAGGCGAGGTACCGATCGGGGTTTTATAAGCAGTGCGATAAGCCCAAAGTACATCGTCCAGCTTCAAACTCCAATCCTTTCTATGGCTATTAACCGTCTTCTCCAGGATTGTCTTGAGACTCTGGTTGCTTCTTTCAACCTGACCGCTCGTCATAGGATGGTACGGTGTACCGAGTTTGTGTTTAACACCATACTTTTCTAAAACTTTTTCCAAGGGTCGGTTACAGAAATGCGTTCCTTCATCGCTAATCAAAGCGCACGGACAGCCAAACCTCGCAAAGATATTCTTCTTCAAAAACTTCATGACCGTTTTATGATCATTATGAGGAGTGGCGATGGCCTCAACCCATTTAGAAACATAGTCTACGCAGACTAGGATGTACTTGTTCCCGCAAGAAGAAGGAAAAGGACCCATAAAGTCAATCCACCATACATCGAAGACCTCGCGTTCTAGGATGGGTGTCAAAGGCATGTCGTAACGCCTAGTCAAAGTCCCAGTTCGTTGGCACCTATCGCAGCCTTTACAAAAGGCTTCAGTATCTTTAAAGATTGACGGCCAAGAAAAACCAGACTGAAAAATCTTTGCAACAGTCTTCCAAGCACCAAAGTGGCCACCCGTGGGTCCATTATGGCATTGTTCAATTATAGCACGTTGCTCAGACTCAGGAACACACCTTCTAAGCAACCCATCTTTGCAGATTCTGAAGAGATACGGCTCATCCCAGATATAATACTTAAGATCGGAGAAGAACTTCTTCTTCTCTTGATACGAAAAGTCAGGATTCAGATATTCAGAATGGAGATAATTGGCAATTGAAGAATACCACGGAATTCCATAATTGCCACTGTCAACGAGCATAATACTTTCAAGAGGGAAGTAAAGATCAATATCTTCAGGAGCATCCTCTTTCTCACTCAACAATCTAGAAACATGATCCGCTACTGCATTTTCACTAGCCCTTATGTCTTTGATTTCCACATCAAACTCATGTAGGGTAAGAATCCAACGTAGTAAGCACGGTTTAGCGTCCTTTTTATTCATCAGATAGCGCAAAGCAGCATGATCTGTCCACACTATAACTTGAGCTCCCAACAAGTAACTGCGGAATTTGTCCATAGAAAACACAACAGCCAAAAGTTCTTTTTCTGTTGTGGTGTAGTTGACTTGTGCGGGGTTCAGAGTGTGACTAGCATAGTAGATCGGTTGAAATTTCCCTTTTACTTATTGGCCCAAAACTGCACCAACCGCGTAGTTAGATGCATCGCACATAAGTTCGAAAGGAAGATTCCAATCTGGTGAAATTAAGATAGGGGCAGATATCAACTGATGCTTAAGCTTTTCAAATGCCTGCTTGCACTCATCGTCAAAGTTAAACTCAACGTCATCACGAAGTGTTGGGGAGATTTTGCATCATTAAAACAAAAGAAAATTTATAAACCTATACTACCATGCAAAACTACCTCATAACCAGCCGAATACCGGGTAGTTGCTAGTAAAGTTGGATAAGTACGGGTATCGATCCTCAGGGAATTGGGATGTTGAATCTAATTTTATTAATCCTCTCAATTGTTACTCAAGAAAACAAATAAACGAAAGAACGAACAAATAACACATAGAACAAGTAAGCTAAAACGAAATAAAACTAAACTAAACTAACGAGACATGGGCTCAAACAATGTACAAACTAAGTGATCTCAATCCTAGTTCATCTCATGACTTTAATTCAAATTGTGGTTTCACGTTTACACGAGATACAAATTCCTAATCTCTTAGTGAATCCGTATTCTCAAGCTCTGAAATCCTACTCTCGTAGTGAATTCAATTTATCAATCTCTCCTCTCTCGAATGTTGAGACCGATATTCAAACAAAACGAAGGTGTAGATTCAAGTTAACTCTCGTATTTTAGAATCTAACAACCTAGATAATTAACCAATTAATTTGTCACATAATTAATGATTAAAAATCCTATCTTTCTATGGTGATGTAGTCTACGCAACTTCCGTATGTTGTAAACGTATCAATAGCAAACTGATCTCTCGATCTAATTCACATCATAGCATCAAAATCATAGAACGATACAAAATAAATTAAAGATCATAAAAAACGAATAAGGACTGAATAAATTAAATAAATAAACTCACGTAGTTTGGTACATGATTGAATCCATGAATCGAAAACGGAAGGAAAACGACATCCTAATCTAACCCCGGATCACCCGAGCACAAGGCTCGGGTGACCGGCCTTGAAGCTCTCAAGTTGCCGCTGCTTTTCTGTGAATAATGCGGCTGGAATAATGAATTGTAATAATATTCCCTCCTTAGGGTTGAACTGCATGCGCATATATATATAAATTGTAAGGCGGCTGTTTGTGTATTTGGGTAGTATGTCGGCTGAATAATTAGGAATATATGCGGCTGAATAATCCTTATTTAGGTAGGAGATTGCATGCGGCTATTAATCCAAAAATCTTAAGTCGGCTGCTACAGTAACGCACCAAACGGGCGTTTGGTGAATGGAACGCACGTTCAGGCTGTTCTGGACCGAGGATGGACGTCCGTTTGCATAGAGGCTGAACTCAAACTTCTAAAATTCATATCTTGAGTTGTAGACCTCCAAAAATTATGATCCGAATGTCATAAAAAAGCTCTCGGAAAACTCTACAACTTTCATTGAGGACTCTTCTTCAGAAAACGCCTTTTTGATTAGCCCATCGTATTACGAGTCGTTTTCGGGATTTTCCCAAGCTTTATTTCATCTTCATCCTCTTGTATCTCTTTCTTTCCACTTTAATCTTCAATCAAACATCATTTAGACCTCTTCCATTCCACATTTGTGCACCTAAAAGATGACAAAACCGAGCAAAACGTAAAACCATACAAAATAGATAATAAAACCACGATATTTACTCGATTTTGCATTTTAACTATTCAAAACGTCATTTGCTCAATTAATCGATTATAAGCTCGAATTCTACGAAAAACATCCATATATGGGGAATATTGATATAAAATATATCCTTATAAAACACTACAAATTGACCCTTAACAACTCCCCCACACTTATCTTTTGCTCGTCCCGAGCAAAACAAAACAAAGTCAAGCTCGAGACAAATAAACATCCATACAAATATGAAGTATATTCAATAACTTAGAAGTTCACCCGTGTAGTGTGTGCATAGCCATAATAAACTTCCACTAAGTTCCACAATTTGAAAGTTATTCAAACCAAAACTAGCCCGGTTTCCCATCTAAGTTAGAAATATTCAAAAATTATAATAGGCACTTTACAAAACATACATATCCCAAAAAGAAATAGTAGAGAATATCTAAAACATTTCTGACAGACTCAGAGGATAATCCCTACAACATATCCTTCGAGTTTATACACGGGTATAAGATTAACGATAACTAAGTCCTTACTTATTCATAATAATATATTTCAATATTTTCTCTTTTTTCACACTTTTCTAACACACATCAGAATAAGCTTTTGCCCTCATAGCAGAATATGACATTTCAAGATAATCCCCTACCTTACTCCAATCATAAGGCAGCTATAAACTGACTGTCGTGAGCTTTTGGTCATCATAGTGGAATAGGACATACGTGATACACCCTACCTCACCCAAATCATAAACCAGCTTCCGACACACACAATTACAATTATGTTTACTTAGAGATTTCTGGTTGGAAGTGGAAAAGATTATTTTAAAGTAGCACAGACCACTGAGCATAACACCTCAAGTAAACAATTTATTACTATTGCAAAGACTTAATCACGTTTCACTTATCACATTCAAACTTACAGATATTCACAGTATGTCATACTTTAATCCTAGAATACAAACTACTAAACTTTTCAAGAATTGTACATAAGCAAAGAAACATGCTATAATCATAAAAAATCTCCAACTAAAATGGGGTAGGCTTTCAACATTTAGCTCATCATTTACTATGGCACGTGAAAAATAGTGTCAGGTGAAACAACTAAAATTACTAAATATACAGAATATAGCAAAAATGATATAAACTCAAGCAAAGATATGCCTTTGTCTACTCGGGATATAACAAAAAATTTGAAAATTAAGCACTTTTCATAGAAATACTAAAAATATGAGCAAACGAAAGTAGACACATAAATCATCTATCCCTTCCCCCACACTTAGATTGCAACTTGTCCTCAAGTTATACAGAAATAATAAATTAGAGAACTTAGCTGATTGGATGCTGGCAATTCTGGAGGAACCAACAAGAACCAGGATTGCTTGCATAGCTCAGGAGACTGTGGAGCATCACAGGTAAACTGAATTCATTGTGAAAGTGCACAATAGCTATCAAAAATATCCTGCAGACTTGATCAGTGCAAAAAGAGTCTTCGGGGAAAAAGGATTATACATGTAAAACACATGGAAAAGAAGTTATAGAGATTCTTCAGATTAAGCTCATAGAAAGATGGAACATATACATGGAACATTACAAAATAGTAGGCTAGGTGCAACTACATGAAAATATACTAGAATGCAGCCTACATGATATGCAATCCTAAAAATAAATTCTGACAGGCTCAGGCTGAGCAAGTTGACCCCTGACAACTCTACAGTGACTACGGCCCGTGCAGAAACAAAATAAAAACGAGGTAGTATTACGGAAACCGACAGTTAACTACGCTCAAGAAAAATAAAAGAAAATAGAAAAACAATGCAGCTAGATGATATGCATCTAAGTGATATGCAAAAATAAAAGAAAATAAAAGAAAGAAAACTAGCCCACTCATTTGCAACATGACATGTATATAATAAACGTCTACCAAATAATGACAGGTTACGATAAACGACAGTGCTGTCCATTACATGCAGTGTAGACGCGCCTTAAGACTCGTCAAAGGTGATAGCATTATGGAAAACCAACAGTTAGCTATACTAAACAGATATAACTCATAAGGTTTCCATCGTAGCAACGGAAAACCGACAGTTACTACCCAAATGAGTTATAAAAATAACAAGGAAGCACATAAGTCTCAAAGCTCACAAGATTCATCACAGCGGTATGTAGCATACGGAAACCGACATTAGCTACTAATTAACACGAAGACCGCTTATAGCATACGAGAACCGACAAGTAACTATAACTTGCATAGATGAATCATGTATAAGGAATAAGATCATTTACTTAGCATGAATTCATAGATGGAAAGGTATAACATTCATATTCGGGACATCTATGTAAGAAAATAAATAGGCCACAGATGCTCGAATGTAAGCAATCCATACTAAATAAAAGCATTAGGAATGAGATCAAGAAAAACACGGACTACGGCGGCGTTCAAAGCACAACGAACGGGCGTTCACCTCAAAATACGGCTTTGGACGAGCGTTCGGCAAAACAAACGCTCGTTTGACTTGAAAACCAACCGGACGGACGTTCGTAAAGCATAGACGCTCGTCCGGTCCTTTAAACCGAACGAGTCGAAAATATTTGAACGGACGAGCGTCCAATACTTTCAAACGCTCGTTTACCGGCTAAAGAAGCGGACGGGCGTTCACTAACTTGAACGCTCGTCCATACAACGAATACACAACGAGAGAGCGGAAAACGCAGACAAACCCTAAAAACTTAAAACACATATTAACACAGATCACAAGCAGACCACTTTCAATTAAAGCACAAAGAGGTTAGATCAGAAAACACATAAACACATACTTCACGTTTAAACAAATCGAGTAAAAAACTTTTGCACATTCTTAACCTTATGGTCATCGAAACACGGCAAAATAAAAACTCTCGATTCGGTAAACGCTACTTTTATTAAAACGAAAAATAAACGTAACAAAATCGAGAAATAACAAGATCAGATTCAACATGACACCTATTCCCCGGCAACGGCGCCACTTTTGTTGGGGAGATTTTGCATCATTAAAACAAAAGAAAATTTATAAACCTATACTACCATGCAAAACTACCTCCTAACCGGCCGAATACCGGGTAGTTGCTAGTAAAGTTGGATAAGTACGGGTATCGATCCTCAGGGAATTGGGATGTTGAATCTAAGTTTATTAATCCTCTCAATTGTTACTCAAGAAAACAAATAAACGAAAGAACGAACAAATAACACATAGAACAAGTAAGCTAAAACGAAATAAAACTAAACTAAACTAACGATACATGGGCTCAAACAATGTACAAACTAAGTGATCTCAATCCTAGTTCATCTCATGACTTTAATTCAAATTGTGGTTTCACCTTTACACGAGATACAAATTCCTAATCTCTTAGTGAATCCGTATTCTCAAGCTCTGAAATCCTACTCTCGTAGTGAATTCAATTTATCAATCTCTCCTCTCTCGAATGTTGAGACCGATATTCAAACAAAACGAAGGTGTAGATTCAAGTTAACTCTCGTATTTTAGAATCTAACAACCTAGATAATTAACCAATTAATTTGTCACATAATTAATGATTAAAAATCCTATCTTTCTATGGTGATGTAGTCTACGCAACTTCCGTATGTTGTAAACGTATCAATAGCAAACTGATCTCTCGATCTAATTCACATCATAGCATCAAAATCATAGAACGATACAAAATAAATTAAAGATCATAAAAAACGAATAAGGACTGAATAAATTAAATAAATAAACTCACGTAGTTTGGTACATGATTGAATCCATGAATCGAAAACGGAAGGAAAACGACATCCTAATCTAACCCCGGATCACCCGAGCACAAGGCTCGGGTGACCGGCCTTGAAGCTCTCAAGTTGCCGCTGCTTTTCTATGAATAATGCGGCTGGAATAATGAATTGTAATAATATTCCCTCCTTAGGGTTGAACAGAATGCGCATATATATATAAATTGTAAGGCGGCTGTTTGTGTATTTGGGTAGTATGTCGACTGAATAATTAGGAATATATGTGGCTGAATAATCCTTATTTAGGTAGGAGATTGCATGCGGCTATTAATCCAAAAATCTTAAGTCGGCTGCTACAGTAATGCACCAAACGGGCTTTTGGTGAATGGAACGCACGTTCATGCTGTTCTGGACCGAGGATGGACGTCCGTTTGCATAGAGGCTGAACTCAAACTTCTAAAATTCATATCTTGAGTTGTAGACCTCCAAAAATTATGATCCGAATGACATAAAAAAGCTCTCGGAAAACTCTACAACTTTCATTAAGGACTCTTCTTCAGAAAACGCCTTTTTGATTAGCCCGTCGTATTACGAGTCGTTTTCGGGATTTTCCCAAGCTTTATTTCATCTTCATCCTCTTGTATCTCTTTCTTTCCACTTTAATCTTCAATCAAACATCATTTAGACCTCTTCCATTCCACATTTGTGCACCTAAAAGATGACAAAACCGAGCAAAACGTAAAACCATACAAAATAGATAATAAAACCACGATATTTACTCGATTTTGCATTTTAACTATTCAAAACATCATTTGCTCAATTAATCGATTATAAGCTCGAATTCTACGAAAAACATCCATATATGGGGAATATTGATATAAAATATATCCTTATAAAACACTACAAATTGACCCTTAACACGAAGCAAATTGGATAAAGGCTTAGCAATCTTGGAAAAGTCTTTAATGAATCGTCTATAAAATCCAACGTGTCCAAGAAAACCTCGAATCTCGCGCACATTCTTTGGAAAGCTCATTTTCTCAATAGCTTCCACTTTGGCTTTATCCACCTCAATACCCTTGGATGAAATTTTATGGCCAAGAACTATGCCCTCCTCAACCATGAAATGACATTTTTCCCAGTTGAGGACTAAGTTATTCTCCACACATCTCTTCAACACATTATCAAGATTAAGAAGACAATCATCAAAAGTTTGACCAAAAACCGAGAAGTCATCCATGAAAATTTCCATACATTTCTCCACAAGTCCGTCAAAGATCGCCAACATACAACTTTGAAATGTAGCTGGGGCGTTGCGAAGACCAAATGGCATTCGCCTGTAGGCGAAAGTACCATAGGGACAAGTGAAAGTAGTCTTCTCTTGGTCTTTAGGGTCAATGGGAATTTGAAATAAACCGAATAGCCATCAAGAAAATAGTAGAAAGCGTGGCCGGCCAAACGCTCAAGCATTTGGTCAATGAAAGGAAGAGGAAAGTGATCTTTCATTGTGACTTCGTTAAGCTTCCTATAATCAATACAAACTCTGTTACCAGTCACAAGTCTTATAGCAACCTCTTCTCCCTTCTCATTTTTCTCAATCGTAATTCCTCCTTTTTTAGGAACTACTTGAGTTGGCGACACCCAATCACTGTCAGCAATAGCGTAGATGATTCCCATATCCAACAATTTTATAATTTCTTTCTTGACAACCTCTTGCATATGAGGATTCAGCCTCCTTTGCGGTTGTCTAACTCTCTTAGCTCCGTCTTCCATCTTGATTTTATGCATACAGATGTCCGGAGATATCCCTCTGATATCCCCGACTTGCCATCCAAAGGCTCTTTCATTCTTTTTCAAGACGTTGATCACTTTCAGTTCCTCGATCCGGGATAGTTTGGATGAAATAATGAGGGGAAGCTTATTACCATCTTGCAAGAACACATACTTTAAATGCTTAGGTAAAGGCTTCAACTAAACATCATTCGGGGGTTCCTCCAAACTGGACTTCAAATCTCTACTTTTCAAATTATCGGAGGAAAACAGCTGAGCTCCCAATAATTCAACTTCCTCAGAAGGTGAAAGATTCTTTCTTCCCACAACTTCATCATCCATTTCAGCTCCAAAATCTCTCAGATCTACCCTACCATACTGATTCAGATTGTCGATTAAACGCTCGTATTCAGAGTCTACTGCCATGGCTTGCTCCTCTAAATAATCATTGAAATCATCAAATGATTCCTCTACAGAGTAGCCGGTTGGAAATTCAGAAGGTCTTTTGATAGTTTTAGAGACACTATAGATTACTTCTTCATTTCCAACGCGCAAAGTCACCTTAGCACCATCATCACAATCAATGAGGGCTCTAGCGGTAGACAGAAAAGGTCTTCCAAGAATCAGGGGCGTATTTGGTTGTTGGATGTCTAAAACATACCAATCCACAGGAAAGGTAAATCTATCGACTTGAACCAACAAATCTTTCAAAATCCCTGTAGCTTTCATGGATGATCTATCCGCAAACTGAATACTCATAGTAGTGGGCTCCAAAAGATGGTCTAATTGAAGTTGCTGATAGACAGATAAAGGCATAAGACTAATAGAAGCTCCTAGATCACATAAAGAATTGGGAAAGACAAGGCCTCCTATTTGCAAAGTAAGAACAAAACTTCCAGGATCACCTTTCTTAACAGGTAAATCTTCATAACTTATCATGGAACAGTCTTCACCAATCACCCTTTCCATGCCCTCTAACTTCTTCTTAGACGAGACCACATCCTTTATAAATTTAGTATACTTGGGCATCTCAACCAACACGTCAGATAACGGCAAGTTAACTTGGGTGTTTTTTAGGAGGTTGAGTACCTTCTCATATTTCTTATCTTCACATAAAGGAATATTAGTCTTTCTCGGAGGGAACGGAAGCTTCTTCAACTCATCTTCAGAGAAAACTTTCTTCGGGGGGGAACTCACAGCTTGGTCCCCAAGATCTTTCCATCTCACAGATTTTCAACTCCTTTCCTCACAGGCTCATCCTCTTCCTCAATATACTTCTCACTGCTCACAGGTTCACCTACTTTAGATCCTTCCACCTCATCCTTCGGAAGATCAGTCTCCTGAGTGCTCTTTATCGGATTAGGGAAATAGGCCTCCTCAACTCCCCCTCCTGCACTTTCACTGGCAGGAGGGGCTAGTAGTTTCCCTGGTTCTGTGGACCAGAGAATTGAGTGCCAGTAGGAAGTTGAGATCCGGCACTCAATTTTGATGGACCAGAGAATTGAGTGCCGGATCTTGACAGTAGGAAGTTGATGGAACTAGAGCAGTACACTGACTCAGATTAGCATGATTGACTTGACCACCTCCACGAGGGTTCTTCTCTGTAAAACTTGGTAGATGTCCTTGTGGTCTTGAAGCAAGTTGTTCTGCCAATTGTCCTAATTGCCTTTCAAGGTTCTTGATTGTCTTCGTTTGTTCCTCCAATCTCGTAACAATATCACTCGGAAGAGAAAATCCCGGAGGATTCTGAGAATTCTGATTGTAAGATTGACTGGGCCTATTACCAGAGACATGAGTAGAACTGTTAGGCCAGTTTTGATTGAATCTTTGAGTAGAAGTAGGAGAACTCGAAGATTGATAGTTATTCGGATTCCTATTGAAGTTTTGATAACCCGGGTTGTACCCCGGTTCGGAAGTTGCTTTGACTAGAATACCGATTCGGAAATCTTTGATTGGATTGGCCATAAAAAGCATTGACTTCAGAATTTTGTCCATTCATAGGACAAGCAAGAGAAGTATGTCCTTCAATAGCACAAGTCTGGCAAACTATCAGTGTATACTGTCTCGTATGTTGGACAACATTGACTTGATAGTTTGTGGGGGATAGAAATTGACATTGACCAAACAAATGGCCAATTTGATTGCAATTGTCACAGAACAGAACTTGGGAGTTCTGTTAAAGTTGATTCACAGATTGAGAATTAGAATTCTTAGAAAGATTAGCAACCTGTTGTTGAAGTAAAGAAATCAATTGATTCTGCATGTTTACTTCTTCAATTTTTGGTGCAGGTGCTTGGATTGCTTAGTAAGAAGGAGCATACTTGTACTTAGCTATGTCCTCAAACAAAGCCCAACCTTCTTGTGGAGTTTTCTTGAGAAATGCCCCACCACTAGAACTGTTGACCATGCCTTTTGACAGCTCAGTCAAACCACTGTAAAAGGTATTAGCTTGCCTCTGCAAGTCTAGTCCGTGATGAGGGCACTTTCTGAGTAAAGATTTGAATCTCTTAAAATCTTTGAAGAAAGATTCATTAGGATGTTGAGTAAAAGTGTAGATATCGCTAAGACACTGAGCAGTCTTAGACGGAGGAAAGTACTGACTTAAGAACTCTCTCTCTAGGTCTTCCCACGTTGTTATAGATTCAACAGGTAGAGAATTGTACCACTCCTTGGCTTCACCCCTCAAGGAAAATGGAAACAATTTGAGTCTGATAATGTCCTCATCAACCCCTTGCAACTTGGTAGTCCCACAGATCTCAAGAAACGTGTGTATATGGGTATGAGGATTTTCGGATTGATAACCGTGAAAAATAGATGCATGTTCCATCATTTGGATCAAACCGGGTTTAAGTTTGAAAGTAGGAGCGGCAATCTCTGGTATAATGACTCCAGGATTAACTCTGACCATGCCCGGTCTGGCATAATCAGCTAAAGTTCTTCTATCATCAGCCATCGTTAAGAAAAACTCTTCAACCTCTTTCCGGAATCGCTTCTCTAAATTTTCTTCAAGTCTTTGGATACGAGAACGGATTCTTCGACGGTTAGGACGAACAATTGTTCGTTCAGGCTCGGGATTGAAAATAAGAGTGCCTTGTTGACTCCGAGTTAGCATAAACCGGAGTCAAACGAAAGAAATAATAAAGGAACAAAAGGAAGATAGAAACAAAAAAGATAACAGGGATCAGAACGTGCACTCTGAGAACAAGACGTGCGTTCAGACAGAACGCCAGTTTAGATCCCAAACGTCCGTTTAGAAAGAAAACGGGCGTTTAAAATCTTAAACGTCCATTCAGACTAAACAGAGAGCAAAAACAGCAGAAACAGAGTGTAAAAACGCAGAAAAACCAGATTTCAGAGCACCTAGATTGAGGCCACTTAGACTAAGGCTTTCCTTATCATCTAAAACAGTAATAAAACACATCAAACATGGCAACTCCCCGGCAACGGCGCCATTTTGTTCGGAGGATTTTGCATCATTCAAAACAAACAATATTTATAAAACCTATACCTAACATGCAAACTAACTCCAAACCGACCGAATATCGGGTAGTTGCTAGCATAGTAGGGTAAGTACGGGTATCGATCCACAGAGAGATGATGTTAATGGTGTTTTATGTTTTAGATTAAAGGAGATCACAAGCATAGACAGAGAATCATAGATGATTCAAAGCTAAGTAAAGATTGTTTCGAGCCGATTATTACGTTAAAGTAACTAGATTAAACTAAGACAGAAATTTAGAACTAAGGTTTATAATCTATGAAATCAAAAGCAAGCAATTGGGAGAAAGGAGGCAAACAATGGTTCAACAAATCAACCAATAACAAAGGCTCAATTAATACCAATCAAGTATGCTTCTTAACAAAGGGGGGTTCACCTATCCAAATGCAAAACGATCTAATTTCTTAGGAAGGTTTGTATCAATTAACTATCTAGATGTGAAATCTTTTTATTTAAGACCTAAACAAATAACTTAGCAACTTTCGTTCTTGGCTAGAAGTTAAATGTTCAATCCATTAGCAAGTTTGATCTAAGTTTCACAAAATTTCCATTCATGAAACATCACATATTCATTATCTTTCGATGTAAATGAAATTAGACAAGTCAAACAAGCTAAGAGATCCAACCTTTGTTGAAGAACACACAAGATCAATATAAGAAAACCAGATTTATTGATAGATTTGCATCCCCAAGTTTGCCCAACAAGATTTAGCTATCCATAGAAGAAATAACCACAAAGCTTGAAGATGAATCCATGAGAATTAAGCTAATAATAACTAAATCTAAACCCAGCCACCTTTAGAAGGTCTTTGGGAATTGTTTGGCTCTGAAAATACTGAAGAACTACTGTAAAAAAATGCTCTCTCTAAGTGATTACACACGATGCCTATTTATAGGAAAAAGGGAAAAATCGACTGGTCTGGGAGTTAAACGCCCGTTTGAATTGATGAACGTGCGTTTGAATTTTGGAACGCCCGTTTGAATTCATTCTGCTCGATTTCATAACTCTCTATCAGCTTTGAACGCCCGTTCTATTTGCCAGACGCCCGTTCGGATCCTTGTAACAGAATTCGGTTATGATGCAACGGATTTATTCTTTCTTGATCCATAATATACCTTCTCTCTCTTCCAACAACTTGCTAACCACTTGGATCTTATCTCTAATGACTCTTATCTTCATTCCACCTCCTCATTTGTGACATCATTATTATCTATAATTAAACATTTCAAAAACATAACATAATCCAAAACAATATAAAACTCATATTTAAACCCACAATTAAGCTCATTATGCAATTGATTCATTTAATAAAACCTTTTGCTCATTATATCCATTTTAAGCCCAATTCCAATGCCATATATACTAATATGAGGGAATTTGATAAGAAAACTATCGTATAAATTCGTATAAAATCACCCTTAACACCATGTCTAACCATTTGATGACTTCTTTCTTGACAACCTCCAGCATGTACGGATTCAGCCTTCGCTGAGGTTGTCTGACTTTCTTAGCTCCTTTCTCCGTTCGGATTTTATGCATGCACACATCGGGGCTGATTCCTCGGATATCACCCACTTGCCATCCGAACGCGAGGATGTTTTTTTCAAGCACTTTTATCAGCAGTGCTTCTTGTTCGGGCTCGAGTTTTGAAGAGATGATTAAGGGCAACTTCTCACCGTCCTTAAGAAAAATGTACTTAAGGTGTTGTGGAAGCGGTTTAAGCTCCAAGTCAGTAGGTGGTTGCTCAATACTGGATTTTAACGGGCCACTTTTTTCCTTATGGGCTTGAAGTGGTTGACTGAAGAATACCTCGTCTTCCCGAGGCATAACCCCCGAAAGGTACGGGATCACATCATCCATAGGGATCCTTCTGTCAGCACCCGCTTCCTCCTTCTTATGCTTGATCATCTTAATCAACTCTTCATCTTCTAGCTCCTTTGCTAGCTGTTCCCAATCATCAACCTCCCAATGAATAGTCTCTCTCCAGAAATCCACTTCGTCCCAACTACCCATCAGGGCTTCCTCTTCTACAGGGTTAAAGTCTTCCTGATGCAGCTCTTTGAAATTATCGTTCATCGCTGGGAAATTCCATGTTTCGTGTTCATTGACAGGCTTAGTGTGAGCAAGTTGTGAAGACGACTCGTCAGTTACTATGGCCTGTGATGAAACAGAAGATGGTCCACAATCAGCTTGATCTTTAGTGTTTATAGCTTCGACAACACCTATCTCTGTTAGCTCTTCCGCTTCTTCGGAGTTGGTATTTTCTTCGTCCTCATAAATTGCTTCGACGAACGAGATTTCTTCAATCAAGGTCTTCTCAGGACTTTTCCCTCGTGTGAAGGTAACAGATGTATCATCAACTCTAAGCGTAATTTGACCCTTACAGAAATCGATGAGGGCGGCAGAGGTGTCCAAAAAGGTCCGGCCTAGAATTAGGGGCATATCTTTGTCAGGCGGATAGTCTAAGATAACCCAGTCGGTAGGGAAAACCAAGTCTTCAACATGGAGAAGAACATTAGTAACACAACCAGCTGCTGAGCGGCTAGATCGGTCTACCATCTGAAGAGAAATAGGGCGTTCCCGCATTCTTTTATCTAAACCGAGCTTTTTGCAGACGTTCAATGGCATCACATTTATTGAGGCCCCTGAGTCGCATAAGACGTTTTGGAACATGTGGCCTTCAATCTCACAAGACATTGAAGGTCTTCCGGGGTCACCTCGCTTAGTAGCAACTTTTTGTGAAACCATAGAGCAATCTTCTCTTAAAACTTCTTCCGCCATCCCTTGAAGCTTCTTCTTGCTCCCACAAACTTCCTTAAGATACTTAGAGCACTTGGGCATTTCAGTCAATACCTCAGCTAGGGGTATACTCACTTTGGTATCTCTGAGCATCCTCCTCACTCCGTCATATTGTCTGTCATGACTGAGGGTATTCTCTTTCTTCTTTGGTGGATAAGGAAGGGCTTTATCATTGTTCATGGCTTGATTTCTTATGGCTTCTTCTTCCTTATCCTTCCATCTGACAAACTTCTCCTCCCTCTTCTTTGTCAGGGGTACAGCCACCTGACTTTTCCTCATTTCTTTATCAGAATAATTTTCATCCCCCGAAGAATCATTATCATTAAGCTCCTCCTCACTGTTGCTTTCTTCAGTATTTAACTTCTGATTGCCCCCTCCTGAACTTATGGTGTCAGGAGGGGCTACTCGTTTCCCGACATCTTTCCGGGTCCCGCCTGCTTACCACTTCTTAGAGTGACCTCATTCAGCTCTTCGTTTCCATACTCCCATTGAGGTGTGATGGCAGTGCAAACATTGATATCTGCTTTAGGATTTCTTTCGGTGTAACATGGAAGTTTACCGTGGGGTCTGCTTGCTTGTTGGTCTGCCATCTGACCAACCTGTCTCTCTATTGCCTTGACACTAGTAGCCAGGGTCTTCACCATGTCTACTAGCTCATCAAACTTATGTTGAGGGACACAAGTGGTTGTTTGGTTATGATGTTGGTTTTGATTCCAACCACCTTCAGGTCTTTGGGAGTTAGGATTGTGAGATTGATTAACCATCACAGGAGGTGGTCTTTGATAACTTGAGTTGAAAGAAGGTTTTGAATTGGATGGGCCAGGTGGTGCATTGGCTTGATTAAAATTGGGACGTTGAAATCCGGAATGATTCTGGTCCTGATTGAAGTTTCTGAAGGTTTGGTTATGATTCTCCATTAAATTCACTTCCTCATTCATCTCATTTCCCGCCTGCATTCCCAAGTAGTTCACATCTGACGGCCCTCGTTGCTGCTGTGTTTGTAAATTGGCTAGCTGCTTGCTCATCACTTCCATTTGAGCAACTAACATCTTAGTCTTAGAATTGCTCGCAACAGATTCCTTCTTATTCCCACTAACATTGGTCTTCCTTGGAGTTGACCACATGTTATTCTTTGCTATAGTTTCAGCTACCCTGTAAGCAGCGTCATCACCTCCCCCTAGGAAGGATCCATGAGCAGTTGAATCAAGGTAGTCTCTATTTGGTTGAGAGACACCTCTGTAGAATAACTCTAGTAGCTCATGTCTACTGTATCCATGGTTGGGGCACTTCCTCATCAGTAGATTTAGTCTCTCCCATGCTTTCCCCACACTCTCACCATCAAGCCGTTCAAATGTGGCTATCTCCCTTTTCATGTCCATGATTGTCCCAGTGAGACAAACTTCGAGCAAAGGCTCTTTTGACATCATTCCAGAACGGAGAGAATGATGGGCTAAAGATTTGAACCAACGGTTTGCTTCACCCTTTAGAGCAAACGGGAAGAGTTTTAACTCTACAATCTCGAATCAATACCGGGATAGTGGCTCGCTTCGCGATTTGAACGAAGGTGGACAAGAAGTCATGAGGATCTTCTTCGGCGGTACCATGAAAAGAACTATTCGGACCGGTCCAACCACTCCATTTTTCGATCGAAGTTCGGTTGCCCCATGTCCGGAGGGCGAATAGGTCTATGCCCTTCCGGAAGTCTTGGTCAAGATAGGGGGCATAGGGGTCTTGATTTAATTGGTTTAGCTGGTTTTGACGGAATTGTTGAAATTGATTATTTATCCCAGCTTGTTGATTTTGTTGTTGTTGTATTGCCTGCATCTGTTGAAGGATCAGATTCATTTGGGCTTGAGGATCTGGATTTGGAACTTCGTTAGCCATAATGTCTGGATTAGGGAAGAGCTTTCTCCTGAGAATAGATCGCTCAGGTTCGGGATTAAAGGTAAGAGGTCCCTTCTTACTCCTGGGTTGCATAAACCAGAAGAGCAGAACAGGAAGAAATCAACCTTAGGGTTGATGAGAACGAATGTAGAGAAGATTAGAGGGTTAGAAAGAGAGAAGAGAGAAAAGGAGAGGTGACAATTTAAGAGATTGAACCGGCGTTCAGTATGAGTGAATGCTGGTTCAGGGGAAATTCTGGAGGTGAACGCTCGTTCAGGTCACTGAACTAGCGTTCAGAAGACAAATTGGGGGGCAGACGGGCGTTCAGTGTCTGGACGCCCGTTCAGAAAGTTTCTTTTTATTTTATTTAATTTTATATATTTTTTAATTTAGAAAAGATATAGAAACAGAAACAGGAAAAGAAACCTACCTATGGAAAATTTAAAACAGGAAAAAGACTAAGACGGTGAAAAAAAACGTGTTGAAATCTTCTAGGGCCAAAATGGAAGGGAAAAAAGCAGATTTTGACCTCGAAAACGGTGCTGAACGGCCTTCATCCATTCATTACGTCGTCGGCGTCGGAACGGGCTTTCCGAATTGGGGTCATGCGCGCCAAACGGACACTCGAGCCAAAAGTTATGGCCAGAATACTACCGACACAGAAAACTGCACTACGAAGAATCCGACAACCGTTACCGAATCCCCGGCAACGGCGCCCAAAACTTGTCACGGATTTTATCTAAGAAAAATAAACAAGTAATAAAATAATCCGGTTTACACCAAGTGTAGGGATCGTAGCATAGCGATAAATACCGGAGTCGATCTCAGGGAATCGGGGTATCTAGTTCTTAATTTTCCTAAAGGTTTGTCACGAAAAACACAAAACAAAGCTAAAACGAATACAATGAACTGGACAAAGGGTTGTCAATCCAAAGCCAGGAAATATGATTACGAACCTAAAATAACTAATTCTATTAACTAAAAAGAAAACAAACTTCTAAGAAAACAACGAAGAACAAGGCACAAAGATAATTTCAATTAATTTTAACGAGGAACAAGCAATGATCCACCTATCTCGCAACTCTCAATTTCTACCCTAGATCTTTTAGTGAAGATTTAATAAAGATGTGGTTCACCTATCAAAGGTATGAATTCCTACTCTCGTAGATAATTCGCCTATTAATCTTTCATCTCTCGATCTTAAAGATTAACGCTTCCATAACAAGGGTGTAAGATTTCTCAATCTAGCAACCTAGAAATTTAACCTAGCAACTCTCGTTATTTTTAGGTTAAAAATCCCATCTTTACTACGGTGATCTAGGTCTAATAACGATTTTCATCAAACGTTAAACATCACAAAGCAACCATCTCTCGATATAAATTGCAAAATCAATACAAAACGTAATAAAGAAACAACTTTAAATAAAAACTCACAAAACCAAATCCAAAGTCGAAATCAAAACGCTGCTGAGAATTGGCTTCACAAAGCTCGTTCTAGGCTTAGCCTTAGCTCATCGTTGGAATACAAATCATATAAATAAAAAGAAGATAAAAAGATGTTTATGATGGTGGGAAAACGCAGCTAGGGCGCCCCCAAGGGGCCTGGGACGGCCAGGGATCGAATTGTGGTTGTTTAGGGTTGAGAAAAACGCAGCTATTTATAGATTTTGAAGTCGGTTTAGGCTGAGGCGGTGCTTGGACGCCCGTCCAAGGATTCTGGACGCCAGTCCAGCTGCTTTGAAATCTTCGAGTCGGGCCGAGTCTTCTCAAACGCCCGTCTTATGCAATTCTGAACGCTCGTCCATAGAAAATCTGAACATCCTGAATCCAAAGGCTCCTCCTGGACGCCAGTCCAAGTAAAAAAATCATGCTTTCCTGAATTGAGTAGCTCCAGTGGACGCCAGTCCATTCTTCTGGACGCCAGTCCACTGGACGGAGCAGCAGACGCACGTTCAGCTCATCATATCTTCATTCTAACTTCGACTTGCATCTCCTTCCTTCCATTTAATCTTCAATCAAACATCTTTTCAGCTCATTCCTTGCAAATGTACCTACAAGATAATAGAAACGTGCAAAATGTAGAACCATATATATTGATGAAAAATGACTAATAAAATCACGTAATAAGCTCGAGTTTGAATTTTAATGATTTCCACACCCATTCTTTCAATATTTCATTTAAACACTTACTTTTCTATAAAAAGTAATAAAACACGAAGGAAATTGCTACGAAATAATATCATATATATCGTAAAAATCACCGTTAAGGGTAATCAATCCCCGGCAGCGGCGCCAAAAACTTGTTCGGTAAAAACAAGTTTTAAATTTATAAACCGAAACACCCCAAGTATAAGGCTGGTAGTAAAGGCTGTTAACGGGTCGTCCTAAGGGAATCGAATGTTTATCGGATTAAGATGCAGTTATTATATCGATTATGTCACAAATTATTATCTAAAACTACGGTTTATATTAATTGTAAAATAGAAACGAAGAACAGTGACTAAAATAGCAGAAAACAGAAAAATTAAACACTGGACGGCCATTCACTGAGGGTGGACGGGCGTCCGGTGACGTGCTGGAAAACAGAAATATGCAGAAAATAGCGGTGAACAACTAAAGTTCTTGAAATAACTAATCGTAGCAATCACAATTGATACGAACAAATTGGTTTATCAAATAATTAAAAGAACGGCCAGGCAACTAGAATCCACCAATCAACCAACCAACCCCAACTAGATTGTGAGCTAAAGGTACGATTTTTAGTAATGATCAAATCACGAATTCGATTAAATCTCTTTAATCAATTTCTAGGGTTTCGTTTTCTTTCTCAAGCAAAACTAAACTAGCATGCATAACACGATCATGAGATTGTCTCCAATACTCTACTCAATTAATCATAAACAATCTCTTGAATCACAATTAATTGCATCAATTGAAAGAAATCACAACTTGAATAATATTCTCATATAAATTCAATTAGAACGGTAGTTTCATCGATCTCTCGATTCAATAAAACATAAACAATTATTACAAAATTCAATTGATGAAAAACAGTAAATTTAACTCACTAAAGATATAGCTTAAAATCTTCTAGTTGGTGTGGTTGTTGGTTGGTTTCCTCCGTTGTCCCGCCGCAAGATGCTTAGCCAACAATCATATTGGTGATCATGATTGTTGGGATGGAAGAATTCATCTCTGTGTTTGCTCTTTGTGGAGTATGCGGCTGCTGTGTGTATTTGGTGTATAAAAATCTGATGATGAAATAAGGTTGGGGCGCAGCAGTTTAAATAGGGATAGTAAGTCGGCTAGGTCAAAAACGGGACTGAACGCACGTCTACTTCGATGGACGCCCGTCCTGGTGCGTTGAACTTTGAGTCGGGCCAAGTCTTGTGCAGACGCCCGTTCTCTGTTAAATTGGACGCTCGTCCAACAATGTTGGCAAGACTCTGAATCAAATATCTCCTCCTGGACGCCCGTTTGACATAGTGGACGTCCGTCCACCGGACGGGACTTGGACGCCAGTTCAGTGTCGATCAAATCTTGATTTTCTCATATTTATCTCTTCTCCATCATATAAATCCAATCTTGCACCACTTTTAATCCTCTTTTTAGCTCGAAAATGTATATCTACAAGGGGGTAAAAACATGCAAACTGTAGAATTATATATATAGATAGAAAATGACTAATAAACCACATAAATAGCTCGAATTTGCATTTTAATCCTTTTCATACACAATCCCTCAATATTTCAATTAAACTCCTACTTTTCTATAAAAAGTAATAAAATACGAAGAATATTGTTACGGAATAAAGCGATAAAAACCATAAAATTCACCGTTAACAATGATCTTTTCAAGGAATACAAGAAGCTTTACTATAACAAAAGAAGACCTTACCATGACAAGGGCTTCTATGAGGGACTAAATTCCTTTCTCGGACTTAAGTTTTGGGAAGCAAGAGTTAAAGTCTTAAGATCTTCACACAGAGGTGGAAGAGGTGGTAGAGGTGGAAGGAGTCTACCTACTAAATCAGCAAGAGATTCACTGGATGAGTTCAAGCAGTTATACATGCATTTAGGTTTTAGAGTACGCCAAATCAACCATAATCTACCTGAGGCATGGAAATGGTGGAAGGAAGTGAATCCCCATATTGATTTTTCCCTTATTGAAAATCAACGGATGAGAGAAATGGTTAGCGATATAAGGGAATATCAAGAGCAGGAAGAGAAGGAGAGACAAGAAAGAGAAAGGAGGAACTAGATCAGCATACCAACAAATGCTTTTTATTTTTGCTGAATCTAGCTTGTAATACTTTTGAACAAACATGATTAATATGAGAATTGACTAAATTTGTTTTGCTTTTGTTTTCTCTTTTCGCTTTGCTGTAAGGAGGGTATTGGCATCATCACCAAAAAGGGGGAAATTGTTGGACTTATTTTTAAGTTTTAGTGATGAGTGCCAGACTAGCTTTACAGGGCAAAGGCAAAAAGTTGTCTAGATCAAATGTATAGGCTTATTAGAATTTGATCTTGTATAGGTTTGATCAAACAAGCACTGTAAAAGGTCAGCTGACTTTCATCAGCAGACCTGTCTAGATCAGTAGGGTACCTGAGTGAGTAGACTAGTTTAGGAACCTACTGAAGACTGAAGGCTGAGGGCTCACACTCAGTTATTGAAGGCTAAGGGATCAAACTTAGTATTTAAAGTCAAGGATATGGAATCAGAAGTTAGGGAAGTCTGTGATGACCTAAACTGATTGCATATACATTGTGTACAAGGTCTAAGTTCCAAATGTTAAGTGGTGATTGGAACTTAGTTATGATCAAAATGGTGTAATCTAACTTCATATTAAAAAGTTGGATCTAAGAGAAGTCAGTTGCAGTGTTTTATAAACACAACAACTTTGGATCAGCTGACTGATATGTATCTCAACAGACTTACTTACACAGGAACCTGCTGAACATGTATTTCGATTTAATCATAGGTTACATTTGAAGCTTACAAGGAAAAGGACAGATAACAACTCTTGATTTTGTCAACAAATCAATGGCTAAGATTAAAGGGACGTTGGGAAGTAACAGAGGTTTATCCAATGGATACAAGTCAAAGGGCGGACAGTCTGAGAACTATCAAAAAGTAAACTGACAGTGTCAGTACTATGTACAGGGACAGAAAGCAAGTCAAAATGGGACAAATCAGAAACGGCTATGTTTGAATTTCAAACATAAGTCAAAAGGATTCTCACCTATAAATAGATGACCCCTGATACAGAAACTATGATGATTTTTTAGAGAAAAACAACAGATAATCTTGAGCTTCAGATTTTTATCAAGAAGTCACCCTGCTGACCCTACTGATACAGTAACTTCTTTAAGTGTAATCTGTCATCAAGCTACAGAAAGTTTACACACTTGAAGAATCCAAGCTGCTGATCATATCATCCTGATCAAGCTGCTAAAAGCTGAATCACTTAATTGATTCAAACTTTCTTTTACAAGAAACCTGCTGAAGATAGTGAAGCATCTTAAGGTGTCAAGGTCTGTTGTTTGTGGTGGAGCTGGTGAAGAGGCAATCCTACCCTTCAAGGACCAGTGGTAGACTTTGGAGCAGTAATCCTACCTGTTCCAAGTGTTCAGTTTGTGAAGCCATAATTATTGGTGAATGACAAACAACTTAGGGATTTTTGTAACTGCTACCTCAAGGATCTCTAGTGAATTACCTCCAACATCACAGGAGAAGAGTGGACTGACAGGATTACCTAACAAAAAGTATCTAATACTTGGTATCATATTTTAACAACAAGTAATAAGGCTTAACTTGAATATATTCTGCTGCAACAAATTTAGAAAAATCAATAGTCACCAGACTACTGAGCTGTCAGCAGACTACTGAGTGGTCAGTAGACTACTGAGCAGTCAGCAGGCTACTGAACTTGCTGAGTTTGTTAACTCCAAAAGTTTTAAGTGTTAAGTTTATTCACCCCCCTCTAAACTTAACCAAAGCCTTTTCAAGGGACCAACACGATCAACCGTTTGTAAGAAAGCCAAAGCATGAGTTGACTCCGGAAGATAAGAAGATCAACAATCTGGATAATGTTGCTAAGGACACAATAATGAAGACCTTGATAGCAACATGTTCTTGAAGATCAAGAGATGCAAAACTGCAAAAGAAATTTTGAAAACTCTGATCAACTACTGTGTTGGGATTGAAGCTGTCAAATTCAATAAACTTGTAGTTGTTGTTCAAAAGTTTGAGACTTTCCAGATGAAGTTTGCAGAAAAAGGATGAAAATATGGAAGCTCGGTTTCATGATATCTTGGATGAACTTCAAATGCTGAATCATAAGTACACCCAAAAAGAGATCTGCACGAAAATTCTGAAAGTGTTCCTAGAATCATGGGATATCATCACTACTGTGCTAGCCGCTACAAAAGATATAAACACACTAGAGACAGTGGAACTCTTCTCTGATCTAAAAGCATACGAGTTTGAGCTGAACAAAAAAGTGAAGAAAAATGTTCAAGAAATACCAACTCTCATTGCTCCACTGAAACTTCAAATTCAATGGCTGAAACAGTCAAACAAAGTCAGATCGACCAATTGCATGATCAGATGGCTTTAATAATGAGACACGTCAAGGGATTGTCTCACTCAACCCGGAAGTTTAAAAATCAAAACAGAAGAGATGATGTATACAGATGAAGGGAAGTTGAAAGAAAAGAGGACAGACGAGACACACACAGAGAAGATTATAGAGATGATTGAAGGGACAACGGGGATGATCAAAAGAAATATGATCGTCAAGTGAGAAAGAAGCAAGAAGACTTGTTGTGCTACAATTGCAATAAACCAGGAGACTTCAAGATAGACTGTTTTTGGACTTATTTCTATGGTTTAGTGATGAGTGCCAGACTAACTGTTATTGTGCAAAGGCAAAAAGATGTCTAGATCAAATGTATAGGTTTATTAGAGTTTGATCTTTGTATATGTTTGATCAAACAAGCACTGTAAAGGTCAGCTAACCGAGTTCAGCAGACTAGTCTAGGTCAGTATGGTAGTTAGGTTAGTAGACTTATTATGAACCTGCTGAAGACTGAAGGCTGAGGGCTCAAACTCTAGTTAATAAAGGCTAAGGGATGAAACTTAGTAATTAAAGTCAAGGATATGGAATCAGAATTTAGCCAAGTCTGTGATGACCTAAACTGATTACATGTACCTTGTGTAGAAGGTCTAAGTTCCTTAGGTTGGATGGTGATTGGAACTTATATTTGCAAAAAGGTGTAATCTAACTTCACAAATAAAAGTTAGATAAAAGAAATCAGCTGCATTGTATTTGATACACAGCAAGTTGTTGTTCAGCAGACTGATAGGTATTACAGCAGACTGATGAACCTACTGATAATATACCTCGATTAATTCAAGATTACTTTGGAAGATTACTTGGAAAATGACAGCAACAACCTCTCACCTATCAAACAAATCAGTGGTTGAGATTAAAAGGACGTTGGGATGATTCAGGATTTTATCCAATGGATATAAGTCAAGGGTGGACTGACTGCATTGTCAAAAAGGATTCTGACAGTGTCAGTCCTATGAATAGTGACAGAAAGCAAGTCAAATGGGACAAAACAAGGAACGGCTATATTTTATTTTCAAATACAAGTCACATGCCATCCTACCTATAAATAGAGGACTTCAAACTCAGAAAAAGATGATGATTGATGAATTTTAAGAGAAAAATATAAGAAATAATTCTGAGCTGAAAAACACCCTGTTGAACCTACTGACCTATAAATAGAGGACTTCAAGTGTTTTCTGTATTCAAGCTACATCAAGTTTACACAATTGAAGACTGCAAGCTGCTGATTATATCATCCTAATCAAGCTACTGCAACTGAGTCATTCACTTGATTCAATCCTTATTTTATAAAGAACCTGCTGAAGACAGTAAAGCATCTGTTGGGTGTGAAAGACTGTTGTTTATGGTGGAGCTGGTGAAGAGGCAATACTACCCTTCAAGGACCAGTGGAAGACTTTGGAGCAGCAATCCTTCCTGTTCCAAGTGTTTAGTTTGTGAAGCCATAGTTATTGGTGAAGGACAAGCAAATTAGGAATCTTTGTAACTGCTACATCAAAGATCTCTAGTGACTTACCTCCAACATCACAGGAGAAGAGTGGACTGACAGGATTATACCACCAGGAACCACTATAAAACTTGCCCACTTACTTTCTGCACTTACATTCTGCATTTTGTTTACTATACACATCAACCTATTGAATCTAGCAACTGAAACCACACACATACACTACTGAGTATCTAATACTCAGTATCATATTTAACAACAAGTATTAAGGCTTAATTTTGTACATAATTCCGATGCACAAATTTAGTAAACTTAACTGTCAGTAGACTACTGTACATCGCAAGCTGCGAAGTATCGCGAGACTATCGAGATATCGCCAGTCGTCGAAGTTGCTGAGTTTGTCAACTCCAAAAAGTTTAAGTGTTAAGTTTATTCACCCCCCCCCCCCCTCTAAACTTAACCAAAGCCTTTTCAAGGGACCAACAATTGGTATCGGAGCAGTGCTTCCGTTCTGAAGTAATCCTACTTGTTGTACTTGAGAAAATACTTTGAAACTTTTTCAAATCACTGATTTTCAAAGACTTGCATCATGGATAACAACCAGTATGCTAGAACTATGCTGATGTGTTCTCTAGATAGATTTGATGAATATAAACGTCGAATGCAGGCTTACCTTGCTGCAACTCATGATGAAATGATGGATGTGCTGACAGATGGACCACTGGAGATTGTCAAAGCTGTAACTGTGGGAGATGAGACTTAGTACATTCCAAAACCAAAAAGAGAATGGAATGCTGAAGATAGGAAGAGAGAAAACCTCAACAATATTGCTATTGATATCATTTATGGAACCTTGGATAGCAACATGTACATGAAGGTTAAAGATTGCAAAACAGCTAAAGAACTTTGGGACAAAATACAGTTGATCTATGAAGGCACTGATAAAATCAAGAAGAATAAAATTAGTGTGGCAAAGAAGAAGTTCCAAAAGTTTGAAATGAAACCCAATGAAACCATTGAACAAATGGAATCTAGGTTCAATGCAATTCTGGATGAACTCACCCTGCTAAGTGTTATTTACTCAAAAGAAGAAATCAACACAAAAATCTTGGAGCTTTACCTGCTGCAGAGGGATGGAAGATGAAGGTGACAACCATAAAAGAAATGAGAAGACTGCATGAAGAGGATACATTCAAGCTATTCTCATATCTTAAGGCATATGAATTCAAAAAGAAGTTGTCACCTACTACTGAAAAGAAAGAGCCAACAACTACAGCACTGGCTGCCTCACATCAAGAAGAAGCATCAGAAGCTAAAGATGACTTACTGGATGAGATGCAAGAGCAGATTGCACTACTGAGCAAGAAGATCAGAATAATGAAAGGTGGAAAGGGTTCTACAAGGAATTTCAACAAGAAATTCAGTGAAAAGAATAAAGAAGAACCAAAGAAAGACAATGATTATCTATGTTTTCATTGCAAGAAACCAGGACACTTCAAACCTGAATGTCCTGAGTTAAAACAAAGTAAGGAACCTGATTATCTGTGCTTCAATTGCAAAAAGCCTGGACATATCAGACCTGACTGTCCAGACCTACCGAAGACCAAAAGCCAACAAAGAAGATATGGCAAGAAGGCTATGGTTGCTGAAGATGAATCAGGGTATGAAGTGGAATCTGAAAAGGGAAATGAATCAGATGACACAGCATTGGTTGCTGAAATGGAAGATTATGCATTAATGGATAATATGGATGAGACAGAGGAGGTATTCAATACTGTATCAACTAACACTACTGGTGAAAGTGATTGTGAATCAACTTGTGGTTCAAATCCTAGAAACTCTTACAATGAAGAAGGTTTGGATGCCATCCTCAATCAACTGAGGAAAATACAATCTGGTTATCAGATTTGAAGGCTGAAAAATAAGCTCTTCAAGTAGAAGTTGAAAGATTGAATGCCGAATTAAGGGTTCTCAAAGGTAAGGAAAAAGATGTTGGACAGAATCAGTATAAGCCTGCTGAACATCCAGTAGCCTCTGAATCTGCTGATCCATCTTGTTCCTCTACTGCATACAAATCTGGAAAGCCTTATGGTGATAGATCAGGGCTTGGATTTGGAACTCAACAATCCAAAAAGAGTGGATCCAGTAAGGATACTGAACCTAGTGCCAGAATTGGTCCTAAGTTTGTACCTGCACAAGATCCAACTCCCAGGAAGGTTGCTGAGGCAGTAAAACCTACTAATGCTTCAAGGAAGCAAAATCAGAAGTCAAAGAAGTCAATAGCTCCTAATAAAAGGAACAAATCCAAAAATAGGACTGTTGTGCCTTCTAAACCTGCTGATAGCAGACCTGCTACCAAGTCTGCTGGACCACAGAAGGGTAAGAAACAGAAATATTCCAAGGATAAGAATCCTAAACCCAAAAATGTTAATCATTCAAGGGATACTTATCTCAGGAGGAAAGGTAGACTGTTCCCTACTGATGATGATTGGAATATTCCTGTATCTAATGCTAGAAATAGTAAGAATAACCGTGCTGCTAGGGTAAAACCTAAGCAATGGGATCAGCAGAGGACTTACACAAGACCTCAGCAGACTCCATACTACAGGGCTGTTCCTAACAGACAGCAAACTAATGGTTATGCTAATGCTTCTAACAACAAAAGTCACTTCAAACAACATTAAAAACCAAAAGGCCAGAAAACATATGTGAATCCTACACAATCTACTGTTAGAACCTATGTATGTGTGGAATACATGTATGAACCAAAGTATGACACTTTTAGGAGAAGACCTTATGGAAACACTGACCATTATGGACCCAAACAGATTTGGGTACCTAAAATGTATTAACTTTGTTTTGTAGGGTGTCTGGTACTTTGACAGTGGATGTTCCAGACATATGACAAAGAATAAGCACTGTTTGTCAAATTTTGTGACAAAGGATGGTCCAAGGGTGAATTTTGGCAACAATCAAGAGGATATGGCACACTTGTGAGGAATGGACTTACAATCAAGAATGTTGCATATGTGGAAGGACTCGACTACAACTTGCATAGCACTGGACAAATCTATGACATGGGATACAAGGTCACTTTTGACAAGAACAATTGTATTCTTATTAGTGAAAGAGGTGATCAAGTTGTATTGGCTGGTAGAAGACAACAAAACATGTATGTTGTGGATTGGTCTACTGCCGTTCCGAAAACCCAATGTCGATTGTGCATACCAAGTCGAACTCAATTGGTTATGGCACAAAAAGTTGAATCACTTAAATTTTGATGACATCAATCGGTTGGTGAAGAAGAAAGCTGGTGATTGGTTTACACGAGATCACATTCAAGAAAGATACTATATGTGATGCATGTCAGCAAGGTAAACAGACTAAATCAAGCTTCAAATCAAAGATTAAGCAATCAACTAATAGAGTCTTGGAGCTGATGTATATGGATCTATTTGGACCAGTTACACCAACAAGTGTTATAGGAAAGAAATACACCTTAGTTGTTGTGGATGATTTTTCTAGATACACTTGAGTGATATTTATGAACAAGAAAAGTGAAACACTCAAGATGATGCCTGATCTTTTGAAGAGATTACAAAATGAGAAAAGTTTGACAGTAGTAAAGATAAGATCAGACAAGGGTACTAAGTTTCTCAATAAAGTTATAAGAGAATACTGTGAACAGAATGGTGTACTACACCAAATTGTCTTCTTGGTACACCTCAAAGCAAAATGGGGTTCTTTGAAAGAAGAAAACGGGACCTTAAAGGAAGCGGGAAGAACAATGATTTGTGAAGCATTGCTTGCTGAAAGGTTGGGTGAAAAGCGATTAATACAAGCATGCTATACACAAAACAGAACCTCAGTGAACAAGAAGCTGTTGAAGACACCTTATGAGATTTGGAATGGAAGGAAACCAAATATATCCTATTTCCATCCATTTGGAAGCAAATGTTTTATCTTGAATCATAATGAGCATTTGAAGACATTCCAACCTAAATCAGATGAAGGAATCTTCTTGGGATACTCTTCAGTCAGCAAGGCATTCAGGGTACTGAACAAAAGGTCACTAAAACATGAAGAAACTATACATGTTATGTTTGATGAACCTAAGTTCACTGGTATGGAAGATGATGGTTCTGAACCTGCTGAGAACCTACAAGTCATTGATCCAGATTGTGTTGAAGTCTTGGAAAGGTTTAATGACTTAAAAGTTTCTAATACTGCCCCTGCTGAACACCCTTCTGGTGATACTACTGATGCAACAACTGAAGCAATTCAAGGATCTGCTGAACCCCCTTTTGAAGAAGCAACAACAAACCCTACTGAAGATGAGGTTCCTGAGAATCAAACTAACCAGAATCCACAAAGGTTAAGGAATCACCCTGCTGAACAAGTTATTGGCAATGTACAACAAGGTGTGAGGACTATAAGACAATTAGAAGCAATGTTTACTTGTTTTCTATCTCAAGTTGAACCTAAAGTTGTTGAAGAAGCAATTTCAGATCCAGATTGGATAATTGCTATGCAAGAAGAGTTAAATGAATTTGAAAGAAATCAAGTTTGGACACTAGTTGAAAGGCCTAGTCATGCAAATATCATTGGTACTAAATGGGTATACAGAAACAAACTTGTTGAATCTGGTACCATTGTGAGGAATAAGGCCATACTAGTTGCAAAAGGCTATTCTCAAGCTGAAGGAATAGATTTTGATGAAACTTATGCACCTGTTGCAAGATTGGAGGCTATCAGATTATTCCTAGCACATGCTGCATATAAAAACATCAAGGTATATCACATGGATGTCAAAAGTGCATTTTTGAATGGCATTCTAGAGGTGGAAGTGTATGTTCAGCAACCTCCTGGATTTGAAGTTAATGATCAAGAAGATAAGTGTATAGACTCAATAAAGCACTTTATGGCTTCAAACAAGCACCAAGAGCATGGTATGAGACTCTATCTCAATTCTTGGTGGACAATGGCTTTACAAAAGGCACCATTGATAAGACTCTTTTCCGAATCAATGAGAAGCACAGCACCCTGCTCGTACAGATTTAGTTGATGACATAATCTTTGGTTCTGAAAATGAATTGCTATGTGAAAAGTTTGCAAATCTAATGAAGAGCAAATTCCAAATGAGTATGATGGGAGAAATGAACTACTTTTTGGGATTGCAAGTTAAACAGATGAAAGATGGAATCTTCATTCATCAAACCAAGTACACCAAGGAGCTGCTGAAGAAGTTTGCTATGGAAAATAGTACCAGGATATCAACTCCTATAGTACACATATCAGATTGGATGAAGATAAAGAAGGCAAAGATGTTGATCAGACCTTATACAGAAGGATGATAGGCAGTCTGGTGTACCTTACTGCCAGCAGACCTGATATATCCTTTGTTGTAGGTGTTTGTGCAAGGTTTCAATCTAAACCTAAAGAAAGTCACTTAGGTGCAGTCAAGAGAGTTCTCAAGTATCTAAAGGAGACTTTGGGAGTAGGGATATGGTATTCCAAGGATGGAAGCTTCAAAGTTATATCCTACTCGGACTCGATTATCTTGGATGCAAGATTGATAGAAAAAGCACCACGGGAAACCGTCGTTAATGGGAAATAGATCGGTTTCCTGGTTTAGCAAGAAACGAACTCAATATCAACTTCCACCGCCGAAGTGAATACATTCTTCTTTGGAAGTTCGTGCACAAGTACTTTGGCAAAGACAACAATTAAGGGATTATGGAATTGAGGAGAAATAAATTCCAATAATGTGTGACAACACAAGTGCAATTGCTATCACAGAAAATCCTGTCTTGCACTCAAGAACCAAGCACATTGATGTGAGACATCACTTTATAAGAGATCATGTTGAAAAGAAGGATGTGGTGGTTATGTATATCCCTACTGAAGATCAACTTGCTGACATTTTCACTAAACCACTTGATAGTGATAGATTTGCTAAACTAAGGAATGAACTTGGAATTATCAAAGTTGACTGATAATCGGCAGTGTACTGGAATTCACCAAGGGGATTAGTCTTTGCTATGTTGGGTGAGCTCACTTAGCAGATTAGTTATTGGTATCAACAATTCCATGTACTTATGTTTGGACAATTGAGCAAATGAGGTTGCCAAGGGGATTGGTCTTTGTCATGATTGGGTGAGCTCACTTGACAGATCGGTCATTGGTATTAAACTTCATCTTGTATTATCAATTGAACAAAACAAGATGAAATCAAGGATCAGCAGATTTACTATGTCGGCACAGCCGTCGAAGCATCTTTATCAGCAGGCTGCTGAGCCAACCCTGCTGAGCCAACCCTACTGAATGAAACGTTACACAGTCAAACTTATTAAAGTCAAAAAGCAGATTGGCGGGATATTTATTTTATCCTTTATAACCGGAGTTAACATGATCCAACGGTTACAAACGTTATGGAGAAAGTAATGGGCCACGTGTCAAGACAGCATTCACTCAGATTAATCATGGTTGATATGAATGTACGTGCACTGACAGTTACAATCACTCCCTATCTATTTATACAGACCTATTACACAGAAGATACTCTCTACTTGCAAAATCTCAGATTTATACTCTCTGTTTTTACACTGTGTGAACACAAATTTGAGAAATTATCTTCTTCATCTTATTTTTCTTTAACAATGGCGGAAAAGATTGATGTTCAGATTGAAACAAGCCAATGTGTGAGAGGTTTCGTTGTTGATGCTAACAAAACTGAACTAGCAATCAAATGTTGTGGAGAATGTGCTTAATATAAGACTGGAAACAATCTCATACACAAATGTTGTGAGCTTTTGGAAGAACATTGTGATTAAAGAAGGAACAGAGGCATTCAAAACAACTTTGAATGCCCAGGAGATTGAGATTTCCCCAAGTCTACTGAGGGAAGTTTTTGGTTTTGAAGAAGTAGTAGATGATCCAGTAAATCCTGAGGAAATGGGATTGTCCAAGATGGATTTTGTTGATAAGATCAAAAAAAATGAAGGCATCAAATCAACTCCAAGAATCAATGTTAGACACATTGGGTATAAGTACAACCTGCTGAGCAAAATCATTGCAAGGAATATATTAGGGCTGGTTGGAAGTATGGATACTCTATCAGGACCCAAGATAGACCTGCTGATGATTATTTGCAGAAGTATGAAGTTTGATTGGGCTGGGTATTTCATTCATTACATGAAGAAGGTTGCAAAAGAGGAAATCCAAGGCCTTACCCCTAGGATTAATGATTCAGACCCTGCTGAATCATTTGGAGATTCCTGATGTAGCACCTGAAAAGATTAATCAATCTAGATACAAGAAAGATATTGATTATGCTATCCCTGGTCTGGATGATGATGAAGAATGTGTTGCTGAAGCTGCTGATAGTGATGACAATGGAGATGATGGTGATACTGGTGGTGAGCAGGTCAAGCAAACTACTAAGAAATATGTCAAACCTGTTGCACCAAAGAAGACCACTGAGAAGAGAAAGGCTGCTGACACAAGGAAGATAACAGAAATGTTAAAGCCTAAAAGAACATGGAAGCAAACAGCACAGACTGCTGAGTCTGCTGAGGGTGAAGCTGAAGTTGAGATTACTGACCCTGCTGTAGCTGCTAGAAAAACTGTTGTTGAGATTTTGAGGGAACAACAGAAAGAAGACACTAGAAAGAGGAAGCCTAATGTGGTTGAAATTGATGATGAGCCACTCTCCAAGAGAAGGAAAGAGATTATTCACAAAAAGAAACATGGAAAGGGGAAACAATTGAAAATTTTAGAGGCTCAAAGGGCACAAGAAGAAGAATAACCAGTAGAAGAAGAAGTAGAAGCAATAGGAGAGGCTATTGATGCTGAGCCATTGACTATTATCAAGCCTACTGAGGATGCAGAGGTTGTTCTTGAGCAACCTATTGGAGAGTCACAGCAAACTACAGAGACTGAACCTGCTGTTGATGTTGTTGAATCCTCACCTGCTAAGGCTGCTGAGCCTACTGAAATTGAACAGGTTGAATCTACTGAGCAATCTGTTGGAGAAACACAACAGTCTGCTGCACCAGAGCCTGCTGTTATTGTTGAATCTACTGAAGCTGCAAAAGTTGTTGTTGAGCAACTTGTAGAAGAACCACAACAAACCACTGAATCTACACCGGCTATGGTGAGTGAAACATTGGTTCAAGACCCTGCAATTCATGTAATAGTTCAGGGGGAAGAACAGTCTGCAGTTAACCCTGCTGATGAGCATATAACTCAGGGGAACCAAGTGTTGTGCAAATGGAGGTAGTAGGGACCAATATCCAATCTGAGCAACCTACTGACTTTCATACATCTATTGAAGACACTTTGAGTTTGCTTGTTGGGACCTTTGGAGGTCATCAAACTACTGAAAAAGCTCTTAGAAAGCCAACCATGCCATATGAGAAGGCATCTAAGAAGGACAAAGTAGATCCTAACTTCAGGAAAGTGCAAAATTATTTCCAATGGAAGTTTGGATTCTACAAGAAACAGAAACCAGCTGCTGATTCAATGAGTGGATTTGAAGAATGGGCATTTGATCAGCTGGGTGTGGACAGCCTACTGGACTTGATAGATACAACCTTGTTGTAATCTAGGATGATGGATCTATTGAAAGAAGGAAAGAAAAGTGGAGCAATTATGTTCAGAGATCCAAAGTACACACCAGACAGTGATTCATCTGACTCTGATGATGATTCCCCTATGTTCCAAGAGGAGACAAGTAGAGTGGCTAGAGAAACAACCACTGAAGCCACTGGTCAAGGAGCCACTGTTGATGCAGAAGCTGAACCCACTAAGATTGATAGGTCTGCTGAGGGCCAGCAGGCTGGAGAGATGGATGAGGATCTGCAGGATCTCATCATGGATGATTTGGAGGCATTGATCAATGATGGAATAAGTGGTGCTGCAAATAGGTTGGTTGGTGAATCCTCTACTTTATTTCTTGAAGAACCTACCGCACAATCTGAAGATCAACAAAGTGCTAGTTTGGATGAAGAAAGGATTACTGACCACAGTGAACCTAGTGCCAGTTCAGAGGATTCAATTCAATATCAAAATGGATTTGACATTGAGGACACTCTTACCAAAACTGCCTCTATCCTAACAAAGATTGGTCATGCTGAAGGATTTCAAGTGGATAATGAAGCTGTATTCAATCCTCAAAGAGTGGTATAGGAGGTTCAGGTTGCTGAGGTTCAAACAGAACCTGAGCAAAGGTTGGAACAGGAGGTACATGTTGCTGAGTTGCAAACAGCACCTGGACACAGGTTGGAACAATCTTTGGGTTTGGAGGAAACCCCTGCTGTAGTTGTTGAAGAGGCTGTTGTAGTGGAGCCTACTGGAGTCAAGGCCACTGTAGGGAAAGATAGTCAGCAGGCTACTGTTGTTAATGATGAAGAACAGATGCTGGACTATGACTACAGTGATGAAGAGTTTCAAATTGATGGATCTACTGATGATGAACCAGTGAATGATGAACCTGCACAAGATCCTATAATGGAAGATGTTCTTGGTGCTATGGTTGAGGAAGGACCTCCCCCTGCTGGGAGAGATATGAGTAAAGCAATGGTCATCAGCAGACAAAGGGCACAATATAATGTAGAAGAACCTGCTGATGGAGTTCTTTGGACAAATGGCGGTGGAGTGCCAGTAGCAGTGTTGAATGAGTTGAGGACTGTCAGGAATGACATGCAACAGTTAAGAACTCAACTGGATAAACAAGAACAAAGATTTGAGGAACTGATGAAGCTGGTGAATGACAACAGACAATCTACCGAAACAGTTGCTTCAAATTTCACATCTACTCAAAATGCTATTAATAATATGATGCTAGATGTGAGGGGAATCAAGCAAGGAAATACACTGAAAGAGAAGTTTTTGAAAGACCAACTTGCTTCTATCCATAAAAAACTTGATAAACTTGCTAAGAGGATCAATCTACCGGAGCAAACTCTGCAATCAAGGATTACTGCAGTTGATACAAGAACTGAAATTATGGAAGGACAACTGAGTAATCTGGTTATCACACAGGAGAGTGTTCATGGCCTACTGTCCCGTTTTGTTGATGATGTCACTAAGGGGGAAGAGGGCCACACAGCAGTAGCAAAAGAGGCTGCAAGGATTTTTGCTAAGAAGAAATGGGAGAATGAAACAAATGCATTCAGGGAGCCAGCACCTGGCAGAGTTCAACTTACTGATGATCTCCTCAAACAATACAAGAATGAATACTATAACAGAAGGAAACCTTACCATGACAAGGGATTTCTTGAAGGTTTAAACTCATTCTTGGGATTGAAGTTTTGGGATGCAAGGGTTAGAGCCTTGAGGGCAAGTTACAGAGGTGGAAGAGGTGGAAGAAGTTGTAGAGGTGAAAGGAGTTTGCCTATCACAAAAGCTAAGGACTCACTGAATGAATTTAAAGATCTCTACATGAGAATGGGATTCAGAGTCAATCAAATCAACCTCATCCTACCTGAAGCATGGAAGTGATGGAAGGAAGTGAACTCCTACATTGACTTCACTTTGAGTGAAAATGAATGGATGAGAGAGATGATAGAAGAAATAAGAGCTTATCAAGAACAAGCTGAAAAAGCAAGAGAAGAAAGAGAAAGAAGACAGTAGATCAGAATAATTATCTGTTTTATCTTTGCTGATGCTAGACTGTAATAACTTGAACAAATGTTTATAATGAAAAATCACTAAATTTGTTCTGTTTTTGTTTTAAAATCTTTTTGCTTTGCTGTTAGGTGAGGGTAGTGGCATCATCACCAAAAATGGGGAAATTGTTGGACTTATTTCTATGTTTTAGTGATGAGTGCCAGACTAACTGTTATAGTGCAAAGGCAAAAAGATGTCTAGATCAAATGTATAGGTTTATTAGAGTTTGATCTTTGTATAGGTTTGATCAAACAAGCACTGTAAAGGTCAGCTGACTGAGTTCAGCAGACTAGTCTAGGTCAGTATGGTAGTTAGGTCCGTAGACTTATCAGGAACCTGCTGAAGACTGAAGGCTGAGGGCTCAAACTCAGTTAATGAAGGCTAAGGGATCAAACTTAGTAATTAAAGTCAAGGATATGGAATCAAAATTTAGGCAAGTCTGTGATGACCTAAACTGATTACATATACCTTGTGTAGAAGGTCTAAGTTCCTTAAGTTGGATGGTGATTGGAACTTAGTTGTTTGCAAAAAGGTGTAATCTAACTTCACAAATAAAAGTTAGATAAAAGAAATCAGCTGCATTGTATTTGATACACAGCAAATTGCTGTTCAGCAGACTGATGAACCTGCTGATAATATACCTCGATTAATTCAAGATTACATTGGAAGATTACTTGGAAAATGACAGCTAACAACCTCTGACCCATCAAACAAATTAGTGGTTGAGATTAAAAGGACGTTGGGATGATTCAGGATTTTATCCAATGGATATAAGTCAAGGGTGGATAGACTGCACTGTCAAAAAGGATTCTGACAGTGTCAGTCCTATGAATCGTGACAGAAAGCAAGTCAAATGGGACAAAACAAGGAACGGCTATATTTGATTTTCAAATACAAGTCACCTGCCGTCATACCTATTAATAGGGGACTTCAAACTCAGAAAAAGATGATGATTGATGAATTTTAAGAGAAAAATATAAGAAATAATTCTGAGCTGAAAAACACCCTGCTGAACCTACTGAGCTTAAAGCTACTGATCCAGAGAAAATCTTCAAGTGTATTCTGTATTCAAGATACATCAAGTTTACACACTTGAAGGCGCAAGCCGCCGATTATATCATCCTAATCAAGTCGCACGCAAACCGAATCATTCACTTGATTCAATCCTTATTTTATAAAGAACCCGCCGAAGACAAGTGAAGCATCCGTTGGGTGTGAAAGATCGTTGTTTGTGGTGGAGCTGGTGAAGAGGCAATCCTACCCTTCAAGGACCAGTGGATGACTTTGGAGCAGCAATCCTACATGTTCCAAGTGTTCAGTTTGTGAAGCCATAGTTATTGGTGAAGGACAAGCAAATTAGGAATCTTTGTAACAGCTACATCAAAGATCTCTAGTGACTTACCTCCAACATCACAGGAGAAGAGTGGACTGATAGGATTACACCACCTGGAACCACTATAAAACTTGCCCACTTACTTTCTGCACTTACATTCTGCATTTAGTTTACTATACACATCAACCTACTGAATCTATTAACTGAAACCACACACATACACTACTGAGTATCTAATACTCAGTATCATATTTAACAACAAGTATTAAGGCTTAATTTTTGATATAATTCCACTGCACAAATTCAGTAAACTTAACTGTCAGTAGACTACTGTACATCGCGGGCTGCGAAGTATCGACAGACCATCGAGATATATCGCAGTCGTCGAAGTTGCTGAGTTTGTCAACTCCAAAAAGTTTTAAGTGTTAAGTTTATTCAGCCCCCCCCCCCCCCCTCTAAACTTAACCAAAGCCTTTTCAAGGGACCAATTTCACGGATTTATCTAGCACAGCAAACAAGTAATAAATATTTATAAATCCGGTTTCCCTCAAGTATAAGGATCGTAGTAAAGAGGTTGATACCGGGTCGATCTTACGGGGAACTAAACGATTGTGATTCTAGCTTTTGTCTAACCTAAACTATGTCACGAAACTAATCTAAACAGTGAATAAACATCGAACAAAACAGAAAATAAAACTAGACAGAGGATATAATCCAAAGCTAGGAAGGATACGGGCTGCGAACCAATTCAATACTAAACTAAACTAAGATGCAAATAAAAGTAAACTAACTAAACAAATTCAAGTTTTAAGGATTAATTCAAGTGTGTAATGAACAAACGAGGATTGCTCCACCTATCCAACGAGCATTGATTTCCTATCTCGATCATGTTGTCAATGCCTTCATTATCTCTTTTAATCATCATTTGAGCCTTGAAAAATGTGTCTACATCATATAAAAACACCACAAAATGTAATATCGCTCAAATAATCGTAAAAACATAATTAAAGCACATAAATCAACCTATTTTGCAATTAACTATTTTGAAATATCATTTACTCAATATATTCATTAAACACATGCTTCCTATGCAATTTAGTACGCATACGGGGAAAAATATCATAGAATATAGCGTTATAAATCGTATAAATTCACCCTCAACAACTCCCCCACACTTAAGCTTTTGCTCGTCCCGAGCAAAACAAAACAAAAATTAGGCTCGAGAAAAGAACAGACATCTAAACATACATAACACATATCCAATAAACCAGAAGTTCACCAGTGTGTGTGTGTGCATAGCCATAGAAAACTTCCACTAAATCCAAACTCGAGAAACTCAAAGCAAAACTAGCTAATACCCCCTTGTAGACTAGTAATAAATGACACTCATAAGATGCACCCTACAAACGTGATATATCCCGAAAAAGATGATAGAATATATCTAGGGCCTTTTTGAAATACTCAGAGGATAATCCCTACAACATATCTGTCAGTTTCTACTGGGGATAAGGTAGACGATAACTTAGTCTTATATACATTTCATAACACTTCATTAGTTGATTTAACTTTTTCACTTTTAAACACATATCAGAATGAGCTATTGCCCTGTCATAGCAGAATAGGACATTTCAAGATAATCCCCTACCTTACTCAAATCATAAGGCAGCTTCTTCTGACTGTCGTGAGCTTTTAGTCATCATAGTGGTATAGGACATATGTGGTATACCCTATCGCACTCAAATCATCGACTAGCTTTCGACACACCCAATTAATTCATATTTTTTTCAACTTTTTCATTTGACAATAAGTTACGTGTTACTTATCACATTCAAACATTCAGATATTCACAGTATATCATACTCCAGATCTAAATACAAACTATCATAATTCGCGAGATATATACGTAGCACTAAGCACATGACTTATAAGACAATCAAAAATCACTCGTCCAAAAGGGGTATAACTTTATAAATAGCTCATCATTTACTATGGCTCGTGAAAAATCGATCTCGTGTGAAACAACTAACTCATCAAACATATGATATACAGCTTAAATGACTATAAAAATAGCGAACATTGAATCGAATTGCCTACTCGGGACAAAACAGAAACAAAAGTGTCGAAAAATTTCGAAAATTTTAGCTCATTTGCATAGAAACATTACGAATTAAGCAAATGTGTAGATACATATCGAAACACTCCCCTCCCCCACACTTAAAAATCAACATGTCCTCATGTTGTGCAGATCGAAAGAAAAAGGAAAAGACTTAGCTGATTGAAACCGAAACGCGAATCGTCGGTCAGGCCGGAGCCTACATAATGACACTTTAGAATGCGTAACCAGGCAATGTAGCTTGACGAAACCGCTAAAAATATACCTGCACGTCTTGACAACCATGGAACCATCTCGGGGAAAACGGGGAATTATACCAGAACGAAAAGAGATATCAAAAATGAAGATAAAGAAAAAGTGAAAGCATTCAATAAATCCAGAAAGTATAAACACAGTAGAAGTGAAAAGTACGGGTGCCTTATGGCTTACATGATCCATCGGGAAAAGTAACAGTAGCAATATCAAAATTACAACGAATCATATAAGAAAAAGTATCAATAACATACATCCATCGAATCAAAGAAAAAGAAAAACTAGAATCAGAAAAATAAAATCAAGGCTGGCTCGGTGTCCCAGAATCATCGGCCGGAGGATCGGAGGAGGGTCGAGAAGGTGGTGCCGTAGCCCTAGCCGCCGAGTCGTGCTCCTCATCCGAAGATGTCTCGTAGTCGTGTAGAACATCCGCAATGACCCGCTCGATCTCATCAAGCAAAGAGATAATCAACGGAGCTCGGATTGAAGGTTCTTTCGTCCCTCGGCCGCCGGCCCTCACGGATACATTGAAGAATCGACAAAATGTGGTTCTCGTGTATCCCGGATATCACTCGGCCCATTCCCGAAACTATTGGCCATGCTCAACCGCATCCTAACCGCGGGAGATAAAGTAGGAAGGGATGATGCACGAGGCGGTGCCGAAGAACCAGCTCTCCCCGCGGTGCCGCCGACTCGACTGACCCGAAGGCTTACTCTTCTCTCTCTGTATAGGCCTCGGATTCTTCGGCTTGTGATCGGCTCCATACTCAGGCACACCGGCATCGATACACAAACTGTGGATTAAGTGAGGATAATCAAGCATCGGGTATAGATCTTACGATTAATAGCCACCTCATCATATAACGCCTGCCCCACATTCACGTTCAAGCCAAATGTCAATGCGTATAACATGCCTAGGTCACCAATGTGAAAGTGCGTCAAGTTGTTCTTAGGCAACAACCGACTCGAATAAATCGACACCGGACCTTCCGGTCCTCCGTCCAGTCGTGGTAACCAACTCCTTCCGGTCGCCTCCCGGTCTTAATGTCCATGCCACATCCGGGCAAACTCGCAACCTCAACTCCTCCAAGGGATCCCGCCCCCAAACTCGCCTATGTAAAATCTCCTCCTTATAATCTCTACCCTCAAAAGCCGCCAACCCATACTTTGCATTGATCACCTCCGGCGTAAACGGAACTTGGACTCCCCGAACCACAACTACCTTCGTTTCCAAGTCGGTTTCTGAACAATTGGCATAAAACTCCCGAACCAAGGAACTATTGACCGGGGTAGTCGGAATCATCATCAAAGCGTCTTATTTCCGATCCTTAAGCAACTTAACGAAACTCGGATCGACCTTTGCCTCTAAAGTGGCCCTTTCTATCAACATCGTCCTCGAGAAATAGTGTTGTTTATACACATCGTGAGCTCTAGGGTTCACGAACCGACGAGGTAATGGCATAGGAGGTACGGTTTTGGCTCTCTTTCTAGGTGGAGCAGCCCTAGGTTCAACCGGCACATCTCACGGGTAGCTTCTACGGTGTCCTCAGCCCTAGACGAGGCTCCGCCTTTCTGAGCTCTAGGCATCCGTACTAAAGGAATATCATCGTCCGTCTCAGAGTCGGAGGTTGGTTCATCTCTTAAGGTTGCCCTAGTTTGGGTGGCTCTAGGGGGTTGCTCCCGAATACTCACACCCCGGTTAGGATCAACCAAGGTCGGATCAAACTCTTTTCGCTTTTTCCCCGCCTCCCTAGCCACTTCCTTCCCGTGCCTTTTCATGACTGCTTTCTTATGAACCATTTTCAAGCTTAGACTAACCAAAACAACCCCGATTCACAACAAGATACCCGTTTAACATCCAAAGCGGGATTTCAAATCAACCAAACCACAACCACAACCATAACCATCACCAAACAACCCCAATGCATCACCCATCACAACACCATATCACCAAAACAAAGCAACAAGAAACAAAAAAAAACAGAAAAAACCGAATTAAGGCAATATTCAAGTGAACGAGCCGACCCGAAGATCGTACTCTCAAAAACGTGAATAAAAACTAGAAATTTTGCTACGAACTTACCAAGTAGGGTGAGTGGATGTTGATCGAGGTGAAAATCAATCCAAACAACACCAAAATAGGCTCCAAAATCAAATTTTTTTTCTCTGAAAAGTCGGACTTGAATGGGGCCTGATTCTCCAAGAATATGGTTTGTTGGGGAATTTGGTTATGAAAATCAAAGAGAGGGGATCAAGAGCGGCCTGTAGCACTTGGAATCGCTCAAAATGGTTTAGAAATGAAGATTTTAGGCCAAAAAGAGGGAGAGGAAACGGTTTTGCGATTTGAAAAACTGAAAAGTGAGGGTTCATGCGTTGAGGGCGTATATATAGGCAGATGTTGGACGCTCGTCCAATTCAGTGGACGGGCGTCCACTGGGAAATCAGATGAACTGGACGGGCGTCCAGTTCAGTAGACGCTCGTCCAAGAGTTTAAATCACATACAGGATTGGAGGGAAAAAATCAGACGGGCGTCCAGGCGTAGTGGACGTTCGTCTGAGGATTTGTCATAGCGGACGGGCGTCCGGTTGTCTGGACGGCCGTCCCAGCAGGCAAAAGTGCAAAAATCATAAAATTCCATACAACCCAAATTCAAAAGTACATCTCTTATTAAACTTAATTAAAACTTCAAAAATACAAGTAAAAAGCAAACGAAGTACATAAAATTTCTAGAAAATAAATAAAAACAAAAAGAGAACAGTGGGTTGCCTCCCACGAAGCGCTTTTGTTTTACGTCGTTTGCTCGACGAAACAAACCTAACTAACGCTAGTCTGCATAAATCTCGTCCCAATCCACCAAACGGATGAGACGACGAAGCATATCAATAGCATGAGGGAAATCATAGTCCTCTTGTACGCCCCAGTCATCTCCAGCTACCTCTAAACCTCTAAAATGTGAATCCTGTAGTACCAGCGCTAGATCTGTCAGCATAGGGTCATTTAGGATCGTATATGGACGTCCTATAGCTTTCTGTAGCTCCTCAGTAGTGAAGTCACTACCTCCCGAACATCGGGGTACAATGAGAACATAGGTGATGGTCTTCGTACGGGTACTAAGCTCAAAATCTACGTGCAAGACTATAGTGCCTCCCGGTCCATCGCCCATCGTAATCGTGGGATCCGACTAATGATGGGGAACTCCTCAGGAAGAACTCCGTAATCCATATCTAAAAAGCACACTAACTGACAGATATAAATAGAAAAACTTAGTCAGCTAAAACTTAATTAAACTAAAACTTAAATAAATAAAACACTAACAAGCGTGAACAGAACTTAACTAATATAATAAGGGATATCTAGGATGCCTCCTAGTAGCGCTTTTGGTTAATGTCGTTAGCTCGACACCGTTGAAAACTCAGCCTGGGTCAGGCCATTTGACTTTTCTGCCAGCCACTACCTCGTGTAAGCTCTGATCAGTAGTGTGGCTGCAGAAACAGCATCTCACACATGGGGTGAAATCTTTAATAGCTTTCCAAATACGCTTGAACTTCCCCATGGGTGACCTCTTCATTCTCTGAGCCCTCTGATGACGCTTCAACTGACGCTCCCTCTCCAATTCTTCCATATCCCAACTACCGCCTGAACTTCTTCAGAAGGACCACTACAAACCATCCTCTCGAAAACAAAGTTGAGTGAAGACTCGTCGAATTCTTCGACTTCCGTAGCACCACACCCGAGGATGTCGAGGCAACGGACATTCGAAGGTCTCTCTTTAGGTTCACCAATATAGTGCTTGCACCTTTTGCCATTCACTCGAAACGGGTCACCACTATAACCACGAAGTTCTAGAACGCCTCCAGGAATGATTTGGAGAATCTCGAAAGGGCCGGACCAACGTGTCCTTAACTTTCCAGGAAACAGATGTAACCTAGAATTGTATAGAAGAACTTGTTCGCCGACTAGAAATTCTCTCTTCTTAATCTTAGCATCGTGGAGTAGCTTCATCTTATCTTTACTAATCCTGGCACTTTCATAGGCCTGGAGTCTGAATTCGTCGAGCTCATGTAACTGCTGTAGTCGATGTTGTCCACAAGATTGGGAATCAAAGTTCAGAAACTTTGTAGCCCAATAAGCTCTATGCTCTAACTCGACAGGCAGATGACATGGTTTCCCGTAGACCATTTGATATGGAGATGTCCCCATAGGGGTTTTATAGGCAGTTCTGTAAGCCCATAGTACATCATCCAATTTCAAACTCCAGTCCTTTCTATGACTATTTACCGTTTTCTCCAGGATTTTCTTGATGCTCTGGTTGCTTCTTTCAACCTGACCACTAGTCATCGGATGATATGGTGTGCCAGTTTTATGACGAACACCATACTTCTCAAGTACTTTCTCTAGGGGTCGGTTGCAGAAATGCGTCCCTTCATCACTGATCAAGGCACGTGGACATCCAAACCTCACGAAGATATTCTTCTTTAGAAATTTCATCACCGTCTTATGATCATTGTGAGGAGTGGCTTGGGCCTCCACCCATTTAGACACGTAGTCTACGCAGACTAAGATGTATTTATTACCGCAAGATGATGGGAATGGTCCCATAAAATCGATACCCCATACATCAAAGACTTCGCATTCGAGGATGGGTTTTAAAGGCATGTCAAAACGCCTTGTCGAGTACCGGTTCTTTGGCACCTATCACATGCTTTACGTAAAGCTTCGTATCTTTAAAGATCGTAGGCCAATAGAAACCGGATTGAAAGATCTTAGCAACGGTTTTCCACGGACCAAAGTGACCTCCGTGGGTCCACCGTGGCATCGCTCAATAATATCGCGTTGCTCGGATTCTGGAACACATCTCCTAAGAAACCCATCTTTACAGATCTTGAAAAGATAAGGTTCATCCCAAACGAAATATTTCAAATCAGAGAAGAACTTTTTCTTCTCCTGATAAGACATTTCGGGATCGAGATAACGGGCATGAAGGTAGTTCACAATGGAAGAATACCATGGAACATCAGGAGGACAACCGTCTATCAACATAATGTTTTCTAGAGGAAAGTAAAGATCTATATCATCTGGTTCATCCTTTTCCTCATTTAACATTCTAGAAACGTGATCCGCCACTACATTTTCACCGCCCTTTTTGTCCTTAATTTGAACGTCAAACTCTTGTAGGGTCGGTATCCAACGCAAGAGGCGCGGTTTAGCCTCTTTCTTAGTCATCGATAACGCAAAGCGGCGTGATCGGTCCACACGATCACTTGAGCTCCTAACAAGTAACTACGAAACTTGTCCATAGCAAAGACTACGGCCGTAGTTCCTTTTCGTAGTAGTATAGTTAACTTGAGAGGGGTTCAATGTGTGACCGGCGTAATAGATAGGTGGAACTTCCCCTTGATCTTTTGCCCTAGAAAAAGCTGACCAACAAAGATAGTTTGATGCGTCGCACATAAGCTCAAACGGTAGGTTCCAATCGGGCGATATAAGAATTGGAGCAGATACTAAACGATCCTTGAGCTCCTCAAACGCTTGCTTGCAGCTCTCATCAAAATTAAACTGAACGTCTTCCTTTAGTAAAGTGGACAGGGGCTTGGCTATCTTGGAGAAGTTTTGAATGAACCTTCTGTAAAAACCGACATGTCCAAGAAAGCCTCTAACTTCCCGTACATTCTTAGGGTAGCTCATCTTCTCGATAGCTTCTACTTTTGCCCTATCAACTTCTATACCTTTGGCGGAGATCTTGTGGCCAAGAACTATTCCCTCATCTACCATGAAATGGCATTTTTCCCAGTTCAGTACTAAGTTCTTTTCCACACATCTGGATAACACTCGATCAAGATTGTCGAGACAATCATCGAAGGACTGACCAAAAACCGAAAAATCGTCCATAAAGATCTTCATACACTTCTCTACAAGCCCGTCAAAGATAGCCAGCATACATCGCTGAAATGTAGCTGGGGCATTGCGAGAGACCGAATGGCATTCGCCGGTAAGCGAATGTACCATAAGGGCAGGTAAAAGTGGTCTTTTCTTGGTCATTTGGATCAATGGGTATCTGGAAGTATCCTGAATATCCATCTAGGAAGCAGTAGAATGCGTGCCCCGCCAGACGCTCAAGCATCTGATCAATGAACGGAAGGGGAAAGTGATCTTTCATGGTTACCTCATTGAGCTTCCGATAATCGATGCAGACTCTGTAACCAGTGACAAGTCTCAATGCTATTTCCTCTCCCTTCTCATTCTTCTCAATCGTAATTCCACCTTTCTTGGGAACTACTTGAGTTGGGGAAACCCATTCACTATCCGCGATGGCATAAATGATTCCCATGTCCAGAAGTTTAATGATTCTTTCTTAACCACCTCTTGCATATGAGGGTTGAGCCTTCTCTTGGGGCTGTCTAACACATTTTGCACCCTCATTCGTCTTGATCTTGTGCATACAGATGTCCGGAGATATCCCTCTGATATCTCCTACCTGCCATCCAAAGGCTTCTTCATTTTTCTTCAAGACGTTGATAAGTTTCATTTCCTCTAAACGAGAAAGCTTGGCAGATATAATCAATGGAAGCTTGTCACCTTCTCTTAAAAACACATACTTGAGATGTTTAGGCAACGGCTTTAGCACTAAATCTGCAGGGGGGTCTTCTAAACTAGACTTGAGATCTCCACTTCTCAACTCAACATCGCTGAGTTTACTCTGTGGTCCCACTGCCAAAGCTTCTCCTTCGAATAATTCTTCCTCAAAATCAGCTGCTAATTGGTCTAGATTAACCACACCATGAGTATTCAGGTTGTCAACCAATCGCTCATATTCCGCTTCTACAGCCATGACTTGCTTATCCATATAATCGGTAAAATCATCCGTCATATAATCAATGGAAAAGCCGGTTGGGGGTCCAGAGGGTACTTGAATGGACTTTAAGACATTGTAACTCACCTCTTGATCACCAACTCGGATAGTCACGTGCCCACCATCGCAATCGATGAGGGCTCTAGCTGTAGATAAGAAAGGTCTTCCAAGAATCAGGGGGACGTTTTCATCTTTCTCCATATCTAAAACATACCAATCGACTGGAAAGGTAAATCTATCAATCTGAACCAAAACGTCTTTTAGGATCCCTGAAGCTTTCTTAGAAGATCTATCGGCGAATTGTAAACTCATAGTAGTGGGTTCTAGAAGGCTTTGTAAACCGAGCTGTTTGCATACAGACATTGGCATAAGGCTTATAGAGGCACCTACAATCGCACAAAGAATTCCTGAAAACTAGACCTCCCATTACTACTGTAAGTACGAACTTCCCAGGGTCACCTCTTTTAATTGGTAAGTTTTCATAATTAATCATGGAACAATCCTCGCCAATTTCCCTTTCCATGCCTGCTAGTTTCCTTTTCGAAGACACAACATCCTTGATAAATTTTGTATACTTAGGCATCTCGACCAAGACATCTGTTAATGGAAGATTCACCTGAGTATTTTTTAAAAGGTTTAGCACCTTTTCATACTTTTTGTCCTCACTCAAGGGAATCTCTGCTCTTTCTCGGTGGAAATGGAAGTTTCTTAAGGTCATTCTCAGAAAAAACTTTCTTTGAGGATGCACTTACGACTTTGTCTTCCGGATCTTTCCATCGAACGGCTTTCTCGTATTTCTTAGTAGTCGGGGATCGGCCTCCCGACTATCGATTGCTTTTTCGGTCCTCGGGATCGGCCACTTGAGGATCACCAACTTCTTCACCTCTCGGGGATCGGCCACCCGAGTTTTCTCTTGCGGTTGAGGGGAGTGTAGGTGCTCAGCTTCCCCTCCTACCTTATCAATGGGGGGAGGGGCTAGTGGTTTCCCTGGTGGGAAGGACCACTAACTTGAGTACCGCTTCTTAGATTCATTGCACTGGCCTCCTCTTTACCGTATTGAATTGATGGCACGAGGTCAGTACATGGGCCTTTGTTCATGTCGGCCGAGCAACTTGACCACCCTTCGGATTCTTCTCGGTGGCGGGCGGTTTGCCCTCGGGGTCTAGAAGCCAACCGCTTGCTCGGCCGGTTGCCCAATTTGTCTCTCGAGATTCTTCATTGACTCGATTTGCTCCTCTAACTTGGCTTCAAGATTGTTAGATTGGGAGGAGCTTTGAGAGTTTTGGAGATTTGGAGCATAGGGCTGGCTGGGCCGACTTTGAAATTGAGAGTTTGAATTTGAAGGCCAATTCTGATTGAATTTTTGCGCAGGATTGGAAAAATTCGAGTTTTGGTTCTGATTAAACCCAGGGTTTCTATTGAAATTCTTATTCGAATTGGGATTGAAATTTGAAGATGGATTAAACCCTTGGTTTTGAAAATTGCCCTGGCCAGAAAACTGATTGAACCTTTGATTGTTCTGGCCATAGAATGCATTCACTTCCGCATTCTGTCCGTTAATAGGGCAGAATTTAGAAGTGTGCCCCACCTCGTCACAATTCTGACATGTGACTTGATTGTACTGTCCATAATCATGAACATCATTTACTTGATAAGGTGCAGGGGGATTAAATTGGCACTGGCCATTCATATGGCCCATCTGACAGCAATTTTCACAGTACAGAACCTGAGGGTTCTGCGGAAAAGAAGAAGTTTGATTTATCGGATTTGAAACTTGAGGTGGTACCATCTGCTTCTGTAGCATGGCGATCAAACTTTGCAAATTGACTTCCTCAACCTTGGGAGGAGGAGGTGCTTGAATTGCTTGATAAGAGGGGGCATAGTTATACTTTGCAATGTCCTCAAACAATGCCCATCCCTCATCAGGCGTTTTCTTCAGAAATGCCCCACCAGAAGAGCTATTGACCATGCCTTTTGTAAGCTCGGTCAATCCACTGAAGAATGTATTGACTTGCCTTTCCAGTGGCAAGCCATGATGGGGACATTTTCTGAGAAGAGACTTGAATCTCTTCCAACATTCAAAGAACGACTCATTTTCTTTCTGATAGAATGTGAAGATGTCGTTCAAACACTGGGCTGTCTTTGAAGGCGGAAAGTATTGACTTAGAAATTCTCTTTCAAGTTCAGCCCAGGTGGTGATAGATTCAGAGGGGAGAGAGGTGTACCACTCTTTAGCCTCTCCCTTCAAAGAAAATGGGAAAAGTTTCAGCTTGATAGCATCCTCACTTACTCCTTGGATGCGTGTAGTCCCGCATATCTCTAGGAATGTATGTAAGTGGGTATGCGGATTCTCTGATTGATAACCATGAAAAATAGATGCATGCTGCATCATCTGAATAAGTCCTGGTTTTAACTCAAAGGTTTGTGCAGTAATGGCTGGAATAACAATAGCCGGGTTGACTTTGACTTCGCCTGGCATGGCGTAGTCCGCCAACGTACGTCTATTATTAGCGGCCATTATCACAAAATCGTGATTTCTCTTGCTAGTTGTTCTTCAAGATCTCGCTCGGCTCGTCATTCGCCGAACCGCGAACGAAAATTCCGCCTGTTTAGCCGGACTACGGTTCGCTCGGGGTCGGGGTGTATAATAACGGTCCCTTTTGACTCCGAGTTTGCATAAACCGGACCAAAAACAAGTGGAACGAAACCTAAAAGCTAAGAAAGTAAAAGCCTAAACTAAAATTAAAAACCTAAAGAAAGGAATGGGAAAGAAGAAAAGGAAACAGGACCAGACGGACGTCCAAGAGTTTGGACGGGCGTCCGGATGAAATTGAGATCAGACGGGTGTTTAGTGGTCCAAACGCTCGTCTGAAAGACAGAATACCTGAACGGGGGTCCAAATCTTATGGACGCTCGTCTAAGTGAATAAAAACAAAACAAAACTGATAATTTTCCAGCAGACGGGCGTCCGATATCCCAGACGCCCGTTTGTTAGCGGGAAAACGAGAATAGAAGCAGAAATTTGCAGAAAAGTCAAGAATGTAAGATAGAACGACAGAAAAACAGAAAGACAGACGATCTAATCTCCAAGGAAACTACTAAGGGAAAGTCTTAAACCCTAATTATCTACTTAACAACTACCTAAAACAATTATCAACTAAAAACAGGAATTTAAAACGAAATAAAACAGAAAAACAAAACGAAAAAACGAGAAAACAAAAACTAGACAACCGTCCGGTTCCCCGGCAACGGCGCCAAAAACTTGTCACGGATTTATCTAGCACAGCAAACAAGTAATAAATATTTATAAATCCGGTTTCCCCCAAGTATAAGGATCGTAGTAAAGAGGTTGATACCGGGTCGATCTTACGGGGAACTAAACGATTGTGATTCTAGCTTTTGTCTAACCTAAACTATGTCACGAAACTAATCTAAACAGTGAATAAACATCGAACAAAACAGAAAATAAAACTAGACAGAGGATATAATCCAAAGCTAGGAAGGATACGGGCTACGAACCAATTCAATACTAAACTAAACTAAGATGCAAATAAAAGTAAACTAACTTAACAAATTCAAGTTTTAAGGATTAATTCAAGTGTGTAATGAACAAACGAGGATTGATCCACCTATCCAACGAGCATTGATTTCCTATCTCGATCATGTTGTCAATGCCTTCATTATCTCTTTTAATCATCATTTGAGCCTTGAAAAATGTGTCTACATCATATAAAAACACCACAAAATGTAATATCGCTCAAATAATCGTAAAAACATAATTAAAGCACATAAATCAACCTATTTTGCAATTAACTCTTTTGAAATATCATTTACTCAATATATTCATTAAACATATGCTTCCTATGCAATTTAGTACGAATACGGGGAAAAATATCATAGAATATAGCGTTATAAATTGTATAAATTCACCCTCAACAACCAACAATTGTCCCGAACCAATCAAGAAAACCAGAATGATAAGAGATGTGATAGAGCATAGAACAAGGGCATAGACCAACAAATAGAGCAGAGAGCATAGACCAACAACTGTCCCGAACCAACCAACAACTGTCCCGAACCAATAAATCAACCACTCAGCAACCTTATCTGGTTCATGCTTCAAATCTATAATTCAAAATCCCGAGAATGCTGATATTCAAGGATTTCTTAAAGATATTAATAGTGAGTTTCAAGAAATTCAAATAAACTATGATCTTGTCAAGAAAGAAAGTGAATATCTTAAATCTTAGAATTTGAAATTGAAAGATGAACTCTTTCAATTAAGAAGTAACAAATCGTCAATGTGTGATGAAACCAGATCTGATCTGAATGAGAAACTACATATTCAGATCAAGCCTACTACTTCAATCTTCTCTGAGTACCAACCAGCCAAATGACCTAGAGACAAGTCCAGTCTGGGATACACAAAATAGACGACTCTTGTCAAGTCTGACTCAAAGTTCAGATCTGAAAGTGGTATTCCTTATGGAACTACTTTCACACCTGAGGCTAGAGTGAAACAGGTCAAGGAAGTCAACTTTGTTAAATTTTGGGCTGAAGGTCATGAACATGACCATCCAGTCTCTTATGAAAGAATTAATTCATCAAGGAATCATAAGGTCAGGGGAATAAGAGATTATATCCTTCCGATAATGATTGGAACATTGGCCTTTCTACCCACAATAAGAGATCCATTGTCAGAAATAATCTTCTTAAAAATACAATTGTGAAGCATCCTAGATATCTCTTTACACATAAGAAAGTTCCTAACAGAACAAGACATGTGTATAAACAGAAATCCAAGATGTTTGCAAAGACTAATCTGAAGAAAATTTTTGCTCATCCATACAAACTAACAGGAGGAGAAAAGATTTCAAATGGAAATAAATTTTTTTATGAAATTCCATTTGATTACCTTCATCAGTGGTGTAAGCGCCTAAGAGTCCCCCTTTCAGATACAGACTAGGCATTACATCATCTGGACCTGACCCTATTGGACCCAAACAGATTTGGGTACCTAAGTTCAACTAAATTTTTTTGTAGGTCGTCTGGTACATAGACAATGGATGTTCCAGACACATGATAGGCAACAAGCACTGTTTTACAAAATATCAGAATAAAGTTGGACCCAAAGTCAACTTTAGAGGAAATGAGATGCCTGGAATCACAAAGGGCATTGGAAGCCTAATCATGAATGATCTAGAGATTTGTGATGTCACATTAGTTGAAGGACTCAAGTACAATCTCTTAAGTGCAAGTCAATTCTGTGACAAAGGATATGAGGTCTTATTCGATAAAAGAAAGTGCAGAGTCATCAATGAAGAAACAGGACAGACGATCTTAATTGGGAAAAGAAAGAAGAATTGGTATGTAGTAGACTGGTCAACTGCAACATCAGAAGTTTGTCTACTAGTTCAATCCAGACCATAAATAAGTCGTATGTGGCACAAGAGACTGATCCATCTCAATTTCAAGACTTTCAATCGATTGGCAAGAAATGACATGGTTAGAGATCTGCCAGACATGGTCTACAAGAAAGACAGTATCTGTGACTGTTAGGAATATTTTATTATGTTTTGATGATGGCCATACTAGCTGTTATAGCAAGCCTGAAATAAGTTAGAAATCTCTGTATAAGTCTTTATTTAAAGTCTGACATTTTGTATAAGTTGAGTCAGACAAGTATTGTACTAGTTGGTAGGATGACTAAGTAAAACATAATTTCGGTAGAGTAAAAACGGCCAAGTACCAGCAGAGAAGCCTGAAGACATATGGTCTGACTTATAACCAGGGAAGTCTGTCATGACCTTGGATAAGTCTAAGTTATATTTTTAGTGATGAAAATCATTGTTTAATTATGGTGTACACTGATCTCACTCAAATGAAGGATCAATGAAGTACAAGGAATCTTGAAAGATCAAAGAAATCAATAAGACAGTAAACCAGCAAGATGAACTGTCTACCCGCTGAGTAAAGAAAAAGAAATAAAGGAAGAACTAATCGGCTAAGTCATTAGGAACACTCAACCGTTCAAGAGACAGTCAAGGGATGAAATAGTTAAGTAAGCTTTACTTATTCAGAACGTGAGAAATAAGAAAGATTCAAGAGGATCAAGCATTAAATGCACAATCAATCAAGAATCAATCAAGGACGGATTTTGTGATAAACGTTTGAAGAAAAATCTCGAGCACTGAAATCAAGGAGATTATAATTAAGAGGGAATCAAGAAATTAAATCAATGATTATTCCCCACATTAAATAGCTAACAAACGGAAATTCAAACCAAGGATAATCAAGGCTATAAATAGACGGCATTGACAGACATGAACAACAACGATTGTATTACATAAGAACAAGCAGAAACTCTATCTGTAATATTCCGATTTTCGGAAAAAGGGCAGACGTGTCATTTTGCGAAAACGAAATATTGGGTTCGGTTCCTTTTACTCATAGTTTAAGTATTTATTATTTATATATATATAATCTCGAAAATTATATGTATATTAAGGAAGGAAATTTGATTGTTAGTAGAAGGGTGATTAAGGAAAATCAGTGAATTAGGTAATTATGAGATTTTTCCTATTTAAGGGAAAATCAACCTAATCACACCCTTAAGATTTTAATCTGATTTTTCACCTCCAAAATTCGAGTTGCTGTGTGTAAGAGAAATAGGAAGAGGCTGAGATACTTTCATCGATATCTAAGTCAATTCTAAATTGTTTTCAGTTTCGAGAGAAGCATCGGAATCGTCATAAGGAGAGCGTCGTTCTCGTAGCGAGAAAGTTGGAGCTTTTCTCAAGGTATGAAACTCGAATTACCTCGTCGTTTTGATGAGTTTTGATGGATCAAAACTCATACCTTTCGTAGTTTAATCGTTTGGAATCGTGTGATCGATTTGTGATGCAAATCCGGATTGATCATATAGGTTTGTTGCGTAAAAGGGATCGTTTTGCTGCTGTCTTTTCTGAGCTTTGGATTTTGGAATAGCTTGCTTAAGGTAAGAAGCTTTTCCTACAATCTAATTATGGTTGAGAGTAGTTAGATCACGTTTTTGAAGCGTTTTCAAAGCAAGAATTTACCTAGATGTTGATTATGGATTAAGGGTGTTAGGACAAGAGAAAGTTTTGATTTTCATGTTGTTTTTCTGCTATTTTTCTGATTATTTGATGTTGAAGATGTTTGGATTGGTGTAGAGATAAAAAAAAAGTGCATAGAAGCGTGTTTTAGGGTGTTTGGTGCACTCAATGTGCGCACATTGATTAGCAGTGGGCGCACATTGCTGAAGCAGAATGTTACTGTAGATGGACAGCTTCTGGAGTGTGCGCACATTCCCCTAGAATGTGCACACACTGGCCGGGCTGAATGTAAAATTTCGCCCAATGTGCACACATTCCCCTGGAGTGTGCGCACATTGCCCCTGTTTTGATAAATAAGCTATTTTAAGATATGTTTGGGATTTTTAAATGTTGTTTCTTGATATAATAACATTAATTAACCATAAACAAGCTTCGATTGAACTTCCGATTCGTTCAGTTAAAACACCGAATGTACTCTTAAAGGGAGTTGAAGTTCGGATCCGTCGGAAGGGCATGAAAGGGCTTGTGCTTTGATGAACTTGTGTTCACCAATGTCTGTGTAATTGTTAAGATGTGATGTCTAGCTGTCTAAGTGCGGGAGTAGAGTGGTTAGGGTGAGTTTTATTCTGAAAACACTTAGGCGGTTAGTTAATTCACATTAATAATTACATACGTGTAGATAAAAGCTAAAACGTCATTTATTCTCGGTTAGGCACTATTTCATATCGGCGATGTGATACGTTCAAAAAGGTGAACAACGCTACTGGCCTTAAACGGCTGAAGGGTAGTGGAGGAAATTCATCGGACGTATACGCATACCGGGGAGACCCCGGAGCTAATCGGTGCTAATCACCGTTAGTTAGCAAGTATATCTTCAGGCTGATGAACGCCATGCACAGTGTCCTTGAGTAGTGATGTAACAAAGATAAGCTAAGTTAGAAACGTTTAGTCATGACGTGTTGATGGACACGAAGTGAACCCTAAATTGAGTCGGTCTCACTAAGATAATATCTTTAATAATAACCTTAATTGAATTGTAGCTTCTACTTCTTACTTTGTACTTTGTACTTACCTCAAATGCATGTTTATTTATGTGTTTGGGGGAGAGAAGACGAACAGGTTAGTCAAGACTTTGAGAGGACTTTGATGACGACGTTTGAGGACGCCGGAGCTGAAGACCTTGTTTATCATTTATCTCATTTATGCCTTAGACTTGGATTTTATTGGATTCTGTAGTTTACTTCTAGTATTTTTGGATTCGTGGGTTTCATTTTGAATGTAATAAAGTTACATTTCCTCTTTAGTTCTTTATTTCTATTCTGAGATGTTTGAAAAAAATTACCCGAGTCTTTTTAGCTTCCGTTTACTTTCATTTGATACGATGTAGTAGAGGCTTACATGTAATATTATTTATTTAATATTATGCATGCCGAACGTTTCGATTTCCGGATAAGGACTCGGTGTCCGGAAACGGGGCGTTACAGTTGGTATCAGAGACAAAGCGTTCCTTGCTTTACTAGGCTTCTTTTCCATAAGATAAGTTCTTAGACCACTTAGTGACATTTTGATCTCCCTTGATCTCTCAGAATGGTAGTAACCCGAAGATGTGTTTTTGGAGTTGGGAGTTCTAGAGTTGTACCAGAGGCTAGACAGAATCTGAATGAAGCAACGGTTGTTGGAAGAGTGAAGAGTTGATCAGCTAAGACTTCATTTGAATCAGGAACTACCTCAGAATGTTGGTTCTCTTGTACAAAAGGATGTTACCTTTGTGGAGACAATGGACATATTGCAAAATTTGGTCCTATAAGAGGTATTTGAAGGAATCAAGGAAAACCATTGAAGAAGTGAAAGTTAACCAACAAAGGTGTTTTCTTTGGACGCAGTCATACCAAGCATCTTTTAGTTTGTTTATTTACCTTAAGTACTTTATGACATGAATCAATTCATGTTGAAAAAGTGCAAAAGTTAATGAACCGACTTTTAGATACGTCAGTAATGGACAACTTAGCTAAACTATCAATAGCATAAGAGGTTAAAAGTTTTGGTACTAAGAAAGATAGCTAAGTAAGATAAGCTTGCCTTTCAACCATTAGGAAATCTTGCAGACAACATCCGAGTAAGTATCTATAGAGGGTTGTTTGTTGGTTAGAATTTGGTTTAGTTTGGTTTCAGCGGTCAAAAGTTGGTTTTGGGTTTGGAAAGTTGTAGATCTTCGGTTCTTGGGTTGGTTAGATCAAGTGGCTGTTGAAGATTCAAGTTTGATCAAGTGAAGCTTCTGTTTGAGTGAGAGATGAAGAGAGAATGTGCTAAGGAACTTAAATGGTGTGTTTATAATGAAGGGTGTTAAAGGTTTATAAAGTGACAAAATATGGTTTATTCTTTGGGTCTAGTGCAAAGGAGTAATCACCCACCGACCAAGTAACAGGGGAAGTGGAATATGGAATGGTTAGTGAGTTGTCAGAATTTTACAGCCTATATGGAAAGGAATATGAGTATTATATTAAGAGTATATGATTAGATAATGGAGTTTTCCAGGTGGTGTAAAAATTTTGGAATTTTTGGACGAGAGGAAGTTGGTCAAAACCAAGTTTCTTTGCGGTGTGCATGAGCTGTCAGAATTTAAAGATTTTTTTCCCTGAGTTGAGTTGCAGATTGTGACCAAACGGAAAAGAATTTAGACATGGTTCCAAGACATGATTCATTTACAAAAGAGTCCTCTGAAACATGTCAAAAATTCAGGTCATTTGAAGATGTTTAGCCTATTAAGAACATAGGAGTAAGTGAAGGTGTCACAACAGAATTTCTGGACAGAGTGTCTGATAGTAAAGTGGACTTTCTGAACAAACCGTGTGGATTATGAAGTTTATGTGATTATTACAAAGAGAGGAATTGTAGATAAGACTTATCAAGATAATGGTTACAGGCCAAGTAAGAAGCGTCACCCTATAATTTCAGCGGTTAAGGCTATAAGAGCTTGTCGGAAAGGTTGTGAAGGCTACTTGTTGTACGCAGTTGATGTGGAGCAAGTGAAGCCTGATTTAGAGGAAACCCCTGTAGTCAAGGAATATCCGGAAGTGTTTCCAGAAGAGTTAACAGGAAACATGCCGGATAGGGAGATTGAATTTGAGATCAAGTTGGTACCCGGAGCGGCACCAGTTTTGGCAGTTCCGGAGATCTTTGATAATTACGACGTTTACACAGATGCTTCGGGACAAGGTTTGGGTTGTGTGTTGATGCAAGGAGGGAAACTGTTTGCTTATGCATCAAGACAGTTGAAGGTGCATGAGAAGAATCACCCAACCCACGACCTAGAGTTGGCAGCGGGAGTGTTTGCCTTAAAGATTTGGAGGCACTACTTGTACGGAGTTAAGGCTAGGATCTTCACAGATCACAAGAGTTTGAAGTATTTCTTTACCCAAGAAAATATGAATATGAGACAAAGAAGATGGTTAGAGTTTGTTAAGGATTACGATTTGGAGATTCAGTACCATCCAGGTAAAAGTAGCCGATGCTTTGAGCAGAAAACCAGTGTTTGCGGTTTCAAGTGTTGAAGATGTTGCAGAAAGGTTAGATGGGTTGAGAATCCGAAGCTTTGATCAGATTGAAGACCGACAGTTTGCGGCACCGTTGTTAGCAATGTCCGAGTTGATGGACGATATTCGGGAAAAGCAAGACGAAGACCCAGTTTTGGTTGACTTGAAGCGAGTTGCAAGAGAAAAGCCCACAGTGGGTTATGTCTTGGACAAGAATGGAAACCTTTGGTACCAGGATCGTTTGTGTGTGCCTAATGTTGGTGATTTAAGACAAAGAGTCATGGAAGTGGCACATAGAATCGCTTTTGCAGTTCATCCGGGAGCTACTAAAATGTACAGAGACTTGAAGGAAAGGTTTTGGTGGCCCTCGATGAAAGTGGAAATAGCTAAGTTTGTGGCGGAGTGTGATATCTGCCAGAAGGTTAAAGCAGAACATAGAAGACCAGGAGGAATGCTTAAGCCGTTGGATATCCCGGAATGGAAGTGGGATAAGATCACTGTGGATTCATCACCGGTTTACCTAAGACGAGAGGCGGTAATGATGCGATTTGGATGATTGTTGATAGATTGACCAAATCCGTTCACTTCTTACCGTATAAGGTCGATATGCCCTTGAAGAAAATGACGACACTATACTTGGATAATATAGTGAAGTTACACGGAGTACCTATCTCGATAGTTTCGGATCGTGATTCGAGGTTCGTCGATCGGTTTTGGAAAAGTTTACAAGCGACTTTCGGAACCAAGTTGGATTTGAGTACGGCCTTTCATCCTCGACGGATGGACAATCCGAAAGAACTATCCAAACACTTGAAGATATGTTGAGAGCTTATGTTTTGGAAGTAGGCGGATCATGGGATGATTACCTACCAAGAGCGAGTTTGCTTACAACAACAATGCCTATCATGCAAGTATAGGCATGCCACCGTTTGAAGCACTGTATGGGAGAAGATGTAGAACGCCACTGTTCTGGGATGAAGTCGGGGAAAGACAAATCACCGGGCCGGAATTGGTTGAGCAAGCTAAAGAGAGGGTTCAGTTAGTCAAGAAGAATCTAAATGCGGCTCAAGATAGACAGAAGAGTTGGGCAGATGTTAGGAGAAGGCCTTTAGAGTTTGAAGTTGGTGAAAGAGTTTATCTATGAGCTTAACCAATGAAGGGAGTGAAATGTTTTGGACAAAAGGGAAAGCTAAGTCCGAGGTACGTTGGACCTTTTGAGATTCTGGAAAGAACTGGACCGTTGGCTTACAAGCTTAAGTTACCGGAATCCATGTCAAGAGTCCATAACGTGTTTCATGTCTCGATGTTGAAGAAGTGTTTGACCAAGATGGATGTTGAGACTACGGTTGATCCGGAGATTTTTCAAGACAATCTTTCGTATGATGAGGCACCGATCAGAATTTTGGACCGGAAGGAAAAGATGATTAAAAGAAGGATGATTCCTTTGGTTCTGGTGCAATTGAGCAATCATTCACCGGATGAAGCTACTTGGGAAGTTGAGGACGATATGATCAGCGAGTTCCCAGATTTTATGGACTTACCAGGTACGTTCTAGTCTCGAGGATGAAACTCCTTTAAGGGGGGAAGAATGTAATATTCCGATTTTCGGGAAAGGGCAGACGTGTCATTTTGCGAAAACGAAATATTGGGTTCGGTTCCTTTTACTCAGAGTTTAAGTATTTATTATTTATATATATATAATCTCGAAAATTATATGTATATTAATGAAGGAAATTTGATTGTTAGTAGAAGGGTGATTAAGGAAAATCAGTGAATTAGGTAATTATGAGATTTTTCCTATTTAAGGGAAAACCAACCTAATCACACCCTTAAGATTTTAATCTAATTTTTCACCTCCAAAATTCGAGTTGCTGTGTGTAAGAGAAATAGGAAGAGGCTGAGATACTTTCATCGATATCTAAGTCAATTCTAAATTGTTTTCAGTTTCAAGAGAAGCATCGGAATCGTCATAAGGAGAGCGTCGTTCCTGTAGCAGAAAGTTGGAGCTTTTCTCAAGGTATGAAACTCGAATTACCTGCTGTTTTGATGAGTTTTGAAGGATCAAAACTCATACCTTTCGTAGTTTAATCGTTTGGAATCGTGTGATCGATTTGTGATGCAAATCCGGATTGATCATATAGATTTGTTGCAGAAAAGAGATCGTTTTGCTGTTGTCTTTCCTGAGCTTTGGATTTTGGAATAGCTTGCTTATGGTAAGAAGCTCTTCCTACAATCTAATTATGGTTGAGAGTAGTTAGATCACGTTTTTGAAGCGTTTTCATAGCAAGAATTTACCTAGATGTTGATTATGGATTAAGGGTGTTAGGACATGAGAAAGTTTTGATTTTCATGTTGTTTTTCTGCTATTTTTCTGAGTATTTGATGTTGAACATGTTTGGATTGGTGTAGAGATCGAAAAAGTGCATAAAAGCGTGTTTTAGGGTGTTTGGTGCGCTCAATGTGCGCACATTGATTAGCAGTGTGCGCACATTGCTGAAGCAGAATGTTACTGTAGATGGACAGCTTCTGGAGTGTGCGCACATTCCCTTGGAATGTGCACACACTGGCCGGGCTGAATGTAAAATTTCGCCTAATGTGCACACATTCCCCTGGAGTGTGCGCACATTGCCCCTGTTTTGATAAATAAGCTATTTTAAGATATGTTTGGGATTTTTTAATGTTGTTTCTTGATATAATAACATTAATTAACCATAAACAAGCTTCGATTGAACTTCCGATTCGTTCAGTTAAAACACCGAATGTACTCTTAAAGGGAGTTGAAGTTCGGATCCATCGGAAGGGCATGATAGGGCTTGTGCTTTGATGAACTAGTGCTCACCAATGTCTGTGTAATTGTTAAGATGTGATGTCTAGCTGTCTAAGTGAGGGAGTAGAGTGGTTAGGGTGAGTTTTATTCTATAAACACTTAGGCGGTTAGTTAATTCACATTAATAATTACATACGTGTAGATAAAAGCTAAAACGTCATTTATTCTAGGTTAGGCACTATTTCATATCGGCGATGTGATACGTTCAAAAAGGTGAACAACGCTACTGGCCTTAAACGGCTGAAGGGTAGTGGAGGAAATTCATCGGACGTATAGGCATACCGGGTAGACCCCGGAGCTAATCGGTGCTAATCACCATTAGTTAGCAAGTATATCTTCAGGCTGATGAACGCTATACACAGTGACCTTGAGTAGTGATGTATCAAAGATAAGCTAAGTTAGAAACGTTTAGTCATGACGTGTTGATGGACACGAAGTGAACCCTAAATTGAGTCGGTCTCACTAAGATAATATCTTTAATAATAACCTTAATTGAATTGTAGCTTCTACTTCTTACTTTGTACTTTGTACTTACCTCAAATGCATGTTTATTTATGTGTTTGGGGAGAGAAGACGAACAGGTTAGTCAAGACTTTGAGGAGGACTTTGATGACGACGTTTGAGGACGCCGGAGCTGAAGACCTTGTTTATCATTTATCTCATGTATGCCTTAGACTTGGATTTTATTGGATTCTGTAGTTTACTTCTAGTATTTTTGGATTCGTTGGTTTCATTTCGAATGTAATAAAGTTACATTTCCTCTTTAGTTCTTTATTTATATTCTGAGATGTTTGAAAAAAAATTACCTGAGTCTTTTTAGCTTCCGTTTGCTTTCATTTGATACGACGTAGTAGAGGCTTACGTGTAATATTATTTATTTAATATTATGCGTGCCGAACGTTTCGATTTCCGGATAAGGACTCGGTGTCCGGGAACGGGCCGTTACACTATCAATTTGAAAAGCCTTTTATCTGAACTTAAAGAACACATCTAGATATCAACTCAGCAATCAGAGCTAAAATTCCACATCAAGCACTGAGATGGATCAACAGAATCTATGAATCCAATTCACACCAATCAAGCAACTGAATCAGAGGCATCTGAGAAAGAGTTGTGTTTGTGATAGTTGCTGAAGGATTTGTTCTCAAGGAGCAGTGTTGAAGACCGAGTCACTGAAGGTTTTGAAGCCAGGGAGTGATAGTCTTGGAGATTGTGAAGCTTGTGTATCCAAGAACAATCTAACTATTGTATCTGTGAAAACAATAATGAATTCCTCCAATCATCACATGAGAAGAGTGGATTAAGGGATTACATCACCCTGAACCACTACAAACCTTTGTGTTTATTTACTTTCAGCACTTTACTTTACTGCACTTATTTATTGCACAATTCATACTTCGTGTGTGCATATCCTACTTTGAAATAGCATTAAAAGAAGGGACTTATCCGCTGCCCAAAATCTTTTATATTGAGAATTTTTTTTGAAACTCCAGTATAGTCATTCACCCCCTCTGTCTATACTTTTACCCTTATCTGGGACCAACAATTGGTATCGGAGCAGTGTTCCTAATATCATAACCTGTTCATATCTGATTTCTAGTAATAAGGAGATCACATATTTTCAAAGTAGTATTCAAATCTATGCTTTCTAAATATATCTCTTATTTGTACTTATGGATTCCTCAAATTTCATGTCTAAAGTACCTATATTCAATGTTAATCATTTTGATGAATATAAAATAAGGATGTTGTCCCATTTTGCAGCAACTCATGAGGAGATGCTGGATATAATCAATGATGGCCCAATCAAGATTATGACTGCAATAGCCACAGGAGCTGATCAAGGAAAAGAAATAGAGAAACCTAAGAAATATTGGACCAAGGATGACAAAAGAAGAGCAAATCTTGACTTTGTTGCAAAAGACATGATTTTGAAGACTCTAGACAGCAATATGTATGAGGATCAAGGACTGCAAAACAGAAAAGGAGATGTGGGATAAATTAGCACTGATCAATGAAGGACCAGAGGCAGTCAAAGAAAACAAATTTTCTGTTGCAAAACAGAAATTTCAAAACTTCAAGGTGAAGACTAGAGAATCCATTGATAAAATGGATAACAAATTTTCAAGCATCATCAGTGAACTACAACAACTTGGACATACATATCAACAGAAGGACGTTTGTCTGAAAATCTTGAGAGGTCTACCTGAAAGATGGAAGATCATCACATCAGTACTCAGAGGAACAATAAATCTTGCAAACACCAATTCTTTGACTCTGATGTCTCAATTAAAGGCTCATGAATTTGAGTTAAACGGTGAAGACAGTGAACCAGCAGAGGCACACAAGGCCAGTGCGCTGGTTGCACCCCAGCAAAGCAAAACGGCTGATACAAGTAGCACAAAGACACAGGAGCTAAAAGAATAGATTGCTTTATTGATTAAACGTTTTGACAGGTTTAGCAAGAAGAAACAATTCAAAGGAAGTTCATCATCAAACAAGAAGTCAAGGTCAAGTATAGTCTTAAAGACAAAAGATGATGAATATAGATGTTTCAATTGCAAGATGAAAGGTCACTTCAAGGCAGATTGCCCTAATGAAAAAGACAAAGATGAGGAAAAAAAGAACTACAAAACAACATAGAAGTGAAAGAGCAAGAAGGCACTTAAAGCTGAAACCAGCAGTGAAAAGGATGAAGAATCATCTAAAGATGATTCAGATGATGGTGAATTCAACAGCTCAGACAATGACTAGGCATATATATGTCTTATGGCTAAGAAAGCTGATGAAACAGAGGTAATATCTAGTTCATACTCATCATCAAGTGCATCCACATCTGACACTGTACAATCTTCTACTCTCCCTTTAGATTCTACAAACCTAATTCAAAATCTCATGAGTAATTTGAAGAAATTCAATTAAATCTTGAAATTCTGGAACAAGAATGTGAGAATCCGAGAAAGGAAAATAAAAGATTAAAGAAAGAACTGGATGAAATTATAGTTGACTCAACTAGTAAGGAAATACACTCAACTGGTCAACCAGGAGCAGATGATCACTCATTTGATGTTGACAGACCAGCTGAGAAAATATCCCTACCAGTTAATAGCACCACTACACCACTCAATGCACCAGCTTACAAACCCCCAAAAAGGTTTGGATCCAGATCTGGTCTTGGCTACCACAATCAGGATGAGATAAGAAACAATTGACAACACAATTCTGAATCAAGGACCAAAACTGGACCTAAATTCATAAAAGGACAGACCATAGTTTCAACTACTCATCCTGCACCGGTGAAGTCAAAACCCAGTGTAGTGAAACAGCTGAGTAAATCATCAAACCAGCCAACTAAAGGCAAAAGCCTACTGAAAGGAAAAGGAAGACTTTACCCTTCAGAGGATGATTGGAATGTTGCACCCCCAAAATACAAGAAGAAACCATTTCATGCTATGCAACATGTGTTTAGGAACAACCAAACAAGGCATGCCCCTGGACATAAGAAGCAATATGAAAATAAGTTTCCTCATGCATATCGGAGAGTGAAAAATGATGCAAATGCACCAAAAAGTAGAGAATTGTATCAGAATAATTTCAAAAATTCTACAAGAAATTATTCGGTCATTCCTTACATATATGAAGTTGATGATTTCAACTATCTAAGAAGAAGATATTTTCGATAAACACTTGGAATGAGAGGCATGACTGCTAACAGGTATGGACCCAAACAGTATTGAGTACCTAAACGATAGTGGATGTTCCAGACACATGACAGGGAACAAATGATGGCTGACCAACTTTAAAGCTTTTGATGGACCCAAAGTTACATTTGGAGGCAAAGAAAACCCAGGCAAAATTAAGAGGGAAGGCATAATGTTCAAGAACAATTTGAAGATTCTGAATGTAGCTTATGATAAAGGATTGAATTTCAATCTTCTAAACATTAGTCAATTCTGTGACAAAGGCTACAATGTGCATTTCAACAAAGAAGGATGTATTGTGATTCATAGGCAAACCAACACAGTTGTACTTGCGGGAAAAAGAGAAGACAACATGTATGTGGTGGATTGGAAGATAGCAAAAGCAGAAACCTGTTTGCTTGTCAAGAATAAGCAATCAACCAACCGGATCTGGCATAGAAGACTGAACCATCTAAATTTCTTTACCATCAACAAATTGTCAAAAAACAAGCTAGTTGAAGGCCTTCCAGAGATCACATTCAAAAAGGAAAGTCTATGTGATTCATGTCAAAAAGGGAAGCAGATCAAAAGCTCCTTCAAGTCAAAGCCTTATCAATCAACAACAAGGATCTTACACCTTTTTCACATGGATCTTTTTGAACCAGTCAACCAGTGAGTGTAAGTGGAAAGAAGTACACTCTAGTGGTGGTGGATGACTTTCCAAATTCACCCGGACTATCTTCATGAACAAGAAGAAAGAAACACTCAAGAAGCTTCCAGATCTACTGAGAATAATTGAGAATGAAAAAGAATTGAAGATCATCAAGATAAGATCATATAGAGGCATAGAGTTCCTAAATGAAGTAATGAGAACCTACTATGAAGAAAATGGTGTACTACATCAACTATCAGCAGCAGGCACTCCACAGCAAAATAGTTTAGCAGAAAGAAGAAACCGGACACTCAAAGAACCTGTGAGAACCATGATTGTAGAGGCATTCTTACCAGAGAGATTTTGGGCTAAAGCAGCAAATACAGCATGCTATACTTAAAACACATCAATCGTCAACAAACATCATGGAAAAACACCATATGAAATTTGGAATGGAAGAAAACCTAACATTTCACATTTGCATATATCTGGATCTAAATGTTTTGTATTGAATACTGCATACTTTTGATGGAAAGGCCAATGAAGCAATCTTTATGGGATACTCAGAAACAAGCAAAGCTTTCAGGGTACTCAACAAAAGAACTTTGGTGATTGAAGAATCAATTCATGTAGCTTTTGATGAACCAAATACAAATGGTGAAAGCTTATACAATGTTGAAGAAGAAGCTGTACAAGGACAAGTCTATATAAATACAACAGTCCCAGCTACAATCTTGGATCACACCTTTGGCATTCAAGTTGATGCAGCAGTCAATACAACACAAGAGGCATCAAAACAAGATCACGAAGTTGATACACAAGATGAAGTTTTTGAAGAACCAAATCAAGAGCAACTTCAACCTGATTTGAACTGGCTGAGACATCATCCTGAAGAACAAGTTATTGGAGATTTTCATACAGAAGTTAGAACCAGAAGACAACTGGAGAATATGCTAACTTGTTTTCTATCACAGGTGGAACCTAGAACTATAGATGATGCAATTCAAGATGCTGAATGGATTACAGCCATGCAATAAGAGCTCAATGAATTTGAGAGAAATAAGGTCTGGGACTTGTTGACAGACCATACATGGCCAACATTATTTGAACAAAATGGGTAGTCAGAAACAAGATGGATGAACAAGAAACAGTTGTCAGAAACAAAGCAAGGCTAGTTGCAAAAGGCTACTCTCAAATAGAAGAATAGATTATGATGAAACATTTGCACCAGTAGCAAGATTGGAAGCAATCAGACTCTTTCTAGCTTTTGCAGCACACAAAGACTTCAAAGTTTATCAAATGGATGTCAAGAGTGCATTTCTGAATGGACTTTTGGAAGAAGAAGTATATGTGGAACAACCCCCTTGTTTCCAACTCAAAGGGAAGGAAGATAAAGTGTATAAGCTCAAAAATGCTATATATGGACTCAAACAGGCACCTAAAGCCTGGTATGAGACACTGTCACAATTCTTAATCACTAATGGATTGAACAAATGGACTATTGACAAGACTCTCTTCAAGCTAAAAAAAGGAACAAGCACTTTGTTAGTTCAGATCTATGTTGATGACATCATCTTTGTATCAAAAGATGAAAAGCTGTGTGAGAAAATTGCAAATCTGATGAAGCGCAAATTTCATATGAGTATGATAGGAGAGCTCAATTACTTTCTTAGTTTACAAGTGAAACAAATGAAGGACGGCATCTTTATCACTCAAGCCAAGTATACAATAGACTTGATACACAAATATGGTATGGATACAAGTGGCACAGCAGATACACCAATGTGTGCAAGAGTTATTCTTGGGAAAGATGAAAATGGAAAAAATATTGATCAAAAGCTGTATAGAGGGATCATTGGATCTTGTTGGAAATAAAATTTATGTTTTGATGTTGATTAATCACTTATTTCATTATTTTTTTAGACCCTATTGATGAAGTGTCATAACTAGCTGTTATAGTGCAAATCAAACAGATGTCTAGAAAGTAATGTAAAGGATTTAATAGAGTCTGATATTTGTATAGGTTAATAAGACAAGCACTGTAATAGTTCTAGGTTCAGAACTGAGAATTTGAGTAAGAAACTTGAGGAAACTGAGATCCAAAAGAGATACTGGAAAACTGTCATAAAAGCACATCAACAGAAACAGAAAAAGGTAAGTTCGCTGAGGGACACAGACTCAGTTGACTTATCTAGAAGATAGAAGAACTGAGAGTTCAAACTCATTGAAGACTGAAGAACTGAGGTTTCAAACTCAGTTTATGAAGACTATGTCAAAACTGTAGAGTTAGACATCAGGCAAGATTGTGCTGACCTGAACTGACTTTATAGATCTTGTATACTGGACTAAGAATCAAAAGGACAATGATATCTTAGATGGTTTGTTTGTAAATGGTGTACTCTAATTTAGTCAATTAGAATTAGATGAAGGATAGAGTACTGAGATTTTGAAGAAGAGTAAAAACTCAGTTAATGCTCTTAGAAACTGGAAACTAACTAAGTCGTGTTTGAATCAGTTTCTAACTAAAGTTAAGAAAAACTAAAGATGGATCAGACCGTTATGAATTTCAAAAAGGACACTGACACACATACATAAAAGCAGGACCACTAACGGCTATAAGGATTCAGATTCAAATGATAACCGTTAGAAAAACCCCTATAAATAGACTGTTTCTACCACAAGAAGTAGTGCGGAATTCTAATAATCAATCAAGTCAAGAAAACTCATATCAAGGGGGAAATTAAATCAAAAGAATTCCTGCTAAGCACTTAATTGCAAGATCAAGAAATATCTTCATGTGATCACAAGCATTCAAGAAACATCAAGATCATTCATTTGAAGAAAATAGAGCTATGCATAACTGTCTTATCTACAAGAGAAAGATCAAATCACAAATTGAATCATAGTTATTGATTCAAGTCTCAACTTTGATTATATCAAAGGTTTTAGACCGTGAAACACCAAGAAGGTGTGAAGGATAGTTGAGCTGCAGTCAGGAAGACTGTGTTTGTGAAGAGCTAGTGAAGAGGCAAGACAACCCTCCAAGGACCAGTGTTTCAAACAATTGAAGAGCAGCCATCCTACCTGTTCTACAAGTGTTTAGATAGTGAAGCTAGAGATTAGTCAAGGACTATCAGTTTAGGACTTTTTGTAATTGGGCCATTTCAAACGTTCTAGTGGAATATTCCTCCGCATCATAGGGGAAGAGAGGACTGACAAGATTACACCACCTGGAACCTCTATAATTCTTGTTATTTACCTTACACATTTATTTACTGCATTATAGTTTTATTCATCTAGTTCATATACTCAGCAAACATCAGAAACAGAGTCAGCATAATAACTGATAACTCGTATTTAACAAAGGCTTATTAATCCGCTGCCGGTTAACTCAGCTAAGGATAAGTCAGTCTTGACTTACACTAAGTTAAGTTAACTTAACTCCGCACAAGTTGTAGATTGAACTAAATCTGGTTTAAGATTTTGTTTTTGGGCGTGGTTTTGGTGACAAGTTTTTTCACCCCCCCCCCCCTCTAAACATATGTCAGCCTTTCTAAAGGGACCAACAATTGGTATTGGAGCAGTCTTTCCTTTTGAAGGTGATCCAAAGTTGTTACTGCTTCGAGTGTTTAGCTTGGATAACTGGGTATCAGTTGTTTCCGATACCAACAATTGCTATTAGAGCTAATCTTCCACTCTGAAGAGATCTTTGACTGAGTTCTATCAGTTTGGTTGCTTAAGTCTTTAAAAGTTTTTCAAAACTGCATCAGGGATACACATCACCACTTTAGAAAATTGATAAACTGTTCATTTTTTAGATTTGATGAATACAAAAACAAATTGCAGGCTCTAGTGGCTGAAACTCAAGAAAAGCTGGTTGAAACATTCGATGAACCATCCCCCCACAAAAAATGCTGAAACCTTACCTATAAATTTTGGTGGAAATGATTATGGTGAAAGTGATGAAGAATCATAGAAATGAAGATTTCAATGAAACCTTGGACATACTCATAAAGGAATTAGAGGTAATTCAAAAGAATTATGAGAATGTGAAAAAGGAAAAAGATCTACTGAAAAATGAAGTTCTAAGATTGAATGCTGAATCAATCTTATCAGGGCAAATTATAGAACTAAAGAAATTTGCTCAACTGATGAACTAACACAGGTAATAAACATTGCTGAATCATCAGTTCATACAATTTGAAAACCCTTTGGTGACAGAACTGGTTTAGGGTTTGACAGTTAGCAAAATTCTAAGTTCAGACCTAGTACAGTTGCACCTAAGTTTGTGGCTGCACAAAAGTCAGAAACTCGGGAAACTGACAATATTGTTAGAACTGACTATACTCAGCATAGCCTCAATCTAAAATTGACAAAACTGTAAAATCAGTCAGTAGCAAAAAGCAAACTGAAATTTTTTATAGAAAATATCATAAGGCTGACAATGGCAGAACTGATCAGGGATCAGTTAAAAGAACGTTGAAGTCTTATTCATCAAGGAATGAAAATCATTCATGGAATACAAGATTTAGAGGGAAATGAAGACTTTTTCCCACTGATGAAGACTGGAATGGACCAATGATCACTCAGCTTCACGAAATTCCAAAGAGAAGGATGACTGAATCCAAAAATAAAAATTTCATGAAAACTGACCATGCACTACCAAAACATCAAGATACGTATAAGTATAAAACTGATAAGTCACTTAAGACATACAGAAAAACTAATCAAAAAGGACCCAAACAGATATAGGTACCAAAGATCTCTCATTTTGTTTTGCAGGAAAAAATAATAAACTGAAAACTGAGAAGTTTTAATTCTTAAAATTGAGTTGTACTCACAACTGAGGTTTCGAATTAATAAAGGACATTTACTACAATTTCTGGATAAGGACAAAACTGGATATTTACAGCTGGAGATACAATGAATCTACCGCATTTACTATTATGATCTACAAATGACAGAACATATGTGACCTATATTAATCTCAACCGTCCATCTTTTCCACTCATCTCCCTTTTCGCAATCTCAATGAAACATTTTGAATCCCACTCAGACTTTCTTTTAACCACTACTTCCACCACCTATAAATACCATTCGATTTTCCCATTAATTCTTTACAATCAGTTTCAATAAAATCATCCTTTGAAGTTCTCTCTCTCTCTCTCTCAAATATCTCAAATTCAATCCAATATTTAGAAATAATGGCCTTTACTCGAATTGAACCTGGAATGATCATTTTGCTTGATCAATTCATCGCCAAGTACACTGATCAGACCCCCGCCAAAGAAATTGTAGCAAAAATTTGAGGAATCAAGGGTCTAGAGCAGGTATTCAATATAAATCTGGCAAGTGTCTGTCTGGATAGCATTGGAGATTTTTATGAATTTGGAAAGACGTCTATTGAAGGAGAAGATGTTCATACTCTTACAACCACCGTCAATGGAAAAGAAATTAAAGTTACCAAAGATCTATTAGCAGATATTTTTGGTTTTGACAAATCTGGAGGATCGACATCTATCAAGTTAAGCAAGGAGCAGAAAGAGAAGTTATGGAAAGTTATTGCAATAAATTCAGAATAACTAGTATTGCAAACCGGGAGCACAAGTCTGCTCAAGCCTGAGTTCAACTTTCTGACCAAGATGCTAGCAAATTGCGTGATTTGAAATGCAGGAAATTTTAGCAATCTTTCTGGAACCAAATTGGATCTGATGTATGTCATTTGGTTCAAAAAAAACTTCAACTGGCAAAGTACATTTTGGATCAATTGATGGCACAATCCTTTGATGTACCCAAGAAGAAAACTGATGTGAAGAAAGGTAGATTATATCACAAAAAGACTCTGGCCATATTAGTACAAAGAATTCTTGACAATTTTAAAATCACAAAGAAGAAGGAAACTGAATTTGTAGATGGAAAAATTGCAATCTCAAAGGAAAAATCTGGAAAGAGGAAAGCAGAGGGTTCAGAAATCGAACCTATGAAGAAGAGCAAAAGATCTAAGAAACCTCGAACCAGTGCTAAGGTTTTAGAACAAGTTGATAAACTGTTAGAAAGGAAGAGGAAGCTAGATGCTTCAATTCAAACAAAGGTTACTAAAATAGCAAAGAAGGTTTTGGAGCCTTCTGCAACAAAATCGGCCACTTCAGTTTCTGAAAGCTCAGCAAAGAAACTGAGAACTGAAGAAACACCCACCGAACCAATTGAAACTGAGGTTGTCACTACTGAAAAGGAAACTTTAGTTAGAGAAGAAGTTGTTCTTTCACTGCCAGAAGCTGACATTCAGAAGGAAGCTGACACTCGGGGGAACAGACCTTGAGAGTTGAAGTTGATGAAGAAGATACTGACAGTGATGAGAGGATGATTGACTTAAAAACAATGACCATGCTCAAGCTACGCAAGTCTAGATCCATGCCATAAAAATCGGCATCTAGAATTGAGTATGAGGAATCATTCAAGGAAATTGAAACCTCTCAACCCGAAGAAAAAGTCCCGGCTGAGATTGAATAGAGGCCCACACAAGTCATCACTTTGGATGAGCTTGTCCGTGAAGAGAAAACTACACCAGAAGAAAAGAAAGAAGGTGAAACTGTTGCTAACATTGAATTAGCAAAAGATCAGGTTATTGAACCAACACCTGAGGTGGAACCAGTTGCTGAACTAGAATTTATTAGAAACTGAGCCTACCATCTCAGTTCTTATGATTGAAATTGAAACCAATTTGATCCGAGTTGTTGCTGAGGAGTAAACCAGAAAAATTGATATGGAGAAAATAGAAGAAGCTGAAAATTTAGAAGCTCATGTGGAATCTAATCTGGAGATTCCAAGAGAAACTGAAGCAATCTCAGCTCCACCTGAATCATCTGTTAACTCTGGAGAATTGATTGTAGCTGATTGCAAAAGAGTGCATGCATATCAAAATTGGAAACTCAGCTCCATACCAGATCAGTGATGTCAATTAACAGAGATGGAAATCATAGAGAAATGGGTGTTTAATCTTTACAACATCACTCATCTATCCGAACTGATCAACACTGATGAATTTTTGAATACTGGATATACGTTGATCATAGATAGTCATTGGAAGAAAACTACATCATGAGGAAACTCCAAGAAAGATGACAATGATGATTCCCAAGGCGATCATAATTTACAAAATGGAACTGGTACTTCATCTCAAGAAAAGAAAACTGGAGATGATAAGAACGTTGTTGATGATGATAAAGACAGTTCTGAAGAAAGCAGTAGTGATTCTGACTCTGAAACTCAGTCTCATTCTGGAAATGAAGAAAAAGAAGATTATCAGTCCCCAACTTATCAAACTGTTTGAGAGATAGCATTGGCATAAGCTGATAAAGCTGTTGAAGATTCTGATGATGATTTCAATGTGGAAATATCACCAGTCAAAGAAACTGATCAGTCGTGCCTGGAGGAAATAAGGAAACAGTCTGAGGAGAGAAGAAAAGCTGAAGAAGATAAAGAAAATCTCAAAGAAATTTTCTCTACTCCTATTAAAGAAGCAAAAGTGACTGAAGCTGGAGCAAGTAAAGTTGAAGACCAAAAAGCTAAAACTGACATACCTTCACAGGTTGATATCATCAAGTTCTATCACAATGAGCTGATATGCATTCAAAAAGATGATATAAGCCTGTTTGGGAAAGTGTTAAAGTCCTGGAAGATAGCAAGACTGAGAGGACTAACATGGAGAAAAGATTGAATAATGTCAGAAGTGACTGCCAAACACCTTGATGGAGATTCGCAAGACTACCACTGAGAATGATTCAAGGAAAGCCGAGACAACTAAGAGATGGGAAGGCATTCTTAATAATCTGGTTGACAGAATGACATTACTAGAAAATGGAATGAAAGATTCAGTTGTAGCTCAGACCAAATTGGCATCAACCCAGCAAAATATAAACTCCTACATCAAGAGTTTGATCGTTAAAGATGATGTCAATAAGGGGGAAAGTTTGGATGTGATAAAAGTCAATGAGCTAGATATGCCAAAAGTTTTAGACAGCATTGATGATAAATTGGTCGGGCTGAAGAAAGTTAGAGGAGATTTTACTGATGAAGAAATGGAGTTAATCGCAAAATTTGCAGAACCCACTGAGAAAAGACTTGGTCTAGATTCTCGTCTCTGCAACATTTTTGAAGACCTACCTTTGAGAGAAGGAGAATCAAGAGAACAAGCCTTATCAACATTTCTGAACATGCAAAAGGTGATTATGCATTTCTGGCACAAATTGAGCAAATGGGAGAGAAATGGCACTTTAGAGAAAGTCTAAGAACATGTTGAAAAAGCTGAACCTGTGTTTGTCATGGATCTACTCAAAACTGACACGAGCGAAAAACTGAGATAGATTGTGTTTGTGTTTGCTGTAATTTTTAAGAGAACTTTTTTTAGTAAACACAATATGTACAATTCATGGAATTTTTATGCGAATATTCATGGAATTGAAAGCACAGCAACGAATGAAGCCATGAGGGAGTATGCTGAAAGATATGACAACAAACTTAGTGAAACTGACAAGTGAAAGGAGAATAAACTGACACTTAGTTTCTTTTCAAGTGTTGTATTTTAATACTCATGTATTGTAACTCAATTTATTCAATGAAATCTCATTTTCTGAGTTTGTTTTGTCTGGTTTATTTTGTGTTTATCTTTTTGCAAAGCTTTTAAAGGGGGTTATTGACATCATAAAAAATGGGGAAATTGTTGGAAATAAAATTTATGTTTTGATGATGATTCATCACATATTTAATTATTGTTTTTAGACCCCATTGATGAAGTGTCATAACTAGCTATTAAAGTGCAAAGAAAAAAGATGTCTAGAAATTAATGTATAGGATTTAATAGAGTCTGATATTTGTATAAGTTAATCAGACAAGCACTGTAATAGTTCTAGGTTCAGAACTGAGAAATTGAGTAAGTAATTTGAGGAAACTGAGATCCAAAAAGAGATACTGGAAAACTGTTATAAGAGCACACCAATAGAAACTGAAAAAGGTAAGTTCGCTGAGGGACACAGACTCAGTTGACTAATCTAGAAGATAGAAGAACTGAGGGTTCAAACTCAGTTATTGAAGACTGAAGAACTGAGGGTTCAAACTCAGTTTATGTAGACTAAGATGAGAGTGTAGAGTTAGACTTCAGGCAAGATTGTGATGACCTGAACTGACTTTATAGATCTTGTATACTGGACTAAGAATCATAAGGACAATGATATCTTTGATGATTTGTTTGTAAATGGTTTACTCTGATTTAGTCAATTAGAATCAGATGAAGGATAGAGTACTGAGATTTTGAAGAAGACTAAAAACTCAGTTAATGCTCTTCAAAACTGGAAACTGACTAAGTCATGTTTGAATCAGTTTCTAACTGAAGTTAAGAAAAAACAGAAGATGGATCAAACCTTTATGAATGTCAGAAAGGACATTGACACACATACAGAAATGCAGGACCACTAACGGCTATATGGATTCAAATTCAAAAGATAACCGTTAGAGAAACCCCTATAAATAGACTCCTTCTACCCCAAGAAGTAGTGCAGAATTCTAATAATCAATCAAGTCAAGAAAGATCATATCAAGGGGAAAGTAAATCAAATGAATTCCTGCTAAGCACTTAATTGCAAGATCAAGAAATGTCTTCATGTGATCATAAGCATTCAAGAAACATCAAGATCATTCATTTGAAGTAAACAGAGATGTGCATAACTGTTTTATCTACAAGAGAAAGCTCAAATCACAAATTGAATCATAGTTATTGATTCAAGTCTCAACTTTGATTCTATCAAAGGTTTTAGACTGTGAAACACCTAGAATGTGTGAAGGACAGTTGAGCTGCAGTCAGGAAGACTGTGTTTGTGATGAGTTGGTGAAGAGGCAAGACAACACTCCAAGGACTAGTGTTTCAAACAATTGAAGAGCAACCATCCTACCTGTTCTACAAGTGTTTAGATAGTGAAGCTAAGGATTAGTCAAGTACTTTTTATAACTGGGCCATCTCAAAAGTTCTAGTGGAATTTTCCTCTGCATCATAGGGGAAGAGAGGACTGACAAGATTACACCCCCTGGAACCTCTATAATTCTTGTTATTTACTTTTTGCATTTATTTACTGCATTATAGTTTTATTCATCTAGTTCACATTCTCAGCAAACATTAGAAACTAAGTCAGCATAATAACTGATAACTCATATTTAACAAAGGCTTATTAATCCCCTGCCGGTTAACTCAGCTAAGGATAAGTCAGTCTTGACTTATACTCAGTTAAGTTAACTTAACTCCGCACAAGTTGTAGATTGAACTAAATATGGTTTAAGATTCAGTTTTTTGGAGTGGCTTTGGTGATAAGTTTATTCACCCCCTAAACTTGTGTCAGCCTTTCTAAAGGGACCAATAGATCTCTACTCTATCTAACTGCAAGCAGACCTTGCAGTAGTAGTATGTGCAGGATTCCAAGCTCAACCTAAGGAATCACACTTACTAGCAGCCAAGAGGATCATGAAATATTTGAATCAAACAATCAATGTAGGAATTTGGTATCCAAAAGATGGAGGATTCAAGTTCATATCATATTCAGACTCAGACTATGATGGATGCAAGATTGATAGAAAAGCACTTCTTGAACTTGTCAAATGCTAGGTAGCAGACTAGTATCATGGTTTAGCAAAAAGCAAAACTCCATATCCAGATAAACAGCTGAAGCGGAATATATGGCAGCAGGTAGCTGCTATGCACAAGTGTTATGGATCAGACAATAGCTAACGGACTATGGATTAGAAGAAAAGACAATTCCAATTATGTGTGACAACACCAGTGCAATATCTATTACTAAAAATCCAGTATTACACTCAAGAACAAAGCATATTGATTTGAGACATCACTTTATCAGAGATCATGTGGAGAAAGGAGATGCAATTTTGAGATAAATATCAACTGAAGATCAATTGGCAGATACCTGTACTAAACCACTCAGTCATGAAAGATTTTGTAAATTGAGAACGGAGTTGGGAATGATTGAAATTAATTAAGTTATAAAGAGCAGCTAACTGGAGTAATCAACTAAGTAACTTCACCAGCTGACTGAACCTTTGCCATTTCGGGTGCGCTCACTTGGCAGGTAAGCCACTGGTACCCAACGAAGCTAACTTTTCTAATTGTTAGGAACAGTTTTATATAGCAGCTCAGTAAAGGAGTCACTACACCAGCCTAGTGACCAGCCAAGTTACTCCACTGGTAAATATCTTGGCGAAAACAGCAAAGTGAAGTGTAAACAAAATCAGTTGTACACATATGGAAAATCAAAGAAGTTATGAAGAATAATTATATGGACGATCAACCATGTGGAGATTGGTTTATAATCGTGGAGGTACATATATTATTTTTTAATTACATGAATGACGGCAACGCCTCGATTCCCGGGATTTATCATTACATACCTCAATCCACTCCCCCACTACACTCAAATACCGTGATTTATATACACAAATCACGCCATTACTCCATCAAAATCCTTCCATATTCAACCGCATTCACACTAACCAAAATTCTCCTATATAAACTACACTTGGAGATTTTCAGAAAATTTCTATGCTTTTGCATCTTACAAAACCTATTTCTCTGAAAAATCAAAGCTTTTCCCAAACTTCAAACACTTCAAAACAATGGCATCATCATCCTCAATTTCTCCGACTGAAAATACTATGAAAAATCGATCATCACTGGATCGTTTTTCCGACCTGAGCATTACCTAACCTTCTGTGAACATGACTGAGAAGCCCAAAGATTAGTTGATGGCTTCATAAATCTGGGACTTATGACATTCTTGAACCCCGCATTCACAGGAATATGCTATGAGACCTTGATTGCATTTTGGAAAAATGCAAAATTTTTGCCCAGCAGGAAGAAAAATGACCCAGATTGCATTATGAGTACAATGTTTGGAAAATAAGTGGTTTTCACCCCTAGTCTCCTCAATAGATTCCTAAATCTCTCCAACGCTGGTCCCGTCGATGTGAAGAATGTGAAAATCAACATCATTGCATTCTGGACTAAAATAGCCAAGAACCCCAGTAGGCAAAGCAAGAAATACAACTTCCACAGATTAGCACTCAAATGTCCCATTACTGAGTTTGCTCCGGTAATAACAAGGAACATTGACGGGAAAAAGGGCTCTATGGAGAACATGGCTGAGCTCAGAGTCAAATTAATGGCTATCATTTATCAAGGTATTCCCTTTAACTGGTCATAATTTATCTTCAATAGATTGAAGGCTCAAATTCAAAAAGAAAGCGATCTATCAATTACGGCACCAAGCAAGAACATGTAAAAGAAAGGTGATTTTTGGGAGAGGAAATCATATGGGATTCCCCTTCAACATCTATTCGACCAAGTAAAAGTGAAACCTATCTATGTGCATCCACTTCACAAGGCCAAAATGATGTTTACCTACGTTAAGGCCTCCAAAAACCACAACCCACAGCTGAAAGCAAAAGAAAGAAACCAGAAAGCAGCAAGTCAGGGATTGGAAGGACCAGATCCCAAAGTCGAGGGATTGGAAGGACGGTCTTTAATGGGGAGAAATATCCCAAACCATACAAATACAACCAAGAGAGCATTGACTACCCATTTAATGAGGATATAACATTAAAATTATTTTTAAAGGATAGTCATCAAATCATCACGTTGCTTTCCGAATATGCTTACGTACTACAAGTAATTGGCCGATGGAAAGTGCTTGTTTATACATCTTTGATTGCCGGATTATTGTCCCGAACACTCCTTTTCAAACGATGCAAGTATTACTCCTTTCAATTGATACCGTTCCACCATATCCAACTTAGCCGGACAACAAAATCTTGTCAGTATTTGATCTAAAATACTTGAATTTCTTGATAAGGCATAAGGGAATATAAAAGAACTCAACACTTAACCAAATCAAAATGGAAACAAAACCACTATACACCCCAAATTACTCAAAACTTTTTATCACATAAAGCACATCTAAGATACAAATAAATTTTCGTCAAGTTGATGTCCATTTTCTTGCTCGTTGAGTTCTATAAATCAAATATCTTATTGTTCAAAAAAATTGCAAAATAGGGACAATGAAAAGTAGACTTGATTGCACACTATAAAATTGAATAGACAAAGAATTCATTAAGAGACATAATTATCATCATCAACATATAGATTATTATCCAAGAGAGAATATTAAGAGCACAGGGTGCTAGGCCAAGAATTGAATGATCAAATCAGAAAGTTATCTTATGAATCCTTGCTGAAACTCTCATACTACATCGAATTCGATTCATCCGGCCTAGATTTTTTTACTTATATTATATGTGCACCTAATTCAACATATCGATAATGCATTGAACATGATATGGTCTGCATATTTTTAATGAAAGACTCAAAGGAAAGAAAAATATAACACCCACTTTTCGATGTTGGATAGAGGGCTCATTCATGCTGCTGAAATTCTGGGATCACACCAGATCAATTCGGCCAGTTTCAAGAATTCTTAGAGGTTCATGTTCATTTGGCCCAATTTACATGTGTCATGATGTTATAATGTTTTGTTTCACTTGTGACTGTTTTTGTTCTAGCCCAAAAGACTATTGTAAGTGGACTCATACAAGAACTTTAACTTAAGCAAACTAAGGGCTTATACAATGGCTTTATCAAATAGATTATCAAGGATCGAAACAAGGCCTAGAACAAACATATCACACTTATTGAAACAGTGAGTGCAAACTTAGTACAGATTCAATCAAATTTTTAGGCAACATAAACCAAATTCCAAGGCTCATACAAAGGTTCTCTTTGATAGAATTATAAATAAACACACAAAAAAACACCAGAACTAAAGAGTTTAAGTATAGAGTTGGCACACATAAAACCAAACCTTTATCAGGAGATGGCGTAGGAAAGTGAACGCCCATCCGCCAAAAAGCATAGAGAAAAGCCAAGAAAAATAAGATTGCACTTTATGCAGCTCGTTTCTTTCTCATACCTGATATGAAAATAAGAAGTACGTGGTCATGAGTGGTGTAAAGTCAACAAGATCAAACTTTCTAATACCATCTTTAATTATCAACTCACCTATAAACTTAAGTTGTTAAGGAGAAGCGTAATTTATAAATTCATATCTAACAAAGACCAATCCCCAGATTACAGGAGATTACTTGGACCACAAAAAAGTTATAAAAAATGATTCAAGGGAGAAAATGTGTAGCCAAATTAAAGGGCACGCACCACGTTTGAAAGGCGTCATCAAAAAGTTTGACAAAACAGCAGACTAAATAAAGTAATAAAATGGACTGAAAAGGTGAAAAAAATGCATAGATGAAGGATAAAAGTATCATGGACAAAGACGCAAAGGAAAAGGAAAGAGTACTCGAGAGAGAACAAGGGCCCCGTAAAGATTCAGGGCCTTTATAATCTTCATAACAAGGGCATCTTGTCAACCTGAAAAACAAAAAGTAAATGGCAAAATAAACAATTTTGGTTACGAATCAGTTATTCATACCAAATTTCTTTCTTCCAGTAGAACTCCAGGGAAATTTGTAGATTATCAATCAGTAGACTTAAATTCCATTGAAGTGGAAGAAGACCTTTGTTTGAGGAAATGAAACTAGTGGTAGTGGATGAAAACTCAGTACCTGCATGCACAATACAATTAGACAATTTCTAACTTTGAGCCAAAAACATTTTTTTTTCAAAAAAATAATACATCAACTTAAAAACAATCTCATAAAAGACTAAGTACATGCTCGGGATGAAACTGGATCATTATGTTGGAAATGTAGATTCTAAAGCAAGAAAGACAACAATTTCTCATAATTCCTACTATTTGTTCAAGTTGGAAACATGCAATCGCATAATGCTAAACAATAATTAACACAAAATAAAAAATTAAAATAGAAAGTTTCCTTCTGCCTTTCATCCATGCACCTAAGATAAAATAGAAAGTTACTCTTTGGATCTATTCGAGTCCTAGAAGATATACATGGTCCGATTATGACATTTTTCATATGCTCCTCTTTCTTGGATTTCTAGAAATCGTGAAAGTTTCTCTTTGACACAAGAAATTACAGAGAAAGCATGATCGGTATGGTGGTGGCCCTATAAAAAATATCAATCAACAACGATCAAACGACACTAACTAAAATATCAGCTAGGCATCATAAACATAGTAAACAGAACTAATACAATTAAGAGCATTAAAATAGAAAGATGTGGAAATCTTGAAAGAGACATAGTCAAAAAATAAATAAAAAGAGAAATACCTGATATATGTTGAAAAAGCGTTTATTGTAATACTTCATTCTTCTATGCAATCCACCGTGCTAATACACCGAAGCAAAGCATAAGCTAAGGCATGAACGTACCGGCCGAAGAAAAAAAAGAGGGCTAAATCGAAATTTTATCAAGTAATTCAAATACCGTTGTTTTAAACAAAAAACCTATGGCATCAATTCAAAAAATGCACTTTTGGCAAATTAGTCTTTGACCGCACTAATTAAACCATCACTTTTTCTAAAAAAACATACACAGAGAGTTAATTATTAAAATGCCCAAACACACACAGAGAGTTAAAAAGAAAGTTTTTATGATCAACTCAGGCAGGTGGGCTTCAGCCATGAAACAAAACTAATAACCAAAACTTTGTCCATGATTGGATGAGAAACCATACCTTCAAAGAGAGCATGAAGCTGAAACAGCAAGCCAACTCGTCGACGAAGACTAATCACATCAAGTGATAGTGTTCGACGGGATCCTACGAATTCCTGAAACCATGCACAAGTGCTAATAAGGCATCTACATCAGTACCTGTAATGATTCTAACCCTTAACGCTGTTTTCAAAGAAACACAAGTGCAAGTTAGAAAAGAGAGGTGGCACTACAAACTATTCCATGCAAATCATCGATCACTATATTTCCATATATAATGCATATCACTCTTTTTTGGAAAAGTGGAATGGAGAGAAGGGATTTTCAAGCACATGCATATGGTTAAGGAATATACTTGTCCCTAGTCACAAAACAACGCAACGGCCAAAACCAGACCATAGGCAATTAAGGTTAAGCATTTTAAAACAAGATCTAAACATAGATATGCATATAATTAGATAAGCAAAACAGGGCAACCAAGTTGGACACCAGTCATGACAATATGGACATGTCCTAGGCTGTCCTGGACATAACTGGACAAGTCCAGATAGAATCAGGACAAGTGCCTGGACATGGTCTGCCTGCCAAAACAGATCCAAAAATAACTATTCCATCCAAAAAACAGAAGAAAAAAAAAACTCCAGAATTGAAGGAAGCTTTGAAATTATTCCAAGGTATACCTTTTCATCTATTCCACTTCTGAAGCAAAGATTTGGTAAAAATGACAAGATTACTTGTATTGTCAAAAAAACAAACAAACAAACCCCAAACACGTTCTTTCTCGAAACACGGGACAAAACGCAATGAAAACTCATAGGTTTAACAATACAAAATTAGAGCAAAATGAAATAAACCAGGCCCTTTTTTTGGTCCATAGACAACTACACACAACATATAGTCCTTTGATTGAACAAAACTACTTAATCTACTAGAGATCATAGCAAATCAATAAACAAAAGACACAATTACTTAACCTCAAAATCTAACCACTAACGCGAGAGGATTTCGTACGAAAAAGAAAAATGTTTACTTCAAAAAAATATTGAAATGAGGAGATTTTGATGATGAGGAGAAAATGATCAATAATGAGAGAATAAGAGGAAGTCATTCTCCTCATTATCTAGTGCCTCTTGAAATCGGTGAAGGTGAGGAAGGATACTATCTACAAGAACACTATCTTACACCATCTGAAGAAGAAGAGTTTGAGGTTGAGGAAGAAGCTACTGAGGATGAGGAGGAATAAGAAGAGCGTGAGCAACATGATGGAGATCATCTTGAGGATGATCAAGAAATGATGGGCTTATCTGATGATGACTTGACGCTCCAAAAGGTGATTCTCCGGAGCATCAGCAAAGTTGAACAACAGCCGAGTGAGCCAGCTAATCAAAATCTCTCTGCTGAACATGTAAAGACCCCCAGCATTGATCACAGGGGAACACCAGTAGAAGGAACTAAGGCTCCAGCACCTGGAGAATAAGGACAGTCCTCACAAGGACATGGAAATGCAAGTGACCTTAAACAATCTCTCTCTGATCATGAGATTGAAGAAACTGAAGATAAATGAGAAGAGCTGGGAGAAGAAAAGGAAGAGAAAGGAAAATAGGCTGATGCATCTGCACCAGCAGAGGAAGATCAAGATAGAATTTTCAATCTAGATATCAATCCACTCATAGTGGATATGGAAAGGCAGTACATAAGCAGGCAAAATCTCAAAACTGCCATAAGGAGTGATGCAACTGTTAGGTGTAGTGCTCGAAAGACAATTTGTGTAATTGTTTTTGATAATAGAATTTATCTCACCTTATTACTTGCTTTGTGCTTGTAAGTAATATACTGCTGCAAACCCTAAGTATATCAGTATGTAACTGCTTAACTCAGTGTATGGTATGCACGTGAGGATTGAGTTAGTGGTGATATACTTAAACTTTCAGTCTGTGGTGAACTTAATCAGAGTTTAGGATCTCTTGATTAAAACACCAATAATGCGCCCAGAACACCTTAGGGTGTGATAGTCTTATCCAGTCTATCGGTAGAGGGTACCTACATGGGGCATTTATATATGATGGCATTCATATAGGACTGGACCGATTTAATATGAATTTCTCGATATAATTCTGTAATCGAGGAATCTTATTAAATCATTAGATGATCATATATGGATCAACCTTAATCCTGAGGTGATCACAGGGTGCTGCTTTACTCGGGGTACTGTTTGATGTGTTACTTACGGTTCACTTAAATATGTGTTCCAAGCCACTTCTCATTGGCACTATCTCCTGATGAGTGAGTAGTTCTGATTTTCACAGACATGGAATCCATTCCTTCCTGCGGGAAGTAGAGAGACAGTCCCCTTGTTTGTTAACCCTAAGAAATTGATCGATCGGCCGAGTTCATATTAGACTAATTGATCACTAGTCAGATATGTGAACTAATTGATCATCGGGGGTTAATGGTAAATAAGGATAAGATATTCTGAGTCAGGTTCACGGAGACTTCCTACTCAGAATGGACAGTCTATGGAGGGTTAATCCGTATGTAGTGATTATATCAATGGATGCTAATTCACTCTATGGGTTGAGTATAAGTATACATCTATAATCGGTAGAGTTCAGTTTCGGGTTTATGTTGGCGTAATCCCGGAATTAATAATTAATGTACTTATTCTGTTCGATGAATAATTAATTATTGGAGCTACTGGTTATAGGCCCATGGTCCCCGATGTGGCTTCTATAATTCGGGCTGATATTCTTGTTTATTTGGGCCTCAGTGATAATTAATTGGCTGAGCTAATTAATTGATATGCATGGATATTATTTAGTTGGGCTAAATAATATAATACACATAAAAGACATTTTATGTGGGCTTCTAGACCTAATGTGTGGCGCCAATTTGAGTTTATTTAGCACAAGAATTAATTTTCTTGTGTATTATGGAAAATAAAATATATTCTTATTATATGATTGGTTTTATGACTTGTTATTTGATTTCTTATTGGTTAGTACATGTCACAATTAGTTATTAAGGAAAATATCTTTTTATTTTGTTTAATTAATTATTTATTTAATTAATTAATACTTGGAGACCAAGAATTTACTCTCCTGTAAAAGGAGAGTTATTCCAAGGGTATTGGCAAGGCAAAATTCGACCTACACACTTAAAAAGAGAGAAAAAAAATTAGTTTTCTTGTCTAGGGTTTTTAGAAGTAGAAAAACTCTAAGTTTTTCTTGGTGTTGCATATCAAGGAGGTTCGTTCATCAAGAAGGGTGTCCACCAACCGCCGTTTGGAGAACACATCCGAAGATCAAGGCTTCTCTTCCCGATATTGGTAACATAATCTTAACACCCTTGTAGTAGTTTAAATCCTTTATTTATGTATTGTGATATATAAATCGTGATCCATCCGCTGCGCGTAGATCTAATTCGTTTAGATCTAAGATCCTACATCCTTCATGTGGTATCAGAGACAGGTTCCACAATTTATATAGTCATAATCATAATTAAACGATTTAAAGAAGTGGAATTGCATGTAGATAAATTTTATTTATTGTTTTATGCATTGATAATGATTAGTTGTTGTGGTTGAAGAGATGGATTGGGGTTTGGCACTGTTTACCCGTTAGATCTATTGTAAACTCATATAAACGAAGAAAATTTGTTCATATGAGTATAGGAAATTATGTAATTTATTTGTTATTGCAATTTTAATTTCCAGAAAATAGATCTGTTTAGTAGCTATTTAGTTTCTCCGTTTTTCCCGTTGATCGAGCCGTTGAAACAAAGATCCCTCCAGTCAGAATCAAGATTGGAAGATGGAGAACAAGTGCACAAAATTTGGCGTCGATCGGAATCTGTATCCATATCCGTTCGTTGCTGCAAAGAGGCTGCTGTAACAGAAAAACGCGGGATTCACAGAAACCCTACCTGTGACTTCCTCGAATTTCTGGAAGAGTTTGGACCGATGAAACTCAAATCCGACCAATCAGACTAATAAAAGTGGAGTTTTAGACATGTCATTAAAATTTCAGGTTGATCGGGTTTCATCTCGATTCCCGATCGGCCTCGGGAAGTCACTGATGCGCTGCTGTACGAGACAGATTCAGCAAGTTAGGCGGCTCACTGGAGAAAATTGACAAGTCAAAACTCCGATCCAACCGTCCATATTGAAGCCCCAGGAGTGAAGAACAGATCTGGAAAGTTTCATCACGATCCGAGTTCGTTTGGGTTCCCGATCATCGAAGAATTTGAACAGCTGCAGATTATGTGAGAAAGTTGTAAACCCTAGTTAGGGTTTGGTTATTTATTTTCTAATAGGTTGGATACGGGGGTGCCAACGGTCCATCTCGGTGTTTATTTTCCGCACTAGAATACATGTTTAGATTGTATGTGTAGAACCGGAAAATTGCCATGACATGCATCATATCATGAATTCCACTCCATATGCATACATGTAGAAATTAATTCGAGGAATTAGTTAGGCATGTATAAAACAAGCAATTAGTTATAATTAATTGTTTGATATTAATTAGAAACTAATTAGGATAAAAACCGAGGATCACGGGTTTTTTCAATCGTCGAGGTTGGGTGATGGATTCTTGGTGAATCCCACTCTGCGAAAGCATAGGGAGTAAAATTCCGAAACCTCGTGGTTAAGGTGTTGGATTCTCGGTGAATTCCACCTTACCTAGACGAGATTACGTTTTTTGTTCCGTAGTGTCTACGAGAAAGTTTGATGTTTAATGATTGGATAATCACGGGCAAACATGGTTCGAAAGTGGTTTAACCACGGTTTGGTGGTCAACAGTAGCTACGGCTCGATCGAATTCACCCTCCACGTGTGGCGTTTACATGGGGGTCCGGCAAGGCTGAGCCATCCGAAGAGCCACTACGGCTCAACGGAGCTCCCCTAGTCTTGACCCGTCCGACGGCCACATATGTTCCAACGAATAGGTCGGGTGGGCTAGCCCACATAACCGACATCATTCGGGCCTATGATTTATTGTTCCTTAATGTAACATCAAGTCCAAAAACGTGATCAGTAAACCCACCACTTTTTCAAAATATTGAGTGGGAGCGGAAGAGGCGACAGCCTAGCCCACAGCCTCTACTGTTGACTCAAGCACCGTGAGAGAATGGTGACGCCTCGTGCCGGCATTGATTTCGGCCCCCTAAGGAAGGCCTTCACCGCTATCAAAATCAAGGCTTGGTCTCCGAAAGGATAGGATTTTGGGTACTCGCCGGGTCACTGACCGACCCTAAGGCGGCATACTCGGGGTCTACCTAAAAATCTGAAACAATAGGTCACACTCATAAAGGGTATTTTGGTAATACCTTGGCTGAAAAAGGAAAGGTGATTGACGATCACAAATGTGATGTTCGATTCTCAATCTGATCTTCAATATTAATCGAAACCTCTTTGACCTACCCTAAGGCGGCACTGAGGTATTAGATTAAATCCTTGGAACGGTAGGATAGACTATAAGTACTTAGTTTATAGTTCCTAAAATTTATTAGTAGTGTATGATTTGGATTTATTCTGTCAATTTTATTTACAACCGTTATACATATCTCTCTAAGGTGCTAGGATCGCTAGTGTAAAATTGACTAGTAATGACTTCGTTAAAAAGTGGTAAGTAACTAGAACGTTGTACTTATTAATCGTTCATTAATTTTTCGGAAGAGATATTTTGAGCGTTCAGAACTTATATGACATAAATAAGGATGTCAATGTTGTCAATCGTGTTGAACGAGAGACGACTGTAGTCAGTTAGAAAGATGATTGGGACGATAAAATTCTTGTAGTGAATTTTAATTGTGTAGTGTCTACATGAGAAATTTTCTAATAAAAAATTGGAGAATCATAAATTGAAGTGTCGCTAGTTAGACGGTATTTGGAACCGATAAACTAGTGGGAGCTTTTGTCTTATGTTTTTCTATTTTATTAGAAAATTAGTCCCACTGGGTAACGCTTTCATTAGACATCCCACAGTTCACGATTAGTGTCTACTCAAACGAACTGCTAGTTCATGACTATTTCCTTTTAAGGAAAGTTAAGAATGGGAAAGAATGTCTATAAGTGTTAATCATCTTAACTGAGGTTTTGAGGCTAAACCGAAACATTAAATAAAGAAAGTATAGGATAAGGAAAGTGATTTCAGATCACTAACCAATGAATCCTTAGCAACTTTCTTAACCGAGTAAGTTGACTCGGTAGCTTAGTTCTTTGGAAGAACAAGGAAGTTGTTCATTAACGATTAATAAAGTAACAACTGGCAGTAATTTCAGCTAGAATAGTGAGAGTGATATAAGGAAATGAATTTCGGATTCTATCCTTGAATATCACAAAAAAATTTATTTTTCTGTTTACAGATTCGTGGAAACAAATGGATTCACTTTCAACTCGATATATTGTTGCCTCATAGAAAGTGAATATGACATTTGTAGTACAAATCCGAGACTCGGACTTTTGTTTGATAAAGTCAGAACCACCAAGAAATGCTGAAAAGGTATATGTGATGTATGTCAACCAGATGATGTATTTTAATGCATTTTTAATCTCATTTCCTAAGTTTTTAGTGATAGTTTTATATCAAATATAATAAATATCGTGATAATACGGTTTGTTTTTATATATAGTAGATATAATAAAATCCCACTATTTTGACATATTTACAAGGCTTATCGGCCTATTTTTATTATCAGAATTACCCGTGATTTTTCTCGGTTTGTTTTGTTACATATATCACGTGGTGACGCCTTGGGGTCGTAACATAAAGCTAGATGGATACAAAAATATAATTATCAGAATAATTATATTAAAATTTTCGTTACATGATACATAAAAAATTAGAAGTTGATAAGACCCGACGCAGACCGGAAGAATCCCGGTCTACGCCGGAATATATAGAGATTTGGCAAGATTTGGAGAATATTTGGCAAATATTGGGCATTTAAGGCGCCTGACAACTTCAACAAATTGCAAGAAAATGGGCCCCTTCAATTATTCTCCTTGTCTACTACTATTCATTACTATTCATATTATGTATATATATATATGAAAGGAAACAAAAAAAGGGAGCTGGGCCTTCATCTTCATTATATCATCTTGCAGGCACCATTGCTCCAAGGCTATTAGAGCCACAAATTTAGTTTCATTATTAGCTATTTTCACCACAATTTTAATCATTAGAATGATAGTTTAATCTCTTGGGTTATTTGATGGGAAGGAGCTGAGATCAACATCAAGCTTGAGAAAACTCCATTGATGTTCTAAGAGGATGAACAAAGCTTTACCTTTGCAATTTCAACGGTTGCACTAATACAAAAAAAGGATAAAGATCACGGTTTTTAAGTGTGATATATTCACATTAGCCACGGCTTCTATACTGTGGCATATTGAGGTATGACATAAAAGATCTTTAATCCAATCATCGTTATTAAATTGTGACCTATTATAATAGTTATCACACTTAGAAACCGTGATCTATTATAGTTGGTATCACACATAAAAACCGTAATCTATTATAACTTCATCACATTTAAAAACTATGATCTATTATAGTTATTATCATACTTAAATACCGTGATCTATTATAGTTGTTATCACACTTAAAAACCGAGATCTATTACAATTAAAACACATTTAAAACTGCGATCTATTTTAGTTGTTATCACACTTAAAAACCGTGATCTATTATAATTTAAATCACACCAATAAAAGTGTTTTTTTCAAAAACAATATATCAGCACACATATATTTTTGTCTTTGTCAGGGATTGAACCCGGATACTCTGGATTAACGAGCCACACTATTTACCATTAGGCCTATGCCTTCTTTCTTCTAATTTTCGACCACACTTAACTAAGTTCTCATTATAAAATACCATATTATTTTAATCACAGTCAAAAACTGTGATTGATTGATTTTTTGACTCATTTTTTCTAGAAACCGTGATAATAAAAATTATGATATATTTTAGTTGTTACTACACTTAAAAATCGAGATCTACTATAATTTCAACACATTTAAAAACTTTGATCTATTTTAGTTGTTATCACACTTAAAAACCGTGATCTATTATAGTTGTTATCACTCTTAAAAACTGAGATCTATTATAATTTCAACACATTTAAAAACTATGATCTATTTTAGTAGTTGTTATCACACTTAAAAACCGAGATATATTATAATTTCAATCACACCTAAAAAAGTGTGATCTATTATAATTTCAGCACATTTAAAAACTGTGATCTATTTTAATAGTTGTTATCACACATAAAAATAGAGATATATTATAATTTCAATCACACCTTAAAAAGTGTGATCATTCTTTTTTTTTCGAAAACAAAATAAACGCACACATATTTTTTGTTGCCACTGGGACTCGAACCCGGATACCCTGGATTAAAGAACCACACTAATTACCGCTGGGCCGATGCCTACTTTATTATCATTTTCGACCACACTAATCTAAAATATGATTATAAAATATCATATTATTTTAATCACAGTTAAAAGCCATGATTGATTGATGTTCTTGTCTCAGTTTTCTTAAAAACCGTGATAATAAAAACTGTGATCTATTTTAGTTGTTATTATACTTAAAAACCAAGATCTATTATAATACAACACATTTAAAAACTGTGATTTATTTTAGTTGTTATCACACTTAAAAATCATGATATATTATTTTACTTGTCTCGGTTCTTTTAAAAGTGTGATCCTTATCTTTAGATAAGTGTGATCTATGTCTCTTTTCTTATTAGTGGATATAATTTTTCTCACTTTTTCTATAGTTGTGACAAAAATATCATGAATTCAGTCACAGTTTAAAAATGAGATTAATTGATATAATTTATCTCACTTTTTCAATAACCGTGACAAAAATATCAGACTAATTTAGTCACAGATTAAAAGTGTGACTGATCGGTATAATTTACCTCTTTTTTGAACTGTGACAAAAATATCATATCAATTCTGTCACTGTTTGTGAGATTGATTGATATAATTTATCTCGCTTTTTAGAAACTGTGACAGAAATATCATATCAATTCAATCACAGTTTAAATGTGAGATTGATTGAAATAATTTATCTCGGTTTTCCAATAACTGTGACAGAAAAATCATATCAATTAAGTCACACTTTAAAAATGAGATTGATTAATATAACTTATCTCAGTTTTTCAATAAGTGTGATAGAAAGTTGTAAGTGTGATATATATATTTTCGTTGTCTCGGTTTTATTAAAACTGTGATTGTTATCTTATCTTAAGTGTGACCTATATCCTATTTTGTAGTAGTGTTGTAATCGGTAACATTCTAGTTTTATTTTTGTTTTGATAATCTTATTGCTATGAATACTAATTTCAATGTATTAGTAATTGTAGCAATGAGTAGCTAAATTTGAAGTAATGAGGTTGAAGAAGATTTGAATGACAAAAAGGAGGAAGAGTGGAGTGAAGAAGAGGAAGAAATTATTGATGATTTCTTGAAAAATGATGGCTATGTTGAGGTGGAGGAAGAAGAAGAACAGATAAAGGTTCCAAGGCTATTGAAAAATCCAAGATTGAGTGATTGGAGGACCTTGTTCAATGAGCATGTTGGAAAGGAATCAAGTTTGGAAGGGCCAGTTCAAACCGAACCTCATCCGGCTCAACCAAAACTCACATCGGTTCAACCCGACAGGGCAGCACAACATCCAGAGTGGATTTTGAAGAAAAAGGTGCAGAATGATGACACATGGCGTCCACCCAATGCACAAACTTTCAAGGAAGCTTCACCATCTTCATCAAACGACAAAGGTAAATGAGGTATACGTTCTAACCCTGCTTTAATTGATCTTGAATCACTTCCCTATCCCCCGAAAGAGGAAATCAAAAAGATGAAGTTGGATAAGAAGTATGCACGTTTTCTTGACACTTTTCGGCAGTTAACCATTAATATCCCTTTCATCTAAGCACTCACGAATATGCCGGCGTATGGTAAGTTTCTTAAAGACATACTATCCAAAAAGAAACGGTTGGAAGAATATGAGACGGTGTGTCTAAGTGAGGAGTGTTCCGCCGTGCTTCAACAGAAGCTTCCACCTAAACATAAAGACCCCGGGAGTTTTACTATCCATGTGAAATTGGGAAATTTTCATTTGAGAAGGCGCTATGTGATCTCGGTGCGAGCATAAACCTCATGTCCTGCAATGATTTCATGAAACTTGGCATATGCAAGCTTAAGCGTACGGAGATGACTCTCCAACTTGCGGATAGATCCATAAAACGTCCAAAAGGAGTCATTGAGGATGTACTAGTGAAAGTTGATAAATTTTACTTCCCCGTCGATTTTGTTGTTATGGATATGGAGGTAGGGTACAATACACCCCTTATCCTCGGTAGACCATTTTTAGCAACGGTAGAATCAGTAATTGATGTTCGTAAGGGAGAGCTTAGTTTAGGAGTGAATGATGAGTGCGTTGTCTTCAACATCTACAATTCATTGAAATATCCATGCACTACACTAGAATCTTGTTCTTTTGTGGACACTTCGTGTCCCCTTGTTGTGGATCGTACTAACACGCAGGTAGTTGAAGAAGACATGAGCGATAATGTGAAAGCTCACAAACCAAAAGCTCGAAAATCGAAGAAAGAGGTCAAGAATCATTGGGATTTGTGGCATTCGTCTACATTATGTTGGAGACCGATTTTGATGAAAAAGATGGATGCGGTGCACGAGGATGACCCACCACCAGTGCATTAAAAAACTAAGCAATGCATAGTCTAGCTATAGACTATAAATTTAGCAAATCACGGGTACTATCCTTCCTATTACTCATTAAGCATTTATTTCCGGTTGGTTAGTGTACTTAATTGCTACGTGCTTTGGTGAGTAATTGTTAGAAGTATCCCCTTTTGTTTAATATATTAATTAATCATAATCATTTTGGTAGTTTAAGTCTGTCGAGCAAACGACATTAAACAAAGCGCTACCGGGAGGCAGCCCGAAAAAGTTTGGTATAATATTTTGCTCTTTTGTGAGGCCCGGTGTGGCCAATGATCCTTTTGTGTCTACATTTTGGTTGATACTTTGCTAGTACTTGGGATTGCTTGTCATTTCATTTCTTCTTTATGCCCACCCACCCACCCTTTTATAGCATCCCGGTACTTGTTTTGACTACTTTTGATTCCCTTATTTCCCTAACTACTTTTTACTACTCACTTCTCATCGGGACGATGACAGTTCGTAAGTGGGGAGTGGAGACGTAGTTAGTCTAATAAGGAATAATATCATTAATACTTGGGAAACGCTTAAAGTTTGATTACTTTTTGAGCATAAAAACTAAAATAAAATAGTTTGGCACAACATTTAGCTTTACGATTAATAGAATGAATATTTCAAAAAAATGAGCAAGCTTAAATAAAAAAATTATAGGTACATGTTATCTTGCAAATCTTTGACAGTAGTATGAATCCGTGGAACACGTATATTCTATGTTTTTGTTAAATAGGCAAACTTTTGTGAAATTATGCATATATGCCTCAGAAGCAACTAGAACTTAGGTTTGATATCCTTTCGAGGCGAAATAGAAAGGTGTTTTGGAATCAAAGTTAGGGATGTCGGTCTTGGAATTTCTTTGACTTAACCTTAGCCAAACGGCTGTCCCGAACGTAATTTCCACCTGTACCCACCTCAGCCTTTGAAGAGTGGTGAGACCCCACTCGAACTAGCCATTAGTAATTAACCATATTATTATCCGACCTTTAGCCTAATTCTGGTCTACATTCCCTTCATGTCCCGCAAGATTAGAAAGTTTCTGTGTATTGTGCGGAGATAACTTTGGAAGTTGAAGGTTGGACAATTTTATTGGCGCAAAAGTTGAGGCGATATCTATCGAGTTTGGAGACCGTTGATGTATGTATATTAGATTTGATTTTATGTTATTTCGGAAAAAAAAAAAGAAAAAAAAAACAAAAAAACAAAACACAACAATATATTTATTTCTGATAAAGGGTGAGTTTTAGAAGGCAGTTTTGGAGGACGAGTTCGACAAATTCAAGTGAGGCGAGTTCGGGAGATAAATCAAGTGAAAAGATACTTCATAACTTATGTTTATTGTTGAGGAGATATCTTTGGCAATTATGCGAGAGAATTGATGTTGTCCATTCGAAAAATCAATGGAATTGAAGGTATAAAATATTGCTATCTTGCATTTGTTCTTTTTATATCCTTTTTATCCCTTCGATTAGCCAATACCCGAGCCTGACATTACAAGCTTGCAAGTCCTACCCGACCTATCTTCTTGATTCCGAATACCTCGATTAGTGGAGATTGGTATCACTCTTAAGCTTATGGTTTGCATTTATTAAATTCAGTATGCATGATTTCTTGATTGGTTGAATAGTAACAAAAGTTGAGGAATGTCCGTCCACACACTACACTACTCTCTTAGATAGCAGAATAACATGCAATCTTTAAATTTTGATTGGTTGCACCATCTAGTTGAACCTTCATTTCTTGATATTGTACAACTAACGGTTGTGGCTTTAATCATTTTATCGGTTCTTTCCTCGAGGACGATCAAAGGCTAAGTGGGGAGTGGTTGATGTATGTCAACCAGATGATGTATTTTAATGCATTTTTAATCCCATTTCCTAAGTTTTTAGTGATAGTTTTATATCAAATATAATAATTATCGTGATAATACGGTTTATTTTTATAAATAGTAGATATAATAAAATCACACTATTTTGACATATTTATAGGCTTATCGGCCTATTTTTATTATCAGAATTACCCGTGATTTTTCTCGTTTTGTTTTGTTACATATACCACGTGGTGACGCCTTGGGGTCGTGACATAAAGCTAGATGGATACAAAAATATAATTATCAGAATAATTATATTAAAATTTTCGTTAAATGATACATAAAAAATTAGAAGTTGATAAGACCCGGCGCAGACCGGAAGAATCCCGGTCTACGCCGGAATATATAGAGATTTGGCAAGATTTGGAGAATATTTGGAAAATATTGGGCATTTAAGGCGCCTGACAACTTCAACAAATTGCAAGAAAATGGGCCCCTTCAATTATTCTCCTTGTCTACTACTATTCATTACTATTCATATTATGTATATATATATCTATATTTATGAACGAAGGAAACAAAAAAAGGGAGCTGGGCCTTCATCTTCACTATATCATCTTGCAGGCACCATTGCTCCAAGGCTATCAGAGCCACAAATTTAGTTTCATTATTAGCTATTTTCACCACAATTTTAATCATTAGAATGATAGTTTAATCTCTTGGGTTATTTGATAGGAAGAAGCTGAGATCAACATCAAGCTTGAGAAAACTTCATTGATGTTCTAAGAGGATGAACAAAGCTTTACCTTTGCAATTTCAACGGTTGTAATCGGTAACATTCTAGTTTTATTTTTGCTTTGATAATCTTATTGCTATGAATAATAATTTCAATGTATTAGTAATTGTAGCAATGAGTAGCTAAATTTGGTACTAGCCAAGATGATGTTGTTGTAATAGTTATTAATCTATATTATGTTGATTAGGAATGTTAATTCATATATTTCATAGTTTTTTGTGTTGTTGTTATCTTTTCCTATTTGCACTATATTGCTTGTTGGTGTTGGATTGATCACTTAGCACTAGCACATACACACTTAGTTGAGACCGAAAGGAGATATTAGGTATGGGAGAAGGAATAGGAGAACCGGAAGGTAAAATTGACCTTAATTGGAATTCGATTTCTTATCCGGGGATTATTGACATTGTCATTGCATTCAAGATCTTAATCATGTTGAATCATTAGGTCTAGGGTTCTTAGACCAAGGAGGAGACATAGAGTAGTTTCATTCACTCGTAAGAGGGGAAACTGCTAGTTTAGGAGTGCACCGGTAACACACACTTGAACACTAATGGAAGGTTGGTAGGTAGTTCATTCCCATGATACTAGTACAGATATACTTGATCAATGCATTGTCTTGGCTAGGCTTTTTTTTTTTTATCATTTTATTACCCATTGTAGTAGTAGATTTTAGATAAATTTACTTCATTGAATTATTGCGATTTATATCAAGATAATAATAGCTTTTTGGTGTTCAACCTCACAATCCTCGTGGATACGACCTTGACCACTTACTAGACTACAATTGACCCGGTACACTGCCGGTAAGATTGGACACCTAGTTATAGCCGATCAATATGTAACACGTCTTAAACTATTATAGGAAAATGGTTTCTGTATTAAGATAAACAATTCTTCAAAATCTATTAATTAGTGCATATATCCTAGAGATAAGACCTAACGACTGGCTAAGGGTGATTCCTATCTCCCAGTCTCAGAACACTGTCTCAAAGGAAAAATGACTAAGCTTCCTTTCTATTAGAAAAAGGGTAATAGATCTGAAGAAGTAACGTAGCTTGTTCACAATGACCTTCGGGGTCTAGTGAAAGATACAAGCTAATGGGAGCTTTTGAGTGGTGACAATTTGTCTGATAACTACTCGAAACACGATTTAGTTTATCGAAAGAATACGAGGAGGAGTCTCTGATTTTAGCAGAGAATAGATTATTCCATGCTCAGAAATAGGCTATCGCATAGTCTTGGGACTGATGCTTGGCCTGCCTCCCAGTGGAATGTTTCTCACTGAGGAAGAAACCATAGACTTGCCCTATATAGTTATTGATGTGCTACAATACACTGCTGAACTCGATTAAGATAATTGGTCGCAAAATAACGGTTAACATTATAATGTAAACCGAGAAGTCTACCTAGAAGATGCTAGTGAATTTACGGATAAGGAGTGAATTCGGTTCACACAACTTCTGTAAATGTAGGCATTTAGCATTTAATGCATGAAGGTAGGACGGGAGATTTTGCGCATACATTCAGATTGTAACTGTTCGTGAAATATCTTAATGTGACGAGTGAGTGTTGGTTATAAAATTCTTGAGATCAGAAAGTGGCAGTTGAACTGTCACAAGGCTTCTAATAGAATCTATAAGTAACAGCCTTAAACCTTGGAGTACGGTTACCCAAAGGTAGTTACTATCTGATGTAATCAGACCATGTCCAACATCAGTTGTTGGTGAGTACATTGATAAATACTATTAGATCATAATTTCAATCCACCCAAGACGTAGTGGGAGTATGGTTTAACCATTGACACATTGTGATTTTGTGGACTTTACAATCTGCCGGGGTGATTGATAACCTAAGGCTCTCGGTGGGATGTATAGGATTCTGATCATAGAGGTTGGTTTGTAAGCCTTAACCCTATGAATGGAGTTTTGGTACTCCAGTTCTGTTCAGCCTCTTGTTGAACCACCTGAGTGTCTCAGGCCCAGTGGGAGCAATTGGATCTACATGGAAAAGAGTCGAATGAATAGGAAATTTTAAACTTTCAGCGCAAAGCTTAGTGGTATAGGGGTGATTCCCTGACAAGTAGAGAGTTAACCAGACCTTGAACTCTCTCACCACTCAGTCTTGCTGGATTTTGTTAGAAAGCAGAAAATAGGGGTGATTCCCTGAGACTTTCTAGCCGAAAAACGGAGTCTGGATTCATTCGGGATAGACGGGTCTTGGTTAGAACAAAAGGCAGGATGACTTCCGGGGCTTATATCCTTCGTGGAATTAAGAGAAGCTCTCAATCTTTTAAAGTCCATTGTTTTAAAATATGGGGACTTGACCAGAATATTGATACGTCTTTTGTAGACTGGATATCAATATTGGTGAAGTAGTAGTATCAGTGTTCATGAATGATAACACTGAAACGGTTGGAAACAACATGGGTGTGCTATCTGAAGTCGGAAACTACACGCCAAGATTCTCTGGATGAGAGAATTGGACTATATTATAAGACTTTGATTCGGTCAAATTCACAAGAATGAGTCATTGGCTATCCCATCCGTCTTATTGGTGAAGATGATCTTGCATATACATATGCAACATTCAACGAGAGTAGTCCTACCCTACCTCTCAGGAATGATTCTCTAAATCTTTGAATAAAGAGAAAATGGGATAGAGTCTCTCTTGGATAATGGCAAGTCAGGTTATCACAAGTAAATAGTATTCAAATATCGGATTCGGGCTTTGAATAGGGGTTTAGTACGTCCTCAAGTATCTTTGAAGAACGAGGAATATTGTGCTTGTATATTTGGGTGCAAACTTGAATATGGTGGACTACACCGATTCTGACTTATAGTCAGATTAAGGATGATCGTTGGGATGATCTCGGGCTCAGTGTTTACTCATTGTGATAGAGCTATAGTCTGGAGAAATCCAGAACCGCCAATTCGATTTTAGTTAATCGGATACGTAGCAGCTTTCGGAGCAGCTAGAGTAGCGATATGGCTTAGGAATTTCCTTTCTGATCTGGGAGTAATTCCAGGTCTAGTGAGCCGATATCACTTCATTGTGAAAACAATGAAGAGATAGCTTTGAAGGATCTTCTCAGTCACTAAAAGTCAAAAGCATATTGAGAGAGTGTACCGCCTGATTAGATGGACCGGCGATGTTTCGATCCTAAAGATCGTATCGAGCCGACAACCAAACTAATCAGTGTACCAAGTCGAGTGCTTGGAGGGTACGGCATTGAGGGATATATCTCATATGCTTTAAGAACAAGTGGGAGAGTGTTGTGAATAAGATGAGAATGGGTGTGCTCTAAAACAATTATTACTTGTCATTTTGTGCAAGTGGGAGATTGTTAGGTGTAGTGCCCGAAAGACAATTTGTGTAATTGTTTTTGATAACAGAATTTATCTCACCTTATTACTTGCTTTGTGCTTGTAAGTAATACACTGCTGCAAACCCTAAGTATATCATTATGTAACCGCTTAACTCAGTGTATGGCATGCACGTGAGGATTGAGTTAGTGGTGATATACTTAAACTGTAAGTCCGTGGTGAACTTAATCAGAGTTTAGGGTCTCTTGATTAAAACACCAATAATGCGCCCAGAACACCTTAGGGTGTGATAGTCTTATCCAGACTATCGGTAGAGGGTACCTACGTGGGGCATTTATATATGATGGCATTCATATACGACAAAACCGATTTAATATGAATTTCTCGATATAATTCCGTAATTGAGGAATCTTATTAAATCATTAGATGATCATATATGGATCAACCTTAATCCTGAGGTGATCACCGGGTGCTGCTTGTCTCGGGGTAGTGTTTGATGTGTTAGTTATGGTTCACTTAAATATGTGTTCCAAGCCACTTCTCATTGGCACTATCTCCTGATGAGTGAGTAGTTCTGATTTTCACAGACATGGAATCCATTCCTTCATGCGGGAAGTAGAGAGACAGTCCCCTTGTTTGTTAACCCTAAGAAAGTGATCGATCGGCCGAGTTCATATTAGACTAATTGATCACTAGTCAGATATGTGAACTAATTGATCATCATGGGGTTAATGGTAAATAAGGATAAGATATTCTGAGTCGGGTTCACGGAGACTTCCCACTCAGAATGGACAGTCTATAGAGGATTAATCTGTATGTAGTGATTATATCAATTGACGCTTATTCACTCTAAGGGTTGAGTAAGTATATATCTATAATCGGTAGAGTTCAGTTTCAGGTTTATGGTGGCGTAATCCCAGAATTAATAATTAATGTACTTATTATGTTCGATGAATAATTAATTATCTGAGCTACGGGTTATAGGTCCATGGTCCCCGATGTGGCTTCTATAATTCGGGCTGATATTCTTGTTTATTTGGGCCTCAGTGATAATTAATTGGCTGAGCTAATTAATTGATATGCATGGATATTATTTAGTTGGGCTAAATAATATAATACACATAAAAGACATTTTATGTGGGCTTCTAGACCTAATGTGTGGCGCCAATTTGAGTTTATTTAGCACAATAATTAATTTTCTTGTGTTATGGAAAATAAAAGATATTCTTGATATATGATTGGTTTGATGACTTGTTATTTGATTTCCTATTGGTCAGTACAAGTCACAATTAGTCATTAAGGAAAATATCTTTTTATTTTGTTTAATTAATTAATTATTTAATTAATTAATTCTTGGAGACCAAGGATTTACTCTCCTATAAAAGGAGTGTTATTCCAAGGGTATTGGCAAGGCAAAAATTCGACCTACACACTTAAAAAGAGATAAAAAAAAATAGTTTTCTTGTCTAGGGTTTTTAGAAGTAGAAAAACTCTAAGTTTTTCTTGGTGTTGTATATCAAGGAGGTTCGTTCATAAAGAAGGGTGTCCACCAACCGCCGTTTGGAGAACACATCGGAAGATCAAGGCTTCTCTTCCCGATATTGGTAACATAATCTTAACCCCCTTGTAGTAGTTTAAATCCTTTATTTATGTATTGTGATATATAAATCGTGATCCATCCGCTGCGCGTAGATCTAATTCATTTAGATCTAAGATCCAACATCCTTCAGCAACCTCTATGAATAACAAGATTGAGGCACTCACCAGTCATATCAAAGTTCAGGATAAAGTAATGGAAAGGCAAGGAGACTTACTCAGCAACCTACAGTTTCTCATTCCCCACCATGTTCAATCAAATTTGGAGCATCTAGCTGGAGTTCTTGAGGAGAAACTCAAACCCTTGGTAAACAACTTGAATGAGCATACTGAGCAAATCCAACACTTGGATGAGATTATGGATTACTCATAGAAGCAGCTCAACACCCTCCTACAAGTATATGGGGCAACCAATAAAATTCTACAAGAAAGGTATAGTGCCGCCAAAAAGGGTGAAGGAAGCAGCAAGCCTGAAATCTCCATAAAGAAGGACAACCCAACAGATAAGGGCAAGGGCATCAGGTTTGAAGAAAAGAAGTAGCTAGCCAGCCCTTTGTTAAATTCTTTTGCCTTTGAATGTTTTAAATGAACTATCTTTTTGCCCTTGATGGATGACAAAATTTCTGAGTTGTATTCTGTTTTTATTATGAAAATTTGCATACTTATGTTCAGGCTTATGAGGGTTTTGACATCATCAAAAAGGGAGAAATTGTTAGGAACATTTGATTATGTTTTGATGATGTCTATACTAGCTGTTATAGCAAGCCTAAAATAAGTTAGAAACAACTAGATATGTCTATATATAGAGTCTGACATGTTGTATAAGTTGAGTGAGACAAGTATTGTACTAGTTGGTAGGATGGCTAAGTAAAATAGAATTTCGGTAGAGTAAAAGCAGCCAAGTACCAGTAGAGAAGCCTAAAGACATATGGTCTTACTTATAACCAGGGAAGTCTGTGATGACCTTGGATAAGTCTAAGTTATATTTCTAGTGATGAAAATCATTGTTTAAATATGGTGTACACTGATCTCACTCAAATCAAGGATTAGTGAAGTACAAGGACTCTTGAAAGATCAAATAAATCAAGAAGGCAGTAAACCGGCAAAATGAACTGTCTATCGGCTGAGTAAAGAAAAAGCAGTATAGGAAGAACTAATCGGCTTAGTCAGCAGGAACACTCAACCGTTCAAGAGACAATCAAGTCATGAAACAGTTAAGTAAGCTATACTTATTCAAAACGTGAGAAATAAGAAATATTCAGAGGATCAAGCATTAAAATGCACAATCAATCAAGGGCGGATTTTCTGATAAGTGTTTGAAGAAAAATCTAGAGCACTGAAATCAAGGAGATTATACTTAAGGGGGAATCAAGAAATTAAATCAAGGATTATTCCCCACATTAATTAGCCAATGGACGGAAATTCAAACCAAGGATAATCAAGGCAATAAATAGAAGGCATTGACAGATAGGAACAACAACGATTGTATTACATAAGAACAAGCAGAAACTCTATCAATTTGAAAAGCCTTCTATCTGAACTTAAAGAACACATATAGAGATCAACTCTGCAATCATAGCTAAAATTCCACATCAAACACTGAGATTGACAGCAGAATCTGTGAATCCAAATCACACCAGTCAAGCAATTGAATCAGAGCCATCTGAGAAGGAGTTGTGTTTGTGACAGCTGCTGAAGGATTTGTTCTCAAGGAGCAGTGTTGAAGACTGAGTCACTGAATCTTTTGAAGCCAGGGAGTGATAGTCTTGGAGATTGTGAAGCTTGTGTAGCCAAGAACAATCTAACTATTGTATCTGTGAAAACAATAGTGAATTCCTCGAATCAGCGCAGGAGAAGGGTGGATTAAGTAATTACACCACACTGAACCACTATAAACCTTTGTGTCTATTTACTTTTAGCACTTTACTTTACTGCACTTACTTACTCTATAATTCATACTTTGTGTGTGCATATCCTACTTTGAAATAGCAATAAAAGAATGGACTTATCCGCAGCCCAAAAGCTTTTATATTGAGAATTTTTTTGAAAATCCAATATAGTCATTCACCCCCTCCCCTCTGACTATACTTTTACCCTTCTCTGGGACCAACAATGACTCCTGCCAAATAGGGAAACAGATAAAAGATTCATTTAAATCAAAGACTACGCCATCAAAAAATCGGACTCTACATCTACTACACATGTATTTGATTGGACTAGTTACTCTTATAAGCATCAGTGGAAATAAGTATACTTTGGTGATAGTGGATGACTTCTCAAAGTTCACTTGGACAATCTTCCTCAACAAGAAGAAAGAAACTTTTATGAAGTTGCCGGATCTACTGAAAATACTTCAAAATTCAAAGGAGCTGACAGTGATTAAAATCATATCTGATAGAGGCACAAAGTTTTTGAATCATGTTATCAAAAGTTATTGTGAAGAAAAAGGCATACAACATCAACTGGCTGCTGCAAGAACTCCACAACACTATGGTGTTGCTGAAAGAAGAAACATAACCATTAAAGAAGCTGCCAGAACAATGATTGCAGAAGCAAATATGTCAAAAGGATATTGGGAAGAGGCTATGAACACTGCTTGCTACACTCAAAATAGGTCACTTATCAACAAAGCTAGAGAAAAGACACCTTATAAGCTATGGAATAGGAGAAACCCAAATATTTCTCATCTTCATGTCTTTGGAAGCAAGTGTTCCATTCGCAACAATGGAAAAGATCAACTGAAGACCTATGATTCAAAAACAGATGAAGGAATATTCTTGGGATATTCAGACATGAGCAAGGCATTCAGAATCCTAAACAAAAGAACTTTATCTATTGAAAAATCTGTTCATGTTGTCTTTGATGAACCCAACTTCAACACCGATCTACCCAATCAGGAATAAGATCAGACAGCTGATGAGCCAATCTATATGGACTTTGAAGGCAGACAACTCAATTCAACTGATCCAGGATTTTCATTCCACAATTGAGCAAAATACAGCTCAAGAATAAATACAGTCTGCACCAGTCTCGGAACCAAATCGAAATTGGTTAAAAGATCATCTAGCAGAACTAGTTCTTGGAAATCCAAACATTGGTGTTAGAACCAGAACACAGCTGGAAACTATGCTATCTTGTTTTCTGGCAGACATATAACCCAAAACAATTGAATATGGATGCAAGGATGTGCACAGGATAATAGCTATGAAGAAAAACTAAATGAATTCGAGAGAAATCAAGTCTGGGAACTCACAAACAGACCAGACCACTCAAATGTCATTGGAACCAAATGGGTATACAGAAACAAAATGGATGAAAATAGAGTCATAATCAGAAACAAAGCCAGACTGGTTACTAAAGGCTACCCTCAAGCTGAAAGGATTGACTTTGATGAGAAATATACACCGGTTGCAAGACTTGAAGCGATCAGATTATTCTTAGAATATGCCGCTCATCAGAACTTTAAAGTATAACAAATGGATGTTAAATCAGCTTTTCTCAATGGACTACTTGAAGAAGAAGTTTATATGCAACAACCACCTGGATTTGAGATTGAAGGTCAAGAGGATAAATTCCAGATGAGCATGATGGGAGAACTCAATTATTTTCTTGAGCTTCAGGTCAAATAGTTAGAAAATGGGATCTTCATCAACCCGGGAAAGTACATCAAAGATCTTATCAAAAAATATGGAATGGAATCAAGTGCTAAAGTTGTAACTCCTATGTCAGAAACCCTACACTTAGACAAAGACATCAACAGCAAAAGTGTGGATCAAACCAAATACTGCCGTGTGATAGGCTCATTGTTATATCTACTTGCGAGCAGACCAGACATACAATTGATGTATGAGTATGTGCAAGATTTCAATCAGATCCAAAGGAGAGTTATCTAGCTACTTCAAAGAGAATGTTGAAATATCTCAAAGATATAGTTGACTTGGTATTATTCTATCCAAAAGAAGTAGCTTTTAGTTTGGTTGGATACACAGATGTAGACTATGCTGGTTGCAAGATGGATAGAAAGAGTACATCTGGTACATGCCAAATGCTAGGAAATAGACTAGTATCATGGTTTAGCAAAAAACAGACATCCATTGCAACATCCAGCTGTAGTAGCATATGTAGTTGTAGGAAGTTGTTGTGCACAAGTCTTATGGTTAAGACAACAACTTAGGGATTATGACATTGAAGAAAAAGGGATCCCAATCATGTGTGATAATACAAGTGCTATATCAATATCAGAAAATCCAGTTAAACTCTCCAAGACTAAGCATATTGATACCAGACATCATTTCATACGGGATCAAGTGGAAAGAGGGGATGTGAGATTGGTCTACATCAAAACAGACGATCAATTGTCCGACTTCTTCACCATGCCTCTTTGTGAGAGCAGATTCAGAGAATTAAGAAGTCTTCTTCGATTAATGAATCTTTCATAATCAATATATTTATATGAAATTAACTAGTACACTTAATATTTATCATTCTGAGATCAGTCACTATGTTTAAAGATTTCATAAATTAATAATGGTCTCCAAAACATTTGGTTATCAAACATTTGTTAGGTCTCCATATTAGTTTTGATGAATAATGCTAGTCTGAAGACAAACCAGATAATCAATGGACACAGACTAGTTATAGGACTTCAAAGCAGACGACTATGTGACATGAAAGCAAATCAATCAGACAAAGGGAATTTATTCTGATCAAGAAGAATACGATGATGTATCAAATCACATTTATGATGAAAAGTGTTACAACTATGAGCAAGTGATTATTTAATCAAGTGTGACAAGCAATTAATATTCAGACCACTTGAAATTTCAAATCATGATATACAAATGGTTATCAGAGGATTCATGGGAGTTTCAATGAAATCAGACACGCGGCGAGCTCACAATGGCTAGACGTCTACGGATAGCAATTCTGATAGCATTGAAGAGGGTTTGCGTCTCTAAACTGCCATAAAGTGGCGTCATTATGGACAAATCACAATCTTCGAAGCATAAAGCCATCATTATGGCTAGAAGACCGACGATCGGTGCTTTGAGTCACATAATCCTCAAATCATTTATATCCACACCGTCCATTATTTATATAAATTTCCTCCTAATATCACTTCACATCACCATTTTCAAAATTTGAAACCCTATTTCGTACAAAAACTTCATCCTATTCATTAGAAAATTCTCTCTCAAACTATCCTAATGGCTGATGATAATCAAGTTCTTATTGGTCTCTCATATCATCTTGACGGATATCTAGCCACTTTTAGAGATTGGCCCATTGCACAAAGAGTGGTTGAGTATATGAGAAGAACTAATTTGGATTCCAATTTGGATTACAGAAATCCACAATATAGCTATGATGACATCAATACTTTCTGGAAAAATGCCAAATACAATGAAACAAATGATAAAATCAAGACAACGGTGCAGGAACGATATCTCATCATCAACAAAAACACCTTCACGAAAATAATGGAGCTAGAAACCGGAGATTCACACATCCCCAAGGATGTATTCATGGAAGATGGAAATCAATTTCTTGATACGATTTCCCTCAACAACAACGATAAAGTCAAAGCATGATGCAATCTAAGAAGTTGAAGGAACCCTTTATCCAGCTTATTGACATGATCATCAAAAATCTATCAGCTAGACGAGGAAACAAATATAGTGTCACAGATGAAAGATTACGACTGATGTACATAGTCTACAAGCAACAGAGATTCAATTGGAGTTAATTTCTATTCAAAAAATGGTAAACCTAGTGACATCTGAGCAAAGGCTGGTGAACAAGAATTGGGAGAAAGAAGACGGTTCATTTCATGAAGGAAAATCTATGGGATTTATCATCCAACTTTACTGTCAAAACTCAACTTTCCAAAACCCTAGAACGTCAACATTTCAATGGTTAAATTTCTCCTAATTGATGAAACACAAGCACGAAACAAGAGCAAAAATAAGAGAACAACTGTTGTGGCAACAAAAGATTCCACAAGTCAAAGAGCAACAAAAAAAGAAGAAAACTGTTGAGCAGAGAATGAAGACACCTTTGGCTCAGAAAACCTCTACATCGAATGATGTTGATACTAATGCTCCTACCTCCCTCAACGAGCAACAGGTACTTACTAATCCTCATCATATTGATCTAAATGACATACCTTCATTAGAAGAGGACACTCTTACTCTGTCTGAAATCAACAAGATGGTAACAAGTAGAACCAAACAGCAAAAGAAGGACCATCTTGATAATGTTCCTCTATCTGAAAGGAGAAAACTATTCAGCAAAGTCTAGCAAGAATGACTCTTAGAGACACAGTACAGACTGGTCAATCTCCTTAGACCAGAAATGTCGCTGCATAAGAATCTGCACACAAAGTGAATGAGGGAATGTATGTTTCGGATGTATAAAGACATACAATAACATAATAGGGTCATGAGCTTGTCACTGACCCAGACCAGACTCAAATACAACTCGAAACTTAGCAACCTCTTGTAGATGAAGTTGGTACCCTATCTGTACCAAAACAAAACCAAACTCAACCAGACCCTACTGAGCCCATAATTTGTCTTGAGGATTTTGTAGAAATTTCTGGGCTAGGAGATCTAAGATCTGATTCTTTTTGCAACAGAGAAGTCCAGAAAATTGATACTTATCTTATAGATCCTTCTGATCCTCTGTCCGCTGAGACTAATCAATTGGATGAAATGGAAAGTCAGTACCATTGACGTTCATGATCAAACAGACAGAGAAGTGATAAGACAAAAGGAAACTTGGGTAAAAAATCTGCTTAAAAGGGACAAAGTGGAGATACACTCAGAAACCAGTTTTCTTGATCTCTTTGATCCCTGGAGGCTCATAACTGTCACTACCAATATTCTGAGAGAAATGAGTGAAGTTTCCCTAAGTCTAGAGGCTGTAGTTCCAGGTACCATTGATGAGAATGCAAACAGAAAAGCTGCAGAGCCAATCTGTGAACTGGCTCAGGCAACTGAACCAATTGAAAATACTTAAATTCTGGAAGAAAATGAGCCAGGCTTGGAAGTCAATCAAGCAGAAAGAGAACCAACTCAGGGGGAATATGAATCATTCCCACAACCTGCTGCAAATGAAGGTCCTAGTCTGAGGGACATCACAAAGGACATACAGTATGATGTTGACTATTTGCACACTCATCTTCAATACAGACAAGACTTGGATGGTGGAGCATTAGAAAGTCTGACAAACAAGATTTCTTAATCACAGGCTGAGACTTCAGGATTAAGGGAAGAGTTTGCAACATATGCCAACAATACTCAAACCACTTTGAACTACATGATTGACCAATGCATGGTCGAGCAACATCAAGGAGTATTGGCACAAATCCAAACAAGCAATGATATATCTGAGAGTAGACATGATCACACTTACTTTAAGATCGATCGATTGGAAGGCCAAATGAGGGCACATGTTGATTCTAGTGCATCTAGAACTGATGTACGAATCCAAAACATTCATGAAAAGGTAAATTCCCTAACCTCTGTTGTCAATAATTCACCACTAATCAGACTGTTCTTAATCAAACCTTCATGAACTACCTTTTGGATGCGGCCAAAAAGGGGGAAGATAAAAAGAAAGATGGAGATGATGGAGCTACTGGAGATGCTGCTGGGAAATAAAAAGGTAAAGAGAAGACATGATCCACGGAATATGAAAATGAAATCTTTTTCTTTTGACTGAGGATATCTGGGAGGAAGAAGGAGATGTTTTATAAGGAACAGATGGACAAGAGTCTGGAGGAAGCTTTGAGAGAAGACCAGACTACTATTTTACTTTATTTGGCTTTATTCCATCTATAGTTTTATGTTTTGAACATTTTGTAATTCTTCTGATTCAGTTATAAAATATCCATATTTTTCTCCTCGATTAAAAAATCTCTTTGACTTCTTTACTTGTGCTCCAACATTAATTTATCTAGCATTTACACAATTGTTTTGACATCATCAAAAAGAGGGAATTCGTTAGCTCATCATAGACTAGAAGTTTTGATGATACCAAAATAGTTGGTTTAGAAACTGTTGGTCCCTTGAAAAGGCTTTGGTTAAGTTTAGGGGGGTGAATAAACATAATACTTACAACTTTTGGAGTTAACAAACTCAGCAAGTTCAGTAGCCTGCTGACCATTCAGTAGTCTGCTGACAGCTCAGTAGTATGCTGACTGTTGATTTTACTGAATTTGTTGCAGCGGAATATATTCAAATTAAGCCTTATAACTTGTTGTTAAAATATGATACCAAGTATTAGATACTCAGTGGTGTGAGTGTGATTCAGTTGCTAGTTACAGTGGGTTGATGTGCTTAATATACTAAATGAAGAAAGTAAGTAGGCAGATTTTATAGTGGTTCCAGGTGGTGTAATCCTGCCAGTTGACTCTTCTCTTGTGATGTTGGAGGTAATTCACTAGAGATCTTTGAGGTTGCAGTTACAAAAATCCCTAAGTTGTCTGTCCTTCACCAATAACTATTGTTGCTTCAAAGTATTCCACTGGTCCTTGAAGGGTAGGATTGCCTCTTCACCAGCTCCACCACAAACAACAGTCCTTGACACCCAAAGATGCTTCACTGTGTTCAGCAGGTTTCTTGTAAAAGAAATTTTGAATCAAGTAAGTGATTCAACTTTCAGAAGCTTGATCAGGATGAAATGATCAGCAGCCTGTAACCTTCAAGTGTGTATACTTGATGTAACTTGATAGCATGTTAAACTTGATGAATTTTCTAGATCAGTAGCTTTAAGTTAAGTAACGTCAGCAGGGTGATTTCTTGATAAGAATCTGTTGGCTCTAGATTGATTGTTCCTTTTCTTCAAAATTCATCTATTGTTTGTGTATCAGGGGTCTTCTATTTATAGGTAAGAATCCTTGTGAATTATGTTTGAAATTCAAAACATAGCCGTTTTTTATTTGTCCCCATCTTGACTTGCATTCTGTCCCTGTACATAGTACTGACACTATCAGTTTACTTCTTGACAGTTTTCAGACTGACCACCCTTTGACTTGTATCTATTGGATAAACGTCTGTTTCTTTCCAACATTCTTTTAATCTTGACCATTGATTTGTTGACAAAATCAAGAGTTGTTATTTGTTCTTATCCTTCTAATCTTCCAAAGTAACCTTTGATTAAATCGAAATATGCATTCAGTAGATTCCTGTGTATGTAAGTCTACTGAAATGCTTGTCAGTCAGTTGTCTGAAGTTTGCTGTGTTTGTAAAACACTTCAACTGTCTATATTTTATCTAACTTTTAATTGTGAAGTTAGATTACACCAATTTGAACATAACTAAGTTCCAATCACCACTTAATTTATGGAACTTAGACTTTGTACACAAGGCATGTGTAATTAATTTAGGTCATCACATACTTCCCTAAATTCTGATTACATATCCTTCACTTAAAACACTAAGTTTGATCCCTTAGCCTTCAATAACTGAGTTTGAGCCCTCAGCCTTCAGTCTTCAGTCTTCAGCCGGTTCCTAAACTAGTCTACTGACCCAGGTACCTTACTGACCTAGACAAGTCCGTCGACAAAATCACCGACCTTTTACAGTGCTTTTTTTTATCAAACCTATACAAAGATCAAACTCTAATAAGCCTATACATTTAATCTAGACATCTTTTTGCCTTTGCACTATAACAGCTAGTCTGGCACTCATCACTAAAACTTAAAATATGCCCAACAATTTCCCTCTTTTTGGTGATGATGCCAATACCCTCCTTACAACAAAGCAAAAAGGAACAAATACAGTCATTTCTCATTATAATCATATATGTTCAATCAATATTACAAACTAGATTCAGCAAAATATAAAGAAATATGAAAGTCTGCTGATCTAGTTCCTCATTTCTCTTTATTGTCTCTCTTTTTCTTGTTGTTCTTGATCTCTTATCTGCTTGACCATGTCTCTCATCCATTCATTTTCAATAAGGTAAAAATGAATATGAGGATTTATTTCCTTCCACCATTTCCATGCCTCAGGTAGAGTTAGGTTGATCTGGTGTACTCTGAATCCTAGACGCATGTATAATTGTTTGAACTCTTCCAATGATTCTTTTGCTGATGTAGTAGGTAGACTTCTTCCACCTCTTCCACCTCTACCACCTCTGTGTGAAGCTCTTAAAGCTTTAACTCTAGCTTCCTAGAACATAAGTTCCAAAAAGGAATTTAGCCCCTCATGAAAACCCTTGTCATGGTAAGGTATCCTCTTAATGTAGTATTGCTTATTATATTCTTTGAAGAGGTCATCAGTCAGCTGAAGTCTGCCAAGTGCAGGTTCCCTGAATGCATTTGTATCAGCCTCCCATATTTTTTGAGCAAAAATTCATGCAGCCTCTTTTGCTACTGCTATTTGGCTCTCTTCTCCCTTATTGACATCATCAACAAAACGGGAAAGCAGGCCATGAACACTTTCTTGTGTGATCACCAAGTTATTTAATTGACCTTCCATAATTTCAGTTCTGGTGTCAACTGCAGTGATCCTTCCTCCAATTTTTTGCTCTAGTAGAGTTAACCTCTTAGTGATTTTGGGATCCAATGCAGCAGGGTTAGTTGTACCAGCAGGGTCAGACACAGCAGGATTGTGAGTTTCAACAAGGTTGTCAAGCTTCTGGTGATTGGAGGCAAACTGCCCATTTAAGAACTTTTATTTGAGTGTATTGCCTTGTTTTATGGCTCTCATATCTTTGGTTAGATCAGGAAGAGCAAACTGAGTGGATGTGATGTTGGAAGCAACTGTTTCAGTAGTCCTCCCTCTATTTTCAACCAAGTTCATCAGATCTTCAAATCTTTGCTCTTGTCTATTAAGTTGAGTTCTTAATTAATGTCATTTCTGACTGCCCTCAACTCATCCAAAACATGTGCTGGTACTGCACCAGCCATACCTCCATCCATGTGTCCAGCAGCATCATCAGTGTGCTCTTCAACATTGTACTGTGCCCTCTGTCAGCTGACAACCATGGCCCAACTCCTATCCCTTCCAGCAGGGTTAGGACTTCCTTCAACCATGGCACCAAAAATATCTTCCAAAATTGGATCTTGTGTAGGTTCCAAAACCTGGTCCTTCTCAAGAATTGGTATATGTGCCTGCTGAGGTTCAGCAGCAACAAGTTCTTCCTCAGGCACTTGGAACTCCTCATAACTGAAATCATATTCCAGCAACGGTTCATCTTCATTTACAGCAGTCTGATGACTATCCTTTCCATCTGTTGGTCCTTTGGAAAGGCTAACACAAGTTTAGAGGGAGGGGGTGAATAAACTTGTCCCTAAAATTGGATTTTATGCAAATTAAGGTTCAGTTAAAACTTGTGTGGAGTTAAGCTAACTCAACTGAGTTTAAGTCAATACTGACTTATTCTTAGTCTAGTTAACTGGCAGCGGATTGATTTAGCCTTTATAAAATATAAGTTATCAGATAACTAGTTGAGTCAATTTCTTAAAATTGCTGTATATAAGAACTAGATAATTATGACTCTAATGGAGTAAGTAAATGCGTAAAGTAAATAAACAAGAATTATAGAGGTTCCAGGTGGTGTAATCCTGTCAGTCCTCTCTTCCCCTGTAATGCGGAGGAAAATTCCACTAGAACTTCTTTGAGATGGCCCGGTTACAAAAAGTTCTAAACAGATAGTCCTTGACTAATCCCTAGCTTCACTATCTAAACACTTGTAGAACAGGTAGAATTGCTGCTCTTCAATTGTTTGAAACACTGGTCCTTTGAGGGTTGAATTGACTCTTCACCAACTCATCACAACCACGGTCTTCCTGACTGCTCTCAACTGTCCTTCACACCTTCTTGTTGTTTCACAGTATAAACCTTTGATAGAATCAAAGTTGAGACTTGAATCAATAACTATGATTCAATTGTGATTTGAGCTTTTCTTCTAGATAAATAAGTTATGCACAGCTCTGTATTTCTTCAAATGAATGATCTTGATCTTTCTTGAATGCTAAAGAACACTTGAAGAAATTTCTTGTTCTTGCAATTAAGTATTTAGCATGAATTCTTTTAAATTGGTTTTCCCCCCTTAATTTGATCTTTCTTGACTAGATTAATTCTTAGAATTCCTCCTCCTCTCCCCTTGTTTCTTTCTGATAGAAGTGGTCTATTTATAGGGGTTTATCTAACGGTCAAATTTCTTTGAGTTCAAATCCTTGTAGCCGTTAGTAGTCCTGCTCTCTTGCTTGTACGTTTATATCAGAACGGATAGATTATCCTCCAATCATAATTCTTGAATTGTAACGGTTGTATTCATCTTCAGTTTAGTTAAACCTTAGTTCTGAAACCGATTTACTGAAAACTTTATCAGTTCTCAATTCTTAAGAGCATTTACTGAGTTTTTACTCTTCTTAAAAAAAACTCAGTACTCCGGTTTTTCATATGATTATAATTGACTTAATCAGAGTACACCAAGGAATTAATCAACAAAGACATCATTGTCCTTATATGTCTTAGCTCCCCATACAAGATCCATAAAGTCAGTTCAGATCATCACAATCTTGCCTGAAGCTAGCTTTACAGTCTCGACGTAGTCTTCATATCTGAGTCTGTGTCCCTCAGTTCTTCTATCTTCCAGATAAGCCAACCGAGTTTGTGTCCCTCAGCAAACTTATCTTCTTCAGTTTCAAATTGGTGTGCTCTGTTTTTCATTTTAACTAATTTCCAGTTTCCCGTTATCTTAGTTTCTTGTTATCTCAGTTCACAACCTATAATCGTTACAGTGCTTGTCTGATTGAACTTATACAAATATCAGACTCTATTAAATCCTATACATTGATATCTAGACATCTTTTTGCTTTGCACTATAATAGCAAGTTATGACGCTTCATCAATGGGGTCTAGAACAATGACTGAATATGTGATGAATCATCATCAAAACATAAATTTTATTTACAACACCATCAGTAGCCTTTACTCCAGTAGGCTCTACTTCAGTAGCCTGTTCTTCAACAATTGCAGGGGTTCCTCCAAACCCATTGTAAGTTCCAACCTATGTCCAGGTGCTGTCTGATCCTCAGCAACCTGTACCTCCAATCCCGACCTTTGTTCAGTTGTTGTTTGTTCCTCAGCAACCTATACCTCCAATTCCGACCTTTGTTCTGATGCTGTTTGTTCCCCAGCAACCTGAACCTCCTCAAAGTGTGTGGGTGATCCTTCCAACCCCATCACCAAATCCAATCACTGTCCTATCACTGTTTGTTCCTCGGTGATCAAGACTCTCTGTACAAGAATTGCAGGAAATATTGCCATATTTTCTTCCCGAAATCCTCTAGCATCAGCAATCTTCTGAAGAGTATCAACAGTTTTAGATAGAGTGTCCTGATTATCAATCAACTCCTGATATTGAACTAAATCCTCAAAACTGATGTCCGGCTCACTATGTGCATTGACAGTCTCCTCATCGAAATTTTTAGACTGTTTGTTGTCAGGATGTTCATCGGATTCCACAACAAATAAAGTATCAGACATACCGACCAGCCTATTGTCACCAAAATTTATCCCATCATTGATTAGAGCCTCAAAATCATCTATGGTTAGATCTTCATCCATTTCATCAGTTTGCTGACCCTCAGCAGACTTGCCAACACCAGTAGACTATTCTACTCCTGGTTCAGTGGACAATGCAGTTCCAATGGCTTCTCCTTGATGCGTAGGATGATCATCATCAGAATCAGATGATGATGAATCATCACTATCTGGTGCATCCCTAGGGTCTTTAAACCGGATACTTCCTTCTCCCTTTTCTCCTTCAATGATTTCCATTAACCTTATTTCCAGCAAGGAAGTATTAACCAAATCAAGTAGATTTTCAAATTCTAACTTTTCAAAGACCCATTCCTCAAAATCTGTCATTGGCTCAGCAGCTGGTTTTTGTTTCTTATAATAGCCAGACTTCCATTGAAAGTAATCAGCAACCAGCTCGAGTTGGGGATCAACATACCCTTCTTTCCTTTTCTTCTCCTTCCTTTCAAAGGGCATTGATGGATTTCTAGTGGCTGTTTTTCAGCTTGTTGTCCTCCAAAGGTCTCAACAAGCAAATTCAGTGTTTCTTCAGCAGATGCCATCAGGTCAGTAGGTTCCTCAGATAGCAAATTTGTCCCTACTACCTCCATCTGCTCAACACTAGGTTCCCCCTGACTTACATGCTCATCAGCAGGGTTAGCTACAGATTGCTCTTCCCCCTAAATTATTGCAGAAATAGCAGGGTCTTGTACAGTTGTATCAATTTCCACAGCAGGTGCAGATTCAGTAGTCTGGTTCTTCAGTAAGTTGCTCTACAACAACTTCTCCAGCCTCAGTAGGCTCAACAAATTTTATTGGCTCACATTAGAATTTCTCGGATTTGTGACAGCGGTTTTCGTGACAAATTCGTCACAAACACTCGTTTGTGACAAATCTACGATGAAACCTATTTTCGACACGGAACACCCCGTTGCAAATTTTTGAGTCGAAATTAACCTTGTTACTATGTTTTGTGGCAAAAATGTGTCGACATCCATACCTTGTGACATAGTTGTGACAAAAAATTTGGTGATGAATCTACGACAAAAATTATGTTTTGCAACGGATGTGTGACAAAATTTTCTAATAAGTTTGTGATGGATTGTTGTGTCAAAGTTGCTTCATAAAATAGCGACAAAAAAATACGACAATTTTGTAACCAAATTTGTTGATGAAAAATAGTGACAACTATATGATACAAATTTGAAATGATTTTGTGACAAAAGTGTGCGATAAAACTGTGGCAAAATTTTAGTGATTATTATGTGATTGATTCTTGTGACAATTTTGCTCTCAAACTTAGTGGTACTTCCTTCTGGGATGTGCAGTTCTTTGTGATTACAATGCATCTTCACATCCTCTCTGGAAGGGCCATTATCTTTAGTTTTACCTTTTTTGTCCATTATTGTGTAAAACACATTACAAAACACATTTCTCACAATGTGCATGACATCAAGATTATTCCTAATCATATTAGACCTCCAATTCGGCAACTCCCATAATATGCTGTTTTTCACCCAATTATGAGAGACACTTTTTCCAGGCAATGTTTTCATCAGTACCTCCAGTCTCCACCATCTTAGGCAGATATTTTACTTTTTCCCACAATTGATATCCACTGAGCCGTCGAGGTGGAGGATCATTCACCATATGATTTCTCTTAAAGTTCTTCTTATTCTTCCTGTACCTATGATTCATTGGTAAAAATTTCCGATGGACGTCGAAGAAGCTAACATTTCTGCTATTTTCCAAAATTAATGTGTCCGAGTGCTGCATGCAATATGGGCAAGCAAGTTTGCCAGCTTTGCTCCAACCAGACAACCAGACAACATAGCATAAGCGGGAAAATCACCAATTTTCCATATGACGGCTGCTTTCATCATGAAATTTTGCTTAGTGTGAACGTCATATGTTTTCACCCCATGGTCCCACAACTGTTTTAACTCTTCAATCAACGGTTGAATGTATATATCAATCTTATGTTTTGGATTTTCAGGTCCAGGCGCCAATAGTGTAAGAAATATGTAGGGCCTTTTTCATACACATCCGTGGAGGCAAGTTGTATACGGTAACCATAATTGGCCAACAAGAAATTTTTTTCCCAGATTACCCAAAAGGCTGGAATCCGTCAATGCAAATGCCGAGTCTGACATTGCGCGGGTCATATGAGAAGTCTTTATACTGTGTATCAAAATTTTTCCAAGCATCTCCATCTGAAGGATGACCCATTAAACCGGGTTCTGACGTTCTTTCTGCATGCCAAGACATGTATTTTGATGTCACTTTAGATGCAAATAATCATTGCAATCGTGGAATTAAGGGCAAATAGTGAAGCCTTTTGTAAGGTATGTTCCGACCCTACATATTTGTCGTACCTTGCCTACCTTTCCAACGACCATGCTTGCAAAATTTACATTTTGATAACTTATCTTCCTTCCAAAACAACATACACCCATTCATACAAACCTCTATTGTCTTATGGGGGAGACCTAAAGCTTCAACAATTTTTTTTGCTTCATAAAAGTTAGAAGGAAGCTTGTGTCCAATTGGCAAGTTATAGCTGAATGTGTGTAACATGTCATTAAACAATGCATGTGATGCATTGTGGCTAGATTTCATTTTTAGAAGCTTGGCAGTTACCGACAATATTGTATCCCCTGTACACCCTGGCCAAAGAGGCTCCTGAGCATTTTTCAACAACTCAAAAAATGCTTTAGCGTTGGGGTTCGGTTCCTCTTCTTGGACATTTTTACTAGGTGGAACAACAAATGACGGACCGGCTGCATCAAATACCATATCCACAAATCTATTATTCATATAAAGGTTCTCCTGCCTGGATGTAGTTTCTTCAGGCTGGCGTGATCTCACATCTATATTTCTTGGAGAAACATGAAGTTCTTCACCATGTGATGACCATACTTCATAGTAAGGCATAAATCCATGTTTCAATACATGTAGTTTCACCATGTCACATTCATGTAATTTTGTGTTTGAACACCTTGCACATGGGCAACGGATGCAGCTTGTAGACAACATTCTTGCACGGGCATGTCGAATAAAGTGATCAACTCCAATCACATAATTTTTTTTCAATCCAGTTCTTGGAAGGGTATGCCACTGATCATACATCCATGACCGATCCACACTCATATCTGCATTTAAACCATATTTTACGTATTCATATAAGAATGCAGTCGACTCTAAACTACTACTAGAATTTATATACATTTAGAAGATTAACACTAAGACTTACAACACCTTCAATAGTCAATGCACTAATGATATGATACCATTAATAAAGAATTTATCATTCTGACAAATTAATCTACCACAACTATCAGGAAGGTTCTTAAGATAACAAATAAGAAGACAAAATAAAACATAAACTAAGTTTATTGCTTAATCATGATTTTCCACTAACAAGTAAATTTCCATGGCATAAAAGATGCGTTCAAATCCATCAACAAAAAAAGATACATTTGAAACATATAAATCTTGTAAAACCCTATCAAAAGCAGAATCTGTTCAATAAATAACTGAACTTGCTTTTACCACATGCACCCACATACCGACACTACAAGAAAAACACTTTTTTGCTACACTATTGTTTGTCTCACAACAAAAAAAGTGTTGCTATATAGTTATTTTTAGCCGCAGGAGTGTGGCAAAAAGTCTAACCAAGTATATATTAGTCACACGCAAAAACTAGTGTAGCAATAGAGTGATTTTTTTGGAGTGCGAGAAGAGATTGGTAAGTGAAGAAGGAGAAAAAAAATAGAGAAATTGAATGACTATGTAATTCACTAATACAAAAATGACTCGGATGAAGGGGAATGATATGAAACGAGGTGACTCGGGTGATGTTCCAATGAACTAGATATAAACTCTTGTAATACTTGGGTTAATCAAGTTTTACTCATAATTTCTCACCACCTTCAAGGAGAAGTTCACTATATTAACGTCAATCGATCTCTCGCATCAACGAACTATAACCAAACATTGATCTATCGGCTAGGAATAGATTTGAATGAATGGCTACACATTAAAGAACTATGAAATTCCCAATCTAAGATTAGGTAACACATTCTAGAATTCAATTCCACCTCTAGATGATTTTAATAAGTGCTTATCGCAACAAGTGTCAATGTCAGATCTCACAATTTCACCTCGAATTAACACTTCCATAATGCAATTAGTCGTGAATTAATCACACCCATGAAGATCAATCACCATGATTTGAACTAATTAGGAACATACAAGAGTACCCAACTTGAACCCAAGTAATTACAAGATTCATAGTTCATTTATCTCATCAACCTAGCCACAATTAACTTAGCTACTTATGATTAACACAATAACTAAGCAATCCACACCAACTAAAGCCATTAAAATGAGAAATTAAGCTAAAAACAAAAGTTACACATCAGTTGAAGAAAAACCCATAAAAAGCATTCATCCAAACATTGATTTCATGAAAATTCAACTAAAAGATGATGATATGAGCATCAAGGATCAAAGCCCAAACATAAATTTAACTAATTACCTAAATAAGATGACTAAATTGAGTGTTTGGAACACTTTCGGCTCAAAATTCCTAGATCTGTTCTTCGACCATGTCCTTTATGTTTTGCCGAGGTCCCAGTATCCACACGTCTAACGTATTCTCCTTCTAATATAATATATTATTTTTTATTCATTTTATCCCATGTATAATGTATATTGCAGCCGTCAATTTTTTCGGTCAATTTAGTCTAACTAAAATAATATATAATATAATAATAAGTCTATAGTACTTAGAATCTTTTTTTCAGGTCTAGACTAAATTATATAAAATATAATGTAATAAGTCTATAGTACTAAGTCTTCCCTTTACTTGTCACAGATATACAAATCCAATATTTTCTTTCATTTCGGCCTGATGGGCTTAGCTTGGTTAAGTGTGGGCTCCGTTTCTAAACATTTAACTCGTTAAATAAATGTTTTTTTTTACTTATTTCAATGATCGAACTTTTGAAATAGCATACAAACAAATCAAACGTGATTTCGTAGGATACAAGGTACCCCGTATGTTCTATAAAAGTCTACCTTTTATCGAAAAAAACGCGATTTTCGATTCCGTGCAATATGAAACCGTAATTGATAAAAATAGGGTGATATAGTGTCTAAATGATAAGATTGAGGTCCAAAATGCTGTAAAATGAGGTAAAATATGTGTGAAATGTATAGAGGAGTTGATTCTCATCATGTTGTTTAATTCGGTGTGAATATTTGTGACAAAATAGTCACATAGCTTTTCTCATGTACATATTGTGTCACAATGTCGTCTCATCATTGCATTTTTTTGTTGCGTTTTGTCACTAATTTGTAGCAATATTGTCATAGAATTCTCACAAATTATGGCGCCCGAATTTGGCGCAATGATTTGTGACAAAATAGTCACATACATTTTGCCACGTACGAATTTTGTCACAATGTTGTCTCAATTTATTGCCAAAAAAAAGCATTATGCGGTTTGTCACTAATTCGTAGCAGTATTGTCGAAAATGTGTGACGGGCAGTTTTCGCCACAAAAATTCGTCACAAATCCGGGAAATTTTGTGACAAACAGTTTTCGTCACAAAAATTCGTTTCAAATCCAGGAAATTCTAGTAGTGTCAGATTCAATAACTTCCACAACAGGTTCTGGTTCAGCAGGTTTGTGTGGTGCTTCATCTTGTTGTTCAGTGGCAATCTCAGTAGTCTCCACAGTAGGGTCTGGAACAGTTTCCTCAGCATGGTGCTGTGATTCTTCAATGTGTTGTTCAATAACAACACCAGCATCAGCAATAGGCTCAACAGGCTCTTCTACTATTTCCCTTTGTTCCTCTAGAACCCTTAACTCTTTGCCTTTTCCATGCTTTTTCTTCCTAGCTATCTCTTTCATTCTTTCTTAAGGTCGTTCAGCTTCAATTTCAGCTGCCTTCCTCTTTATTTTATCTTCCTTCTGTTGCTCTTTCAAGATTTCAGAGCAGACTTCTTCTTTACAACATCAGTAGGGACTGGACCCTCCGTAGACTCAGCAGTCTCTACTGATTGCTTCCTTGTTTTCTTAGGCTTTAGCATTTCAGTTATTTTTCTTGTGTCAGCAGCCTTTCTCTTCTCAGTAACTTTCTTAGGTGCAGCAGATTTAACAACTTGTTTAACCTGCTCACCACCAGCGACATCATCTCCATCATCTCAGTCCTTTCTGTATCCAACTCTTCATCATCATCCAAACCAGGGATGAGATAGTTGATCTCCTTCTTATATCTTGACTTGTTGAGTTTTTCAGGTGCAACATCAACAATCCTCAAATGAGTCAGCAAGGCCTGAATCATCAAACCCAAGGGCAAAGTCTTGGACATTCTGGTCCCTTCTCTGTCCTCTGTTATCACCTTCTTTATGTATTGGACAAAGAATCCAGCCCAATCAAACTTCATGCTCTTGCAGATGATGATTAACAAGTCAATCTTGGGTCCTGACAAATTGTCAAGGCTTCCACTGAATCCCAAGATATTCTTTGCTATAATCTTACTCAGCCGATTATACTCCATTCCGATATGCTTCACATTGATGCTCAGAGATGATTTTATAGCATTGTTGGTCTTTATTTTATCAACAAAATCCAATCTTGACAGATCCATATCTTCAGGATTGGTTGGTGCATTGTTTCTAGATCCAAAATCAAATGCTTCCCTCAGCAGGTTTGAGGAGACTTCAATCTCTTGGCCATTAACTGTGGTTATAAATGCCTCTCTATTATCTCTTATCACAATGTTTCTCCAAAAATTTGCAACATTCGTGTAGGAGATGCTTTCCAATCTGAGATTTAGGACATCTTCCAATCCTTCATATCTTCTGATTCTTCGACCAATATTGATAGCCAACTCAGTTTTATTAGCATCAACAACAAACCCACTAACACTTTGTCTTGTTCCAATGTGAATATCATCATTGTCCGCCATTAAAGATGAAAAGGATGAAGAAGAAAGCTTTCAAATCTGGGTTCGCACAGTGTATTTGCACAAAAAAAACGATCTGAAAGTTGTATGTAATGTCTCTGTGTATATAACTGTATATATAGAGAAAGTAGTGGGTGGTAATTGTCAGATAAAGTGTTGTATGTGCACTGTAGCATTAACCATGATTAAAGTTTGAATAAATATGATGTTGCCACGTGTCCCACTAATTGATTACATGAGAGTTGTAACCGTTAGATATTTGTAACTGCGGTTATAAAAGATAAGAATAATATCCAATTACTATTGACTTTCATTTAAGTTTGACTGTCTTGTAACGTATAACTCAGCAGCTTTCGTCTTCAGTAGACTTGGATCAGCAGCCTGCGACAAGAATGCCTCAGCAGTCTGCTGACAAAGTAAATCTGCTGATCTTTTTGTATCCTTGTTTTGTCCAACTGATAATACAAGATGAAGTTTAATACCAATGACTGATTTGTAAAGTGAGCTCACCCAACAGGACAAAGACCAATCCCCTTGGAAACTTCATTTGCTCAATTGTCCAAACAAATGTAAGTACATGGAATTGTTGATACCAATGACTAATCTGCTAAGTGAGCTCACCCAACATAGCAAAGATTAATCCCCTTGGTGAATTCTAGTACACTGTTGATCATTAAAGTATATCAGTCAAATTTTATGATTCCAAGTTCAGTCCTTAACTTAGCAAGTCTTTCACTATCCAATGGTTTTGTGAAAATTTCAACAAGTTGATCTTCGGTAGGGATTTAAAGAACCACCACATCTTTCTTCTCAACATGATCTCTTATAAAGTGATGTCTCACATCTATATGCTTGGTTCTTGAGTGCAAAATAGGATTTTCTGTGATTGCAATTGCACTTGTGTTGTCACACATTATGGGTATTTCTCTTTCTTCAATTCCATAATCCCTTAATTGTTGTCTTAACCATAGTATTTGTGCACAGCAACTTCCAACAGCTATATATTCAGCTTCAGTAGTAGAAGTTGATATAGAATTCTATTTCCTGCTAAACCAAGAAATAAGTCTATTTCCCATCAACTGACAGGTTCCTGTAGTGCTTTTTCTATCAATCTTGCATCCTGCATAATCAGAATCTGAGTAGGATATAACCTTGAAGCTTCCATCTTTTGAATACCATATCCCTACTCCCAAAGTCTCTTTTAGATACTTGAGAATCCTTTTGAATGCAGCTAAATGACTTTCCTTTGGTTTAGATTAAAATCTTGCACAAACACCTACAACAAAGGATATATCAGGTCAATTGGCAGTAAGGTACAGCAGACTGCCTATCATCCTTCTGTATAGGGTTTGATCAACATCTTTGCCTTCTTTCTGTTCATCCAATCTAATGTTTGTACTCTTGGGAGTTGATACCTTGGTGCTGTTTTCCATACCAAACTTCTTCAGTGGCTCTTTGGTATACTTGGTTTGATGAATGAAGATTCCATCTTTCATTGGCTTGACTTGTAAACCCAAGAAATAGTTCATTTCTCCTATCATACTCATTTGGAACTTGCTTTTCATGAGATTGGCAAACTTTTCACATAGCAATTCATTTTTAGAACCAAAAATTATGTCATCAACATAAATCTGTACCAACATGGGGCTATCTCCTTCATTGAGTCTGAAAAGAGTCTTGTCAATGGTACCTTTGGTAAAACCATTGTCCACCAAGAATTGAGTTAGGGTCTCATACCATGCGCTTGGTGCTTGTTTCAAGACATAAAGTTCTTTATTGAGTTTGTACACTTTATCTTCTTGATCATTAACTTCAAAACCAAGAGGTTGCTGAACATAAATCTCTTCTTCTAGAATGCCATTCAAAAATGCACTTTTGACATCAATCTGGTATACTTTGATGTTTTTGTAAGCAGCATATGCCAAGAATATTCTTATAGCTTTCAATCTTGCAACTGGGCATATGTCTCATCAAAATCTATTCCTTCTGCTTGAGAGTAGCCTTTTGCTACTAGTCTGGCCTTATTCCTTACAATGGTACCAGATTCATCCAATTTGTTTCTGTATACCCATTTAGTTCCAATTATATTTGCATGAGTAGGCCTTTCCACTAGTGTCCGAACTTGATTTCTTTCAAATTCATTCAATTCCTCTTGCATAGCAATTATCCAATCTAGATCTGATATTGCTTCTTCAACAACTTTAGGTTCCATTTGAGATAGAAAACAAGTAAATTTAGCTTCCAATTGTCTTCTAGTCCTCACACCTTGCTGTATGTTGCGAATAACTTGCTCAGCAGGGTGATCCCTTAACCATTATGGATTTTGGTTAGATTTGTTCTCAGGAACATCATCTTCAGAAGGGTCTGTTGTTGCTTCAGTAGGGGGTTCAGCAGATCCTTGAACTGCCTCAGTTGTTGCATCAGTAGTGTTATCAGCAGGGTGTTCAGCAGGGGCAGAGTCAAAAATCTTTAAGTCATTTATCCTTTCCAAGACATCAACACATTCTGGATCAGTGATTTGAGGATTCTCAGCAGGTTCTAAAGCTTCATCTTCCATTCTAGTGAACTTAGGTTCATCAAATACAACATGTATTGATTCTTCATGTTTCAATGTTCTTTATTCAGTACCCTGAATGCCTTGCTGATAGAAGAATATCCCAAGAAGATTCCTTCATCTGATTTTGGTTGGAATGTCTTCAATTGCTCCTTATGATTTAATATAAAACATTTTCTTCCAAATGGATGGAAATAGGATATATTGGGTTTCCTTCCATTCCAAATCTCATAAGGTGTCTTCAGCAGCTTCTTGTTCACTGAGGTCCTGTTTTGTGTATAGCATGCTGTATTTACTGCTTCAGCCCAATATCTTTCAGGCAATAGAGCTTCACAAATCATGGTTCTTCCTGCTTCTTTCAATGTCATGTTTCTTCTCTCAGCAACCCCATTTTGCAGAGGTGTACCAGTAGCAGCTAGTTGATGTATCACACCATTCTGCTCACAATATTCTCTTATGACTATATTGAGAAATTCAGTACCCTTGTATGATATATTCTTCACTACTGTCAAACTTTTCTCATTCTGCAATCTTTTCAAAAGTTCAGGCATCTTTTTAAGTGTTTCACTTTTCTTGTTCATGAATACTACCCAGGTGTATCTTGAATAATCATCCACAACTACTACAGTGTACTTCTTTCCTGTTACACTAGTTGGTGTTACTGGTCCAAATAGATCCATGTGCATCAGCTCCAAAACTCTCTTTGTTGATTGCTTAGTCTTTGACTTGAAGCTAGATTTTGTTTGTTTACCTTGCTGACAAGCATCACATATAGCATCCTTTTTGAATGTGATCTCAGGTAAACCAATCACCAGTTTCTTCTTCACCAACTGATTGATATCATCAAAGTTTAGATGATTCAACTTATTAAGCCATAACCAATTTAGTTCTAACTTAGTATGCACAATCAGGCATGTCTCTGGAATAGCAGTAGACCAATCCACAACATACATGTTTTGTTGTCTTCTTCCAGCCAACACAACTTGATCACCTCTTTCACTAATGACAATACAGGTGCCTTTGTCAAAAGTGACCTTTTAACCCATTTCATAAAACTTTCCAGTGCTCAGTAGGTTGTAGTCCAGTCCTTCCACAAATGCAACATTCCTAATAGTTAATCCATTTCTCACAAGTGTGCCATATCCTCTTGTGTATCCTGGTGTGTTCTTGTTGCCAAAATTCACTCTTGGACCATCCTTTGCCACAAAGTTTGTCAGGCAGTGCTTATTCTTTGTCATATGTATGGAACATCCACTGTCAAAGTACCAGACACCCTACAAAACAAAGTTAATGTATTTTAGGTACCCAAAACTGTTTGGGTCCATAGTGGTCAGGTGTAAGCATGACCCTTGGCAAATTTCCATAAGGTCTTCTTTGAAAAGTGTTATACTTTTGTTCATACATGTATTCTACACATCCATAAGATTTAACATTTTGTTGTGTAGGACTCACATATGCTTTCTGGCCTTTTGGTATATAATGTTGTTTGGAGTGATTTCTATTCTTAGAAGCACTAGCATAACCATTGGTTCGCTGTCTGTTAAGAACAACCATGTAATATGGAGTCTGCTGAGTCCTTTGCTGAGGTTTTACCCTAGCAGTATAAACCTGTTGTTTCAAGCAGTAGGGGCAGGAATATTCCAATCATCATCAGTAGGGAATAGTCTACCTTTCCCCCCGGAGATAAGTATCCCTAGAATGATTGACATTTTTAGGTTTAGGATTCTTATCCCTGCAATCAATAGGTCTGCTATCAGCAGGTCTAGAAGGTACAACACTCGTACCCTTTGTTTTTATTCTTTTTGTTAGGTACTGATGTCTTTTTTGACTTCTGATTTTGCCTCTTTGAAGCATTCTCAGTAGGTTTCATTGTCTCAGCAACCTTTTTGGGTGTTTGATCTTGTGCAGGCACAAACTTAGGACCAATTCTGGTACTAGGTTCAGTAACCTTACCGGATCCAGATTTGAATGCAGTGGAGGAACAAGATAGTTTACTAGATTCAGCAGCTACTGAATGTACAACAGACTTATGTTGATTCTGTCCAAAATCATTTTCCTTTCCCGTGAGAATTCTTAATTAGGCTTTTAACCTTTCAACTTCTTCTTGAAGACCTTCTTTTTCTGCCTTCACAATCTCATAACCAGATTGTATTATCCTCAGTTGATTAAGGATGGCATCCAAAGTTTCTTCATTGTCATAATTTTTAGGATTTGAACCACAAGTTGATTCACAATCACTTTCAGCAGTAGTGTTTATAGATACAGAATTGTATACCTCCTCTGTTTCATCCATATTTTCCATTAAAGCATAATCATCCTTATCGCAACAAGTGCAGTATTATCCGATTCATTTCCTTTTTCTAATTCAACTTCATATCCTGATTCATCTTCAGCAACCATAGCTTTCTTGCCAGTTCTTCTTTGTTGACTTTTGCTCTTCAGTAGGTCAGGACAATCAGGTCTGAAATGTTTAGGCTTCTTGCAGTTGAAGCAAAGATAATCAGGTTCCTTCTTCTGTTTTAGTTTAGGACGGTCGGGTTTGAAATGTCCTGGTTTCTTGCATTGAAAGCACAAGTAATCATTGTCTTTCTTGGATTCATCATTCTTCTTTTCACTAGATTTCTTTGCAATATTTCTTGGACAACCCCTTCCAATTTTCATCATTCTGATTTTCTTGCTCAGTAGGGCAATTTTCTCTTGCATCTCATCCAGTAGATCATCTTGAGCTCTTGATGTTTCTTCTTGATGTGTAGCAGCCAATGTAGTGGTCTTTGGTTCTTCCTTTTCAGTCTCAGGTACAAGTTTCTTACTGAATTCATAAGCCTTGAGATTTGAAAATAACTTGAAGGTATCCTCTTCATGTAGACTTCTCATTTCTTCTATTGCAGTCACCTTCATTTCCCAAACTTCTTTTGCAGGTAGGGCTTCTAGGATTTTTGAGTTGATTTCTTCTTTTGAGTAGTTTACACTCAGTAGAGTGAGTTCATCCATAATGGCATTGAATCTTGATTCCATTTGTTCAATGGTTTCATTTGGTTTCATTTTGAAATCTTGGAACTTCTTCTTTGCCACACTGATTTTGTTCTCCTTGATTGCATCAGTGCCTTCATAGGTTAATTGTAACTTATCCCAAAGTCCTTTGCAGTCTTGCAATCTTTCACTTTCATGTACATATTGCTATCCAAGGTTCTGTATACAATATCAATAGAAATATTGTTGAGGTTTACTCTTTTTCTATCTTCAGCATTCCATTCTCTTTTTGGATTTGGAATGTACTGAGTTTGACCATCTACAGTTATAGCTTTTGTGATTTCCAGTGGTCCATCAGTCAGCACATCCATCATTTCATCATGTGTTGCAGCTAGAAAAGCCTGCATATGACGTTTATACTCATCAAAATGATCTAAAGAACACATCAACATTGCTCTATCATACTGGTTGTTATCCATGATGCAAAGCTTTGAAAATCAGAAACTTGAAAAAGTTTTCAAAGTATTTTCACAAGCACAATAAGCAGGATTACTTCAGAACAGAAGCACTGATCCGATACCAATTGTTGGTCCCTTGAAAAGGCTTTGGTTAAGTTTAGAGGGGGGTGAATAAACTTAACACTTAAAAATTTTAGAGCTAAAAAACTCAACAAGTTCAGTAGCCTACTGACTGCTCAGTAGTCTGCTGACAGCTCAGTAGTCTGCCGACTGTTGATTTTACTGAATTTGTTGCAGTGGAATATATTCAAATTAAGCCTTATTACTTGTTATTAAAATATGATACCAAGTATTAGATACTCAGTAGTGTGAGTGTGTGATTCAGTTGCTAGTTTCAGTGGGTTGATGTGCTTAATATACTAAATGCAGAAAGTAAGTAGACAGATTTTATAGTGGTTCTAGGTGGTGTAATCCTGTCAGTCCACTCTTCTCCTGTGATGTTGGAGGTAATTCACTAGATATCTTTGAGGTTGTATTTACCAAAATCCCTAAGTTGTCTGTCCTTCACCAATAACTATGGCTTCACAAACTGAACACTTGAAACAGGTAGGATTGCTGCTCCCAAGTATTCCACTGGTCCTTGAAGGGTAGGATTGCCTCTTCACCAGCTCCACCACAAACAACAGTCCTTGACACCCAAAGATGCTTCACTGTCTTCAGCAGGTTTCTTGTAAAAGAAAGTTTGAATCAAGTAAGTGATTCAGCTTTTAGTAGTTTGATTAGGATGAAATGATCAGCAGCCTGCAATCTTCAAGTGTGTATACTTGATGTAACTTGATAGCAGGTTACACTTGAATAATTTGCTAGATCAGTAGCTTTAAGTTCAGTAACATCAGCAGGGTGATTTCTTGATAAGAATCTGTTGGCTCAAGATTGATTGTTGTTTTTCTTCAAAATTCATCTCTTGTTTGTGTATCAGGGGTCTTCTATTTATTGGTGAGAATCCTTGTGACTTATGTTTGAAATTCAAAACATAGCAGTTTCAGATATGTCCCCATCTTGACTTGCATTCTGTCCCTGTACATAGTATTGACACTGTCAGTTTACTTTTTGACAGTTTTCAGACTGTCCACCCTTTGACTTGTATCCATTGGATAAACGTATGTTTCTTTCCAAATTTCTTTTAATCTTGACAATTGATTTGTTGACAAAATCAAGAGTTGTTATATTTTCTTATCCTTGTAATCTTCTAATATAACCTTTGATTAAATCGAAATATGCATTCAGCAGATTCCTATGTATGTAAGTCTGCTGAAATGCTTGTCAGTCAGTTGTCTGAAGTTTGCTGTGTTTGTAAAACACTTCAACTGACTATCTTTTATCTAACTTTTAATTGTGAAGTTAGATTACACCAATTTGAACATAACTAAGTTCCAATCACCACTTAACTTATGGAACATAGACCTTGTACACAAGGTGTATGTAATCAGTTTAGGTCATCACAGACTTCCCTAAATTCTGATTCCATATCCTTGACTTAAAACACTAAGTTTGATCCCTTAGCCTTCAATAACTGAGTTTGAGCCCTCAGCCTTCAGTCTTCAACAGGTTCCTAAACTAGTCTACTGACCCAGGTACCTTTCTGACTTAGACAGGTCTGCTGACGAAAGTCAGCTGACCTTTTACAGTGTTTGTTTGATCAAACCTATACATAGATCAAACTCTAATAAGCCTATACATTTAATCTAGACATCTTTTTGCCTTTGCTCTATAACAGCTAGTCTGGCACTCATCACTAAAACTTAAAATATGTCCAACTTAAACCAAGTATATGTTTGCTTAGTAGTCTGACATGCGAATTATATAGGATTAGTCAGACTCTGCCTATGTATTCATAGTCTAGGCTTGTAGACTTGAAGACAAGAAGACAAAACGACTAAAAAACCAGAATCTTTTCCAAACTTCCATCAAGACAGAATCAGCGGAGGCAAAGCAGACCTGAAAGCAAAGCAAAGAGCAGACGAGTGGAACTATTGAAGAGCAGACGAGCTAAGCATCCAGCTGAGTAAAGGATCATACCAGAGACTACCAATTGCTCTCAAGTGACTTAAAGAAAAATGAAGTGATAAATTAAAGGGCGTGTAGCCATCCATCAGATCAACATTTGATCTAACGGCTACGAATTCATAAAAGTGGAGAAATACCATTTGACGCTATAAAGCTGCTGGATATATAGAAACCCAAATCCAGATCCAATCTATAATTGGATCATCAGATCTGATTCACAGCACCGATCGAGACGCTCGATCATGCACAATGGAAGCTACGAATTAAAATTCGCTTTTCGATTTTACCACGATATGATTCACATAATAATTAATAACCTACAAGAAGGTTAGTAGATTTACCCAACCGGAGATAAGCCGTGATCTTCCGCATGTTGAAATAGTGTCCTAAACCCAATCGGGTTGGACCGGATCCGACCGGGTCGGATCATTTCTACTATTTCTTTATAATTATACATACATAATAAATGGTTTTTCGTTGTCATATATTTTTTTCTTTTTAAAGAACCAATTATGAATTTTTATACGATAGCGTCCTTAGTATTAAACTGTGATAGAGAAACCATGATAGGCGATTATGGTTGATGAGACTTAAATGTCTCTAGGCTGATGTGCTATTAAATAGGGAATTGATAGTACGAACAGACTAGCACGTATTAGATGTCTTCTAACTTTAAGGGCAGGGATAGATCTCGTCTATCGAAGTGTAGAGACACTTTGACTGTACGTGGACGTGTATTACAAAATGCGTACGTTAGACTGACCCGCTTACACTGTTAAGTGTCACACTATGTGACGGTTGTGTAATTATCCTTAGGACTGGAGTCTACATGGCATCACGGTATGGATTGTCATGCTTTGACACTATTGAGGTTTCCCCTAACCATGGGGCGATCATGCGATAGTGATTGGGTGTGATACCGAAGCATGCGGAGTATACAGGTTAGGTTGTCTGGGAATCGTGTCCCATAAGAGTAAGGGTGAATATCCAAAAGGGCCTTCTTATAAGGAATATATTGCTCTCGTGAATCTTTGCCAAGTGGACGTAAATGAGTTACTTCGAGGAGCATGATATCCAGATTATAAGATACGGTCGTCAATGCTTCCAACGTGATATTAATCCTGGATAATATAATACCATGATTATATATCCAGTGTGATACCATGATTGCTGGTAGAGGCCGGACGCTTGGATGGCTCGCGCACATCTACTCCCACCGGACGGTCAAAGCGTCGATCTTTTAGATCAACCAAGGTAATATTACCGTCCCCTCTCCTATACGTTTATTTTTTAAACGAAGATGATCCTGGATCGGGAAATCAATTTTAAATTCCGCTGCGCTACTCGATGATTTCCTAACAGTAGTATCGGAGCAGTCTTCGAGCTTAAGCAATAAGCATCTTTTATTTGCGTAGTAAACTAGATCCAATAGATTAAATCATATATGATATTGATTCGTAATTAGTGCACATAAAAAAGGGAAGATGAAAGGGCGGTGGTGGCTTTCGGCCGACCCGTCCCCTTTCCCTTTTTAAATTTTGTTCTGTGCATCTTTATTTTTCAATATGGTCCATGGTTGGTAATTTCTCTTTTGTTTAGTTGATGACATGTGACTTACCAATGGTACAAATAGTTTGACCATTGGGAAGCTATGTGACATGACCCAATTTGTTGGGAAGAAATATGATTTGGTTATGAACCAAATCCAGGCTATTCCAAATTTTTGGAATAGGTCTAGGCCTCTTCCAAAATATTTTCTTCTCCAAAAATATTTGATTTTTTTGAAAAGGCCCAGGATGCCTTTAAATTTGGTTTGGACCAAACAAAAGGCATTCTTTTGATTAAGAATCAAAAGCAAAGAAACAAAATAGACCACTTGATTTTAATTTTAATTAAAATAGTTTTAAATTAGAAAATTAAAATTAAAAATCGATTTATTATTAATGGTTAATATTATTTCGATTGAAGCTTTTAATTAATTAAACATTGATTAATTAATTGATTGGTGCTATAAAGACACAAGTAGTTAAAATTTAATTTTATCTTTTTCATAAGATGTTGATTGTATGGATTAGTAGATATAATTCGATTATATGGACCCCGATTGATCATGGACTCCACCAATAGGATAGATGTGAATGATTTATTTTTCTGTTTGATTTTATTGTTGTCCTAGGCCGTTATGAAGAACGTGACCTAGTTTTAGTTTTCCATTATCCCATTCCCGTTAGCTCCCCCGTGTGCGGCGGGTGTAAAATTTAATAGTTAGATTTTATGAAATGATGCATTGAAGACAAAGACGAAGATCCAAAGAAGGAAAGAAAAATAAAATATCCATGGAGATGGTGCCTGTCAAAGATCCATTGGTGGTTTCGGCTACCATTAGTTGTGGCCTGCGGTATCGTAAGTTTGTATTCGAGACCGCACGTAGGAAAAATCCATGATCATACCGGATATATTGTGCGCGGAATGTTGTGTATGTTTTCCTTTATATGATATTGTAGTAATATGCACGTAGTAGATGAGACCGTAATTATATAAAATTAATTAAGTGATTAATTTAAAATTACTCCCACAACGAAAATCAAGTTATATTTGTCTCCCAATATTATAATTATGGTGAAGAGCCATTGTTCGGATCCAACTGATCGGCCCTCGTCGGGAGTTGACCTATATATGGTATATGGTCGTTATCGAGATATGATCGTTATGAGATCTCATGAATATTTGAGTTACGACTCGACTAAGAATCTTGCAGTGATTGGCCCTCGTCAGGACCGTCTGATTTTAGAGACAAGGGGTTGACTATCACATAAGATTTGAACTGTCAAAGAGTTGACTAGTCAACCATCAAGAGTCACATACAGATGTGATTGGTAAAGTGTTGCCTACCTTTCGAATTATCCCGGTTTATCGGCCCTCATAGGGAATCGGGGTAACAAGATGGGATCTTGGCCACTAATGAATTTTTTAAAGATTCTTGAAGTCAATTGGGAGTAGCTGACTAGTGTGAGCAAAATCATAATCTCAAAGGCTTCAAGATTATGATTTTGGACATAACAAAGCCTTTGAGATTATGATTTTGCTCCCACTAGTCATCATATGATGACGGAAGCTCACATATTGCAAAATCATAATCACATAGTGGGAGCTTCCGTCATCATATTTGATTTTGCATGTATAATCAACAACACTCTTTTATCTATATTTTATGTTGTAGTTTTAGCAAATTTTATTAATGTTTTTATTCTCGATTAGTAACAACCAAATAATGACTGTTACCTTTTGAGAAACGTTCTCAAGTTGGTTAAGTGATATTAATCCTGTTACAATAAGCAATGACACGAGCAATCACGAGTTCGTAGTTGAAGACAAGGAGGCTACATATTAGATGGAGCCCTCTAAGACTTTAATTAGTAACGGAAGCTCACATATTGGACATAACGATATCCAATGGGTCACTCCGTCATACGATGACGATTATTCAAACATTAGATGGATTGGATAAGGATGACCACGTCAAATTTTGGAAAGGTTGTTTTCAAAATTGTGAAATTTAAGTATCGACTTAATTCTTTAATCATTGCATAAAAGTAAATTAAATAGTTCATGTTTTGAATATGATTCAAAAGGTTAAATAGACTATTTAACAAACGTTGGATTTTCTTTATGAAAGAAAATAGAAGACAAAACTCTTGTGATTTTTCTCAAGTCTTATGAAGACTAAATCATGAAATATCTACAAGAGCTTGAAGGATTAAAATGGAATGTTAGGGCAAGTGCTTGAGTAAGAGAACTTATCAAAGTCTCTACCCTAAGCAAGTAAGTGAGATAAATCTATCTAAACTCAAGTCAATTCTCGGATATATGATATCCTAAAAGTGTGATTAAATTAGAAAGATTAAATACAGATTTGGAAGGTGAAGCAAACATTGTAACACTTACCATATTCTGAATCTAGTAAGCTGATAAGGGAACTAAATAAATGTTATTATGTTACGGTTCTTAGGAAGAACATATCTTGAGCTATACGTTAGGATTTAATTGACAAATTCAATTGTAAGGAATAAATGTTATTCCGACAAGGTTGAACAGTCACCGAATCTAACATACTACATTAATGTCACTATATAGCTGATATAGGTGATGAGATCTCAACTAAGTATTTTTATGGCTATTATCCTTAATATTTGTGGTTGTTCTAGACATAGTCTCTATGAAGGAGAGTCGTGTGACCAGATGTCATTCTGATGACGCCTGAACCATGTGACTTTAAATCATATGGGTCACACGTATCTTATCCAAAGAGGACTAAAATACCCTTTTATGAAAATGGTTATAATATCTAGAAAATTGACAAGAGCCTAAACATATTGATGTCTGTTGGCTTATGACAATTTATACCATAAATAATAATTTATCTCTCTCTTGGACTATTTTAGAAATAGTTGAATTTTCTGAAAGCCCGAAGAGTTCGAGCAAGTACGAATATGAGATAGATGAAACATAGGAGTTAATCTTCAATTGGATTGAAGCAATTAATAAATAGAAGGTATTTCAGAAGTTGTCTGAAAAAGAATAAGATTCCCTCTTGAAGGATGCCATTCTTGGACATGCAATTAGATTGTGTTTCTAAAATGGAAACAACACTATATATGATAAAGGTGTGAAGTAAGCCATACGAAATATCCCTTACACGTTTTGGGATTGTGCCCTTAATCAAAACACATACTTAACCAAGTCCCAAAGAATAGGGTTGAATAAATTCCATATTAGATATGGAAGGGGATAATGTCGAATATGTCTTAACCGATAATTTGAAGTTCTCAGAGGCAAAGTCAAAAAGGCTTGGAGCCTAGTCCGACATATTTAACTTTGTGGAATATCTTAGCAAGTATGCTAAATATTATTTACTTGTCCACGGAGCAAAGGTGTTTGTCTTCTAGAGGAAGTGTTTCTCCAAAAGAAACTGTGGGAGTAAATTAAATCTCAAAAGAGTTTGAGGACCATAAAGAGATATTCAACCAGTGGAACGTGAGCAGACGCCACATAGTAATGAATTGTAGAACACTGCTCAGTGTACACAAATGTTCTGTAAGTCTGTGGCCTGAAAAGGATGCTGGTGTGTTCATCTTGATGAATTAATATCTCACGACTTATGAAAGAATGTTTGAGAGGCAATATTGTGAGATATGGCCAGGAGCCATAATATCTAAATTAGATTCCATCAGTGACAACCGGGTTGTGAACCAAGTATGTCTTACCTAAAGGGGAATGTCCCTGAATGGCTGACATGGAATGTAATATTATTACCATAAGTCTATAGTGACAGCTGAAAGGTATGAGGTGTAAACCTTGTAATTATCTTTATGCTGCTAGTTGATCCCAGATATATTCAGACTATGCTTGTTATAACTTCGTATCATGACTATATGATAGTGTTGAAGACATTGGGCAAACAGCTCAATGTTCATAGATGATAACATGATATGTGAGCCCACGAGATCCATTTATGGATTCAAACTAGTTTCTTTAGACAGTCTCTTTGTTTGATAATCAAAAGAGTTTGAATTTAGTCAAAAGAAGGGATATGCCCAATGTAATGGGAGTTTGTTATGATTCTTGAGTAAGGTATTAGATATCTCTCTCGGGAATTAACACCCCACATCATAGTGAATCAATGTTTGGTAGTTCACAGTCTTTAACGAAAGCACTTGGATTAGCAGTTCCTATTTTACAAATAAGAATCTATAGTGATAGATTCAACTGCTGTTAGATTATAGTTCACCTATATAGACGTGATCCTAAAAGAGTTTAGCATAGATCACGACAAGAGACACTGCTATATGGTGTTCTCAAGATCTATCTATGTTAGGATGTTAGTCCAAAAGATAAGGGGAAAGATGATGCCAGATGTTCATGTTAGGAAATCACTAGTTTAACGCAGCGGAATTTAAAATGTGATTTCCTTTTACTAGATCGTTCTTCGTTTAATGCAATAAACACGTTAAGTAGTTTGACGGTCATACCTCAATGATCTATAAGATCGTCGCCTTGACCATCAACGGAGAGTAGTACAGTGCGCAAGCCATCCACGTGTCCGGCCTCTATCACAAATCCACCGGAACTCCTCAGCGGAATCCTCTTTGGATTGCTATTAGAAAACTCCGGTTGCTAGACCAGTCTTTTTCCCCTCTCTCTAACTCACTATAGGAAGCTCTCTATTTTACACAAGAACTATGAGCTCTTGCAATTGTGATGTCCAAAAGAGCTTGACACCCACCTCTTATTTATAGCTAGAGGTGGCGCCCCATATGTGTGTAGGAGATAAAAACCTTTTCCCAATAAAATAAGGAAAATCTTATAGATTGATTTATCTCTTTTACTATAATTAATATTGTCAATATCTTATATTGAATATAATTATCTTTTTAACATAAATCTATTTTTTCAAAATCAATTAATATCTTATATTAATATTATGGTAATCTTATTAATTAAAGTGCACAATCCAAGTGTATCCTATACCCTAGGAGGTGGCGCCCCATTAGTCAATAAATTGACTTCCGGAATATTCTTTAATTAATATAATTTGTATATAATTAATATCTTGTATTTTATTTATTCATAATAAATAAATACCAACATATTAATTTACCACTATAACCTTTATAGTCTAGAGATAAACTTTCCTTATTTGGTTATCAACTATAACCACATTTTAATCCGACTCGAAGTTCATATGTGTGTGACCCGATAGGCTTCCGAATATGTTGGTCGTAGACACAAAGTGCAATTTACTAAAATACCCTTCATGCCTAACGATCACGGGATAGCATCTAGCAACACACCGTGACCCCCAATCATTGGAAGAGTCAAAAGCAATGACTACTACCTTTCATGTGAAGCAATTACCGTGTAACTTACAATCCTATCACTGTAATAATATCCATACGATTGTACCTCAAGTGTCAATACATTAACGATCGTATCTTATAATCTGGATATCATGCTCTCTCGGGTTACACATTTACTCCCACTATGCAAAGATTTTCGAGAGCTAGACATTCCTTATAAGAAGGCCATTTCGGATATTCAATCCCAATCATAGGATATGCGATTCCCGGATGACCAATCATGTATACTCCGCATCCTTCAATATCATACCCTGTCACTTCCGCATGATCGCCCCGTGGCTAGAGGAAATCTCAATAGTGTCAAAGCATGACAATCCACACCGTGATTCCATGAAGACTCCGGTCAAAAGGATAATTACACAACCGCCACATAGTGTGACACTTAATGTAAGTGGGCTAGTCTAACGTACACATTCTCTAATACATGTCCACGTACAGTCCAAGTGTCTCTACACTTCGATAGACGAGATCTATACCTACCATCTACAAGATAGAAGGCATCCAATAAGTGCTAGTCTGATTATACTATCAGTGTCCCATTAGACAGTACATAGGACTAGAGACATTTAAGTACCAAACTTGTTATAGTGATTAGAGATCTCATCAACCATAATCACTATCTTGGTTTCTCTATCATAGTTTGATACTAGGGACGTTACTATATATATACAACAAATAATATGAAGATAAACAATATATATAACAACATAAGTGCTTTTATTAATCATAACAAAGTTATTACATGAACTAAATAGACTGTAAATGACCCGACCCGGTCGGATCCGCTCCAACCCGATTGGGTTAAGGACACCTTTCCAACAATCTCCCACTTGGCCTAAAGCCAATCACCCATATGACTAAGCCCGTGCAAGTTAACATGTTTCTCATGCGTTGCTTGAGACAATGCCTTGGTTAACGGATCAGCTATGTTATCAACCATGTGGACTTTCTCTATCATCACATCTCCTCTATCTACTATCTCTCTAATCAAGTGATAGCGCTGCAGCACATGTTTGGACTTCTGATGAGACCTTGGTTCCTTTGACTGAGATATCGCTCCATTATTATCACAGTACAGATGCACTGGATAGTCAATATAGGGAACCACACCCAGTTCAATAATGAGCTTCTTCATCCAAACTACTTCATTCGCCGCCTCCGAGGGTGCTATGTACTCGGCTTCTGTTGTAGAGTCTGCAGTAGTCTCCTGCTTGGAATACTTCCAGCTCACTGCTCCGTCGTTAAGCGTGAAAACAAATACAGATTGTGACTTAAAGTCATCATTGTCAGTTTGGAAACTAGCATCTGTGTAACCTCGTACATCGTTTCCGAAAACCATGAACATATCCCTAGTACATCTCATGTACTTGAGGTTATTCTTGATAGCAACCCAGTGACCATCACCTGGATTGGACTGGTACCTACTATTCATACTAAGAGGGTACGAGACATCTGGTCTTGTGCACAACATGGCATACATGATAGACCCGATTGCTGAAGCATAAGGGATCTTACTCATTTGTGCCCTTTCCTCCTCTGTCTTAGGACTCATTCCTTTTGACAGGTAGACCCCATGTCACATGGGCAGTAATCCTTTCTTGGACTGCGCCATGCTAAATCTCTTCAGCATCTTGTCTATATAGGTGGATTGCGACAGACCAAGCAACCTTTTAAATCTATCTCTATAGACCTTTATTCCTAGAATATAGGCTGCTTCACCCAATTCCTTCATTGAGATGTTTTTGGATAACCAAGCTTTGACTGACTGTAACATAGGCACATCATTCCCCTATGGGCAATATGTCGTCTACATAAAGCACTAAGAACACAATGGCACTCTCACTCACCTTCTTGTAAACACAAGGCTCATCTTCGTTCTTGATGAAATCAAACTGGTTGATTATCTCATCAAAGTGAAGATTCCAACTCCGAGAAGCTTGCTTTAATCCATAAATGGATCTTTACAGTTTACACACCATCCTGGCGTCATTGGTTGTGAAACCCTCAAGCTGTGTCATATACACCTCCTCAGACAGGTTCCCATTTAGGAAAGCTATTTTCACATCCATCTACCAGATTTCGTAATCATGGTATGCTACAATAGCAAGCAAAATTCTAATGGATTTTAACATGGCAATAGGCGAAAAGGTTTCGTCATAGTCCACTCGTTGTCTTTGCTTATAACCTTTTGCCACTAACCTAGCCTTGTAGGTGGTCACGTTACCGTCCATGTCGGTCTTTCACTTAAAGACCCATTTACACCCTATAGGAACTATTCCTTTAGGGGATCAACTAAGTTCCAAACTTCATTGTCTTTCATGGATTCTATTTCAGTATTCATGGTTTTCAGCCATTTCTCTTTGTCATTCCTTAATAGCACTTCCTCATAAGTTCTAGGGTCCTCATCTTCCATGAGATACATGCCAGTGTACCTTTCGGGTTCACGGCATTCCATGGTGGATCTCCGAGGTGCTAGTGTGTCCACGGTAAAGGCTGGCGTCACATCTGTGTGCGGCAAGTCCTCTACTCCCATCAACTGACTATTATCTGTAAGTGGTTCTCGAATTTCTTCAAGATCAATCTTACTCCCATTGACCCTATCCAAAATAAACTCTTTCTCTAGAAAGTGGCCAGTCTTGGAAACAAACACCTTTTGTTCCTCAGGATGGTAAAATTGGTATCCTCTAGTTTCTCTAGGATAACCCACAAACAGACATTTGTCAGATCTACCCTCTAATTTGTCAGGCATCATCCTCTTCACGTAAGTTGGACAACCACAAGGTTTAAGATACGCTAGACTCAGATTCCTCTTGTGCCATACCTCGTATGGCATGGATTCAACCGTCTTTGATGGAACTCGGTTCAGTGTGTAGGATGCGGTTTCTCCCCCAAAATGATTTTGGGAGAACTGTGTAGCTCATCATGGATCGCACCATGTCTAACAAGGTGTGGTTCCTTCTCTCAGATACGCCATTCATCTGTGGTTTTCCGGGAGGTGTCCATTCAGGTAGAATCCCATTCTCCTTGAAACTCTCCATCTAGGTATTCTCCGCCTCGATAAGATCAAAGTGTTTTGATTTCTTTACATAGTTGTTTCTCCACTTCACTTCTGAACTCCTTGAACTTTTCGAAGGCTTTAGGCTTATATTTCATTAAGTATATATAACCATAACGGGAATGGTCATCAGTGAAAGTGGAAAAACAAGAGTATCCTTCTTTGGTTTGAATTGACATTGGGCCACATACATCAGTATGTACGTGTTAGGAACATTTTGTTATGTTTTGATGATGGCCATACTAGCAGTTATAGCAAGCCTGAAATAAGTTAGAATTATCTGTATAAGTCTTTACTTAGAGTCTGGCATGTTGTATAAGTTGAGTCAGACAAGTATTGTACTAGTTGGTAGGACGGCAAAGTAAAAATTGATTTCCGGCAGAGTGAAGCCAGCCAAGTACCAGCAGAGAAGCAATGAAGACATTATGGTCTGACTTATAACCAAGGAAATCTGTGATGACCTTGGATAAGTCTAAGTTATGTTTCATGTAATGATACTTAGTGTTTAAATATGGTGTACACTGATCTCACACAAATCAAGGATCACTAAAGTACAAGGATTCTCCTTAAACTGATAGAATGAAGGAAACAGTGAATCGGCAAAGGAAACTGACTTTCGGCTAAGTGAAGACAATGTAGTGAAGGAAAATTTAAGCGGAAAATTCAAAAGGATCACTTAACCGTTCAAAGAACGGCTAAGTAAACTTTACTTAATCAGATTTCTAAATATGATGAAGATACAGAGGATCAAGCATTAAATGCACAATCAATAGAGGATCAATCAAGAACAGATTTTCTGATAAACGTTTGAAGAAAAATCCGATCACTGAAATCAAGGAGAATATAATTAAGGGGGAATCAAGAATAAAATCAAGGATTATTCCCCTTATTAATATAGCCAACGGACGGAAATTCAAATCAAGGAATAATCAAGGCTATAAATAGAAGGCATTGACAGAAAAAGAAAAGATAAGGAAGAACGATCATAAATCTGAGCAAAAACTCTATCAAAGTGAAAAGCCTTCTATCTGTGCAAAAAAGAAATATCTAGTGATCAACTCAAAACTGAGAGCTACATTTCAAACATCAAGCATTGATATTGATCAACAAGTTTGTGAATCCAATTCACATCAATCAAGCAACTGAATCAGAGCCATCTGAGAAGGAGTTGTATTTGTGTGCGGAAGGATTTGATCCCAAGGAGCAGTGAAAGAGACTGAGTCACTGAAGCTGTTGCAGTTAAGGAGTGATAGTCTTATAGATTGTGTAGCTTGTGTAGTCAAGGAAAATTAGGCTATTGTATCTGTGAAAACAATAGTGAATGCCTTCAATCATCACAGGAGAAGAGTGGATTAAGGGATTAAACCACCCTGAACCACTATAAGCCTTGTGTCAATTTACTTTCAGCAATTTACCTTATTTCATTACTTATATTATATCTTATATCTGTGATTGACTAAACTACTTTGAAACAACATAGTAAGAAGGGACTTATCCGCTGCCCAAAAGCTTTTAAATACAAGAAATGTTTTTGAAACTCCACTATAGACATTCACCCCCCCTCTAACTATAGTTTTACCCTTCTCTAGGACCAACAATTGGTATCGGAGCAGTGTTCCTAGTATCAGAACCTATTCAGATCTAATTTCTGGTAACAAGGAGATCACATATTTTCAAAGTAGTTTTCAAATTTGTGCTTTCTACACATATACATATATATCTTATTTGTACTTATGGATTCCTCAAACTTTATGTCAAAAGTGCATGTTTTCAATGTTAATAATTTTGATGAATATAAAATAAAAATGTTATCTCATCTTGCAGCAACTCATGAGGAGATGCTGGATGTAATTAATGATGGCCCAATCATGATCATGACAGTGGTAGCCACAGGAGCATATCAAGGAAAAGAAGTGGAAAAATCCAAGAAAGATTGGACCAAGGAAGATAGGAGAAGAGCAAATCTAGACTTTATTGCAAAAGATATGATTTCGAAGACCCTGGATAGCAACATGTTCATGAGAATCAAAGATAGCAAAACGACAAAGGAGATGTGGGATAACCTGGCACTGATAAATGTAGGGTCTGAAGCAGTTAAGGAAAACAAATTATCTGTTGCAAAACAGAAATTTGAGAACTTCAAATTGAAGGTTGGTGAATCCATTGATCAAATGGACAACAGATTCTCAAGCATCATTAGTGAACTGCAACAGCTTGGACACACATATCCTCAGAAAGAAGTGTGCTTGAAGATCTTAAGAGGCTTACCTGAAAGATGGAAGATCATCACATCAGTAATCAGAGGGACAACAAATATTGCAAACACTGACACCCTGACTATGATGTCCCAACTAAATGCTCATGAATTTGAGTTGAACGGCGAAGACATTGTACCAGCAGAGGCACATAAGGCCAGTGCACTGGTTGCACCCCAGCAAAGTCAAACAGCTGATGCAAACTGCAAAGAGACACAGGAGCTGAAGGAACATGTAGCTTTATTAGTAAAACTTTTTGACAGGTTTAGCAAAAAGAAGATATTCAAAGGAGGATCATCATCAAACAAAAAGTCATGCACAAGCAAAGACACAAAGAGAAAAGATTATGAATATAGATGCTTCAACTGTAATAAGAAAAGGCACTTCAAGGATGATTGCCCTGAAGAAAAAGACAAACTTGAGGATAAGAAGAAGTACAAGACAACTGAAAAGAGAAAAAGGAAGAAGGCACTCAAAGCTGAATCTAGCAGTGAAAAGAATGAAGAATCATCTGAAAATGATTCTGATGATGAGGATGGCAGCATAGACAATGAAAAAACCTATCTATGTCTTATGGCTAAAGAGTCAAATGCAACTGAGGTAATATCTAGTTCATACTCATCATCTAGTGCATCCACATCTAACACTGCACAATCTTCTACTCTCCACTTAGACTCTGCAAACCTAATCCAAAATCTCATGAGTAAATTTGAACAAATTGAGTTGTATCATGAAATTCAGGAACAAGAGTGTGAGAATCTAAGAAAGGAAAATAAAAGACTAAAGAAAGAACTGGATAAAGAAAAATCTGAACTAACTAGTAAGGAGACTCACTCAAATGATCAACAAGCAGCAGATGATCATACATCTAGTGTTGACAGACCGGTTGAGAAAATCCCATTACCAGTTAAGACCACCACTGCACCTTTAAATGCACCAGCTTACAAACCCTCAAAAAGGTTTGGATCTAGATCTAGTCTTTGCTACAATAGTCAGGATGAGCATAGAAACAATGGACAACACAATTCTGAATCTAGGACCAACAATGGACCAATGTTCAGAAAAGGACAGTCCATAGCTTCAACCACTCATCCAGTGCCGGTGAAGTCAAAACTCAGTGCAGTGAAACAACAGACTAAACCATCAACCCATTCAACAAAAAGCAAATACTTTCTGAGAGGTAAAGGAAGACTTTATCCTTCAGAGAATGATTGGAATGTGGCACCTCCAAAATACAAGAAGAAACCATTTCATGCCATGCATCATGTGCTTAAGAAAAACCAACCAAGGGATGTTCCTAGACACATGAAGCAACATAGGTTTCCCACTGCATATTGGAAAGTGAAAAAGGATGCAAATGCACCAAAAAGTAGAGAAAAGTATCAGGATACCTTCAGTAGAAATAATAGAAGCTATTCTGTCATGCCTTATACATATGAAGGTGAAGATTTTAATTATCCGAAAAGAAGATCATTTGGATATAAACTTGGAGTAGGAGGCATGACTGCTAACAGGTATGGACCCAAACAGTGTTGGGCACCTAAACATAATTAATTTGTTTTGTAGGATGTCTGGTACATAGACAGTGGATGTTCCAGACACATGACGGGAAACAAGAGATGGCTCACATACTTTAAAGCTTTTGATGGACCCAAAGTCACATTTGGAGGCAAAAGAAAACCATGGTAAAATTAAGGGGGAAGGCACAAAGCTCAAGGACAATTTGAAGATTCAAAATGTGGCATATGTTAAGGGACTAAATTTCAATCTACTAAGCATCAGTCAATTCTGTGACAAAGGCTACAATGTACACTTCAACAAGGAAGGATGTAAGGTGATTCACAGCCAAACCAACATAATGGTTCTTGTAGGAAGAAAAGAAGACAACATGTATGTGGTGGATTAGAGAACAGCTAAAGCAGAAAAATGTTTACTTGTCAAAAATAAACAATCAACCAGCTGGATTTGGCATAGAAGATTAAATCACCTAAATTTCAAAACCATCAACATATTATCAAAGAACAAGTTAGTTGAAGGACTGTCAGAGATCACATTCAAGAAGTAAAGTCTCTGTGATGCATGTCAGAAAGTAAAACAAATCAAAAGCTCCTTCAAGTCAAAGCCCTATCAATCAACAACAAGAATTCTACATCTTCTACATATGGACCTATTTGGACCAGTCACACCAGTTAGTGTAAGTGGTAAGAAATACACTCTTGTAGTGGTTGATGATTTCTCCAAGTACACCTGGACCATATTCATGAACAAGAAGAAAGAGACACTCAAAAAGCGGTCAGAATTGCTAAGAAGGATTGAAAACGAGAAAGAGCTAAAGATCATCAAGATCGGATCAGATTGAGGCACATAATTTCTAAATGAAGTTATCAGAACCTATTGTGAAGAAAATAGAGTACTACATTAATTATCTGCAGTAGGAACTCCACAACACAATGGTGTAGCAGAAAGAAGAAACAGAACACTCAAAGAAGCAGTCAGAACAATGACTGCAGAAGCATGCCTACCAAAGAGGTTTTGGGCTAAAGCAGCAAACACATCATTTTATACACAGAACAGATCAATCATCAATAAACATCATGGAACAACTCCATATGAAATATGGAATGGAAGAAAACCTAACATTTCACATTTACATATGTTTGGATCTAAATGTTTTCTTTTGAACAGGAATCAATTACACACCTTTGATGAAAAATCTGATGAAGCAATCTTTATGGGATACTAAAATGGTGAAAGTCTTCAAGATCAAGAAGAAGAAGCAACACAAAGGGAAGTGTATATGAATACAACCGTACGAGCTACCATTCTGAATCACAATTTTGGAAATCAAGATGAGCCACAAGTCAATACAACAGAAGAAGCACCAGAACTTGAAGCTCATACACAACCTGAAGGTGTAGAAGCACTAAGTGAAGAACAACTTCAACCTGACCTCAATTGGCTAAGAGATCATCCTGAAGATCAAGTCATTGGAGACATTCACACAGGAGTTAGAACCAGAAGACAACTGGAGCATATGCTAACATGTTTTCTATCACAAGTGGAACCCAAGACAATAGATGATGCAATTCAAGATGCAGAATGGATTACAGCCATGCAAGAGGAACTAAATGAATTTGAAAGAAATGAAGTCTGGGAACTTGTTGACAGACCAGACGCAGCCAACATCATTGGAACAAAATGGGTATTCAGAAACAAGATGAATGAGCAAGGAACAATTGTCAGAAATAAAACAAGGCAAGTTGCAAAAGGTTACTCTCAAGCAGAAGGAATAGATTATGATGAGACATTTTCACCAGTAGCAAGATTGGAAGCAATCAGACTCTTTCTAGCCTTTGCTGCACACAAAGACTTCAAAGTCTATCAAATGGATGTCAAAAGTGCATTTCTAAATGGACTTTTGGAAGAAGAAGTATATGTGGAACAACCTCCTGGTTTTCAACTCAAAGGAAAAGAAGATAAAGTATAGAAGCTCAAGAAGGCTCTTTATGGACTCAAACAGGCACCTAGAGCTTTGTATGAAACACTATCACAATTTCTGATCAAGAATGGATTCAACAAAGGAACTATAGATAAGACTCTGTTCAAATTAGAGGAAGGAACATGTACATTGCTAGTACAAATCTATGTTGATGACATCATCTTTGGATCAGAGGATGAAAAGCTGTGTGAGAAATTTGCAAACCTAATGAAGAGCAAATTTCAGATGAGCATGATGGGAGAATTAAATTATTTTCTTGGCCTTCAAGTGAAGCAAATGAAGGATGGTATTTTCATAGTCAAGCCAATTACACAAAAGACTTAATACACAAGTATGGTATGGACACAAGTGGCACATCAGATACACCAAAGTGTGCAAGAGTCATTCTTGGAAAAGATGAAGCAGGAAAAGATGTTGATCAGAAAATGTATAGAGGAATCATTGGATCCCTACTATATCTAACTGCAAGCAGACCTGATATAGCATTTGCAGTAGGAGTATGTGCAAGATTTCAAGCTCAACCAAAAGAATCACATCTTCTAGCAGCTAAAAGAATAATCAAATACCTGAAGAACACGATCAATGTTGGCATTTGGTATCCAAAAGATAGAGGATTCAAGTTGATATCATATTCAGACTATGACTATGCTGGATGCAAGATAGATAGAAAAAGCACCTTTGGAACATGCCAAATGCTAGGCACCAGACTAGTTTCATGGTTCAGCAAAAAGCAAAACTCCATCTCCACATCAACAGCTGAAGTAGAATATATAACAGCAGGCAGTTGCTATGCACAAGTACTATGGATTAAACAACAGCTAAGGGATTATAGAATTGAGGAGAAGACAATTCCAATTATGTGTGACCACACAAGTGCCATATCTATTACTGAAAATCAAGTGTTACACTCAAGAACAAAGCATATTGATGTGATCATTTCATCAGAGATCATGTTGAGAAAGGAGATGTTATTCTAAGATACATACCCACTAAAGATCAATTTGATGACATCTTCACAAAACCACTCAGCTATGAAAGATTTAGCATGTTGAGAACTGAGTTGGGAATGATTGAAATTGACTAAGTACCAAAGAGCGGCTAACTAGAGTAATCAGCTAAGTGACTTGACCGGCTGATTAAACCTTTGCCATTACAGGAGATGTAGCAGGTAAGGCACTGGTACTCAGCATACTTAACTTCACTGATTGTTAGGAACACTTAAATACAGCAGCTTAGTGAAAAAGTCAATACACCGGCTAAGTGACCAGCCAAGGCACTCCACCGACATGAAGATTGAGTCATGGGCAAATTAAAGTGTGAACCAAATCAATTTTTATGCACGTGAAGAATATGGAAGTTATGGAGGATTATACTGTGGAAGATTACACACGTGGAGATCAAGTTACAATCGTGGAGGTAACCATATTATTTTTCAAATTACAAACGCCTCGATTCCCGGGATCTATCATTACTTACCTCAATCCACTCCCCCACTAAACTCGAATATCGTGATTCATGTACATAAAATCATTCCATTATGTCATAAAATCCTTCCATATTCAACCACGTTCACACTACCCAAATCATCCTATATAACAAAACTTAGAGAGTTCTCAGAATTTTTTATGCTCTCTTGAAATTCAAAAACCCTATTCCTCATTGCAAAATCAAGTCTTTCTCTCAAATCTCAAAGAAATGGCTTCATCTTCTACAATATCTCCCACTGAGATATTCTATGAAAAATCAATCATCACTAGATCATTTTTCAAACCTGAACCCTATCTTTCTTTCTGTGATAATGATGCACAAGCTCAACACTTGGTTGATTGTTGTTCAAATCTAGGGTTAATGATCTTCCTAAACCCCCCAATCAACGTAAATTTCTATGAAAATTTGATTGCATTCTGGTAAAATGCAAAATTTGTGCCCAGCACAAAGAAAACTGATATCGATTGCATAAAGAGTTCAATCTTTGGAAAAGAAGTAGTCATTACGCCTGGTCTTCTCAATAGATTCTTACACCTACCTATGATAGGTCTAGCTAATGTGAAGCTCATCAAAATTGACATCAAAAAATTCTGGGCTGAAATAGCCAAGAATCCCAAGAAAAACAGCAAAACCTACAACCTCCCTAGATCAGCACTCAAACTTCCGTTTGCCGAATTCGCACCGGTCATCACCAAGAACATCGAAGGCAGAAAAGGTTCGATGGAAAACTTGACCGAGTTACGGGTCAAGCTAATAGAAATCATCTATGAAGGTACTAAATTTGACTGGGCAACATTTATATTCAATAGATTGAAAGACCAGATTCAAAAGGAAATTGACCTGTCAGTTACGGCACCAAGCAAGGGTTTGCAAAAGAAAGGTGATTTCTGGGAGAGGAAATCATATGGGTTCCCTCTTCAACACCTGTTTGACACTCAGAAAGTAAAACCCACAAACTTGCAGCCTCCACACAAGTCCAAGGTAATGTTTACCTACATCAAGGCATCTCTGAAACCCAAATCCACTGTCGGGAGAAAAAGAAAACAACCTGAAAGCAACAGATCAGGAGTGGGATGAAGAACCAGATCCCAGAAGGCACCAGAAAGCACCCGTGAGATTGGTACCAGAAACTTGAATGAAACTGTGGTAATCAGTGATGATACAACAACGGAGAAGGAGAAACAACAAGAGGACATCACCTATCTGGAAGAAGGTGAGGAAGGATATGTTCTCACTCCATCTGAAGAAGAAGAGATGGATGAAGAAGAAGATGAGACAGAGGATGACCATTCAGAGGGTGACCATCTTGAAGCTGATCCAGAAAACATGGAGATTTGTGATGATGACCTAACTCTTCAAGATGTACTTTTCAAGAGCCTCAGCAAAGTTGACAAATAGCTGAGTGAGCCAGCTGATCAAACTCACTCCGCTGAACTTGTCAACACTCCCACTATTGATCAAGGGGGAACACCAGTAAAAGAAATCAAGTCTCCAGCTCATGGAGAAGAAAACCTGCCATCTTCTAAATATAGAGAAGCAAGCATCCCCCAACAACCTCTCAATGATTCTAAAGTTGAAGATAAAGAAAGAGAGGAAGAGGCAGAAAAAGAAAGTGAAAAATAAGAAGAGAAAGGAGAAGAAGATGAGGTGAATATAGAGATGAAGGAAGATGAAGAAGATGAGGATGTTGAAGTGGCACCAGAGGAGATTGATCCAAAAAGGTTTTTCAATCCGGATATTCAACCCCTGATTGTGGACATGGAAAAGCAGTATCACAGCAGGCAAAATCTGAAAGCTGCTTTAAGGAGTGAAGCAACCTCTATAAACCACAAGATTGAAGCCTTCATCAGTCACATTAAGATACAAGATGAGGTCATGGAAAAACAGGGAAACTTGCTTTGCAACTTACAACATCTCATTCCCTACCATGTCCAAACCAACCTTGAGTTTCGTGCCGAAAAGATTGATAACAATCTCAAACCTTTGGTGGACACTCTAAATGCTCACAGACATCAAATTCAACATCTGGATGAGGTTATGGAATTTTATGGCTAGCAACTTGACACTTTGATAAATGTCACTACGGCCAACAACAAAATTTTGGAACAAGGTATGGTCCTCTCCGTGAGTCTGAAGCAACAACTGCAAATCTTGAAGCATGTTTTGGTGCTGCTAAAAAGGGGGAAGGAAGCTCAAAGCCTTCTGTTAACTGGGAGACAATTTGTTGCCACCCGCCAAAGAAAATGAGAAACCCAGGGTGGCCCGACTTTCCCAAATGCCCACCACTTCGCGACCTTCTTTTTGTTGTTCTCTTTCTTGCTTGAAACTAAGGGTCTGGATTTTTCGCGTCGTTTCAGTCGTCGTGATCGACTCTCCAGTGCAAAGAAGGCAAGCCCAACAGATAAGGGCAAGGGCCTCAAAGGCAAAGACATCATGTTTGAAGAGAAGAAGTAGCGCCTCTGTTCTGTTTAATTAAATTAATAGAACTATTTCTATATGCCCGAATAAAAAGATGCAATATCTTATTGCCTTTAAATGGATGAATAAAATTTTTGAGTTTCATTCTGTTGTTATATTATGAAAAATTTGGCATACTTATGTTCAGGCTTATGAGGGTTTTGGCATCATCAAAAAGGGGGAAATTGTTAGGAACATTTTGTTATGTTTTGATGATGGCCATACTAGCTGTTATAGCAAGCCTGAAATAAGTTAGAATTCTCTGTATAAGTCTTTACTTAGAGTCTGACATGTTGTATAAGTTGAGTCGGACAAGTATTATACTAGTTGGTTGGACGGCAAAGTAAAAAACAGATTTCCGGCAGAGTGAAGCCAGCCAAGTACCAGCAGAGAAGCAATGAAGACATTATGGTCTGAATTATAACCAAGGAAGCCGGTGATTACCTTGGATAAGTCTAAGTTATTTTTCAAGTAATGATACTTAGTGTTTAAATATGGTGTACACTGATCTCACACAAATCAAGGATCAGTGAAGTACAAGGATTCTCCTTAAACTGAAAGAATGAAGGAAACAGTGAATCAGAAAAGTAAACTGACTTTCGGCTGAGTGAAGACAAAGCAGGGAAGGAAGATCTAAACGGCAAAGTCAGAAGGATCACTTGAACGTTCAAAGAACGGCTAAGTAAACTTTACATAATCAGATTTCGAAATATGATGAAGATACAGAGGATCAAGCATTAAATGCACAATCAATAGAGGATCAATCAAGAACGGATTTTCTGATAAACGTTTGAAGAAAGATCCGATCACTGAAATCAAGGAGAATATAATTAAGGGGGAATCAAGAATAAAATCAAGGTTTATTCCTCTCATTAATATAGCCAATGGACGGAAATTTAAATCAAGGATAATCAAGGCTATAAATAGAAGGCATTGACAGAAAAAGAAAAGATAAGGAAGAACGATCATAAATCTGAGCAAAAACTCTGTCAAAATGAAAAGCCTTCTATCTGTGCGAAAAAGAAATATCTAGTGATCAACTCAAAACTGAGAGCTACATTTCAAAAATCAAGAATTGAGATTGATCAACAAGTTTGTGAATCCAATTCACATCAATCAAGCAACTGAATCATAGCCATCTGAGAAGGAGCTGTGTTTGTGATAGCTGCTGAAGGATTTGACCCCAAGGAGCAGTGAAAGAGACTGAGTCATAGAAGTTGTTGCAGTCAATGAGTGATATTCTTGTAGATTGTGAATCTTGTGTAGTCAAGGACAATCAGGCTATTGTATCTGTGAAAACAATAGTGAATTCCTCCAATCATCACAGGAGAAGAGTGGATTAAGGGATTACACCACCCTGAACCACTATAAGCCTTGTGTTAATTTACTTTCAGCAATTTACCTTACTGCATTAATTTAATTACTTATATTATATCTTATATCTGTGATTTACTAAACTACTTTGAAACAACATAGTATGAAGGGACTTATCCGCTGCCCAAAAGCTTTTAAATACAAGAAAAGTTTTTGAAACTCCACTATAGTCATTCACCCCCCCCCCCCCCCCCCCTCTGACTATAGTTTTACCCTTCTCTGGGACCAACAGTACGAGCTCAAGCAATTCGTTGGATCTTATCCCTTTGCCACTAAAAGGTGACTTTGTCATCTTACCAAATAAACAAGCTTTGCATGTATCAAATGATTCATAATCGAATTGATCCAACATTCCATCTTTATGGAGTTTGGAAATACGATTCTTATTTATATAGCCAAGTCTACAATGCCATAAGTAGGATTCATTCAAGTCATTTGTCTTGGCTTTCTCGTTATTTATATTAAGTAGATTAACATTCATATCTAATATGTAGAGACCGTTGCTAAGTATTCCAGTACCATAAAAAATTCCATCACTTGAAAAAGAACAACATTTATTCTCAAACGTAAATGAAAATCCATCAACATCTAATATGGAAATTGAAATAATGCTCTTCGTAAGAGTAGCAACAAAATAACAGTTATTAAGTTCAAGTACTAGCCCACTGGGCAATGAAAGAAAATAAACTCCTACAGCTTGTGAAGCAACACTTGCTCCATTTCCAACGCGCAGGTTCAACTCTCCTTTCCTTAGCTCTCTAGTTCTTCTTAGTGCAGGCATATTCGTACAAATATGAGAACCACAACTAGTATCAAATACCCAGTGGTTAAACATAGAAGAAGTAATGTTGATCTCAATCATAAATATACCTGAAGTCAAAGCAATCAGAATGCTTCTTCTTGGTACTCAAGAAGCCATTGCAGTTTCTCCTCCAATGTCCTGTCTGACCGCAATGGAAGCAACCATCCTTGCTATCTTAGGCTTTGTCTTAGGTGTAGCCTTCACCTTCTTGGACTTCTTTTGGGCTTTTGCCTTGTCCTTGCTAGAAGTGACCAACAACACTTGCTTTCCTTTCCCCATAGTGCCCTCAGCAGTTTTCAACATGTTCAATAACTCCGCAAGGGAGAAATCTATCTTCCTCATGTGATAATTCATCACGAACTGCGAGAATGAATCAGGTAGAGATTGTAGAATCAAGTCAATACTCAATTCTCGTTCCAACTTGTGGCCCAGCTTCCCAAGCCTCTCTCTATGTACCCGATCATTTTAAGCACGTGTGACCCCACAGCAGTCCCAGATACCATCTTACAACTAAACAGGGCCTTCGAGACCTCGTACCTCTTAGTGCGAGACTGAGAAGCATAGAGTTCCTTTAGGTGGAACCATGATTGTGTAGGCGTCCATAAACTGATGTTGTTTTTGCTGTTCAGGTGTCATCGAAGCAAGCATGATACATGTAGCATCACTACTGTCAGAATAGTGCTTGTTATACTTCTCGACAGCATCTGCTGCCGAACCCTCAGCGGGCTTCTCCGGCAAGGCCTCGTTCATGACATAGCCAATCTTCTCGTGCCTCAAAACGATTTTGAGGTTTCATTCCCAATCGAGAAAATTAGTTTCGTCAAGCTTATTGTCGATGATAAAATGAAGGTTCAATTTGTTTGACATTTTCTACAACAATAAATAAAGATAGAATAAGTAAAAGCTTATGTATAAAAACCCTAAATCTGCACTTAAAATTTTATAAGGTTGTTACTCCCACTAGCCAACTATTCCCAATTGGCTTTCAAGAATTTAATTAATTCTTTCGTGGCTGGGATCCCTTTTAGTTATCTCGATTCACGATGAGGGCCGATTAACCAAGATAATTTCGAAAGGTAGGTACTCCTACCAAACGCATCATATGCGGCTCCCAGTGGCTGACTAGTCAACTCCTTGACGTTTCACATCTCTATGTGATAGTCAACCCCTTGTCTCTAAAATCAGACGATCCTGACGAGGGCCAATCACCGCAAGATTTTAGTCGAGTCGTAACCCAAATATTCATGAGATCTCGTGACAATCATATCTCGATAATAACTATATACCCATGGTAGGTCAACTCCCGACGAGGGCCGATCAGTTGGATCCGAACAATGGCTCTTCACCGTCATTATAATATTGGGAGACAATTTTGGCTCGATTTTTTTGTCGTGGGAATAATTTTAAATTAATTCACTATGTGCATATTGCTACGATATCATACAAAGTTAAACATACACAACATTCCGCGCACAAAATAACCGGTATGATCATGGACTTTTCCTAGGAGCGGTTTCGAATACAAACTGACGAAACCGCGGGTCACAAACTAAGGGTGTCTGCAACCGCCAATAGGATCTTTTTTGCTGTACGCCTATGGGTTCTTTATCTCTCTTTGGTCTTCATCTTCTTGCTCCATTCTTGTTACATAATAATCTAGCAAATAAATAATTACACCCGCCGCACACGGGGGGAGCTAACGGGAATGCGATAAATGCAAAAAGTAAACTAGGTCACGTTCTTCATAACGGCCTAGGACAATTTCAAAATCCAACATAAAGAAAACATTCCCATCTATCCTATTGGTCGAGTCCATGATCAATCGGGGTTCATATAATCACATTATATCTACATATCTAATTCATACATTTTATCTTATGAAAAAGATTAAATTCTAATTTTAACTACTTATGCGTCTTATTTTATCACATCAAATAATTAAATAACTTTTAATTAATTATATGACTTAATCGAAAATAAAATAAATATTTAATTTTAAATCGATTTTAATTTCAATTTTACTAAATTTGAACTATTCAAAATAAAATTAAAAAATTATAAAGTCTCCAATTTGTTTCCTTTCCTTTTGATTCTTAATCAAAATGGGTGCCTTTGGTTTCCTAAACCAAAAGGCATCTTCCTAAACCAAATTTGTTTAGGCCTGGCCACTTTTCAAAATCAAAATTTTGGAAGTGGCCTAGGCCTAGGCCTTTTACAAATCAAATATTTGAAAATGGCCTAGGCCTATTCCAAATCAAATATTTGGAAAGGCCAAATAATTTTGGTTTAGGCCTGGACACTTTCCTAAATCAAAATTTTGGAAGTGGCCTAGGCCTGGTCCTTTTACAAATCAAATATTTGAAATGGGCCTAGTCCTAATTCAAATCAAAATTTGGAAAGTCCAATATTTTGGTTGATATGCCACTATGGTTTCCCAATGACTCAAACTATTTGAACCATTGGTTGGCTATATGACACAACTAAACAAATGAGATATCTATGCACAATAAATATCACAAAACGAACAACGAATCGATCCTCTCTTTTGTAGAAGCCGGCCAACGCCGGAGGCTCAGAGAGCCGCCGCTGCCGCCCAGCCGCCACCGTGGAGGGGGGCGCCGCCAGTCGGCCGAGCCCCTATCGATTCCCTATTTTTTTTTTGTTTTAAACGTTTCGCGATTATAGATCTTACATCTATCAATTAATAACTACGCAATTAAATTGTGCTTATTTCTTAAGCTCGAAACCTGTCTCTAATACCACTGTTAGGAAATCACTAGTTTAACGCAGCGGATTTTAAAATTTGATTTCATTTTACTAGATTGTTCTTCGTTTAATGCAATAAACACGTTAAGTAGTTTGACGGTTATACCTCTATGATCTATAAGAACATAGCTTTGACCGTCAACGGACAGTAGTACAATGCGCAACCCGTCCACGTGTCCGGCCACTATAGCTAATCCACACGAACTCCTCGTCCGAATCCTCCTTGGATTGCTATTGGAAAAATCCGGTTGCTAGACCGGTTTTTTCCCTTCTCCCTAACTCACTATAGGATGCTCTCTATTTTACACAAGAATTATGAGCTCTTGCAATTGTGATGTCCAAAAGAGCTTAACACCCACCTCTTATTTATAGCTAGAGGTGGCGCCCCATATGTGTGTAGGAGAAGAGAACATTTTCCCAATAAAATAAGGAAAATCTTCTAGATTTATTTATCTCTTTTATTATAATTAATATTCCCAATATGTTATATTGAATATAATTATCTTATTACCATAAATATATTTTTTCAAAAATCAATTAATATCTTATATTAATATTATGGTAATCTTATTAATTAAAATGTACAATCCAAGTGTATCTTATACCCTAGCAGGTGGCGCCCCATTAGTCAATAAATTGACTTCCGGAATATTCTTTAATTAATATAATTTGTATATAATTAATATCTTGTAATAAATAAATACCACCATATTAATTTACCACTATAACCTTTATACTCTAGAGATAAACTTTACTTATTTGGTTATCAACTATAACCGCACTTTAATCCGACTCGAAGTTCATATGTGTGTGACCCGATAGGCTTCCGAATATGTTGGCCGTAGACACAAAGTGCAATTTACTAAAATGCCCTTCATGCCTAACGATCACAGGATAGCGTCTACCAACACACCGTGACCCCCAATCATCGGAAGAGTCAAAAGCAATGACTACTACCTTTCATGTGAAATAGTTACCGTGTAACTTACAATCCTATCGCAGTAATAATATCCATACGATCGTATCTCGAGTGTCAATACATTAACGATCGTATCTTATAATCTGGATATCATGCTTTCCCGGGATAACACATTTACTCCCACTTTGCAAAGATTCTTGAGAGCTAGACATTCCTTATAAGAAGGCCATTTCGGATATTCGATCCCAATCATAGGATGCGCAATTCACGGATGACCAATCATGTATACTCCGCATGCTTCAATATCATACCCAATCACTACCGCATGATCGCCCCAAGGCTAAGGGAAATCTCAATAGTGTCAAAGCATGAAAATCCACACCGTGATGCCATGAAGACTCCGGTCAAAAGGATAATTACACAACCGCAACATAGTGTGACTCTTAATGTAAGTGGGTCTGTCTAACGTACGCATTATCTAATACACATCCACGTACAGTCCAAGTGACTCTACACTTCGATACATGAGATCTATCCCTACCTTCTATACGATAGAAGACATCCAATACGTGCTATTCTGATTATACTATCAATGTCCCATTTGATAGTACAGAGGACTAGAGACATTTAATTACCAAATTTGTTATAGTGATTAGAGATCTCATCAACCATAATTACTATCATGGTTTCTCTACCACAATTTGATGCTAGGGACGTTACTATATATATATAACAAATAATATGAAGATAAACAATATATATAATAACATAAGTGCTTTTATTAATCATAATAAAGTTAATACACGAACTAAATAGACTGTAAATGACCCGACCCGGTAGGATCCGGTCCAACCCGTTTGGGTTTAGGACACTTTTCCAACAGTTCATAGTCCATGAAGAATCATGAGCAAGAATGAAAGTAAATTTGGTGAATGTCGAGAATATCCTTAAACGAGTTAAGAATGGCTTCCTAGGTTATCGAAACTTGGAATCGGAAAAACATAGATATACAAGCATGTATCCTGAGTCTTATGAAGGTGAGTGGGAACTACAGCCTGGGTTTGCAGTCTGGATAGCGATCCGCTCACAGCTAGGGTTGGTTGCGAGTATATCATGAGATTCTTGTGTTTCAATTTGGTCTTGTGTGTGCGAGTGATTGGTTTTAGGCCAAGTGGGAGATTGTTGAAATAGTGTCCTAAACCCAATCGGGTTGGACCGGATCCGACCGGGTTGGATCTGAAGGATGCAGGAGCTCAGATCTAAACGAGTTAGATCTACGCGCAGCGGATGGATCATGATTTATATATCACAATACATAAATAAAGGATTTAACTACTACAAGGGGGGTTAATATTATATTACCAATAGTGGGAAGAGAAGCCTTGATCTTCCAATGTATTCTCCAAACGGTGGTTGGTGGACACCGATCCATGGATTTGAAACCTCCTTGATATGCTTTCAAGAAAAACTCCAAGTTTTTCTTCAACCAAAAACCCAAGACAATAAACAAATTTTTCTCTCTTTATTCTAGTGTGGGGGGCGAAATTTTGCACACCCTTTTGTCTTGGAAGAACTCTCTTTATATAGGAGAGTAAATCCTTGGCCTCCAAGTTTCTAATTAATTAAAGAAATAATTAAAAAGAAATCACAATAAAGGAAATTCCATTTATAAAAGATTGTGATTAATCAATCAATCAATTACAAATCAATTATCTTTTATTAATTAATTATTTAACAAGTAAATAATTAATCACACAAGAAAATCAATTCTTGCCCTTTTAATAGCTAGGAGGCGCCACACAATAGGGTTTAGGCCCACAGAAAATGTCTTTTCTGTGTATTATATTATTCAGCTCAACTAAATAATATTTTGCATATCAATTAATTAGCCTAGCCAATTAACTATCAATGAGGCCCAAAACAGGAAAAACATCCGAATTACAGGAGCCACATCGGGGACCATGGACCTATAACCAGTAGCTCCAATAACTAATTATTCATCGAACAGAATAAGTATATTAATTATTAATTCCGGGATAACGCCACCATAAACCCGAAACTGAACTCTACCGATTATAGATGTATACTTATACTCAACCCATAGAGTGAATAAGCGTCCATTGATATAATCACTACATACGGATTAACCCTCCATAGACTATCCATTCTAAGTGGGAATTCTCCGTGAACCCGACTCAGAATATCTTATCCTTATTTACCATTAACCCCCTAGTGATCAATTAGTTCACATATCTGACTAGTAGCTAATTAGTCTAACATGAACTGGGCCCATCGATCATTTTCTTAGGGCTAACAAATAAGGGGACTGTCTCTCTACTTCCCGCAGGAAGGAATGGATTCCATGTCTATGAAAATCGAACTACTCACTCGTCTCGGAGATAGTGCCAATGAGAAGTGGCTTGGAACACATATTTAAGTGAACCGTAACTAACACATCAAACACTACCCCGGGACAAGCAAAGACTCGTGATCACCTCGGGATTAAGGTTGATCCATATATGATCATCTAATGATTTAATAAGATTCCTCGATTACGGAATTATACCAAGAAATACAGATTAAATCGGTACAGTACTATATGAATGCCATCATATATAAATGCCCCACGTAAGTACCCTCTACCGACAGTCCGGATAGACTATCACACCCTAAGGTGTTCTGGGCGCATTATTGGTGCTTTAATCAAGAGACCCTAAACTCTGATTAAGTTCACCACGGACTAAAAGTTTAAGCATATCTCCGCTAACTCAATCCTCACGTGTAATCCATACACTGAGTTAAGTGGTTACATACAGATAACTAAGGTGAGATAAATTCTGTCATCCAATATAAAAAACAATTACACAAATTGTCTTTCGGGCACTACACCTATCAATCTCCCAATTGCACGAAATGACAAGAAACGATTGTTTTTAGAGCACACCCTTTGCTCTAAAAGCAGATGAGACATATCCATCAATGCCGTACCCTCCAAGCACTCGACTTGGTACACTGATTAGTTAGGTTGTCGACTCGAGACGATCTTTAGGATTGAAACGTTGCCGGTCCTTCCAATCAGGCGGTACTCTCTCTCAATATGCTTTTGACTTCTTGTGATTGAGAAGATCCTTCTAAGCTATCTCTTCACTGTTTTCACAATGAAGTGATATTGGCTTATCAGACTTGGAATTACTCCCAGACCAAAAAGAAAATTCTAAGCACTATGAGTAAACACTGAGCCCGAGATCAACTTAATGATCATCCTTAATGTGACTACAAGTCAGAATCAGTGTAGTCAACCATATTCAAGTTTGCACCTGAATATACAAGCATATGATTCCTCTTTCTCTAAAGATACTTGAGGACGTACTAAACCGCTACTTATTGCTCGAATCCAAGATTCGATTGCAATCGACTCGTGTTAAGCTGACTTGCCCTTATCCCAGAGAGACTCTATCCCATTTTCTCTTTATCCGAAGATTTGGAGAATCATTCCTGAGAGGTAGGGTAGGACCACTCTCGATGAATGCTGCAACCGTATATGCATAATCATCTTATACAATAAGATAGGTGGGATAGCCAATGACTCATTCTCGTGAATTTGACCGAATCAGATTCTTAGAATATAGTCCAATTCTCTCATCCAGAGAATCTTGGCGCAGTTTCCGACTTCAGATAGCACACACATGTTGTTTCCAACCGTTTTAGTGTTATCATTCATGAACACCAATACTACTACTTTGCCAATATTGATATCCAGTCTACGAAAGACTTATAAATATTCTGGTCAAGTCCACATATTTTAAAACATGTGACTTTAAATGACCGAGAGGTTCTCTTAAATCCACAAAGGATATAAGCCCCGGCAGTCATCTTGCCGTTTGTTCTAACCAGGACCCTTCTGTTCCGAATGAATTCAGAATCCATTTTTTTGGCAAGAAAGTCTCAGGGTATCACCCCTATTTTCCGCTTTCTAACGAAATCTTGCAAGACTGAGTGGTGAGAGAGTTCAAGGTCTGGTTAACTCTCTACTTGTCAGGGAATCACCCTTATACCACTCAACTTTGCGCTGAAAGTTTAAACTTTCCTATTCATTCGACTCTTTTCTGGTGTAGATCCAATTGCTCCCCTGTGGGCCAGAAACAGTCGGTGGTTCTACAAGAGGCTGAACAGAACTGGAGTATCAAAACTCCATTTACAGGGTTAAGGCTTTCAAACGAACTTCTACGATCAGAATCCTATACAGCCTACCAAGAGCCATAGGTTATCAATCACCCCAGCAGACTGTAAAGTCCACAAAACCACAATGGGTCAACGGTTAAACCATACTCCCACTGCGTCTTGGGTGGATTGACATTCTGATCTAGTAGTATTTATCAGTGCAATCACCAACAACCGATGTTGGACGTGGTCTGATTGAATTAAATAGTAACTACCTTTAGGTAACCGTAATCCAAGGTTTAAGGCTGCTACTTATAGATTCTATCAGAAGCTTTGTGACATTTCAATCGTCACTTTCTGATTTCAAGAATCTTATAACAAACCTTCACTCGTCACATTAAAACATTTTACAAACATTCACAATCTGAACGTATGCGCAAAATCTCCAGTCCTACCTTAATGCATTAAGTGCTAAATGCCTACATTTACGGAAGTGGTGAGAACCAAATTCACTCCTTATCCATAAATTCACTAGCATCTTCTAGGTAGACTTCTAGGTTTACATAATAATGTTAACCGCTATTTTGCATCCAATTATCTTAATTGAGTTTAGCAGTGTATTGTAGCACATCAATAACTATATAGGGCAAGTATATGGTTTCTTCCTCAGTGAGAAACATTCCACTAGGAGGCAGGTCGAGCATCAGTCCCAAGACTATGCGATAGCCTATTTCTGAGCATGGAATACTCTATTCTCTGCTGAAATCAGAGACTCATCCTCGTATTCTTTCGATAAACTAAACCGTGTTTCGAGTAGTTATCAGACAAAATGTCACCACTCCAAAGCTCCCATTAGCTTGTATCTTTCACTAGACCCCGAAGGTCATTGTGAACAAGCTACGTTACTTCTTCAGATCTATTACCCTTTTCTAATAGAAAGGAAGCTTAGTCATTGTTCCTTTGAGACAGTGTTCCGAGACTGGGAGATAGGAATCACCCTTAGCCAGTCATTAGGTCTTATCTCTAGGATATATGCACTAATTAATAGATTTTGAAGAATCTTAATACGGAAACCGTTTGCCTATAATAGTTTAAGACGTGTTACATATACCTTTTCAGCATTTCTTAGTGGTTCTGACTTTATCAAACAAAAGTCCGAGTCTCGGATTCATACTACAAATGTCATATTCACTTTCTATGAGGCAACAATATATCGAGTTGAAAGTGAATCCATTTGTTTCAACGAATCTGTAAATAGAAAAATAAAATTTTCTGTGATATTCAAGGATAGAATCCGAAATTCATTTCCTTATATCACTCTCCCTATTCTAGCTGAAATTACTGCCCGTTATTACTCTATTAATCGTTAATGCACAGCTTCCTTGTTCTTCCAAAGAACTAAGCTACCGAGTCAAGTTACTCGGTTAAAAAATTCGCTAAGGATTCATTGGTTAGTGATCCGAAATCACTTTCCTTATCCTATACTTTCTTTATTTAATGTTTCGGTTTAGCCTCAAAACTTCAGTTCAGATGATTAACACTTATAGACATTCTTTCCCATTCTTAACTTTCCTTAAAAGGAAATAGTCTAGAACTAGCAGTTCGTTTGAGTAGACACTACTCGTGAACTGTGGGATGTCTAATGAAAGCGTTACCCAGTGGGACTAATTTTCTAATAAATTAGAAAAACATAAGACAAAAGCTCCCACTAGTTTATTGGTTCCAAATACCGTCTAACTAGCGACACTTTAATTTATGATTCTCCAATTTTTCTATTAGAAAATTTCTCGTGTAGACACTACACAATTAAAATTCACTAGAAGAATTTTATCGTCCCAATCATCTTTCAAACTAACTACGGTTGTCTCTCATACTGCATGAGTGACAGCAGTGACATACTTATTTACGTCACTTAAGTTTTGAAGGCTCGAGAGAAATACCTCTTCCGAAAAATTAATCGCATGTGAGATTAATAAGTACAACGTTCTAGTTACTTACCACTTTTTAACGAAGTCATTACTAGTCAATTTTACACTAGCAATCTAGCACCCTAGAGAGATATGTATAACAGTTGTAAATAAAATTGACAGAATAAATCCAAATCATACACTACTAATAAATTTTAGGAACTATAAACTAAGTACTTATAGTCTATCCTACCGTTCCAAGGATTTAATCTAATACATCAGTGCCGCCTTAAGGTAGGTCAAAGAGGTTTCGATTAATATTGAAGATCAAACTGAGAATCAAACATCTCATTTGTGATCGTCAATAACCTCTCCTTTTTCAGCCAAGGTACTACCAAAAATACCCTTTATGAGTGTGACCTACTGTCTCAGATTTTTAGGTAGACCCCGAGTGTGCCGCCATAGGGTCGGTCAGTGACCCGACGAGTACCCAAAATCCTATCCTTTCGGAGACCAAGCCTTGAATTTTGATAGCGGTGAAGGCCTTCCTTAGGGGGCCGAAATCAAAGCCGGCACGAGGCGTCACCATTCTCTCACGTTGCTTGTGTCAACAGTAGAGGCCGTGGGGTCGGCTGTCGCCTCTCCCGCTCCCACTCAATATTTTGAAAAAGTGGTGGGTTTACTGATCACGTTTTTGGACTTGATGTTACATTAAAGAAAAATAAATCACAGGCCCGAATGGTGTCGGTTATGTGGGCTAGCCCACCCGACCTATTCGTTGGAACATATGTGGACGTCGGACGGGTCAAGACTAGGGGAGCTCCGTTGAGCCGTAGTGGCTCGTCGGATGGCTCAGACTTGCCGGACCCCCATGCAAACGCCACACGTGGAGGGTGAAGTCGATCGAGCCGTAGCTTCTGTTGACCACCCAACCATGGTTAAACCACTTTTGAACCATGTTTGCCCGTGATTATCCAATCCTTAAACATCAAACTTTCACGTAGACACTACGGAAGAAAACACGTAATCTCGTGTAGGTAAGGTGGAATTCACCGAGAATCCAACACCTTAACCACGAGGTTTCGGGATTTTACTCCCTATGCTTTCGCAGAGTGGGATTCACCGAGAATCCATCACCCAACCTCGACGATTGAAAAAACCCGTGATTCTCGGTTTTTACCCTAATTAGTTTCTAATTAATATCAAACAATTAATTAAAACTAATTGCGTGTTTTATACATGCCTAACTAATTCCTCGAATTAATTTCTACATGTATGCATATGGAGTGGAATTCATGATATGATGCATGTCATGGCAATTTTCCGGTTCTACACATACAATCTAAACATGTATTCTTGTGCGGAAAATAAACACCGAGATTAACCGTTGGCACCCCCGTATCTAATCTATTAGAAAATAAATAACCAAAACCCTAATTAGGGTTTACTATTTTCTAACAAAATCTGCAGCTGTTCAAACTCTTCGATGATCAGGAAACCAAACGAACTTAGATCGCAACGAAACTTTCCAGATCTGTTCTTCACTCCTCGGGCTTGAATATAGACGGTTGGATCGGAGTTTTGACTTGTCAATTTTCTCCAGTGAGCCGCCCAACTTGCTGCTGAATCTGTCTCTCGCAGCAGCGCATCAGTGACTTCCTGAGGCCGATCGCGAATCGAGATGAAACCCGATCAACCTGAAATTTTTATGCCTCGTCAATGAGTCCACGTTTATCAATCTGACCGGTCGGATTTACGTTTCAACGGTCTACACTCTTCCAGAAATTCGAGGAAGTCACAGCTAGGGTTTCTGTGAATCCTGCGTTTTTCTGTTATAGCAGCCACTTCATTTCAACGAACGGAAATTGAGACGGACTCCGATCGACCCCAAATTTGGATGGCTTGTTACTGAACTTTTAACTTTGATTCTGACCGGAGGGATCGTCGTTTCAACGGTTCGATCAACGGGAAAAACAAAAAACAAAACAGCTACTAAACAGATCTACTTTCAGGAAATTAAAATTGCAACATCAAATAAATTACATAATTTCCTATACTCATATGAACGAATTTCCTTCGTTTATATGAGTTTACAATAGATCTAACGGGTAAAAAGTGCCAACCCCCAATCCATCTCTTCAATCAATCATTATTTATGCATATAAAAAAAATTAAAATTTATCTACATGCAATTTTACTCTTTTAAATCGTTTATTTATGACTATAACTACATAAATCGTGGAACCTGTCTCTGATACCACATGAAGGATGCAGGATCTCAGATCTAAATGAGTTAGATCTACGCGCAGCGGATGGATCACGATTTATATATCACAATACATAAATAAAGGATTTAACTACTACAAGGGGGGTTAATATTATATTACCAATAGTGGGAAGAGAAGTCTTGATTTTCCAATGTGTTCTCAAACCGGTGGTTGGTGGACACCGATCCTTTATATGCTTTCAAGAAAAACTCCAAGTTTTTCTTCAACCAAAAACCCAAGACAAGAAAAAAAAATTTCTCTCTTTATTCTAGTGTGGGGGGCGAAATTTTGCACACCCTTTTGTCTTGGAAGAACTCTCTTTATATAGGAGAGTAAATCCTTGGCCTCCAAATTTCTAATTAATAAAAGAAATAATTAAAAAGAAATCACAATAAAGGATAATTCCAATTATAAAGATTGTGATTAATCAATCAATCAATTATAAATCAATTATCTTTTATTAATTAATTATTTAAAAAGTAAATAATTAATCACACAAGAAAATCAATTCTTGCCCTTTTAATAGCTAGGAGGCGCCACACACTAGGGTTTAGGCCCGCGAGTAAAATGTCTTTTCTGTGTATTATATTATTCAGCTCAACTAAATAATATTTTGCATATAAATTAATTAGCCTAGCCAATTAATTATCACTGAAGCCCAAAACAGGAAAAACATCCGAATTACAGGAGCCACATCGGGGACCATGGACCTATAACCAGTAGCTCCAATAACTAATTATTCATCGAACAGAATAAGTACATTAATTATTAATTCCGGGATTAGGCCACCATAAACCCAAAACTGAACTCTACCGATTATAGATGTATACTTATACTCAACCCATAGAGTGAATAAGCGTCCATTGATATAATCACTACATACGGATTAACCCTCCATAGACTGTCCATTCTGAGTGGGAAGTCTCCGTGAACCCGACTCAGAATATCTTATCCTTATTTACCATTAACCCCTGATAGGAACCAACTTTACAGTGCATTTCTGTACAGTTCAGCCCACGATTATCACATTTCTGGCATGTTTTGGGTGAGTTTAGACCCTATTTTGCGTATTAAATGAGGTTTTATTGCACGGCGAGTGACTGTCGGTTTTCCGTAAACTCGACCTTATTTTAGCATTTTATACTCATTTTTCCCGAGCACCCGTAGTTTGCGGGGTTATGCGTTTGCTTGTTGTTTTCATATGGATGCAGGACTAGGGTGTCTCGAGAGCCCGAAAGGCGAGAAGTATGAAGTTTAGACGTGCCCGAGGCGAAACACGGAGGTTGAAGGTGAAAAAGTGAAGATTTTGGGTCACATGGGTCCGGACGCCCGTCTGGACACCTTGGACGTGCGTTCAGTGGCTGTCCGGATGGACAAAAACCTCTCATCCGGACGGCTAACTCTCTGGAAATTGGGAAAACTTTGACGAAGAATTCGTCCGGACGGACAGAACCAGCATCCGGACGGACAAGAGCATTTCATCCGGACGGACCTCTATGCATCCGTCCGGACACCTGGAAAATCAAGAACAGTCCGGCCGGACATGGCGGATATCCGTATGGACAGAAGACCTTCTATATAAAGCTGCTCATTTCACACACAGCCGCAAGCAGGAAAATCAGGGGAGATAATATTAGATAGGTTAGGCGATTTGGGGCGATTTTCTTCGTTTCTTAGAGTTAGAATTAGTGTTATACATCATTAGAATCCTCTTTCGATCTTCTCTTTGAACCTCTAACTTTTAGCTTCGATCTGTAACATTTCAAGTGACAAGATTTGTTCTTTTGGAGCTCGAATTTGGTAGTTCTTCAAGTAATCGAAATGGGTATGTTTTCTTGTTGTTTTACCATTGTTGTGATGTGTTTCTTCCGTTTGTATTGTTTAGATTCGATTATGAGTAGCTAGTTTTGTCGTATGGTCGAACCACGTGAATGCGGGTGAAACACCATTAGAGAGATGAACCGGGAGGTAGTGTGGCGCGTAATTTAACGTTCTAATCGATAATCTACATCACAAAACTTGTTTTGATTGTTTTAATAGCTTTGAATGAGATTGAAAACCTTGTTCATTGTTGCACACACGTAGCTTATAAAAGTATGTTGCGGCGACGTGTGGGAACGGGGTTTCGGGACCGTAGAAGTTTTGGGCTTGAAAGGTAGTCTGACACCAACCCATGTACTAGATTGACGCCCTAGTCATCAAGTCCAGTTCCAATACGGGGTTTGTCCTATGAGTTATCGTTAGACGGCATAAGTAGAGTAAGGCACACTCCCGGGGCAATCTTTCTGAGGGTAAAGTAATCCGCTGAAACGTAGTTCGGCCATACTTCTTTTTAGAATTTCGAGTAGTGTAATCTTTCTTTTATGCAATAGTATAACCTCACACCTATCTGTTTGACCTGAACTGAGTGCTAAGTCAACTGTGGTACTCAAGAACCAATCTCTGTGGGTTCGACCTCGGACTCCTCAAGCACTATCCTACAATCGACCCGGTCCACTGCCGGTTAGAAAGTAGATTTTTCTAAGGTTTCGAGTTTTTACTTGATCTATCGGACCTAGAAAATCCGCTTATCAACCCCTAGTGATCAATTAGTTCACATATCTGACTAGTAGCTAATTAGTCTAACATGAACTGGGCCCATCGATCATTTTCTTAGGGCTAACAAATAAGGGACTGTCTCTCTACTTCCGCGCAGAAGGAATGGATTCCATGTCCGTGAAAATCGAACTACTCACTCGTCTGGAGATAGTGCCAATGAGAAGTGGCTTGAAACACATATTTAAGTGAACCGTAACTAACACATCAAACACTACCCCGGGACAAGCAAAGACCCCGTGATCACCTCGGGATTAAGGTTGATCCATATATGATCATCTAATGATTTAATAAGATTCCTCGATTACGGAATTATACCGAGAAATACGATTAAATCGGTCCGATCCTATATGAATGCCATCATATATAAATGCCCCACGTAGGTACCCCTACCGACAGTCCGGATAAGACTATCACACCCTAAGGTGTTCGGGCGCATTATTGGTGTTTTAATCAAGAGACCCTAAACTCGATTAAGTTCACCACGGACTAACAATTTAAGCATATCTCCACTAACTCAATCCTCAAGTGTAATCCATACACTGAGTTAAGTGGTTACATACAGATATACTTAGGGTTTGCAGCAATGTATTACTTTACAAGCACAAAGCAAGTAACTAAGGTGAGATAAATTCTGTCATCTAATATCAAAAACAATTACACAAATTGTCTTTCGGGCACTACACCTAACAGGATCATTTCTACTATTTCTTTATAATTGTACATATATAATAAATGGCTTTTCTGTTGTCTTATATTTGTTCTTTTTAAAGAACCAATTATGAATTGTTGTACGATAGCGTCCTTAGTATTAAACTGTGATAGAGAAACCATGACAGGCAATTATGGTTGATGAGATCTCTATTCACTTTAAGAAGCTTGCTTAAATGTCTCTAGGCTGATGTACTATTAAACAGGGCATTGATAGTACGTATAGACTAGCACGTGTTAGATGTCTTCTGTCTTTAAGGGCAGAGATAGATCTCGTCTATCGAAGTGTAGAGACACTTGGACTGTACGTGGACGTGTATAGAGAATGCGTACGTTAGACTGACCCACTTACACTGCTAAGTGTCACACTATGTGACGGTTGTGTAATTATCCTTAGGACCAGAGTCTACATGGCATCATAGTGTGGATTGTCATGCTTTGACACTATTGAGGTTTCCCCTAACCATGGGGCGATCAAGCGATAGTGATTGGGTGTGATACTGAAGCATGCGGAGAATACATGTTAGGTCATCTGGGAATCGCGTCCCTCAAGAGTAGGGATGAATATCCGAACGGGCCTTCTTATAAGGAATATCTTACTCTCGTGAATCTTTGCAAAGTGAAAGTAAATGAGTTACTTCGAGGAGCATGATATCCAGATTATAAGATACGGTCGTCAATTCTTGACACTCGACGTACGACCGTATGAATATTATTACAGCGATAGGATTATATTTACACGCTAACCGAGCACATGAAAGGTAGTAGTCATTGCATATTGACTCTTCCGATGATAGGGGGTCAGGAACGTGTTGCTAGATGCTATCCGTGATCCTTAGATGTGAAGGGCATTTTCGTAATTTCGCCTTATGTCTACGGCCAACATATTTGGAAGCCTATCGGGTCACACACATATGAACATCGAGTCGGATTAAAATGTGGTTATAGTTGATGACCAAATAAGGAAAGTTTATCTCATACTATAAAGGTTATAGTGGTAAATTAATATGGTGGTATTTATTTATTAAGAATAAATATAATACAAGATATTAATTATGTTGATTAATTAAATATATTTATATATGGGGCGAAATATGTACGTGTATATGATATACATGGATTTCGCAAATTAATTAATCATCGTATTATATTATCCAAGTATTAATATAAATATATATATATATATATATATATATATATATATATATATATATATATATATATATGTATAGATTTATATTTGTAATATATACATGTGATATATATACATGTGTAAATTGATTTATGGTAATAAGATAAAGATAGTCAATATTAGATATTAACAATATCTTGGAAATATTTAATATAAGATATTAAATTAAATTTGATAAATCAATCTAAGGGATTTTCCTTATTTTATTAGGAAAATGTTTTCTTTATCTCCACTCTACTCAAGAATTATTCCCCAAGGATTTTGGGAATACAAAGGGCGCCCTATATGCCTATATAAGCAAGGGGTTGTCAAGATCTTGTATAGTACACCATAATTCCAAGAGCTAATTGTTTTTGTGAAAATAAGAGAGCTTCTTAGAGAGAGATTGTAGAGAGAGAAAAGGCCGACCTAGCAGTTGGGTTTTTCTAATAGCAATCCTTGGCGGGATTCCGGCGAGGTGCCTGTGTGGATTATTGGTAGAGGCCGGACGCTTGGACGGCTCGCGCACATCTACTCCTACCGTACGGTCAAAGTGTCGATCTTTTAGATCAACCAAGGTAATATTACCATCCCCTCTCTTATATGTTTATTGTTTAAATGAAGACGATCCTGAATGGGAAATCAATTTTTTTAAATGCCGTTGTGCAACTCGATTGATTTCCTACACTGGATTGTATCTCCAAGCGACGACTGGTGGATGTCGATCCTCGTAGTAAAACCTCCTCGAATATGCTCAAGAAAAACCCTAGGTTTTTCTTCTCTTAATGGCTAAAACAAGAAACTAATTTTTCTCTTCCTTTTTAATAAATGTGGCGCCAATTTGTGATGATAATTGTGTTGGGATGAACTCATTTTATATAAGAAATTAACTAGTCAAGAGACAGTTATCCATTTCACAATGCAAATTCTATTTTCCATAAGGAAAAGATATTTGCCATAAAATAAGAGATAATCTCCATAAATGAGATAATGATTATAAATCAATCTCTTATTTTTCCATTAATTATCTAACAAATAAATAATTAATTACACATGTGACATAATCTAGGAAAATTTCTTTTCCTATTTTTCTCAACAAGATGCGCCACATTGCCACTATATTTTAATAGAAAACGCCTTTTCTATTTTACATATTATTTACCAAATAAATAATATTCTCATATTCATTAAATAGACCAACTATTTAATTTATTCTCGAGGTTCCACAAAATGATAAAATACTCGCGTGTTAGGAGCCAACCCGGGGACCATGAACCTATAATCAGTAGCTACAATAAATTGAATAAAATATTCATCGAACAGAACATTTCTACTGAACTCGGCCGATCAATCAGTTTCTAGGAAAAACAAATAAGGGGATCGCCTTTCTACTTCCCGCAGGAAGGAATTGATTCCATATCTATAAGACACACACTCCTCACTCATTCCAGAATAGTGACAACATGAAAGTGATTCGGACCGTGCCTCTTATCAATCCTTAACGAACACATCAAACCCCATCTTGAAACAAGCAGGTGTCTGCAATTGCTTCAGGATTAAGGTTAATCCATATATGATCATCCTGTGATTTAATAAGATTTCTCAATCACGGAATTATATGAGAAATGCAGATTAAATCGGTCCAGTCCTATATGACTACATCATATATAAATGACCCACTTAGATAACCAATATCGACGGTCCGGATAAGACAGTCACACATTAAAGTGTTCGGGGCGCATTAGTGGTGGTTTAATCAATAGACCCCATACTTTGATTATGTTCACCACGGACTAATAGTTCAAGTGTATCGCCATAAACTTAATACTCACGTGTGACACACACTAAGTTATTTGGCTACATATGATACCACTTGGGGTTTTTTGCGGTTATTACATATAATGACGAAGAAAATAATAAGATGAGAATAAATCTGTCATTTATTAATCATAAAAACAATTACAGAAATTGTCTTTCGGGTGCTACTTCCAACAATCTCCCACTTGCCCATAAGGACAAGCAACAATTGTGTTTCGGGAACTACATCTAACCATCTCCCATTTGCCCGTAAAGACAAGCAACAATTGTTTTTAGAGCACCACACCCTTATTCTATCTATCCACAAAATTCTCCCACTTTCTCTAAAGCAGACGAGACACATCTTCCAATTTTATACCCGACAGGCGCTTATCAGTGACATTAGATGCCACACAACTTGGTAAACTTATCAGCTGGATTGTCGGCTCAAGGCGATCTTTTAGGACCAAAACGTCGCCTCTCTGTACGGTCTGCTTGATCAGGCGGTACACTCTCTTAATATGCTTTTGATCTCTTGTGACTGCGAAGATCATTTGCACGAGCTACCATTTCACTGTTTTCACAATAAAATGGTATCGGCTCATGGAGACCTGGAATCACTTCCCGATCCAACAAAGAACTTCTCAAGCCACACTGCCTCTTTAGCTGCTCCAAAAGCTGCTTTGTATTCGACTATAGGAGTCAAACTGGCAGTGCTGGATTGCTGTAGACTATAGCTCCATCACTATGAGAAAATACTGAGCCCGAGATCAATTAACGATCACCTTAATCTGACATAAAGTTAGAATCAGTGTAATCAATACATAGGTTTGCACCCGAATATAAAAGCGTATAATTCCTCGTTCTCTAAAGATACTTGAGGATGTACTATACTGCCATCATTGATCGAATCCAAGATTCGAACTTAATTGACTTTCAGAAATCTGACATTCTCTATCCACCAGAGAATTTATCCCACTCTCTTTATCCAAAGACTGAGTGAATTATTCCGTGACGGTTTGGGTCGGAAATCTCTCGTTGAATATTGCATACGAAAATGCATCATCATCTTAAACAATAAGATGCATGGAATATTGCCAACAACTTGTTCACATGAATTCGACCCAATCAAATTCTATGAAAATATTCCACTTCTCTAATTCAGAGAAGTTTGGTTCGTCAGTTCCTGACTTTAGATAACACACTCATGTTGTTTACAACTGTAGCAGTGTCACCTTTCATTAGCACTAATGTCTACTACTTTACCTAGATTGATTCTCTGGTCTACAAAAGACTCATCAAAATTCTGGTCAAGCCCATATATTTCAAACATGTGGATTTTTAATGATCTAGAGGTTTGCTTTAATCCATGAATAGATATAAGCATAGGCAATCAATCTGCCATTGCTTTAAGCAAAAGCCTTGCCGTTCCGAATGAATCTAAGCTCCATTGTACAGCAAGAAAGTTTCAAGGAATCACCCTGGTAATCTTCCTTCTTTCCATGGAGTCAAGCAAGGCTGAATTGTGAGATAGTTCAGGGCATCACCCCTATTGAACTATCTACTTCTTAGGGAATTACCCTCAAGACCACTTGGCTTTGCTTAGAAAGATAAAATTTCTCATTCATTCGACTCTTTTCATGTATATCCAATTTCTCCCACTGGGCCTGAAACACTCAGGTGGTTCTTCAAGAGTGTGAACAGAACTTGAGTACCAAAACTCCATTTACATGTTTATGGATTTAAACCAACCTCTATTTATCAGAATCCTATACAGTCCTTACAGAGGACCATAAGTTATCAATCACCTCCAGCAGGCTGTAACGTCTACATAATCATAGCCGGTCAATGGTTAAACCATACTCCCACTGCTTTAGGGTGAATTGATATCATGATCTGATTTCGTAGTATTTATTGGTGTAACCCCCAACAATCAATGTTGGATGCGGTGTGATTAAATTAGATAGTAACTCCTTGAGTAACTTTACTTCACGGTCCAAGGTTGTTATTTATACATTCTTCTAGAAAGGTTGTGACAGTACAACCGTCATTATCCGATCTTCAGAATCTGATAACGAACCTTTTCTCATTGCATTAAGATATTTCATGAACAGACACCATCTGAACATGTATCCAAAATCTCCAGTCCTACCTTCAAGCACTAGTGCTAAATGCCTTTATTTGCGGAAGTGGAGTAAATTTACTTCACTCTTTATCCACAAATTCATAAGCATCTTCTAGGTAGACGTCTCGGCATTACATAATAATGTAAACCTTTATTTTGCAACTAATATCTTAATTGAGTTAAGCAGCGTATTATAGCATATCAATAACTATATAAGGAAATCCATGGTTTATCCTTTCAGTTAAATCGTTTCAATCGGAGGTAGGCCGAGCATCAGTGCCAAATACTATTCTTTAGCCTATATCTGAGCATGGAATACTCGCTTTTCTGGTAATATCAGAGATTCCTCAAGATATTCAGATAAACTAATCGGTGTTTCGAGCTTCCATCAGACAAAATGTGCACTAGTCAAAAGCTCCCACTAGCTCGTATCTTCATAAGACCCCAAAGGTCAATATGAACAAGCTATGATACTTCTTTAGCTCTATTACCCTTTCCTAATTGAAAGGTTACTTAGTCATTTTTCCTTTGTGATAGTGTTCTTAGACTGGGAGATAGGAATCACCCTTATCCAGTCTTACGATCTTATCTTTAGGATATATGCACTAATCAAATATATGCTAAAGAATCATTTATCTAGTATGGAAACCATTTGTCTTAATAGCTTATGATGTGTTACATATACCTTTTTCAGTATTACTTAGTGGTTCTGACTTTATTAGACAAAAGTCCGAGTCTTGGAATCGTATACAAATGTCATATTCACATTCTTTAAGGCAACTATATTATCGATTTGAAAGTGAATCCGTTCGTTCCAACGAATCTGAAAACAGAAATTAGATTTCTATGATAATCAATGATTAAAATCCGAAATTTGTTTCCTTACATCCCTCCCACTATCTTAGCTGAAATAACATCATGTTCTCTACTCTTCATCTGGAATGCCCAGGTACCTTGTTCTTACAAAATAACTTAGCTTCTGGGTCAAACTATCCAGTTAAGAAAGTGTCTGAGGATTCATAGGTTAATGATCCGAAACCACTTTCCTCATCCTATATTTTCTTTTATTAATATTTCGGTTTAGCCTTTAACTTGTTTAGTTTTGATGACTTACCTTTTTAGACATTCTTTCCCATTCTTGGATTTATTTAAAGGAAATGGACTTGAACTAGCAGTTTATTTGAGTAGACACTACTCGTGAACTGTGGGATGTCCAGTGAGATTGATGCCAAATCATTCTCGGCATCTTTGAACTAATATTAATTTGGCTTCCATTCAACACGAGTGACAGCAGTGACATACTTATCAATGTCACTTTAGTTTGTAGGCTCAAGAGCAACATCCTCTTCCGAATAATTAATTGCATTCTTGATTTATGAGTTCAACGTTCTTGCTACTTTTCTACTTTCATGAAGTCATCATCAGTTAATTTTAATTACTTAAGAAGTCTAGTCACCTTGAGCTGATATGTAGTTGTAAAATAAATTATGGCAGAAATATAAATCAAATCATACACCACAACTAATATTGATTTTAGGAATTATAAACGTGATGTCATGCATGCTGTTTATCCTACCATTCCAAGGATTTAATCTCACACCTCAGTTCCGCCGTAGCGTAAGTCAAAGAGGTGAAGATTAAATTTAGACGATCTCTCTCAACAATTAAACCATTGAGAATCAATCATCTCCATTTAATTGTTGATTACCTTCATTTTTCAGTCAAGATATTTCCAAAAATATCCTTGTGAGTGTGACCTACTGTTTTAGATTTTTTAAGTACGCCCCGAGTATGCCGCCGTAGGGTAGGTCAGTGACCCAACGAGAACTCAAAATCCTATCCTTTCGGAAACCAAGCCCTGAATTTCGATAGTGGTGAAGGCCATCTGTAGGGGGCCGAAATCAAAGAGGCACGAGGCGTCACCATTCTCTCACGTGCTTGTGTCAACAATACAGGCCGTGGGGTTGGTTGTCACCTTCCCCTCTTGTATTTGTTATTTTGAAAAATAGGTAGTCTTATTAGGATTTTTAGAATTTCTTAATAATCCGAAAAACATTAAATCATGAATATTTAATGTAATCCTCCCACTAGTTCATCGGTTCCAAATACCGTCTAACTAGTGTCACTATACTCATGATTTTCTAATTTTATGGATTTATAAAAATTCCTTGTGTAGACACTATACAATTTAAAATTCACCAAGATTTTTATAATCCTAATCCATTAGGACTTTATGATTTTTCTAATAATTCGAAAAACAATAAATCCCAAAATTTAAAGCTCCCACTAGTTTATCGGTTTTAAATACCGTCTAACTAATGTCACCTTATTCATGATTTTCCAATTTTCCGATCATTTAGAAAACTCTTGTGTAGAAACTACACAACAAAAATTCACCAATGAATTTTATAGTCCTAATTTTATCATGATAAAAATTTAGGATCTCAGAATTTTTTAATAATCGAAAACAATAAATCATGAAAACCAATCACCAACTTATCGGTTGCAAATACCGTCTAGTTGGTGTCCAATTTTTTATTATCAAAATTTTTATTTATGTAGACACTACATAACCAAAACCCCGAAGGATTCATAATCCTAAATTAAGTGTATCATGTGAATTTTATGTCCTGATAAAATTCTGTTTCCTTTAATTAATTATTAATCAAAATTAATTATCGTTTTCATACATGTCTAATTAATGCCAAAAATAATTTTCTACATATATGCATATGCTAGGAGTGGAATTCATGAATATGATGCATGGCATGACTATATCACATAAATAATCACAAGAGAAAATAAATGCGAAAAATAAACCACTGAGATGGACCGTTGGTACCCCCGCGTATCTAATCTATAAAAATAAAATTAAATAAATAAATAAACCCAACGCTTAAAAGATTTTCTAATCTCAAAACTATTCGTCCGCCGCTCTGTACATTATTTTTCTGATCCGATTCTTGAACAGAGAATCTCCAGCCGAGTTGGTGCGCACTCCCATCTTCTACCATGGTAGCCTAGTTTCGAATCCCAGTTGTTCCAATTTTTTTCCTTTATAAAACTGCAACCTTTGTGGGACAAATTGATAAAAAAACGTGTCAACGGGAATCGAACTGTGGTCTACATGATCTAAAAACCACCTCTTTACCACCACGCTGCTACCTTTTCTTGTTGATGTTCTTCGAAATATCAAATAAATACAACAGGGCCACAGCTAATATATATATTCTAACTACAAGGAAATTAAATTATACCAAATAAATTACATAATTTCCTATAGCCATAAAAATTGGGTTTACAATAGATCTAACGGTAAAAAAGTACCAACCCAGTCCATCTCTTAAACCATAAACATTCAACCACGCATATATATAATAAACATATAAAAGATGCAATTTTTAATTCAATTCCACTACTTATTAATTAATTACGCAATCAAAATCGCAAAATCGCTTCAACCTCGCTCTGATAACAGATGCTTGATATACAGAAACCCGAATCCGTATCCAATCCATAATTGGATCGTCAAATTCGATTCACAGCACCAATCGAGATGCTCGATCATGCACAACTGAAGATACGAATTAAAATTTTCTTTTCGACTTTACCACGATATGATTCACATAATAATTAATATCCTACAAGAGGGTTAGTAGATTTACCCAACCGGAGAGAAGCCGTGATCTTCCGGATTGTATCTCCAAGCGACGACTGGTGGACGTCGATGCTCGTAGTAAAACCTCCTTGAATATGCTCACGAAAAACCCTAGGTTTTTCTTCTCCTAATGGCTAGAACAAGAAACTAATATTTCTCTTCCTTTTTAATAAATGTGGCGCCAATTTGTGATGATAATTGTGTTGGGAGGAACTCTCTTTATATAGGAAAATAACTAGTCAAGAGAGAGTTATCCTTTTCACAATGCAAATTCTATTTTCCTTAAGGAAAAGATATTTTTCCATAAAATAAGAGATAATCTTCATAAATGAGATAATGATTATAAAATAATGATTATAAAATCAATCTCTTATTTTTCCATTAATTATCTAACAAATAAATAATTAATTACACATGTGACATAATATAGGAAAATATCATTTCCTATTTTTCTCAAAATGGGGCGCCACATTGCCACTAAATTTTAATAGAAAATGTCTTTTCTATTTTAGATATTATTTACCAAATAAATAATATTCACTGTAATTACGGACTGCAAACAAAAAAAATTGCATATTCATTAAATAGACCAAATATTTAATTTATTCTCGAGGTTTCACAAAACGAGAAAATACTCGCGTGTTAGGAGTCAACCCGGGGACCATGGCCTATAATCAGTAGCTACAATAAATTGAATAAAATATTCATCGAATAGAACATTTCTACTCAACTTATTAATTCCGGAATTACGCCACCATAAATCCGAAACTAAACTCTATCGATTATAGATATAACTTATTCTCACATAGTCGAGTCAATAAGTGTCCATTGATATAATCATTACATATGGACTAACCCTCCATAGACTATCCGTAACGAAGCGGGATTATTTCCGTAAACCTTCTTCACTACATCTTATCATTATTTACCATCAACCCACTAGTGATCAATTAGTTCATAACCAATATGAACTCGGCCGATCGATCAGTTTCTAGGATTAACAAATAAGGGGATCGTCTTTCTACTTCCTGTAGAAAGGAATGGATTCCATATCTGTGAGACACACACTACTCACTCATTCCAGAATAGTGCCAACGTGAAAGTGATTCGGACCGCGCCTCATAGCAATCCCTAACGAACACATCAAACCCTATCTTGAAACAAGCAGGCGTCTGCAATCACTTCAGGATTAAGGTTAATCCATATATGATCATCTTGTGATTTAATAATATTTCTCAATCACGGAATTATATGCGAAATGCAGATTAAATCGGTCCAGTCCTATATGACTACATCATATATGAATGCCCCACATAGATAACCAATATCGACGGTCCGGATAAGACTGTCACACCTTAAATTGTTCTGGGTGCATTAGTGGTGGTTTAGTAAATAGGCCCCATACATTGATTAAGTTCACCACGGACTAATAGTTCATGTGTATCACCGTAAACTTAATCCTCACGTGTGACACACACTAAGTTATATGGCTACATATGATAAACACGAAGCAAATAATAAGATAAGAATAAATCTGTCATTTATTAATCATAAAAACAATTACAGAAACTGTCTTTCGGGTGCTACTTCCAACAAAAGCTATCATCTAGAAGCCATCAAGTACAAAGGCTCCAACGGTTGGAAATTTAAACGGAACTATTTTGAAAATACCAAGGGACAACTCAGCAAATCATTCTGAGACACACAGTCTTCCAATGGGACACCTGTTGAGTTATGAGCTCCAGTTGTACTTAAGTTTGGTTATTTTACCAAAAATATCATCAATATGTTTTTTTTTTACTAAAATGCCCCTGTCACTAACCGCCATGAAGTCAACACTTACATCATATGGCACTATCCTTGTGGTTAATTGTGTTTTGCTTGATTTATTAAATTTTATAATTGATTGTTAAGTTATTAATATAATTTATAAAATTAATTTATTAATTTTATGGATTAATTAATTTAATTAATCAATGTATAAAATCTACTATATAAAAGTATGACAGGCCCTATTTCTTGATCTGTGTTCCATATGTCCGGCCCAACTCTTTATTTTTGTATAACCCAATCTTTTTCCGCTTTCCTACCCTTCATTTTTGCAAAATCCGACAGAACCTCTTACTTTCCCTATTTTTGAAACCCTAAACGTTGTCTCCTCCGCAAATCCTTACGTATCCTTTGTCTTTAATGCTCTCGATTCCCTATTCTGCTCCTTCAATGGCCACCCCTAAAAATTTTCAAGTCGTTTCTTCCTTTAATTCCCTCTACCTTCCTAATCTGAATATACCTCGCGTTGATAATCCCTTTAGAAACACAGTGATTTACTCTGTGAGGGCTCCATCTAAAATCGGGCAACCATGTGCCAAAAATCCAGTATTGGAAGGGTCTGATTCTGGAAAGATGCCGTTTTGAATACAGAGCAACGTGTTGGATATGAAGGCTCTGATTCGAACGTTTAATCTCTGATTCTCTGGGATTTGGTCTCTCATAAAGGCTCTATGCAACCGGAGTTTTTGAAGGTCGTATCCTTCTTTAACTATATGTTAATATCATCTTTATTACTCTGATTCGAACAATTTACTGCCCTGATTTGTGCTTTTGTGTCAATGATAGGTCAAACATGAAAGGTCTGACCTTTTATACAGTTCTGGTGACTGATACGAGCTATTAAAATCAGATCTTTTGGACCTGTAGTCCACCCAAAATCAAGGTCGTATCTTTTCAATTAATATCGTATACTGTCAGTATTAATCTCTGATTTGAACGTGATATTGCCTTGATTCTTTCCTTCAATGCTTTGATTGCAGAACCCTTCACTGAAACACGTGTTCCATGTGAAGTCAGTGATTAAAGAAGGAAGCTTGCCATTGAACTTTTCACTGTTGGACTGAAAATAAGAAAATCCGGATTCAATTGAAGTCATGCCGGTCAAAGTTGAAAATCTTGGCAAGCTAGGACTCTTGATTTCAGTCACATGGTGAATATGCCCCGATTTGGTGAATCTTAACCCAAATCGCACAGGTAAATTGGCTTGAACCTTTCTGTGGGCTAGGTAATTGACCTAGGGTTTCTCAACTCGATGATGGACAGGTTCGAGTCATATGTTGAGGGTCTCGACCCAGTGATGCCCTTAATAAGTCAAATTAGACCTGGTTTAGTCCGAACCAAGGCCTAATTGGTCTAAGACAGTCAATCAATGCTTTCAACCAAAGTCCTTTGTCGGTTTTCACACACTGGTTTCACATGGCTCGTTTTAGGGCTATCTACTTCCTAAACCCTATATATAGCCACTCACACCATCATATAAATGCATCTTTTAAACAATAGCAATCCCACATTTTTACACTTCAAAATTTTCCTTCAGTTCTTTTTTAGTAGTAGAAGTTTGGGTTTTGTAATTCACACACTTGCCTGAAGTGTTGGGAATTAGCTGGATTCTGAAGAGGAGTGTGTATAGCTCAAGGACTAGCAGAGCTATACACATGATCTTGAGAGCCCTATTCTAGTGGGCTGCACTTGTGTTCTTCCTTGAGAAGGTATTGATTTCAGAACCCAGTTTTATTGCTTTTTGTTAACTGTGTAGTTGTTGTCTGTGTAATAGTTTGCTTAGTGGATCTCTGTGATCATTTGTACAGAAAGGATCACCCTTGTATTGCCTAAGTGAGGATCTGGCATTTAGTGTGACTTTTAGTTGACTTCTGATCTTGTGTCAATCAGAGACACTGATCAAGACTATTGACTGTCTGTTGTTTGTTTCCCCTTGCTTGTTTGAAAATTCTGAGACTTGGAACTGCTGAAATTCAGAAAGGATCTAACCTGCTAATTAAGCAATTTGGTTTATTACTAAAGTTACTGCCTTTGTGGTCAAGGCTCAACAAAATTGACTTTCTAATTATTAGCAATCTGAAGGATCAAAAGTGTTTATCCTCTTTGTTGATGTGCTAAGATCTTGGTGTTAGGTGTTATGCCCGAAAGACAATTTTGTAATTCTTTTATTTAATGAATGAATTGACATTATTATTCATATTTATTATTCTCATATTCACCGATGTGACAATAGTATTTACACTACAGAAAACCCTAAAGTATATCATTTATGTAATCACTTAACTCAGTGTATGGGATATACACGGGAGGATTGAGTTAGTGAAGATGTACTTAAAACACAATTAGCCCGTAGTGAAGTTAATCGAGAGTATCGGGTCTCTCCTTTAACGTGATATTAATGCACCCAGAACACAATAGGTGTGATTGTCTTATACGGACTTTCGGTTAAGAGAACCTAGTGGGGCATTTATATATGATAGATATATCATATAGGGCTGGACCGATTTGATTAGAGTTCACGATATAATTCCGTAATCGAGAAGTCTTATCGAATCAATTGATGATCATATTTATGGATATATCTTAATCCTGAGGTGATCACAGTCAACTGCTTGAATCAGTATGAGGTTTGACTTAACCGTTAAGGATTACACTGAGTATGTGATCTGAATTACCACATCTTGGCATTGTACTGGATTGAGTGAGTAGTCTGTGTTATCACAGATACGGAATCCATTCCTTCCATTTCTGGAAGTAGATAGACAGTTCCCTTATTTGTTAATCCTAGAAACTGATCGATCCATGGAGTTCATATTACACTGATTAGCTACCAGTGAGTTGTATGAATTAATTGATCACTAGGGGGTTAATGGTAAATAAGGATAAGAGGTTCTAAAAAGGGTTAACGGTAACTTCCCGATTTAGAATGAACGATCTATGGAGGATTAATCCATATGTAATGATTATATCAATGGACGCTTATTATAATTCTCGTGAGGAGATAAATATAATCTCATAATCGGAGGAGTGCAGTCACGGGATTATGGTGGCATATTCCTGTTATTGATTTATCGAATATAATTATTCTGTTCATAAGATAATTATTTATTTGATTTATCGGAGCCGCTGATTATTAGTCCATGGTCCCGACGTGCCTCCAATATAGCATAGCTATTCTCGGACATCGAATCCTAATAATATTAATTTAGTTCTTATTGGAATTTAATTAAAACGATATGTGAATTAATTGTTTAGTGGACTATTAAATTAGTTGGGCTAAATAATTGAATATGTGAAAAAGACATTTTTCATAATCTTGACCCAAATTTAGTGTGTTAGTCGAAATTATTGTGACTAGGTCACAAATAAGAATTTTCGGCCCCCCCTCATGTTTTATGGAACAAGAAATTGTTTTCTTGTGTATTAATAAGACATGTGCACAAAATATTTATTGGATAAATATTTATGGTAAGAAATAAAGATAAAGATTATTCTAGATTTGTTCTAGAATATTTCTAGGATTATCTTTTATTTAATAGGATTATTATAATTGATTTTGTATTAATTATTAAATCTTTGGAGGTCAAGGATTACTTTCCTATATAAAGAGAGTTCTCCCAAGCCTTACACACAACATAAAATTTCGACTTCTACCTCTTAAAGAGGAGAAGGAAAATTTTCGGCCAAGGGTAAGAGAGGGAAAATCTTGGAGGTTTTCCGGGTAGCATATCGGGAGGATTCGAGACGAGGATTTCCTTCCACCGGGAGTTGCTCGGATCAAACGTGCGGAAGATCGTGGTGCTCTTCACACTATCTTTTATTCTTCCTATTGCGGTTCTTCTACTTGGATTTTGAGATCCAAGAGGTATGTTCTACAACCCCCTTCTAGAGTAGATCTAGTTATTTTATTACGTGTAAATTATAGATCTATATCCTTAAATCGCTTCCGTTGCGGATGGTATTACTAAAACTTGGTTCTGTATTTGGTTTGCATTGTTTCAATAATTCATGATCTATCACCCAAGTGTGCTTGGTTGATAACCCTGCATACAGCCTTGTGGATAAGGCCTTGACTGACTGAGTTTTTGATCCTTTTGCAGGATCATACTGGTACAAGACTTGGCTTGTTGTTTGTGCTTCATATTCCCCTTTAAACTGTCAGGAAACTCAAAGCCTATTTTTTTGGATTTGAGTCTAAGTTTATGCCCCTTTGTTTGCATTGTCCTTGCACATCTGTCTTCTTGAAATTGAAATCTGAGATATCTGCAAAATCTGTGGTGCCTGAAAATTTGTAAAATTGGCATACTTCTTGAATACCTTGTAATAGGTTCCTTAGTCTTTACAGTATTTTCTTGGACCTCCTGATCATTCTGTGATCAATTACAATACTGAACTTGATAGTCAAATCTGGGTTGAGACTCAAACCTGACCATCGGTTCAGTGTTGAAACTGATTGAACAGTCTAGTCTGGTCCCTACATGGTTGTTCACTGTAGTAAGTGCATTCAAATTGCACATCAGTGTTGATAAACCTCTCAGTTGAGTCTGTTTATCATCACTGAAGTTCATCTGATAACTTCAGTTTGAGCAGTCTTGTTGATTGTTTTTTGGTAGTAAGTTTGTGATCAGTTTGACGTGCCTAATCTGTAGTAAAATAAATACTCTCATTGCTGTATTCTTTCATTCCAAAATATATTTTTGCCTGATATTCTTTGTTGATTCTATTAGGATACTACTAGTTTAATGTAGCAGAACTTAAAATTTTGATTTCCGATTCAAAGATCGACTTCGTTTAACATAATAAACATGTTAAGTAGTTTGACGGTATATACCTTGGCTGATCTATAAGATCGACGCTTTGACCGTCAAGGAGAGTAGTACTGTGCGCATGCCATCAACACATCCGGCCTTTATCGATATCCACACGAACTCCTTGCTGGAATCCTCCTTGGACTGCTATTAGAAAAATCCGGCTGCTAGACCGGCCTTTTTCTCTCTCTAAAACTCTCTACTAGAAGCTCTCTATTTTTCTCAAGACTAATTAGCTCTTGGAATCATCTCTTTTATTATAATATCATCTTATATTGAATATATTTATCTTATTAACATAAATCTATTTTTCAAAAATCAATTAATATCCAATATTAATATTTTGGTAATCTTATTAATTAAATTGCACAATCCAAGTGTATCTAATATCTTGTATTATATTAAATTGCACAATCCAATATTAAATTGCACAATCTATTCTGCACCCCACATTGCCAATAATTCGCTTCCGAAATATTCTTAATTAATATAATTAATATCTTGTATTATATTTATTCATAATAAATAAATACTACCATATTAATTTACCACTATAACCTTTATGGTCTTGAGATAAAACTTTCATTGTTTGGTTATCACTATAACCGCATTTTAATCCGACTCGATGTTCTTATGTGTGTGACCCGATAGGCTTCCGAATACGTTGGCCGTAGACACAAAGTGCAAATTACGAAAATGCCCTTCATACCTAACAATCACGGGATATAGTCTAGCAACACACCGTGACCCCCAATCATCGGAAGAGTCAAAAGCGTTGACTACTACCTTTCATGTGAAACAATTACCGTGTAAATAGAATCCTATCGCTGTAATAATATCCATATTATCGTATCTTGAGTGTCAGTACATTAACGATTGTATCTTATAATCCGGATATCATGCTCTCCCGAAATAACACATTTACTCCCACTTTGCAAAGATTCTCGAGAGCTTGACCTTCCTTGTAAGAAGGCTATTTCGGATATTCACTCCCAATCATAGGATACACTTTTCCCGGACGAACAAACATGTATGCTCCGTATGCTTCAATATCACACCCAATCACTACCGCATGATCGCCCCGTGGCTAGGGGAAATCTCAAAAGTGTCAAAGCATGACAATCCACACCGTGATGCCATGTAGAATCCGTTCTTAAGGATAATTACACAACTACCACATATTGCGACACGTAATGTAAGTGGGTTAGTCTAACGTACGCATTCTCTAATACACGTCCACGTACAGTCCACGTGTCTCTACACTTTGATAGACGAGATAAATCCCTATCTTCAATAAGATAGAAGACATTCAATACGTGCTAGTCTAATCATACTATCAATGTCCCATTTGACAGTACATACGACTAGAGACATTTAAGCATCAAACTTGTCAAGGTTATTAGAGATCTCATCAACCATAATCGATATCATGGTTTCTCTATCACAGTTTAATACTAAGGACATTGCTATATATATACATTCAATAATAGGAAGATAAAAAATATATAATAACACAAGTGCTTTTATTAATCATAATAAAGTTATTATATGAACCAAAACAGACTGTAAATAACCCAACCCAGTCGGATCTGGTCCAACCCAATTGGGTTTAGGACACTTTTTCAACATACTCTTTATCCAAAGTGTCACATAGTTTATTAGTATATTTTTATTTCAGATCCTGAATATAAACAGTCAATTTTTTTTAAACCTGCGTTATCACACTTAGACTTCTTGATCACTTAGGTTATACACAATCGAATAATTTGATAAAATAGCTTCCGGTTTAATTAATTAGTAATTGTGTAGTAACTTGTAATTAATTTTCTCCAACTTGTTATTAATTGATCAAATCGAAAAAATTCATACAAAATCTATTACACTCTATTCAACCCCCCCTTTCAAGAGTGTAGTTGGTGCATTATCGATCCAACAACACCTACCCTATGAAGACTATATAAAGATGAAGAAGAAGAACCGAAGAAGAGGGGGTGTTGAGTATAAAATAAAAGAGATAGTTGAGAAAATTTGAAAAGAAAAATCTAGCAAATCTTCTCTTAGCAAGATCTTCATCTCAGAAGCTTACAAATCTAAATCTAGAAATCCAGCAGATCAACAAGAAGTGCACAAACAAAAATCATCTGGGATCTACTTGATCAAGAGAGCTACCATCAAATCATCAAAGACAGATTCAGAATAAATCTCTCATCTTTGTATCTTTAATTTGATACAACACCTACTCCACTACATTAACTACGTTCACAAGGAAATGGCGAACCTGTTGAAGAATCTATGGGGTGTGAAGGAACATCGAAGAAGACAGACGAGCTGTTGGAGAAAGGAAGTTGTTCAGACGAGATGTGTGAAAGTAGACCATTGAAGCATATGCGGGGTGTGCAGTGTTAAGGGTGAAATTTATGATTTATATGACGTTATTCCCATAACAATATCCTTGGTATTTTAGTACTTTTTATAGAAAAGTGTTGGTTTTATCGAATTATTGAGTAAACGAGTTTTAAATGTGTTTAAATGCAAAATCGAGATATTTACGTGATTTTATCGGTGTTTTATGTTTATTCGTATGATGTTACATTTTTCATGTTTCTATCATGTTGGTAGATACGTTTTCATGATGAGTAAGGAGCTTAAACGATGATCACATGAAGATGGAAGAGTTGGAAGATGTTTAAGTGAAGAATCATTGAAGAAACCGGAACCAGGCACTTCATGGGGATTTTGGCCACACTTGTAGGCACTTTCAGGGAAAGTTGTCTTGATGAAAGTTGTAGAGGATTGAAATAGCTTTCCAACGCATGTTGAATCACCTCATTTGGAGCCCTAGAAGTGAAGTTATGAGCAAGATACTGGAGCTGAGTAGTGGACGGGCGTCCATAAAAGTGAACTGGCGTCCAGAATCGTATTTTACATTCGAGAGAGTTCGGACGCGTTCGAACGAGCGTTCATTCTCCGTTCATAGAGGCTGGACGAGCGTCCAAGATAGTGGACGGGCGTCCACGGCACCGACTCAGCGAAACCGACCTAAAAATCTATAAATATGCGCGTTTCACCAAACCCTATACATACAATTCGATCCCTAAACCCTAGGGAGCAGCTTGGCTGCGTTTTTACTCCTTTATTTTCCAGTTTTTATGCAATAAAACATCTAGATTAGATAGTTAGATTTATGTTCTTTATTCCATCAATTCGAGTTTGCATAAGGATGCTAGGAGGCTAAATCCTCCTTGAACAAGCGTTGTGAAGCCATCCGTTTCAACAGTTTGATCTCTAGTTCGTGATTATTTTGTGAGTATCTATTAAAGTTGTTACTTTTATCATGTTTTTATATGTTGATTGCATGCTATATCGAAAGATCCGTGCTTTTGTTTATTGTTTGCTTGATGAAAGTCATGTTAACTTTAGAACACCATGATAAAAGTTTAGACCTTTAATCTAATCACAACGAAAGTTATTAGATTGAATCTCTAGATTAGAAATTGAAAGATTTCACGCCTAGGTTAGAAAGACGTAATCTTTAACATCGAAAGATAAAAGATTAGAAAACGAACTCGTCTATGTAGGAGTTTATGCCTTCGATTAGGTGAATCACGACTTGAATAGAGATCATGAAATAATCCGAATTAGAATTGAATGTTGATAGGATAGGTGGATCAATTGCTTGTTCGCTCGTTATAACTTGATTTAATCCCTTGAAACTTGAATTGTTTAGCTTTAGTTTACTTTTTCTGCACTTTAGTTTAGTTTAGTTTATCGCTTTCAATCTTGCCTAGCATTGGAGCAATCCTCTGTCTAGTTACCTTTTTTCTGCATATTTGTTTAGGTTAGATTCGTGACATAGTTAGTTTAAAGCAAAAACTAGGATTCACATTCGTCAGTTCCCCGTAGGATCGACCCGGCATTAACCTCTGTACTACGATCCTTATACTTGAGGTTAACCGGTTTATAAATATTATTACTTGTTTATTCGCATTAGATAAATCCGGGACATGCAGCATCTGTGGGGTGTCAAGGAATTGCTACTTAGGGTGTGAAGCATCTGTGGGGTGTCAAGGACACTTATCTATTGTATTAGTCTAGAGTACAATAGTGATACCTTCTGAGTCACGGGAGAAGCAGTCACGTATAGGATTACGCCACTCTAAAGATCGATAACATTTCTTGTGTTCTTTACTTTCAGGACTGTACTCACAGTATTTGAATAATCAAGATCCAACTACTCAACACTAAAAACAAGTATCAAGGCTTAATTTGAAACATATCATTTTTCCACTGCACTTACTTTCTGACGGTATCCAATCTAGTAAAACCGGACGAGCTTCTTGCTAGTCTGTTCCTACTGACTAGATTTGCTCTCAAAGTAAGAAACTCCAAAAATCAAAGAGAGTTCACTCACCCCCCTTCTGAACTCTCATAAGCCTTCTATTGCATACCAACATTGTGTTGTTCACTTGGTTCGTATCATTAAGCTTTCTACTACACTAATTTTGAGGGGTGTAACTTTTACCGTTACTATGTTACTGTGTTATTGTGTTACTGAGTTACTGTTATTGTGTTATTGTTAATATCGCTATGTATTGTTAGTAAAAGGTGTTATTGCATGCATATGGTTTTACTCTTTCCTTGCATTCCAATGTTTGTGTGGTGTGATTTTGGCCCAGGTGATTGAAGGTTGTTGATTCAAACTGGTGAGACAATACATGTATTTTTTTTGTGTTTCAAAAAATGGAGGAGCCTAGATTCCCTATTGAAGAGGCTTAGCTGCTACTATTTAATGCATTTTCTGCTGCTGCATACATCTTTCATGAAGTTTGTTGTGGTGCGGGTTTGAAGGCTAAAGGTCCATAAATGGTAAAACAGACTGCTTTGGTCTTCAACAACTTGAAGAATGTTTTAGTTCCCCTTATAGGCTTTTTGATTATTTCCAATATTATTAGGCTTTTATTCTCTTGATTCCCTGGGAGTTGCATCTCCATAATTTTTTGATAGATTGTTTCATTACGATATCAAGCATTTTTTGATAGATTGTTTTCATCACTAGTACACAAGAAAAATTCGAGTTCATCACATGCCTAAGAGCCATATGTTGCATTTACATACTACTAGTTAGTTGGTTCTCGTAAATCTATGTTTTTTTTTATAGCAATGGCATGAGTGATCCATTCTTGCTCTGAATGTTGATTAGTTTCCAAAAATATGTCTTTTTTTAGATTACACAAGTGCCATACAAAAGACAAGTACTATATGTTCATTATAACCATATTTTTGCATTCTGGAAACTACTAGTATTACATTTAAATGTTTCAGATCAAATATGATGATATTGAACCATGTACTACATCTGCTACTATTACTGTGTTATTGTAAACGCTGCGATTAAATTCGGATTTCAAAAACTCCGTCGAAAAGGCATCATATGAGATGTCAAAATGAAGAGAAAAATATATGAACTTCGTTGAAAGAATTTTGATGATCGGTGTTCTAAATCAAAAGTAACGGTCGTTTATAAGAAATACGCTCCGATTAATGCAAATATTTTTCAGATTTCAAAATTTATGTCGGAAGGGTATCGTATGAGATCTCAAAATAAAAAGAGAGAGAGAGAGAGAGAGAGAGAATATGAATTTGATGATCGAAGTTTAAAATCGAAAGTTACAGATGTTTAAAAAAAACAAGGAGCAACAGGAAAAAAATAAGAGAGAAAGACTTTCCGAAAAAAAGCGATGGTTTGCTAGGAACGCCGGGAACGCGTCTTTGATATGAGTAAGGGTATTTTTTTCGGTCGGATTTTTTTGGTCCTTTTTGCAACTTTTTCAAATTTTGTATCCTTTGTATTTTTTTGTATTAAAAATGGATTTTAGGCTCATTCTCCCTATTTTTAAACCCTCCCGGAAATTACCACGGGCTTGGATGAAAACGTGGACTTTCACACGGGCTAATTACATGGCCCATTGAAATTAGAGAATGACATATTCCTTCTAGACTGTGATAACTGCCACGGTTTTGATGTAACTATAAGAAAAACCATCTTTCAATTAACCCGTGGAAATTTCCATGTTCTAAGCTAATCATGTAATATTCCGATTCTCGGGAAAGGGCAGACGTGTCAATTTCCGGGAACGAAATATTATATTTATTTATTTTATAGATTTAAAGTTTATATATAATTATAAGTATATATGTATATATTTTTGAAATATATATATGTATAAAGTTAAGGACTATTTTGCAATTAAAAGATGATTGAGGACTTTAATGGAATTTAAAGGGGCAGAAGTTTTATTTGGGAGAAATAAAACTTCCCACTAAGTTGGAAGTTCATATTTTCGCTACTTTTGAAAGGAGTTGCATGCAAGGTTTGAGAGCAAAAGAAAAGAGCAAGATTTCTGCTTCAATGTTCTAAGTGAATCCTTGATCGTTTTCAGACACAAGTAGAACAACGGAATCATGAGAGCGTAAGGATTATGTTGATACCAAAAGTTGGAAGTTTTATCAAAGTATGAAAACAACCCTAAATCTGATTTTCTTCATGATGGATCATGTTTGGCTAATGGAAAGTGTGTGATTCGTAGTTCTGATTAATTAGAAACCTTAATACTAACTAGTTCTTGAATTGGTTGTGGATTATATAGGTTTTTGTTGAAGTTTGAGAAGTGCATGCAGTATTTCTGAAGTTTTCTTGGAGTTGTGCTTTGATCAAGTAAGAATATCTTCTCTATTCCTTTGATTATGGTTTGGTAGAGTTAAGGCTTGGTGTTGGAAGTAATATGAGGTTAAAATTCATGTATAAGTGCTACCTTGCTAGTGTGGGATGTTTTATGTTGTTAAATTGGTACTTTTATGCTGTTTTGTTGAGTACATGGTTGAAGAACATGTTTGGAGGTGTTAGGAATCCGTTAAAGTGCATAAAACTTTGTTTTCAGGGTACACTGTGCTTGGTGCGGACGCACCGATGCCAATGCGGGCGCACTGGAAGAGCAGAAGCTCCAATTTTACATTCGAAGTCTTGGTGCCGGCACAACAGAACTCAGTGTGGGCACACCGAGCTTCCAGAAATCAATTTTTACATTCAGAGTCTTACTGCGGGCGCACCAGGACGTAGTGCTGGTGCATTGGAGCCAGTGCGGGCGCACCAGACCCAGTGCCGGCGCACTAAAGAGGCTGTTTTTTAGTTTGATCAGTTTTGAGCCCTGAGTCTAGTTTTCATTGTTGTTTTTTATCTTATAACATTAAATGAACTTGAATAATCCTTGATTAAGCTTTCGATGCATTTAGTTTTGGCATGGGACGTACTCTTCCATTGAGTTGAAGTTTAAGACCGTCCGAAGGGTAAGAATGACTTATGCTTTGATGAATTCGTATTCATCGAAGTCTGTGTATGTGCCTAGGGTATTGTGTCTAGAGTCTAAGCGAGGGAGTAGAGTTGGTAAGTGAGTTCCTACCTTGAAAACACTTAGGTGGCTAGATAATGATTAATAATTTACATATGTGTGTAGTAAAAGAATAAACATCGTAACATTTTTGGTAAGGCACTTGTTTATATCGTGATGTGTGGGCGGTCAGATAAAGTGGATAACTCTACTGGCCTATAACCGGCTAAATGGTAGGGGACTTCACCGAACATGTACACTATCGGGTCTTAACCCGTGGCTATTGGTGTGATCCACTAATAGGATGCAAATGATACCTCGTGGTGGGTAGCACCATGCGTAGTGCCCTTGAATGCCGCTGTAACAAACCTAATTTTCTTTAGAAAGGTTTAGTCCCAACGTGTTGATGGCTGCCTTATCAGTTATAAATTTGTAGAAAAGAAAACAATGCAACTAGATGACATGCAACTAAATGAGATGCACAAATAAAAGAAAATAAAAGAAAGAGAACTAGCCCCACTAATTTGCAACAAGACATGTATAAAATAAACGTCTACCAAATAATGACAGGTTACGATAAACGACAGTGCTGTCCATTACAATGCAGTGTAGACGCGCCTTAAGACTTATCAAAAGTGATAGCATTATGGAAAACCAACAGTTAGCTATACTAAACAGATATAACTCATAAGACGCGATGGTAGCATGCGGAAAACCGACAGTAGCTACCCATATGAGTTATAAAAACAACAAGAAAGCACATAAGTCTCAAAGCTTAAAAGATTCATCACAGCGGTGTGTAGCATACGGAAACCGACATTAGCTACTAACAAACAAAAAGACCAGTTATAGCTTACGAGAACCGACAGTCACTATAACTTGCATAGATGAATCAAGTATAAGAGATAAGATCAATTATTTAACATGGATTCGTAGATGGAAAGATATGAATATGCAAGTTCAGAACATCTCCGTAAAAATAAAAAGCCACAGAAGCTAGTATAAAATTATCCATGTCAAACAAAAGCATTAAAAATCAGATCAAGGAAAATTCAGAATCTGAACTGCATTTCTCAGACCAAACGGACGTTCATGCAGCTGGAGGAGCGTTCATCTAAAAATTTAGCACTGAACGGGCGTTTCATCACTCAAACGGGCGTTCCCCTGCATATTATAAACTTGGACGGGCGTTCGGATGCCTTGAACGCTCGTCCATTTCCAAAAATGCACAGATAGGCAGGAAAAATAACAGCAACCCCAAAACTAATCATAAACTCAACACACATATAGCACAGACAACAGCCACAGATAAATTTTTAGCACAGGGGTCAGATTAGAAATCACCTAAACACATAATTCACGTTGAACAAATTGAGTAAAAAAACTTTTTGCACATTCTTAACCAAACGGTCATCGAAACACGGCAAAAATAAAAACTCTCAATTTAGTTAACGCTACTTTTATTGAAAACGAAAAACGAAACATAACAAAATCGAAGAATTAACTCAATTAGATTTAAAAAAACACCAACTCCCCGGCAACGGCGCCACTTTTGTTTGAGAAGATTTTGCATCATTTAAACAAAAGAAAATTTATAAACCCTATCTTAGATGCAAAACTAACTCCTAACCGGCCAAACACCGGGTAGTTGATAGTATAGCGAGATAAGTAAGGGGTCGATCCACAGGGAATTGAAATTTTGTTGAAATCTAATTTCATTAACTCTCTCAATTGTTACTACTAATTATTACTAAACCTAACCTAAAGCGGAAAAAATAAACTGACGAGAGGATTTTAGTCCAAAGCCGGGAAACACATAATTAAGAACAAACAAACAAGAACAACACAGAAGATAAAAACAGTCCTAAAGCTAAGGAAAACATAAAAACGACCTAAACTAAGGAAACATGAAATCAAACAACGTACAAACCATGTAATTTCAATCCTACCTCATCTCATGATTTTAACTCGAATTGTGGTTTCACCTTACGAAGGTATGAATCCTACTTTCGTAGTAATTCGCCTATCAATCTCATCATCTTTCGATCTATAGAGATTAACGCAAATAAAACAATGTGTAAGATCTTTCAATCTAATAACCTAGATAATCAACCTATCAACTTTCATTATGTCAAGGTTAAAAATCACATCTTTTCTATGGTGATCTAAGGTCTACACCGACTTTCGTCATACGGTAAACAACGATTAGTAACCAATCTCTCGATCTAGTCACACAATAGCATGATAATTGCATAGAAAAGATACAAAACGAATCATAAATCATAAAGATAAAACAGAGACTGAATTAATTGAAGAACAAACTCACAGGGTTTGATACAATAGTTTGAGCTCCATGAATCAACAAGCAAAACAAAGAAAAAGCCTAATCTAACCCCGGATCACCCGAGCACAAGGCTCGGGTGACCGGCCTTGAGACTCCAAAAGAGTGGCTGCTCCTTGGAATTTTATGTGTGAGAAGTTTTTGTGACTGATTTCGAATGGAAGTATATATACGAATGAATGGGAACAAATTTGGTATTTATAGAAAATAAGTTGCGGACATTCGAACTCCGGTTCTACCTCGGAACGTTGGTTCGGGCTTCGGAACGCCGCCCGGCTTGGAACGCCGGTTTCATCTTTGTTCGAGCTCCCGATCGCTTTGGACTCCTTTGAACGCCGGTTTCGGTCCCGAACGCCATGTCCACCTTGGAACGCCAGTTCCATGACTCAAACGCCGGTTTGAGCCGCTCTGAGCCGATCCGACTTTGATCCTTATCCAATATCTCTAACAAACCATCCTTATCCTTTGTAACAAACCTTATCTCTCTTGGGTATTCTAGATGATTCATGACTTGATCTCCTTGATCTTATCCTTTTGCCACTTGTCAATTCCAAACTTCAACACTTGTGAGCTCCTAATTAATCAATGAATAACACCAAAATGTAATACAATTCCAAAATAATAATAAATCATCATTTAAGCACTAAATTTGATACATTTTGAAATTAACTCATTAAAAATATCATTTGCTCAATATTTAAATATAAATCTCGATTTCTATGAAAAACATAAGAATATGGGGGAAATTGATATAAAATATATCGTTAAAAATCGTATAATTTGACCGAGAACAACTCCCCCACACTTAGCTTTTTGCTCGTCCCGAGCAAAACAAAACAAAATCAAGACTCGAGACGTATAAACATTTATGCAAATATAAAACATATTCAAGTCGTTTAGAGGTTCACCCAGGTGTGTGTGTGCATAGCCATAATAAATTTCCACTAAAACCACACTTGAAATTGATTCAAGCAAAACTAGCTAACATCCCATTTAAATTAGAAATATAAAAACGATTATAGCATGCACCTCACAAAACATACATATTCGAAAAACAATAATAGGGAGTATTTAAAATATTTCCGACATACTTAGAGGATAATCCCTACAACATATCTTTCAGTTTATACTGGGGATAAGATATACGATAACTATGTCTTATATTCAATTCATATCACTTCTCATCTAAGTTGATTTAATTATTTCTCATTTAAACACACATTAGAATGAGCTATTGCCCTCATAGTAGAATAGGACATTTCGAGATAATCCCCTACCTACTCAAATCATAAGGCAGCTTTTTCTGACTGTCGTGAGCTTTTGGTCATCATAGTGGTATAGGACATTTCGAGATAATGCCCTATCTCACTCCAATCATCGACCGGCTTTCGACATACTCAACTAATTCATTCATTAACTCAACTTTTTAAAAAAAAACAATAGTTACGTGTCACTTATCACATTCAAACTTCAAGATATTCACAGTATGACATACTTTTAATTCTAAATACAAACTATTAAAATTTTCAAAATTCATATGAAAGCAAAGAATCATACGATAATCATCAAAAATCTCCAATCAAATGGGCATAGCTTTAAATTATAGCTCATCATTTACTATGGCACGTGAAAAATAGTGTTGGGTGAAACATCTAAAGTTACTAAATATGCAAAATAATGCACCAATGATATACAAACTCAAATAAAGATATGCATTTGTTCACTCGGGACAAAAACAAAAATTTTGAAAAATTTAGCATTTTTCATAGAAATATGACTAATATGGCAAAAGAGTGTAGATACTAATCCCTTCCCCCACACTTAGATTGCAACTTGTCCTCAAGTTGTACAGAAATAAAAAGTTTAGGAACTTAGCCGATTGTATTTCCAAGCCGGCAATTCGGAAAGAACCCCGAAGAACCAAAATTGCTTGACTATCCTTGGAAATGTGGAGCATCACGGATCCAAGTAAGCTTGAATAGATCGGTAGACTTGTGGAGCATCACGGAAATGCGACATCGACGTGAAAGCGCACAACAAGCCTATCAAAAGTGTCATGCATACTTGATCAGTGCAAAAAGAGTCTACGGGGAAAAAGAATTATACAATGAAAAACACAAGGGGAATAAATCATAGAGATGTTTCAGATTAAGCTCAGATAAGGATGGAACATATACATGGACATTGCAAAATAGTAGGCTAGGTGCGACTACATTACAATGCAAACTACATGATATGTAATCCTAATAAAAGAAACGCAAACAGGCTCAGGCTGAGCAGGTTGTGAAGACAACCCTACAGTGACTACGGCCCTTAAAGAAAAGAAAACAATGCAACTAGATGACATGCAACTAAATGAGATGCACAAATAAAAGAAAATAAAAGAAAGAGAACTAGCCGCACTAATTTGCAACAAGACATGTATAAAATAAACGTCTACCAAATAATGACAGGTTACGATAAACGACAGTGCTGTCCATTACAATGCAGTGTAGACGCGCCTTAAGACTTATCAAAAGTGATAGCATTATGGAAAACCAACAGTTAGCTATACTAAACAGATATAACTCATAAGACGCGATGGTAGCATACGGAAAACCGACGGTAGCTACCCATATGAGTTATAAAAACAACAAGAAAGCACATAAGTCTCAAAGCTTAAAAGATTCATCACGGCGGTGTGTAGCATACGGAAACCGACATTAGCTACTAACAAACAAAAAGACCGAGTTATAGCTTACGAGAACCGACGATCACTATAACTTAGCATAGATGAATCAAGTATAAGAGATAAGATCAATTATTTAACATGGATTCGTAGATGGAAAGATATGAATATGCAAGTTCAGAACATCTCCGTAAAAATAAAAAGCCACAGAAGCTAGTATAAAATTATCCATGTCAAACAAAAGCATTAAAAATCAGATCAAGGAAAATTCAGAATCTGAACTGCATTTCTCAGACCAAACGGACGTTCATGCAGCTGGACGAGCGTTCATCTTAAAATTTAGCACTGAACGGGCGTTTCATCACTCAAACGGGCGTTCCCCTGCATATTATAAACTTGGACGGGCGTTCGGATGCCTTGAACGCTCGTCCATTTCCAAAAATGCACAGATAGGCAGGAAAAATAACAGCAACCCCAAAACTAATCATAAACTCAACACACATATAGCACGGACAACGACCACGAGATAAATTTTTAGCACAGGGGTCAGATTAGAAATCACCTAAACACATAATTCACGTTGAACAAATTGAGTAAAAAAACTTTTTGCACATTCTTAACCAAACGGTCATCGAAACACGGCAAAAATAAAAACTCTCAATTTAGTTAACGCTACTTTTATTGAAAACGAAAAACGAAACGTAACAAAATCGAAGAATTAACTCAATTAGATTTAAAAAAACACCAACTCCCCGGCAACGGCGCCACTTTTGTTTGAGAAGATTTTGCATCATTTAAACAAAAGAAAATTTATAAACCCTATCTTAGATGCAAAACTAACTCCTAACCGGCCAAACACCGGGTAGTTGATAGTATAGCGAGATAAGTAAGGGGTCGATCCACAGGGAATTGGGCTGTTGAAATCTAATTTCATTAACTCTCTCAATTGTTACTACTAATTATTACTAAACCTAACCTAAAGCGGAAAAAATAAACTGGACAGAGGATTTTAGTCCAAAGCCAGGAAACACATAATTAAGAACAAACAAACAAGAACAACACAGAAGATAAAAACAGTCCTAAAGCTAAGGAAAACATAAAAACGACCTAAACTAAGGAAACATGAAATCAAACAACGTACAAACCATGTAATTTCAATCCTACCTCATCTCATGATTTTAACTCGAATTGTGGTTTCACCTTACGAAGGTATGAATCCTACTTTCGTAGTAATTCGCCTATCAATCTCATCATCTTTCGATCTATAGAGATTAACGCAAATAAAACAAGGTGTAAGATCTTTCAATCTAATAACCTAGATAATCAACCTATCAACTTTCATTATGTCAAGGTTAAAAATCACATCTTTTCTATGGTGATCTAAGGTCTACACCGACTTTCGTCATACGGTAAACAACGATTAGTAACCAATCTCTCGATCTAGTCACACAATAGCATGATAATTGCATAGAAAAGATACAAAACGAATCATAAATCATAAAGATAAAACAGAGACTGAATTAATTGAAGAACAAACTCACAGGGTTTGATACAATAGTTTGAGCTCCATGAATCAACAAGCAAAACAAAGAAAAAGCCTAATCTAACCCCGGATCACCCGAGCACAAGGCTCGGGTGACCGGCCTTGAGACTCCAAAAGAGTGGCTGCTCCTTGGAATTTTATGTGTGAGAAGTTTTTGTGACTGATTTCTAAATGGAAGTATATATCTGAATGAATGGGAACAGGTGGTATTTATAGAAAATAAGTTGCAGACATTCTGAACTCCAGTTCTACCTCCGGAACGTTGGTTACGGGCTTCGGAACGCCGCCCGGCTTGGAACGCCGGTTTCATGCGTTCGAGCTCCCGCATCGCTTTGGACTCCTTTGAACGCCGTTTCGGTCCCGAACGCCATGTCCACCTTGGAACGCCAGTTCCATGACTCAAACGCCAGTTTGAGCTGCTCCTGAGCTGATCCGACTTTGATCCTTATCCAATATCTCTAACAAACCATCCTTATCCTTTGTAACAAACCTTATCTCTCTTGGGTATTCTAGATGATTCATGACTTGATCTCCTTGATCTTATCCTTTTGCCACTTGTCAATTCCAAACTTCAACACTTGTGAGCTCCTAATTAATCAATGAATAACACCAAAATGTAATACAATTCCAAAATAATAATAAATCATCATTTAAGCACTAAATTTGATACATTTTGAAATTAACTCATTAAAAATATCATTTGCTCAATATTTAAATATAAATCTCGATTTCTATGAAAAACATAAGAATATGGGGGAAATTGATATAAAATATATCGTTAAAAATCGTATAATTTGACCGAGAACAAGCATGAAGTGGACCCTAGAATCGAGTCGGTCAAATAAAGGTAACTTAATAACTATGTAAATCCTTCTTGTAAAACCTAGTTAATGCAATAGCTTTGGTTTTTTCTTTGAGTACCTTTGTACTTACCTCAAATGCATGTTTGTTGTGTTTGGGGTTGAGAAGATGAATAGTAGTTCGACGAGGACTTCGAGGATGACATTTGATGATTTATTATGCTTTGTTTTATCATCTTATTATTACAAGACTTATGTTGCAATCATCATTTCAAGGCATGTTGTATTCCTTTGAATTTCTTGTAAGACACTAGTTGTATTTCCTTTTAAGACATCGTTCTATTGTAAAGTTTATGTATCGATAATGTAAGTTATTTCTATATTTAGTAAGGTTGTGTTTCTATTCTTACATTGTGTTCAACAAAAAAAAATACACCCGAGTCTTTTAGCTTCCATAAATGCGAAACTCAATACGACGTAGTAGAGACTTACGTATAATGTAGAATTTATTTTATATTTACGTGCCGAACGTTCTATTTCCGGGTAAGGACTCGGTATCCGGGAACGGGGCGTTACAGTTGGTATCATAGAGATGCGTCCTTTAGGTTTCCTTTCTGGGGATAAGTTTCTTTAGATCACTTAGTAACATTCTGATCTTCTTGATCTTTATAATGGTGACAATGAGAATAAATGTTTGTGGGGCTGAGAGTTCCGGTGTTAGAAGAGAGGCCGGCAGAACAAGGATGGGTGTTCATGGGGTCGAGAGTTCTGGTGCTAGATGGGAGGAACGCATTCCTACACCAGTGGTAGGGAGTGGAGTGTTGAGACCTAATGATCTATCTCAACAGAATCAGACACCACGACCTCATTAGGAGCAACCTCCACAATGGCATGTGGGAAGTTCGGTTTACTTTACAATGGTAAGTGATATTCCAGCGGGTTTTGTACCACCACCAGTGATGGAAGTTTATCCTCCACCACCACCCATAAGCCACCCTTCAACCATATCCTACCCTCCACACCAACAAACCTTCTACCCTCCACCCGCCAGTTCTTAACCTCAACCTGCTATCCCTCCATCACCACGGTTTGATCACAAGCACGGCTTTGGATACCCACCTTATGGACTACAACAACCATACCACACTCCACCACACCATCCAAGGTACCACCCTTATCAACAAGCACCACCTGTGACTCAACCTCAACAGCCTTATCCACCACCTTATCCACCTCAAGCACCCCAAGGCTATCCACCCATTTATCCACCAGTGTACCCACCAGCTTATCCACCGGTTTACCCACCTGGTTACCCTCCGGTTAGACCTCAAACATTTGAGCAGGCACCACCTGTGGATTGGTACACTAGGTTGAAAAAGAACCATATGCAAGACTTTTATGGAAATGTGGAACCACTCAAGGTTGAGATATGGTTGAGGAGCTTTGAAAAGGCATGTAGAAATATGAATGTGCCTGAAGCGGAAATGGCTCAGTTAGCTGCGGGATTTTTGTTGAATACGGCGGAGGGTTGGTTTGATGCAATAGAGAGCAGCCGAGGTAAGATTATAGATTGAAAAGAATTCAAGGATTTTTTCTATAATGAGTACTATCCTCCAGCAGTTCAAGAAAATCAAGCAAGTCTGTTTTTGAGACATAGTCAAGGTCAACACACGACCGTGTCTCACTATACTAACCGTTTCAATAAGTTGGGAAGGTTTTATCCTGAAATCATGAAAGTTGAGGAGAAGAAATGGCCCTTTATAAGAATGGATTATCTCATGAGATACAAGCTGGTATGATGGGAGCTATGCCAAGGAATATGGCAGAATTGTTGAACAATGCCATAGAAGTGGAGACCTTTAAGAACAGGCCTTCAGTGATAGTTGGTGCTTAGAGAACTTTTAGGACTCGTCAAGGGAGTAGTCGGGCAGCACCTCACCAAAATGTGAAGAAGACATCAGCAGCCTTATCAGCGGCACCTTCAGCAAGTGCACCCCTTTTTCAGAATGCAAGAGGCACCATTCATGTGAATGCAAGGCTTACACAGGTAGCTGTTAATGTTTGGTGTAGTGCCCGAAAGACAATTTCTGTAATTGTTTTTGACAGGATTTATAATTTGTCTAAATATTTGCATTTATGCTTACATTAATACACTGCTGAAAACCCTAAGTATATCGGTATGTAATCACATAACTCAGTGTATGGCATACACATGAGGCTTGAGTTAGTGATGATATTCTTAAAACTAGTTAGTCTGTGGTGAATTTAATCAGAGTATGGGTCTCATGATTAATATACCAATAATGCACCCAGAACACTTAACGGTGTGACCGTCTTATCCGGACCGTCGATATAGGGTAACTAGTGGGGTATTTATATATGATGTCAATCATAAAGGACTAGACCAATTTGATTTGAATTCTCGATATAATTCTGTGATCAAGAAATCTTATCGAATCACAAGATGATCATATATTGATTAATCACAGTCTTGATGTGATCACAGTCTACTGCTTGGTTCAAAGTAGGGTTTGATGTGTTAGTTAAGGATCACTTGGATACATGTGATCTGAACACTTCTCATTGGCTCTATTCTGGAATGAGTGAGTAGTCAATAACTTCACAGATATGGAATCAATTCCTTCCTGCGGGAAGTAGACATACAGTTCCCTTATTTGTTAATCCTAGAAACTGATCGATGGGCCCAGTTCATATTATATTAGTTATGAACAAATTAATCACTAGGGGGTTAATGGTAAATAAGGATAAGATGTTTTGAGAAGGGTTTACGGAAATATCCCGAATCAAAACGAAGAGTCTTTGGAGGATTTATCCGAATGTAATGATTATATCAATGGACGCTTTTACTCAATGAATAGAGTGTAAGTATATATCTATAATCGATAGAGTTCAGTTTCGGGTATCCAGGAATTAATAGATTGAATAAGAATTGTTCTGTTCGATGAATAATTTTATTTAATTTATTGTAGCTACAGGTTATAGGTCCATGGTCCCCGATGTGGCTCCTAACATGCATATGTTTCTTGACGCTGGGCCTCAATGATAATTAAGTAGTTGGACTATTTAATTGATGTGCGAATAATTATTTAAGTAGTTGGCTCCTAACATGCATATGTTTCTTGTTGGTTCATCCAGGCTTGCTGATTTTGTTGATTCTGCATCATTTGCATTAGGAGCATATTCAATTGAGCTTGCGGATCCATACCGAAAGGATTTTGGTTATTGTTATTATTCCCTTGGTCGTCCGGGTTGGAATTGCTAGAGGATTCGTCGCTCATATTGTCAAAATCTTGAAATAATCTTCTTTTGACAATGTCCCGCTCGGGTTCAGAGCAGTATAACAAAGGTCCTTTTTTGCTCCTGGTTTGCATAAACCAAGAGAGCAAACCAGAAAAATCAACACTGACAATAGGTCAGGTTGACGAGAGATTTTACACTAACCGAGGTTTTTTTTTTTAATTTTTTTTTAGATTTAGAAAAGATATAGAAACAGAAACAAGAAAAGAAACCTAACTACGAAAAATTTAAAATAGAAAAAACACTAAGACGGTGAAAAAAAAACGTGTTGAAATCTTCTGGGGCCAAAATGGAAGGGAAAACAGCAGATTTTGACCTTGAAAACGGCGTCAAACAGCCTCCGGCTGTTGACTATGTCGTCGGCGTCGGAACGAGCTTTCCGAATTGGGGTCCTGCGCGCCAAACGGACACTCGAGCCGAAAGTTATGGCCAGAATACTACCGTGTGCTATAGCAATCCCTTTTACACCGACACAGAAAACTGCACTACGAAGAATCCGACAACCGTTACCGATTCCCCGGCAACGGCGCCAAAAAATTGTTCGGTAAGTTTTAAATTTATTATTTTACCGGAACACCCCAAGTGCAAGGCACGTTGTAGTGGGTATTACCGGGTCGTCCAAGGAACCGAATGATGTCGGAAACAAAAATACAGTTAACGTACCGGTGAATTGTCACGATAAATCTAATTAAAATAATAAAGTTCCTACAAATTCTATAGTCCTAAATAATTTCTATTAAACTAATAAAACAAAAGAGATCAAATTAACACTAAAGGAAATAAAAATTGAGAAACAACAAATTAAACCTAAATAAGCTATTGAATCTAAAATCCAAATTGCTATGAAAAATTACTGACTTTCTTCTTAATGTAACGAGACAGTAGGGCAACAGGGATTCTACCAAACAACCACCACCCAACCAGTTTGTGAGATGAATCAAATTTCTTGGTGTGATCTAACTTAAATCCAATCAAATTTCTTTAATCAAATTTTTTTGGTTTCTGTTCCCTTTCTCAAGTGAAACAAAATTAACAATAAAAGAACATGATCATGAGTTCGTTTCCGAATCTCCTACCCAATTAACAATAAACTAATCTCTCAGAATACCATTAACTGTATCGAATGAAGTGTTCTATGTAAATTTAATTCTCATCAAATTCAAAACAACAATCGTTTCATCGATTTTTCAATCAAACAAAACATACATTCAAACAATTCAAAACATTCGATAAAGAAAAATAAATTCAAACTCACTAATAATGTTTACTGAAAATCTCCTGGTTGTGGTGATGTTTTAATGGCTTCATCCCATTGTCCTACTGCGAATTGCTTAGCCTTCAATCATCTTCGATCTCCAAAAGAAAATTGAAAGAAAGAAACTCATGTTTTTGTGTGATGTGGTGCGGCTGCTATGTAATGATGTGTTGTATTTTTCTGCTCGAATGGTGCTGCTTATATAGGAGTTTTGCCGACATAAGGAAGGATCTAGAAAAATTGTTTAGGGATTAAGCCCGAAAATATAGTAAAATATACCCTAAACAATAGTACCATCAGCATTGTACTTGATAGTGAACAGCCATTTACAGCTGACTATTTTCTTTCCATGTGGGAGAGTGGTGAGGTCCCAAGTATGGTTGTCAAGAAGAGCAGTCATTTCAGTTTTGACAGCTGCCTTCCACTTATCATGTTGAAGAGCTTCCTGTATATTCTTAGGAATAGAGTGAGAATCCAAGTCCTGTGTAAACATAGCAAAAGAAGGTGACAAGTGATCATAAGACACATAAGTATGAATAGAGTGATTAGTGCATGATCTCTTTCCCTTTCGGACATCAATGGGTCTGTCATCAACATCAGTGGAATGAGCAGGGTCAGTAGGCAGAAGGCTACTGAGGTTCAGTGGGTTTAGTAGGCTGCTGTGGTTCAGTAGGTTCAGTAGGCTGCGAGGTTCGAGGTAGGATGCTTTGGGGCTCGTAGTCCGCCGAGGTTCGGGGAATCGCCGAGGTGCGTAGGGCCGATGAGTATCAAGAGTCTGCTAAGGAGTTGGTTGAGGGATTGGAGTGAGCTCAATTTCAATAAGGTTGCCATCCGTGTTGTCTCGGTAGGTTTCTTTGTAGTATGGGGTTTTTTCAAAGAATTTTACATCCATAGAATTGTAAAATCTTTTGTCGGTGGGAGAATAGCACTTGTAACCCTTTCGTCTTTGGCATAGCCTAGGAAGATGCACTTATGAGCTTTGGGATCAAGTTTGCTTCGTGTTGGGCATGAATATAGACAAACACGGTACATCCAAAGATCTTTGGAGGCAAGTCGGCAATGAGATGAGGGCGGGGAATGAGTTGTCGGCGGGGTTTGGATGGGAGTCTTGAAACCTAACACTCTACTGGGTAACCTGTTGATCAGATATGTGGCCGTTAATATAGCTTCACCCCACATGAATTTTGGCACATGTGTGGTGAACATGATTGATCTAGCCATCTCCAGTAAGTGCCTATTTTTCCTCTCAGCAACCCCATTCTGCTGAGGTTTTTCTACATAGCTACTGATGTGAACAATTCCCTTATCATTCAGGAAGGTGATGAGGTTGGAATCATAGTATTCCAGGGCATTATCTGTTTTTAAGATTTTAATCTTGGTGTCAAATTGAGTGGATACCATGTTATAGAATTCTTGGAAGATGGCTCCAACTTCGGATTTATCTTTCATCAAAAACAGCCATGTGATTATGGTGTGGTCATCTATGAAGGTGAGAAACCACCTCTTCCTTGTTATACTTTTAACTATTGAGGGTCCCCATACATCACTATGAATCAAAGTGAAAGGTATGGAAGGAAAACAAGGTATTTTAGTATACACAGATTTAGTAAGTTTGGCAAACTGACAGATATCACATTGAAGATCACTGAGTTACATCCTTTAAACAATTCAGGAATTATAGACTTTAAATAACCAAAACTAGGATGACCTAGTCTATAATTCCAGAGCATTATATTGTCTAAGGTTTGGTTGCAGGCTGCTGAGGCTGTTTCAGTCTTTGTTCTTCTGTCTTCAGTAGGGTTGACCACAAACAATCCTGAGCAGGCTTTAGCTCTCCCAATCACTTCCTGTGAAGAAAGATCCTGGAATATACACTGATTGTCATTAAACAAGACTGTCCAGTTTAGGTCCTTAGTAAGTCTACTGACAGATATAAGTGTTGGTCCCTTGAAAAGGCTTTAGTTAAGTTTAGCGGGGGGGGGGGGGGGGGGGTGAATAAACTTAACACTTAAAACTTTTGGAGTTAACAAACTCAGCAACTTCAGCAGCCTGCTGATACCTCAGTATCCTGCTGATACACAGTAGTCTACTGACAGTTGAGTTTACTAAATTTGTGCTGCGGAATTATATAAAAAATTAAGCCTTATTACTTGTTGTTAAATATGATACTAAGTATTAGATACTCAGTAGTGTATATGTGTGAGTTCAGTTGCTAGATTCAGTAGGATGATGTGTATAATAAACTAAATGCAGAATGTAAGTGCAGAAAGTAAGTAGGCAGATTTTATAGTGGTTCCAGGTGGTGTAATCCTGTCGGTCCACTCTTCTCTGTGATGTTGGAGGTAATTCACTAGAGATCTTTAATGTAGTTTGTTACAAAGATTCCTAAGTTGTTTGTCCTTCACCAATAACTATGGCTTCACAAGGCGAACACTTGGAACGGGTAGGATTGTTGCTCCAAAGTCTTCCTTTGGTCCTTGAAGGGTAGGATTGCCTCTTCACCGGCTCCACCACAAACAACGAGTCTTTCACACCCAACGGATGCTTCTTGTCCTCGGCGGGTTCTTTGTAAAATAAAGATTGAATCAAGTAAATGATTCAGTTGCAGCAGCTTGATTAGGTTGATATAATCAGCAGCTTGCAGTCTTCAAGTGTGTAAACTTGATGTAGCTTGAATACAGAATACACTTGAAGATTTTCTCTAGATCAGTAGCTTTAAGCTCAGTAGGTTCAGCAGGGTGTTTTTGCAGCTCAAAATTATCACTTATATTTTTCTCTTAAAGTTCATCATCTTTATCTGAGTTGAAAGTCCTCTATTTATAGGTAGGAGTGCATGTGACTTGTATTTGAAATTCAAATATGACCGTTCCTGGTTTTGTCCCATTTGACTTGCTTTCTATCACTATTTATAGGACTGACACTATCAGAATCCTTTTTGGCAGAATACAGTCTGTCACCCTTTGACTTGTAACCATTGGATAAAGTCCTGAATCATCCCAACGTCTTTTTAATCTCAGCCATTGATTTGTTTGATAAATCAGAGGTAGTTGGCTGCCCTTATCCATGTAATCTTCCAATGTAATCTTGAATTAATCGAGTTATATATATATCAGCAGGTTCATCAGTCTGCTGAAATACCTATCAGTCTGCTGAAATATAATTTGCTGCGTTTAAAACAAAATGCAGCAGACTTCTTTTATCTAACTTTTATTTGTGAAGTTAGATTACACCTTTTTGCAAGTAACTAAGTTCCAATCACCATCCAACTTAAGGAACTTAGACCTTCTACACAAGGTATATGAAATCAGTTTAGGTCATCACAGACTTGCCTAAATTCTGATTCCATGTCCTTGACTTTAATTACTAAGTTTGATCCCTTAGCCTTCATTAACTGAGTTTGAACCCTCAGCCTTCAGTCTTCAGCAGGTTCTTGACTAGTCTACTGACCTATCTACCCAACTGATATTGACCAGTCTGTTGAACTAAGTCAGCTGACCTATAGTGCTTGTTTGATCAAACCTATACAAAGATCAAACTCTAATAAACCTATACATTTGATCTAGACATCTTTTTGCCTTTGCACTATAACATTTAGTTTGGCACTCATCACTAAAACTTAGAAATAAGTCCAACAATTTCTCCCTTTTTGGTGATGATGCCACTACCCTCACCTAACAGCAAAGCAAACTGATTTAAAACAAAAACAGAACAAATTTAGTCATCTCTCATTATAAACATTTGTTCAAAGATTATTATAGTCTAGCATCAGCAAAAATAAAACAGATAGGTATGCTGATCTACTGTCTTCTTTCCCTTTCCTCTCTTGCTTTTTCAGCTTGTTCTTGATAAGCTCTTATTTCTTCTATCATCTCTCTCATCCATTCATTTTCAATCAAAGTGAAGTCAATGTAGGAATTCACTTCCTTCCACCACTTCCATGCTTCAGGTAGGATGAGATTGATTTGATTGACTCTGAATCCCATTCTCATGTAAAGTTCTTTGAATTCATTAAGAGAGTCCTTAGCTTTTGTGATAGGCAAACTTCTTACACCTCTACCACCTCTTCCACCTCTTCCACTTCTTCCACCTCTGTAACTTGCCCTCAAGGCTCTAACCCTTGCTTCCCAAAACTTCAATCCCAAGAATGAGTTTAAACCTTCATGAAATCCCTTGTCATGATAAGGTTTCCTTTTATTGTAGTACTCCTTCTTGTATTTTTTGAGGAGATCATCAGTAAGTTGAACTCTGCCAAGTGCAGGTTCCCTGAATGCATTTGTTTCATTCTCCCATCTTTTCTGTGCAAAGATTCTGGCAGCCTCTTTTGCTAATGCTGTTTGGCCCTCTTCCCCCTCAGTGACATCATCAACAAACCGGGACAGCAGGCCATGAACACTCTCCTGTGATATAACCAGATTACTCAGTTGTCCTTCCATAATTTCAGTTCTTGTATCAACTGCAGTAATCCTTGATTGCAAAGTCTGCTCCAGTAGATTTATACTCTCAGTAAGCTTAGGATCCAATCCAGCTGGTTGAGATGTTCCAGCAGCCTCAGCAGGCTTAGGTGTTTCAGCAAGTTTATCAAGTTTTTGATGGATAGATGCAAGTTGGTCTTTCAAAAACTTTTCCTTCAGTGTATTTCCTTGCCTGATTCCCCTCACATCTAGAATAAGATTATTAACAGCATTTTGAGTAGATGTGAAATTTGAAGCAACTATTTCAGTAGATTGTCTGTTGTTGTCCACTAGCTTCATCAGTTCTTCAAATCTTTGTTCCTGTCTGTCAAGTTGAGTCCTTAATTGTGTTATGTCATTTCTGACAGCCCTCAACTCTTCCACAACATGTTCTGGTACTCCACCAGTCATTTCTCCAGCAACTTCATCAGCAGGCTCTTCTACATTATATTGTGCCCTTTGTCTGCTGATGACCATTGCTCTACTCATATCTCTCCCAGCAGGGGGAGGTCCTTCCTCAACCATAGCACCAAGAATGTCCTCCATTATTGGATCTTGTGCAGGTTCATCAGCAACAACTTCTTCCTCAGACAATTGAAACTCTTCATCACTGTAGTCATAGTCCAACAGTTGCTCATTTTCATCAATAACAACATCAGCCTGCTGACTATCTTTCCCTACAGTGGCCTTGACTCCAGTAGGCTCCACTACAGCAGCCTCGTCAACAACAACAGCAGCCTCCCAAAGATTGTTCCAACCTGTGTCCAGGTGCTGTTTGCAACTCAGCAACATGTACCTCATGTTCCAACCTTTGCTCAGGTGCTGTTTGAACCTCAGCAACCTGAACCTCCTGTTCCACCCATAGAGGATTGAATACAGCCTCATTATCCATTTGGAATCCTTCAGCATGACCAATTTTTGTTAGGATAAAGGCAGTTTTGGATAAGGTCCCCTCAGTGTCAATCCAGTCTTGATATTGAATTGATTCCTCTGAACTAGCACTAAGTTAACTGTGGTCAGTAACCCTCTCATCACTTGAATCCACAGTCTGCTGATCATCAACATGTTCAGCAGGTTCTTTAGCACACATAGCATCAATCTCACCAACCATCTTATTTGCACCACCAACTATTCCTTCATTGATTTGTGCCTCAATATCATCAATAGTGAGATTTTCAAGATCCTCATCCATTTGTCCAGTCTGTTGTTTATCAGTAGACTGTCATGTACCAGTAGACTGCCCTACATTAGGATCAATCAATGTAGCAGTACCACTGGTTCCTCCTGGACCAGATGGAAAATCACCTCTAGAATCAGATGAAGATGAATCATCATCATCATCATCTCTTGGATCCCTGAACTTGATACCCTTCTCTTTCTGTTGATCTTCAAAAATGTCCATCAATCTTGATTGCAGCACAGTGGTATCAACCAGATCCAACAAATTTTCAACTCCCAATTTGTCAAAAGCCCACTCCTCAAAATCAGTCATAGGTTTTGCAACTGGCTTTTGCTTCTTGTAGAAACCAAACTTCCATTGAAAATAATCAGCTATCTGCTGAAGTTTGGGATCAACAAAATCATCCTTCTTATTCTTCACATGTCTCTCAAAAGGCATAAAAGACCTCCTGGGAGCTGTTTCAGTAGCTTGATGACCTCCAAAGGTCCCAACAAGCAAACTCAAAGTTTCTTCCACGGATGCTTCTAGGTCAGTAGGTTTCTCAGGTTGTATATTAGTCCCTACTACCTACATCTGCACAACACTTTCTTCCCCCTGACTTATATGCTCATCAGATGGGTTAACAGCAGACTGTTCTTCCCCCTGAACTATTGCAGGAATTGTAGGGTCTTGTACTGATTCCTCCACTTACACAGCGGGTGTAGACTCAGTTGTCTGCTGTGGTTCTTCAACAAGTTGCTCAACAACAACTTTGGCATACTCAGAAGGCTCAGCAGCCTTAGCAGGCGAGGATTCTGTAGCTTCAGCAGATTGCTCAACAACAGCCTCTATATCCTCAGTAGGCTTTAAAATGGTTATAGGTTCATCCTCAATAGCCTCTCCTACTTCTTCTTCTTGTTCTCTTCGAGCCTCCAAAACTTTCAATTGTTTCCCCTTTCCATGTTTCTTTTTGTGGATAATCTCCTTCATTATCTTGGAAAGTGGCTTATCAACAAATCAATTGCAGTAGACTTTCTCTTTCTACTGGCTTCTTTCTGTTGTTCCTTCAAAATCTCAATAACAGGTTTTCTAGCAGCTACAGCAGGGTCAGTAATCTCAACTTCGAATTTGGACCCTCGGCGGACTCGGCGATCCGTGCTTTGTTTGCTTCCTTGTTTTCTTAGGCTTTAACACCTCTGTTATCTTCCTTATGTCAGCAGCCTTTCTTTTCTCAGTAGTCTTCTTTGGTGCAGCAGGTTTGATAGTTTTCTTAGTAGTTTGCTTGACCTGCTCACCACCAGTATCACCATCATCTCCATCACTATCATTATCAGCAGCCTCAGCAACACTTTCTTCATCATCATCCAGACCAGTGATAAGATAGTCAATCTCTTTCTTGTATCTGGATTGGTTTATATTCTCAGGTGCCACATCAGGAATTTCCAAATGATTCAGCAGGGCCTGAACCATTAATCCTAAGGGTAAGGCCTTGGATTTCCTTTTCCCTTCTCTTTCTTCTTTGGCTACTTTCTTCATGTAATGGATAAAGTATCCAGCCCAATCAAATTTCATACTTCTGGAGATAATCATCAGCAGCTCTATCTTAGGTCCTGATAGAGTATCCATACTTCCAACCAGCCCTAATATGTTCTTAGCAATGATTTTGCTCGGCGGAGTTGTACTCATACGCAATGTGTTTCACATTGATACTTGGAAGCGATTTGGTGGCTTCATTGGTCTTGATTTTGTCAACAAAATCCATCTTTGACAACCCCATTTCCTCGGGATTTACAGGAGCATCTATTACTTCTTCAAAGCCAAAAACCTCCCTCAGCTGGTTTGAGGAAACTTCAATTTCTTGAGCATTTACAGTTGTTTTAAATGATTCTCTTCCTTCCTTTATCACAATGTTCTTCCAGAAACTAACAACATTTGTGTAAGAGATTGTTTCCAATCTTATGTTCAGTACATTCTCCAAGCCTTCAAATCTCCTTATTTTTCGACCAATGTTAATAGCTAACTCTGTTTTATTAGCATCCACAACAAAACCTCTCACACTTTGGCTTGTTCCAATTTGAACATCAATCTTTTCCGCCATTGTTAAAAAGAAAAAGATGAAGAAGATGACTTATAAATCTGCGTTCACACAGTGTAAATACAGAGAAAATCAATCTGAGATTTTTGTAGTAGCCTCTGTGTAGTAGTCTGTGTATATATAGGCAAATGCAGTTGAGACTTTCAGAGCAAGTACTGTGCAGTTAACCATGATTAATTTGAGTGAATGCTAACTTGACACGTGGCCCATTACTTCCTCCATAACGTTTGTAACCATTGGATCGTGTTAACTACGGTTATAAAGGATAAAATAAATATCCCGCCAATCTGCTTTTTGACTTTAATAAGTTTGACTGTGTAACACATTATTCAGCAGACTTGGCATCAGCAGGGTTGGTTGGCTCTGGCGAGAAAGATGCTTCGACGGCCTGCGACGAGTAACTCGGCGATCCTTGATTTCTTCTTGTCTTGTTCAATTGATAATACAAGATGAAGTTTAATACCAATGACTGATCTGTCAAGTGAGCTCACCCAACATGACAAAGACCAATCCCCTTGGCAACCTCATTTGCTCAATTGTCCAAACATAAGTACATGGAATTGTTGATACCAATGATTAATCTGCTAAGTGAGCTCACCCAACATAGAAAAGACTAATCCCCTTGGTGAATTCCAGTACACTGCTGATTATCAGTCAACTTTGATAATTCCAAGTTCAGTCCTTAGTTTAGCAAATCTTTCACTATCAAGTGGTTTAGTGAAAGTGTCAGCAAGTTGATCTTCAGTAGGGATATACAGAACCACCACATCCTTCTTTTCAACATGATCTCTTATAAAATGATGTCTCACATCAATGTGCTTGGTTCTTGAGTGCAAGACATGATTTTTTGTGATAGCAATTGCACTTGTGTTGTCACACATTATTGGAATTTCTTTCTCCTCAATTCCATAATCCCTTAATTGTTGTCTTAGCCAAAGTATTTGTGCACAGCAACTTCCAGCAGCAATGTATTCAGCTTCAGAAGTGGAAGTTGATATTGAATTCTGTTTCTTGCTAAACCAGGAAACCAGTCTATTTCCCATTAACTGATAGGTTCCTGTGGTGCTTTTTCTATCAATCTTGCATCCATCGTAATCAGAATCTGAGTAGGATATAACCTTGAAACTTCCATCCTTGGAATACCATATCCCTACTCCCAAAGTCTCTTTTAGGTAATTGAGAACTCTTTTGACTGCACCTAAGTTACTTTCTTTAGGTTTAGATTGAAATCTTGCACAAACACCTACAGCAAAGGATATATCAGGTCTGCTGGCAGGAAGGTACAGCAGACTGCCTATCATCCTTCTGTATAAGGTCGATCAACATCTTTGCCTTCTTTATCTTCATCCAATCTGATATTTGTACTCATAGGAGTTGATATCCGGGGTGCTATTTTCCATACCAAACTTCTTCAGTAGCTCCTTGGTGTACTTGGTTTGATGAATGAAGATTCCATCTTTCAACTGTTTGACTTGTAAGCCCAAAAAGTAGTTCAATTCACCCATCATACTCATTTGGAACTTACTTTTCATCAGATTTGCAAACTTTTCACAAAGTAATTCATTTTCAGAACCAAATATTATGTCATCAACATAAATCTGGACCAGCAGGGTGCTGTCCCCTTCACTGATTCTGAAAAGAGTCTTAACAATGGTACATTTTGTAAAACCATTGTCCACCAAGAATTGAGATAGAGTCTCATACCATGCTCTTGGTGCTTGTTTCAAACCATAAAGTGCTTTGTTTAGTCTATACACTTTATCTTCTTGATCTTTAACTTCAAAACCAGGAGGTTGCTGAACATACACTTCCTCCTCTAGAATGCCATTCAAAATTGCACTTTTGACATCCATTTGATATACCTTGAAGTTTTTATATGCAGCATGTGCTAGGAATAATCTGATAGCTTCCAATCTTGCAACAGGTGCATAAGTTTCATCAAAGTCTATTTCTTCAGCTTGAGAATAGCCTTTTGCAACTAGTCTGGCCTTATTCCTTACAATGGTACCAGATTCATCAAGTTTGTTTCTATATACCCATTTAGTGCCAATGATATTTGCATGACTAGGCCTTTCAACTAGTGTCCAAACTTGATTTCTTTCAAATTCATTTAATTCTTCTTGCATAGCAATTATCCAATCTGGATCTGAAATTGCTTCTTCAACAACTTTAGGTTCAACTTGAGATAGAAAACAAGTAAACATTGCTTCTAATTGTCTTCTAGTCCTCACACCTTCTTTGTACATTGCCAATAACTTGTTCAGCAGGGTGATTCCTTAACCATTGTGGATTCAGGTTAGATTGATTCTCAGGAATCTCATCTTCAGTAGGGTCTGTTGTTTCTTCTTCAACAAGGGGTTCAGCAGATCCTTGAACTGCTTCAGTTGTTGCATCAGTAGTATCACCAGCAGGGTGTTCAGGAGGGGCCGAGTCAGAAACTTTTAAGTCATTAACCCTTTCCAAAACTTCAATACAATATGGATCAGTGACTTGTAGGTTCTCAGCAGGTTCACAACCTTCATCTTCCATACCTGTGAACTTAGGTTCATCAAACACAACATGGATAGTTTCTTCATGTTTCAGTGACCTTTTGTTCAGTACCCTGAATGCCTTGCTGACTGAAGAATATCCCAAGAAATTCCTTCATCTGACTTTGGTTGGAATGTCTTCAAATGGTCCTTATGATTTAAGATAAAACATTTACTTCCAAATGGATGGAAATAAGATATATTTGGTTTCCTTCCATTCTAAATCTCATAAGGTGTCTTCAGCAGCTTTTTGTTCACTGAGGTTCTATTTTGTGTATAGCATGCTGTTTTAACTCTGCTTGACCCAATACCTTTCGGTAGCAATGCTTCACAAATCATTGTCCTTCCTGCCTCTTTTAAAGTCCTGTTTCTTCTTTCAGCAACCCTATTTTGCTGAGGTGTACCAGCAGCAGCAAGTTGATGTAGTACATCATTCTGTTCACAGTATTCTCTTATAACTTTGTTAAGAAACTCAGTACTCTTATCTGATCTGATTTTTACTACTATTAAACTTTTCTCATTTTGTAACCTCTTCAAAAGATCAGGCATCTTCTTGAGTGTCTCACTTTTCTTGTTCATAAATATCACCCAAGTGTATCTAGAGTAATCATCCACAACTACTAAGGTGTATTTCTTTCCTGTAACAATTGTTGGTGTAACTGGTCCAAATAGATCCATATGCATCAGCTCCAAGACTCTATTAGTTGATTGCTTAGTCTTTGATTTGAAGCTTGATTTGGTCTGTTTACCTTGCTGACATGCATCGCATATAGTATCTTTCTTGAATGTGATCTCAGGTAAACCAATCACCAGTTTCTTCTTCACCAACTGATTGATGTCATCAAAATTTAAGTGATTCAACTTTTTGTGCCATAACCAATTGAGTTCTGACTTGGTATGCACAATCAGACAGGTTTCTGGAACTGCAGTAGACCAATCCACAACATACATGTTTTGTTGTCTTCTACCAGCCAATACAACTTGATCACCTCTTTCACTAATGACAATACAATTGTTCTTGTCAAAAGTGACCTTGTATCCCATGTCATAAAATTATCCAGTGCTCAGCAAGTTGTAGTCCAGTCCTTCCACATATGCAACATTCTTGATTGTAAGTCCATTCCTTACAAGTGTGCCATATTCTCTTGTATATCCCGGTGTATTCTTGTTGCCATAATTCACCCTTGGACCATCCTTTGCCACAAAATTTGACAAACAATGCTTATTCTTTGTCATATGTCTGGAACATCCACTGTCAAAGTACCAGACACCCTACAAAACAAAGTTAATACATTTTAGGTACCCAAACCTGTTTGGGTCCATATATGGTCAGTGGTAAGCATGACCCCTGGGATGTTTCCATAAGGTCTTCTCCTAAAAGTGTCATACTTTGGTTAATACATATATTCTACACATCCATAAGTTCTAACGAGTTGGTTGTGTAGGATTTACATATGTTTTACGGCCTTTTGGTTTATAATCTTGTTTGAAGTGATTCTTGTTGTTAGAAGCATTAGCATAACCATTAGTTTGTCTTTGTCGTTAGGAACAGCCCTGTAGTATGGAGTCTGCTGAGGTCCCTGCTGAGGTCTTGTATAAGTCCTCTGCTGAGTCCTTTGCTGATTCCATTGCTTAGGTTTTAACCTAGCAGCATGGTTATACTTGTTGTTTCTAGAATTAGATGTAGGAATATTCCAATCATCATCAGTAGGGAACAATCTACCTTTCCCCTTGAGATGAGTATCCCTAGAATGATTAACATTTTTGGATTTAGGATTCTTATCTTTGGAATATTTCTGGTTCTTTCCTTTTTGTGGTCCAGCAGACTTGGCAGCAGGCCTGCTTTCAGCAGGTCTAGAAGGCACATCAGTCCTATTTTTGGATTTGTTCTTTTTATTAGGAGCTGTTGACTTCTTTGACTTCTGATTTTGCTTCCTTGAAGCATTCTCAGTAGGTTTTACTGCCTCAGAAACCTTACCGGGAGTTGGATCTTGTGCAGGTACAAACTTAGGACCAATTCTGGTACTAGGTTCAGTGACCTTACTGGATCCACTCTTTTTGGATTGTTGAGTTCCAAATCCAAGCCCTGTTCTAAAACCATAAGGCTTTCCAGATTTGTATGCAGTAGAGGAACAAGATGGTTCAGAAGATTCAGTAGCTACTGGATGTTCAGCAAGCTTATACTGATTCTGTCCAACATCTTTCTCTTTACCTTTGAGAACCCTTAATTCAACATTCAATCTCTCAACTTCTACTTGAAGAGCTTCTTTTTCAGCCTTCACAATCTCATAACCAGATTGTATTTTCCTCAGTTGATTAAGGATGGCATCCAAAGCTTCTTCATTGTAAGAGTTTCTAGGATTTGATACAGTATTGTATCCACAGGTTGATTCACAATCACTTCCAGCAGGAGTGTTAATTGATACAGTATTGTATACCTCCTCTGTTTCATCCATATTAGCCATTAATGCATAGTCATCCATATCAGCAACCAATGTTGTGTCATCTGATTCATTTCCCTTTTCAGATTCCACTTCATATCCAGATTCATCTTCAGCAACCATAGCCTTCTTTCCATGTCTTCTTTGTTGGCTTTTGGTCTTTAGTAGGTCTGGACAATCAGGTCTAAAATGTCCAGGCTTTTTGCAGTTGAAGCAAATATAATCTGGTTCCTTTTTCTGCTTTAGTTCTGGACATTTAGGCTTGAAGTGTGTCCTGGTTTCTTGCATTGAAAGCATAAGTAGTCATTGTCTTTCTTGGATTCCTCCTTATTTTCACTAGATTTCCTTGTAAAGTTCCTTGGGGAACCTCTTCCAGTTTTCATTATTCTGATCTTCTTGCTCAGTAGTGCAATCTGCTCTTGCATCTCATCCAGTAAGTCATCTTGAGCTTCTAATGCTTCTTCTTGATGTGAAGCAGCCAGTGCTGTAGTTTTTGGCTCTTCCTTTTCAGTAGTAGGTGACAACTTCTTTTTGAATTCATATGCCTTAAGATCTGAGAATAACTTGAATGTATCCTCTTCATGCAATCTTCTCATTTCTTCTATGGCTGTCACCTTCATCTTCCATCCATCTATAGCGGGTAAAGCTTCAAAGATTTTTGTGTTGATTTCTTCTTTTGAGTAAATAACACTCAGCAGGGTGAGTTCATCCAGAATTGCATTGAACCTAGATTCCATTTGTTCAATGGTTTCATTGGGTTTCATTTCAAACTTTTGGAACTTCTTCTTTGCCACACTGATTTTATTCTTCTTGATTCATCCGTGCCTTCACCAGATCATCTGTATTTTGTCCCAAAGTTCTTTAGCTGTTTTGCAATCTTTAACCTTCATGTACATATTGCTATCCAAGGTTCTATAAATGATATCAATAGCAATATTGTTGAGATTTGCTCTCTTTCTATCTTCAGCATTCCATTCTCTTTTTGGTTTTGGAATGTACTGTGTCTCATCTCCCACTGTTAATGCTTTGACAATCTCCAGTGGTCCATCTGTCAGCACATCCATCATTTCATCATGAGTTGCAGCAAGGTAAGCCTGCATTCGACGTTTATATTCATCAAATCTATCTAGAGAACACATCAGCATAGTTCTAGCATACTGGTTGTTATCCATGATGCAAGTCTTTGAAAATCAGTGATTTGAAAAAGTTTTCAAAGTATTTTCACAAGAACAACAAGTAGGATTTCTTCAGAACAGAAGCACTGCTCCGATACCAATTGTTTGTCCCTTGAAAAGGCTTTAGTTAAGTTTAGAGGGAGGGTGAATAAACTTAGCACTTAAAACTTTTGGAGTTAACAAACTCAGCAACTTCAGCAGCCTGCTGATACCTCAGTAGCCTGCTGATACACGTAGTCTACTGACAGTTGAGTTTACTGAATTTGTGCAGTGGAATTATATAAAAAATTAAGCCTTATTACTTGTTGTTAAATATGATACTAAGTAATAGATACTCAGTAGTGTATATGTGTGAGTTCAGTTGCTAGATTCAGTAGGATGATGTGTATAACAAACTAAATGCAGAATGTAAGTGCAAAAAGTAAGTAGGAAGATTTTATAGTGGTTCCAGGTGGTGTAATCCTGTCAGTCCACTCTTCTTTTGTGATGTTGGAGGTAATTCACTAGAGATCTTTGATGTAGTTGTTACAAAGATTCCAAAGTTGTTTGTCCTTCACCAATAACTATGGCTTCACAAACTGCACACTTGGAACAGGTACGATTGCTGCTCCAAAGTCTTCCACTGGTCCTTGAATGGTAGGATTGCCTCTTCACCAGCTCCACCACATACAACAGTCTTTCACACCCAACAGATGCTTCATTGTCCTCAGCAGGTTCTTTGTAAAATAAAGATTGAATCAAGTAAATGATTCAGTTGCAGCAGCTTGATTAGGATGATATAATCAGCAGCTTGCAGTCTTCAAGTGTGTAAACTTGATGTAGCTTGAATACAAAATTCACTTGAAGATTTTCTCTAGATCAGTAGCTTTAAGCTCAGTAGGTTCATCAAGGTGTTTTTGCATCTCAGAATTATCACTTATATTTTTCTCTTAAAGTTCATCATCTTTTTCTGAGTTGAAAGTCCTCTATTTATAGGTAGGAGTGCATGTGACTTGTATTTGAAATTCAAATATGACCGTTCCTGGTTTTGTCCCATTTGACTTGCTTTTTGTCACTATTCATAGGACTGACATTGTCAGAAACCTTTTTGACAGAATGCAGTCTGTCACCCTTTGACTTGTAACCATTGGATAAAGTCCTGAGTAATCCCAACGTCTTTTTAATCTCAGCCATTGATTTGTTTGATAAATCAGAGGTAGTTGGCTTTCCTTATCCATGTGATCTTCCAATGTAATCTTGAATTAATCGAGGTATATATATCAGCAGGTTCATCAGTTTGCTGAAATACCTATCAGTCTGCTGAAATATAATTTGTTGTGTTTAAAACAAAATGCAGCAGACTTCTTTTATCTAACTTTTATATGTGAAGTTAGATTACACCTTTTTGCAAATAACTAAGTTCCAATCACCATCCAACATAAGGAACTTAGACCTTCTACACAAGGTATATGAAATCAGTTTAGGTCATCACAGACTTGCCTAAATTCTGATTCCATATCCTTGACTTTAATTACTAAGTTTGATCCCTTAGCCTTCATTAACTGAGTTTGAGCCCTCAGCCTTCCGTCTTCGGCGGGTTCGACTAGTCTGCGACCTATCTACCCTGCGATATAGACGGTCGTCGAACTAAGTCGAGTTTGTCCTTTACAGTGCTTGTTTGATCAAACCTATACAAAGATCAAACTCTAATAAACATATACATTTGATCTAGACATCTTTTTGCCTTTGCACTATAACAGTTAGTTTGGTACTCATCACTAAAACTAAGAAATAAGTCCAACAATAAGGTTACAGTCTGATTTTGGAACAAACAGGACATCTTATAAGCAGATCTTATTAGTAAGTTTAACATTTCCAAAACCTTGTGCATAGGAAATAGATCCATCAGCAATCTTAATATTGTGGATCTGATGACAGGGTTTAAGGTGAGATATAAGCCTTTTGTTACCAGTCATATGTGAGGATGCCCCAGAATCAACAATCCAAGTATCACTACTGAGAGGTGAGTGGAATGTACATGTTTTAGCATGAGTAGCTGTGTCAGTGATGGAACTACCTTCCTTTTGCTGAGCAAGGAAGGCATTGAAGGCCGCAAACTGAGCATTCAAAGCAGTGTCCTTGTTCTCTTCTTCACTGACATATCCGCCCGGGATTTCCCTGGTTGGTTTGGAGGATTTTGAGGAGTTAGGCTTACCATGTAGTTTCCAGCAATTGTCCTTTGTGTGATTTGTGCGTTTGCAGTGGTCACAGAACAACTTTCCTGTCTTCTCAGCAGGCCTTCTGTAGACCTCAATAACCTCAGCAGGCTTCCTGACAACCATCAGTGCTGAGCTCTCAGTAGGGTGATCAGCAGGGTTGCTTTGCAGCATCACTTTTCTCCTGCTTTCCTCATGTTTGACTTCAGCAAACACAGACTTAAGATTGGGGAGTGGTTTAGTAGCAAGGATTCTTCCTCTAACATCATCAAGAGATGGGTTCAGTCCAGTGAGGAACTTGAATACCCTCTTTTTCTCAATGATGTCCATGTACAAGGTAGCATCCCGTACATCATTTCATTGGTGAGTTTTCAACATATCTAGGTGTTGCCATGCCTTAAATAGTTGGTTTAAGTATTGAGTTACAGACAGATCCCCTTGCCTGCAATTTTGGATTTGAGCTTCAAGATCATAGACCTCAGATGTATTGTCCTTTTTGAGTAAAGGTCTCTGGCATTGTCCCAGATTTCCTTTGTAGTATTATACATCATGAAGTTCTCACTGATCTCTTTTGTCATTTACCTCATGAGGATGGTCATGACTTGGTTATTTTATGTATCCCATGCTTCAAACTTGGTGTCGGTTTAGCAGGGGCAGGTTTGGAGCCAGATAGGTATCCCATCTTGCTCTGGCCGGAGATATACATCTTCACAGACCTTGACCATAGCATGTAGTTGTTGCCATCAAGTCTATGATTCGTAAATGAAGAGTTTTCAGTGACCCCAGCCTGCTGAGGCTGCTGGGACTCAACTGAGGATGAAGAGGCGTCTGATAATGAAGCCATTCTTAAATAGGGAGATTTTGCAGCGGATTAGAAGGATTATGGCTCTGATACCATGAAGAGAGTTTGAGAAAGTAATAATAATAGAGTAAACTCAACTTATTTTTATTCATCATAAATGAAGAGTATATATAGATACAAGTATGGAGAGAAGGTCCTAGTAGTGACATGAGTGCTATGGGTGGCTAGTATGTGATAGGACGGTCCATATGCGGCTGAACATAAAGGCTAGGACATAAAAAGACAAACTAGAGTTACTTTATGACATATTAATTGTTTATATCACACAATTAATATGTCATGTTACAAATAATGTGTAGAAATAAAGTGTTACACGAAATATAAAGGTATTGTAATTTTAGTTTCCTAGAAGTAGATATGTTTTATTGTTGTTCGGTGTTTTATTTATTCCCGGAAATTGAGCCGTTGAAATGACAATCCCTCTAGTTAGAATGAATCATAAATGTTGAAGAACATGCCTTCAAAATTTCGTGTCGATCGGGGTCCATCTCGATGTCCAATCGTGGCAATAAAGTTGCTGCTGTGTCATAAAAGCACTGCAGCCCCATCTGCTAGTTCGTCAAATTTCTAGAAGAGATTGGACCATTGAAACAAAGATCCGACCGTTCACATAGAATTAGGAGGAGTGAAGAACAGGTCCATAAAGTTTCGTAACGATCAAAGTTTGTTTGGATGTCCGATCATCGATAAACCGCGGCAGCAGATTAGAAAATAGTAAACCCTAGTTAGGGTTTGTTTATTTTTCTGTTTAATAGGTTAGATACGGGGGTACCAAAGATTCATCTCGATGTTTATTTTCCGCACTAGTATGTATTCTTAGGATGTATGCGTAGAACCGGAAAATTTCCATGACATGCATCATATCATGAATTCTACTCCATATGCATACATGTAGCTATTTAATTCTGGATAATTAATTAGGCATGTATTCAACTCGATTAATTAGTTTAATTTTTTAATTAATTGTTGTGGGAATTAATTAATTAGAAACTAATTAAAGAACCTAGGAACCGGGTTTTGTCAATCGTTAAGTTTTCAGTGATGGATTCTCGGTGAATCCCACCTTAAATCGGAACGAGATTGCGGGTTTGTTCCATAGTGTCTACGGGAAAGTTTGACAATTTAAGAATTCGGAAAATCATGATACATGGGTTCGGAAATGGTCTAACCATGGTTGGGTAAGTTCAACTGAGCTACGGCTCGATCGACTCACCCTCCACGTGTGACGTTTGCACAGGGGTTCGGCAACACTTAGCATATCCGACAAGCCTTTACGGCTAAACGGGGCATCTCCTAGCCGGATCCGACCGACAGTCACATACGTTCCAACGAATAAGACGGGTAGGCTTGCCAACATTACCGACACTATTCGGGTACATGATTTGTTGTTTCTTAAAAATATTGTCAAGTCCAAAACCGCGATTATTAAACCCACACCTTTTTCAAAATATTGAGTGGGAGTGGGGAATGCAACAGCCAACCCCACGGCCTCTACTATAGATGCAACCAAGTGAGAGAATGGTGACGCCTCATGCCGCTTTGATTTCGGCCCCCTTCGGATGGTGTTCATCGCTATCAAAATTCAAGGCTTGGTCTCCGAAAGGATAGGATCTTGAGGACTCGCCGGGTCACTGACCTGCCCTACGTAGGCATACTCAAGGTGTAATTAAAGGTCTGATATAATAGGTCACACACATCAGGACATTTTAGGAAATATCTTGGATGCAAAAGGAAGGTAATCGACGATTAAAGTATGGGATGTACGATTCCCATGAGATGTTTGATTCTCAAAGTTTAATCATCGAGAGAGATTGTCTCAGTTTAACCGTCATCGTGCTGATCCCGACCCCCTAGGCGGCGGTACGATGTGAGGTTAAATCCTTGGAATGGTATGATAGACTTTTGCAGTTTATAATTCCTAAAATTTATCTAGTCGTGTATGTATGATTTTTTTCTGTCAATTGTATTTAAAACTATCATCTCTAGGCTACTAAACTGCTAGTGTAATGACTTCGTTAAAAATGGAAAGTAACAAGAACGTTGAACTCATCTAAGAATGCAATTAAATTTCGGAAGAGATATTCCTCTTGAGCCTTTAAATCTTAAGTGACATAGTATAGGTATGTCACTGTTGTCACTCGTGTTGAACGAGAGACGCACTTAGTTCAAAGATGATGTAGGACTATATAAAATTCTAATAGTGAATTTTAATTGTGTGAGTAATCACACACGAAATTTCTAATAGAAAAATTGGAAAATCATAAATAAAGTGTTGCTAGTTAGACGGTATTTGGAACCGATAAACTAGTGTGAGCTTTATTCTTATGATTTCTTGTTTTTGTGAATCATTAGAAATGTGTAAGAGACTGCACAAGAGTTTTTTCCAGTCCTGGAAAAACATGAACAAAGCATTACTAGTTATACGGTATTTGGAACCGATAAACTAGTGGGAGCTTAGTTCTGGTGATTTTCTAATCTCAGGAAAATCATAAATAAAGTATTGCTAGTTAGACGGTATTTGGAACCAATAAACTAGTGGGAGCTTTAACCTTATGAATTGTTGATTTATTAGGAAAATAAAATAGTCCAAACGAGTAACACTATCATTAGACATCCCACAGTTCACAAGTACTGTCTACTCAAATGAACTGCTAGTTCAAGACTGTTTCCATATAAGGAAAGTCAAGAATGGGAAAGAATGTCTATACGTGTTAGTCATCTAAACTAAGTAGTTTTAAGGCTAAACCGGAATATTAATAAATAGAAAATCAGAGGATAAGGAAGGTGATTTCGGATCACTGACCAATGCATCCTTAACGATTTCCTCGAAAGCTAAGTTCTTTGGAAGAACAAGGTAGCTATGCATTAAATGATAAATAACGGGCAGTTATTTCAACTGGAATAGTGGGAGTGATATAAGGAAATGAATTTCGGATTCAATCCTTGAATATCACAGAAAATTTATTTTTTGTTTTCAGATTCATTGGAACGAATGGATTCACTTTCAATTCGATAATTTGTTTGTCTTATAGAAAATGAATATGACATTTGTAGCACGAAACAAAGACTTGGACTTTTGTTTGATAAAGTCAAAACCACTAAGAAATGCTGAAAAGTTATATGTAACACATCTTAAACTATTAAAGGCAAAAGGTTTCCATATTTAGATAAACACTTCTTCATACTCTATTAATTAGTGCATATTTCCTAAAGACAAGATCTGAAAACAGGCTTAGGGTGATTCCTATCTCCCAGTCATGGAACACCGTCACATAAGGAACAATGACTAAGCTTCCATTCAATCGGGAAAGGGTAAAAGATTTAAAGAAGTAACATAGCTTGTTCATAATGACCTTCGGGGTCTTATGAAAGATTCAAGTTAGAAGGAGCCTCTGAGTAGTGACATCACGTCAGACAACTACTTGAAACGCCAGTAAGATTATCTAAAATATTTGGAGGTATCTCTGATTTCACCAGAGATAGAGTATTCCATGCTCAGTAATAGGCCATAGCATAGTCTTGGGACTGATGCTCGACCTGCCTCCCAGTGGAATTTATCCACTGAGGGATAACAACATAAATTTGCCTCATATAGTTATTAATGTGCTACAATACACTGCTTAACTCATTTAACATATTGGTTGCAAAATAACGGTTTACACAATCATGTAAAACCAAGAAGTCTACCTAGAAGATGCTTACAAATTGGTGGATAAGGAGTGAATTCAGTTCACCCCACTTCCGTCAATATAGGCATTTAGCACTTAGTGCTTGAAGGTAGGACTGGAAATTTTTCTTGCACGTTCAGATGATGACTGTTCGTGCAATATCTTATACGTTGAGTAAAGGTTGGTTATAAGATTCTTAAGATCAAAAAGTGACGGTTATACTGTCAAAACCCCTAGGATCTATGAATAACAACCTTGGACTTTGGAGTACGGTTACTCAAGGTAGTTACTAACTGATTAGATCAGACCACGTCCAACATATGTTGTTGATGATAACACTGATAATTACTACTAGATCAGAATATCGATCCACCAAGAACGCAATGGGAGTATGGTTTAACCATTACCTATTGTGGTTTTCTGAAGACTTTGAAGTTTACAGAGGTGATTGATAACCTATGGTTCCTTGCGGGCTGTATAGGATTCTGATCAATAGAGGTTGGTTTAAAAGCCATAACCCGTGAATGGAGTTTTGATACTCCAGTTCTGTTCACACTCTAGTAGAACCACTTGAGTGGCTCTGGCCCAGTGGGAGTAATTGTATCTACATGATAAGAGTCGAATGAATAGAAAGTTTAACTTTTGGTACAAAGCTGAGTGGTCTAGGGGTGATTCCCTAACAAGTAGAGAGTTAACCAGACCGTGTACTCTCTCACCACTCGGTCTTGTTTGATTCCGTTAGAAAGCAGAAAATATGAGTGATTCCCTAAGACTTTCTTGCCGAAAATCTGAATTCATTCGGAACAGAAGGGTTTTAGCTAAGAATAAGTGCGTAATTTTGTTAGAAAGCAGGAAATAGGGGTAACTCCCTGAGACTTTCTTACCAATCAAACGGAATCTGAATTGATTCAGCAACCAAGGCTTATATTCTTTAAGGATCAAAGCAAACCTCTAGGTCATTTAAAAGTCACATATTTCAAGTATGTGGACTTGACCAGAATATTGATAAGTCTTTCATAGACTGGATGTCAGTATTGGTAAAGTAGTATATACATTAGTGTTCATGAATGGTAACACTAAAACAGTTGGAAACAACATGTGTGTGTTATCTGAAGTCAAAAACTGACATGCCAAGATTCTCTTTGTGAAAGAATAGGACTACATTCTAAAGGATTTGATTCGGTCAAATTCCCGAGAATATGTGACTGGAAATCCCATCTATCCTAATGGTTAAGATGATTTTATATCGGTATACAACATTCCGTGAAGTAGTCCTACCCTACCTCTCACGGAATGCTTCTCTACACCTGAGGATGATTACAAAATAGGATAGACTCTCTTTTGACAAGAGAAAGTCAGGTAATTACAAGTTAATCGAATCATGGATTCGAGTATTAAATAGCAAGTTTAGTACGTCCTCAAGTATCTTTGGAGAACGAGGAATAATATGCTAGTATACTCGGGTGCGAACGTGAATATAAATGATTACACTGATTCTAACTTTAAGTCAGATTAAGGATGATCGTTAAGTCGATCTCAGGCTTAGTGTTTACTCGTGTGATTCTGACTTTAAGTCAGATTGATGATTTCCTTCCATATCTGGGAGTAATTCCAGATCTTGTAAGCCGATACCACTACATTGTAAAAACAGTGGAGAGGTAGCTGATAAGGATCTTCGTAGTCACTAGAGGTCAATATAGCATATTTGGAGAGTACCACCTGGTTGGATGGACCGGTGATGTTTCGATCCTAAAGATCGTCTCAAGCTGACAACCTAACGGATCAGTATACTAAGTCGCGTGGCATTTGGATGTTTCATACTCACCGAGTCACTGACCGACCCTGCGGCGGCACACTCAGAGTGTATTTTGACATCTAATTGGTTTGATGCACTAGGCGGGTACAGAATTGAGGGATATATCTCATTTGTTTCTAGAGCAAGTGGGAGAATGTTGTGTATAAGGGGTATGCTCTAAACAATTATCACTTGTCTTTCGTGCAAGTGGGAGATTGTTAGGTGTAGTGCCCGAAAAACAATTTATGTAATTGTTTTTGATAGGATTTATAATTCATCTTAATATTTGCATTTATGCTTATATTAATACACTGCTGAAAACCCTAAGTTTATCGGTATGTAATCACATAACTCAGTGTATGGCATACACACGAGGATTGAGTTATTGATGATATGCTTAAAACTAGTTAGTTCATGGTGAATTTAATCATAGTATGGGTCTCATGATTAATAGACCAATAATGCGCCCAGAACACTTAACGGTATGACCGTCTTATCCAGACCGTCGATATAGGGTACCTAATGGGGCATTTATATATGATGTCTATCATATAGGACTGGACCGATTTGATTTGAATTCTTGATATAATTCCGTGAACGAGAAATCTTATCGAATAAAAAGATGATCATATATGGATTAATCTCAATTCTGATGTGATCACAGTCTACCGCTTGGTTCAAAGTAGGGTTTGATGTGTTAGTTAAGGATAACTTGGATACATGTGATCTGAACACTTCTCGTTGGCTCTATTCTGGAATGAGTGAGTAGTCTGTGACTTCACAGATATGGAATCCATTCCTTCCTGCGGGAAGTAGACAGACAGTTCCCTTATTTGTTAATCCTAGAAACTGATCGATGGGCCCAGTTCATATTATATTAGTTATGAACTAATTGATCACTAGAGGGTTAATGGTAAATAAGGATAAGATGTTCTGAGAAGGGTTTACGGAAATATCCCGAATCAAAACGAACAGTCTATGGAGGATTTATCCGTATGTAATGATTATATCAATGGACGCTTTTACTCAATGATTAGAGTGTAAGTATATATCTATAATCGATAGAGTTCAGTTTCGGATTTATGGTGGCGTAATCCCGGAATTAATAGATTGAATAAGAATTGTTCTGTTCGATGAATAATTTTATTTAATTTATTGTAGCTACTGGTTATAGGTCCATGGTCCCCGATGTGGCTCCTAACATGCATATGTTTCTTGACGTTTGGCCTCAATGATAATTAAGTAGTTGGACTATTTAATTGATGTGCAAATAATTATTTAGTGGCTAAATAATTAAATAAATGGAAAAGACATTTTTCGTGGACTCGGCCTAGTGTGTGGAATTTCGTGTGCTAGCCTTATTTGACTAGGGAATGGCGTGTTGTGACATGTTATAATTAGAGAGAAATTAGTTTTCTTGGATAATTACATGTCATGTGATTAATTTTTTATTTGTTAAATAATTAATCGGGAGATATTAGATATTATCTATTATATATATCTAAATTAGTTTTAGAATACATTAGATTTATCTTATATTTAATAAAGGATTATTATGATTGATTATTTAATTAATTATTGAATTCTTGGAGGACAAGGATTTCTCTCCTATATAAAGAGAGTTCTCCTAAGCCTTTTATTACGACACATACATGCATACATACACACAAAATAAGCTTGGAATTTTCGGCCAAGCTTAGGGTTTTTCGAGTTGGGAAAATCTTCGGGATTTTCCGGGTAGCATATCAAGGAGGTCAAGCATCAAGGATCAACATCCACCGGTTGTTGCTTGGAGATACACATCGGAAGACTGTGGCATCTCAACTATTTGGATCTTGGCTTCTCAATCTTTCGATCTAATCTTTTGATTGGTAAGTAGATCTAACCTTCTTGTAGTTTAGATCTATTTATTTTATATGCTTTAATTCATATTGATCGTGATCCTTGTTATTCCGCTGTGTAATCGGGCGGATCTAGATCCGTCCGGCGATATTATATCCAACAGTTACCACTGTGGAGATCCAGGACACTTTGCAAGGAATTGTCCAACCAAGGGAGGTAAAGAAAACCAGGGTCAAGCAAGCGGAAGAGGAAATTCAAGCCGACCGGTTCGAGTTTTTGCTATGGAGTCAGAGGTTGTGGAGCCAGATGACAATGTTATCTCAAGTACTTTTATTTGTTCATTCTATGTTATTAAAGTACTATTATAGCACGTTAAATCAAGTAATAGTTGTATTTTTTTTATTTTAAATTAACACAAATATATCTTTCCAGAGTTAATAATTCTCGGTCTTAACGAGTGAAATAATACTACTTAAAATCAAATAAAAATAGCTTGAACATAAGGTCCAATACAAAAATTCAACATTCCACTAGGAGAGATACAGAACTGACAAGCATCCATAACTTTTGCAAACTTAAACTCAAAGTTTGACCAGAAAATACACAAAACCGAAAATTAAGTATAAAAAAGCTATGAAATGGAGGACATTTAAGTTCATTAATGAAAATGAGACAAATTAACTTCATGATGATATTCATCCAAGCCCTTGACTCAAAATATTCTAACTGTCACAAAGCTCACTGTTCTCCAGGTAAGGACTTGATGAATCACCTGGATCAACGATGCTAAGGCAGGATACTCGATAGTACTTACCACACGCAGTTCCTAGATCAATGTTGTTTCCATTGTAATGGTGCACGCCAACCTTAGCGAGCATGTTATAGTATTCAATTTCAGATTTCCTCAAAGGAGGGCAATTGTTCGAGATCAATATCAACTTCCCTTTCGAGTTCCTAATGGTCTTGAGCACTGTCTTGTAACCAAAAGTGTACTTTCCACTCTTCATCACCAAAGCCAGTCTATTGTTGATGCTCTCATGTGTCTGGCGGCGGGGATGTCGAGTCCAGAGAGATAGGGTGACTTTCGCATGTTATAGTTGTATTTAAATAAACGAATTTACATTTTTAGGTACGATAATATTAGACAATCTAGCGGTTAAGGCTTTGTTTGATACCGAGGCGCCTAGCTCTTTTGTGTCTTCTAAGGTTGCTAAGAAACTAAACTTACCTATGGAAGCTTTAAGGAATATTTTGGAAATAACTACACCGTTAGGAAAAGTTACTAAAGTGATGAAGACGTTACCGCAAGTAGACATTCGAGTAGGACCTTACGTTTGTAAGAGTGACCTTACAGTGTTGCAATTTACGGACTTTGACGTGATCTTAGGAATAGATTGGTTGTCCAAGAACTATGTACACTTGGATTGTAGGGAAAAGAGAGTAACCTTTAAGGTGCCCGGAAAATCTTCTAAGACCTTCCAAGGTAACATGTACAAGCCAAGTAAGAAGCGTCATCCGATAATCTCAGCAGGTAAGGCTATAAGATCATGTCAAAAAGGTTGTGAAGGCTGCTTGTTGTATGCAATTGATGTAGAACAAGTTAAGCCTAAGTTGGAAGAAACCCCTATAGCAAGAGAATATCCTGAGGTATTTCTGGATGAGTTACAGGGAAATATGTCAGATAGGGAGATTGAGTTTAAGATCAAGTTAGTACCTGGGGCAACACCAGTAGCAAAAGCCCCATATAGGATGGCACCGGCTGAATTAAAAGAATTGAAAGCTCAGCTAAATGACATGTTAGAAAGGAATATAATTCAGCCAAGTACTTCACCATGGGGAGCCCTTATGTTGTTCGTAAAGAAGAAAGATGGTAGCATGAGGATGTGTATAGATTATAGAGCCTTGAATAACCTCCCCATCAAGAATAAGTATCCACTACCTTGGATTGATTACTTGTTTAATCAGTTGCAAGGAAAGAGAGTGTTTTCTAAGATTGATCTTATGTCCGGTTATCATCAGTTGAAGCTAAAAGTGGCAGACATACCTAAGACAACTTTTAGTACAAGGTATAGACATTATGAGTTCTTAGTTATACCTTTTGGACTCATTAATGCTCCTTCAGCATTCATGGATTTGATGCAACGTGTTTTCATGCCTTATCTGGATAAATTCATGATAGTATTCATAGATGATATCCTTATCTACTCAAAGGACGAGAAGTAGCATGAGGAACACTTAAGAACCGTGTTGAAGACTTTGAAAGAAAAACAGCTGTTTGCTATGTTTTCAAAATGTGAGTTTTGGTTGAAGCAAGTCAATTTTTTGGGGCATGTGATATCCGGGGATGGCATACAAGTAGATCTTGCAAAGATAGAAGCGGTTGAGAATTGGTCAAGACCTAACACAGTTTCAGAAGTAATAAGTTTCGATGGTTAGTCGGATACTACAGGAAGTCCGTACGAGACTTTTCCAAGATAGCCACACCACTCACCAAACTCACACAAAAGAATGTGAAGTTCGATTGGACTAGTGAGTGTGAGAAAACTTTTCAGACTTTGATGTATGGATGAAGCACACAGAATAGCCTTTACAGTGCATCAAGGAGCTACAAAAATGTATAGAGATTTGAAAGAACGCTTTCGGTGGCCTTCAATGAAATTGGAAATGGCTAAGTTTGTGGCTGAATGTGACATATGTCAGAAAGTCAATGCTGAACATAGGAAACCAGGAGGTATGCTTAAACCTTTGGATATTCCCGAGTGGAAATAGGATAAGATCACAATGGATTTTATCACTGGTTTGCCAAGAACAAAGAGTGGGCATGATATGATTTGGGTCATTTTGGATAGATTAACTAAGTCAGCCCATTTCTTACCAACCAAAGTTGACTTGTCATTGAAGAAGAAGACTACACTTTATTTGGACAATATTGTGAAGCTACATGGAGTGCATATCTCAATTGTATCAGATCATGACAACCATTTTATTAGTCAGTTTTGGAAGAGTTTGCATAAAGCCTTGGGCACAACGTTGGACTTGAGTACAACTTTTCACCCTCAAATGGATGGACAGTCGGAAAGAAAAATCCAAATACTTGAGGATATGTTAAGAGCATGTGTTTTGGAAGTAGGTGGATCATGGAATGATTACCTACCCATGGATGAGTTCACTTACAATAACAGTTATCATGCAAGTTTGGGGAGGCCGCTGTTTGAAGCTCTTTATGGTAGAAGATGGCGAACGCCGCTATTTTGGGATGAATTTGGGGAGAAGCAACTTACCGGGCCAGGATTGGTTGAACAAGCTAAGGTAAGAGTTTTTTTGGTTAAGAAGAACTTGAAGGCAGCCCAAGACCATCAGAAAAGTTGGGCTGATGTTCGTAGAAGACCTTTGGAATTTGATGTTGGTGAAAGAGTATATCTTTGAACTTCACCGATGTAAGGAGTAAAACATTTTGGACAAAAGGGAAAGTTAATTCCAAGGTATGTTGGACCTTTTGAGATCCTTGAGAGAGTTGGACCTTTGGCATACAAGATTAAGTTACTAGATTCAATGTCAAGAGTCCACAATGTATTTCATGTTTTGATGTTGAAGAATTGTTTGACGAAGTCAGATGTTGAAGCTGCAGTTGATCCACAAATACTTCAAGACAACCTTGATTATGATGAAAAGCCAGTTAAAGTCTTGGATAGAAAGGAAAAGATGATCAAGAGGCGGATGATTCCTTTGGTGTTAGTATAATGGAGCAACCACTCACCAAACGAAGCTACTTGGGAAGTGGAAGATGATATGATCACCGAATTTCCAGACTTTTTGAATCTACCAGGTATGTTCAAGTTTCGAGGACGAAACTCCTCTTAAGAGGGGAAGAAAGTAATATTCTGATTCTCGGGAAAGGGCAGACGTGTCAATTTGCGAGAACGAAATATTATATCTATTTCTTTTATGGATTTAAAGTTTATAAATTATTATAAGTATATATGTATATATTTTTGAAATATATTATGTATAAAGTTAAGGACCGTTTTGCAATTAAAAGACGATTTAAGGGCTTTAAAGGAATTTAAAGGGGGGGAAGTTTTATTTGGGAGAAATAAAACTTCCCACTAAGTTGGAAGTTCAGATTTTCTCTTCTTTTGAAAGGAGTTGCCTGCAAGGTTTGAGAGCAAAAGAAAAGAGCAAGATTTCTCCTTCAATGTTCTAAGCGAATACTTGATCGTTTCCAGACACAAGTAGAACAACGGAATCATGTGAGCGTGAGGATCGTGTTCATACCAAAATTTGGAAGTTCTATCAAGGTATGAAAACAACCCTAAATATGATTTTCTTCATGATGGATCATGTTTGGCTGAAGGAAAGTGTAGGATTGGTAGTTCTGATTAATTAGAAACCTTAATCCTAACTAGTTTATGAATTGGTTGTGGAATATATAGGTTTTTGTTGAAGTTTGAGAAGTGCCTGCAGTATTTCTAAAGTTTTCTTGGAGTAGTGCATAGATCAAGTAAGAAAATATTTTCTATTGCTTTGATTATGGTTTGGTAGAGTTAAGGCTTGGTGTTGGAAGTAATATGAGGTTAAAATTCATGTATAAGTTCTACCTTGCTAGTGTGGGATGTTTATGTTGTTAAATTGGTACTTTTCTGTTGTTTTGTTGAGTACATTGTTGAAGAACATGTTTGGAGGTGTTAGGAATCCGTTAAAGTGCAGAAACTGTGCTTTTGGGGTATACTGCGCTTGGTGCGGACGCACCAAGGCCAGTGCGGGCGCACTGGAAGAGCAGAAGCTCAAATTCTACATTCAAAGTCTTGGTGATGGCGAACTGATGACGAAATCAAGTAATAATAAATACTTGAAAACCATAAACCAATACTAGCAAGAGGACAAGGTCCATCGTAGTATAGCTATAGCGACTCAAGGTCGATCCCACAGGGAACCAATTGTGAATCGTTTTATATATGAACAACTAATTAATCATGCCAAGCACACAGAAGCGGTCTACGACCAACAAAAGACAAGAAAAGAGGAAAACTGACTCGACACAACACAGAAAAATACAAGTAATTAACCTCCCCAATTATTAAGTTATCGTTTGGAATTAGTGAGCTATATAATTAAACAATACTTTACAACTATTAATCCAATTTGTATTTCTCTTATATTGGCTACAGGAGTCATCCTCTAAACTTTACTTAGTTCCGGGTAGGACACTAGATCACTGTGCTACATTACGTGACTACGCTTCGTAGGCCTCCATCTCATATAACTTGCACGCTTACAAAACTAGGGATGCCGATATTAACCGTATTCCTCACCTAGGCAACATTCATGTGGTTAGGCGTACTTCCTAAGTGATCGCATCAGTCTTCCGGGACTTTCAGCGAGATCTAGATCTGTGTTGTATTTGGGACTTTCGCATCAGTCTTCCGGGACTTTCGCTGAAAGACCTAGGAGTACGAAATTGGTATTTCCTAACTACATGTTTTAATTAAAACAGATGAGCAACGTAGCCGTAGCCATACCTACTAAGACAAGATATTCTAAGTGGACAATCACACCATAAAGACGTGGCTATATTGACTCGGTGAACAACTAAATCTTAGCGTTTCAATATACAAAACGGATAAAATAGCGATTCATAAAGCAATTATATAGATCTACTAAAAACACGATTATCTATCAAAGCAAAGTCATACAAAGGTCACCCGATATAGGCGTGGGGCGTGTGGATCCTTATAGATGAGGAATCCGCATTGCCTTACGTCGTAATCATAGATCTACATCGTTTAACTAAGAACAAACAATCTCAAACGATAAACAATAATTGGGGGGGACTTAATTACAATAAAGAAGAAGAAATAAACACAAGCAACTCACATAATGCTGTTGACTTGTATTGAAAACTGCTATAAAACTGTGTCATAATATCTGTATAATATTGTGTAATGTTGTATATAAATTGAATAATGAAATAGAGTATTTATAGGCTGTAAAACCGACTTTAGATAGCCGTCAGCAGACTTAATTCACGTTTCTTGAACCCAAATGGAGTCTAAAATGCGTCTGGAGAAGCAGGGACATTTTGGAGAACTCGCTGGCAGCCAGAGCAGGGCTCGCTGCCAGCGAGACCTATTTTATGCATGGGCCGGTTTTCTGCTTCTTCTGGTCCATTCCTGATCCGTTTTGGTGCTTTTATTCACTCCGTAGTCCATCTATATTGCTTCCGAGTCAGCCCACTATATATAAGACATAAAACATGGCTTGTAACTTCAAATAATATAAATAAATGGTAAAATACACAATAACGAGTCGTAACTTAGTTCGGTTGTAATTTAGGCACAATACGACTTATTATTAACCAATTAAAGCCCATTTAAGCTAGAATCGAGGATAATTAATTGGTAAATAACGGCGTAAATTGACCATCATCAACTACCCCCCATTTAACCTTTGATCGTCCCGATCAAACACAAAAGGCGAAAGAACCACCGAAACATAACTTACTAATTATTGATAGGCTTATTCAGAATTCCAAAGTAAATAAAATAGCACACACGTTTGTCAGTTAGGCATTAATCACTATTTCATCATTGAATCAATGTGTGTGTGATATAACCGTCATGCAGAATATTTGGAATAGAGATATTAGAATTATAATTTCCTCTAGATGCAACTCTCACCACTCAAAACTTTGTGATGCTTCCTTATCGTTTAACAAATAATACAGGTGTAATACCAGATTCTAGTGAAGCGGGGCGGATTCGGAAACCAAGAAGCTTTTCTCAGTTCTCATTTGTTTCTATGCGAGGGCCGCGTCGATTTTAGAGACAGTAACTTGCAATGGTGGGAGCCTAGCAAGCAACTACTTTCAAACCGTCCACGAACTTGCTACCCTACTGCCTTGTTTTACAACCGTGCATATTATGCTCCATCGGTTTAGCAGTCTCTAACCTAAACGCTCATAATTTCCTCACTTTTACTTAATTCACTCTTTTTTTTCATAAACCAAATTCTATTTTTTCTTGCCTGGTTCTTGCTTCACTATCATCGATATTAGGCTTATCGGAAGTATGACAAGAAGAAGTAATCACAAAGTCAAGTAGTTCATGTTTCAACATTCCGAAACGTGCTTAAAAAGGCTGATGCAACGACAAAATATATGTTTAATACAAAACTACGCACACAGCGTGATATGATATTTACTAAGCAATTCTGAAGCTAGCATGGCAAAAATAAGTTGTAATTATGCTTAAGAGCTTCTTTCATTATCTATACATGCTCGGTTTCCACAAAAGATAAATGTGATTCATGCTTAAAATTTTAAATTTACTCATTTATTATTTATTTGATATACGGAAGCTAAGTGACTCATACCCCCCTCTTAAATGATTCATTGTCCTCAATGTATAAAATAAAATAAAGATAGGAACTTAGCTTCGGTCAAGTGCGGTAGTGGAACAAGTCGGTGAACTTCGGGGCACTCTACAAACCATGGACCTAACAAGATATACGATATCGCTGCAAAACAAATCTTCAACAAAACTCGAAACTCGTTACAGTGTTAGCCCCGAAAAAAGTAATAATCGAAAAAAAAGGGACCGTAAAAGGAACACAATAAACCTTAAACATTTTGAAGTCCTTAAAACTATTACATGGAAATATTAAAACTACTAACCAGACATGATTTAGTACAATATTATTATTCAGGAAATACAACAACAGACTCGATACAAACTCAACTCAATACAAACTTAGACTCGAGACCAAGGAAAACATACTAATACAGAAATACAAAGATACAATCAATCTCCTCCATCAAAAGATCGTCCAAAACCCGGAGGAAAATGAGAAGTAGAAGGCTCAAATCCCTCATAACCAGGGGTGGTGTAGGACAACGACGACGGGGCATAGAAGCATCATCTCCTTCCATGTTTCTTACAATCCTCCTGACCATGTGATGAGTCTCAGCCATAGTCTGCTCCATTCCATTTATACGAGCAAAAAAAAGTTGCTCCATGGCTTGCGCTAGTCCGGCAGCATTACCATCACCATCACACCTAGCTTGTTGGTGGGGACGAGGTGCTGGTCTTGGGTGTGGGTTGGCATTGTGAATAGGTGGAATAGATGCTATTGACAAGGGAGTCTCCGGGTCAACATAAGTATCCATCCCTAACGCGGGGCAGCCACCCGTAATGGCAAGAGTTGAAATCATAGAACCGTAGGGCCGAACGGTCCTTTTCTTCCTAGCTACCTCAGTCATGTTTCCCCGCATGACTGTTACCAAGTCTACTGGTCGCTCTAACCCCAACCAATACATCAAAGCAGCTTGATAGTCATAAACCGTATAGGTATGGCCGGATGGGAGTATGTCGGAACAAATAAACCGATGCAAAAACTTATCCTCCCAAGTGGTAAGTGTGGCTTCATGAAAATTTCGAGCATGTTGACCTATATACCACAGGACATCAAAGTAAGCACCGATCTCCTCTAAAAACGCGTCCGAATGGTCATACACATTAGAGAATTCCTCAGGGTCACCCACTAGATTACCCAAATTAAAATATTCATTGATAGTGGTGGGTGAGATAGCAAACGTGTGGCCTCTAATAGTGGCAGTGTGGGAATGGGGATGCACCTCTAAATAAGCATAAAATTCCTTTACCAGGGACCCGTTACAATGATTAGGCGGCTCGGCCACATACTCCCAATCATGATATGCGATAAGAGTGCCAATGTTGTCCCTACAATTCTCAAGATTTATGCCTCTTCCGCGATGCACCGTCGCATTGCTCCAATGGTTACGAAATGCCTCGTATACCACGGGGCTAAAAAATTGCGGCACCCCGTCAAGTACCGGTATCGCGTCGCCATCGAGAACAAATTGGGCTCCAGCCCGGTGATTCTGTGGTGGATTTCTTGGATTACGATTTTGCCGATTCATCCTGCTGTGCTAGAAAATGCTCCCCAACTCAGATTCTAATAAAAAACAACTCGCTGGCAGCAAGTGTGGGTCTCGCTGGAGGCGAACTGACCAGAGCTGGGTCGGTTCGGCTCGGCTCGCTAACTGATACCTTGAGTGATTCGAAATATGTATTTTCTAGAAAATTAAGAACCAAATTGAATGAGAAATGACCTCATTTCAATTTATAAATTTGGGAAAAAGATAGAAAGTGAATAAAATTGGATAAAAATTGTATAGATAGGCTAAGATAGCATCACAACATTATTTCGACATAATAATGGTGTTGGAGAAAAAATGGAGGTTTAGAATTTAGATGGGTTTAGAAAAATGATATAGAAAGGATGATAAGAAGAGAAATGGTTATAATATTGTGAAATGGGTGTGATGAAAATAGTTGGTGGAAGTGGGTTTAAATTGGTGGAAGATAAGGGAAAAAGATAGGGAAGATGAAAATTGTTTGAATTGTGAAAGATTGTGATTGGTGGGTTTAGAATGGAGAGGATTGATGAGGTGGAAAGTGATAAAGTTAAAGGTAGAAGTATTGGGATATGTAGACTAAGTGTGTTGGCCACTTTGTACTTTTTGACCCTTAAAATTTTGAATTTTAAGATAGGAGGGTAAACCAAATTTTATTTAACTTTCACACTTTACCAAAAATATTGTTCTAAAAATAATCCGGACACTGGCCAGTGAAAAGGTAGTTACGCAGGGGCGAAACAGCATTTCGCAGGGGCGAAACAGCGTTTTGCCGGGGCAGTCTGACCAAACTGTCTCCGATTAAATCCATTCTGCCTCCAGTCAGTTGTACTTTAAAGCTCATGCTTTGCTTCCATCTTCTTCTCGGTTTGATAGTATACTTATTATTCCTAAATGAGTATACTATCCTAGGCACACCTACGAAACTCTATTTCACGTTTCAACAAATCGAGTAAAAAAGCTTTTGCACATCCTTAACCCAACGGTCATCGGAAAATGGCAAAAATAAAAAACCTCAAACGTTTTAACGTTACTTTTATTTTGACTCAATGAAAAGAAAAAGATAAGAAAAAACCAAAAGACCTAAAAAAAACTTTGAAAAACCAAAGGGGTAGAAGTAGTTCTGAGTTTTAAGTCATCAGCTCGACTTTCCAAAAAACTCTCATTTCATTGAGCTACCGTCTTTCGCCTTCCAGATTTGCACCCGGTTAGCCTTCACCGAGGTCTGCTTGCCTTCTTTAAGAATGAGCGCCTTTCCCTTGGTTGTGAGACCTAGGAAAACACAGTCATCTTGACCATCCAAACAGGCGCCGACCTCAGCCACTGTCTCAGAAACGAGTGAGTTCTTAACAGATCGAACTCTAAGAGTTCTCTTTCTAGATCGCCTCCGTCTATCTTTAGCACTCAAGCTCTCTCGAGTCTCAGCGTCTCCTGTGGATGGGGCGGCCCCACCTCCGTACAGAGTTTCTACCTCGTCATCGAGAAGCGTAGAGGTATCTACTCGTACCGTACTCTGAGACTGAGCTGTTAGGTGTTATGCCCGAAAGACAATTTTGTAATTGTTTTATTTAATGAATGAATTGACATTATTATTCATATTTATTATTCTCATATTCACCCATGTGACAATAGTATTTACACTACATAAAACCCTAAAGTATATGTTAGGAACATGTTATTATGTTTTGATGATGGCCATACTAGCTGTTATAGCAAGCCTGAAATAAGTTAGAATTCTCTGTATAAGTCTTTACTTAGGGTCTGACAAGTTGTATAAGTTAAGTCGGACAAGTATTGTACTAGTTGGTAGGATGGCAAAGCAAAGACGAGATATTCGGCGAGTGAAGCCGGCCAAGCACCAAGCAGAGAAGTAATGAAGACTTTATGGTCGACTTATAACCAAGGAAGTCCGTGATGACCTTGGATAAGTCTAAGTTAAGTTTTAAATGATAAAACACAATGTTCAAATATGGTGTACACCGGTCTCACCCAAATCAAGGATCGGTGAAGTTCAAAGACTCTCCAAATACTAGAACAAAGAAGGAAACGAGTGAATCGGCCGAGTAAAGCGACTTTCGGCAAAGAGAAAACAAAACGGCGAAGAAGAAGTGACGGCTAAGTCGGTAGGCTCACTCGACCGTTCTAGAAACGGCGAAGAGACACCTACAAGGGCAGAGTTGATATACGATGAAGATTCAGAAGATCATGCATTAAATGCTCAAATCATTAAAGGATCAATCAAGGACGGATTATCGCTATACGTTTGAAGAAAGAATCCGATCACCGAATTTAAGGAGAATACAATTAAGGGGGAATCAAGAATAAAATCAAGGATTATTCCCTCATTAATATAGCAACGGACGGAATTTCAAAAACGAAGGTATTCAAGGCTATAAATAGAAGGCATTGACGAGAAAAAGAAAACAACAATCAAGAAAGAAAAATCTAGCGAAACTCTGTCAATTTGAAAAGCCTTCTCTCCGAAATTACAAGGATACATCTAGTGATCAACTCGGACTTCAAAGCTACAAAGGCATACTCGGGCGAGGATTGATCAAGCAAGTGTGTGAATCACATTCACATCAAACTCGAAGCAACCGAATCGAGGCAATCCGAGAAGGAGTTGAATCTGTGATAGCCGTTGAAGGATCTTGATCTTAAGGAACAAGCGAGAAGGAAGACCGAATCACCGAAGCCGTTGCGGTCAAGGAGTGATAGTCTTGTAGATTGTAAAGCTTGGGAAGCCAAGGACAATCATACTATTGTATCTGTGAAAACAATAGTGAGTTCCTCCAATCATCACGGGAGAAGAGTGGATTAAGGGATTACACCACCCTGAACCACTATAAGCCTTGTGTCAATTTAATTTCTGCAATTTACTTTACAGCATTCATTTAATTTGCATACATCATAATTTGCATCTGTGACTGTCTAAACAGATTTGAAAACAATATAGTAAGAAGGGACTTATCCGCTGCCCAAAAGCTTTTAACTAGAAGAAGAAAAGTTTTTGAAACTACACTATAGTCATTCACCCCCCCCCCACCTCTGACTATAGTTTGACCCTTCTCTGGGACCAACAAATGGTATCGGAGCAGTGTTCCTAGTATCAGAACCTGTTCAGATCTAATTTCTGGTAACAAGGAGATCACATATTTTCAAAGTAGTTTTCAAATCTGAATTTTTCATTCACTGACATTTATATCTTCAATTGCACTGATGGATTCCTCAAACTTCTTGTCAAAAGTACCTGTTTTCAATGTTAATAATTTTGATGAACATAAAATAAGAATGTTATCTCATCTTGCAGCAACTCACGAGGAGATGCTGGATGTGATAAACGACGGCCCAATCATGATCACTACTGTGGTAGGCACGCCAAAGCGAGATCAAGGAAAGGAGATAAACAAACCCAAGAAAGATTGGACCAAAGATGACAGGAGAAGAGCAAACCTAGACTTTGTAGCAAAAGATATGATCTTAAAGACTCTACGAAAGACAACATGTTCATGAGAATAAAAGATTGCAAAAAACAAAGGAGATGTGGTACAAGTCGGCACTAATCAATGAAGGATCGAAGCGATCAAAGAAAATAAACTATCCGTTGCAAAACGAAGTTTGAAAATTTCAAGATGAAGGCGGTGAATCCATTGATCGATGGACAACGGATTCTCTAGCATCATCGATTGAACTCGCAATGACTTGGTCACACATATCCCCAAAAAGAAGTATGCTTGAAGATCTTGAGAAGACTACCCGAAAGATGGAAGATCATAACATCGTAATCGAGGAACAACAAATCTTGCAAGCACTGACACTCTGACACTGATGTCCCGATTAAAAGCTCATGAATTCGAATTGAACGGCGAAGATGGTGCTCCGGCAGAGACACACAAAATCACTGCATTAGCTGCACCCCAGCAAAGTAATTTTGCTGAATGCATCAGCAAAGAGACACAAGAACTAAAAGAACAGGTAGCTTTATTAGTTAAACGTTTTGACAGGTTTAAAAAAAAGCCATTCAAAGGAAATTCATCATCAAACAAAAAGTCAAGCTCAACCAGAGACATGAAGAAGAAAGATGATGAATACAGATGCTTCAACTGCAACAAGAAAGGTCACTTCAAGGCTGATTTTCCTGAAGAAAATGACAAAGATGATGAAAAGAAGAAATACAAAGCATCTGAAAAGAAAAGGAGCAAGAAGGCACTTAAGGCAGAATCCAGCAGTGAAAAGCATGAAGAATCATCTGACAATGACTCAGATGATAGTGATGAAGAAGACAGTTCAGAAAATGAAAAAGCATGCCTATGTCTTATGACCAAAGAATTGGATGAAGATAAAAGTGATAGCTCAGACACTGAGGAAACAAGCCTATGTTTAATGGCTAAAGAATCAGATGAAACTGAGGTAACATCTAGTTCCTGTTCTTCATCTAATGCATCCACATCTAACACCGCACAATCCTCTAGTCTTCCATTAGATACGACGAGACCTAGTCTAAAATCTCATGACTAAATTTGATGAAATTGAAAAGAATCATGAAATTCGGAAAAGGAATGCAAGGATCTAAGGAAAGAGAATAAGAGGTTAAAGAAAGAAGCTGGATAAAGCAAAAGTCGAATTAACTAGTAAGGAGACCTACTTAAATGATCAACAAAAAGCGAGATGATCATACATCTGTTATTAACAGATCAGTTACGGAAATCTCCTCACCAGTGAAGGTATCCACTGCACCACTAAAGGCACCAACTTACAAACCCCCAAAAAGGTTTGGATCCAGATCTGGTCTTGGCTACAACAGTCAGGATGAACGTAGGAATAATGGTCAATACGATTCTAAATTGAGGACCACTAGTGGACCAAAATTTAGAAAGGGACAGACCATGTCAACAAATAAATCATCCTGTTCCGGTGAAGTCAAAACCCAGTGTAGTGAAACAGCAAACTAAATCCTCATTCCAGTCAATCAAGAACAAAAGTCATCTGAAAGGAAAAGGAAGACTATACCCTTCAGAGGATGATTGGAATGTTGCTCCTGCAAAATACAAGAAGAAACCATTCCACAAAATGCATCATGTGTTTAAGAAAAACCAATCTGTTCCTAGACACATGAAGCAAGAAAGGTTTCCTACTGCATTTTGGAAAGTAAAGAAGGATGCAAATGCACCAAAAGGTGGAGAAAAGTATCAGAATATCTTCAGTAAAAATACTAGAAGCTATTCTGCCATGCCTTATACATATAAAGTTGATGACTTCAATTATCCAAAAAGAAGACCTTTTGGATACACCCTTGGTATGGGAGGCATGATTGCTAGCAGGTATGGACCCAAACAGTGTTGGGTACCTAAACTTAATTAATCTGTTTTGTAGGATGTCTGGTACATAGACAGTGGATGTTCCAGACACATAACAGGAAACAAGAGATGGCTCACTGACTTCAAAGCCTTTGATGGACCCAAAGTCACATTTGGAGGTAAAGAAAACCCTGGCAAAATTAAGGGGGAAGGCACAATAATCAAGAACAATCTAAAGATTCAGAATGTGGCATATATCAAGGGACTTAACTTCAATCTGATGAGCATCAGTCAATTTTGTGACAAAGGCTACAATGTGCACTTCAACAAAGAAGGATGCAAAGTGATTCACAGTCAAACCAACACAATAGTTCTTGCAGGAAGAAGACAAGACAACATGTATGTGGTGGATTGGAGAACGACCAAGGCGAGAAACATGTCTACTTGTCAAGAATAAACAATCAACAATTTGGATTTGGCACAAAAGATTAAATCACACGAATTTCAAGACCATCAACAAACTATCAAGGAGCAAGTTAGTTGAAGGCCTGCCAGAGATCACATTCAAGAAAGAAAGTCTATGTGATGCTTGTCAGAAAGGAAAACAAATAAAAAGCTCATTCAAGTTAAAGCCTCATCAATCTACAACAAGAATTCTACATCTGCTACACATGGACCTGTTTGGACCAGTCACACCAGTGAGTGTGAGTGGTAAGAAATACACTCTTGTAGTGGTAGATGACTTCTCAAAGTACACCTGGACCATCTTCATGAATAAGAAGAAAGAAACACTCAAGAAGCTGCCAGATTTGTTGAGAAGACTCCAGAATGAGAAAGAACTAAAAGTTATCAAGATCAGATCAGATAGAGGCACTGAATTTCTAAATGAAATTATCAGAACCTATTGTGAAGAAAATGGAGTATTACATCAACTATCTGCAGCAGGAACTCCACAAAAAAATGGTGTAGCAGAAAGAAGAAACAGAACCATCAAGGAAACGATCGGGACAATGATAGCGAAGCATGTTTACCAAAGAGATTTTGGGTCAAGCAAGACAACACAAGCATGCCATACACAAAACAGATCAATCATCAACAAACACCATGGAAAAACTCCATATGAAATATGGAATGGTAGAAAACCCAATATCTCATATTTTCATATGTTTGGATCAAAATGTTTTGTCTTAAACAGGAATCAACTGCATACCTTTGATGAGAAGGCTGATGAAGCAATCTTCATGGGATACTCAGACACCAGCAAAGCATTCAGAGTACTAAATAAAAGAACTTTGGTGATTGAAGAATCAATACATGTGGTTTTTGATGAACCAAACACAAATGGTGAAGACCTTCAAGATCAAGAAGAGAAAGCACCACAAAGAGAAATCTATACAAATGCAACCATACCAACTACTATCCTGAATCATCATTCTGAAGATCAAGAGGAGCCACATACCAATACACCAGATGAAGCTCCTCAAGTTGAAGTTCATGCTCCAGCATGAAGGTATGGAAGCACCAAGTGAAGATCAACTTCAACCAGATCTAAATTGGCTAAGAGACCATCCTGAAGAACAAGTCATTGGAGACATTCACACAGAGTCGAACCGAGAAGACAACCTGGAGCACATGCTAACTCGCTTTCTATCACAAGTGGAACCCAAGACCATAGATGATGCAATCCAAGATGCAGATTGGATCACGGCCATGCAAGAAGAACTAAATGAATTTGAAAGAAATGAAGTACGGGAACTTGTTGACGGACACGAAATGGCCAACATCATTGGTGCAAAATGGGTATTCGGGAACAAGATGGATGAGCAAGGAACTCGTTGTCGAGAAACAAAGCAAGGCTAGTTGCAAAAGGCTATTCCCATGCTGAAGGAATAGATTATGATGAAACTTTTGCTCCAGTAGCAAGATTGGAAGCAATCAGACTTTTTCTAGCATTTTCTGCACACAAAGACTTCAAAGTCTATCAAATGGATGTAAAGAGTGCATTCCTAAATGGACTCTTGGAAGAAGAAGTTTATGTAGAACAACCTCCTGGATTTCAAAATAAAGGAAAAGAAGACAAAGTATACAAACTCAAGAAGGCCCTCTATGGACTCAAACAGGCACCTAGAGCCTGGTATGAAACACTGTCACGAGTTTCTGATCAAGAATGGATTCAGCAAAGGAACTATTGACAAGACTCTATTTAAACTGGAGGAAGGAGCAAGCACATTGCTAGTACAAATCTATGTTGATGATATAATCTTTGGATCAGAGGATAAAAAGTTGTGTGAGAAATTTGCAAACCTGATGAAGAGCAAATTTCAGATGAGCATGATGGGAGAATTAAACTACTTCCTTGGCCTTCATGTAAAGCAAATGAAGGATGGCATTTTTATTAGTCAAGCAAAGTATACAAGAGATTTGATACACAAGTATGGGATGGATACAAGTGGCACAGCAGACACACCAATGTGTGCCAGAGTCATACTTGGAAAATATGAAGGAGGAAAAGATGTTGATCAAAATTTGTATAGAGGAATTATTGGATCATTATTATACTTAACTGCAAGCAGACCTGACATAGCATTTGCAGTAGGAGTATATGCAAGATTTCAAGCTCAACCAAAAGAATCACATCTTCTAGCAAAGCCTAAAAGGATAATCAAATACTTGAAAAACACTTTAAATGTTGGTATTTGGTATCCAAAAGATGGAGGATTTACATTGATATCATATTCAGACTCTGACTATGCTGGATGCAAAATAGATAGAAAAAGCACCTCCGGAACTTGCCAAATGCTAGGAACCGGACTAGTCTCTTGGTTCGGTAAAAAGCAAAACTCCATATCTACATCAACAAACAAGCGAGAATACATAGCGACGGGTATTTGTTGTGCACAAGTACTGTGGATAAGACAACAGCTAAGGGACTATGGAGTAGAAGAGAAAACAATTCCAATCATGTGTGATAACACAAGTGCAATATCTATTACAGAAAATCCAGTATTGCACTCAAGAACAAAGAACATTGGTGTAAGACATCATTTTATCAGAGACCATGTTGAAAAGGGGGATGTCATCCTAAAACACATACCCACTGAAGATCAATTGGCTGACATCTTCACTAAACCACTCAGTTATGAAAGATTCAGCAAGCTAAGAACTGAGTTAGGAATGATTGAAATTGAATAAGTATCAAAAAGCGGCTAACTGGAGTAATCGGCTAAGTGACTTCATTAATCGGTACGACCTTTGCCGTTACGGGAGATGCAAAGCAAGTAAGGCACCGGCATCCGGCGAAAGGCAACTTAAGCGATTGTTAGGAACGGTGAAATGGAGCAGCTTAGTAAAGAACCTATAGAACGGCTAAGTGGCCAGCGAAGGCACTTCACCGAAATAAAGACTTGGACAAATTAAGAGTGTGAACAAAATCAATTCTGATTACACGTGGAGAATAAGGAAATTATGGAGGATTATTCTATACACACGTGGCGATCAACTTATGATCATGGAGGTAATTATATTATTTTTCGAATTATAAACTCCTCGATTCCCGGGCTCTATCATTACTTGCCTCAAACCACACCCCCACTCCACTCGAATATCGCGATTTTCATACGCAAAATCACGCCATTATGCCACAAATCCTTCCATATTCAAAACCACGTTCACACTACCACACTATATAAACAATACTTAAAGATTTTCAGAAATCTTTACATACTTCTGCAAATTACAAACCCTACTTTTTCTCACTGAAACCTCAAGATATACTCTTCTAATCCTCCTCTACCTATCAATGGCTTCATCCTCCCAAATCACTGCTACTAAAAATCAATCATAACCGGCTCGTTTTTCAAACCTGAGCACTATCTCTCATTTTGTGATAATGACTCAAAAGCTCAACGTCTGGTTGATTGCTGCTCGAATTTGGGGCTGATGACTTTCCTAAATCCTCCAATAAGCGGAATCTGCTATGAGAATCCGATAGCGTTTTGGAAAAACGCCAAATTTGTGCCTAGCACAAAGAAGACTGAAGTTGATCGCATCCAAAGCTCAATCTTTGGAAGAGAAATAATCATCACACCAGGTACACTCAACCGTTACCTTCACCTTCCATTGAAAGGACCTGCTAATGTCAAGCTTGTCACAACTGACATGGCAAAGTTCTGGACTGAGATAGCCAAAAGTCCAAAGAAAAATAGCAAAACATACAATCTACCCAGATCAACGCTCAAACTTCCGTTTGCTGAGTTTTCACCAATTATCACCAAAAATATTGAAGGCAGAAAAGGGTCAATGGAAAACCTGACTGAAGTACGAATTAAACTGATGGCCATTATCTACAATCGCATCAAATTTGACTGGGCAACATTTGTGTTCAATCGAATGAAGGATCAGATTCAGAAGGAAATCGATCTATCCATCACTGCACCAGACAAGGGTTTGCAGAAAAAGGGTGATTTCTGGGAGAAGAAATCATATGGGTTCCCTCTTCAACATTTGTTCAATCAATTGCGTACGACCCACAAACTTGCAGTCTCCACACAAATCCAAGACGATGTTTACTTACATCAAGGCTTCCCTAAAACCCAAACCCATAGCTGGGAGCAAAAGAAAGCAACCTGAAGGCAGTAGATCAGGAGTGGGATGGAGAACCAGATCTCAAAAGACACAAGAGGAGGCCAATATGCCTGACACCAGCAATTTGGATGAGCCTGTGACCATCAGTGATGACACAGAAACAGAAGAAGAAACGCAGCCAGAAGGAGTCACCTACCTGGAAGAAGGTGAAGAAGGATATAGACTCACCTCATCTGATGAGAAGGAGATACAAGATGAAGGGGATGAGTCAGAAGATGACCACTCAAAAGGAGGAAATCCTGAAACAAATCAAGAAGATTTGGAGATTTCTGATGATGAACTGACTCTCCAGGAAGTGCTTTTCAAAAGCATAGGCAAAGTTGACAACCAGCCAAGTGAGCCAGCTGATAAAGCTCACTCGGCCGAACTTGTCAACTCCCCCACAATTGCACAAGGGGGACCAGTGGTAGATGAAGCAGTCCACACTCAACAACAACCTCTAAATGACCCTGTGTCTAATGAGGCAGAACAAGAGCAGATGGAAGAAAAGGAAGAAGCACAAGATGCAAAGGAAGAAGAGGAAAAGGAAGAGCAAGAAGTTGAAGAAGAAAATGAGGAGAAGCAAGGTGAAGATGCTGAGGATGAAAGTGATGAGGGTGAAGAGGATGCCCATGTGGCACCAGAAGAAATTGATCCAGAAAGAGTGTTCAATCTGGACATTCAACCCCTCATTGTGGACATAGAAAGGCAATACTACAGCAGGCAAAATCTGAAGACTGCCTTAAGGAGTGAAGCAACCTCCTTCCATCACAAGATTGAGGCCCTCATCAGCCATATCAAAATCCAAGATGAGGTCATGGAGAGACAGGGAAACTTAATTTGCAACTTACAACACCTCATCCCTCACCATGTCCAAACCAATCTTGAATACCATGCTGAGACGGTTGACAACAATCTCAAGCCATTGGTAGACACCCTCAATGCTAACACAGCCAAAATTCAAGCATCTAGATGAAATCATGGAACATTCGGCAAGCAACCGGACTTTCTCATCAAAGTTGGTGAGGCCAACAACAAAATACCGGAGAGAAAGTATGGCCCTCTCCCCGAGTCCGATGCGGCAATTGCGGACCTTGAGGCACGTTTTGATGCCGCCACAAAGGGGAAGGTAACTCAAAGCACGAAAGCTCCGGTGGGAAGGGAAAGGTGGAAAGCTCCAAAGTGGAAAGAGAAAGGGAAAGCAAAGGCGAGGACAAAGCAAAGGCAAGGGCATCGGGTTTGAAGAAATGAAGAAGTAAACCAATTGCATGTTGCTTAATTCAATTCAATTTATCTTATCATTTGCCTTTGTTCATTTAAATAAAAAGATGCAATATCTTATTGCCCTATGATGGATGAATAAAATTATTGAACTTTCAATCTGTTGTGTATTATGAAAATCTTGATTACTTATGTTCAGGCTTATGAGGGTTTTGGCATCATCAAAAAGGGGGAAATTGTTAGGAACATGTTATTATGTTTTGATGATGGTCATACTAGCTGTTATAGAAAGCCTGAAATAAGTTAGAATTCTCTGTATAAGTCTTTACTTAGGGTCTGACAAGTTGTATAAGTTAAGTCAGACAAGTATTGTACTAGTTGGTAGGATGGCAAAGCAAAGACAGATATTCGGCAGAGTGAAGCCAGCCAAGCACCAGCAGAGAAGTAATGAAGACTTTATGGTCTGACTTATAACCAAGGAAGTCTGTGATGACCTTGGATAAGTCTAAGTTAAGTTTTAAATGATAAAACTCAATGTTCAAATATGGTGTACACTGGTCTCACCCAAATCAAGGATCAGTGAAGTTCAAAGACTCTCCAAATACTAGAACAAAGAAGGAAACAGTGAATCGGCTGAGTAAACTGACTTTCGGCAAAGAGAAAACAAAACAGCGAAGAAGAAGTGACGGCTAAGTCAGTAGGCTCACTCGACCGTTCTAGAAACGGCGAAGAGACACCTACAAGGGCAGAATTGATATACGATGAAGATTCAGAAGATCATGCATTAAATGCTCAAATCATTAAAGGATCAATCAAGGACGGATTATCTGCTATACGTTTGAAGAAAGAATCCGATCACTGAATTTAAGGAGAATACAATTAAGGGGGAATCAAGAATAAAATCAAGGATTATTCCCTCATTAATATAGCCAACGGACGGAATTTCAAAAACGAAGGTATTCAAGGCTATAAATAGAAGGCATTGACAGAAAAAGAAAACAACAATCAAGAAAGAAAAATCTAGCAGAAACTCTGTCAATTTGAAAAGCCTTCTCTCTGAAATTACAAGGATACATCTAGTGATCAACTCAGACTTCAAAGCTACAAAGTCATACTCGGGCGAGGATTGATCAAGCAAGTGTGTGAATCACATTCACATCAAACCGAAGCAACTGAATCAGAGGCAATCTGAGAAGGAGTTGAATCTGTGATAGCTGTTGAAGGATCTTGATCTTAAGGAACATCAGAAGGAAGACTGAATCACTGAAGCTGTTGCAGTCAAGGAGTGATAGTCTTGTAGATTGTTAAGCTTGGGAAGCCAAGGACAATCATACTATTGTAACTGTGAAAACAATAGTGAATTCCTCCAATCATCACAGGAGAAGAGTGGATTAAGGGATTACACCACCCTGAACCACTATAAGCATTGTGTCAATTTAATTTTTGCAATTTACTTTACAGCATTCATTTAATTTGCATACATCATAATTTGCATTTGTGACTGTCTAAACCGATTTGAAAACAATATAGTAAGAAGGGACTTATCCGCTGCCAAAAGCTTTTAACTAGAAGAAGAAAAGTTTTTGAAACTCCACTATAGTCATTCACCCCCCCCCCCCCCCTCGACTATAGTTTCACCCTTCTCTGGGACCAACAGTATATCGTTTATGTAATCACTTAACTAAGTGTATGGGATATACACGGGAGGATTGAGTTAGTGAAGATGTACTTAAAATAAAATTAGCCCGTAGTGAAGTTAATCGAGAGTATCAGGTCTCTCCTTTAACGTGCTATTAATGCGCCCAGAACACAATATGTATGATTGTCTTATCCGGACATTCGGTTAAGAGAACCTAGTGGGGCATTTATATGTGATAGATATATCATATAAGGCTGGACCGATTTGATTAGAGTTCACGATATAATTTCATAATCGAGAAGTCTTATCGAATCAATCGATGATCATATTTATGGTTATATCTTAATCCTGAGGTGATCACAGTCAACTGCTTGAATCAGTATGAGGTTTTACTTGACGGTTAAGGATTACACTGAGTCTGTGATCTGAATTACCCCATCTTGGCATTGTACTGGATTGAGTGAGTAGTCCGTGTTATCACAGATACGGAATCCATTCCTTCCATTTACGGAAGTAGATAGACAGTTCCCTTATTTGTTAATCCTAGAAACTGATCGATCCATGGAGTTCATATTACACTGATTAGCTACCAGTGAGTTGTATAAATTAATTGATCACTAGGGGGTTAATGGTAAATAAGGATAAGAGGTTCTAAAAAGGGTTAACGGTAACATCCCGATTTAGAATGAACAGTCTATGGAGGATTAATCCATATGTAATGATTATATCAATGGACGTTTATTATAATTCTCGTGAGGAGATAAATATAATCTTATAATCGGAGGAGTGCAGTCACGGGATTCTGGTGGCATATTCCTGTGATTGATTTATCGAATATAATTATTCTGTTCGTAGGATAATTATTTATTTGATTTATCGGAGCCGTTGATTATTAGTCCATGGTCCCCGACGTGCCTCCAATATAGCATAGCTATTCTCGGACGTCGAATCCTAATAATATTAATTTAGTTCTTGTTGGACTTTATTAAAACGATATGTGAATTAATTGTTTAGTGGACTATTAAATTAGTTGGGCTAAATAATTAAATATGTGAAAAAGATATTTTTCATAATCTTGGCCCAATTAGTGTGTTGTAGTCGAAATTATTGTGACTATGTCACAAAGGAAAAATTTCGACCCCAAGTGTTACTTAGTCAACAAGGAATTGTTTTCTTGTGATTTAATAAGACATGTGCACAAAATATTTATTGGATAAATATTTATGGTAAGAAATAAAGATAAATATTATTCTAGATTTGTTGTAGAATATTATGGGATTTTATTTTATTTAATAGGATTATTATAATTGATTTTGTATTAATTATTAAATCCTTGGAGGACAAGGATTACTCTCCTATATAAAGAGAGTTCTCCAAAGCCTAAAACTACACACAAATTTCGACTTCTACCTCTTAGAGAGGAGAAGGAAAAGTTATCGGCCAAGGGGAATAAGAGGGAAAATCTTGGAGGTTTTCTGGGTAGCATATCGGAAGGATTCGAGACGAGGATTTCCTTCCACCGGGAGTTGCTCGGATCACACGTGCGGAAGATCGTGGTGCTCTTCACACTATCCTTTGATCTTCATATTGCGGTTCTTCTACTTGGATTTTGAGATCCAAGAGGTATGTTCTACAACCCCCTTGTAGATGTAGATCTAGTTATTTTATTACGTGTAAATTATAGATCTAGATCCTTAAATCGCTTCCGTTGCGGATGGTATTACTAACAGTTGTATCAGTCGTCTGGTGATCTATATTTATACGTATAAAATATTAGATCTAGGAGTGGAAAACATGTAGATTTTTTGTCACTATTTTTTTTATAGGGGCCGATGCATATGTTTTTTTTTTGTTGCGATTGTTGTGGTTGAAGAGACGGATTGGGGTTGGTATTTTTTACACGCTAGATCTATTGTAAACTCATATAAATTCGTTTATATGAGTATAGGAAATTTTGTAATTTTAGTTTCCTAGAAGTAGATCTGTTTTTGTTTCTGTTCGTTTTTTATTTATTCCCGGAGATTGAGCCGTTGAAACGAAAATCCCTCCGGTCAGAATAAAGAACAAAAGTTGATGATGAATCCCTCAAAATTTGGTGTCGATCGGAGTCTGTCTCAATATCAGATCGGTTCAATAAATTTACTGCTGTAACAGAAAAGCACAGCAGCCGTAAAAACCCTAGCTGTGAGTTCGTCGAATTTCGGGAAGAGTTTGGAACGTTGAAACATTGATCTGACCGTTCAGATTGACTATAATTGAGTTATAAACAAGCCCTAAAAATTTCAGGTCGATCGGGTTTTGTCTCGATGCCCGATCGGCCCCGGGAAGACACTGCTGCGCCGCAGTTATAAACAGATGCAGCAGTTGGATCGGCGGCTTACTGGGATTAATTGGGCCGTCAAAACACAGATCCAACCGTCCATATTCAAGTAGGAGGAGTGAAGAACAGGTCCACATAGTTTCGTGACGATCAAAGTTCTTTTAGATGTCCGATCATCGATAATACGCAGCAGCAGCAGATCAGAAAATTGTAAACCCAAGTTAGGGTTTGTTTGTTTTTTTTTTTTTAATAGGTTAGATACGGGGGTACCAACGATCCATCTCGGTGTTTAAATTTTCTGCAATTTATTTTTTATGTGTTTGATCATAAAATAGATATAAAATCGGAATTGCCATGACATGCATCATATCATAAATCCACTCCATGCATACATGTAGAATTTTAATTTTGGTAATTAAAATAGGCATGTATACAAACTCGCGTACTTAGTTGAAATTTAATTAATACGTGGTAATTAATTAATTTAGTAACTAATTAAAGATCCGAGGACGGTTTATGAAATCGTTAAGCCTTTTCGGTGTGTGTTCTCGGTGAACCGCCTTAAAAGCCCGAACGAGATCACGTTTTCGATTCGTAGTGTCTACGAGATTGAATGATGGTAAAAGAACAATAAATCTTGGATAAAAACGGTTCGCCTATAGGCTGGGTGGTCAACTGAGCTTGGCTCGACCGACTTAACCCTCCTAGTGTGATGTATGCACGGGGTCCGGCAAGACTAAGCTACACCGGCGAGCGGAGGGTTGATTCCTTCTTATCTCAATGGGGCTCTCTTGACCCGACTTCGTCCGACTGTCACATATGTTCCACCGAATAGGACAGGTAGGCTTGCCTACGTTACCGACACCATTCGGAATCCTTGATTTGATGTGCTTTTATGTTAACATCAAAAAAGACGTGGTTAGTTAACCCCCACCACTTCCAAAATATTGAGTGGGAGCGGGGGAGGCGACAGCCAACCCCACGGCCTCTACTATAGATACAAGTAAGTGAGAGAAGGGTGACACCTCGCGGCGCTTTGATTTCGTCCCCCTACCGGATGGTGTTCACCCCTATCAACATTCATGGCTTGGTCTCCGAAAGGATAGGATTTCCGGGTACTCGTCGGGTCACTGACCTATCCTACGACGGCACACTCGGGGCGTACCTAAGAGATCCGATATAGTAGGTCACACTTATAAAGGATATTCTTGATAATATCTAGGCTAAAAAAGGAAGGTAGTCAATGAATAAAGGCATGTTCGATTCTCGTGGGATGTTCGATTCTCACAAGTTATTCATTGATGAGATTGTCTCGATTTAACCGTCATCTCTTTGACCTACCCTACGGCGGCACTGAGATGCGAGGTTAAAACCTTGGAATGGTAGAGTAGACTTACTTTTAATTTACAATTCCTAAAATAAACTTATATAGTAGTGTTAAACTTGAATTAATATATGTCATTTTATTTACAGCATTATATCCCTTACTAAATTGCTTAAAAATTAATAATTGACTAGTATTGACTTCGTTAAAAAGTGGAAAGTAACTAGGACGTTGAACTAGTTAATCGATAATGCAATTATTTTTTGAAAGAGATATTTTCTCTTAAGCCTTTTAAAAACCAGATTGACATATAGGTATGTCACTAGTGTCATTCGTGTCAAACGGAAGACAAACTTAGTTTGATCAAAGGTGATTTCGGACTTTGAAATTCTTCTAGTGAATTTTGAGTGTGTAGTGATTACACGAGTAATTTTCTAAATTGAAAATCGGAAAATCATGAAGTGTTACTAGTTGGACAATATTTGGAATTGATGAACTAGTGGGAGCTTTATGATTTGTTGTTTTTCTAGAACATTAGAAAAGTGTAACTGACTACACACGTAACCGTTCTAATTGAAAAACCGGAAAGTCATGAAATGTTGCTAGTTGGACGATATTTGGAATCAATGAACTAGTGGGAGTTCTATGATTTATTGTTTTTCTGGAAACATTGGAACTATGTACGAAAGATTTTCTAATCGAAAAAAATCGGAAAACATAAAAATAAAGCATTGCTCGTTAGACGGTATTTGGAACCGAAAAACCAGTGGGAGCTTTAATGTTATGATATGTTATTTTTCTGGTTTATTAGAAAATCCGAGAAGTCCTAACAAGTAACACTTGAAATAGACATCCCACGGTTCAAGAGTAGTGTCTACTCGCACGAACTGCTAGTTCAAAACTGTTTCCAATTACGGAAAGTCAAGAATGGGAGAATATGTCTAAAAGTGTTAGTCATATAAACTGAGAAAATTTTAAGGCTGAACCGAAAATTAATTAACTGAAAATCATAGGATAAGGACAGTGATTTTGGATCACCAACCTATGAATCCTTGGCGATTTTCTCGAGCTAAGTTCTTTGGAAGAACAAGGTAGCGGTGCATTTAACGATTAAAGGAATAAACAACGGGCAGTTAATTTTAGCTAGAATAGTGGGAGTGATATAAGGAAATGAATCTCGGATTCAATCCTTGGATATCATGGAAAATTTATTTTCGGTTTAAGATTCGTTGGAACGAATGGATTTACCTTTTATTCGATAATTTGTTTGTCGTATAGAAAGTGAATATACCATTTGTAGTACGAATCCAAGACTCGGACTTTTGTTTGATAAAGTCAAAACCACTTAGAACTGCTGAAATATGTATATAAAACACATCTTAAGAACTATTAAAAGCAATTGGTTTTGATATTTAGATAAACGCTTCTTCATATTCCATAGTTAGTGCATAGTCCCTAATAGACAAGACCTGAAGACTGTGGCTCGGGGTGATTCCTTTCTCCCAGTCTGGTTATATTGTCTCAAAGGTTCAATGACTAAGTTTCCTTTCAATCGGCAAAGGATAATGGTTATAAAGAAGTAACATTGCTTGTTCATGACGACCTTCGGGGTCTGATGAAAGATACAAGCTAGTAGGAGCTTCCGAGTAGTGACTTCTTGTCTGATAACTATTCAAACACTCCGGTAAGTTTATCCAAAATATTTTGAGGTTTCTCTGTTCTCAACAGATATAGAGTATTCTATACTCAGAATAGGCCATTCATAGTCCTCGAGACTGATGCTCAGCCTGCCTTATTGTGACATGTTCTCACTAAGTGAGAAACCGTTAAATTGCCTTACATAGTTTTAGATGTGCTAGAATACACTGCTTAACTCAATAAAGATATTGGAAGCGAAATAACGGTCTACATTGAAATGTAAGACCGAGATGTCTACCTAGAATATGCTTTGGAATTTACGGATAAGGTGTGGATTCGGTTCACCCCACTTCCGTAAATATAAGCATTTAGCACACGGTGCTTGAAGGTAAGACTGGGAATTTCACGCATACGTTCGGTCACTGACCATTCGTGATATATCTTTTAACCTATTGTGTATAAAGGTTAGATTCTTGAAATCGGGAAGGGATAGTTATACCGTTGCATCCTTTCTGATAGAGTCCATAAACAGCAAAACCTTGAACCTTGGAGTACGTTTACTCAAGGTAGTTACTAACTGATAAAAATCAGACCACATCCAACATTGGTTGTTGGTGATAACAAACACTACTAAACTAGATCAGAATTTCGATCCACCCAGTAAGTATTGGGAGTATGGTTTATCCATTACCCAATACGCGTTTTGCGGACTTTGTAGTCTGAGGATCGATTGATGACCTATGGCTCTTTTGTGAGCAGTATAGGATTATGATAATAGAGGTGGGTTTAATAGCCATAACCCTGTGAATGGAGTTCGGTACTCCAGTTCTGCTCATACTCTTGTAGAACCACCTGAGCGTCTCAGGCCTAGTGGGAGTAATTGGATCTACACGGAAAAGAGTAGAATGAATAGGAAAGTTTATCTTTCAGAGCAAAGCCTGAGTGGTCTAGGGGTAATTCCCTAATGAATAGGAAAGTTTATCTTTCGTTCAAAATCAGAAAATAGGGGTGATTCCCTGAGATTTTCTTGCCAAACAAACGGAGTCTGGATTCATTCGGAACAAAAGGGTATTGCATTATGAACTTATGACAGGATGACTGTCAAGGCTTATGTCCTTTGTGGATAAAAAGCAAATCTCTCGGTCATTGGAAGTCATATATTTCTACAATATGTGGATTTGACCAGAATATTGATAAGTCTTTTGTAGACTGGATATCAATTTTAGTACAGTAGTGAATATATACATTAGTGTTTGTGAAGGATAACACGGCACCAGTTTGAATCAACATGGGTGTGTTATCTGAAGTCAGAATCTGACAATGCCACAATTCTCTGCAACAGAGATTTGGACAACATTCTAAAGAGTTTGACTCGGTCGAATTCATTAGAATCAGTCACTGGTTTCCCATCCATCTTATTGGTTAAGATGATGCATCTGTGTATGCATCATTCAACGAGGAAGTTCTACCTATGCCTCAGGAATGACTCTCTAAATCTTTGGATCAAGAGAAATGGGATAGATTCTCTTTCTAGTAAGAGATAGTCAGGTTATTGAACGTCAACTTTGATCAAATCTTAGATTCATCGGTTAACAAAGCAAGTTTAGTATGTCCTTTCGTATCTTGGAGAGAACGAGGAATAATATACGGACATATTCATGTGTGAACTTGGATATGTGTGATACACTGATTTTGACTTTAAGTCAGATTGAGGATGATTGTTAAGTCGATCTCGGGCTCAGTGTTTACTCTTGTGTTGAAGCTATTGCCTGGAGGAATCTAGCAACGCCAACTCAACTTTAACTAGTTGGGTGATTAGCAGCTTTTGTAGTAGCTAGAGAGGCGATATAGCTTAAGGATTTCCTTTTCATATCTGGGAGTGATTCTAGATTTGGAAGCCGATACCACATCATTGTGAAAACGATGAAGGGGTAGCTTATAAGGTTTTTTGAAATCACTAGAGGTCAAAAGCATATTGGGAAAGTACCACATGATTAGATGGACCGGTAACGTTTCGATTCTACGGATCGTCTCGAGCTGACAACCTGACTAATCATTAAGACCCATGATATTGAGATGTAGGTACTCCCAGAGTCACTGACCTATCCTACGACGGCACACTCGGAGTGTATTTTGTCATCTGCAATGGTTATGATATGCTTAATGGGTACTAGAATACGGGATGGGTCTCCATTGCTTTAGAGCAAGTAGGAGATGTAGTTTGTTGTAGTTTAAATAATAGGGTGTGCTCTAAAACAATTATTCACATGCTTTCGTGCAAGTGGGAGATTGTTAGGTGTTATGCCCGAAAGACAATTTTGTAATTGTTTTATTTAATGAATGAATTGACATTATTATTCATATTTATTATTCTCATATTCACCGATGTGACAATAGTATTTAAACTACAGAAAACCCTAAAGTATATCGTTTATGTAATCACTTAACTCCGTGTATGGGATATACACGGGAGGATTGAGTTAGTGAAGATGTACTTAAAATACAATTAGCCCGTAGTGAAGTTAATCGAGAGTATCGGGTCTCTCCTTTAACGTGCTATTAATGCGCCCGGAACACAATAGGTGTGATTGTCTTATCCAGACTTTTAGTTAAGAGAACCTAGTAGGGAATTTATATGTGATAGATATATCACATAGGGCTGGACCGATTTGATTAGAGTTCACGATATAATTCCGTAATCGAGAAGTCTTATCGAATCAATCGGTGATCATATTTATGGATATATCTTAATCCTGAGGTGATCACAGTCAACTGCTTGAATCAGTATGAGGCTTGACTTGACGGTTAAGGATTACACCGAGTCCGTGATCCGAATTACCCCATCTTGGCATTGTACCGGATTGAGTGAGTAGTCTGTGTTATCACAGATACGGAATCCATTCCTTCCATTTATGGAAGTAGATAGACAGTTCCCTTATTTGTTAATCCTACAAACTGATCGATCCATGGAGTTCATATTACAATGATTAGCTACCAGTGAGTTGTATGAATTAATTGATCACTAGGGGTTAATGGTAAATAAGGATAAGAGGTTCTAAAAAGGGTTAACGGTAACATCCCGATTTAGAATGAACAGTCTATGGAGGATTAATCATATGTAATTATTATATCAATGGACGCTTATTATAATTCTCGTGAGGAGATAAATATAATCTTATCATCGGAGGAGTGCAGTCACGGGATTATGGTGGCATATTCCTATGATTGATTTATCGAATATAATTATTCTGTTCGTAAGATAATTTTTTATTTGATTTATCGGAGCCGCTGATTATTAGTCCATGGTCCCCGACGTGCCTCCAATATAGCATAGCTATTCTCGGACGTCGAATCCTAATAATATTAATTTAGTTCTTGTTGGACTTTATTAAAACGATATGTGAATTAATTGTTTAGTGGACTATTAAATTAGTTGGGCTAAATAATTAAATATGTGAAAAATGCATTTTTCATAATCTTGGCCCAATTAGTGTGTTGTAGTCAAAATTATTGTGACTAGGTCACAAGGGAAAAATTTCGACCCCAAGTGTTGCTTAGTCAACAAGGAATTGTTTCTTGTGATTTAATAAGACATGTGCACAAAATATTTATTGGATAAATATTTATGGTAAGAAATAAAGATAAATATTCTAGATTTGTTCTAGAATATTATGGGATTATCTTTTATTTAATAGGATTATTATAATTGATGTTGTATTAATTATTAAATCTTTAGAGGACAAGGATTACTCTTCTATATAAAGAGAGTTCTCCCAAGCCTAAAACTATAGACAAATTTCGACTTCTACCTCTTAGAAAGGAGAAGGAAAATTTTTGGCCAAGGGGAATAAGAGGGAAAATCTTGGAGGTTTTCCGGGTAGCATATCGGAAGGATTCGAGACGAGGATTTCCTTCCACCGGGAGTTGCTCGGATCACACGTGCGGAAGATCGTGGTGCTCTTCACACTATCCTTTGATCTTCATATTACGGTTCTTCTACTTGGATTTTGAGATCCAAGAGGTATGTTCTACAACCCCCTTATAGATGTAGATCTAGTTATTTTATTACGTGTAAATTATAGATCTAGATCCTTAAATCGCTTCCGTTGCGGATGGTATTACTAACATGAGCGTCTCTCTCTCTCCTTAAGATAGACAGGAATTCTACCTCACTACTCTCCTTAACAGTGTCAACACCACCAACTTCGCCTCGGCCTAGAATCAAGGCAGCTTCCTCCGAACTACCGACTCTGATTACAGATACTCTAGGCCGAAGGGTATAATTGGGTCTCATAATCCCATGGACTTCCGAACCTTTAGCGTCGAAAAAAGTGAGCTCGAACTTGTACGATCTTCCGTACGTGTGATCCAAGCAACTCCCGGTGGAAGGAAATTCTCGTGTCGAATCCTTCCGATATGCTACCCGGAAAAATCTCCAAGATTTTCCCCAAAATCCCCTTGGCCGAAATTTATTTCTTCTCCTCTAAGAGGTGAAGTCGAATTATGTATTGTGTGTTGTAAGGCTTGGGAGAACTCTCTTTATATAGGAGAGTAAAACTTAGCCTCCAAGGATTAAATAATTAAGTGATAATTATTACATTAATCCTTTTTCCAAATAAAAGATAAATAAAATGATTATCCCAAACAAATTAAGATAAATCATATTATTATCTAATATTCCATGAATTATCATTTAACAAATAAAAGATAAATCACACATTAAATAATTATCCAAGAAAACTAATTTCCTAATAATTAAATAATATAACAAAACATGCGCCACCAACCTTAATCAAATAAGGTCCACGCACATTTCATATATTTGACCAATGAAGTCAAAAGGTCAACACACTTATTCGGGCCGAGTCCACGAAAAATGTCTTTTCCGTGTATTTAATTATTTAGTCCAACTAAACAATTAATTCACATATCGTTTTAATAAAGTCCAACAAGAACTAAATTAATATTATTAGGATTCGACGTCCGAGAATAGCTATGCTATATTAGGAGGCACGTCGGGGACCATGGACTAATAATCAGCGGCTCCGATAAATCAAATAAATAATTATCTTACGAACGTAATAATTATATTCGATAAATCAATCACAGAATATGCCACCATAATCCCGTGATCGCACTCCTCCGATTATGAGATTATATTTATCTCCTCACGAGAATAATAATAAGCGTCCATTGATATAATCATTACATATGGATTAATCCTCCATAGATCGTTCATTCTAAATCGGGAAGTTACCGTTAATCCTTTCTAGAACCTCTTATCCTTATTTACCATTAACCCCTAGTGATCAATTAATTCATACAACTCACCGGTAGCTAATCGGTGTAATATGAACTCCATGGATCGATCGTTTCTAGGATTAACAAATAAGGGAACTCGTCTATCTACTTCCGAAATGGAAGGAATGGATTCCGTATCCGTGATAACACGACTACTCACTCAATCCAAGTACAATGCCAAGATGGGGTAATTCGGACCACGGACTCGGTGTAATCCTTAACCGTCAAGTCAAACTTCATACCGATTCATGCGGCTTGACTCGTGATCACCTCGGGATTAAGATATATCCATAAATATGATCATCCATTGATTCGATAAGAATTCTCGATTACGGAATTATATCGTGAACTCTAATCAAATCGGTCCAGCCCTATATGATATATCTATCATATATAAATGCCCCACTAGGTTCTCTTAACCGAAAGTCCGGATAAGACAATCACACCTATTGTGTTCTGGGCGCATTAATAGCACGTTAAAGGAGAGACCCGATACTCTCGATTAACTTCACTACGGGCTAATTGTATTTTAAGTACATCTTCACTAACTCAATCCTCCCGTGTATATACCATACACTGAGTTAAGTGATTACATAAACGATATACTTAGGGTTTTCTGTAGTGTAAATACCATTGTCACATCGGTGAATATGAGAATAATAAATATGAATAATAATATCATTTCATTTATTAAATAAAACAATTACAAAATTGTCTTTCGGGCATCACACCTAACAATCTCCCACTTGCACGAAAGCATGTGATTAATTGTTTTAGAGCACACCCTATTATTTAAAATACAACAAACTACATCTCCCACTTGCTCTAAAGCAATGGAGACTCATCCCGTATGCTAGTACCCACTAAGCATATCATAACCATTTCGTATTCCAAATTACACTCCGAGTATGCCGTCGTAGGATAGGTCGGTGACTCGGGGAGTACCTACATCTAAATGTCATGGGTCTTAATGATTAGTCGGGTTGTCGGCTCGAGACGATCCGTAGAATCGAAACGTTACCGGTCCATCTAATCATGTGTACCGAGTAAACACCGAGCCCGAGATCGACTTAACGATCATCCTCAATCCGACTTAAAGTCAAAATCGTGTATCACACATATCCAAGTTCATACATGAATATGTCCGCATATTATTCCTCGTTCTCTCAAGATACTAAAGGACATACTAAACTTGCTTTGTTAACCGCCGAATCTAAGATTCGATCAAAGTTGACGTTCAATAACCTGACCATCTCTTACTAGAAAGAGAATCTATCCCATTTCTCTTGATCCGAAGATTTAGAGAGTCATTCCTGAGGCATAGGGTAGAACTTCCTCGTTGAATGTTGCATACACGGATGCATCATCTTAACCAATAAGATGGATGGGAAACCGAAAGGATCGATTCTAATGAATTCGACCGAGTCGAACTCTTAAGAATGTTGTCCAAATCTCTCGTTGCGTAGAGTTGTGGTATTGTCGTATTCGACTTCGTATAACACACCCATGTTGATTCCAACCGGTGCGTGTTATCCTTCACAAACACTAATATATATTTATATATTCACTACTATACTAAAATTGATATCCAGTCTACAAAAAAACTTATCAATATTCTGGTCAAATCCACATATTGTAGAAATATATGACTTCCAATGACCGAGAGGTTTGCTTTTTATCCACAAAGGACATAAGCATTGACAGTCATCCTGTCATAAGTTCATAAGGCAATACCCTTTTGTTCCGAATGATTCCAGACTCCGTTTGTTTGGCAAGAAAGTCTCAGGGAATCACCCCTATTTTCTGCTTTTGAACGAAATCAAGCAATACTAAGTGGTAAGAGAGTTCAAGGTCTGATTAACTCTCTACTTCTTAGGGAATTACCCCTAGACCACTCAAGCTTTGCTCTGAAAGATAAACTTTCCTATTCATTCTACTCTTTTCCGTGTAGATCCAATTACTCCCACTGGGCCTGAGACACTCAGGTGGTTCTACAAGAGTACGAACAGCTCTGGAGTACCAAACTCCATTCACAGGGTTTTGGCTTGTAAACCAACCTCTATTATCAGAATCCTATACTGCTCACAAAAGAGCATAGGTCATCGATCGATCCTTAGACTACAAAGTCTGCAGAACTCGTAACGGGTGATGGATAAACCATACTCCCACTACATTCTGGGTGGATCGAAATTCTGATCTAGTTTAGTAGTATTTAGTGTTATCACCAACAACCGATGTTGGATGTGGTCTGATTTTAATCAGTTAGTAACTACCTTGAGTAAACGTACTGCAAGGTTCAAGGTTTTACTGTTCGTAGACTCTATCAGAAAGACGCAACATTATAACTGTCCCTTCCCGATTTCAAGAATCTTATAACAAACCTTTTTCTCAATGCTACAAGATATATAACGATTGGTCACTGACCGAACGTGTTCGCGAAATTCCCAGACCTACCTTCAAGCACCGTGTGCTAAATGCTTAGATTTATGGAAGTGGGGTGAACCGAATCCACACCTTATCCGTAAATTCCAAAGCATATTCTAGGTAGAGTTCTCGGTCTTACATTTCAATGTAAACCGTTATTTCGCTTCTAATATCTTTATTGAGTTAAGCAGTGTATTGTAGCACATCTAAAAAATATATAAGGCAATTTAACGGTTTCTCACTTAGTGAAAGCATTTCACTATGAGGCAGGCCGAGCATCAGTCCCTAGGACTATGTGATGGCCCATTTCGAGTATAGAATACTCTATCTCTCGTTGAAAACAGAGAAACCTCATAATATTTTGGATAAACTTACCGGAGTGTTTGAATAGTTATCGACAAGAAGTCACTACTCGGAAGCTCCTACTAGCTCGTATCTTTCATCGACCCCGAAGGTCGTCATGAACAAGCTATGTTACTTCTTTATATCCATTATCCTTTCCCGATTGAAAGGAAACTTAGTCATTGAACCTTTGAGACAATATAACCAGATCGGGAGAAAGGAATCACCCCGAGCCGTCTTCAAGTCTTGTCTTTTAGGGACTATGCACTAACTATGGAATATGAAGAAGCGTTTATCTAAATATAGAAACCAATTGCTTTTAATAGTTCTTAAGATGTGTTTTATATACATATTTCAAATAATTCTAAGTGGTTTTTGGCTTTATCAAACAAAAGTCCGAGTCTTGGATTCGTACTACAAATGGTTTATTCACTTTCTATACGACAAACAAATTATCGAATAGAAGGTAAATCCATTCGTTCCAACGAATCTTAAACAGAAAATAAATTTTCCGCGATATCCAAGGATTGAATCCGAGATTCATTTCCTTATATCACTCCCACTTTTCTAGCTAAAATTAACTGCCCGTTGTTTACTCCTTTAATCGTTAAATGCAATGCCAGCTTGTTCTTCCAAAGAACTTAGCTCGAGAAAATCGCCAAGGATTCATAGGTTGGTGATCCCAAATCACTGTCCTTATCCTGATTTTCAGTTAATCAATTTTTCGGTTCAGCCTTAAAGTTTTCTCAGTTTAGACGACTAACACTTTTAGACAGATTCTCCCATTCTTGACTTTCCGTGAATTGAAACAGTCTTGAACCAACGGTTCGTTTGAGTAGACACTACTCTTGAACCGTGGGATGTCTATTTCGAGTGTTACTCGTCGGGACTTCTCGGATTTTCTAATATATCAGAAAAAACAACAAATCATAAAACTCCCACTAGTTCATCGATTCCAAATATCGTCCAACTAGTGAAATTTCATGACTTTCCGATTTTTTCGATTAGATAATCTTTCGTACATAGTTCCAATGTTTCCAGAAAAACAAATCATAGAACTCCCACTAGTTCATCGATTTCAAATATCGTCCAACTAGCAACATTCCATGACTTTCCGGTTTTTCAATTAGAACGGTTACGTGTGTAGTCAGTTACACTTTTCTAATGTTCTAGAAAAACAACAAATCATAAAGCTCCCACTAGTTCATCGATTCCAAATATCGTCCAACTAGTAATACTTCATGATTTTCCGATTTTTCAATTAGAAAATTACTCATGTAATCACTACACACTCAAAATTCACTAGAAGAATTTCAAAGTCCGAAATCACCTTTGATCAAACTAAGTTTGTCTTCCGTTTGACACGAATGACACTGGTGACATACCTATATGTCACTCGGTTTTTAAAAGGCTTAAGAGAAAATATCTCTTTCGAAAAATAATTGCATTATCGATTAACTAGTTCAACGTCCTAGTTACTTTCCACTTTTTAACGAAGTCAATACTAGTCAATTAATTTTTAAGCAATTTAGTAAGGGATAATGTTGTAAATAAAATGACATAAATTAATTCAAGTTTAACACTACTATATTTATTTTAGGAATTGTAAACTAAAATTAAGTCTACTCTACCATTCCAAGGTTTTAACCTCGCATCTCAGTGCCGCCTTAGGGTAGGTCAAAGAGATGACGGTTAAATCGAGACAATCTCATCAATGAATAACTTGTGAGAATCGAACATCCCACGAGAATTGAACATCCCTTTATTCATTGACTACCTTCCTTTTTTAGCCTAGATATTATCAAAAAAATACCCATGATGAGTGTGACCTACTATATCGGATCTCTTAGGTACGCCCCGAGTATGCCGTCTTAGGATAGGTCAGTGACCCGACGAGTACCCGGAAATCCTATCCTTTCGGAGACCAAGCCATGAATGTTGATAGGGGCGAACACCATCCTTAGGGGGACGAAATCAAAGCGCCTCGAGGCGTCACCCTTCTCTCACTTACTTGTATCTATAAGTAGAGGCCGTGGGGTTGGCCGCCGCCTCCCCCGCTCCCACTCAATATTTTGGAAGTGGTGGTGGGTTAACTAACCACGTCTTTTTGATGTTAACATAAAAGCACATCAAATCAAGGATTCCGAATGGTGTCGGTAACGTAGGCAAGCCTACCCGTCCTATTCGTTGGAACATATGTGACAAGCCGGACGAAATCGGGTCAAGACGAGCCCCATTGAGATAAGAAGGAATCACCCCTCCGTTCCCCGGTGTAGCTTAGTCTTGCCGGACCCCCGTGCATACATCACACTAGGAGGGTTAAGTCGGTCGAGCCTAGCTCAGTTGACCACCCAACCTATAGGCGAACCGTTTTTATCCAAGATTTATTGTTCTTTTACCATCATTCAATCTCGTAGACACTACGAATTGAAAACGTGATCTCGTTTGTGCTTTAAGGCGGTTCACCGAGAACACACACCGAAAGGCTTAACGATTTCATAACCCGTCCTCGGATCTTTAATTAGTTACTAAATTAATTAATTACCACGTATTAATTAAATTTCAACTAATTACACGAGTTTGTATACATGCCTATTTTAATTACCAAAATTAAAATTCTACATGTATGCATGGAGTGGATTTATGATATGATGCATGTCATGGCAATTCCGATTTTATATCTATTTTATGATCAAACACATAAAAAATAAATTACGGAAAATTTAAACACCGAGATGGATCGTTGGTACCCCCGACTAACCTATTTTCTAAGGAAAAGTAAAATTTAATCTAGGTCTTCAAATCTCGATCTTCCAACTTGAATCATCCGGATCTTCAAAGCTTCGATCTTGACACGAACCACGAACGACGAGGAGAGGAGGCCGTAATATACCAATATATTAAAAATATATCTATATTATCAATTGTTTTATAAAAAAAAAACTTCCTTTTTTTTTTCTTTCATAATACACGACAGCTTAAATTATTATTATTAATTTTTTTTTAATCAAACAGGCCTTTCGGCCGAGAGTTGGAAAAGAAAATAAATAAAAAAAATTGTGACAAAATCAAATTAGGGCTGCCGCATTTAATACAATCAATCAATGTGACAATTTGCATGCGGCAATATTGATTGATTTGCCGTGAAAAATAAAAACAAAACAGCCCCTCTCCTTTTACCTTATGTTCCACCAAATTTGATGATCTTGAACACCATAATCTTCAACACCATGATCTTCGTCGTTTTTCGGAAACAAAATTAAAATTACAAAGAAGCTATCTTTACAATTTTTCGCATGACATAAAATAAATTACATATCCTATGCTCAATTGATACTAATCAAAAGAGCTACAAAATAGATCTACGGGTAAACAATACCAACCCCAATCCATCTCTTCAACCAAGACATTCATATATAACATAAAAAAAACATAAATTTCGGCCCCCTTAAAAAAAAATTGGGACAAAAAAAATCTACATGTTTTCCACTCCTAGATCTAATATTTTATACGTATAAATATAGATCACCTTGGTCTCTGCTACCACTGTTAGTAATATCATCCGCAGCGGAAGCGATTTAAGGATCTAGATCTATATAATACACGTAATAAAACAACTAGATCTATTCTACAAGGGGGTTGTAGAACATACCTCTTGGATCTCAAAATCCAAGTTGTAGAACCGCAATAGAAAAAAAGATGTGAAGAGCACCACGATCTTCCGTACGTGTGATCCAAGCAACTCCCGGTGGAAGGAAATTCTCGTCTCGAATCCTTCCGATATGCTACCCGGAAAAATCTCCAAGATTTTACCCAAAATCCCCTTGGCCGAAATTTATTTCTTCTCCTCTCTAAGAGGTGAAGTCGAATTATGTATTGTGTGTTGTAAGGCTTGGGAGAACTCTTTATATAGGAGAGTAAAACTTAGCCTCCAAGGATTAAATAATTAAGTGATAATTATTACATTAATCCTTTTTCCAAATAAAAGATAAATAAAATGATTATCCCAAACAAATTAAGATAAATCATATTATTATCTAATATTCCATGAATTATCATTTAACAAATAAAAGATAAATCACACATTAAATAATTATCCAAGAAAACTAATTTCCTAATAATTAAATAATATAACAAAACATGCGCCACCAACCTTAATCAAATAAGGTCCACGCACATTTCATATATTTGACCAATGAAGTCAAAAGGTCAACACACTTATTCGGGCCGAGTCCACGAAAAATGTCTTTTCCGTGTATTTAATTATTTAGTCCAACTAAACAATTAATTCACATATCGTTTTAATAAAGTCCAACAAGAACTAAATTAATATTATTAGGATTCGACGTCCGAGAATAGCTATGCTATATTAGGAGGCACGTCGGGGACCATGGACTAATAATCAGCGGCTCCGATAAATCAAATAAATAATTATCTTACGAACGTAATAATTATATTCGATAAATCAATCACAGAATATGCCACCATAATCCCGTGATCGCACTCCTCCGATTATGAGATTATATTTATCTCCTCACGAGAATAATAATAAGCGTCCATTGATATAATCATTACATATGGATTAATCCTCCATAGATCGTTCATTCTAAATCGGGAAGTTACCGTTAACCCTTTCTAGAACCTCTTATCCTTATTTACCATTAACCCCTAGTGATCAATTAATTCATACAACTCACCGGTAGCTAATCGGTGTAATATGAACTCCATGGATCGATCGTTTCTAGGATTAACAAATAAGGGAACTGTCTATCTACTTCCGTAAATGGAAGGAATGGATTCCGTATCCGTGATAACACGGACTACTCACTCAATCCAAGACAATGCCAAGATGGGGTAATTCGGACCACGTACTCGGTGTAATCCTTAACCGTCAAGTCAAACTTCATACCGATTCAAGCGGTTGATCGTGATCACCTCAGATTAAGACATATCCATAAATATGATCATCCATTGATTCGATAAGAATTCTCGATTACGGAATTATATCGTGAACTCTAATCAAATCGGTCCAGCCCTATATGATATATCTATCATATATAAATGCCCCACTAGGTTCTCTTAACCGAAAGTCCGGATAAGACAATCACACCTATTGTGTTCGGGCGCATTAATAGCACGTTAAAGGAGAGACCCGATACTCTCGATTAACTTCACTACAAAGCTAATTGTATTTTAAGTACATCTTCACTAACTCAATCCTCCCGTGTATATACCATACACCGAGTTAAGTGATTACATAAACGATATACTTAGGGTTTTGTAGTGTAAATACCATTGTCACATCGGTGAATATGAGAATAATAAATATGAATAATAATATCATTTCATTTATTAAATAAAACAATTACAAAATTGTCTTTCGGGCATCACACCTAACAACTTGTCCATGTTAACCTGGGCTCTAGAGGTGGCAATAAAAGCTCTGCCCAATATGATCGGGCAGTGAAGGTCCTCATCGATTCCCATCATGACTACATCTATCAAAAAGCGGAGCTTTCCAATACATATGGTCATGTTGGGCATCATCCCAGTTCTGACGATACGTGAGCTATCCGCACAGTGAATAGTCATCAACGTATTCGTAGGAGTAAAAATCATTATCCTATGGCACAAACTCTTAGGAAAGACATTCAGGCTCGATCCAGAGTCAATCAATGCTAAGCCTGCATGTTCGCGTTCTAAGTCACATCTACAATGAATGCACCGGGGTCTCCTAGCTTGGGCAGTAATCGGGCGTTGTTCTCTATATCAACTGCCTGTCTAGAACAAGGGACTACGGGCAAGTCATCGAGGTTTGACTCAGAACTAGGATATTCATGAGAAAGGGGAAGGGATGGTAAGTACTCGGGGTCGGATTCAGATTTAGACCTAGAACTAGAACTAGAATCAGAATCAGAGAAAACAATAGGATTACGAGCACTCGTACCTTGGGAAAGAAAAGCATCCAGCTGTCTTCTTCTCTTGCCTCCGTCTTATCCTATCTTCCATTCACTTTTGTGTGTCCGGCCTTAACGGTGTTGTCTTAGTGCGTAAGACTTTTGCTTCTTCATTCATAGCCTCAGAAATTTGATTGGCTGACATTTTGGCTCGGCTCGAATAGTAACTCGACGAAATGATATATTGCTCTGGCTCTCTGCGAACGTAAGAAAAAACAAACAAACGCTAGAAAACTGATAACAGGTCTCATTGGCAGCGAGCAGGGGGCTCGCTGGGAGCGAATCCCAGTATAGCAATTCCTGGCATTTTCACATAGACAGACAGCCTGAGGGACTCAAAAAACGTAACAGACCCTAAAACAGAAAACTCGACATGAATAAAAAATTATTTATATATAAAATTGATTTTTGGCTCCCTAGCAACGGCGCCAAAAACTTGATGACGAGATCAAGTAATAAAAAAATACTTGACCACCATAAACCAATACTAGCAAGAGGACTAGGTGTTGGAATAGTGTCCTAAACCCAATCGGGTTGGACCGGATCCGACCGGGTCGGATCATTTCTACTATTTCTTTGTGTTTATACATATGATAAATGGCTTTTATGTTGTCATATATATGTTCTTTTAATGAACCAATTATGAATTGTTATATGATGACGTCCTTAGTATTAAACTGTGATAGAGAAACCATGATAGGCGATTATGGTTGATGAGAACTCTAATCACTTTAATAAGTTTGATACTTAAATGTCTCTAGGCTGATGTACTATTAAACGGGGCATTGATAGTATGAACAGGCTAGCACGTATTAGATGTCTTCTGTCTATAGGGCAGAGATAGATCTCGTCTATCGAAGTGCAGAGACACTTGGACTATACGTGGACGTGTATTAGAGAATGCGTACGTTAGACTGACCCACTTACACGGATAAGTGTCACACTATGTGACGGTTGTGTAATTATCCTTATGGCCGGAGTCTTCATGGCATCACGGTGTGGATTGTCATGCTTTGACACTATTGAGGTTTCCCCTAGCCACGGGGCGATCATGCGGTAGTGATTGGGTATGATACTGAAGCTTGCGGAGTATACATGATTGGTCATCCGGGAATCGCGTATCCTATGATTGGGATCGAATATCCGAAATGGCCTTCTTATAAGGAATGTCTTACTCTCGTGAATCTTTGCAAAGTGGAGTTAAATGAGTTACTTCGAGAGAGCTTGATATCCAGATTATAAGATACGGTCGTTGATGTTTTGACACTCGACTAACGACCGTATGGATATTATTACAGCGATAGGATTGTAAGTTACACGGTAACTGTTTCACATGAAAGGTAGTAGTCATTGCATTTGACTCTTCCGATGATGGGGGTCACGGTGTGTTGCTAGACGTTATCCCGTGATCGTTAGGTATGAAGGGCATTTTCGTAATTTGCACTTTGTGTCTACGGCCAACATATTCGGAAGCCTATCGGGTCACACACATATGAACATCTAGCCGGATTAAAATGTGGTTATACATGATGACCAAATAAGGAAAGTTTATCTCGAGACTATAAAGGTTATAGTGGTAAATTAATATGGTGGTATTTATTTATTATGAATAAATATAATACAAGATATTAATTATGGTGATTAATTAAATATGTATATAGATACATATAAGTCGAAAATATATATGTATATTGATACACATGTATTTTGTAAATTAATTAATCATAGTATTATATTAATTGATTAAACATATATTTGGATATATATGGGCATAGGCGCCACATTCCAACCATATATAAGATATGTTTTGGTTTGTGCACATCAATTAATAATATATATAAATAGTATTACAATATATTAATATTAGATATTAATGACTATAGATTTGCACACATGTGTAAATTGATTTATGGTAATAAGATAAATATAGTCAATATAAGATATTGACAAAATATTGAAAATATTTAATATAAGATATTGAATATTAATGAGATAAATCAATCAATTATATTTTCCTTATTTTATTGGGAAAATGTTTTCTTCTCCTCCACAACTAGATATGGCGCCACTTCTACTATAAATAGGAGGTGGGTGTCAAGCTCTTTTGTACAACACAATACCAAGAACTAATAGTTCTTGTGTAAAATAGAGAGCATCCTATAGAGAGTTGGAGAGAGGGGAAAAAGGCCGGTCTAGCAACTGGAGTTTTCCAATAGCAATCCATGATGGGATTCCGGCGGGCTGTTCGTGTGGACTAGCGGTAGAGGCCGAACGCTTGGGCGGCTCTATGAAGAACTACTCTCCTTAGACGGTCAAAGCGTCGATCTTACCAAGGTAACCACCGTCTTTAGCTTATTTGTTTATTGCTTAAACGAAGTCGATCCTGGTTAAAAGGAAATAAAATTTTAAATTCCGCTGCATTCCCGCGTAGATTTCCTAACAGTGGTATCAGAGAAAGGTTCGAGCTTAAGCAATAAGCATGTTATTTTGCGTAGTTAATTTTATCGTTCAAATCACGTAATTAAAAGATGAAAGATTTTTTATTCGCAAAAGTGATACATGAAAAGAAAAAAAACGAGATCGGGTGGTGCTAGGCCTAGGCCACTTCCAAAATTTTGATTTTGGAAAGTGGCCAGGCCTAAACCAAAATTATTTGGCCTTTCCAAATATTTGATTTGGAATAGGCCTAGGCCCTTTTCAAATATTTGATTTGTAAAAGGCCTAGGCCTAGGCCACTTCCAAAATTTTGATTTTGGAAAGTGGTCAGGCCTAAACCAAATTTGGTTTAAGAAGATGTCTTTTGGTTTAGGAAACCAAAGACATCCTTTTTTATTACGAATCAAAAGGAAAGAAACAAAAGAGACTTAATTTTAATTTTGATTTATTTTTAGAATAGTTCTAATTAATTAAAATTAAAATTAAAAATCGTTTAAAATTAATCGTTAATTTTATTTCGATTAAAATCATTTAATTAATTAAATGTTAATTAGTTAATTGATTGGATAAAATTATTTAATAGATTAAATGTTAATTGATTAATTAAGACGCAAGTAGTTAAATTTTAATTTTATCTCTTTCATAAGATTTTATTGTATGGATTAGATATAGTAGATATAATATGATTATATGGACCCCGATTGATCATGGACTCGACCGATAGGATAGATGTGAATGATTTAATTTTTCTGTTGGTTTAAAAATTGTCCTAGGCCGTTATGAAGAACGTGACCAAGTTTATTTTCTGCATTTATCCCATTCCCGTTGACTCCCCCCGTGTGCGGCGGGTGTATTTATTTTATTAGATAGAATTAATGTAACAAGAATGAAGCAGAAGATGGAGACCAAAGAAAGAAGAATAAAGATCCCATTTGAGAATGGCGCATTAAAGATCCTATTGGCGGTTGCAGCTACCCTTAGATTGTGACCCGCAGTTTCGTCAGTTTGTATTCGAAACCGCACCTAGGAAAAGTGCATGATCATACCGGTTACTTTACGCATTTATTTATTTTGTGCTTGTATTTATTTTATATGATACGATAGATGCATGACTAGGCACGATCTAGATAAATGTGTAGGAGGTATGTTTATAGAGATAGACATATTTATGATGAGACCGTAATTAAAATTAATTAAGTGAATTAATTTACATAAATACTTCCACCTCAAAAGAATCAAGTTGAAATTGCCTCCCCATATTATAATGACGGTGAAGAGCCCTTGTTCGGATCCAACTCATCAGCCAAAGCAGGGGGTTGACCTACCTCGGGTATAACATTATTATCGAGATATGATCGTATGAGATCTCATGAATATTGGGGTTATGACTTGACTAAGAATTCTCTCGGCCACCAGCCAAAGCGGGGTCGTTTGGATTTTAGAGGCAAGGGTTTGACTACTTCATAAGATGAAAATTGTCAAAGAGTTCACTAGTCAAACAACAAGAGTGGTATAAGATACGATTGATAAAGAGTTGTCTACCTATTATGCTATTTTCGGCCCACCAGCCAAAGCGGGGGTCGGGGTAGTTTAGTGGGATCTTGTCCACTAAAGAAATTAATAATTCTTGAAAGTCAATTGGAAGTAGTTGACTAGTGGGAGCAAAATCATAAATCAAAAGACCATTTTTGATTTTGCGTGTATAAACAACAACACTCATTTATTTTCATTTTTATGTTGTAGTTTTAGCAAACTTTATATTTATGTTTAATTCTCGATTAGTAAAACCAAATTATGACTGTTAATTTTGAGAAATGTTCTCAAATATGGTTAAGTAATTTTAATCCTTTTAAAATAAGCAATGACATGAGCAATCCAGTTATAGTAGTTAGAGACAAGGAGATTACATAATTGATGCAGTGCTCCGAGACTTTAATTATTAATGAAAGCGGAAGCTCATGATATGATTAAAACTATTGAAATAAGTTTCAACGAATTAGTCATATATTGGATATGATCCAAGATGATCATTCAGTCATACGATGACAATTAATTCAAACGTTGGATAAGAATGACCACGTCTAATTTTGGAAAGGTTGTTTTCAAAATTGTAAGATTTAAGTATCGACTTAATTCTATCATTGCTTAAAGGTTAATTAAATAGTCAATGTTTTGAATACGATTCAAAAGGATGAATAAACTATTTAATAAACTTTAGATTTTCTTTATGAAAGGAAATTGAAAACATAGCTCTTGTGCTCTTTCTTAAGTCTTATGAAGACTACAATAAGAAACATTTCTCAAGTGCTTAAAGGATTAAAAGGGAAAGTTAGGGCATGTGCTTAAATAGAGAACTTATTGAAGTTTCTATTCTAGGCAAGTAGGTTGAGATAAATCTATCTAAGTTCAAGTCAACTCCTAGATATATGATATCTTGCGAGTGTGACTAAATTAGAAAGATTAAATGCAGCTATGGAAGGTGGAGCAAACGTTGTGACACTTGCCATATTCTGGATGTAGTAAACTGATAAGGGAACTAAATAAATATTATTATGTTCCGGTTCTTATGAAAAACATACTTTCAGTTATTGTTTGGATTTAGTAGACATATTCAATTGTAAAGAATAAATGTTATTCCGATAAAGTTGGAAGGTCACTGAATCTAACATACTAGATTGAAGTCACTATATAGTTGATATATGTGATGAGATCTCAACTAAATATTTGAATGGCTGTTATCCTTGATATTTGTAGTTGTTCTTGACATAGTCTCTCTGGGAGGAAAGCGTGTAATTAAACGTCATTCTGATGATGTTGAACCATATGATTATGAATCATGTGGGTAATGCGTATCTTATCTAAAGATGACTAAAATACCCTTTTATGAAAAGGGTTGTAAAATCTAGAAAAATTGTCTTAAGCCTAAACATACCGATGTTTGTTGGCTTGTTACAATTAATGCCACAAATAATTGTTTATTAGTCTCTATGACTATTTTTAGAAATAGTCAAGTGTACTCAGTGAAGTGCATAATTCGGAAAGCCCGAAAAGTTCGAGCTAGTACGAATATGAGATTGATGAGCTACTTAGGAATTAATCTTCAATTGGATTGAAGTAATTAATACCTAAAGGGTGTTTCAGAAGTCGTCTGAAAAAAGGAATTAGATTCTCCCTTGAAGGATACCATCTTTGGGATACGCAATTAGATTGTGTTCCCAAATGGAAACAACACTTTATATGATAAAGGTGTGATGCAAGCCAAGCGAAGTATCCCTTACCCGTTTCGGGATAGTGCCCTTATACTTAACCGAGTTCCAAAGAATAAAGGTTGAATAAATTCCATATTAGATATGGAAGGCGATAATGTCAAATCTATCCTAACCGATAATTTGAAGTTGTCATAAGCAAAGTCGAAAGGCTTGGAGCCTAGTACGACATATGCAACTTTGTGGAATATCTCAGCAAGTACGCTAGATATTATTTACTCGTCCGCGGAGCAAAATTTTTGTCTCCAAACATGCTGTCTTCTAAAGGAAGTGTTTCTTCCAAAAGAAACAGGGGGAGTGAATCAGATCTCAAAAGAGTTTGAGAACCACAAAGATATATTCAACCAATGGAACATGAGCAGACGCCGCATAGCGATGAGGTGTAGAACACTGCTCAGTGCACACAAAGGTTCTGTAAGTCTGTGGATAACCTCAAGCCTGAAAAGGTTGTTGGTATGTTCATCTTGAAGAATGAATATCTCACGACTTATGAAAGAATGCTTGAAATGAAAGATTGAGAGATATGGCTATGAGCCATAATATCTGAATTAGATTCCATCAGTGACAACCAGGTTATGAGCCTAGTCTGTCTTACCTAGAGGGAATGACCCCGTAAGGCTGAGCCCAGTTCTATTTAGATAATACTTGTTATAACTTTGTATCATGACTATATGATAGTGTTGAAGACGTTGGGTAGACAGCTCGATGTTCATAGACGATAACATGATATGTACGCCCACGAGATCCATTTATGGACTCAAACAAGTTTCTCTAGACAATTCTTTGTTTGATAATCAAAGGAGTTTGATTTAGTCAAAAGAAGGAATATGCCCCATGTGCAAGATGGATAGTGGGAGTGTGTTACGATTTTTGAGTAAGGTATTGGATATCTCTCTCGAGAATTGTCACCCCATGTCACCGTCAATTAATGTTTGGTAGTTCAAGGTCTTTACGAAAGCACTTGGATTGGCAGTTCTTATTTTGGAAATAAGAATCTATACTGATAGATTTAACTGCTGTTAGATTATTGTTTATCTATATAGATGTGATGCTAAAAGAAGTTTAGCATAGATCGCAAGATCTATCTGTGTTAGGACGTTGGTCCTAAAGATGAGGTGAAAGATGATGATGCTTATGGAAGGTTTCCTTCGCTAATGCGATATGAACCATCTTATAGATGATGCCGGATGTTCATAGTCCATGAATAGTCATGAGCAAGTATGAAAGTAAATCTGGTGAATGTCGAGAATATCCTTAAACAAGTTAAGGAAAGGTTCCTAGTTTATTGAAACTTGGAAATAAATAAGCGTAGATATACAGACGCATATCCTGAGTCTTATGAAGGCGAGTGGGAGCTACAGTCTGGGTTTGCAGTCACTTTGATTAGGTGATACAGTGAACTGGAAATGTTCTTGGCTATGGGTCACTGTAAATTCTACAACTAGGCCAAAACACAGTAGTGCCTTAGAGGCGTAGCGGGAGCAGTACATGGATCTAGAAGGTTCATTCCTGAACCTTGTATGGTTCTTCCACCTTTTCTATATAGTTGATATAGCAAGTGGATTCATTGCTTGAAGCAAGGACCAGGGTCTCGTCAGAGATTCATGTGTGTGTTGAGGCAGTTCCTTTGACTTGGTCATTTGGAACATGATATGAAGATAGTCCGAGTCCCCATTGATAGCGATCCGTTTATGGCTAGGGCTGGTTGCGAGTATTGCATGAGATTCTTGTGTTTCAACTTGGTCTTGTGTGTGCTAGTGATTGGTTTTAGGCCAAGTGGGAGATTGTTGGAATAGTGTCCTAAACCCAATCGGGTTGGACCGGGTCGGATCATTTCTACTATTTCTTTATGTTTATACATATGATAAATGGCTTTTATGTTGTCATATATATGTTCTTTTAAAGAACCAATTATGAATTGTTATATGATGACGTCCTTAGTATTAAACTGTGATAGAGAAACCATGATAGGCGATTATGGTTGATGAGATCTCTAATCACTTTAATAAGTTTGATACTTAAATGTCTCTAGGCTGATGTACTATTAAACAGGGCATTGATAGTATGAACAGGCTAGCACGTATTAGATGTCTTTTGTCTATAGGGCAGGGATAGATCTCGTCTATCGAAGTGCAGAGACACTTGGACTGTACGTGGACGTGTATTAGAGAATGTGTACGTTAGACTGACCCACTTACACGGATAAGTGTCACACTATATGACGGTTGTGTAATTATCCTTAAGACCGGAGTCTTCATGGCATCATGGTGTGGATTGTCATGCTTTGACACTATTGAGGTTTCCCCTAGCCACAGGTCGATCATGCGGTAGTGATTGGGTATGATACTGAAGCATGCGGAGTATACATGATTGGCCGTCCGGGAATCGCGTATCCTATGATTGGGATCGAATATCCGAAATGGCCTTCTTATAAGGAATGTCTTACTCTCGTGAATCTTTGCAAAGTGGAGGTAAACGAGTTACTTCGAGAGAGCTTGATATCCAGATTATAAGATACGGTCGTTGATGTTTTGACACTCGACTAACGACCGTATGGATATTATTACATCGATAGGATTGTAAGTTACACGGTAACTGTTTCACATGAAAGGTAGTAGTCATTGCATTTGACTCTTCCGATGATTGGGGGTCACGGTGTGTTGCTAGACGCTATCCCGTGATCGTTAGGTATGAAGGGCATTTTCGTAATTTGCACTTTGTGTCTACGGCCAACATATTCGGAAGCCTATCGGGTCACACACATATGAACATCTAGCCGGATTAAAATATGGTTATAGATGATGACCAAATAAGGAAAGTTTATCTCGAGACTATAAAGGTTATAGTGGTAAATTAATATGGTGGTATTTATTTATTATGAATAAATATAATACAAGATATTAATTATGGTGATTAATTAAATATGTATATAGATACATATAAGTCGAAAATATATATGTATATTGATACACATGTATTTTGTAAATTAATTAATCATAGTATTATATTAATTGATTAAACATATATTTGGATATATATGGGCATAGGCGCCACATTCCAACCATATATAAGATATGTTTGGTTTGTGCACATCAATTAATAATATATATAAATAGTATTACAATATATTAATATTAGATATTAATGACTATAGATTTGCACACATGTGTAAATTGATTTATAGTAATAAGATAAATATAGTCAATATAAGATATTGACAAAATATTGAAAATATTTAATATAAGATATTGAATATTAATGAGATAAATCAATCAATTATATTTTCCTTATTTTATTGGGAAAAGGTTTTCTTCTCCTCCACAACTAGATATGGCGCCACTTCTACTATAAATAGGATGTGGGTGTCAAGCTCTTTTGTACAACACAATACCAAGAACTAATAGTTCTTGTGTAAAATAGAGAGCATCCTATAGAGAGTTGGACAGAGGGAAAAAAGGCCGGTCTAGCAACCGGAGTTTTCCAATAGCAATCCATGATGGGATTCCGGCGGGCTGTTCGTGTGGACTAGCGGTAGAGGCCGAACGCTTGGGCGGCTCTATGCAGAACTACTCTCCTTAGACGGTCAAAGCGTCGATCTTATAGATCAACCAAGGTAACACCGTCTTTAGCTTATTTGTTTATTGCTTAAACAAAGTCGATCCTGGTTAAAAGGAAATAAAATTTTAAATTCCGCTGCGTTCCCGCGTAGATTTCCTAACACTATGTCCATCGTATTATAGCTATAGCGAATCAATGTCGATCCCACAGAGAACCAATTATGAATCGTTTTATATATAAACAACTAATTAATCATGCCAAGCACACAAAAGCGGTCTACGACCAACAAAAGAGAAGAAAAGAGGAAAACTGACTCGACACAACACAGAAACATGCAAGTAATTAACCTCCCCAATTATTAAGTTATCGTTTGGAATTAGTGAGCTATATAATTAAACAATACTTTACAACTATTAATCCGAATTGTATTTCTCTTATATTGGCTACGGGAGTCATCCCCTAAACTTGACTTAGTTCCGGGTAGGACGTTAGATCACTGTGCTACATTACGTGACTTCGCTTCGTAGGCCTCCATCTCATATAACTTGCATGCTTACAAAACTATGGATGCCGATATTAACCGTATTCCTCACCTAGGAAACATTCTTGTGGTTAGGCGTACTTCCTAAGTGATCGCATCAGCCTCCGTCCCATTAACACTAACTTTGCAATTCCCAAACACAACACAGATCTAGATCTCGCTGAAAGTCCCGGATGACCAATTCATGAGCCGACCTAGGAGTACTATACTGGTATTTCCTAACTACACGTTTTAATTAAAACAGACGAGCAACATAGGCGTAGCCATACCTACTAAGACTATTCTAAGTGGACAATCACACCATAAAGACGTGGCTAGATTGACTCGGCGAACAACTAAATCTTAGCGTTTCTATATACAAAATGGATAAAATAGCTATTCATAAAGTAATTATATAGATCTACTAAAAACACGATTATCTATCAAAGCAAAGTCATACATAGGTCACACGATATAGACGTGGGGCGTGTGGATCCTTATAGACGAGGAATCCCCACTGCCTCACGTCGTAATCTTAGATCTACATCGTTTAACTAAGAACAAACAATCTCAAACGATAAACAATAATTGGGGGAGGGGGACTTAATTACAACAAAGAAGAAGAAATAAACACAAGCAACTCACATAATGCTGCGGACTTGTATTGAAAACTGCTCTAAAACTGCTTCGTAATATCTGTATAATATTGTGTAAAGTTGTATATAAATTGAATAATGAAATAGAGTATTTATATGCTGTAAAACCGACTTTAGATAGCCGTCAGCTGACTTAATTCACGTTTCCTAAACCCTAATGGAGTCTAAAACGCGTCTGGAGAAGCAGGGACATTTTGGAGAACTCACTGGCAGCCAGAGCAGGGTTCGCTGCCAGCGAGACCTATTTTCTGCCTAGGCCGGTTTTCTGCTTCTTCTGGTCCATTCCTGATCCGTTTTGGTGCTTTTATTCACTCCGAAGTCACGCTAAATTGCTTCCGAATCAGCCCACTATAAATAATACATAAAACATGGCTTGTAACATCAAATAATATAAATAAATGGTAAAATACACAATAACGAGTCGTAACTCAGTTCGGTTTTAATTTAGGCACAATACGACTTATTATTAACCAATTAAAGCTCATTTAAGCTTGAATCGATTATAATTAATAGATAAATAACTGCGTAAATTGACCGTCATCACGCACCAGGACTCATTGCGGGTGCACCGAGCTTCCAGAAATCAATTTTTACATTCAGAGCCTCAGTGCGGGCGCACCAAGACCCAGTGCGGGCGCACCAGACCCAGTGCTGGCGTACTAGAGAGGCTGTTTTTTAGTTTGATCAGTTTTGACCCCGAGTCTAGTTTTAAGTGTTGTTTCTTGATCTTATAACCTTAAATGAACTTGTATAATCCTTGTTTAAGCTTCCAATGCATTTAGTTCCGGCACCGGACGTACTCTTCCATAGAGTTGAAGTTTGGGACGTCAGAAGGGTATGAATGGCTTATGCTTTGATGAATTAGTATTAATCAAAGTCTGTGTATGAGCCTAGGGTATTGTTTCTAGAGTCTAACCGACGGAGTAAAGTTGTTAAGTGAGTTCCTACCTTGAAAACACAAAGGTGGCTAGATAATGATTAATAATTTACATAAGTGTGTAGTAAAAGAATAAACATCATAACATTTTTGGTAAGGCACTTTCTATATCGCGATGTGTGGGCGGTTAGATAAAGTGGATAACTCTACTGGCCTATAAATGGCTAAATGGTAGGGGACTTCGCCGAACGTGTGCACTATCGGGTCTTAACCCGTGGCTATTGGTGTGATCCACTAATAGGTTGCAAATGATACCTAGTGGTGGGTAGCACCATGCGTAGTGCCCTTGAATGTCGGTGTAACAAACTTAAGTTAAGTTAGAAACGTTTAGTCACAACGTGTTGATGAGCATGAAGTGGACCCTAGAATCGAGTCGGTCAAATAAAGATAACTTGATAACTATGTAAATCCTTCTTGTAAAACCTAGTTAATGCAATAGCTTCTTTGATACGAACCATATTGGCAAACTTTCAAAGCCCAAACATTACTATTTTAGAATTATTCAAAGCAAATTCTGGAAACTGAAGCGCAGCTACTGTATTTAGCAATTTTGACCCTTATAACTCATCCGTATGAAATTAATTCCTTCATGAAAGTTGTAGATCTCTTCGAGAACTATAATTTTCATATATGGTTTGCATTCATTGGATAAACGAAGCTCAAGATACAGACCGAGAAAGCTGCTGATCAAAATACATTGTATTTGGAGCATTCAAGATACATCCAAGAGAATTTATGGCTGATCTTGGAAGAGCAAAGGGCGCCATTATTGATTATAATTTCTAGGGAGTCTTTTCATATTTAGTGCATGAATTCTAGTCCTACTTATTACCTATATAAAGCATTGTAATTTTCATTTGTAAGATAGACAACTTTGAGTGATTAAATATATTTCTCCTAAAGTTCAGTGATTGAATTTTAGTTTTGATTGCCTTGTGATTAGGTGATTGTCGTGATTATCCTGAGACGGGATCTTCACAAACCTCGGGTGCGATGCTCGAGTTCCCTACAATATTCTGAGATAGAGTATTGTATCTTCTTCTCATTCCTTTTCCTTTATTAATTTTCGTGCTTGATCCATTGTTGATGTGCTTTAATCTAGATCCTTAAACCGAATCATATCAAGTGGTATCAGAGAATAGGCGATTAAAGCATCATCTTTTTGCTTTGTGAAGGTAAATTTTCGTTCTCTGAATCAGTCCAACCCGATTTCCGTATTTTGTTCAATTCGTTTCCTATTCAAAACAAATTGGAAATTTATCAATTTTTACCAGTAGATAGATCTTGCTTTTATCTATCTTTTGTCTCTTTACGACTTTTCCAAATTCGGACTTTATCGTGCTCAAATCTGCCCCACAATATCCTGTGCATTTCTTTGGAACAGTTTGTAACGAATTCGATTTTCCGGAGTTGTAACGGTCGGAATTACGTGATTTTTTCTGAGCTTATAAGAAATTGCCTGTTCTACAACTTGAATTCTTTGTATTTTTCCAAATTACCGATCAATTCTTCTCAATGGTCACCGTAACGTGCTAGTCTGTTTCTGTCGGAAAATCTGTTTGTGTAGTCATCTGTTTACAAATTTATTTTGAGGAGGCTATCCATTTTCAATTTTCGTGAAACTCAACAGTCTTGAAGAAAATTTCATGATCTGCAAGTTTCGTTCTTTGTGTCTTTTCAAATTCCTTACCGTTTGGTCGTGAAAATTGCTGTCATTTCGTGTTCTTGTTTGGAATTATCCGAGTTTGAGATGAAGTGGGGTCGTTGTGGTACGATACGCTACGATGGTTTTGTGTACTATATGGAATATGATCCCAAAATATATTATCCGGATGATGTCAAGGAAGCCGACGCTGAATTTGTGAAGGAACAAAATGACTACCTCGAGGAGCGAAAAAGAATACCTTTACGACAACTTCTGCAAGAAAATATTGCTCGATTACAGAAGGAACTAGAGCATTACAAACATACTGACGCAAGACGAAGGAGGATATTTGGCGCAAAATCGACGGCTGAAGACGCGCTTTTCTTTCGCAAGTATGGTATAACTATTGCCGAGCCGCACGGGGCAAGGCACCAAAATTCTTTCATGTTAACTGTATTGTTCAAAATCCTCTTAATGTTGTGGTGCACGGTGATAATGTTCAATTTGAAGCCAAAACCGTGGCTGATACAGTTGTGGATGATGTTGTTGTTGTTACTACCGAGGAAGAGATAGTCGTTGAGGTCGAAGTACACCCAAATGTAGTTGAAGAGATAGTCATTGAGGCTGAGATTGTCAGTGATTTCAATGTTGCCGATGATAGTACTGCTGATACAGTGGCTGAGTTAGTGGTTATGGATACTCCATACGCAGCCCCTATTCTTCCTATAGTTGATATTCATATTGTTGAGGATAGTGGCATATTGAAGCACAGGTTTGCTGATCCGTATTTGGTACATATTGACGTATCTCCGGATTTGCATTTATCTGATTCTCTTGTTTCCGACCATGGGTTCGTTTCCAAATATATCCCGTCACGAGGTTGTTTTGGTATACTTTTGGTGCAGCGTGGTGCGCATACTCCAAATCCTCATGCATTCAAGTTCTTTGTTCGCATAAGTTTTGACCCTGGCATATCTTTGAGATTTCTTGTGGAGGTTACTGGTGTCAAGATTGATGGTGCGCACTTCTACGACATCTTGTTGATTCGAGGACGAATCATTTTCAGCCGGGAGGGAATGATACGAACCATATTGGCAAACTTTCAAAGCCCAAACATTACTATTTTAGAATTATTCAAAGCAAATTCTGGAAACCGAAGCGCAGCTACTGTATTTAGCAATTTTGACCCTTATAACTCATCCGTATGAAATTAATTCCTTCATGAAAGTTGTAGATCTCTTCGAGAACTATAATTTTCATATATGGTTTGCATTCATTGGATAAACGAAGCTCAAGATACAGACCGAGAAAGCTGCTGATCAAAATACATTGTATTTGGAGCATTCAAGATACATCCAAGAGAATTTATGGCTGATCTTGGAAGAGCAAAGGGCGCCATTATTGATTATAATTTCTAGGGAGTCTTTTCATATTTAGTGCATGAATTCTAGTCCTACTTATTACCTATATAAAGCATTGTAATTTTCATTTGTAAGATAGACAACTTTGAGTGATTAAATATATTTCTCCTAAAGTTCAGTGATTGAATTTTAGTTTTGATTGCCTTGTGATTAGGTGATTGTCGTGATTATCCTGAGACGGGATCTTCACAAACCTCGGGTGCGATGCTCGAGTTCCCTACAATATTCGAGATAGAGTATTGTATCTTCTTCTCATTCCTTTTCCTTTATTAATTTTCGTGCTTGATCCATTGTTGATGTGCTTTAATCTAGATCCTTAAACCGAATCATATCAAATGGGCTGTAAAAGCTGCCCGTGGAAATACATCTCAAAATACACGGTTTCATCTGCAATCCTCACCATTCTACAAATTTTCTGTAAACGCAGGAAATCTAAGTGGCAAAGAACAACAACAAGAATAAGAAGCAGCTAAGGCCTTTCAGACAAAACTATCAAGCTTTGGATATGACTCGAGCTCGCGATTTAGCCGCACCACTTGTAAGCATCTATCGAGTTTTCAATTTTTTTTATTGAAAGATTATAGTCTATTGAATTTTCACAGGGCTATGTTGTATTTTGTTAGTGCAGTATTGAAGTTTGGTAGTTGTTTGTTTGAATCGTTGATGTATTGAATGAGTTGATGTAGTAGATCCATTTGATTTATTGGTGGACATGTAATCGATATATCTGTATTAGATTTAGAGATTTGTGTTAGATTGAATATTTTTTGGGTTTAATTTGACGACATATATAATTTAGAGTTGATGTTGAAAGTGACATTTGTGGGGGGTGTGTGTGTGGGGGGGGGGGGGGGGGGGTGATCGTTGAGCCATGTCATTTTTGGTTGATATATTCGAATTAGATTATTATGCGACTTGTATTAGATTTTTTTTCTCGTTCGGATTGATGGAATGAAATAGAATGATATCATTTCATTACTACGTTTAGTAGACAATAGAATGAAATCGTTTCTTATTGCAGAGTTTATTTTTTCATTCTATTCCTACCATTCCATTGGATTTTCGATGGAATGAAAACATATTTCATTTTTTCATTGTCAAACACACCAAATTGATGGAATAGAATGAAAAAACATTACATTTCATTCCATTACCACAATCCAAACGTGTATAAATAGATGAAACATCGTTATAGTTGGGACTAAAACAGTGGTGGTGGTGGTGGTGGTGGTAGTTGGGGTGGGGGGGACATATTTTTGTGATATTCACTGTAATGACATATTCGTATTTGTTTTGGTTTTTGTACGAGCATGAGCACGTCCTTATTTCGAATGGCATGTCAATTGATGAATTAATTTTAACCACATAATCGAATATTTCGAAGTGAACAATACGGAAAAATAAAAAAAAAACAATACAACGGAAAAATTAGTGTGTTTTCCATTCATTGTGGTCAGCAGTTATTGCAATCCTCACGCCTATTGAGGTTTCTTATATAGGATAGCTTGTAGAGAAACATAGTTTCTACTCTTATTGATCTTTCCATTCAGCAGCTTGATAAAGTCTCGTCCGGAAATGAGGCCACTGTTGATCTGTACCGTAATATAACGCCCCGTTCTCGAACACCGAGTCTTTATCCGGAAATCGAAACGTTCGGCACGCATAATATTAAATAAATAATATTATACGTAAGCTTCTACTACGTCGTATCAAATGAAAGCAAACGGAAGCTAAAAGACTCGGGTAATTTTTTTCCAAATAACCAAGAATAGAAATAAAAAACTAAAGAGGAAATGTAATACTATTACATCCGAAACGAAACCAACGAATCCAAAATGTACGAATCCCAAAGTACTAGAAGTAACTACAGAATCCGATAATAATCCAAGTCTATGACATAAATGTAAATAAAAGAATAAACAAGTCTTCAAGTCCGGCGTCCTCAAACGTCGTCATCAAAGTCCTCCTCGAACTCCTCATTTACTTGTTCGTCTTCTCTCCGCCAAACAAATAAATAAACATGTATTTGAGGTAAGTACATTTGTACAAAGTAAGAAGTAGAAGCTACAATACAAATAAGGTTATTATTAAAGATGTTATCTTAGTGTGACCGACTCAATTTAGGGTTCAATCCATGCACATCGACACGTCATGACTATACGTTTCTAGCTTAGCTTATATTTGTTACATCATTACTCAAGCACACAAAGCATGGTGAAAATTCCACCACGAGATATACTTGCCAACTACGGTGATTAGCACCGGTAGTCCCGGGATCTCCCCGGTATGCATATACGTTCGATGGATTTCCTCCACTACCCTTAAGCCTTTTGAGCCAGTAGCGTTGTCCACCTTTTATTAACGTATCACATCGCCGATTTGAATCAGTGCCTATCCAAGAATAGATGACGTTTTAGCTTTTACTACACTTATGTAATTATTAATGTGAATTAACTAGTCACCTAAGTGTTTTCAGAATAATACTCACCTTATCAACTCTACTCCCTCACTTAGACACTAGACATCACATCCTATCAATTACACATATATTGATGAACCCTAGTTCATCAAACCACTAGCCCTTTCATGCCCTTCCGATGGATCCGAACTTCAACTCCCTTTAAGAGTACATTCGGTGTTTTAACTGAACGAATCAGAAACTCAATCGGGGCTTGCTCATATTTAATTAATGTTAACATATCAGGATTAAGGGTGAAAAACACTATTATGAAGCCAAAACCAAGTTAAAATGCTAGAATAGTGAAAACAAGGTAAAACAGGCCAGACGCCCGTTTGAAACCCTATGGACGCCCGTCCGTAACCAAACGCCCGTCCACTAACCTCAGACGCCCGTCCGTCAAAAACAGCTACATCCTGAATCAAAAGTCTGACTTCAAACACCCGTCTACCTAATGCAAACGCCCGTTTGAGCTACTGCAGTCGCAAACGCCCTTCTGCATATTGCAGACGCCCATCCGCCTGGGTTCTCCCCAAAACACTAAAATCTTCACAACTCGATTTCGGAATCATTTCTAACCTAATTAACCTCATTTTCAGCACAGCAACACGTAGAAAACATATTTAAAACATTCCGTAACATCTATGATCCTTTGATCAACGAAAATGCACACCTTTCTTGCATCTAATCATCTTAAATCTTGATCTAAACCTCAATAACGATAATTAGAATTGTAGGAAGAGCCTCTTACCTTGTAAGCAGCTAATTCCGACTTCAAACCACAGAAAAACAGAAGCAAAACTGATCCTTTTCTCAAGGAAAACATGTGATAAATCCAAACTTAGATTAGATTCAATCACACGCTTCTAAACAACAAAACTATGAATTGATGAGTTGAATCCATCAAACTCAAAGAAGAACAAAGCTAGGGTTTAATCATACCTTATCAAGGCTTCAACTTTTTGATGTCACCACGTTGCTCTCTTCACAACGATTCCGGTGCTCGACTGTGATCTGAAAACCGTCAAGGATTGAATAAACAACTGATGAAAATTCCTCCAGCCCTATTCCCTTGCTCACACACGCAGAGAGTGAATTTGAAGGTGGAAAAAAATCTGATCAAAACATTAAGGGGCTGATTAGATTGATTTTCCCTTAAATAGGAAAAATCCGATAAATACCTAATTTCAATGGTTTTCCTTAATCACCCTTATTAAATCAAATTTTCTTCATTAAATATATACATATATATATATATATATATCTCGAAATTATGTATATAATTATCCAAATTATTAACTCCGAATAAAAGGAACCGAACCCAATATTCCGTTTTCGCAAAATGGCACATTGACGATGCTGGGTTTCGTCTATGAATAAATCCGGGTTGTTTAATCTAGGGATGATTGAATCAAGGATGATTTTAGGGGTGATTTTAGACTGAGCCTGAGAGTCTCTCTCAGGTTGCCTACGTATCCTGTAATTGTCCAGGAATCAAGCCTTACGTAGTTCCTGGATTGGGGTATTTATAATGACAACACTTGCCCTAACCCTAAGGTTAAGTCGGCTTATGTTATTGTCTGATTTACCCTTTAATGGGCCTTAACCATTGCCCAAGTTATCACTGTTAATGGGCCTGGACAGCTGGTGCGGACTCTGTCTACGATGTCGATATTTCCGACCTGCGGTAATCGAGCCTGGGACTCATTGTCCTACACTGCTAGCTGGTGCTGACTGATCGTCCTACACTGCTCGATAGTCGATCGCCGTAGCCTGGAGTCTACTAGATGGCCTTAGCCTCGAGCCTGTGCATCGACATGAATACCTTGACGTTTATTCAGATTATCGGGGACCAACTGTGAGGCCTGCGTGTTTAGAGTGGACTTTGTCCGCATCCCGAGCTTTCCGTCTTGCGGTATCGAGATGGCCCATCGTCTCGGTTCTCTGATCATTTCGGTTGTCGATGTCTCATCTCGTAATTCGACCCTCGGGCTATCACTTACTATTGTCCAGGAGGACTATTTCGTGACGCCACGTGGAGGTGCGATATTCGGTATCGTCATAAGCCCCCCAGATCTAGCTGAGCTCTTGAGGTCAGGTCTGATCTGTCAAAGGTGTATCTCGGCCACTGTCATCCAATGCTTTGAATTTAAATCCGCCCTACGGACTTACTTCCAGTGGAGTCCGAGTCTGTCTGCTTTGTAGACTTTTTTGCCTTAGCATTATCTATCCCTTGGACTTATAATGTGTGGCTAAGTTGACATCGACTTCGATGCCGTAGCTGTCGAAGGAATGATGAGATGTCCAACTTGGGATTGTCTTGGTCGAGGTCGACTTCTCTGAAGGATCTGATTTTCCCTGATTTTGGCCGTTGGCCTTATTGGCCTTATTGAAAAATTGTTACATTTTTCCTCTTTCTTTTGTCTTTGATATAGACTATCTTTCCTTATTGCGGCCTTTGGCCTTATTGGCACATCAGCTTCTCTCATGTCGATGCATATATGTCGATATCTGCTCCCCAAGTATCATGAGACCCTTAGGTTTGGATCATATTTGTATTTTTTGGGCACGTTGTCCGACGTGCGGACTCTCCCTGTCTGCCTTGCAGATCTTTTTACTTTAGCAACCTTTGTCCCTTAGACTCGTTTTGCCTTGACGATGTCGACTGTCTTAGGCTGTAACGATGACAATGTCGACTGTCAACTTCTGAATTCGCCTCTTTGCAATGCTATAACTATTTGGCCTGCCTTCGTGACTAGGCTTTTTTTTTGTTATAATTGCTGAAATTTTAACCAGTATTTGATGTCAAACACTTTTGTTGCATGTCGATTCCCATTTCTTTGCTCGCTTTTTCATTTGCTCGCTTTTTCATGAGTATTCAATGTCGACTCGTTGTTGCCCCCGAAGTATAATGCAGATTCATCATCTTCGTTATACTTTCAGTAGTTCCATTTGTCGATCATATGTAACATGTCTTCCATGCCTTAGCATTTTTTGGACTTTTCTTTGTTGTCGCGTAGTAGAAGAGATGCCCCTGGCCGTCTCCTTTCGTTTGTCAAAATAGACGCCCTTTCGGCTGTCGATATATATTTCCGGCTCCGATGTCCTAGCAATTACTGTCTAGAAAGACTGGTAATACGTAATTGTCGCTCCAGATCTCGGTGTCGTGGTGTTTCTTTGTCATTCATGACTCCTGACACATGACTGCTGAGAGATTTGGACATGATCTGGACTCGATGCCTTAGCTTTTTGGTTCCATGGAACTTTTAGCTTTACTGGTTGTCGATCGAAATGATCATGTTGTCCGACCTCGATGCCCTAGTATATACTCTCCCTTAGGAGTCCCTTCATTGTCGATTCGGACTTCGATCATTGCGTTTTCGTCCCATTAGGACTCATCCACGTTGGCCGTCGACTGATGGCGTCCGACTTACGGATCCTCATAGACCGTTGAGTAGATCCTTTGTGGAGTGGATCCTCGAGATACGCAAGATGCTAGCCAAAAAGTTGCAATAACCATGGGGATAGTTCCCGAAATAAGAAGGCTCGTCCCGTCATGCTCGGCTAGGAGTGTTCCAAGATAAGATAGATCGATCCCGGCATGGGGAGAGTTCCCAAAATAAGAAGGCTCATCCCGCCCCGCTCGGCTGGGAGAGTTCCAAAATAAGATAGTTCCAAGATGAGATGCCGAGTCGAACTCAGACTTATTAAAGATTCGCTCATCGGTGAGCTCCAAATATGATGCCTAGATTTATTTTGCTTTAATTTTTGAGGTATTTTATCTCCTCTTCTTTTTGTTGTCTAATCTTTCACGTGTCGATGTCTTTTAGCTATTCGCTTGTCGAGCCTCTGGCTCTGTTTGCTGCTTATCGATGTCGTGTTGCCCCCCAAGTGTATTATGAACCTCTGGTTCTTATTGCACTTGAGATCGACTGTGATCGACTTGCTTGCCTTAACCTTTTTGCCTTCTAGGCTTATTTGGTCTTAGGCTTAGCGTTTTAATTCGACTATGCGAACTGTCCCTGGTCTTGGCCTTCTTTGCCACTTAGGCTCGTTTGGCTATCGACTGGGGCAGGTGGCCAGACTATGCGAACCATCCTTTGTCCAGGCCTTTTTCGCCTCTTAGGCTCATTCGGCTTTCGACTGGGACAGGTGGCCCGACTATGCGAACCGTCCTTTGTCCAGGCCTTTTCGCCTCTTAGGCTCATTCGGCTTTCGACTGGGACATTTGGCCCGACCATGCGAACCGTCCTTTGCTTTAGCCTCGTTCGCCTCTTGGGCTCGTTCGGCTTTTAGCTTGGACCTTTGGCCCGACCCCCGCCAACCGTCTCTATGTCTTTGCATTTGTTGCCCATTAGGCTAACTTTGCTTTTGGCAAGATTGAGGGGTCCGACCGCGGATCCTCGTAGACCGTGAGTAGATCCTTTGTGGTGTGGACCCTCGAGATATGCAAAATTCAAGCAATGGTGGGTGTCGGGTCGAAGAAACACGTGTCCGGTACAATAATCTCTCGGGTGACCGGGTGTCAAAAGACTCCCGTTCGATCTTCCACCCCTGCTTCGACATCCGACCTACTACGAGAGCAAACTGAATGCCGTTTGTGTTTGATGAATATTTGCCTAGGGTGTAGTCCTTTGGACTTAATTCCCTTGCGTCGTTGCTTTATAGGGTGTAGTCATTTGGATTTAATTCCCTTATGTCCCTCCAAGTGTAGTATGAGTGCATGACTAATGGTATACTTGAATATGAGTCGACCTAGCATTGTACTGCCTCATGGGCTTGACTTGGCTATTGGGTCGGAGCTCGATTCGAGGGTCGTGCCTCGTCAGGCTTATGAACTGGTCGAATTAAATAACTCCTTATTCGACTGTCGCACTTCGTGGTGCTTATGAACTGGTCGAATAAGGTATCCATCGTGGGATCTTCCAACCGCCTCGCATTGTGGCTTATTGGCGGTTGGGAGTGATATAAGCACTGTCATTGACTTGGCTTTATTCACTATTTTATTTTAACTCCATCATATCGAGGATTCGTTGTTGTGGTTGACTTTTGCCTCTTTTATCTTTCAATCACATGGACTTATAAGTAAGACATAATATAAGATTGCCTTCAAACTCCGAATATGATGCCGAGCCGAGCTCGGTCTTATATAATATGATGCCGAGCCGAGCTCGGTCTTATTAAAGATTTGCTCGAGAGAGCTCCAACTATGATGCCGAGCCGAGCTTGGTCTTATATAATATGATGCCGAGCCGGGCTCGGTCTTATTAAAGATGCGCTCAAGTTGACTTGCAAATATGAGGCCGAGCCGACCTGCGGTTTTATAAATGATTCACTCAAGTCGAGCTCCAAATGTGATACCGAGTCGAGCTCGGTCTCCGCTCGACCCGCTCTGTTCGGTAGGTTGAGTTCAAAAATAAGATAGCTCGACCCGCCAGTTCGGTAGGGTGAGTTCCAAAATAATATAGCTCGACCCTCCAGTTCGGTAGGGTGAATTCCAAAATAATATAGCTCGACCCTCCAGTTCGGTAGGGTGAGTTACAAAATAATATAGCTCGACCCTCCAGTTCGGTAGGGTGAGTTCAAAAATAAGATAGCTCGACCCGCCAGTTCGGTAGGGTGAATTCCAAAATAATATAGCTCGACCCTCCAGTTCGGTAGGGTGAGTTACAAAATAATATAGCTCGACCCTCCAGTTCGGTAGGGTGAGTTCAAAAATAAGATAGCTCGACCCGCCAGTTCGGTAGGGTGAGTTCAAAAATAAGATAGCTCGACCCGCCAGTTCGGTAGGGTGAGTTCCAAAATAATATAGCTCGACCCTCCTGTTCGGTAGATAATTCGTTGCTTTCTCGGGCACCACAGCAGTGTCTTTCCGGTGGCAATCAGACCTCGAAACGGATTCCGATCGGCACGAAATTTGGAGGGATCGTTCTTCCCTCACTTTTCTTCGATGTGACCGGTTGAATTGTTCTTTCGACGGCTCAATCTCCGGGAATAAGCCGCCGAATTGGCAGCTGCTGTCCAGAATCCTGCTGCGTTTTTGGTGCCTGCAGTAAATTCTTTGCCACGATCGAGAAATCAAACGAACTCCGATCGGCCTAAAATTTTGACGGCTTGTTCGGTCCTGATAATTCTCGAATCTGACCGGTGGAAATCTTGTTCCGACGGTTCAATTGTCGGGAATATTCAGCCGACTTGGAACCCGCGATTAGGGTTTTTCTCGCTTTTTTGTACGTAATCGCAACTTTTAGGCGATGATCCGGAATCGAAACCTACTCCGATCGGCATGAAATTTTTACAGATTATTCGTCTCTCTGTATTATTTAATATGACCGGAGGAAGTTTCATTCCAACGGTTGAATTGCTAATAACAGGCCGCAGACCTGAAACCGGCGATTAGGGTTCTCGCTGCGTTTTTGATACAAAGAAGAACTTCTTTGCGACGATCGGGCGATTAAAAGAACTCTGATCGGCCAAAAATTTTGAGGGCTTCTTTTACCCCCCCTTCTTCTTCATTATGACCGGTGGAATTTTTGTTCCAACGGTTGAAACTCCATAAACTAGCCGCCGATCTCGCTGCGTTTTTGGTGATACAGCAGCATCTTTCCGGCAACGATCGGGTATCTAAACGGACTCCGATCGGCATGAAATTTGGAGGGTTTGTTCGCCCCTCCTTCTTCTTCCATCTGACCGGTGGAATTCTTGTTCCAACGGTTGAAACTCCGCAATAAGCTCGGATGTGACTGCGTTTCTGGCATGTTTCTGCCATTAACTTGACCACCATCACTCCTTGATCCATCACCAATAGAAGACCCTCCTTCTAGCGCCAATGACGATGCTGGGTTTCGTCTATGAATAAATCCGGGTTGTTTAATCTAGGGATGATTGTATCAAGGATGATTTTGGGGGTGATTTTAGATTGAGCCTGAGAGTCTCTCTCAGGTTGCCTACGCATCCTGTAATTGTCCAGGAATCAAGCCTTACGTAGTTCCTGGATTGGGGTATTTATAATGACAACACTTGCCCTAACCCTAAGGTTAAGTCAGCTTATGTTATTGTCTGATTTACCCTTTAATGGGCCTTAACCCTTGCCCAAGTTATCACTGTTAATAGGCCTGGACAGCTGGTGCGGAATCGTCTACGATGTCGATATTGCCGACCGCGGTAATCGAGCCCGGGACTCATTGTCCTACACCGCTAGGCCGGTGCGGACCGATCGTCCTACACTCGCTCGATAGTCGATCGTCGTAGCCCGGAGTCTACTAGATGGCCTTAGCCTCGAGCCTGGGCATCGACATGAATACCTTGACGTTTATTCAGATTATCGGGGACCAACTGTGAGGCCTGCGTGTTTAGAGTGGACTTTGTCCGCATCCCGAGCTTTCCGTCTTGCAGTATCGAGATGGGCCCATCGTCGTCGATGTCTCATCTCGTAATTCGACCCTCGGGCTATCACTTACTCTTGTCCAGGAGGACTATCTCGTGACACCACGTGGAGGTGCGATATTCGGTATCGTCACACGTCTTCCCTTTCCCGAAAATCAGAATATTACATTCTTCCCCCTTAAAAGAGTTTCATCCTCGAAACTTAGAACATACCTGGTAAGTCCATAAAATCTAGAAACTCGCTGATCATATCGTCCTCAACTTCCCAAGTAGCTTCATCCGGTGAATGATTGCTCCATTGCACCAGAACCAAATGTATCAACCGTCTCTTAATCATCTTTTCTTTCCGGTCCAAAATTCTAATCGGTGTCTCATCATATGAAAGATTGTCTTGAAGAATCTCCGGATCAACTGTAGTCTCAACATCTGTCTTGGTCAAACACTTCTTCAACATCGAGACATGAAACACATTGTGGACTCTTGACATGGATTCCGGTAACTCTTCTGGAAACACTTCAGGGTACTCTCTCATTACAGGGGTTTCCTCTAACTCAGGCTTCACTTGTTCCACATCCACTACGTACAACAAGTTGCCTTCACAACCTTTCTGACAAGCTCTTATAGCCTTAACCGCTAAAAGTATAGGGTGATGCTTCTTACTGGGCTTATAAACATTCCCCTGATAAGTCTTATCTGATTTCCCGGTATCTTAAAGGTCACTCTCTTTTCTCTACAATCCAAATGGACAAAATTCTCGGATAGCCAATCTATTCCAAGAATCACATCAAAATCTGAAAAGTCCAAAACCGTAAAGTCACTCTTGCAACGATACGTTCCAACTCGAACATCTACTTGCGGCATCAGCTTGGTTACCTTAGTCACTCTTCCTAAAGGTGTTGTTATCTCCAAAGTGTTTCTTAAAGGTTCCATTGGTAAGTTAAGCTTCTTAGCTACCTTAGTTGACATAAAAGTGTTAGACGCTCCAGTATCAAACAATGCCGTGACCACTAAGCTATCTAACATTATTGTACCTAGAATGTGAATTCTTTTATTTAAACACAAATACAACATGATTTAAATCATGCTATAGAAGTACTCAAATAAATTACAATAACCCAAAGGTACCTGAAATAAGAGTGTCATCTGGTTCAGCCATCTCAGCATCCACTGCAAACACTCGAACTGGGCGACTTGGGCCGCCTTTCCCATTTCCTTGTCTCGGAATATTCGAACTCCCCTTAGTTGGACACACCCTGGCAAAGTGCCCTAAATCTCCGCAGTAGTAGCAGCCGCCTGAACTAGCCTTACATTCACCTGAGTGGTTCCTGTTGCACTTAGAGCATAAAGGTGCTCCGGTTGGAGGTTTACTCGCTGCAGGGGCTGTTGTCTTCTTGAAATTTTGTTGCGGTGCTCCCCGGCTATTACCTTGACTCGTGCCAAAATTCCTCTTATTCCCAATAACAACTGTGGCCTTCTTCCTGAAGGTCTCAACCTCCAAGGCCTTATTCAACATTTCAGCCATATTCTTAGCTGTAAAACCCAACATACCCGACTGTATCTGATAGGCTAAGCCTTCCTTGTACATGGCCATCTTTCTTCCTTTTTCTTTCATCAGCTCAGGGTAGAATCTCCCCAACTCGTTAAACTTGTTGGTGTATTGTGATACTGTCATGTAATTACCTTGCTTAAGCTTTAGAAACTGACTTGCCATGTCTGTCTGCATTGTTTCTGGAAAATACTCATTATAAAACATGGCCTTAATGCTTTCCCAGTCTGTCACTTTCCCATTGCTACTCTGTATAGCGTCAATCCAAGCTTCAGCAGCACCTAAAAGGAAACTAACAGCTAACTGGGCCATCTCAGATTCAGGAACATGTATATTCCTGCAAGCCTTCTCGAAGCCTCTTAACCATTCTTCAGCCTTTGAATGCTTGACATTCCCAAAGAAGTCTTGAACTCTGTTTCTTCTCAACCTCGTATACCAGTCAATTGGTGGTGCTTGCTCGAAAACTGGCCTAACTGGTAGGGCTTGCAGATAAACGGGAGCGTATCCAAATGGTATCTCTTGCTGCTGGTACTAGTGTTGGTGGAAACCGTAGGGTGGGTAACCAAAGCCTTGATGATGGTCAAAACGGGGTGAAGGTGGTACAGTAGGTCGAGGTGTGTGACCCACTGGAGGAGGGTAAAAGGTCTGATGCTGCTGATGATGGAAAACTGGTGGCGAGGGGTGGCTCACCGATGGAGGGTAAACACTCACTGGAGATGGATAAATACTAGTTGCTGGGGGTACGTAGACAGGTGGAATGTCTCCCACTACAGTGACTCGTATAGGTGTTTCTCCTGGTTCTCTATAGATGTAGTTATACCTCGGTGGAGGGTAGCTCACTGGTGGCGGTAATAAACCCGCTGGAACATTACTTATTAATGAAAACTGAACCGAACTTCCCACATGCCATTGTGGGCGTTGCTCCTGATGAGGTCGCGGTGACAAGCCCTGCTGAGATCGTGGTGTAGGGGTTGCAGTATGAGGGGGTGGGGTGGGGCTCGGATGTGGTGAAGGATTCTGCCTCACAAAACCGCCTCTAACAACTGGTGTAGGACTCTCTCGTCGAACTCCTGATGCTTCAAAGCACCTGCTCCAGTTCTCGTGAACACCATCCTGATGATCAAAGAAAACTAGAACGTTACTAACAGATCTAAAGGAAACTTATCTTAAAAGAAGGGAAGCCTAAAAGACGCTTTTCTCTGATACCAACTGTAACGCCCCGTTCCCGGACACCGAGTCCGTATCCGGAAATCGAAACGTTCGGCACGCATAATATTAAATAAATAATATTACACGTAAGCCTCTACTACGTCGTATCAAATGAAAGCAAACGGAAGCTAAAAGACTCGGGTAATTTTTTTCCATATAACCAAGAATAGAAATAAAGAACTAAAGAGGAAATGTAATTCTATTACATCCGAAATGAAACCAACGAATCCAAATTGTACGAATCCCAAAGTACTAGAAGTAACTACAGAATCCGATAATAATCCAAGTCAATGACATAAATGTAAATAAATAAATAAACAAGGTCTTCAAGTCTGGCATCCTCAAACGTCGTCATCAAAGTCCTCCTCGAACTCCTCATTTACCTGTTCGCCTTCTCTCCACCAAACACATAAATAAACATGCATTTGAGGCAAGTACATTTGTACAAAGTAAGAAGTAGAAGCTACAATACAATTAAGGTTATTATTAAAGATGTTATCTTAGTGTGACCGACTTAATTTAGGGTTCAATCCATGCCCATCGACACGTCATGACTATACGTTTCTAGCATATCTTATCTTTCTTACATCATTACTCAAGGACACAAAGCATGGTGAAAATTCCACCACGAGATATACTTGCCAACTACGGTGATTAGCACCGGTAGTCTCGGGATCTCCCCAGTATGCATATACGTTCGATGGATTTCCTCCACTACCCTTCAGTCTTTTGAGCTAGTAGCATTGTCCACCTTTTATGAACGTATCACATCACCGATTTGAATCAGTGCCTAACCAAGAATGGATGACGTTTTAGCTTTTACTACACTTATGTAATTATTAATGTGAATTAACTAGTCACCTAAGTGTTTTCAGAATAATACTCACCTTATCAACTCTACTCTCTCACTTAGACACTAGACATCACATCTATCAATTACACAGACATTGATGAACCCTAGTTCATCAAAGCACAAGCCCTTTCATGCCCTTCCGACGGATCCGAACTTCAATTCCCTTTAAGAGTACATTTGGTGTTTTAACTGAACGAATCAGAAACTCAATCGGGGCTTGCTCATATTTAATTTATGTTAACATATCAGGATTAAGGGTGAAAAACACGAATATGAAGCCAAAACCAAGTTAAAATTCTAAAATAGTGAAAACATGGTAAAACATGCCAGAAGCCCGTTTGAAACCCTATGGACGCCCGTCCGTAACTAAACGCCCGTCCACTAACCTCAGACGCCCGTCCGTAAAAAACAGCTACATCCTGAATCAAAAGTCTGACCTCAAACGCCCGTCTGCCTAATGCAGACGCCCATCCGCCTGGGTTTTCCCCAAAACGCTAAAATCTTCACAACTCGATTTCTGAATCGTTTCTAACCTAATTAACCTCGTTTTCAGTACAGCAACACGTAGAAAACATATTTAAAACATTCCGTAACATCTATGATCCTTTGATCAACGAAAAAGCACTCCTTTCTTGCATCTAATCATCTTAAATCTTGATCTAAACCTCAATAACGATAATTAGAATTGTAGAAAGAGCCTCTTACCTTTTAAGCAGCTAATTCCGACTTCAAACCACAGAAAAACAGCAGCAAAACTGATCCTTTTCCGCAGGAAAAACATGTAATAAATTCAAACTTAGATTAGATTCAATCACACGCTTCTAAAAGACAAAACTACGAATTGATGAGTTTGAATCCATCAAACTCGAAGAAGAACAAAGCTAGGGTTTAATTATACCTTATCAAGGCTTCAACTTTTTGATGTCACCACGTTGCTATCTTCACAACGATTCCGGTGCTCGACTCTGATCTGAAAACCGTCAAGCATTGAATTAACAACTGATGAAAATTCCTCCAGCCCTATTCCCTTGCTCACACATGCAGAGAGTGAATTTGGAGGTGGAAAAAAATCTGATCAAAACTTTAAGGAGCTGATTAGGTTGATTTTCCCTTAAATAGGAAAAATCCCATAATTACCTAATTTCAATGGTTTTCCTTAAGCATTCTTATTAAATCAGATTTTCTTCCTTAAATTTTATTCCTTAATATATATATATATATATATATATATATATATATATATATATATATATATATATATATCTCGAAATTATGTATATAATTATCCAAATTATTAACTCCGAATAAAAGGAACCGAACCCAATATTCCGTTTTCATAAAATAACACGTCTGCCTTTTCCCGAAAATCGGAATATTACACGTAAGGTCTGTTCCGCCGGCTCTTATCAGCATCCAAATCAGCTTCTCCATCGATGTGGACCATCCTACGTCGGAAACATTTTTTTTAAATCAATACATAAGCATACTCTATCACCAATATAACCGTAAAAAAAATTTACATAAGCACACGCTATCACCAATATAACCGTTAAAAAAATTTATAACGTTAAAATTGTAAACACAACTTATAAAATCATACATACATACAGATATAAATGCATACATAAACACATGCTATGTACACAAACAAACACGTGTTAGTATATACATAAATACACACATAGAAGAGAATAAAAAAAATTACGACTAATTTGTCCCATTGATCTGTAGACACACACACACACTCTCTCTCTCCCTCACACACACATATATATATATATATATATATACATATATATCCACTGAGTAATGGAACAAATTAATTGATGATATATAGGCCCAGTGGGTCGGATTATTTGTAGTTGGGCCGGGCTCAGTATAAAGATTAGACAACAGAGAAAAATGGGCCAGTCAGACAGGCCTCCGCCGAACGTTGACCAGATAAGGCTGCTGGACAGAAAAGTCGGGGGAGCAGGATGCCGCCACATTCTGACCAGAAGAATCCTTGGACAGAATGATATGCTGAGTAGCATGACAAGACCGAGTCAGCAGCGTCTCAACTGTTTACAGATGTGGGTAGACCCCACGTCCGATAATGTCTAGAGATAACCGGTGATAACTTCCTATCACGCGAAGAAGAAAATCACGATCTACTACTATATAAGGTACACCCTGAACTACGAGGGGGACTTGATTCCAGTTTATTGCTTAAATTTGATACGTAGGCAGCTCTCTCAAGAGTTCAGTCCAAAATTATACCCAAATATCAAGGACGAGCTAGAACATAAACGCGATATTGCACTGATACAAATGGCCAAGTACAAGCAGAGAATTGCCCACTACTACAACTCCAAAGTTAGAGGTACGTGTTTTAAAGAAGGTGATTTAGTGCTGAGGCAAAATGACGCCAGTAAGCAAGGCCCCACTAGAAAGCTAGACCCAAATTGGGAAGGTCCTTATAAAATTATCAAAGTGCATGGAAAATGATCTTATCAACTAGCTAATGCCTCTGTAAGAACAATTCTTTGAAGTTGGAATGCTGTTCACTTAAGGAAATTTTTTCCTTAGAATAATTTTATTTCTTTAAGTAACGCTACTTTGAATCATTATTTCCTTTTCAATTTTGTGATGGTACGTGGGGATGTTTTTAACTTGTGTTCGAACAAGAAATTAAGGACAGGATGCCGGATTATCAGTATACTAGCAACGCAAAATTCTGGGCAGAAGTCCCACTTAAAAAATGTGAATGCCAAACTTGCAGCGCAAGGGCATTCTGGGCAGAAGTTCCACTTAAAAGATAAAAGTGCCAAACTTGCAGCGCAAGGGCATTCTGGGCAGAAGTCCCACTTAAAAGACAAAGGTGCCAAACTTGCAGCGCAAGGGCATTCTGGGCAGAAGTCCCACTTAAAAGATAAGGGTGCCAAACTTGCAGCGCAAGGGCATTCTAGACAGAAGTTCCACTTAAAAGACAAAAGTGCCAAACTTGCAGCGCAAGGGCATTCTGGGCAGAAGTCCCACTTAAAAAATATGAAATCCAAGCTTTCAGTGCAAGGGCATTCTGGGCAGAAGACCCAATTACAAAACACACAAGTGTTAAACTTGCAAGGCAAGGGTATTCTGGGCAGAGGACCCAATTACAAAAAACACAAGTGTTAAGCTTGCAAGGCAAGGATATTCTGGGAAGAAGTCCCAAGAAAAAAAAATTAAAAAAAAAAATTCTGAGCAGCGATATTATAATGATAAAGAAGCTAAGGATAAATAATCTTAACATCTTTGCAGCGCAACAAAAAACAGACTTAAAGCCCAGAAAATATCAAAAAAGAAGCAGATTCAAATAGTCCAAAGGATCAGAGTATCAGCATCAAAAGGTACAGATAAATCATTACATTTAAAGTTGTTCAAAAAGTACAGAAAAGTCAAAAGTTTTCAAGAAGCATAAACTATGAGGACGGAGTAACCGAAGGCTGGATGATGACAGTCAAATTATACCCGTAAAAGTCATTAACGTTGACCTTAAATCGAGATTAATAATATGTATTTTATATTAAATCACATGTTTATATGTATTATTTAATGTTTTGTGATTTATAAAATATAATTTGGTATTTATCCATTTTATAAGATATAATTTGGTGTTTATCTGTTTTTATTTATAAATCGGTATTTATCCGTTTTTATTATATTTATCCGTTTTATTTAAATATGATTTATTTTGGGATAAATATCTATTTTGCAGATTTGGATAATTATGGAGGATAAATACAAATGGAAGAATTAAATCTCAAGATAAATCAAAGGAAAATAAAGATAAATATCGGATTAGCACGAAAAGATCGGATAAGCATGGCAAACCACTCAAAGATGGCGCCAATGGAGATATGCATTCTAGGGGGGCGCATTTTATCTTTTAATTGGAGATCGGCCGAGAGTTATCTCTTATTTGTTTTGACATTTTAAAGTATATCTCTTAATTAGCTTGAACCCCTATAAATAAAGGCATGTTATACACGCCATATACACCACACACCTCAGACACTTCTCTCAAATTATAATAAAGTTCTCGATTTTTTAGAGCAGTTTTTATGCAAGATCTGCAATAATGTAAGTTCTTGTATTTATTTGTTCTTAGTTCTTTGTAATTAAGCCCAAATTATTGTTTATCGTTTGAGGTTGTTCGTTCTTCACCGAACGATGTAGATCTAAGGATACGATATGAGGCAGTGGGGATTCCTTGTCTATACGGATACGCACGCCCAGATCTGTTATCCGGAGACCTATAGATGACTTTGGTATGATCAACAACCGTGTTTTTAGTAGATCTATATAATTGCTTTATGAGCTTCTATTTTATCCGTTACGTATGTAGAAACGCTAAGATTTAGTTTTTCGCCGCGTCAATCTAGCCACGTCTTTATGGTATGATTGTCCACTAGAATTTCTTATCTTAGTAGGTATGGCTACGGCTACATTGCTCGTCTGTTTTAATTAGCGTATGATTAGGAAATACCAATATAGGGCTCCTAGGTCGGCTCATGAATTGATCTTCCGGGACTTTCAGCGAGATCTAGATCTATTCTGTATTAGGGAATTGAGCTCACCTAGTTATACGTAAATCGTAGATTAACATGATACCTAAAAGTTAGTGTTAATGGGACGGAGACTGATGCGATCGTCTAGGAAGTACGCCTGAAAAAAGGAATGTTGCCTAGGTGAGGAATACGGTTAATATCGGCATCCCTAGTTTTGTAAGCGTGCGAGTCATATGAGATGGAGGCCGAAAAAGCGAAGTCACGTGATGTAGCATAGTGATCTGGATGGCCTACCCGGAGCTAGATCTAGTCTAGGGGATGACTCCCGTAGCCAATATAAAAGAAATACGAATCGGATTAATAGTTGTCGAGTCTAGCTTAATTATATAGAATCTCTAGATCCAAACGATAACATGATAATTAGGGAGGTTAATTACGTTACGTGTTGTGTCGAGTCGTGTCATTTACCTTTCTTGTCTTTTGTTGGTCATAGACCGCTTTGTGTCCTTGACATGAATAATTAATTGTTTGTATATAAATGATCCAGAATTTGGTTCCCTGTGGGATCGACCTTGATTCGCTATAGCTATACTACGATGGACCTAGTCCTCTTGCTAGTATTGGTTTATGGTGGTCAAGTATTTTAATTTCACTTGATCTACGTCATCAAGTTTTTGGCGCCATTGCCGGGGAACCAACGGTCAATTTTATATATAAATAAATTTTTATTCATGTCAAGCTTTCTGTTTTAGAGTCTGTTTTTACGTTTTTGAGTCCCTCTGGTTGTCTGCTCTGTGAAAAAATTCCAAAATCTAAATATAAAAAAAAACTAGTTTTGCTCCCAGCGAGACTGCTTCTCGCTGCCAGCAAGCCTAGTCAGTTTTCTGGAATTTCGCGTGTCTGTTTATCTCCGTATGTTTAATCCGTAAGTCTGATAGCAGCATGGGAAACCATGTTAAAATCAGTCTACGGTTCGTTTTGTTTTTCTTCTGTTTGCAGAAACCAGGGAAGCAATAATCTGAGTCAGTAATTTTTCGTGGGCGCTGAGAAAATAAACCAGCAGCATGTGGAGCTACGAATCTACGATGGGAAAGCAATGGAAGAAACACCTTTAAAACACCAAGATGACTCCGAGAAAATAAATATTAAGGTTCTAATTAATCGTGGTACAATGTTGAAGGCAATGTACTACCTTTTTTGCTTATATTTTACTATCTTTTGATCTTTTGAACATAAGCTAGTCTTTACATGAACCTGAATGAGAATCTTAGCCCGGAGTTGGTTTGTAAGATTAATTTTATTAGTGTTGAAGGTTCTGCCCCAAATCCGTCTCATCTAGAGGGTGTAAGGAAACATGTAGTAGTTGAAGGAAGCAGTGAATAAAGAGTTCCTCGTAGTTCTGTCAAAATCTCATTGTCCTATGCATGAGATTGCTTCTACTGGCCATGGGAGCAACAATTTGTGTAGTTTAAGAATTCTCAATCTAAAGAAGACGTTGATTTTTGAGAGAGCATAATGAAGCAGCATTATAGAGGATGTTATTAAAATAAGTCCCTAGGACTAAATCTCCTTAGAATTCACTAGCTCCTAAAACGAGAGCGGAGGTAAGAGCTTTGTATAAATGGAATGGATAAATGTCGTTTCCTAGGTCTCACAACCAAGGTAAGGGTATTAATCCGCAAAAGCGACGAGCCCACCTCATATAGTGCTCAAGGGATCAACATCTAGCGATCCAAGAAGGATAGCTGACAAGGATAATTTTGGAAAGTCAAGCTGAGGACTCTAAACTCAGAACTACTTCTTTAAAACCCTTAGGATTTCTTTTTAGGATTTTAGGTTGAGTCCAATAAGAGTAACGTGACATATGTTGAGGTTTTTTATTTTGCCGTGTTCCGATGGCCATTGGGCTAAGGATGTGCAAAACTTTTTTACTCAATATAGGCCACGTGAATTAGAGTTTCTTAGGAGAGTCGAGAAATTGCTAAAGAAAAGGAAATTTAGCAATCAACCTTAGCATTGAGAGAGCTTGAGAATTATTGACAATGTAACAGAGAATGATTGGTGCAAACAAGAACGTTTTTTGGTCAACTTCCAAAACCTTTTAGAATGGCGATCCGAGTGAAAATCCAAAGTTGTGTGCAATTCATTCTGCAACTACCCTTATCCTTTCCTTTGTACCTTTTCACCCTCTTACCTTTCTATTCTCTCACCAATCTACCTCACTGTTCACATTTCTAACCATTCTTTCATCCCCTCTCTTTCTTTCCATCTATTTCACTCTCCCACCCTCCCCAATCCCTTAAACAATTCCCACCCAAAACACAATTTCTTACCCACCCTTTATCTTTTCTTACCATCCTTATATATCTTTTTCTAAAACCAACACACTCTAAACCTCCATTTTGTTTACAAAATACCTTTGTGTTGCGGAATTTGAAATATTGCTAAGTTTTAATGATTATCTTTTTGGTTTTCATGATCCTAGCTGGGGTACGTGTAGCTCTGACCCTAGCTAGATTTTAAAAGTTTTCGGTTCGAACAAAATACAACTTATCTTTCTACCGGAAGTTTTAAATTTCACATTTTTCCGCCTATTCCGGCATTTCTGGATGATGAGTTTTGTTCTCAAATATCACACCGATCCGACCTTGTTGATGACGGTTATGACTTTTACGTGATACATTGGGTTATTAGTAATTTCAAGGAGAAGCTACATCTCCCTAGGTTGTTGATATCCAATCCAAGCGTGAAGAGTCTGCGCCGAGTTTCTGATCCTATCCTCTACCAATAGGTCACATTGAATCTGTTATACCTTACCAAGTGTCTCTTTTACACTGGATTCATTGCATGGTTCATCCAGTCAACCTCGTGTTTTTCACACATGGGGTAACGCTTTTTGATCTTTGTCTTCTCCACCTGGTTTTAAGAATATTTAAGCAGTGGAGGATATCGATGAAGACTACCATCTTTACTTGATTGTTTATTTTTCTTTTTGCGCCTGAACAAGTAGTTTTAACTCTTTGGTTTTCCTTGTCATTGGTTGTATGGAATAAAGTGGCTTAATTTGTTTTTGGATATTTTATATCTAATTACTGCCACATTATTTTATAACTTCCATTGACATGTTATTAACGGTTTCGTGGAGTTTCCGTTTGGCTTGCTTAAACAGGTTTTCACTTGCTTCTCCACGACATGCTCCGATAATCTGCATCTACTTGAGAGCTGTTTCCAGAGCTAAGTCTTTTTCTTAAATTCTCATTTTTATTTCTCATTGGGGACAATGCCAAGTTTAAGTGGGGGGTAGGAGACTTAGCTATGATATGCTATAAGTGAAAATTGAATGAAACGGTGAAAAAAAAATTGAATAAATTGAATAAATGCCATATTATTTATCTCGTACCCTTAGAATTGTGAGTTCCTAACCAAGGATTGATAGGAAAGGAACCAAGTTGCAATAGTACGTGATCATTTTATACTTATGTGAATGTAAATTTAAGGATATTCATGCCGTTTGTTGCAAGTAGTTATTTATTATTCGATTACTCAATCTTTGAATCGAGTTTTACCTTACAAATCATAATAACTGAGAAGAATTATGTGTACATTGCGTAGATGATTGGTTATGTAGACTTAGTGTCGATATTTATCTGCTGATGTATTCCTATCTTCTGGCCATCAAAGCGGAGTAATAAGCTTGAGACTTATCTGTGTTTTGACAATAAGTTAAACACTGGGCTTGTAGTAACATTACCAAAGTAGCTTCGCGCTTGTGGTAATATTCATGTTATTGACCAATCCGTGAAAGGGGATTCTTGCAATGCATAATTTACTTTTAAAGCAAGTTTCTTTCTTGAGAAGTGTTAATGCTTGAAGTTATGAAAATGCGAAAAAATTCAACTTTTTAAGAGGCTTCGAGTATTTTTCTCGGTCTTCAAGTCCAAAAACCTTATGGATAACGCTCTTGCTTATTGCACCATGTCTTTACCCATTGCGAGGCTTAAGAAGTGGGAATACTGATGTTGGTAGGTTAAGACTACGAAGTTAGCATAAACTTTAATCTTGCCACGAATAGATAAAATCAAATGCACATGCACACATCACTTCGATTCATAGAGAGTAGTGAATAATGGATATCTTATGAGCATGACTGGTATGAGTTGACTCGAGTTTCTTGTGTTAGTATGATTGACCATGACAATTGTTTTCTTGGGGAATGACTTATTGATGCTTTGTTCGGGACGATCAAAGTCTAAGTGGGGGGTAGTTGATGACGGTCAAATTATACCCGTAAAAGTCATCAACGTTGACCTTAAATCGAGATTAATAATATGTATTTTATATTAAATCACATGTTTATATGTATTATTTAATGTTTTGTGATTTATAAAATATAATTTGGTATTTATCCATTTTATAAGATATAATTTGGTGTTTATCTGTTTTTATTTATAAATCGGTATTTATCCGTTTTTATTATATTTATCCGTTTTATTTAAATATGATTTATTTTGGGATAAATATCTATTTTGCAGATTTGGATAATTATGGAGGATAAATACAAATGGAAGAATTAAATCTCAAGATAAATCAAAGGAAAATTAAGATAAATATCAGATTAGCACGAAAAGATCGGATAAGCATGGCAAACCACTCAAAGATGGCGCCAATGGAGATATGCATTCTAGGGGGCGCATTTTATCTTTTAATTGGAGATCGGCCGAGAGTTATCTCTTATTTGTTTTGACATTTTAAAGTATATCTCTTAATTAGCTTGAACCCCTATAAGTAAAGGCATGTTATACACGCCATATACACCACACACATCAGACACTTCTCTCAAATTATAATAAAGTTCTCGATTTTTTAGAGCAATTTTTATGCAAGATCTGCAGTAATGTAAGTTCTTGTATTTATTTGTTCTTAGTTCTTTGTAATTAAGCCCCAATTATTGTTTATCGTTTGAGGTTGTTCGTTCTTCACCGAACGATGTAGATCTAAGGATACGATATGAGGCAGTGGGGATTCCTTGTCTATACGGATCCGCACGCCCAGATCTGTTATCCGGAGACCTATAGATGACTTTGGTATGATCAACAACCGTGTTTTTAGTAGATCTATATAATTGCTTTATGAGCTTCTATTTTATCCATTATGTATGTAGAAACGCTAAGATTTAGTTTTTCGCCGCGTCAATCTAGCCACGTCTTTATGGTATGATTGTCCACTAGAATTTCTTATCTTAGTAGGTATGGCTACGGCTACGTTGCTCGTCTGTTTTAATTAGCGTATGATTAGGAAATACCAATATAGGGCTCCTAGGTTGGCTCATGAATTGATCTTCCGGGACTTTCAGCGAGATCTAGATATGTTCTGTATTAGGGAATTGAGCTCACCTAGTTATACGTAAATCGTAGATTAACATGATACCTAAAAGTTAGTGTTAATGGGACGGAGACTGATGCGATCGTCTAGGAAGTACGCCTGAAAAAAGGAATGTTGCCTAGGTGAGGAATACGGTTAATATCGGCATCCCTAGTTTTGTAAGCGTGCGAGTCATATGAGATGGAGGCCGAAAAAACGAAGTCACGTGATGTAGCATAGTGATCTGGATGGCCTACCCGGAGCTAGATCTAGTCTAGGGGATGACTCCCGTAGCCAATATAAAAGAAATACGAATCGGATTAATAGTTGTCGAGTCTAGCTTAATTATATAGAATCTCTAGATCCAAACGATAACATGATAATTGGGGAGGTTAATTACGTTATGTGTTGTGTCGAGTCGTGTCATTTACCTTTCTTGTCTTTTGTTGGTCATAGACCGCTTTGTGTCCTTGACATGAATAATTAATTGTTTGTATATAAATGATCCAGAATTTGGTTCCCTGTGGGATCGACCTTGATTCGCTATAGCTATACTACGATGGACCTAGTCCTCTTGCTAGTATTGGTTTATGGTGGTCAAGTATTTTAATTTCACTTGATCTACGTCATCACTGGACAGGAGTAGTAGTAGAGGGCTGGGCAGAAGTCGTAGAAGGCTGAGCAGACTTTCTCTTGGCGTACTTGCAGACAATGTCTTCCCCACTTTTATATTCGTCATACCGTTTTGTGAAAATCTCGCCGGCTTTCTTATCGTATAGCTTGTGATTAGGCAGAGTGCTGATCACTAAATCAGCCGGCTTAGCTTCATCGACACCAAGGGTATATCCTCTACGTAGCGCTGGAGCTAGAATAATATGGATTTCCTCATAAGTTTGAGGAGAAACCTTATACCCAGCAACAATTTTCTGAACAGTGTTCAGGGCAGGAGTTTCCTCCATCTGCTTCAGAGTTTCATCAAAATCAGCCTCCATCTTCTTTATGGTAACCAGGTGTTGTTGGTTCTCTTCTCTTATCTATTTCAGCTGCTCATCCCTAAGTTTTAGTTGTTCCTCATGGGTGAACAACAAACCCTCGGTTTTGGCAAGATTAGCCTTTAATTGCACAATTTCTAGACGAGCTTGCTCAGTTTCCAGGCAAGCAGCTGCCTCTGAAGATAGTAGCACACGGTTGGTTTCCTCCAAGCTTGCAACCTTGGCCTCCTCCAGACTAGCCACCTTCTGTTGCAGGGTAGAGATCTCCCCAGCCATCCCAGAAGTCTTCTTGTACAATGACTTCCCCAAACGGTAACACTGTAAAAGATTAAATCTTAGCAAATATATATATGAAATCAAAGAAGAAGAAGATAGACATACTTACAGAATCAGCAAAATCCTCTACGGACATGTCCTCAAAATCAAAAGAGGAATCGCTAGCAGACGTCCTAGATGAGGCAGGCCTGTACCTCTTTTTACTTTTCTGAGAAATAGTTCTCAGTGGCACATCAGTCAAGGCAGAAGATGGATCTATAGGAGAAACACCCACGTACCTTGACATTGTATTCTCAGTGATGCTCGGTAATATCTGAACATAAGGTTCTACCGCAGCCGCTTTACCCAGAGAAGCCTCACCAGAGTCAGCATCCCTCTCATCAGACTCTTTCTGCGCAGAAACAGCACCTTGCTCTGGAATAGCCGACAAAGTCCGCTCAGAATCATCAGGTATCTGCTCTGTCTCCTCCTCTTCGTCGATATCGATGCTAATCAGATCATCTACATTAGCCACTGCAAAAATAAAAGACATTCAGAAGGCATCCAAAATGAGAATAAAATATAAATGCAGACATACATTTTCTGTACTGTTCTTTGGAGAATTCCACATAGCCACTAGGCCCTACAGTGTGAAGCTGGGCCGCATCTATCAACGCAGAGCTAATGAAGTCTAAAGGGAAATCTTATTACTAGCAAGATATTTGGCTAGAGTGGCGTCAATGAAATCTTCTAGCTTGTCCTTCATGGCAGAAGAGTTCTATCGCCCCAGACTCACATCCGCATTGTGCTTCACGAAGAAGAAGTGCTCTTGCCATTTTTTCTTGGTTATATCCTTGCCAGATAAGGGGATAATCTGAGTACCGGCTCTACGGCAGAAGTGATACCATCCCCCACTGCCTGGTGTTAACTTATGTTCGGTAAAAACTAGTTTTAAATTTATAACTACTGGAACACCCCAAGTGCAAGGCTCATAGTAAAGGTGTTACCGGGTCGTCCTAAGGGAATCGAACGTTTATCGGATTAAGTACAGTTAACGTATGGTGAACTGTCACGAAAATCTAATTAAAACTACTAAAGTCTATGAATTCTATAATCCTAAATAGGTTTGTCTAAACTGACAAAATAGAAAATATCAAAATAACAATGAAGGAAATAAAAGTTGAAACAAACAAATTAAATTCAATTAAACTAAAAAAAATCTAAACCGATATGCAAAAAGTACGAACTTTCTTATGAATATAAAGGAACAGTAGGGCAACAAGGATCCACCAAACAACCACCACCCAACCGAGTTATGAGTTAAATTAAATTCCTTGGTATGATCTAACCTAAATTCGATCTAATTCCTTTAATCAAATTTATTGAGGGTTCGTTTTCTTTCTCAAGTAAAACAAACATAACAATGAAGAACATGATCATGAGTTCGTCTCCGAATCTCCTACCCAGTCAATAATAAACAATCTCTTGAATTATTATTAATCGTATCAAAAGAACGGTTCTATACATGAATCTAATTCTCATTAAAATTCAAAAAAAATAAACGTTTCATTGATTTCTCAATCTAATAAAACAAACATTCAAATCTATTCAATTGATAAGGAAAATAAAACTCAAACTCACTAACAATCGCTACTTGAAAATCCCTTGGTTGTGATGGTGTTGTGTTGGCTTCATCCCGTTGTCCTACTGCGAACTGTTTAGCCCTCAATCATCCTTGATCTCCAAGAAAGAATTGAAAGAAGAAGACTCATCTTTTTATGTGTTTAGTGCGGCTGCTGCTAGGGTGCGGCTACTGTGTGTTTTTGTTTTTGGTGTGTAAAAAGCTGATTCATTTAGGGTTGGGGCGCAGCTGCTATTTATAGGAAACTGAGGCGGCTAGGGTTAAGTCGGCTGTGGACGCCCGTCCAAAACACCTGGACGCCCGTCCAGTGTGCAAAACTTGTTTGAGTCGGGCCGAGCTGGGCCTGGACGCACGTCCTTCTTTAATTTGGACAAAATCAGACGCCAGTTCAGCAAAATTCTCAGCATCCTGAATCAAAATTCTTCCAGTGGACGCCAGTCCACTATTCCGGACGCCCGTCCAGAGGACGGGACATCAAACACTCGTTCAGCTTTCTGGACGCCAGTTCAATACTTCAGACGTTCGTCCAGCATGCCTTCAAATTCGACCTTTCATCTTTATCTCTTTATTCTTCAGCTCCCACTCTTCAGAGCACGATTACACACTTTAAATCATCTTTTTCCAGCCGCATTCAACACCTGCAAGTCATTGAAATTACCAAAGTGTAACACGACTCAAACCAACATAAAATCATCATTTTAAACACGTAATTGGCACGTTTTACACTTTTTATAACTCTACAACCATTTCTTCAATTTATTCATTTAATACACAATTTTCTATAAAAATTACTAAAACACGGGGATTATTGTTATGGAATATTGCAATATAAATCATAAAATTCACCGAGAACAACTCCCCCACACTTAGCTTTTTGTTCGTCCCGAACAAAACAATCAAAACTGGCTCATTTTAAATGTAATCCAAATAGATCCCTAACTCACGTAACAAAAGATACAACAACTATAGCAAGTAATACCAACACAGAGATAGATTCTGTGTGTGTGACAAGCCCTTTTTCAATCTTCACAATCCTCCCAAACAAATATCCTTTCAAACAACCCTAATGACTTTCCTAGGTGTAGGCAGTAATTGTTCCACACAAAGTCTTCCCGCGCACTCAGTAGGATAATCCTTACAGCATATCATTCGGTTTATACTGGGTATAAGTTCAACGATAACAAAGTCTTGAGTTTTTTTCACTTTCTTTTTTTCTTCTTTGACGCACATCAGAATGAGCTCTCACCTGTCATAGTGGAATAGGATGCTTCGGGATAACACCCTACCTTACTCAAATCATAGGGTAGCTTTTCCTGACTGTCGTGAGCTTTTGGTCATCATAGTGGAATAGGATATTTCGAGGTAATACCCTACCGCACTCCAATCATTAACCAGCTTCCGACACACCCCTTTATTTATTTTTTATATATTTTTTTCATTTTTTTTTCAAGACATTAGTTACGTTTCACTTATCACATTCAAACCTTCAGATATTCACAGTGCACGTTCTGAACTTAGGTGTTACTTCACTGTTACTATTAAGAACAAATCTCTCAAAGATAAATCACTAAAATAGTGAAAGGATACAGTTCAAAATTTTTTCTTCAATATCAAAGGCTTTCGTGAGTGTGAAACGAATACTATCTCAAATCAGTAAAAGCATGCTATAATTATCTCTCAAAGTCACATAAAATCATTGTCAGGAAACTACAACTAGCAAGCCATTTGTTTCAATTACATGCTCAAGATTTACAATTATCCAAGTTTACTTTGAAAATTTTTAAAATTGTCGAGAAAATCACATTTACTCATTCTCAGAAGATATAGCATGATAACATACCCAATTTAGACACCCCCCACACTTAAATCACATTATGTCCTCAGAATGTGCAAATAAAAGAAAAGAATACTTAGCTGGTTGTCAAAACGATTGTCGGGTCATAGGTTGGCAGAGGTCAGACCGTAGCATGAACGTACCGCTGCAACTCGTATCACGAACAGACAACACTAAAAGTGATAACTGGCAAAGACCGCGCAACAATATCTGCAACACTCGACATAGCATAGAATCTCGGGGTACAAGGGGTATATGAGTAAACATGTAGGCACATAATGCATTCACAAATAGGACAGGGACAACCAACACACCAATCACCATGGTTTTATTCCTAAAGCCCTAAAACTTAACAAAAAAGTAACTTAAAAGACTAGGCTGCCTCCTAGGAGCGCTTCTTTTATGTCATTAGCTTGACAGAGTAAACCAAGTCAACCTGGATCAGGCCACTTGGGTATGAGGCTAACCACTTCTCTGGCAGAATCAGAATGACTAGGATGGAAATGGTTTTCACCACAACAACAAGTCAAGTGCACGAGTAAATCATGAAATTTTTCTCTCCAGACAACACTGACTCTTTTCTTCTTGTTCTTGTTTCTCAGATTCTGCTGAGGTATGCTAACAGGCTCAGGAGCATTGACAGAAGGATCTGCAAGGATAGGGGTAATAATGGCATCATCCACTCCAAAGAAGTAGGATGGAATCTCTTCACAAATAAACGACTCAACCGTTTCATTTCTCTTTTGAAAGTATAGTACTTCGGGCTTTTCCTTGGGTTGCCCAAAGTACTTCTTAATCCCGTGACCATTGACTTTGAACGGTTGATCGCCGTACCCTTTCAACGTAATGGCTCCACCGGGATGAACATCAAGAATCTCAAAGGGGCCGGACCATCTAGATTTAAGCTTACCGGAAAAAGATGGAGCCTCGGTGTTATACAAAGCAAAGCCATGTCTCCCACTTTGAATTCCCGATCTTTAATCTTAGCATCGTGGAGCGCCTTCGTTCTCTCCTTGCTCAGCTTGGCGTTCTCATAGGCCCTGAGTCTGAATTCATCGAGCTCATGTAATTGCAGTAATCTTTTCTCCCCACAGAGTTGGCTATCGAAGTTTAAGAAATTAATAGCCCAGTAAGCTCTGTGCTCCAGCTCGACTGGTAGATGGCAAGCCTTGCCATAGACCATTTGGAATGGTGACGTACCCATAGGGGTCTTAAACGCAGTGCGATAAGCCCAAAGTGCGTTGTCCAACTTCAGACTCCAGTTGGATCTATTTGAATTTACCGTTTTTTTCCAAAATCCGCTTTAGACTTCTGTTGCTCACCTCGACTTGGCCACTGGTTTGGGGGTGGTATGGTGTACCAATTCTGTGCTTGACGCCATATTTCTCAAGAATTTTATCCAGTGGTGCATTACACAAATGCGGATCTTCATCACTGATAAGGGCTCTAGGACAGCCAAATCTAGTAAAGATATTCTTTTGCAAGAATTTCTTTACAACTTTGTGATCATTGGTTTGGGTGGCTATGGCCTCTACCCACTTGGAAACGTAGTCCACACAGACCAGAATATAATTGTTAGAGCATGATGATGGGAACGGTCCCATAAAATCAATGCCCCAGACGTCAAAAACTTCGCATTCCAAGATAGGCCTCAAAGGCATCTCCATCCTACTACTGAGTCTCCCTACTCTTTGGCATCTATCACAGCCTTTGCAAAAGGCTTCAGCATCTTTAAACAAAGTAGGCCAGTAAAAACTAGCTTGAAGGATTTTTTTGACTGTCTTAGGTGCTCCGTAGTGTCCACCAGGGGGGCCACTATGACATTGCTCCAGAATATCCAATTGTTCATGCTCCGGAACGCACCTTCTAAGCAACCCGTCCTTGTAGACTTTAAACAGATATGGATCCTCCCATACGAGATACCTTAAGTCACTGAAAATTTTCTTCTCTTCCTGATACGTCATCTCTTCTAAATGCCCACTTGCTAAGTAGTTGGCGTAATCAGCATACCACGGCCTCCCAGTCTCTAGCTTCATCAATTGCTCAGTCGGAAAGTCAATGCCTATCTCCTTAGGGACTTCGCCACCCTCATTCACTAGGCGAGATAAGTGGTCAGCTACAACATTATCACTACCCTTCTTGTCCTTAATTTCAAGGTCAAATTCCTGTAGTATCAAAATCCATCTGAGTAACCTTGGTTTAGCGTCTGCTTTTCCCATAAGGTAGCGTAGTGATGCGTGATCTGTCCACACCACCACTTTGGACCCTAAAAGATAACTTCTGAATTTGTCAATAGCAAAAACGACTGCCAAGAATTCCTTCTCGGTAGTGGCGTAATTGCATTGAGCCGGGTTCAAAGTTCGGCTAGCATAGTAAATCGGCCTGAACTTTTTGTCAATTCTCTGCCCTAGAACTGCGCCCACTGCGTAGTTAGAGGCATCGCATATTAGTTCAAAAGGTTTAGTCCAGTCGGGCGTGATTAAAATGGGGGCACTGGTTAGCTTATCCTTTAAGCTATTAAAAGCTTTCTTACACCCATCATCAAACAAGAACTCCACTTCCTCTTTCAACAGGTTGGATAACGGCTTTGCTATCGTCGAAAAATCTTTAATGAAACGCCGATAGAAGCCCACATGTCCCAGAAATCCTCGTACCTCCTTCACTGTCTTCGGGTACGACATTCTCTCAATGGCTTCTACTTTAGCTTCATCCACCTGAATACAATCACTGGACACCTTGTGTCCCAAAAAAATCCCTTCTTCGACTAGAAAATGGCATTTCTCCCAGTTAAGCACCAGATTTTTCTCAACACAACGTTGGAGTACCATATCTAGATTCTTTAAAATTTCATCAAAACTGTCGCCATAGACTGAGAAGTCGTCCATGAAGACCTCCATGCACTGCTCCACTAGTCCATAAAAAATAGCCAGCATACATCGTTGAAATGTAGCTGGTGCATTACACAAACCGAAAGGCATTCTGCGGAACGCAAAAGTGCCCGATGGAAAGGTAAAAGTTGTCTTCTCTTGGTCATTAGGATCAATGGCTATCTGGAAGTAGCCAGAATATCCATCGAGGAAACAATAGTACTTATGACCACTCAGTCTTTCTAGAAGTTGGTCAATGAAGGGAAGGGGGAAATGATCCTTAGCGGTGACTTCATTTAACCGGCGATAATCAATGCAAACTCTATAGCCCGTCACAAGGCGTAAGGCAACTTCTTCCCCTTTTTCGTTCTTTTCCACAGTAATGCCTCCCTTCTTTGGCACAACTTGAGTAGGGCTGACCCACTCACTATCGGCGATGGCGTAGATAATACCCATATCGAGCCACTTGATTATCTCCTTTTTGACGACCTCTTGCATGTGCGGATTTAGCCTCCTTTGAGGTTGTCTGACCTTTTTCGCTCCTTCCTCCGTTCGGATCTTATGCATGCACACGTCTGGGCTGATTCCTCTGATATCGCCACCCGCCATCCGAACGCGAGGATATGTTTCTCAAGCACTTTGATTAATTCTTGCTTCTTGCTCCGGCTCGAGTTTAGACGATATGATCAAGGGCAGCTTATCACCGTCTTTAAGGAAGATGTATTTTAGGTGCTGCGGAAGTGGTTTCAACTCTAAGTCAGCCGGTGGTTGCTCGATACTAGATTTTAAGGGACCACCTTTTTCCTTGTGAGTTTGGACCGGTTGACTGAAAAACACCTCATCTTCTCGAGGCGTAACCCCAGAAAGGTATTGAATGACATCATCTAGAGGAATCTTCCTGTCAACTTCCGTTTTTTCTTTCTTATGCTTAACCATCTTCTTAAGTTCTTCTTCTTCAAGCTCTTCTGCAAGCTGCTCCCAATCATCCAACTCCCAATGAGTTGTTTCTTTCCAGAAATTTATTTCGTCCCAACAACCCATTAACACTTCCTCCTCTGCAACGTTAAAGTCTGGCTGGTTGAGCTCCTTCAAATCATTGCTGCTCATCCCTGGAATGTCCCAGATTTTCCGTTCACTCATAGGCTCAGTGTTTGCAAGTTGTTGAGACAACTCTACAGTATTTACGGCCCGTGAACAGTTATTCCCTTCTTCGTGAATCATAACATCCAGGGCTTCTATCTCCGTGAGCTCTTCATCAGGATCGGCTTCATCCCCATAGATTGCTTCAATGAATGAAATCTCCTGGGTTGGGGCTTCCGCAGAACTTTTTCCTTGCTCTAGGGTAATGGAAGTGTCCTCTACTCTCAGAGTGATTTGGCCAGTTTGGAAGTCAATGGTGGAGGCAGAAGTGTTTAAGAAAGGCCGGCCCAGAATCAGGGGCATCTCCTTGTCAGACTGGTAATCCAGTATGACCCGATCGATTGGAAAAACTAAATGTTTAACATGGATAAGGACGTTGTTAACACAACCAGCTGCTAAACGGCTAGATCGGTCTACCAACTGAAGAGAGACGGGACGCTCCCTTAGCCTTTTGTCCAACCCGAGACTCTTGCAGACGTTCAATGGCATCACATTGATAGAGGCCCCTGAATCACATAAGACATTATGGAATGTGTGGCCTTCAATCATACAAGAGATTGAAGGTCGTCCGGGGTCACCTCGCTTGATTGCAATGCTCTGTGAAACCGTTGAACATTCTTCTCTTAGCACCTCCTCTGCCATTCCCTTTAGCTTCTTTTTACTTCAACAGGCATCCTTAAGATACTTAGAGCATTTAGGCATCTCAGTTAATACCTCAGCAAGCGGCATAGTCACCATGGTATCTCTAAGCATCTTTCTCACTCCGTCATACTGTCTGTCAGAGTTCGAGATATTCTCTCTTTTCTTTGCCGGATAAGGAAGGGTTTTCGAATGATTGATTATATTTTGACTTTTAATGGCTTCGTCCTCCTTATCCTTCCATCTGACAAACTTCTCAGTTTTCTTTTTAGTCAGGGGTTCAGCTACCTGACTTCTCTCCTCAGCTTCCTCATCACTATCCCCCGAAGAGTCATCATCACTCAGCTCTTCCTCAATATTGCCTTCTTTGGCATTTAACTTCTGATTGCCCCCTCCTGAACTTATGGCGTCAGGAGGGGCTACTCGTTTCCCGACATCTTTTTGGGTCCAGCTTTCTAACCGCTTCTGAGGGTGACTGCATTCAACTCCTCCTCTCCATACTCCCATTGAGGTGTGATGGCAGTGCAAATATTGATATCTGCCTTAGGGTTTTTGTCTGTATAACTAGGCAGTCTTCCTTGAGGTCTGCTTGCTTGTTGATCAGCCATCTGACCAATCTGTCTCTCCATCATTTTTTGACCGGTGGCTAGTGTTTTCACCATGTCAACTAGCTCATCAAATTTCTTCTGAGAGACATAGGTGGGCTGTTGATTTTGCGTTTGAGCCCAGTTACCTTGGGGTCTTTGGTTATTGGATGCACCAGGCGGTGTATAATAACTATTTCACGGGTTTCCCGAATAGTTACGGTTTTGAGTTTGACTCGATTGACCAGAATTTTGATTGAAGCCTCTGAAAGGTTGATTCTGGTTCTCCATGGCTTGCACTTCCTCATTCATCATATTCCCGGCCTGCATGCCCGAGTAATTCACATATGTTGTCCCTTCTTGCTGCTTCATTTGCATGTTGGCTAGTTGTTTGTTCATTATTTCCATTTGAGCAACTAGCAGTTTTGTCTCCGAGTTACTTTCAGCAGCCTCCTTTTTGCTTCCACTAACATGGGTCTTCTTTTGAGTAGCCCACATGTTATTCTTAGCTATTGTTTCTGCTACCCTGTAGGCAGCATCATCTCCTCCTCCTAAAAATGATCCATGAGCTGTGGAATCTAAGTAATCTCTATTCGGTTGAGTAACTCCCTGATAGAATAATTCTAGAAGTTCATGTCGAGTGTATCCATGGTTAGGGCATTTCCTCATTAACAGGTTCAACCGCTCCCAGGCCTTTCCCACACTCTCTCCTTCTAATTTCTCGAAAGTAGCTATATCTCGTTTACGGTCCATTATCGTTCCAGGTGAAACGAATTTCAGAGCAAAGGCTCTTTTCACATCGACCCGAGTTATGAAGAGAGTGATGGGTAAGGACTTAAACCAACGATTTGCTTCACCCTTCAAAGCAAACGGGAAAAGTTTCAATTTAACAATTTCTGAAGGGACGCCAGGGTAGTGACCTGCTTCACATATTTGCACAAAAGTCGACAAGAAGTCATGTGGGTCTTCTGCAGCAGTGCCATGGAATGAACTATTTTGGACCATCCCCACAACTCCATTCTTTAGATCAAAATGCATTCCTCCCATCTCCGGAGGCCGAATTGGTCTATGCCCTTCCAAGAAATCTTGATCAAGATATGGCGCATAAGGGTCTTGCTGTACAACAGCCGCCTGAGGCTGTTGCTATTGAACCGCTATCTGAGGTTGTTGTTGCATCTGCTGGTTTATCTAGGCTTGCTATTGTTGTTGGTTCTGCAACATTTGCATCAGAATTTGGTTTAATTGAGTGGGATCTTGGTTATTATTCCCTTGGTTCTCCGGTTCGTCATCGCTAGAACCGTGTTCGCTCATTTTGTCAGGATTTGGGAAAAGTCTTCTCTTGACAATATCCCGTTCAGGTTCAGGACAGTATAATAACGGTCCCTTTTTGCTCCTGGTTTGCATAAACCGGGGAGCCAATAGAAAGGTCAACACTGACGATAGGTCAGGCTGACGGAAGAGTTTTGACCTTATAAGCAAAGGTTAAGAGAAGGAAAGAAAAGGAAAGAATAGAATAGAATGAATTAGAATAAAATAGAATAAGCAAGAGGAAGCAGACGGGCGTACAAGGTCTTGGACGGACGTCCTCCTGAAGAGACAACCGGATGGGCGTTTGATACTCCAGACGCTCGTCTGATCTGCTAAACTCACACAGGGTACAAAAATTTTAGAATAGACGCCCGTTCGGGAGCTGAAAAACGAGACAGAACAGAGAAAACAGCAGGGAAAAAAGAAGAAGATACTAAAATCTAATCCTAAATCTAAGGCTTTTATTTTTTTAATTTAGAAACGATATAGAAACAGAAACAGGAAAAGAAACCCACCTACGAAAAACTTAAAACAGAAAAACACTAAGACGGTGGAAAAAAACGTGTTGAAATCTTCTAGGGCTAAAATGGAAGGGAAACAGCAGATTTTTACCTCGAAAATGGTGTCGAACGGCCATAGGCCATTCACCACGTCGTCGGCGTCGGAACGAGCTTTCCGAATTGGGGTCCTGCGCGCCAAACGGACACTCGAACCGAAAGTTATGGCCAAAATACTGCCGACACAGAAAACTACACTATGAAGAATCCGACAACCGTTACCGATTCCCCGGCAACGGCGCCAAAAACTTGTTCGGTATAAACTAGTTTTAAATTTATAATTACCGGAACACCCCAAGTGCAAGGCTCGTAGTAAAGGTGTTACCGGGTCGTCCTAAGGGAATCGAACGTTTATCGGATTAAGTACAGTTAACGTATGGTGAACTGTCACGAAAATCTAATTAAAACTACTAAAGTCTATGAATTCTATAATCCTAAATAGGTTTGTCTAAACTGACAAAACAGAAAATATCAAAATAACAATGAAGGAAATAAAAGTTGAAACAATCAAATTAAATTCAATTAAACTAAAAAAATTCTAAACCGATATGCAAAAAGTACGAACTTTCTTATGAATATAAAGGAACAGTAGGGCAACAAGGATCCACCAAACAACCACCACCCAACCGAGTTATGAGTTAAATTAAATTCCTTGGTATGATCTAACCTAAATTCGATCTAATTCCTTTAATCAAATTTATTTAGGGTTCGTTTTCTTTCTCAAGTAAAACAAACATAACAATGAAGAACATGATCATGAGTTCGTCTCCGAATCTCCTACCCAATCAATAATAAACAATCTCTTGAATTATTATTAATCGTATCAAAAGAACGGTTATATACATGAATCTAATTCTCATTAAAATTCAAAACAAATAAACGTTTCATTGATTTCTCAATCTAATAAAACAAACATTCAAATCTATTCAATTGATAAGGAAAATAAAACTCAAACTCACTAACAATCGCTACTTGAAAATCCCTTGGATGTGATGGTGTTGTGTTGGCTTCATCCCGTTGTCCTACTGCGAAGTGTTTAGCCCTCAATCATCCTTGATCTCCAAGAAATAATTGAAAGAAGAAGACTCATCTTTTTATGTGTTTAGTGCGGCTGCTGCTAGGGTGCGGCTGCTGTGTGTTTTTGTTTTTGGTGTGTAAAAATCTGATTCTTTTAGGGTTGGGGCGCAGCTGCTATTTATAGGAAACTGAGGCGGCTAGGGTTAAGTCGGCTGTGGACGCCCGTCTCAAACACCTGGACGCCCGTCCAGTGTGCAAAACTTGTTTGAGTCGGGCCGAGCTGGGCCTGGACGCACGTCCTTCTTTAATTTGTACAAAACCAGACGCCAGTTCAGCAAAATTCTCAGCATCCTGAATCAAAATTCTTTCAGTGGACGCCAGTCCACTATTCCGGACGCCCGTCCAGAGGACGGGACATCAAACGCTCGTTCAGCTTTCTGGACGCCAGTTCAATACTTCAGACGTTCGTCCAGCATGCCTTCAAATTCAACCTTTCATCTTTATCTCTTTATTCTTCAGCTCCCACTCTTCAGAGCACGATTACACACTTTAAATCATCTTTTTCCAGCCGCATTCAACACCTGCAAGTCATTGAAAGCATACCAAAGTGTAACACGACTCAAACCAACATAAAATCATCATTTTAAACATGTAATTGGCACGTTTTACACTTTTTATAACTCTACAACCATTTCTTCAATTTATTCATTTAATACGCAATTTTCTATAAAAATTACTAAAACACGGGGATTATTGTTATGGAATATTGCAATATAAATCATAAAATTCACCGAGAACAACTTACACTGGTAGAAATTTCTAAATAGCTTTACAGAGAAAGAAGTGGTGTTCAGGCGACACCAAATAATGAAACCTGCGAGGAACTTGACACTATTCGGGTGTATTTGACCGACTCCCAATTTGTAGTATTTCATAACCTCAATATACCCAGGAGGAAGAGGAAATCTTAAACCACTGCGAAGCTGGTCAGCAAACACTGTACAGAAACCTGCCGGAGGGTTGTATGCATATTCGGTTGGTTTGGGAAGAGCAACTTCGAAAGGATCAGTACGAATCTGATAAGTTTTTAGCAAACCCGCCATCTCAGTTTTATTCATCTTACTAGCAACTCCATGCAGGCCATTATAGCTTTGGTTTTATCAAATCGATCGATCTCCCTTTTTAAAGTATTCAAAAAAGCCGAATGATCTTCTGGGTATTGATGAACAATAGAAGTAGGGGTAAAGATCCCAAGGGGAAGGAGATGAGAAGGCAGGAGACATAGAAGATTATCCCCAAATGTAGAAGTATTCCTTAAGTCAATTAAAGAAGACGGGTGATCAGCCGGTATTGCAGTTTCAGGGAAAAGGATAGGATTGGAAGAACTCACTTCCTCACTTTCTAAGGCGAGCAAAATTTTTTCTGGGGATTCAAACAACTTTTCTACAGAACCACTGGAGGCAGTATCGGCTTTCAAACTCATGAACGAAATAAAGACGCAAAGAAATGGAAGAATAATGTAGAAAAGAGACTTACTTGCAAATTGCTGAGGTGCGGTCCCAAAGGTCTGATATAGAAGTGATGTTTGACAAGAGGGGTGATTATGTGACAAGAAGTTGAAACGACGTAAAGGTTCAAATTCACAGTTATAATAACAACCGGCTGTGGATTGACCTCGTTTCACGAAACAATAATAATGGAAGGTAAAACGTTTCAGACTAGGGCAGCTGTAAAAAAGTCCACCCCAGTCTGGGGGGACTTATGATGATATATAGGCCCACTGGGTCGGATTATTTGTAGTTAGGCCGGGCCCAGTATAAATATTAGACAACAGATAAAAATGGGCAAGTCAGGCAGGCCTCCACCGAACGCTGACCAGATAAGGCTGCTGGACAGAAAAGTCGGGGGAGCATGATTCCGCCACATTCTGACCAGAAGAATTCCTGGACAGAATGATATGCTGAGTAGCATGACAAGACCGAGTCAGCAGCGTCTCAACTGTTTACAGATATGGGTAGACCCCATGTCCGATAATGTCTAGAGATAACTGGTGATAACTTCCCATCACGCGAAGAAGAAAATCACGATCTACTACTATACAATAAACACCCTGAACTACGAGGGGGACTTGAGATTGCCAGATTTTCTACCAACATTTGTTTGACTGCGTCTGAGTTGCTCGTTTGTCCTTCTTCCAAAATTCTCTTTCCAGTATCTTGATCATTTCGATCTGGGCTTTTTTCTCCAATTTTTTCCTTTTCGGGTTGATTTTGCTGCTTCTTCGAATTTCCTTGATTTCTTGCCATTTTTCCGTAATAATCACTCACTAACTAGAATTAAACCCTCCTTCTAGCGCCAAATGATGTTGTATGAATATTACAAACGGGTAATCGGGTAATTCTAATTAGGAAAATCGTATAATAAGAACAATGATATTTGGGTATAATTTTGGACTGAACTCTTGAGAGAGCTGCCTACGTATCCAATTTAAGCAATAAACTGGAATCAAGTCCCCCTCGTAGTTCAGGATGTTCCTTATATAGTAGTAGATCGTGATTTTCTTCTTCGCGTGATGGGAAGTTATCACTGGTTATCTCTAGACATTATCGGACGTGGGGTCTACCCACATCTGTAAACAGTTGAGACGCTGCTGACTCGGTCTTGTCATGCTACTCAGCATATCATTATGTCCAGGGATTCTTCTGGTCAGAATGTGGCGGAATCCTGCTCCCCCGACTTTTCTGTCCAGCAGCCTTATCTGGTCAGCGTTCGGCGGAGGCCTGCCTGACTGGCCCATTTTTCTCTGTTGTTTAATCTTTATACTGGGCCCGGCCCAACTACAAATAATCTGACCCAGTGGGCCTATATATCATCATTAATCATAATTTTTTATATACTCTTCTACGTGCGTAGTTGTAATGTCCTTATCTTGGATACCGGGTCCTTATCGGAAAAAGGAACACTCAGCATGTGACCTTTATAGTGGACCCTGAATCCCACATAAACCTCATGTCGTATCAGAAAGCGTGGAAGAAAAGAAACAAGCAAAGGACTCGGGAATCGGACACTTAAGATCTTTCATTAACAAACTCAACGAATTACAACTACTGTCAAACTAAATCACAAATAGCTTCTAACATTTTTTACAACTTAACTTGACTAAAAAGGAAATCTACTGATACACAACGAACTCCATGACTTCAATGTAATCTTGCTTTCAATGCTCATCATCCAACTTGTCTTTAACCTACATATCTTTTTAATCCAAATAAAGGAGTGAGCTCGTACACAAACTCAGTAAGGAGAAAGAAGATCGACAGAAAATTTTATGTATGTCGGATGCCGGGACACATTACGTGAATCTACTTCACCCAGTTCACAAAGAAGTTGAAAACTTATACTTAAAGCATAAAGGAAACTACTTTGAAAGCATATCTAGAATAATACCTAAAACATCTTTAAAAGCATATCTTGAACATGAATAAACCCACTGATACACCAAGCTCGACAAACGGCCCAGGAGCCCAAAACCTGGCCCACACACGAGCCCATCAAAGGGTAGAGCCCGTGGCCCAGCTAGCTCGGCCATCGTAGGCCGAGTAGACATCAACGAACAAAGCCCGCCTCACGTTCTAATCAACTCTCGCAAATTACCGAGACGAGAAATGATGATCCACAAATGGTCAGCTCGGATACCAAGGGCCGACCAACTCGCCCACGACTCGCCACTAGATCAGACAAAGCATCAGCGGCCATCAACGTAGAAGCTCGCAGCGTCCTCAATATAAGCCCGCCTGTTGTAAACACTGACTATGTCACCTATAAATAGTGGTGCTCCTTTACGCACCAGAACTACGTTATGTGGCTTGATCTCTTACACTCAAAAAACGTAGGCAGCCATCTCGGCTCAGTCACAATCCCCCAAAACACCCCTCTTTTCATTGTAATTGGTCTTCATGATGCTCTTAATATAAAATGACATAAAAACTCCACTTTTGACATAATTAGATAGATATCCACCGCTTCATCTTTTTTGTGATAATTCCAACATTATTAGTTGGACCCGGTACCGGGAAAACGATATTTTCAGCTTTTTTCAGTAAGATCTGCGCCTGCTTCTTAAATATCCGGTGGCCTAAAACCACCTAGTACGGTTTTCCATCCGTAATTCACCTAGAACTTCATCTAGACCTCCATATCCTCAACAGAAGCTTCATCTGGATCTCTAAATCTTTGTCATGTTCCTCAACGTAACCATAACTCAGACGCGATGAGCATGACTGGCTCTACTCAGCGGCTTATGTCCTGCAATCAGGAGAACAGGACAGTCATTTACTCAGGGCATCAATGGGGCAGAAGTTGGTCGCGACCAAGCACAACTCCCCCCGGTGAATAACTCCATGTGTCACGTCCAGGAGCAGGGGGTCTCACTCAAAGATCGAGGAAAGAGCCACTGAATCTCGAAAAAGACAAGCTCGTAGACAACCTCCCCGTATGGAAATGACTAAGTTATTAGATTATAATACAGATGTTGTACTCGCCCATATTAAGTACGTCGAGAAGATGCCTCATGCCAATGAACAACTCATAAGCCTGGGACTACCCCATCGACTTCGCAAAGACTTTGTCTTCCCAGTCAATGTTGAAGCTCCTATCGAGCCCCCAACTATGCCTCATGGTGTCCTCCCCATCACTCTGGCAGGGAGATAAGCATTCATTCGACGATGGACGACCTCTCAAAAGAAAATCAGTTTTCACCCGCCTCGGATCTGGGCCCAACGACTGGCTCTCATTGTTCTAGAGCAAAGTCACCATGGGAACGTGAAACGAATCCACATGGTGCATTGTGTTCGTAGGAGCTATGCAAGAGAAGGCAGCGACCTGGATCCGTCACCTCCCGTCTAAATCGATTTATTCTTGGGATAATTTGCAATCCAAATTTGTTGGCGAATTCAAGTCAGCCAGACAACCCAAGAAGACTCAAGACAAACTTTATGAAATCAGGAAGGCAAGACGGAATCGACTCGAATTACTATGAGCATTTCAGCAAGGTTTATGAACAAACTAGGGGTCTAAGTGACGTAGTCGTTATGAGTAGTTTCTAGAGCGGTCTCTCCAAGGGTTACATGAAAGCAGAATTCACTCTTCGGCATCCAAGAAATGTTGGTCCCAGAAAAGGGTGAAAATATAGTCAGAGGGGAGAGGGGGTGAATGACTATATAGGAGTTTCAAAAACTTTTCTTATTTTAAAAGCTTTTGGGTAGCAGATAAGTCCCTTCTTAATTATTGTTTCAAAGTAGTTTAAGCACACATAGAATATAAATAAAGTGCAGCAAAGTAATGATGTAAAGTAAAGTGCAGTAAGTAAACGAACACAAAGGTTTATAGTGGTTCAGGGTGGTCTAATCCCTTAATCCATTCTTCTCCTGTGATGATTAGAGGAATTCACTATTGTCTTTCACCAATGTAATAATTATGATTGTCATTAGCTACACAAGCTTCACAATCTCAAGACTATCACTCCTTGGCTACAAAAGCTTCAGTGACTCAATCTTCCACCCTGCTCCTTGAGAACAAATCCTCCAGTAACTATCACTTCAAGGTGCAATTCCTTCTCAGACAATCTGATTCAATTGCTTCAGTTTGGTGTGAATTGAGTTCACAGATGGATGATCAGACTCAGTACTTGATGTAGATTTGATGCTCTATTTTTTGAGTTTGATCTTCTAGATATTTCTTTTCAGTTGAGAAAGAAGGCTTGTGAATTTGACAGATTTTAGCACTTTTCATTCTTGGTCTTTCTGTGTGTATTCTTCTATTTTTTGTGTTTCCGTCAATGCCTTCTATTTATACCATTGATTTCCTTGATTCAAAAATTCGTGCTTGATTTTGGCTTGACTTAATCCTCCTTGATTTTGGTGATCCGGATTTTATTCGAGCGTTCATCATAAAATCCGTCCTTGATTGATTCTACATTAATTGCTTGATCTTCAATTTAATTATATTGCAGATCTTCTGAGTATTAGATTTGACTTACTTGGTTGTTCTGATCATTATTTCACCATTGAGATACTCTTCATTGTTGTTCCTTTAGTCAGCCGGTAGAGCTTTCTCTTAGCCGGTTTTCTATTTTCTTCTACATTGATTCCTGATATCCAATGTATATTTGTACTTCACTCATCCTTGATTTGAGTGACATCAGTGTACACCATATTAAAAGAATAGATTTCATCACTTAGAATATGTCTTAGACTTACCCAAGGTCATCACAAACTTCCTTGGTTGTAAGTCAGTCCATAGGTCTTCACTTCACTGTGCTGGTTGCTTGGCTGTCTTCACTGAGCTGATCCAATATCTTTACTAAGCCAGCCTACCAGTTTATTATAGTGCTTGTCTGACTATACTTATACAACATGTTGGACTTCTAAAGAAATCCTATACAAACATTACTACTCATTTAGATTTATTTCAGGTTTGCTATAACATCTAGTATGGCCGTCACCAAAACAATAAAATGTTCCTAACAATTTCCACCTTTTTTATGATGCCAAAACCATCATAAGCCTGAATATAAATTCAATCACTTATGTATAAAAAGTACAATAAAACTCGACAATTTTATTCATCCATAAAGGGCATAAGGAGGTTCAAACAAAATGGCATTATTATGACTACAGGTTTCTCAGATTTTCCTTGTACCTCTTGAACTTTGTAGTTTATATCCCTTTCAAGTCTGACCAATCAATGGCTGGAGACTTCCATTTCTAGTACTCTGACGTAGTGTCATATGAGATACCAAAAAAAATACCTTCTTGTCAATTAGTCTGTTGAAGTCAAGCATAGTTTCATATGCCTGTGGCTCTCCAAAGTGTTTTGCAAAATAGGATTTTGCTTGAGAAATGTGTGGTTCTGTAAACTTCAGATCCTTGTACATTACCCACTGTTGTTGAGATTCAATCTGCCCATAGGTTTGAAGAACATTGTCATGTTGTTGAACTCCTCTTGTCTTTCATTGGATAATTCCTCAGGCCTTTTGTAGAGAGAGGCACTGATTGATTTGCTCTGTTGCTTGATCCAGATTATCCTTCCCTTGTTCTTTGCCTTAAGGATGCATAATCTGTTTTCACTTCATTGTACATCCTTGCCATGTCTACTACCAGATCATCATCTTGAAAGCTAAGCCAGACTGCCCATGCCTCATCGTATGGCCTATTTGGATATACTTCATCTTCGACTCTGAAAAATTCTTTCACATATTTCAACACTGCTATTTCGTTTTCTTGTTTATTTCTGAATTATGTGAAATGCCTTTTCTGACCATAGTACTTTTCAACAGAGTGCCTTGGTCCACTTCCACTGCTTCTGCTCGTGCTAGATCGATGTTGACTTACAGAGCTTCTTTGTTGGCTAGATCCAGGCTTTGCTGATTGCCTGATCTATCTTTGTCATCATCTCTTCTTCGAACTCAGAATGGTAGTCCAAGGCAGGGCTCATTTTTAGTTCTTCCCTTTCTTCAAGGCACTCTTTTGTTGCTCTTCAGCCTCAACTCTTATTCTCAATTCTTTATCTCTTGCTCTAAGTTGTTCATCTATGAAGAAAAGACATTAAGAAAAATGATGATGAATTTAGATGCTCCAACTACAAAAAGAAAGGACACTTCAAGGCCGATTGTCCAGAAGAAAAAGACAAAAATGAAGAAAAGAAGAAATACGAATCATCATACAAAAGACAGAGCATGAAAGCATTAAAGGCTGAAACCAACAGTGAAAGTGATGCAGCAGAATCATCTGATAATAATTCAGATGATGGTTAAAGTGTTAGTAATACTATCCGCAATGGAAGCGATTTAGGGATCTAGATCTATAAATTACAAGTAATAAAATAACTAGATATACTCTACAAGGGGGTTGTAGAACATACCTCTTGGATCTCAAAATCCAAGTAGAAGAACCGCAATATGAAGATCAAAGGATAGTGTGAAGAGCACCATGGAAAAAGAAATTCCAATTATGTGTGACAACACAAGTGCAATTGCAATCACTGAAAATCCTGTTTTGCACTCAAGAACCAAGCATATTGATGTGAGACATCATTTTATAAGAGATCATATTGAAAAGAAAGATGTGGTGGTTCTATACATCCCTACTGAAAATCAACTTGCTGATATCTTCACTAAACCACTTGATAGTGAAAGGTTTGCTAAACTAAGGACTGAACTTGGAATTATAAAAGTTGACTGATAATCAGCAATGTACTGGAATTCACCAAGGGGATTAGTCTTTGCTATGTTGGGTGAGCTCAATTAGCAGATTAGTCATTGGTTTCAACAGTTCCATGTACTTATGTTTGGACAATTGAGCAAATGAGGTTGCCAAGGAGATTGGTCTTTGTCATGATGGGTGAGCTCACTTGACAGATCAGTCATTGGTATTAAACTTCATCTTGTATTGTCAATTGATCAAAACAAGAAGAAATCAAGGATCAGCAGAGTCACATTGTCAGCAGCCTGCTGAAGCAGCTTTGTCAGCAGACTGCTGAGCCAACCCTGCTGAGGACAACCCTGCTGAATGGAATGTTACACAGTCAAATTTTATTAAAGTCAAAGAGCAATTGGCGGGATATTTATTCTATCCATTATGACCCTAGTTAACACGATCTAACGGTTACAAAACGTTATGGAGGAGTTTTGGAACACGTGTCAAGACAGGATTCACTCAGATTAATCATGGTTAACATCAATGTACGTGCACTGACAGCTACAACTACCCACTGTCTATATATACAGACCTACATAATGAAGATACTCTCTACTCGCAAAATCTGTTTTATCTCTGCAAATTTACACTGTGTGAACAAAGATTTACAATCTATCTTCTTCATCTTATTTTTCTCATAACAATGGCGGAAAAGGTTGATGTACAGATTGAATCAAGCCAAAGTGTTAGAGGTTTTGTTGTTGATGCTAACCGGACTGAACTAGCAATCAACATTGGTCGAAGAATAAGAAGGTATGCTGGTCTGGAGAATGTGCTGAACATAAGACTGGAAACAATCTCATATACAAATGTTGTCAGTTTTTGGAGGAACATTGTAATACAAGAAGGTACAGAGGCATTCAAAACCACTGTGAATGCTCAAGAGATTGAAATTTCCCAAGTCTACTGAGGGAAGTTTTTGGTTTTGAAGAAGTAGTGGATGGTCCAGTAAATCCTGAAGCAATGGGATTGTCCAAGATGGCTTTTGTTGATCAAATCAAAACAAATGAAGCCATCAAATCTATTCCAGGGATCAATTGCAGACACATTGGGAATGAGTACAGTCTGCTGAGCAAACTCATTACAAAGAACATACTTGGATTGGTTGGAAGTATGGATACTCTATCAGGACCCAAGATAGAGCTGATGATGATTATATGCAGGAGTATGAGATTCGATTGGGCTGGATATTTCATTCACTACATGAAGAAGGTACCCAAGGAGGAAAAGGAAGGAAAAAGGAAATCAAAGGCCTTACCCTTAGGTTTAATGGTTCAGACCTTGCTGAATCATTTGGAAATTCCTGATATAGCAGCTGAGAAGATAAACCAATCTAGATACAAGAAAGAGATTGATCAAGCTATTCCTGGTCTTGATAATGATGAAGAAGGTGTTACTGAGGCTGTTGATAATGATAGTGATGGAAATGATGGTGATGCTGGTGGTGAGCAGGTCAAGCAAACTGTGAAGAAATCTGTCAAACCTGCTGCACCAAAGAAAACTACTTAGAAAAGAAAGGCTGCAGATACAAGGAAGATTACAGAGGTATTAAAACCTAAAAGAACAAGGAAGCAAACTGCACAAACTGCTGAGTCTGCTGAGGGTCCAACTGAAGTTGAAGTTACTGACCCTGTTGTTGCTGCAAGAAAAACTGTTGTTGAGATATTGAGGGAACAACTGAAAGAAGCCAGTAGGAAGAGAAAATCTACAGTCATTGAAATTGGGGAAGATGAGCCACTTTCCAAGAGAAGGAAAGAGATTATACACAAAAAGAAACATGGAAAGGGGAAAGAATTGAAAAACGTAGAGGCTCTAAAGGCACAAGAAGAAGAAGAACCAATAGAAGAAGAAGAAGAAGAAGTAGTAGGAGAGGCTATTGATGCTGAACCAATAACTATTATCAAGCCTACTGTAAGTGAACAGGTTGTTGTTGAGCAATCTGTGGAAGAATCACAGCAGTCTGCTGCACCAGAGCCTGCTGTAGAATCTGCTAAATCTACTGGAGAGACACAAGTTGTTGTTGAGCAACCTGTGGAAGAACCACAGCAAATCACTGAACCTGCTCCTGCTGTGGAAGTTGAAGAATTGGTTGAAGACCCTGCAAATGTTGCAAGAAGTCAGGGGGAAGAGCAGTCGGCTGCTGACCCTGCTGATGAGCCTGTAAGTCAGGGGGAACCAAGTGTTGTACATATGGAAGTAGTAGGTACAAATATACCACCTCAGCAACCTACTGACTTTGAAGCATCTGTTGAAGAGACAATGAATTTACTTGTGGGAACTTTTGGAGGTCAGCAAGCTACTGAACCTGCCACTAGAAAGCCATCTATGCCATATGAGAAGGCATCTAAGAAGGACAAAGTAGATCCTAACTTCAAAAAGGTGCAAAACTACTTTCAGTGGAAGTTTGGATTCTACAAGAAACAGAAACCAGCTTGATCCAATGAGTGGATTTGAAGAATGGGCATTTGATCAGCTGGGTGTGGACAGCCTATTGGATTTGATAGACACAAGCATGCTGCAATCTAGGCTAATGGATCTTTTGGATGAAGGAAAGAAAAGTGGAGCAATTATGTTCAGAGATCCAAAGTACACACCAGACTGTGATTCATCAGATTCTGATGATGATTCCCCCATGTTCCCTGGGGAGACCAATGGAGTGGCTACAGAAACACCAATTGAAGCCACTGGTCAAGGAGCCACTGATGGCATAGAAGCTGAACCCACTGAGACTGGTAAGTCTGCTGAGGGCCAGCAGACTAGAGAGATGGATGAGGATCGGCAGGATCTCACCATGGATGATCTGGAGGCACTGATCAATGATGGACTAAGTGTTGCTACAAATAGGTTGGCTGGTGAATCCCCTAGTTTATTTGTTGAAGAACCTATAGCACAATCTGAAAATCAACAAAGTGCTAATTTGGAAGAAGAAAGGGTTGCTGACCATGATGAGCCAAGTGCAAGTACAGAGGACTCAATCCAATATCAAGATGGATTTGACATTGAGGGCACTCTTACTGAAACTGCCATTATCCTAACCAAGATTGGTCATGCTGAAGGATTTCAAGTGGATAATGAGGCTATATTCAATCCTCAACCGGTGGAACAGAGGTACAAAGTTGCCGAGGATCAAAAAGACTCGAACACGGATTGGAACAGAGGTACAGATCGCCGAGTCTCAAACAAAGACTCGGACAAAGGTTGGAACCAGTTTTGGGTTTGAAGGAAACCTCTCGTGTTGAAGAGGCTGCTGTAGTGGAGCCTATTGGAGTCAAGACCACTAAAGGGAAAGATGGTCAGCAGACTGCTGTTAATGATGAAGAGCAGCTGCTGGACTATGACTTTAGTGATGAGGAGTTTCAAATGCCTGAAGAAGAAGATTTTGCTATTGATCCACCACAGGCATTTGTACCTATTTTTGAAGAACCAGCTCTTGATCCTATCCTGGAAGAATATCAAGGACCTAACCCTGCTGGATTATATAAGAGTTGGGCAATGGTTGTGAGCAATCAGAGGCCACAATACAATGTGGAAGAGCCTGCTGATAGTACTGATGGAAGAATGACTGGAGAAGTGCCTGAGGAGGTCTTGAATGAGTTGAGGACTGTGAGAAATGACATGCAACAGTTAAGGACTCAACTGGATAGACAAGAACAGAGATTTGAAGAACTGATGAAACTGGTGAATGAAAACAGACAATCTGCTGATACAGTTGCTTCAAATTTCAAATCTACTCAAAATGCTGTTAATGATATGATGCTAGATGTGAGGGGCTTCAAGGTAGGAAACACAGCAAAAGAAAATTTTCTGAAAAATGAACTTGAAACCATGCACCAGAAACTTGACAAACTTGCTGAGGCACCTAAGCCTCGCCGAGGTCGCCGGAACATCTCAACCTGCTGGATTGGATCCTAAGCTCACTGAGAGGATCAATCTACTGGAGCAGACTTTGCAATCAAGGATTACTGCAGTTGATACAAGAACTGAGATAATGGAAGGCCAACTGAGTAATCTGATTATCACACAGGAGAGTGTTCATGGCTTGTTATCCCGGTTTGTTGATGATGTCACTAAGGGGGAAGAAGGCCAAACAGCAGAAGAAAAAGAGGCTGCCAGACTTTTTCCACAGAAAAGATGAGAGAATTAGACTAATGCTTACAGGCAACCTGCACCTGGCAGAGTTCAACTTACTGATGATCTTCTTAGACAATACAAGAAGGAGTACTATAACAGAAGCAAACCCTATCATGACAAGGGATTTCATGAAGGTTTAAACTCTTTCTTGGGATTGAAGTTTTGGGAGGCAAGAGTTAAAGCCTTAAGGGCAACTTACGTAGATTTGGAAGAGGTGGAAGAGGTGGAAGAAGTGTCGAGGTGATAGGATTTTGCCTATCACAAAAGCAAAGGACTCACTTGTCGAATTCAAGGAACTCGTACATGAAGTTTGGATTCGAGTGAATCAAATCAATCTTCTCCCGCCCGAAGCATGGAAGTGGTGGAAAGAAGTAAATCCCTACATTGATTTTACACCGATTGAAAATGAATGGATGAGGGACATGATAGAAGAAATCGAGCTTACCAAGAACAAGTGGAGAAGGCTAGACCGGAAAGAGAAAGAAGACAAGTAGATCAAGATACTTATCATATTTTATCTTTGCCGCATCTAGATCGTAATAATCGTGAACAAATGATTATAATAAGAATTGACCGAAATTTGTTCGTTTTTGTTTTAATCTTTTTGCTTTCTTCGTTAGGTGAGGGTAGTGGCATCATCACCAAAAAGGGGGAAATTGTTGGACTTATTTCTATGTTTTGATGATGAGTGCCGACTAGTCGTTATAGTGCAAAGGCAAAAAGATGTCTAGATCAAATGTATAGGTTTATTAGAGTTTGATTCATGAATAGGTTTGATCAAACAAGCACTGTAAAGGTCAGCTAATTTATATCAGCAGACTGGTCAATATCAGTAGGGTAGATAGGTCAGTAGACTAGTCAGGAACCTGCTGAAGACTGAAGGCTGAGGGCTCAAACTCAGTTAATGAAGGCTGAGGGATCAAACTCAGTTAATGAAGGCTAAGGGATCAAACTTAGTAATTTAAGTCAAGGATATGGAATCAGAATTTAGGCAAGTCCGTGATGACTAAACCGATTACATATACCTTGTGTACAAGGTCTAAGTTCCATAAGTTGGATGATGTTTGGAACTTGGTTATAATTAAAAAAGGTGTAATCTAACTTCACGGATAAAAGTTAGATAAAAGAAATCACCGCATTGTATTTTATACACAAGCAAATTGTCGTTCGACAGATCGATGGGTATCTCGATAGGCGATGAACCCGCCGATAATATACCTCGATTAATTCAAGATTATATTGGAAGATTACATGGATAAGGACGGACAACTACCTCTCGACTTATCAAACAAATCAAAGGCCGAGATTAAAAGAACGTTGTGATGATTCGATTTTTATACAATGGTTATAAGTCAAAGGGTGGACGGATCGCACCGTCAAAAGGAATTCGACGGCGTCGATCCTATGAATAGTGATGAAAGCAAATCAGATGGGACAAAAACTAGGAACGGTTACATTTGAATTTCAAATGTAAGTCACATGCATTCCTACCTATAAATAGAGGACCTTCAACTCAGAAAAAGATGATGATTGATGAACTTTAAGAGAAAAATATAAGAGACTATTCAGAGCTGAAAAACACCCTGCTGAACTTACTGAACTTAAAGCTACTGATCCAGAAAGATTCTTCAAGTGTATTATGTATTCAAGCTACATCAAGTATACACACTTGAAGACTGCAAGCTGCTGATTATATCATCCTAATCAAGCTGGTGCAACTGAATCATTTATTTGATTCAATCTTTATTTTATAAAGAACCTGCTGAAGAAAGTGAAGCACAGTTGTGTGAAAGACTGTTGTTTGTGGTGGAGCTGGTGAATAGGCAATCCTACCCTTCAAGGACCAATGGAAGACTCAGGAGCAAAGCAATCCTACCGTTCCCGTTTTCGCTTGTGAAGCCATAGTCATTGGTGAAGGACAAGCAATCTTAGGAATCTTTGTAACTGCAACATCAAAGATCTCTAGTGAATTACCTCCAACATCACAGGAGAAGAGTGGACTGACAGGATTACACCACCTGGAACCACTATAAAATCTTCCTACTTACTTTCAGCATTTACATTCTGCACTTAGTTTATTATATACATCAATCAACTGAATCTAGCAACTGAAATCACACACATACACTACTGAGTATCTAATACTTAGTATCATATTTAACAAGTATTAAGGCTTAATTTTGACATAATTCCGCAAAGACAAATTCAAGAACCGAACCGTCGTAGACTATCGTTTATCGCCAGCTACCGAGGTATCGCCAGGACATCGAACTTCGCAGCCGCCGAAGTTGCTAAATTTGTTAACTCCAAACTTTTAAGTGTTAAGTTTATTCACCCCCCCCCCCCCCTCTAAACTTAACCAAAGCCTTTTCAAGGGACCAAAAAATATCGCGATCGGGTAGACTGTGTTTGTGGTGGTAGCTGGTGAAGAGGCATACATAACTCTTAAGGACCAGTGGCTCAAGCATTTGAAGAGCAGCAATCCAACTTGTTCTTTGATTGTTTAGATAGTGAAGCTAGGATTATCCAAGGACTTTTGTTTAGGACTTTTTGTAACAGCTCACCTCAAGAAGTTCTAGTGGAATTTTCCTCCTACACCACAAGGGAAGAGGGGACTGACAGGATTACACCACCTGGAACCTCTATAACTCTTGTTTTATTTACTTTACGCACTTACATTCTTTTACAGCATTTATTTATGTTCATACAGCATACTGAAGAACTGATTGTTACACTGACTCACAGCTCACAAACAGACATTCATCAGAATTCAGTTTAACACACCCAGCTTTCATATAGAATAACAAGATCAATTTTTAGGCTAAAATTATATCCGCTGCCGGTTGACTCATTTTGTTATAAGTCAGTTTTGACTTAGACTCAGCTTAGTCAGCTTAACTCCGCACAAGTTTTAACTGAACTTAAATCGCTTAAAATCTAGCTTTTGGTGACAAGTTTATTCACCCCCCCCCTCTAAACTTGTGTCAGCCTTTCCAATGGACCTACAATTGGTATCGTAGCAGAGTTTTTTGTTCCGACTTAGAGCAAGTAACTGGTAACAGTTATTCCGATATCAACAACTGGTATCGAGCAGTGTTTTTTTAACAAGTCAATGTTAAACACTCATTTGATCTATTCCTCCTCTAGTTGTTCTCATTAGAAATCTCAGTTTCAAGTATTTTTATATAATCAGTTTTCACTCACTCATAATGGATAACAATTAGTATGCCAGACAAATGCTTATGTGCAACATGGATAGATTTGACGAAAATAAACGTCGCATGCAGGCTTTTCTAGCAGCTACTCATGACAAGATGATGGATGTGCTCACTGATGGACCAATTCAGATCACCCACATGCAGATTTTTGGTGAAAATCAAGTTCGAGTTCCAAATCCCAAGGCTGAATGGACCAGTGATGATCGCAAGAGAAACACTCTCAACAACGTTGCTATAGACTTTATCCTCAGAACTCTTTATAGCAACATGTATCTGAAGATCAAGATTGCACAACTGCTAAGGAAATGTGGGACAAACTTCAGTAAGTTTGTGAAGGTACTGACTCAATCAAGGAAAATAAGATCTCAGTTGCATAGCAGAAATTTGACAATTTCAAGATGAAATCCAGAGAGACCATTGACTAAATAGAGACAAGATTTAGCGCAATCATGGATGAACTGGACCTACTCAAGATTGAATATACAAAGAAAGTAATCAATACAAGAATTTTGAAGGTCTTGCCCATGTGTTGGAAGATGAAGGTCAATGCAATGGAAGAATCTAGAAGACTTGACATAGAAGATTTCTTTAAGATCTTCTCAGATCTAAAAGCTTATGAATTCAGTGAAGATATTACAAGCACTACTGCAATAATAAAAGCTCTGGAAGAACCAAAAACCACAGCACTTGTAGCAGCATCAAATGACTCTCAAGAAACATCCACAAGAAATCTTCAACAGTTGGATGAAATGGAAGAACAAATGGCACTTATGATGAGCAGAATCAGAAGAATGAAGAATGGTTATCCTGTAACTCAAAAGTTTATCAAGAAGACTCCTGAAAAGAGAAAAGATGATGAGTATCTATGTTTCAACTACAAGAAGCCTGGACATTATAAAGCTGAATGCCTAGATCTGAGTGCAAAGAAAACTCAGCAAAGAAGAACTGGCTGAAGAGCATTGTTAGCTGAAGATGAGTCTGACTACGAAGCTGGTACAAAAAGGTTATCTAATGACACAACTTTAATGGCTCACATGGAAGATTCCAATGAGGTATGTGAAACAAATTCCAAATACAGCTCAACTCAAATTTCCATGCAAAATGCATGTTCTTCAACAGCCGATTCCAATCCAAAGAACTTAGAATAATAAGAAACTCTTGACGAATTGATTAGTCAGCTTGTCACCATACAAGCTGGTTGTGAATCAATCAAGACTGAGAAAGAAGCTCTAATTCTAGAAGTCAAAAGATTGAAAGATGAGTTGAACACGTTAAAACTAAGTAGAACTGATAAGGGAAAGAATCGCATATCACCATCGCATCAAGAAGCAAGAATCGAATCTTTTGCTCAATCTAGTTCAGCCACTGGATTCAAATCAGGCAAGCCATATGGAGATAGATATGGCTTAGGATTTGATACTCAACAAACATCAAAGGAAGGAACAAGTAAAGCTGCTGAACCTAATACTAAAACTGGTGTTAAGTTCGTAGCTGAACAAAGGCCACAAACTGAGAAGCATGCTGAACCAGTGAAACTAGTTCAACATGAATCAAATCAGTCTCAGCATCAATTTTCAAAGAAGTCAGCTGCAAACAATAGAGTCAATCAAAAAGGTAAAACAGTTGCACATCATGAAAATCGATAAGGTAGATCAACTCCTAAATCTACTAAAGCTAATCAGGCTAAGAACCAAAAAAACTTCAGTCAGTAAATCCAAGAATATCAGTCATTCAAAGATTCACAATGTCAGGGGGGAAGGCAGACTATTTCCAACTGATGATGACAGGAATTTCTTTGAATCTATTACTAAAACTGATAGAAGCAATCATTTCAGACAGAAAACTTATCACAAGTTTTAGTCTAAAGGTCTGCAGATGAATTATTTCATTTATCAGCAGAAACCTTAGTACCAAGGTCAGCACAGACCTCAGTACAAAAGAAATTATGGTTATTATTCAAGTTTCAATAACAGTTTCAGCCAAAAGACCTGAGAGATCATATAAATAAGACACAGTCCAAACATAGATACTATAGGAGTGTGGCTTACATATATGAAAACAAGTGCAACAATTGATCGCGTGTAAGTCACTATTGTCGATATTACTAGCAAGAATACTAGGTACATCGTAGTATAGTAAATGCGAGTCAAGGTCGATCCCACAGAGACAATGCAACTTATACATATAAACGATTCTAACCTAATTAAGAAGCAACATATAGGCGGTCATTGACCAACAATAAAAGAAAACAAACACTGGTATTCTCTCCCTCTCCTTACCGATCAACTAACTTGGTTTAGTTAATCGTTATGTTTACTTCCCCACATAATTTCCTTATATTAATCGTGAGCTTTATTATTATCATATTTATCAGCTATGGGTGCAATTCCTACTCCTATCTACTCCGAAAATGGCAGTAGACAATCTATACGCAAGCTACCCTCCTTAATTGGTTTGTAATAGCCCATACGCATAAAGAACTAGAACTGCCAATATTGAGAGTTACCTCATACCGCTAACCCGCCTAGACAGCTGTCGACACTGACTAGCACGTTCCTAGGGTCCATCAAGACTATGTCCTAATTAACACTTCACTTACGGTCCTTCATGTTAATTTATGAATTACGAATACTAGATTGGCCAGACCTATTACTCGTTTTAATTATTTCTGCTGATCAACATAGCTGTAGTGAATCCCAGTTTAGGTTTTCTAAAATACGCCTCGGTAAACCGGTATAGACCGCCGGTTTACCGGGGGCGGCTTTTCCTAATTTCTAGATCTACATTGCTCAATACGATTAAAATAAGTAAATTATGAGGTTGTTAAACATGCAGATTAAGTAAAACACATAAATATGAACAGATCTACCATATTGAAGACAATAAAGGAACGTTCAGAGCTTCATACCTTCAACAATGGAGATCTTGCTTGATCTACTCAAGCTAGAGATAGCGGAAGAAGGGAGGAAACCAAAAGCAACTCTCCAAAGCTCAAGAAACTTTATTGCATAATAATAATTGTAATGTAATTGAAATGATAATAAAACTATGAACACTTTTTCAATAAACTGATAATGCGGCCTTATATAGATACAATAGCCGACTTAAGACTCTCTAAAACCCTGACCGACTTAGACAATGTGGCAGAATAAATTTCGTGTTGAATAAGTCACCGGTTTACCGGGCCTAACCCTCGGGTTACCGGGCCTTCTATTCTTCTTTTTCTTCAGGAGGCTTCTTCTTGGACTTCAATCACTCAGGCCAATGCATTCCTTTTGGTCCAGATCCATTCTCCAATGCTCCAGATTTGGTACATCCTATAAAACATGCAAAACAAGACAAAACAGTACCAAAACCTCGGGGAAAATAGCATAGATGCAGAATTACGATCCTGGAAACACTCACATAGTATTTAACACATATTCTAAGCAATAATGAGCCTATTTATCCTCTCTTGAGCAGAATTCGTGGTGCATATGGGTATAAATATTGGTACCATTTAGAGTGTCATCAACAACCCCCCACTTAGCTTTTGATCGTCCCGAGCAAATAGGCGAAAAGAAAGCAACACCCCTGATCAATACACAAGTTAATTAAAAGTAACTATGCCTTACTAAGCCAAGATCAAGATCATGCCACTTATATCCATTAGTAACATATTAAACACTATTCACGTCATGAGCCAATGTGTGTGTGCAATAACTTTCACAACCGCTTAGAAATGCATACAATCTCACATTACATCAACCTGTAGTCGAACTAACCAGTCTCGAACATGTTATTTATTAATTAATTAAGCTGGCAAGGCGGATCGAGAACCGAGCATATATTACTCTTAGGCTCACGTTTATCGGTCTATGAAAAAGTCGTGCGTCTTACGCTCCATCGACTAAGATATTGCCAAAAAGAATATAGATGTATATATTTCAATGCCTTCTCTTTCTTGGCGGGTGAACTCTCATTGATTTAACTATCCTCACAGCCCCACTCATGATAAACTACAGAATCTGAAATTCCTTTGCCTTTCTATGCGTAAGTGAAACACGATTCGTGATAAAGCCAGGGTCAACTATAGTCAAAGCAATAAGTTGTCGACTACACACTAAGGGAAGTGAGTTATATGTGTTTAAAATGGTAGCTCATAATATAATATGCGCTTAATACGCCACTACTTCAGAAATGGACACTTTCTCGTACTCGTGCAAAGTAAAACAAAGTCAATTAACTCGAAAAGATAAAAAATATTCTAATTTTTTGAAATTATGTCGAAAAGAATCAAAGTCTAAGTGGTGAATCGTGCATCAAAGAGAATCAAGACAATCACGCAATTCATGGAATATAATGCTAAAAAGCTAAGTGACGTTCCTCTACCCCCCACTTAATCGAAACATTGTCCCCAACGTGTAATAAGAGAAATGAAAAACGAAATGGAACTTAGCTTTGGTTAAGGGCGGAACCAAAGAAGAATCGGATCGTCGTATAATACATCGGGCTCATGTAAGTAGTCCATGAAGAATCTGCACTAAGTAACTCAAGAAAAACCAAGAAGAATAGTGGTGGAAAGAAAACTGTATAACAAAAATCGGCAGTAAAAGAGAAAATAAATAACTCGAAAACATTTTAAGCCGACAAAATCATTATATAAATTATATTCTGCTACATCAACTAAGTAGGAAAGGAAAATAAAATAAAAACAAGAAAAATGGTAAACAACAATAAAAAGAACTAAAAGCTAGTCCTCATCGGAATCACCCTCCCAGTCGTCTCTTGGCTCAAAACCAGGACGTGGTGCAGAACTGGAGGCGGCGGCGGCTAAAGATGATGTTCTACGATGTGGGGCAGTCCTAGGTGGCGGGGTAGCAGGCGGAACTCCTAGAAAGTCAATAATCTGAACCATCTTGCGATGCAGACTCGCAATCTCTCGCGAGTGCTCCTCAAGCAAGGCTCTCTGAGTTCTCGGTGCTCCAAGCACCGGAGTATGCTCTCTCTCTACTCTAACCCGTCTCTGAACTATCAAAACTGACTGTGAACTGAGCTGAGGCTCAGGATCTTCCCAATCATCACTCACAAGCATCTTCACCTCGGCCTCTAGAGCAAACATATCAATCATCGGCCCGTAAGGTAGCAGCTCTCGCTCAGAAGTGGCGGCAAGCTTATGGATACGGCTATGCATCAACAGACCGATGTTGATGGGGGCACCCGTCTCTAAATAAAACATCAACTCTGCCCTCGAAGTGGTGACAGAAACCGTGTGCTTCGCTGGAAGAAGGCGAGCACAGACAAATCGATTGACCGTCTTCCGGTCCTAAGATAAGTCGTTCTCAAGGAAGATGGTGGGGGCTCCTGCAGGGTTGCGCTTCCATTGCACCCCTAAGAAATCAGCAACCATATCCATCATCTCGAAATTGGCAATGTTGCTCAAGGATGTGTACTCATCCGGGCCCACCGGTGGATGTCTAACCCCAAAATGAGCGTTGATCTGCTCAATCGAAAAATCAATCTTGACACCACGAACCATAGCAAATGTGGCTCCGGGGTTATACGAACATATGCATAAAATTCTCTTACCACCGTGGCGTTGAATCTTGCCGGTGCCTCAGCCATGTCTATTAAATCCTATGCTTGTAGGGCCACCGGCAATATCGTTCCGCAGTCGTCCAAATCTACCCCTCATTCTCGAGCCACTGGTCTTGCATTCCAATGTCCTCGGAACGACTCGTAAATAGCTAGAGAATGGAATTGTGGAACCCCGTCTATCACGGGATTGGCATCTCTATACATTGTCTGATATCCACTGGGACGAACGGCTGACCTTTGACGCTTAAGACCCATCCAGAATGAGTATAGAACCTGATATTGAAGCTGTTTCTGAAAATGAACCCTCGGTAAACCGGAGGTAAGGTTCGGTTTACCGGCCTGTGTTTTTCTGGATTTCTTTCTGGACTGTGCCTCTGATGATGGAAGAAGAAGAAATTCAGCACCTCACCGTAGCAGCAATACAACTCAGCAACAGGTGTAGGGAATAGTGTTTAGGGTTTGGAAAATGGAAGGAATTGGTTTGGCTATGGTGGCTGTTTGGTGGTGTTATGGTGGTGAATGAAAGGGATGAAAATGATAAGAATGATGATAATGGTGAGGAAGGGGTGGTTTTAATAGGAAGAATGGAGTGAATGTGGATGGTTTAGTGGGATAATAGGTAGAGAAGTTATTAGGGTGAGGGAATTGAGGAGGTGATTGATGGGATTGAGGTGGAGTTTTGGTTGAGTGTGGGAAAGGATGAAAATTTTGAAAAGAGGGGAAAAGGGGACGGTTTCTGTTGATTGATCATATTAGGTGAAACGTGTGTCCTCCACGTGCCTCTAAAAATTCAGCATTACACTGTGACGTTCAAAAATCTAAAAATCAGTCCTCGGTAACCCGGAGGTTACCCTCGAGATACCGGGGGTATCGTTTTCCCAGATTTTTGATCTGCCTTTGCTACACTTCTTACTCAACCTTTCTGCTCAATTCTGACCTCAATTTGACTACATTTCACTCTTCAATTGTTGTTTCCGACTCAAAACCTAACCTAATTCACTAGAATCCACAATAAGGTAAAAAAAAACCTTTCCACAACCATTCGGTTTCAAGCCTAAGTTTGTGGTAGGATGAAAAAAGCTCATCCTTTCATCTGGCTACTTTTATTCAATCCTAAACCACCTAAGGGTTTGAAGAGATTTTTCTGAGTTTATAGTCGCCAGCTCGACTTTCTTCAAATCTCTGATCAATCAAGGGTTGGAGCCTTCACTTGCCAAACTTTCGCTCCAGAGGTTTGCACTTTCAGAGAACCTTTTTGAGCTCTCTTCCTAGCACGCCTCTCCCTCTTAGCTTGTGTGCCAAGTCTGCCTCTGCGTCGAGATTTTGACTTTAAGCTCAAGGACTCCACATTTTCCACTTTTAGCTCAACTCGTTCACTATGCAACATGGAAGGACTGGCTTCCGTGAGCATCTTGTCGTGGTCCTTATCTTCTTTCTCTCTCAGCATTAATCTTAGAAACTCCTGCTCCATGGTTTCAATGACAACCTCTCTATGTTTATGCCCCTCAATCTCCAAAATCTCTACCTTCCCCAAAGCATACGTCATCTTACAGCATCATTATTCATTCTTAAAGTGATCTCCCCCTTATCAAAATCCATAACCGCCCAGCTCATTGCTAAGAAAGGTCGTCCTAAAAGAACTGGGGCACTAGGATCTTCAGGAACGTCTATGACGGTAAAGTCAATCGGATACATGAACCCTCCTGCCTTAATTGTGCATTTCTTAAGCAAACCAGTAGGCATATCTCTGGTTCTGTATACGAAGGTCATGGTTCTTGTTTGATTCATCACGACCGGAAGTTTGATCTTTTGACAGGGGGAAAAGGGAAGAATATTGCAACTCGAGCTAGAGTCGTAGAGACCTAATCCTATGGATACTACATTAACAGAAATTGGGAGTCTGAACATACCAGGGTCTCCTAACTTCACCACGGTCTGAGTCTGGGTGATCCTCAAGCTCAGAAAACATCATGTCCGGATCCTCTTCAGGATCGTCAGAATAGTAACCTGAAGATGATATATCAATTAGTTCTCAAGGAAACTCACCTGGACGATATGTGCTATACTTCTTAAGGTCATCTTCAGGCTCTTGCTTGATCGCTTCCTCCTCTTTTTCCAACCGTTGCTTTACTGCTTCATAATGCTCTCGTGCTTCAGTTCTAGGATACATGGAAATTGGTGTGATGTTCAAGATTGTTCTAGGCATATTGTTTGACTTGTGTGTGCTTTTTCAACTCTAAATCGATCAAATTTCTGAAGTGTTCTGATCAATCTGCAAAAAGACAAAATAAAACAAAGAAAAGGTTAGCAACTTCCGCTTCAGCTGGGTATGATCCCAACTGTTGTGGACCTACTAACTAAAATCAACATGGAATACCACAGAATAACAGGAACTGTTCAGAAATCGATTTTTCAAGCCTCGGTAACTCGGAGGTTACCTTCGGGATACCGGCCCTGAATTTTCTAATTCTGACAGTTTAACATGTGTAGGATTGATACAGAACGACTCAAGACCCAAAATAAAATAAAATAAAATAAAAAACCGACTTTTGAATTAGAATTAAAGTGTTTATATTTATAAATTGGCCATTGTCCCTGGCAACGGCACCAAAAATCCTGATCGTGTGTAAGTCACTAACGTCGATATTACTGGCAAGAATACTAGGTACATCGTAGTATAGTAAATGCGAGTCAAGGTTGATCCCACAGAGACAATGCAACTTATACATATAAACGATTCTAACCTAATTAAGAAGCAACATATAGGCGGTCATTGACAAACAATAAAAGAAAACAAACATTGGTATTCTCTCCATCTCCTTACCGATCTACTAACTTGGTTTAGTTAATCGTTATGTTTACTTCCCTACATAATTTCCTTATATTAATCGTGAGCTTTATTATTATCATATTTATCAGCTACGGGTACAATTCTACACCAATTTACTCCGACAATGGTAGTAGATAATCTATACGCAAGCTACCCTCCTTAATTGGTCAGTAATAGCCCATACGCATAAAGAACTAGAACTGCCGATATTGAGAGTTACCTCATACCGCTAACCCGCCTAGATAGCTGTCGACACTGACCAGCATGTTCCTAGGGTCCATCAAGACTATGTCATAATTAACAAATCACTTGCGGTCCTTCATGTTAATTTATGAATTTCGAATACTAGATTGGCCAGACCTATTACTCGTTTTAATTATTTCTACCGATCAACGTAGTTGTAGTGAATCCCAGTTTAGGTTTTCTAAAATATGCCTCGGTAAACCGGTATAGACCGCCGGTTTACCGGGGGCGGCTTTTCCTAATTTCTAGATCTACATTGCTCAGTACGATTAAAATAAGTAAATTATGGCGTTGTTAAACATGCAGATTAAGTAAAACACATAAATACGAACAGATCTACCATACTGAAGACAATAAAGGAACGTTCAAAGCTTCATACCTTCAACAAAGGAGATCTAGCTCGATCTACTCAAGCTAGAGATGGCGGAAGAAGGGAGGAAACCAAAAGCAACTCTCCAAAGCTCAAGAAAACTTTAATGCATAATAATAATTGTAATGTAATTGAATTGATAATAAAACTATGAATACTTTTTCAATAATCTGATAATGCGGCTTTATATAGATACAATAGCCGACTTAAGACTCCCTAAAACCCTAACCGACTTTGACAATGCGGCAAAATAAATTTCGTGTTGAAAAAGTCACCAGTTTACCGGGACTAACCCTCAGGTTACCAGGCCTTCTATTCTTCTTTTTCTTCAGCAGGCTTCTTCTTGGACTTCAATCACTCAGCCCAATGCTTTCCTTTTGGTCCAGATCCATTCTTCAATGCTCCAGATTCGGTACATCCTATAAAACATGCAAAACAAGACAAAACAGTACCAAAACCTCCGGGAAAATAGCATAGATGCATAATTACGTTCCTAGAAACAATCACATAGCATTTAACACATATTCTAAGCAATAATGAGCCTATCTATCCTCTCTTGAGTAGAATTCAAGTGCATATGGGTATAAATATTGGTGCCATTTAGAGTGTCATCAACAATATCCGAAGGATACCTAAAGGATATATTCCCAAGGTTGTACTAACAACTGACCCCCATGGACCCAAACAAAGTTGGGTACCTAAAACTGTTTAATTTATTTTGCAGGATATATGGTACTTTGACAGTGGATGCTCAAGACACATGACAAAGATCAAAGACTGTCTAAGTAATTTTATTGCAAAAGATGGACCAAAAGTCAATTTTGGAAGTAAAGACAAACCTGGATATACCAAAGGTTATGGTACCTTGATCAGAAATGGACTCACAATCAAGAACGTATCCTGTGTAGAAGGATTGCATTACAATCTTCTCAGAACCAGACAATTTTGTGACATGGGATACATAGTCACGTTTGATAAAGATTATTGCATTGTCGTCAGCGAAACTGCATTTCAAGTTGTTCTAGCTGGAAGAAGAAAAGAGAATATGTATGTTGTAGATTGGACTACAGCAGTTGCAGAAACTTTTTTACTTGTTCATACCAAATCAGAAGTCAGATGGTTATGGCCCATGAAACTGAGTCATCTTAACTTCGATGACATCAACACCCTTGTCAAGAAACAGTTAGTCATTGGATTACCTGAGATTACCTACAAAAAGAATAGCTTATATGATGCTTATCAGCAAGGGAAGCAAACAAAAGCAAGTTTCAAGACTAAGTCTCGGCATTCTACCAACAGAGTTTTAGAACTGATGCATATGGACTTATTTGGACCTATCACACCAATCAGTATCAGTGGAAAGAAGTACACATTGGTGGTGGTAGATGATTATTCAAGATACACTTGGGTTATTTTCTTAACAAAGAAAAGTGAAACCAAGCAAAGGCTTACAGAACTCCTCAAGAGACTTCAAAATCATAAGAGTGTATCAGTTGTGAAGATAAGATCAGATAAAGGAACTGAATTCATCAACAAAGTAATTATCGAATACTGTGAAGAAAATGGTGTTTTACATCAACTTGCAGCCACAACAATGCCTCAACAGAATGGGGTAGCTGAAAGAAGGAATAGAACACTCAAAGGAGCAGAAAGAACTATGATCTGTGAAGCAAAATTGCCTGAAAGATATTGGGCAGAAGTAGTTAACACAGCTTGCTACACACAGAATAGAGCTCATATGAATAAGAGACATGAGAAGAGACCTTATGAAATTTGGAATGGAAGAAAAACAAATGTTTCATACATTCATGCTTTTGGAAGCAAGTGTTTCATACACAATAATGGAAAAGATCAACTTCATGTTTTTCAGCACAAAGCTAATGAAGGAATATTTTTGGGATATTCAAGTGTCAGCAAAGCATTCGAGTACTGAACAAGAGGACTAAAATCAAGCAAGAATAATCGATACATGTTGTATTTGATGAACCAAACTTTCCGGGTGAAGAAACTGAAATCAGACAAAAATCAGTTTCTCAGCCTCAGTTACCAGTTTTACCAGAATCAGTTTATGTTGACATTGGAAGATTAAGGATTTCAGAATCATCAGATCAAGATCAACCTCAGTTTCCAACAATTGAAGAACCTACAGTTGAACAACATGATTCTGACCCAGTTCAAGACGATCAAGACAAAAAAATCAAGAACAAATTCCTGAAGAACCAGTTCAACAGAATGTAGATCCCTTGATGCAACCTCTAGTACACCAATGGATGAGAGATCACCCAGAAGAACAATTGATTGGTGATACTCAAGCTGGTGTTCGAACAAGACATCAACTAGATGCAATGATTGCATGTTTCTTATCTCAATTTGAACCTAAAGAGATAGAAGAAGCTTTGAAAGAACCAGATTGGATTTTAGCTATGCAAGAAGAACTGAATGAGTTCGAAAGAAATCAAGTTTGGGAACTAGTAGACAAACCAGATCATGTAAACATCTTTGGCACCAAATGGGTTTACAGAAACAAGCTTGATGAAGATGGGAATATCATCAGAAATAAAGCTAGGCTCGTAGCTAAAGAATATTCTCAAGCTGAAGGCGTAGATTTTGATGAAACTTATGCACCAGTTCCAAGGTTAGAAGAAATCAGACTATTTCTTGCCTTTGCAGCATACAAGAAATTCAAAGTGTACCAGAGGGACGTTAAAAGTGCATTTTTGAATGGAATACTTTAAGAAGAAGTCTATGTTCAACAACCTCCTAGATTTGAGATCAAAGATCAAGCTAATAAAGTTTTTAAACTGAGAAAAGCTCTATATGGACTAAATCAAGCACCAAGAGCTTGGTATGAAACTCTATCTCACTTTCTAGTGGATAATGGATTTATCAAAGGAACCATTGACAAGACTCTATTCAGAAAGAAAGTTGAAGAAAGTAATTTACTTGTCCAGATATATGTTGATGACATTATCTTTGGATTAGAGAATGAACAACTCTGTGAAAAATTTGCAAGTTTAATGAAGAGAAAATTTCAGATGAGTATGATGGGAGAACTAAGTTACTTTCTAGGGTTACAAGTGAAACAAATGGACCATGGGATTTTCATTCACCAAACTAAGTATACAAGAGAATTGATCAAGAAGTTTGGAATGGAGAAATCAGCTGGAATATCAACACCAATTGGGACTAACATCAAATTAGATGAAGACAAGGATGGCAAGGATGTGGATCAAACTCTCTACAAAAGAAAGATTGGAAGCTTACTCTATCTTTCAACAAGTAGGCCAGATATATCATTTGCTATTAATGTTTGTGCCAGATTTCAAACGAGACCTTAGGAAAGTCATCTCACTGTTATCAAAAGAACTTTGAAATATTTGAAAGATACAGAAGGAGTTGGAATATGGTTTTCAAGACAAGGAGAATTCAAGCTGATATCCTATTCAGACTCAGACTATGCAGGATGCAAAGTGGATAGAAAAAGCACCTCAGGCACATGTCAGTTGCTAGGAAATCATCTTGTGTCTTGGTTTAGTAAGAAACAGAATTCTATTTCCACTTCAACACCTGAAGCTGAGTACATAGCAGCTGGAAGCTGTTGTGCTCAAGTTTTATGGATCAGACAACAATTGAGAGATTATGGGATAGAAGAGTGAATGATTCCTATAATGTGTGATAATACAAGTGCAATTGCAATAACTGACAACCCAGTTTTGCACTCAAGGACGAAACACATTGATGTGAGACATCACTTCATAAGGGATCATGTGGAAATGAATGATATTACAGTTCTCTATGTCCCGACTGAAGATCAGTTGGCTGACATTTTTACCAAGCCTCTGGACAAAGAGAGATTTGCCAAACTGAGAACTAAGTTGGGCATAATCAAAGTCAGTTAAGTCAGTTTAAGCCAAGAGATTCGTCAAGGGGATTGATCTTTGTTATGCTGGGTGCGCTCACTTAACAGATCAGTCATTGATATCAACAATCTCAAACTAACTCACTGAAAGTGAAGAATTGACGGAACTGAATATTTCATTAACTGACATCAAGCATAGGTTTACCCAGTCAAAGAAAGTCAAACGGTTGAAAGGATAAAACCGACAACGGTTATATCGCATTTAATTAGCTCCGTTTATGACAGAACCTGTTCCCTGTACAACCCCACTATTGTCAGAACAGTACATGCATCGGTTACACAAACCATCATGGAATTTGAAAAGGTGGTACAAAATATTTACAAAACCATGCAAGATATACGAACCGTCAGCACACCCCCCTTATATATATCCAATCCTTTTTCATATCTTACCTTACTCTCAAAGAAAAATTCAAACTTTATCTCTCTCAAAAGCCAAAAAAAATTTAAAATCACACCTTTTTCAGAAAATCAGTAATGGCAGCCTCAAAGAAATCACAAGAAGAATGGCTTATTACTGAGTTGGATACTTTATCATTCGAACAATATGAAGAACTCTACAACAATACCCAGTTAGCAAGTCTTATGTGCGAGAAGATCAAATATCAGCCAGGATTAAGAGACATCCTATAAGTAAAGTTCAAGGAAGATCGTGATGTAGAAGGAATTTTACAGTTCTGGGAAAACATGAGATTGGTAAGACAATCTCTGATTACAAAAGTTCGAGGAGAAAGGATTATTCTCAATGAAGCAGTCATCAGAATGCTATTTGATTTCAAGGAACCACTTGAGAAATCAATAGATTTGAGTTGTTTACCACTCAAAATAGATGTTTTTCTCAAGCAAATTTCCTTAAGAAAGGAACCAGCAACCGTCGGCACTCATTTCAACGATCAGAAACCTGAATTTGGACTCATTAGCAAATGGCTCAGCTAGCATGTTATTGGAAGATACAAAGGAATTTCCAGTTTATCTGAAGACAACATTTATCTGATGAACATAATCTGGGACGAACTTGAGTTCAATTGGGCAGGTTATATATTTAATCCGATAAAAGAGCAACACTTAGCTGAATTGGAAAGTGTTCGAAAAGCTCAAGCTGAAGGAAGACCACTTGTTGGGAGATTTCGATTGAAGAAAACACTCAGTGGCGTTATTCAACATTACTTGGAAAGAATCAAGGAAGGAAATTTAGCAGAACGAACTGGTGGATCTTGAAGAAGAATGGATACGTCCACATGAGATGTTGCTCTAGTACATTCTAGGAAAGAAACCTCCAAGAAATCTCAACTTGAAGTCAAGGAGAAATCTGTGTCTCAGCAAACAGCTGAACACAAAGGAGTCAAGTGAAAAGATAACTCAGAGATAGTTAAGTCATTGGCAAATGTTTGTTCCCAAGCACTTCAAGTCAGTCAGCACCAACTGAGGGGGAACAACAACTGACTACTGAAGTCACTAGACAGGACGTTATCGCAACTGAAATTGTTTCCCATTTACAATAGACGATTTCAAAGAAACAAGTTTCCGTTATGCATGCCGAAAAGGTGCAACAGTAATTTCAAGCAGCAACCAGCTTACTATTTTGAAGCTGAAAGAATCATCAGGCTGATGAAGATGAAACTCAAAACTGAAGATTGTAGGGAAGCTACTCTAGCAAGTGAAGAAAAGTCATTATTGGAAAAACTTGAAATCAAGGATTTATACACTCTAGTTCCAATGAATGAATTTCTCACAAATTGTTTCAGAAGATTCACTGAGATAGCTGAACGAGGAAAATCAGCAACGTCATCAGTCTTAGATAATCAAAAGAAGAAGGATGATGACAAAGATGATGAATCTAAGAAAGAGAGTTTGAAGAAGAAAAGCTGAGACTACTAAACGAAAGATAGAAGCTTGAAGAAGAACTGAAGAAATGCAAATCAGCAGCAGATCCTTTTGTTCGAAATATACAAGAACTGACTGAAGAGCAGCTAATTGAAAAATACAGTCAACCTAGTGAAAGGAAAACTACTCTTACAAAGGATTTGTGGATGAAGTCTGTCAATGATCCTAGCAATATCAAACTCAAGTACAGAGACAAGACTTATGAAGAATCTCTTGTTTACTTCTTATCTGATCAGTATCACAATCAGAGGATGGCACACCATAAGAAGATCAAGAAGATTGAAGAAAAAATGCAAATCAGAGACAAGACTGAACAAATGAAGGCTGATGTTGCAGAATTTGAAAGCTATTACAAGGATGTAGCAGCTTTACCAAAGCTAGTCCTGTGGAGAAAATGGAAGCGTTCCAGTCAAGTAGATTATCAAGACATTCTTCAAGGAAGACACTAAACTAGAAAAACCTTATCAACTTCATGATAAGGAAAGGAAATATACCTTAGTTACACAAAGAGCACAGAGAACAGTTTAGCTCTTATTTCAGTTTATTATCAACTGGTTAACTATTCTAGTTTTTGCTTATTCTTAATGAAAACTAGTTTCCAGTTTTACATTGTTTTAATTGTTATTTATCTTTAAGCTTTTCTTTTAAGGGGGGTTTTGGCATCATCAAAAAGGGGGAAATTATTGGAAATAAAATTTATATTTTGATGATTATTCATCGTATTCACTCAGTAATTATTTTAACCCCATTGATGAAGTGCGGAAGCTAGCTGTTATAGTGAAAAGCTAAAAAATGTCTAGAACTGAATGTATAGGTTTTACTAGAGTCTGATACTTGTATAGATTACATCAGACAAGCACTGTAATAGATAGAAGTGTTGTAAAACTGAAAACTGGAAATCATCTAAGAAACTGGAAAGACAAGTCATCTAAACTGAAACTGACTCAGATTACACCAAGACAGAACTGAAGAAGGTAAGTTCGCTAAGGGAACAGACTTGGTTGGCTTATTTAGAAGATAGAAGAACTGAGGGACACAGACTCAGTTATAGAAGATTAAAGGACTGAGAACTCAGACTCAGTTATGAAAGTCGAGATTGTAAAGTTAGACTTCAGGCAAGTTTGTGGTGACCTGAACTGACTTTATGGATCTTGTATAAAGACCTAAGAGTCATAAGGACAATGTATTCTTTGAAGATATATGCTTACGTACTCTGGTTAAGTCAATTATAATCAGATAAAAATCTAGAGTACTGATATTTGAAGAAGAGTAAAATCTCAGTTAATGCTCCAAGTCAGTCAAGAAACCGACAACTGAAATGATGAGGAAACTCAGTATTATAAGTCATTCATCCAACAAACTGATAGTACAGTCGAACGTTGTAAAGGAAGCAATTCTATTGGATGAAATACTGAAAAGTCAGAACGGTCATAAAATATACCCGTTACAAGATAGACGTTGATACATTTCAAATTCAAGCAAGATGAACGTTGGAACTTACACTATAAATAGAGGAATTTGCACCAAGGATAATATATAGAGAAATACGAATGAATTAACAAGATTACAAGCATTTCTGTTCAAAAGTCTCGTTCATTCGAATTGCTATCATCTCTGCACTAACAAGATCAATCAAGAATTTCTTCTAATGTTCAAGATACACAAAACTTATGTAGATTTAGACACTTTGAAGAACCACACAAAAAAAATCAATTTATTGATTCTCAGCCCAACTTTGATTCTTAATCAAAGGTCAAGACTGTGAAGCAATCCGGTGAAGGATTTGCCAAGAACAGTTGTATCAGCAGTCGGGTAGACTGTGTTTGTGGTGGTAGCTGGTGAAGAGGCATACGTAACCCTTCAAGGACCAGTGGCTCAAGCATTTGAAGAGTAGCAATCCAACCTGTTCTTTGATTGTTTAGATTGTGAAGCTAGGATTAGCCAAGAACTATTGTTTAGGACTTTTTGTAACAGCTCACCTCAAGAAGTTCTAGTGGAATTTTCCTCCTACACCACATGGGAAGAGAGGACTGACAGGATTATACCACATGGAACCTCTATAACTCTTGTTTTATTTACTTTACGCACTTACATTCTTTTACAGCATTTATTTATGTTTATATAGCATACTGAAGAACTGATTATTACACTGACTCACAGCTCACAAACTGACATTCATCAGAATTTAGTTTAACACACTCAGCTTTCACATAGAATAACAAGATCAATTAAAGGCTAAAATTATATCCGCTGCCGGTTGACTCATTTTGTTATAAGTCAGTTTTGACTTAGACTCATCTTAGTCAGCTTAACTCTGCACAAGTTTTAACTGAACTTAAATCGCTTAAAATCTAGCTTTTGGTGACAAGTTTATTCACCCCCCGCCCCTCCTCTAAACTTGTGTCAGCCTTTCTAAGGGACCAACAAGGCCCTTCAACATGGTAGGCTTTGCAAGCCAGGTGGCAATTAGCTATATGAGGCCAGACTTAAAGTGTTTCAAGCTGGTGAGGACCTGGCTACAAAATACGGTCGCAGACCTGCTACGCCAGTGCCCCAGTATGTCTTCGACTCAGCTCTCCAGTACGCCCTCAGATCAGCACCAAGATTCTGCTGCCAATTCCTAGGATTAGGCCTTTGTTATTTTGTTTAAAGACTTGTTAACAATCTTGTAATAATTTCCAACTTTTGTTGTTTTCTATTCTTGACTATTTGTGCCTTTTGGGCATTTGTTCTGTAACCAATCTTTTTATCTTGGCGCTCAGCCTTTTTGCTGAAATCTATTAGCTTTTGTTTTTGCCTTTGATTTTGCCTTTGCTTTTATTTCAAGCATAACTTTCTTTAGGGATCCTCTACCCCCCCTAAAGTACATCTTTGTTAAAGCTTTGATTTTGGAATGATGTACTTCAGTGTATGCGCTGATCGTCCGGCTCTAGCGTAATTCAGGGCTGATCATCTGTCCTACAGACTTTGAGAGTTTGATTATTCAAACTGTCTAAGTATATCTGATCTGATCATCTGAGCAACATATTACTCCGGCTTTCTAAGCCAAAATAAATTTTTATTTTTAGTTTGTTGGCTAACTTTTCTGAATTTGACCTGCGGATCAGTTCATTGGGTCTGTCCTGCAGACCACTTGAGTTTGTCCTAGGCAAACTTTTCTGAATCCGACTTTTGGATCAGTTCGTTGGGTCTGTCCTGCAGACCATTTGAGTTTTTCCTTGGCAAACTTTTCAGAATCCGACCTGTGGATCAGTTCGTTGGGTCTGTCCTACAGACCATTTCAGTTTGTCCTTGGCAAATTTTTCTAAGTCAGACCTGGGGATCAGTTTGTTGGTCTGTCCTGCAGACTATTTGAGTTTGTCCTTTGCAAACTTTTCTAAATCCGACCTGCAGATCAGTTCGTGGGGTCTGTCCTGCAGACCATTTGAGTTTGTCCTTGGCAAACTTTTATGAATCCGACCTACAGATCTGTTCGTTGGGTCTGTCCTACAAACCATTTGAGTTAGTCCTTGGCAAAATTTTCTGAGTCCGACCTGTGGATCAGCTCATTGGTTTGTCTTGCAGACTGTTTGAGTTTGTCCTTTGCAAACTTTTCTGAGTCCGACCTGTGGATCTGTTCGTTGGTCTGTTCTGTAGACTATTTGAGTTTGTCCTTTGCAAACTTTTCTGAGTCCGACCTGCAGCTCAGTTATTATTAATCAAATACAATAAACAAATGACAAACTTTATATGGTCATTCCCAGTTCGGATCAAGCTTTCTCTGATGTAGTTGTTTGCTGACCTCGTTCTATATGAGCACTAGATCTCCCTATTTGAAGTATGAGTGTTTAACTCAGGAATTGTAGTACTGAGAGATTCGCTGCTTATATATTGCCATTTTTATGAAGGCCACATTATGAGCTTCTTCCAAGTCATCCATGGAGTGCCTGAGCTCAGTGAACTGCAGATCTTCCGAGTAGAGCATTGTTCATGGTGATGATAGACCGATCTCAGCCGGGATCACTGCTTCGCAGCCTATGCTAAACTGAACGGGGTTTCTTTTGTGGCCGAGTTAGGCGTTGTTCTGTATGCCAATAAGATGTTAGGCAAATGCTCAGTCCAACTTCCCCCTACTTCCTCTAGGCGTAGCCCTGTCTTGATCTGCCTGCTGGTCTGTTCAACATGTCCATTAGCTTGGGGATACACTGAGGTGAAATGCTGGGTTATATGTAATTCGGCACACCATTCCTTGACAATCCTATCTTTGAATTGAGTTCCATTGTCTGAGATTAAAGTTTTAGGTATTTCATACCAGCACACTAGGTTTTTCCAAAGAAACTTCTGTATCTGTTTCCCTGTTATGGTAGCCAATGGTTCGGCTTCAACCAATTTGGTGAAGTAATCCACTGCCACTATCAGAAATTGTACATTGCCGGGAGCTCTTGGGAGTGGTCCCATTAAATCTACCCCCCCCCCCCATTGATCGAAAGGCGAAGAGGATGCCACCGGAACCATGTCTTGAGATGGTTGATGCGACAGGTTATCATGCACCTGGCATGATTTGCATTTTTCCACCAACTATTTAGCATTTTCCAACATGGTTGGCCAATAGTAGGCGAATAGCTTGCACTTCCTTGCTAAGGTCCGAGCTCCAGGATGATTTCCACAAATGCCTAAGTGTATCTCTCTAAGAAGGTAGTTCCCTTCTTCACTTGTTACACATCTAAGCCATATTGCAATATACGACCTGCGATAAAGCACATCTTCGAACAGCAAATATCTGGTCGCTAGGAGTTTTATCTTCCTAGCTTGAATCCTGTCTTGAGGTAAAATGTTATCTCAGAGATAGGACACGATGGGATCCATCCACGTACTGACCTGCCTAATCTTCTGAATCACCTGCTGATCGTAGCTTCTCTCCTTTAAGAGCTCCACTGGTACTTTTCTTTCTGACATGAAGTTTGAAGCCAATTTTGACAATGCATCGACTCTTCTGTTCTCATTTCGGGGTATTTGGTCGACCTAGACCTATTGAAACTTTTCCAGCAGGGTTATAGCTGTCGTTAGGTACTTCTTCATGGGTTCCTCTTTGGCTTCATATTTTCCGTTTATATGTTTCAGAACGAGCTGTGAGTCGCTGTACACCTGCAGATTATCTACCCCAAGCTTGTTTGCCAACTTAAGCCCGGTAATCAAGGCTTCGTACTTAGCTTCGTTATTAGTAGCCTTGAAATCAAACCACAGTGCGTAGGGAAACTCTTCCCCTTTGGACTCACGAGTAGAAGGCCTGCCCCGGCACCGTCTTTGTTGGCTGCGCCGTCAACGTACAGGTTCCAATTCTTGTCCTCTTGCTTTGGTTGGTCGTCATCCAAGCGAACAGCTATCCCTTCAGCCAAGAAGTCCACTAATGCATGTGCTTTGATGGCAGTTCGAGGACGAAAGTCAATGTCATATTCTACCAGTTCGACGACCCACTTCGCTAACCTGCCTGAGGTTTTTGTCGTCCCAAAATCTATCGTAGTTGTTGGTCGGTGATCACAATAATAGGATGTGCCTGGAAATAAGGTCTTAGCTTCCTTGAGGCATACACTAACGCCAAAGATAACTTCTCAGCATTTGAATATCTGACCTCTGGTCCATGGAGTGCTTTGATTACAAAGAAAACCGGTACCTGCTGTCCGCCTTGCTCTTTAACCAGGACTGCGCTCAATGCTTCTTCACATACTTAAAAATAAATGAATAGTGGTTCTCCTACCTGAAGATCTGTTAAGGTGGGCAGTTCGGCCAAATATACTTTCAATTCTTCGAAGGCCTTCTGACTTTCTTCATCCCACTGAAACGTACTAGCTCTTCTCAAAATTTTGAAAACGGTCAAAGCACGCTGTGCCGATCTTGGTAGGAACCTGTTCAGAGCCGCTATTCGTCCCGTTAAACGCTGTACCTCTTTGATATTTTTTGGTGGGGACATAGCGGTACAGCGTTTAACAGGGTCAGATCAGAGAAGTTCCTAGGGTACATGATATCCAGAGATGGAATTAGGGATGAATAGCATGATCGTCTATGGATAACATATACCCTAGGAACTTCCCTGGTCTGACCCCAAACGTACACTTCTTTGGATTGAACTTCATTTGAGTTTTCCTTAGAACTCTAAACACTTCTCTGACATCATTCAGATATTGGTCAAGAGACCTACTCTTGATCAATAGGTCATCCACGTAGACCTCCATACACCTTCCGATCTGATCGGCAAAAATTGTGTGGACAGCCCTCTGGTAGGTTGCTCCTGCATTCTTCAGGCCTAAGGTCAGGGTAACATAGCAATACGTTCCAACTTCTGTTATAAAGGCAGTCTTTTCTGCGTCTTCCGGATCCATTATAATCTGATGGTAACCTCTGTACGCGTCTAAAAAATACTAAGACTTCATACCCCACTGTTGAGTCCACTAGACGGTCAATCTTGGGTAGGGCATAACAATCCTTCAGACATGCTTTGTTGTGATCCGTGAAATCCACACACATCCTCCAGCTCCCATCTGGCTTCTTAACCAGTACAGGGTTGGCTAACCATTCAAGGTATATAACTTCTTTAATTATGTTGACCTACAATAGTTTTGTTACCTCTTGCTTGATGGCTAAGATGCGTTCAAAGGCGAAATGTCTATTCTTTTGATGAACAGGCTTCCTGCTCGGATCTATGTTTAACTTGTGAACAGCCAGGTCTGGGGATAACCCTGGCATATCTTCCGCTTTCCAAGCGAACACATATCTGAACTCTCTCAAGAGATTCACCAAACATTCCTTGAGTGGGGCTGGAATCCATGCCCCTACGCTAACGGTCGAGTCCTCCTGCTCGTCCCATAAACGAACAGCTTCTGTCTGATCTTCAGAGGACCAGTTCTCCTCATCTTCAAGAAGCAGTTCTTCAACACTGACCTGTTGGACCATCATTTTCCCATTTATTGTCGCCGTGTAACAACTCCTGGTTGTTTCCACATCCCCTTTGATTTCTATCGAACCTTCACCCATCGAAATTTTCATGCAGACGTGAGCTGGTGAGATTAGCCCGGAGATCGATAAAAGCTTGTCTTCCCGTAATCACGTTGTACGTGGATGGTGCCTTCACCACTACATAATCTACCATTAGGGTCCTACCCTTGGTTCCTTCTCCAAAAGTAGTAAGGAGTTTGATCACCCCCATCGGATGAACTGGGGGTCCGGGAAAGCCGAGCAGTGGAGCTGAAATAGGAGTCAGGTCGGCTTCCTTCAATTTCATCGCTCTGAACACATTATAGTAGAGCATGTTTACGGCACTACCTGTGTCTATGCAAATTCACTTTGTTCGGTTCATACTGATCACTGCTTCTATTACGATCCCCTCGTTATTAGTTACTAATGGCAGTGAATCCCTTGGGCCATAAACCACCTCCCTCGACATTTTTTGCCTTTTACTAGAAGAGCTGGGGGCAGCAGACCTGCTACTGCCCGTATCTTCAGATCTTCTTGAGCTGTTCGGCCACTCTAAGATCGTATTGATGGTGTTCACAGGGCGGTTGTCCACGTGACCATCAGGATCTGGGGAACGATCCCTTCTCCTCCGATATTCTTCTCGGTTATCTCTATCGTTGTTATTCCGATGCTTGAACTCACATCGTCCCCGGGGTTCGGCCTGATGAGACCAATCTACAACCTCATCAAGCTTCCCTTCCATCACTACCATGCCAATATCTCGGATCAAATCTTTGCACTATTCTGAATCGTGCCCAACGTCCTTGTGATATTTACATTATTTGTTGAGGTCTCTCCTTTCTCTGGGCCCTCTCATTGGAGGTAGAGTCTTGGCTATGCCTTTTATTTCCATAATCATGAGGACAGGCTCACGAGATCTATTCAAAAGGATGAAGTCTATGTCCTGCAGAGCTCATTTCTTCTCTATCCGATCAGAGATGGGCGTAGTTACCCGATCCCATACTGATTTTCTTTTTTTATCGGACCTATCCTCAAATTTATTCTTCTTGCCTTCACCTCTTTCCGTCTCTCTTTTTAGTTGATTTGCTTCTTCTCCCTGACAATGTTTGTAGGCTATGTCCAGACATTCTTCCATTGTCTAAAGGAGTTTGCTGTTGAGCTTAGCATGTAACCGTCCCTCTCGCAGACCTTCGATGAAAGAGTCAACCAAAAGCTGATCATCCGTATCCCGCACTTGTGTGGATTCTTCGTTAAAGCGCTTTATAAAGTGTAAGACGGACTCTTCATGTTTTTGCTTTAAAGTTAACAAGTGAGTCTGATTTCTTTGGAATGGGTGAGCTGCGATGAAGGTATGGACAAACTTCCGAGTTAGAGTCCCAAAGTCAGATATTGACCTGGAAGGGATTTTATTGAACAACTCTCTGTCTCTCCCTGTTAACAGGGCCGGAAAGGCTTTGCACTTCATTTCATCTAAGGCGTTGTACAGGTTCATGTGTGAGATGTACTAATTCATGTGATCGTAAGGATCCTTAGACCCACTGTAAGAGTCTATCTTGGGATCTTGAACCCCGCTGGTCGGGGGTAGTTGTCAATGTGTTCTGGGAAGGGCGACGCACAGAGCAGATCATCTGATCGTCGTCCGAGCAAAGCGTCCAGTTCGGCCTTAGCCGTAACGTTAGATTGACGCATATTTTCGTGCACAGTGTGGGCACTTGACTCCATGATCTCCGGCTTTTTAGGAGCTTGTTGATGGAGATTTGTCTCTGAGATCTCTGGAGGATCTCTTCCTTTGAGGGTTTTATCCAAGATTGCCTTAATGGTGGTATTACCTAGATTCTTCAAGGCATCAACCAATACCTGATTGGCTGGATCTTGAAGGACTGGATTAGGCTGGTCTTCGATAATATTTGCTCTTTTCTGGGCAGCTGCATCCTGGGCTTTTCCTTGTGCGGTTGAAGCTGCTCCAACCTGTTGAGTTGGATCCTTTGGATCTGTGGTCTTTTTTCCCATAGTCTTTGATGGTGCCATGGTTGTTTGCAAGGGTTTTGGGATTGTTTCAATCGATTATCAATAGAAAACCCTCCTTCTAGCACCAATTGACGATGCTGGAAATCGTCTATTAATTAATACGGGTCAATCTCCTATGTGATAAATATCTTAAACCCTAGAAACCCTAATTTGTGTAGCGTGGAACATGTTTTGTTGTTTGTTTAGACTGAGCTCTCACTTTATTTCTGAGAGTTGCCTATGTATCCAATAATTGAATTGGAATCAAGTCATTCATAGTTTCTTAGGGTTGTTTATATAGGTGGCATTTGTCCCTATTACTTGCTATGCAAGTATTATAAATTGTCATTATTCCCTAAGGATATACACGCATTAATCCATATAATTTAGAGATAATTATGGACACATTAAATGTCAGGATTGGAGTTTTTATGACTTAGGATTGTTCCCTTATTTATCTTTAGTTATCCATCACGTGGAATAACAGCCGGGTTGTGCAGAGCGTCATGCGCTCAGCCCCCAAGGCCACTATGGCCGAACTGGGCAATCCCTCTTTGCCAGACCTTGGCCGACCTGCGGTGGCTGGAGGAGGAATTTATGCCGATCTACGACCTGGGGTTGACGACCTGTCCTTAGGTCGGCTTCTGGGCCCCTGGCCCTTAATCATTTATTATGAATCCTCCCAGGATGACACGTGGCGTAGCTGGGGTTAGATATCATCAACAAAAAATATGATTTTATGATCTTTTGTTTTAAATCATTTTAACGATCTATTTGTACATATGTACTCTTGAATAAGATAGGGTTCATTGGTATTACCATATATATATATATATATATATATATATATATATATATATATATATATATATATATATATATATATATATATATATATATATATATATATATATGTGTGTGTGTGTGTGTGTGTGTGTGTGTATGTATGTATAGTAATTGCATAATCTGGAAATTTGAGTTTTTTTGTCTCCATATTATACTTGAACTCGTGAATCTGGCCTATCGTTTACTCAATTGATTTTGCACTAGTTAATTAGTTTGACACTTTGATTGCAAATTTAAAATGTCAAAATCTGTTGCAATAAAAAATCTCCTGAAGTGAATTTAGTGACTTGAATTAGTGAACTTAAGTATTAACCATTTGAGTTACTATATTATTATGAGATTACCAATCAATTGGTTATACTTGGTAGTGCAATCTAATTGAATCAAGAGTTATACCGTGTGTAAAAACTTGTTTGACAGAAATTGCAATATGTTATTCTTTTACTAGAAATTATTTTTAGAACATATAAGTGACAAGTTGTTTTTATTTCCACAATTCAATTACACTTGAACTCTTTCAATATGATCATATTAAATACTTAAGATGGATATAATGATTGTGAATATATCAGTTATTCACTAGAATTGGGTTGGTTATTCAAAAATATTAGTTTAACCGGATATAGTGCATCCATAATTGTGAGAATTGATATAATATCTCTCTAAAGGAGATAATATTTCTCCCCGAATCGGAAAATATTAAAGAAGTTTGTTGATACCGCATAAGAGGATCTCCAACATTAAAATGTTGAATCCGTCACGGGTTATTGCAGATTTTCTAGATACCGATTGTGAAAAAGTGTTGTTCGAGAATAAGGGGAGAAAAATCCATTATGAATTATATCTCGTGACAAACATTGACATATATGAACCATGAGTTCATATATTATTCTTTGACATAAAACCCACGAAGGGCAGATTTTATGCACATTTTGCTTACATCAATTATTTTCTAAGAAAAATGGAAAAATGAACAATAAAAGGTTCAATGTCTCAGTGATTTCTCTACATATGATGTAAAATTTGAACGATTCTTGAAGAATCCGAAATCACATAGTGGTATATAAACCGCTATAGAGATAATGTTTTCCAAAATCTCATAGAACGAGATATTTAATAAAACTACTATGTTTTAAATGTGTAAATCGTTTGAAGCTACTAAAAGAGCAACAAGGTATAGCTTGGTGCAACATATTTGATGAAGATCGATTCTCGGCATTAGGGGGAGATAAAGAAAACCTCATGTTAGTATAAAAGAATGCCGAGAATTTTTAACAACAAAAACGATCTTCCACGCATCAGTTTAACTGAACTATGAAAATAATCTTACTTGTAGTATTTAGCAAGTAATATTCCAGATGCCTTAATTGAATTAAAAGAGTGATCATTTATAAATGCACCAAAAGTATAATTGATAATATTTCTTTACGACGGTAGCGTAGAAGACCGATCGGTGTAAAAAAAAATCCGCGGAAAATGAATTCATATTCAGTCCTTATGACATCTCTTAAAGAGATTCGTCTAGAAGACGAAAACCCCAAAATAAAACTACACGTGCTTCAAATGATTAAATATTGGGATTGCGGAACAACCAATCCATATATTGATAAGGAATTGGTTTATGCTAATATCGAATTAGCAATGAATTTTATGAGAGAATTTTATAATAAAATATAATAGTCGTCGATGACATATTTACATCTTTATTTACTATTACTATATCTGGATCCAGTACCTAAGTCATTGGCAGAGTGACAGAAACACTCAGACTAGGTAAAAATGAAATAAGCAATTGAGGTTGAGTATGATTTGAAAATATTTTTTTGTTAATGATCAAATATATTCTCCCATTATAGATAATTTTACGTTCCGCTAACTAATATATCTGGCCGTAACTTTGAGTTTTCATATGTCATGACCGCATATTTATGGATCGTTGGACATTAATATTGATATGAAAATCCTTGGTGGATTTCAGAAACGAATTAATATGACAATCGCAACATGCATACTGTTAAGTCAAAAATGTCGTTAACATTCATGTTGAATGTAATATGGCTATAGTATAGTCCTATTGAGGAAGAAATATATAAGTAACTCAAACTTAATGTCTTGAATTTATAGCACTACGACGTGTGAGAGTTGAAATATATGCATGCAAATTGTGATTGTATTACTTTCCCCATTGTTTTTATAATTATAGTGATGATTGTGTTCCATATGTTGCACGAATGTGTAGTACGCATGACGATATTTAGCCCCTATATTTAATTATCTACATAACCTCTAGAAGAGAGTAATATACAAAATTACGCTTTAGTGACAATCTAGCATTTTTTTCACTAAGATCATTCTTTCAATTGTTTTGGAACAAAATGTGTTTATAGTACTAGAATGCGTATATAAGGAAGATTATTGTCATTAGGGGAACGACAACTGCAAAACTATTTTAAGCATTTGGTCTTAAAATTAATGATTGTACTCTTTTTCCCTTTAACCAAGTTTTCCCATATTGTTTTCTTAGTTAAAGGTTTTAACGAGGCAGTCAGTGCAACACATAAAAACCCATATGGTATGAATTATTTACCTTGTCGAGTTTTTTTCTCACTGGGTTTACGTTATGCAACTGAGAATAAGAAATCAATTCAACCATATAATAGACTTGCAAAAGAATGGAGAAATTGATGTGCAACAAATCAGATCAACCGACAACCTGGAAGATTTATTTTTTGAGAGATTGCCGAATGCAACTTTCGAAAGACTGGTGATGAGCATTGGGATTCGACGTTTGAAAGACATTAATTGATGCTTGGTTCAGGGGGAGTAAATCAACATAGATAAATATGTACTCTTTTTCCTTAACTAAGATTTTTTTTTCCCACTGAATTTTTTCTTAGTAAGGTTTTAAGAGCACTTGCGGTAGAATCTGAAAATGATGTTAAATCTGGATTTTACAGATTTAACCATTCAGATTTATCTTCAAATCACATTGCATTAGAACTTGTTGTGTGGATCTGACCACAACAGATTCTATGAGGCATGCGGGACATCTACCGCAATATATGTCAATCTGTACGTAGCCCTTTATATATTTTTTCTTTTTCCTCAATTCTTTTGTCTTCCGGCACTATTACTTTCTTGACTTTTCTCAGTTAATTTTTTTCCTTTCTATTTCATTTGAAGATGGTAATAACAGGCTTTTTTCACTTTTATTTTATAAAGCCTTCCTTTTTATTTTATAAAGCTTTGCTAATATGTCTTTTCTTTCTCCTTTTTAAGTGCAAATTTCTGTTTTTTTTTTTAGTAAGTTGATAAAATAAAACTCTTGCATATATAAAACACATTTAAAAGTATATATATATATATATATATATATATATATATGTGTGTGTGTGTGTGTGTGTGTGTGTGAGAGAGAGAGAGAGAGAGAATATTTCTTTTTATTATAATATATACTTATTTTAATTTGTACTATATAATATAGAAGATATTATGATGCAGTTGATCACGTGTAGAGATTCTATAAAAAGAAAAAAAATGATGTTTGAGCCTGTAAAATTAAGAATATGTAATAAGTCACTGATGTGAATGCTCTAATGATGCATTTCATACTATTGTTTGTTGAATAATAGATATCCAAGGGGGAGTGTTATAAATATTGAAAATATGTTTATCTATTATTCAAATTGATTTATAAGATTTTCTAGTTTATCTATTATATTGTGTTCATATTGTAATCTCTATAATAAATACCTCATAATACCAGTGAAATAAGATACAACATTTCCCATCTTCTTTCTGCGTTATATTTCTTATTTGTTTCTATGTTATTAGTTCTATAACAAAAGATGAATTGTTCTCTAATTTTCTTTTTAAAAAAATAAGTTAGGACCCGCCGGACCAGAAAAAAATTAAAAAATAAAATATCAAGCCCCAAGGACGGAGCTATGTACATTTGTTGGGGCTAAGCCCACCCGAGCAAAAAAATAATACGCTAAAAAATCTAGGTAGTCCAGTTTGATCCAAAAAATATTTTTAATTCAGCCTACCCGACGAACTCGACATAGTTCATTAGCCCACCTTAAATCAAATCCTCGCTCCGTCCTTGTCAAGCCCTAACGTGTGAAAGATGGCATACACGCATATAAGGGGAGGGGAAATGATATACTCACTACTTTGGACCACTACATTTACTACATCTATGTGCCCATCCAAAATTTCATTTTCCATTTTTCCTTTTCCTCTTTTCCTTACTTAAACAAAAAAAAATCCTGCCCGGGAAAAAAAATTGCATTTCAAAATTTCACATAAACCATTTTCCTTTCGTTCCCCCTTCTTTCCCTCTTCATTCCCCTTCATTCCATAAACCTTTCTTCCACAAAAAAAAATCATTCTCCCTCCCATCCTCCCGCCGCCCTCTCTCCACCGGAAATCATGCCGGTGGTATTCTCAATTACCCTAATCTATAAATCTCTATAATCTGAGGTAACCCTAATCTCTAATCCATCGATTTTCGCCTCTTACTCAAAGAATACCACCAACTCCTTGTTTCTAACCTTAGAAAAATGACAGATTTGAACTCTCTTGACTTGGTTGAAGTGATTGATGCTGAAATTTTTTAATTTCCAGCTGAGTTTTGTGGAAGATGAAGATGAACATATTGACGATGAAGATGGAGATATTGATACCGAGAATGACGGTGAGCTAAATTATTGTGTTGTTATATTGATGCAATTTTTTCTTTTCCTTTCGAGAATATATGCAAATTTTATCGGTCAATATGCAGTTTTTTACTTTCCCTTTTATTATTATTATTATCAATATATGTAAATTTTCCACGGTAACTATTTTGATCAATATATGCAAATTTTCCACAATACTTACTATGCTTCCTTTATATTTTTAATATATGTTTGAATGGTACATGTTTTTTTAGTTGATAATGTTCTAGAACCAAAGATCGGGTTGGAGTTTAACGGTGCCGAAGAAATTTGGTCACATTACTTAGCATATGGTAGACAACAGGGGTTTGGCGTACCTAAAAGATCATCTTGAAAGGGAATGGACAACAAATTACGAGATGTTGTTTATCAATGCAACAAACATGGAAAGGCTCGGTCCAACCGCAAAAATCGTTTATTGCCACGTCCCTAAATTAAGTCGGGGTGCAATGCCCATATTAGTGCTAGTGTTTTGCCTAATGGAAAGTGAAGTATGAAGATGGTTGAGAATGGCCACAATCATGACCAAAGTCCAGGGAAGGTTAGACATCTTATTTGCCACAGGACATTTGATAAGCACACAAAACGAAGGCTTGTATTGAATGATGAGGCTGGTATATCGACTCAATCTAGATTAAAGCCGGAGGGCCTGAAAATCTTACGTTTTCCGAAAGAGATTGTCGTAATTATTTAGCAAAGGATAGTCATCTATGTCTTGATTTAATTCAACACATAATTTAGCATTCCTACACGAGTGGTTTGTGCGTTTGAGTTGGTGAAATATGGTTTTTAATGATCAGGTATTGTTGGTGAAATATGGTTTTTAATTGAATAAGTTGTTTGATTTCTTTTCTAGGTTCGTCGTCTTCAGCTTAGGGTAGGAGATGCCCAAGCAATGCATCGGTATTTTATGAAAATGGAGACAGATAATTCTGAGTTCTTCTATGCAATGGATTTGGATGATGAAGGTCGTTTAAGAAGTGTTTTTTGGGCTGATGTGAGGAGTAGGGCAACTTGCAAAGAGTTTGGTGAAGTTGTCACATTTGACACGACTTATCTAGTGAACCGGTATGACATGCCTTTCGCTCCATTCGTCGGGGTGAATCATCATGGAAATTCAATATTATTTGGTTGCGGGCTTATATCGAATGAATACACGGAGTCTTTTTCATGGTTGTTCAGACATGGAAAACTTACATGGGAGATTTTGCTCCCAAAGCAATTATAACCGATCAGTGCATGGCAATGAAGAATGCCATTAAAGCTGTTTTTTTCCGGAAACTCGTCATCGGTGGTGCATATGGCACATTAAGAAAAAATTCTTGAAAAATTGTGTGGTTACAAGGATTTTCAATGTATATGTCACTGTATGAAAATTGTTGTTTTTCATACATTGACAATTGAGGAATTTGATGCGGCATGGGATGCATTCATCAACAAGTATTTCCTTCAAGATAACTCTTGGTTACTGGCATTGCATCAAGAGAGGGCACGTTGGGTGCCGCTTATGTGAAAGATGTGTTTTGGGCAGGTATGTCGTCTACCCAAAGAAGTGAGGGGATGAATGCATATTTTGATGGTTATATTAATTCCAAAACTACTTTGAAACAATTTGTTGAAAAATATGAACTTGCATTGAAAGATAGAGTGGAAATTGAACATAAGGCAGATGCAAGAAGCTGTCACACTTTTATCCCTTGCTTGAGCACAAATAAGTTGGAGGAACAATTCCAATGTGCTTTCACACAAGATAAGTTAATTGAGTTTCAGGAACAATTTTCCAAAAAGCTATATTGTCACTTAGAGGATGTTTCGGGTAATGAGTTCACGATAAATGAGTGGATAAAAATTCAAGATAGCGACGAGGAATAACATTTTTTGAAGGTTGTGTTTGATCCTGAAACGAATGAGTCACATTGCAATTGTCGATTATTTGAGTTTGAAGGAATGGTATGTCGCCACCAATTGGTGGTGTGGAATGATTTGGGAGTAAGAAGTGTGCCAAACATATATTGCAGAGGTGGTGCAAAAATGTTAAAAGAGCACACACAAAAATCTGGATCAGTTATGACCCATCAAGAGATGGAACTGTATCTCAATGACATGACACTTTATGTAACCTCTTTAAAGAGATTGCGTACTTGGCAGAAGACTCGGAGGAGCGATTTGACAGGTTGGTGGCACTGGGTGAGGGTTTAAAAAAGAGTTTGAACAAGAATTAATTGTCTCGAGTACGGCGATAGTAGCGTGGTTGATCAAACAGAGACTAATAATTTATATTGTTCCATTAGAGCTGATGATGTACCTTCGGAACAAAATGCACCCATTAAAGACCCCAAGATTGTCAAAAGAAAGGGAGGCCACGTACTTCAAGGTTGACAAGTCTTGCAGATAAAGCTCGTGTGGCTGCTAAAAGGAAGTACACAGTCAAATTAAAAGCCAAGGTACAAAAAATCCTTTCGAAATTTTTTTCCATGATCATCTTGTACTCTCTCTGTTTGTTTTTAAGAATGATCAACGTATCCTCAAGCATCAAAGGGCAGATTTATGTATGTTTGTTTTCTTTTTCTTTTTTTAATTTCTGGATAGGTATCAAAGAAAATGAAACAATCTGATGAAACAAATGAGGATGACAATTGATTAGAGCATGATGTTGTAAATGTCACGATAAGTGTATTTTAGTGTATTATACATTGTGTTTTAGTTTTTGATCATTGGTTCATGCATCACTTGAGTAAAAAAAAATGACCGTTTTGTTAATGATCGTTATAAAGAAGCTTTTTAGCCATCATTAATGAATGAGAATATGAAAAATATGGAAGAAAGCCACAACGCACTATCAATGCACATTAAACGCTGAACCATTGCTTTTTAGTTATCTTTAATTACATATCTCCAGATTTGTAGGGGAAAGAAATTGCACATTCAATGTAGTGAATACTTGTAAACATAGTAGGTATTCAATGTAATCATAAGTGTAATCCATCTATTGAACTACTACATACTTGCATCTCATCCATTAAGTATTCCATGTTAATGTCGATATAATCTGACATAAGAAAAACTACTGTACAATGTTTTATGGCAGCCAAACGCTATTGGAACGGCGTCTATAGATCCATGCTATGATATTTCACAAAGCTACATGCACAGCTCACAAAGTTATGTGTAGCAGCCTAACCCGATTGGAATGGTGTCTAAAGATCCATACTATTACACCTCACAAAGCTTCATGCACAGCTCCCAAAGTCATTTGCCAACCTATCTCAGTGGCCAAGTTTGGATAGGGTTACAATCTTTTGCTGGTATTCAGAGTCAACATTCTACATCACAAATGGATTTACCAAAAAGTCTAAGTGGATGTGACGGTTACATAATGGGTGGGTACACAAGAGCTATTGCACCACCTATTCAGGTATATTAACTATTCTTTTAATTATAAGCATCTGATTCACCATACGGACTATTATACCATCCAATTTTTGTACAGATTCGCAATATTCTTGGTGTTTAATGAGGAATTCATCTTTTGCAACCTCATACACCAATGAACCATGATCAACGACAATGGTTGTCGTTACAGACCGGTGCCAGACATCCCATTAAACAAAGTATGCAACTTGCATATTATAATTTAAGTGGCTATATAGTGAGCACCGGGAGCGATAATGGGCGTACGACTTGATATGATGAGTAAGGAGTTTTTTGATATTTTGCTAGGTTGACATTTATGGATGTATGCAACCATATTTTTTATGGTAAACCCAGTAAAGTAATGCGAATGCGACATGGTACGAGGATTATTGATATTTTAGGGTGACGTTTGTGGATATATGTAACTATATTACTATTTTGCTTGGTTGACATTGTGGATGTATGTAACTATATTTGTGAGAGTAAACTCACTAAATTAAGGTCTTTGTTGTATGTTTCATCTTGTCCGGCAAGAATCATTGTACCAAACAAAATACCTACATATATTACCATTCTGTAATGGAGAAACAAATCAATTAATCAATGGTGTATTCAGAAACATAAATATTGTAATAGCAAAGTTGGATATGCATTAAATTGGTATGTCATGTTGGAGATTAACAACGGAAGTTTATTCACAAAGAGTATTACCTTAGTGATTAATACTAACAACAACAAAAAGTGTTTGCCCAAAAGACCGCAACACAAAACGTCAAACCAAATACATTAATTAGTTGACTCAAAAATCATATACCATAAAACATCAATCAAATTCACTTCAGTTGGCTTTTAAACACAACTTCACATATGCTATCATTTAGCTCAAAACATCACTCCGCATACATGACCTAAAAAACGAGGATTGTTCCAGCTTACAAAATGGCCACCTCCCAATATGTCTCCGGCCAAATGTATGGTTAGTTGCAAAGTAAAGCTATTGATGGCCAAATACCATTCTCATAACTTATATCATTCTCATACCAAATCACATACCTTTCAATCCAAAATTAACCATTCATTACATAAGTCAACAATAACAACAATCTTCAAACTTCAGGACATGGCCAAATACCACTCAACGGGTTAATTTAACCGTTCCATTCATTCAGTCAAGCTTTCAATACATCAGGTTTTTTAACATAAATATTTCAAGTAACCCAAGATTTATTGCAAGGAACACAAGATTTACGAATATCATGCGCTTGATTGAATAATCATAATCCCCATAAACGCCATGGTTGACCGGAAGAGTTGATTGACTCGTTGCCTCTTGGTCATAAGGTGTATACCACGACACCCTTTTGTTAAAACGAGGGCATCAATTATAAAGCTTTCTCGGATTCGAATCACTTTTCGAGACTTTCACAAACGTATCAGCCCCACAAGTGCCACACCGTGGATGTTGCCCAGTGTTAGATGAAGACGGCATTTTTCCTATCAAGAAGAGATAAAACATCAATAATTAAGGATAGGCATTCGGCCTCTTCATGAATAAAAAAATCAATAATTAACAAGGTTAAATAAAAATCATTGTTCTTTAGTTGTGTTTCTCAGTCCAATACATATAATTAATCACAAAATATTGTTGTACCAAATTCACACAACATTCAATATACCATTGCCCATGAAGGAAGAAAAAAAAGGATGCATATATACAGTTCAAGTTTTATTTTAATTTTGAGCAAATAAAAATCATTTTATGCTGCAATTCTGTTTCAAACACACGATTGAAACAAAAATTGCTAAGAAGATGTGAAAAAAATATTGCTAATGCTAAGACGTGAAAAAACACACGATTGCAATTCTGTCCCAAACACACGATTGAAAAAAAATTGCTAATGCAAACTTCAACAAATCATTTGTGCTCAATAAATCTCTCAAAAAATAAAAATAAAATAGACATATGTGAAGAAGTGAATATTACCTTGACTAAGAATGAGATTATGGAAACCCTAACCTAAATCGTTGGAGAAGATGAAGAAATCTGCAATTCAAAACAGTTATGAGATTAAGCACATACGAAAATGGTCGGCGTTTCGTTCGAACAGCCGGAGGAGGGGGAGTCGGAGGAAGAAGACAATCGACTCACCTTTCCCGACGGAAAAAGGGCCGGCTGGGCTCGCAATTTCCGGTGCCGAAGAAGAGACGTCAAGGCTTCCGATTCTCGGTGACGAAAAAGGGATAACCGAGCTTTTGATTTCCGGTGGAGGAAGAGCGGCGTGAAAGTAGCTGAGAAGAAGTTGGGGAGAGAGAACAAGGCTTAGGGTTGGGAAAGATAGATCTGAAAATGGATTTTTTAACTAACGAAATTATTATTTTTTAACTAACGAATGGAAATGATTTTTTTGCTGGTCCCACGGCCATATGGGATGTAGTGGCCATTTTAGTGGTTCTCAAATATAGTGTACATATCAGCACCTTAAAGGGAGAATGTGCATAAGAAAAAGAAAAGAAAAAGTCTCTAAAGATATTCCCGATGTTGCTTTAGCAGAAGCGAAGTCGTTTTCTCAGGACAGGGCGCTCTTTCCCATTCAACAGACAGGGCGCAGAGCTTGAGGAAGAAGAAGAAGCTTCAAGCCTTTAACTACACACAACAGAGAAATGAGTCGTCTTGCTCCATTATCTGAAGAACCCATAAACGAAGAAGGCTCCAGAAACAATACTTCATCAAGTAAAACTGGAACCTGGAGAAAATGGCTACAAACCCACTTTCCCCTGCTTTTTTTCAACAAGAAATCTGACATTAAAGTACTTTTAAGTGTTCTTGGCTGCCCTCTTTTTCCTATTACCCTTTCTGTGTTTGATTCTCAACAGCCTCTTGCTCATGTAAGTTCCTAATATATTTATTGCTCAGCGTTCATTAATTAAGCTCTCTTTTTCTTGTCCCTATGGATCTTGAATGAAATATCAAAATTAACAGTTTCATATTCTCTATTTGTTCCTAAAATGCTGCAACTTTACACTATTAGGAGTATCATTGATTTGAGAAGATCCAATTAATCAACGCCCTCTTTTGTAGGCTTCATTTAAAATTGTTGAATTAACAGCACAAATCGCTCCCTTTTGGGGGTTGGAGGAAATGGGACGTGTTAATTTTGCGTTATTGAATGACAACTGCTTAAAAGTTCTAATCTTTTGACTTTACAGGTTTCTTCATCAGCAGAGTACATCATACAACATTTCCGAGCCGCAACTGGCTGCAGAAAGCTAGAAGGAATGATAAAGAATGTATATGCTACTGGGAAAGTTGCAATGACCATGGTAGATCATGATCAATCCGGCTCAACCAATGGCGGTTCAGCTGTTGTATCTTTGAATGGTGGAAATCTGCAAAAAGGTTGCTTCGTGTTGTGGCAAATGGTACCTAACAAATGGCTCATTGAGCTAGCTGTTGAGGGTCACAAAGTTGTAGCTGGTAGTGATGGCGATTTGGCTTGGCGCCACACACCTTGGCTTGGAGTTCATGCTGCTAAAGGCGGTGCCCGCCCTCTCCGTCGTGCTTTGCAGGCGAGAATTTGCTTAAAATTCTACTCATTCCTTGATGATATAATGCAAATTCGTATTGAATGCATATGTTTGTAGATGTCTAGGGTCCTTCAATACATAGTGTTTAGGTAAATTATACATCTACAGCATCTAATGTAAAGAAAAGATACATAAAGTGATATGAACCATACATTTTACATAAAAATAATAAAAACCCAACAAAACATAAACATGTCATCCTTTGATAGACAATTATGTCCCTTTTTTGTATCCCAAATGGTTTAAACCTACCATTTTCCAATGTTTTTTTTTTGGTTCTTTCCATTTTACTGCACTTGTAGCTTATATTAATGTGATAATGATACCTGTGATGGAATATTCCCTTTCTGCCAGTTTAAAACTGTACCAGATCTATCCTGTGATGTCACCATTCTTGTTGCTATGGGTGAAGCCAATGTGTACAACAGAAGCTACATAAAACTACAACGGTTGCAGGCAGTGGGACCCACTGACCGATAAAATTTGATGCGGAGCCCACAAACACGTTAAACTTGTTTTGTAGTGTCTTTTTTTTTTGGTGTGTGTGTGTGTGTGTGTGTGTGTGTCTGTGTGTGTGTAAAGTATCAAATTTTCGGAACGTTGTGCCTTGTACGCAGTACGATAGGCCCGAATATGAGTTAAATGCTTGCAGGCTGCTTGAGGTTGCTGGCTAATGTTGAACCCAATTCTTCGCGAACTAACTCGAGTTTGTTCCTTCAAGAAATGACCCAAACTCGAGTTTGTTTCTTCACATTTGAGTTGACTGGCACTCTGGATTAGATTAATCAGGCCATAGGTATAATTTCATGACTGTTACACTGGAAATGAGCTTGAGACATGAATCGCGTAAGAAAATTCGTTTTGAGCTTATACTTTTCTCAATAGGTGAAGTACAAGATGAGCAATTCAGTAGCGTGAACTATTCTGTGTCCAATTTGAGCCTGTCAGATTTTCAATTTCCAACTCCATCAAGAGTTCAATGATTTATAATGGTTTAGTTCTCCTACATAGTTTGCACGTGTTATTACTACACCTGTCGTTTTTATTATGTTGAATAATGTCGTTGGCTTGTTGCTTATTACAGGGATTAGATCCCTTGGCAATATCAGCAGTGTTCTCCCAAGCAGAGTACATGGGAGAGAAGAAAATATTGGGAGTGGACTGCTTTGTATTGAAATTGTCGGCGAATCGAGCAGATTTGTGTGAACGTAGTGACAACTCAGCAGAGATGATCAAGCATTCAATATTTGGTTTCTTTAGCCAAAGGAATGGCTTGCTTGTGTTCTTAGAGGACTCTTACTTGACTAGAATACAATCCCCTGGTTCACAGCCCACATATTGGGAAACTTCAATGGCTACTCGTATCGAGGATTATCGATCTGTGGAGGGAGTGATGATAGCTCATTCAGGTCAATCAAATGTGGTGATCACTAGATTTGGTGACAATGTAAAACTTGGTTCTGATTTTACAAGAATGGAAGAAACTTGGACCATTGATGATGTCGCCTTCAACGTCGCTGGCCTTTCTCTCGACTGTTTCATCTCTCCAAAAGAGCTGCAGAATGCCTACCCTGAAGAAAGCTTGGACTGGAGGTCACCATTGCATCAATGATCACCGGGTCGACAATGGTTACATTACATGCATAATTATCATCTACAGCTGTTAATCAATTAGCGGGTTTTCATTGACAAACGACCGTACGTAGATGATGGTTGTGTAAAAGTCGTGTTTATCACAAAGTTCACCTTCATGCATACTTGACTAGATTGTAGAGAGCCTAATTCGCATATGCTTTTCTTAAACATTATTCCCTTTTGTGATGATGCGGTGGGGTGAGGCCATTTCTTGGGCTTTGACAAAACAGGGAAAAGAAAAGAAGTTATATTAGTTAATCCTCTGTTCTTGGCCTCGTGTACAGTTTGTATTTGATTTTAATTTTTTTTGGTTGCAATGATTATTGGTAAGTTGTATTAAGAGAAGGGTTCAAATGATATCTAGCTCGTCTTTATATATTCTTATTATTAGTATGTGAGAAAATTTGAGTTGGTTATTTCCGTATCTGTTTACTTCTTATAATTGTTTTTACGATCATTGTGCCATAAAGTATAGTTTTTGTATGTTTTCATTGTATGTGGTAGAAAGTATCATTAGAACAGAACGATGTACTGCTATTTGACTGAGGAACAGGCACATATGTGAAATAAGCATCAGTTTGATTTCTGAGAAGTTTCAGTTTCTTGATTATTAAGCATGCTTGTGTTGCCTATATGTTTGATTTCGGTATAATTCAAATAGGAGGTTTAGCCGTGTCAGCTTTGTTCGATACAGGTGCTTTCAACACCTTAATTCTTGTAAGGTAGCTGATCGCTTAACGATGTCTTTTGGTAAGTTTAGCAAGCCGTTGTCTATTACTACACCTTTGGGAGAGTCGGTTAAGGTTGAAAAGACGATGCCTCAATGTTCGGTCCATGATGGAAAGTTCAAGTGCAAGTTTGATCTAATAGTGCTAGACTTCACGGACTTTGACTTGATATTGGGAATAGATTGGTTGTCTCAGCATGATGTATATTTGGATTGTAAAGCCAAGAAAGTGATCTTCAAACCCCTGGGCAAAACATCAATCACCTTTCGATGAAGCATTCGCAAGTCGGATAAGAAACGGTATCCTATCATTTCAGCGGTTCGAGTCGCAAAGGCAATTCAACAAGGTTGTGAAGGGTGATACGCCTAGCCCAAAAATAGCCCGCGAGTGACTGATTGGGCTCTTTGAGATTGGTTGGGCTCCTTATTTACACCCAAGAGACATAGGGTCCTCGACCTGCATGATCTGCACTTTCATAAGCCGGGTCGGGCCGAAATTACATTTAGCTCGCCCAACGCCTTAGTGATATCTATCATGGCAGGCCCAAGAGAGTCGATATGCAAAGCTTCTAACCCGCCCTTTACGGGCCGGCGAGGAGAATTGGTGGGCGACATGTTCAACCTCCAACTCGGCCGTCCGACCCCGACTCGAACCAAGCCCACTCCGCAGGCAACATCAGTTAAAGCTTGATGGCTACAATGCACAATCCGTGACGGTTACATTAGAGCTGGGCCTATTAGGGGCTGCCACATCACCCAAGTTTACTATTTCTTTAACTGTTGTAATATACCTATAAATAGCGGCACTTTTTCCCTTGAAAAGGACAAACTAATACACAAAACAGAAAAACTCTGTCAATTTGTCGACATATTGAGCTCTATTTACTTCCCTGCATTTTCTTAAACTGCTTTCGATTATTGCTTTCGGTAAAATTATTATTGTGACATTTCCAGAGATATCAGTTTGCTCCGTTACCGAGAAAATGATTTTCATCAGTTTTTTCGGCCAGATCTACCACCAAAAACATTTACTTTGCATTTTCTGTTGGAGTTTTTAGTTTAAAATTGAGTTTTGGAACAAGTGGCAAACATTCCACTTTAGGCTTGATTTTGATGATGTTACGGAATGAATTTCTGGGAGCTAAAAACAGTTTTAGAAACTACTAAGATAGTAGTTGATGTTAGGCTTTTGAATCACTCGATTCCGATATCGGGTGTAATGGAAATGTGTTCCATTTTTCCTATATAGGTAATGAGACTCAAGTGAAATCACTACTTAAGGAGTAGCGTGGCACTTAGATGTAAGCCCCAAGGGGCAAGAGAATTTTGTTAAGGAGGGAAGACATAGATGCTTGTTGATTCTGAACCCCACAACAGCGCGCCGCCGTCGCCGTCCGGCCGGATCGGGCTTGGGCAAGAGAATTTTGTGAAGGAGGGAAGACATAGATACTTGTTGATTCAGAACACCACGCGTGCCTCCGTCGCCGTCGCCGTCCCGCCGGCCGGTTCGGGTTTGAGGCTTGGGCTTGGGCCGACTCAATATTAATAATTTTGGGCCAGCTCAACATTTGAATTTCTGAATCAAACTGAAACGAACCTGAAGCACCAGTTCGAAGTTCAGATCGAACTGAACAGAAGCATCCGTTGGAATGTTCATGCACCAGTTCGCTGAACATACACCATTTCGAAAATCCGTTTGTTCAACCAACATATAACTTCTTAGCTTCCATTTTCTAAAAGGATACAACTCTACTTTGTTTTGCCTATAAAAGAAAACATCCCTGAATGAAAAACATAGATAGAAAATTCATTTTCTTTCATAGTCAAAACTCTGCAAAATATTTTCAGCATTCATTCAAATTAAGAGATAACGAGGCCATATCAGTTCGCCGGCTTTCCTCATTCAAGTGCCAGAATCCGGAAAGGTATTGATTGTCGTATCTTGGGAGATTTGTTGCCATTATCCGTCGGCATGTAATCGAGGAAATAATGTTTTAAGGACAACGTTCTACGCGCCTCAATCAACCAATAAGTTTTCGCATTTACTGTTGCTTTCTCTCATTCAATTCTATGTGCTTATGTGTATGTGGTACGAATATGAACAAAATATTTTGCAAAGTGTTTCTTCATATTTCTTGTTAAATATTGTCTAATCTATTTCGAATGTTTTATAAACGATAAAAACAGATTACTATAAACGAAAAATCAGACGACTATCGTTTCTTACAATCTTAAGACTTTAACTTTGTTCCTGTGTGATTAATCTGATTCGTTTGTAATCTGGTTTTCTTGCATATATTTTTGTGAACTTTCCAACATTTAATTGCACTCTGCAAGTGTGGTAAAGTGCAAAGTTGGTTGAGAAAAAAATAAGGTTTGTGCAGAAAATTATAAAATAGTCACAACTTTTTCAAAATTGCCTACATTGTTTGTAGTCAAAATTACCTTGTAATTGCTTACATTGTTTGTAGTTTATTTGTTTGCATATACTTGCATAGAGTTTGGATATATAATTGCATCTGCAATTCTGAAAAATTAACATCGAAAAGTGTTGTAGCAACATAAACAATTTTTACACATTTTCAGAAAATTGGCACGACTATCTGAATCGTCTTCAAGGCCAAAATACTTTGTAATTACTATGTTTTTTCTTAAAACTCGAAGACTAAAAGTTGTTTCTGAGGTGTTATAGATTACAAATCTGTTTGTATTATTTGTTAAAAGTGTTCGTGAAATTTTAAAATTCCGTTCGAAGACACCATTGTTAAAAATAAAAGTTTGTTTACCAGACTTTGTTTGTTGTTCTTCTGTTTGTGAAACAGAAATGGAAGGAAGATTGGAATCTATCAGTCCATTGTCAATGGTGGTGTCAGAATACAACACGGTTGGAAATCCCCGAGAATGGTTCGTAGACACGGGGGCTACGCGCCATGTTTGTGCTATAAAAGCCATGTGCTCCGACTACCAAGTAGTGGAAGGGGAAAAATTGTTCATGGGAAATTCAGCCACTTCTAAGGTTGAAGGACAAGGAAAAGTTATCTTGAAAATGACTTCAGGCAAACTTTTGACCTTAAACAATGTGTTGCATGACGATGTTGGATCTCGTCTACGAATAAATCCGGGCCGTATTTACCTATTGACAATAAATTCAAGATCTAAAAGCCTATGCAAAATATCAAAAGAGAGGGGGGGGGGGGGTTTATTTGAATGTGTTTAGACTGAGCCTGAGAGTATGCTCTCAAGTTGCCTATGTATCCAATCTGTGTAATTGGAATCAAGTCTCTCGTAGTTCCTCAGGGATCGTTTATATAGAAGATGTCTCATCCGAATTCTTGTTGGACAAGGATTCTAATTCTTAATCCCTAAGGATTATCACGTGTAAATCCCTTTGATTTAGGGATTATTATGGATATATTTAAATGTCAAGATTCGAGTCATTATCTCATGTGATTCTTTCCATATTTATCCTATAATATAGGAACATGTTTAAATATCGGATTAGGAAGCTCTGGCTGACCTGGGTCTAGCCTCCTTGGGTTACTTCCGATCCGAGCTGCGCTATCTGACCTCCGTCATTACTAAGCCGACCTGCGGTGGTAAGCTAAGAATGGCCGAGCTGACCTCCCACCTGAGGTTCAGGTCCGCTTCTTCAGTTAGACTTGAGGCAACTGGCCTTTATTACTTGTTAATTATCTATCTTCATTTGTGACTCAACCACTCTGTGGATGACATGTGGCGAGGAATAGTTCGACCCTCGTCATAAGCCTCATAGATCTGCCTCAGCTTTGAGGTCTTGGTCAGATCTGAAATGGGTGGATCTCAGTTCTGTCCGGTCCACTTGTAGAATATACAAGGACATGATGTGCCATGTGGCAGAGTTACCGTTATGACCCTGTCATAACTGTCCCTGGGAAAAGAGGCATTTCCGTCCACGTGTATATAGTGGGATTATTTCCCTAGGTCGCGTTTGAGGCTTATAACCACCATCGTATCACCTTTTATCACACGTTACCAACGTTTGCTATTAAAAATGGAGCATGAGACAACTTGCTGATTGCCATTCTTCCTCTCAATATTCTTCAATCACAAGTAAGCATCTTGCTCCATTCTTCTTAATCGCTTTTGATGTTAATGAGTGAGCCAGTCCTAACAGATAGTTCTATCGAGAGCTTGTTTGAGTCCGTTTCTGAATCTGAGTCTGAGGATTTCAATTCTAGGGTTCCTTCACCGATTCCGGCTTCTTTGCCTTTGATTAACCGCAAAGGGTTCGAATATCTAGTTCTAGCCCCCCCAATTTGCTCCTCCATCTTCTACTCCATGTTCTTCCTCAGGAACTTCTTCATTTGTTTTAACCTTAAAAGCACACATGGCTTTGAGGTCACAAGCCGGGAGTCACGGTATCAGCACTTCACTGACTCAAAGGGCCGTCATTTCACTCTGTGAAAAATATGGTATAAACCAGAATTTGTATGCCCCCCAACTCCCTGTGGCCAGTTCTTATTCTTATCAAGCCCCAGATGGGTACTATGCCGTGTACAAGGAGCAGTTATACTGTGGTCTTAGGTTCCCTTTCTGTCCTGCCCTTTTAGCCGTTCTAGAACATTATGGATTGGCGATCTTCTAGGTCGTTCCCATTGGTGTGAGAGCCATTATTGGCTTCACCATCTGGTGCCGGTGTGTGAATATAGCGTAAGATATTTCTGGACCTTTTTCCAGTGGAAGCAAGTGAAGGATCTGCCCGGGCTATACTGCTTCCCACGTCGAGGAGATATTTTGAATGGTGTCCATATTCTCCTAAAGGGAGAATCCTCTTATAAGAGCTGGAAGAGTTGGTTCTTCCTCATCTGACCTGAAGTAGAGATTAATCTGGGTAAGTGAAGCACCATTCACCTTTCTAGTGACGTCCGTCCTACCGATGTTAGTAAAAATCTGATAAAGGACATTGAAGAGTGTGGCATCTGGCTTAATCTGAAGAAATAATCTTTTGAGCTGATCAACACAGTTCAGCTCTCCCTAGCTGGCCCCGACCCTTATGTGGAGTTGAGTGAAGCCGATTGCAAATTTTGTAGGATTTCCTATATTTTTATTTTGCCTTTGATTTTCTCGTATGATTGTTCCTGGGTTAATCTGGCACTAATTTGGTGCTCGCAGTGTCTAACTTTGTGGAGCTTTTCGCTAATGCTGCTGAGGATGATGTGGAGGGTAATGTCCAACCTGATCAAAGGCAGGGGTCGGAGCGCACTGTGAGTGCTGAACTCTTACCTGCTTGTGCGACTTTTGGTTGTCCAGCCTGATGAGGCCTAATCTTGACTCATCCTATCCAGGATAATGTTGATTTTATGGAGATAGACGGATCTGACCGTGAAGGGCACAAGGAGAAACAACTCTAATTAAGGGTCCGGTCTAGGCGGACGGTGGCTGCTCCAGAAGGCAGGCCGAACAAGAGGGGCAGGTCTGCCACTCTATTAGAAGACCAGGACTTTGAGAACTTGGTCGATGCTCCTGTCGACTAGAACCGGTGTCTCGAGATGAGTGACAAGGAGAAATTTTACATTGTAAGTTTTAGCCATTTAATGGCTTTCCTCATAGTTATCATGTTACTGCGCAGGGAACCCAGGTTGGAAAAGAGGTTGGTAGAGTCTTCTAACAGTAAAGAGACCTTGAAGAAGGCTAATACTAAGTTAAGGGCAAGTCGGCAAAGGTACAACCGTACAAGGACTCATCAAATTCCAAGGATGGGGAGACCGGGGCTCTGAAGGAGAAAACTAAGGCTCATGAAGATGAGCTGAAAAAGGTTCGTGAAGAGTGTGCTGCACAACTCCAGGAGGCTTTTGATAAATATGCTGCAGAAAATTCCGAGCTGGGGCACGCCTTAGCCAAGCTCCGAGCTGAAAGGAATGAACTGGAGGCTTCTATTCCATTTCATGATGCTCAAGGCATCGAAGCATACAAGCCATCATCCCAGTTCGTTGGGACGGTGAAAGCGCTGCTCACCCCAGTTATATGGCACGGCTTTACCCTGGGAGTGAATGAGGCAAATTGCAGTATGCTGACTTAGTCATTGATGATCTTCCTCACAAGGGGATGTATAAATGATGACGGTCAAATTATACCCGTAAAAGTCATCAACGTTGACCTTAAATCGAGATTAATAATGTATATTTCATATTAAATCACTCGTTTATATTTATTATTTAATGTTAAGTGATTATTAATATGATATTTGGTATTTAGCTGTTTTTATTATTAAAAGACCGATTTATTGTGCGATAAATGCTGATTTTGCAGATCACGACAAATCGGGAAGATAAATATCGCGCAATCGAGAAATCTCAAGATAATAGAGGAAGAAAATCGGAGCATTAAATGAAAGATTAATCAGATCAACACGAAAGCGTGCAGTGGGGAACAAGTCAGACAAAGAGACGCGTTTAACACGTGTAAAAAGGGCTCGGTCGACCGAGCATATCCATTCGGTCGACCGAGTATGTCGGCTCAGTCACTTTTCGGATTTTTTCGTATTTACCTTCTAGATCCTTCATAAGTCGGCAGAAACTCCTATATAAGCAGCAGCTACGAGAAATTGTAAATCATCCCTTAATCCCATCATACCTTGAAATCATTCATTCTTTCTTCAATCTAACAATTCATAATACAACTTTGATACAATGTAGAATAATTTGAGGGTTTCCAGCAATTTAGGGGCTTCAATATGTAAGCCTTTATTTTCTGTTTCTTTCTTTTAAGTAATTAATCCCTCCCAATTATGCTTTATCGTTTGAATTAGTTAATCATAGCTAGATGATGTAGATCTAGGCTATGACGTTAGGGATGTGGCGACACCTTGTCTATGAGGATCCCATAACCTACGTCATACATTTAGTATTTATTCATGAATCTGCATTGTTTAATTAATGCGTATCTATGTTAGTTTATATGAATGCTTTACGAATTACTGTTTAATCCGTTGTGTATGATGAAACGCTGAGAGATACGTTTAGGGATGTAATCTGGGGGAAAAAGACCATTCGGTCGACCGAGCCCCCTGTTCATCCGTTAAATAGCCACGTCTTTATGGTTAGGTAAACTTAATAGAATTTATTATCTCAGTAGGTATGGCTATGGCTACGTTACTCGCTTAGTTTAATTAAAATGTGTAAAAAGGAAATACCAATATAAAACTCTTAGGTAGGCTTATGAATTGATCTTCGGACGTTCAGCGTTATCTAGGTAGGTTTATATTTGGGGATTGCTAGCACCTGATTATACATACGTCGTAGATTAGCATAAGACTATAACTTGGTAATTGCTAGTTGGACGAGAGCTTGAGTAATCGTTTAGGAAGTACGCCTAACCATAGGAATGTTGCCTGGACGAGGTGTACGGTTAATATCGGCATCCTTAGAGTCGTAAGCGTGTGAGTTATATGAGATGGAGGCACTAAAAGGCGAAGTCACGTAACAATATCACAGTGATCTAGTGACCTACCGGTGCTACGTCAAGTTTTAGAGGATGACTCCCGTAGCCAATCTAAGATAGATACAAACGGATTGACAGTTAATAAGTTCAGTTTATTATATAAATTATCTAGGTCCAAACGATAAAGACTATAATTGGGGAGGTTAATTACGTTATTTGTGTTGTGTCGAGTCGTGTCTTTACCTTTCTTGTCTTATGTTGGTCGTAGACCGCCTCTATGTCCTTGACATGTTTAATTAATTGTTTGTATATAAGATGATCCACAATTGGTTCCCTGTGGGATCGACCTTGATTCACTATAGCTATACTACGATGGGCCTAGTCCTCTTGCTAGTATTGGTTTATGGTGGTCAAGTATTTTATAACCTGATTGACCCCGATCAAGTTTTTGGCGCCGTTGCTGGGGAACCAACGGTCAATTTTATATAAAAATAATTTTCTTATTCATGTCAAGTTTTCTGTTTTAGAGTCTGTTTTTACGTTTTTGAGTCCCTCTGGTTGTCTGCTCTGTCTGAAAATTCCAGATACTTAAATTAAAAAAAAATTTAAAAAAAAAAAAAAAATTTATTCGGTCGACCGAGAGACCTCATTCGGTCGACCGAGAATTTATAATTTTTTTGTTTTGTTCTTGTTCTGTTCTGTTTACACGGTTTCTGATTTGTGTTTTTCGAGTCTGGAATTTCGCGTGTATGTTTATCCCCGTATGTTTAATCCGTAGGTCTGATAGCAGCATGGGAAACCATGTTAAAATCAGTCTACGGTCTGTCTGTTTTGTTTTTCTTTTGTTTACAGAAACCAGGGAAGCAATAATCCAAGTCAATAATTTTTCGCGGGCGCTAAGAAAATAACCCAGCAACATGCGGAATTACTACTCTACGATGGGAAAAGCAATGGAAGCAATACCATTAAAGCACCAAGATGGCTCCGAAAAAAAAAACATATTTTAAGGCTTAAATTCTTCGTGGTACAATGTTGAAGGCAAGGTACTACCTTTTTTGCTTATGTTTTACTACCTTTTGGTTTTTTGAGCATAAGTTAGCCTATACATGAACCTTGGTATGAATCTTAGCCCGGACTTGGTTTGTAAGATTAATTTTATTAGTGTGGAAGGTTTTGCCCCATATCTGTCTCATCTAGAGGGTGTAAGAAAACATGTAGTCGTTGAAAGGAAGTAGTGAAAAAAAAAGAGTTCCTCGTAGTTCTGTTAAAATCTCATTGTCCTATGCATGAGATTGCTTCTACTGGCCATGGGAGCAACAAATTGTGTAGTTTAAGCATTCAAAATCTAAAGAAGACGTTGAGTTTTGAGAGAACACAATCTTCTGCTTTCGTTGAGTTTTATGGTGATGGCTTCTCGGTGAACCCACCTTAAACAGAAACAAGATTACGCTTTGGGTGACAATTTAGAAATCGCAGAATCGTAGTACATGGGTTCGGAAATGGTCTAACCATGGCTGGGCGAGTTTAACCGAGCCTCGGCTCAATCGACTCCCCTCCACGTGTGATGCACGTTACAGCAGTTCCACAAGACTTAGTGATGACGGTCAAATTATACCCGTAAAAGTCATCAACGTTGACCTTAAATCGAGATTAATAATATGTATTTTACATTAAATCACATGTTTATATGGACTATTTAATGTTTTGTGATTTATAAAATATAATTTGGTATTTATCCATTTTTATTAGTATTTATCTATTCTTATTATATAATTTGGTATTTATCTGTTTTTATTTATATTTTGGTATTTATCCGGTTTATTATTTTATTATTTACTTTGAGATAAATATATATTTTGCAGATTGAGATAATTTTGGAGGATAAATACAAATGGAAGAATTAAATCTCAAGATAAATCAAAGGAAATTCAAGATAAATATCGGATTAGCACGAAAAGATAGGATAAGCATGATAATAGACTCCAAGATGGCGCCACTTTAAGGATATGCATGAAGAGGGGGCGCACTTCATCTTTTGGAGATCGGCCGGGAGTTATCTCTTATTTGTTGTGATATTTTGATGTATATCTCTTAATTAGCTTGAACACCTATAAATAAAGGCATGTTATACACGCCTTTTACACACTTCTTTACACAATACATTTTTTACACTTCTCAGTTTATAATAAAATCTTCGCTTTTTCTTAGAGCGAGTTTTTATGCAAGATCCGCAATAATGTAAGTTCTTGTATTTATTTGTTCTTAGTTCTTTGTAATTAAGTCCCCAATTATTGTTTATCGTTTGAGGTTGTTCGTTCTTCACCGAACGATGTAGATCTAAGGATACGATATGAGGCGGTGGGGATTCCTTGTCTATAAGGATCAACACGCCCGGATCCGTTATCCGGTGACCTATAGATGATTTTGGTATGATCGGCAACCGTGTTTTTAGTAGATCTATATAATTGCTTTATGAATTTCTATTTTATCCGTTACGTATATAGAAACGCTAAGATTTAGGTTTTCGCCGCGTCAATCTAGCCACGTCTTTATGGTGTGATTGTCCACCTAGAATTTCTTGTCTTAGTAGGTATGGCTACGGCTACGTTGCTCGTCTGTTTTAATTAGCGTATTATTAGGAAATACCAATATAGGACTCCTAGGTCGGCTCATGAATTGATCTTCCGGGACTTTCAGCGAGATCTAGATCCGTGTTATATTTGGGAATTGCTAGCACCTAGTTATACGTAAATCGTAGATTAACATGATACCTAAAAAGTTAGTGTTAATGGGACGGAGACTGATGCGATCGTCTAGGAAGTACGCCTGAACAAAGGAATGTTGCCTAGGTGAGGAATACGGTTAATATCGGCATCCCTAGTTTTGTAAGCGTGTGAGTCATATGAGATGGAGGCCGAAAAAGCGAAGTCACGTGATGTAGCATAGTGATCCGGATGGCCTACCCGGAGCTAGATCTAGTTTAGGGGATGACTCCCGTAGCCAATATAAAAGAAATACGAATCGGATTAATAGTTGTCGAGTCTAGCTTAATTATATAGAATCTACTAGATCCGGACGATAACATAATAATTGGGGAGGTTAATTACGTGTCTTTATTTGTGTTGTGTCGAGTCGTGTCCTTTACCTTTCTTGTATTTTGTTGGTCATAGACCGTCGTGTTCTTGGCATGAATGATTAATTGTTTGTATATAAATGATCCACAATTGGTTCCCTGTGGGATCGACCTTGATTCGCTATAGCTATACTACGATGGACCTAGTCCTCTTGCTAGTATTGGTTTTGGTGGTCAAGTATTTTAATTTCACTTGATCTACTTGCATCAAGTTTTTGGCGCCGTTGCCGGGGAACCAACGGTCAATTTTATATATAAATAATTTTTTTTCATTCATGTCGAGTTTTCTATTTTAGAGTCTGTTTTTTTTGAGTCCCTCTCGGTTGTGCTTTCCGTGTAAAAGACTTCGCGTGTCCGTTTATCTCCGTATGTTTAATCCGTAGGTCTGATAGCAGCATGGGAAACCATGTTAAAATCAGTCTACGGTCCGTTTTGTTGTTCTTCTGTTTGCATAAACCAGGGAAGCAATAATCCGAGTCAGTAATTTTTCATGGGCGCTGAGAAATAACCCAGCAACATGTGGAGCTACGAATCTACGATGGGAAGAGCGAGGGGAGCAATACCTTTTAAGCACCAAGATGGCTCCGAAAAAAAATTTTAGGCTTAAATTCTTCGCGGTATAATGTTGAAGGCAAGGTACTACCTTCTTTGCTTATGATTTACTATCTTTTGTTTTTTTTGAACATAAGTTAGCTTATACATGAACCTGAGTATGAATCTTAGCACGGAGTTGGTTTGTAAGATTTATCTTATTAGTGTTGAAGGTTCCGCCCCAAATCGTCTCATCTGTAGAGGGTGTAAGGAAACATGTAGTAGTTGAAGGAAGCGAGTGAATAAGGAGTTCCTCGTAGTTCCGTCAAAATCTCATTGTCCTATACATGAGATTGCTTCTACCGGCCGGGGAGCAACAATTTGTGTAGTTTAAGCATTCGCAATCTAAAGAAGACGTTGAATTTTGAGAGAGCATAATGAAGCAGCATTATAGAGGATGTGATTAAAATGGGTCCTTAAGACTAAATCTCCTAAGAAGTCACTGATTCCTAAAACAAGAGCAGAGGTAAGAGCTTTGTATAAATGGTATGGATAAATGTCGTTTCCTAGGTCTCACAACCAAGGGAAGGATATTAAGCCACAAAAGCGACGAGCCCACCTCATATAGTGCTCAAGGGTCAACATCGGCGATCCAAGAAGGATAACTGACAAGGATAATTTTTTGGAAAGTCGAGCTGAGGACTTTAAACTCAGAACTACTTCTAAAACCCTTAGGATTTCTTTTTAGGATTTTAGGTTTTGTTTTCTTTGAGTCAAATAAGAGTAACGTGACATATGTTGAGGTTTTTTATTTTGCCGTGTTCCGATGGCCATTGGGCTAAGGATGTGCAAAACTTTTTTACTCAATATAGGCTACGTGAATTAGAGTTTCTTAGGAGAGTCGAGAAATTTCTAAATATAAGGAAATTTAGCAATCAACCTTAAGATGGAAGCATTAAGAGAGCTTGAGAATTATTGAAAATGTAACAGAGAATGATTGGTGCGAACAAGAACAATTTTGGTCAACTACCAAAACTTTTTAGAATGGCGATCCGAGTGAAAATCCAAAGTGGTGTGCAATTCGTTCTGCAACTACCCTTATCCTTTCCTTTATACCTTTTCACCCTTCAACCCTTTCTATCCTCTCACCAATCTGCCCCAACAGTTCACATTTCTAACCATTCTTTCATCCCCTCTCTTTCTTTCCATCTATTTCACTCTCCCACCCTCACCCAATCCCTTAACCAATACCCACCCAACACACAATTTCTTACCCACCCTTTATCTTTTCTTACCATCAGTCACTATCCTTTTCTAAACCCATCATACTCTCAACCTCCATTTTGTTTACAAAATACCTTTGTGTTGCGGAATTTGAAATATTGCTCAGTTTTAATGTTTATCTTTTATCATTTTGGTTTTCGAGATCCTAGCTGGGGTACGTGTAGCTCTGACCCTAGCTAGATTTTCAAAGTTTTTTTTGGTTCGATCAAACTACAACTCATCTTTCTACCGGAAGTTTTAAATTTCACACTTTTATGCCTATTCCGGCATTTCTAGATGATGAGTTTTGTTCTAAGAATATCACATCGATCCGACCTTGTTGATGACGGTGATGACTTTTACGTGATACATTGGGTTGTTAGTAATTTCGTGGAGAAGCTACATCTCCCTAAGTTGTTGATATCCAATCCAAACGTGAAGCGTCTGCGCCGAGTTTCTGATCCTATCTTTTACCAATAGGTCACATTGACTCTGTTATACCTTACCAAGTTTCTCTTTTACGCTGGATTAAATACCTTATCAATCCGGTAAACCTCGTGTTTTCACACGTGGGGTAATGCTTTTTGATCTTTGTCTTCTCCACCCGGTTTTAAGAATATTTCAGCGGTGGAGCTTATAGATGAAGACTACCTTCTTTGGTTGCTTGTTTACTTTTCTTTCTATTTAGTATTTTTCTTTTTGAGTCCGTATATCCTTGTTCAGAGTTAACTCTTTGGTTTTCCTTGTCATTGGTTGTATGAAATAAAGTGGCTTAATTGGTTTTTGGATATTTTATATCTAATTACTGCCACATTATTTTATATCTTCCATTGACATGTTATTCACGGTTTCGTGGAGTTTCTATTTGGTTTGCTTAGACAAGTTTGCACTTGCAACTCCACGACGTGCTTGAATAACTCCGATGTTCTGTATCTACTTGAGAGCCGTTTCCAGAGCTAAGTCTTTTTCTTAAATTCTCATTTTTATTTGTCATTGGGGACAATGCCAAGTTTAAGTGGGGGGTGGGAGACTTAGCCATGATGCTATAATTGAACAATTGAATGAAACGGTGAAAAAATGAAGAAAATTGAATAAATGCCAAATTAATTATATCTTGTACCCTTAGAATTGTGAGTTCCTAGCTAAGAATTGATAGGAAAGGAACCAAGTTGCATAATTACGTGATCATATTATACTTATGTGAATGTAAATTTAAGGATATTCATGCCAACTATTGCAAGTAGTTATTTATTATTCGATTACTCAATATGTGAATCGACGAATACCACACAAATTATAATAACTAAGAAGAATTATGTGTACATTGCGTAGATGATTGGTTATGCGGACCTAGTGTCGAAATTTATCTCGTCGATGTATTCCTATCTTCTGGCCATCAAAGCGGAGTAATAAGCGTGAGAATAATCTGTGTTTTGACAAAGCGTTAAACACTGGGCTTGTAGTAAAATTACCAAAGTAGCCTTGCGCTTGTGGTAATATTCAATGCTATATTTGATCTAAGATAGGGGGATACTTTAAAAAGTTTTCTTCCTTGAGATTGATAGTATTTGAAAAATATGAAGAATTGAAGAAATTCAACTTTTAAGAGGCTTTGAGTAGTATTCGGTCTCCAAGTCCAAAATCCCTATAGATACGCTCTTGCTTATTGCTCTAGTGCTCTAACCATTGCGAGGCATAAGAAGTATGAATGCTGAGGTTGGTAGGTTGAGATTGCGAAGTTAGCATAAACTCTAATCTTGCCACGAATAGATGGAACTAAATGCACATGCACACATCACTTCGATTCATAACGAGTAGTGGATAATGGGTACCTTATGAGCATGAGTGGTATGAGTTGACTCGAGTTTCTTGTGTAAGTATGATTTGACCATGGAAAATGTGTCTTGGGGAATGACTTATTGATGCTTTGTTCGGGACGATCAAAGTCTAAGTGGGGGGTAGTTGATGACGGTCAAATTATACCCGTAAAAGTCATCAACGTTGACCTTAAATCGAGATTAATAATATGTATTTTACATTAAATCACATGTTTATATGGACTATTTAATGTTTTGTGATTTATAAAATATAATTTGGTATTTATCCATTTTTATTAGTATTTATCTATTCTTATTATATAATTTGGTATTTATCTGTTTTTATTTATATTTTGGTATTTATCCGGTTTATTATTTTATTATTTACTTTGAGATAAATATATATTTTGCGAGATTGAGATAATTTTGGAGGATAAATACAAATGGAAGAATTAAATCTCAAGATAAATCAAAGGAAATTCAAGATAAATATCGGATTAGCACGAAAAGATAGGATAAGCATGATAATAGACTCCAAGATGGCGCCACTTTAAGGATATGCATGAAGGGGGCGCACTTCATCTTTTGGAGATCGGCCGGGAGTTATCTCTTATTTGTTGTGATATTTTGATGTATATCTCTTAATTAGCTTGAACACCTATAAATAAAGGCATGTTATACACGCCTTTTACACACTTCTTTACACAATACATTTTTTACACTTCTCAGTTTATAATAAAATCTTCAGTTTTTCTTAGAGCAGTTTTTATGCAAGATCTGCAATAATGTAAGTTCTTGTATTTATTTGTTCTTAGTTCTTTGTAATTAAGTCCCCAATTATTGTTTATCGTTTGAGGTTGTTCGTTCTTCACCGAACGATGTAGATCTAAGGATACGATATGAGGCGGTGGGGATTCCTTGTCTATAAGGATCAACACGCCCGGATCCGTTATCCGGTGACCTATAGATGATTTTGGTATGATCGGCAACCGTGTTTTTAGTAGATCTATATAATTGCTTTATGAATTTCTATTTTATCCGTTACGTATATAGAAACGCTAAGATTTAGGTTTTCGCCGCGTCAATCTAGCCACGTCTTTATGGTGTGATTGTCCACCTAGAATTTCTTGTCTTAGTAGGTATGGCTACGGCTACGTTGCTCGTCTCCGTTTTAATTAGCGTATTATTAGGAAATACCAATATAGGACTCCTAGGTCGGCTCATGAATTGATCTTCCGGGACTTTCGGCGAGATCTAGATCCGTGTTATATTTGGGAATTGCTAGCACCTAGTTATACGTAAATCGTAGATTAACATGATACCTAAAAAGTTAGTGTTAATGGGACGGGACCGATGCGATCGTCTAGGAAGTACGCCCGAACAAAGGAATGTTGCCTAGGTGAGGAATACGGTTAATATCGGCATCCCTAGTTTTGTAAGCGTGTGAGTCATATGAGATGGAGGCCGAAAAAGCGAAGTCACGTGATGTAGCATAGTGATCCGGATGGCCTACCCGGAGCTAGATCTAGTTTAGGGGATGACTCCCGTAGCCAATATAAAAGAAATACGAATCGGATTAATAGTTGTCGAGTCTAGCTTAATTATATAGAATCTCTAGATCCGACGATAACATAATAATTGGGGAGGTTAATTACGTGTCTTTATTTGTGTTGTGTCGAGTCGTGTCCTTTACCTTTCTTGTATTTTGTTGGTCATAGACCGTCTGTGTTCTTGGCATGAATGATTAATTGTTTGTATATAAATGATCCACAATTGGTTCCCTGTGGGATCGACCTTGATTCGCTATAGCTATACTACGATGGACCTAGTCCTCTTGCTAGTATTGGTTTTGGTGGTCAAGTATTTTAATTTCACTTGATCTACTTGCATCACTTAGCATAGCCGATAAGCCTTCAGGCTAAACGGGGCTTAAACTTGACGGATTGGCCTGAACTGTCACATATGTTCCAACGAATAAGACGGCGTGGGCTAGCCTACATAACCGACCTTATTCGGAGTACTTTGATTCATTGTTTCTTATTGTCAAGGCCAAAAACCGTAATTTTAGCCGAGTTTCTTAGAATTCACTAATTCCTAAAACGAGAGCCGAGGTAAGAGCTTTGGATAAATGGTGTGGATAAATGTCGTTTCCTAGGTCTCACAACCAGGGGAAGGGTATTAATCCGCAAAAGCAACAAGCCACCTCTAATAGTGCAGAGGGTCAAAGTCTGGCGATCCAAGAATGATAACTGACAAGGATAATCTTTGGAAAGTCGAGCTAAGGACTTTAAACTCAGAACTACTTCTTTAAAACCTTTAGGATTTCTTTTTAGGATTTTAGGTTTTTCCTTCTTTGAGTCCAATAAGAGTAACGTGACATATGTTGAGGTTTTTTATTTTGCTGTGTTCCGATGGCCATTGGGCTAAGGATGTGCAAAACTTTTTTACTCAATATAGGCCACGTGAAATAGAGTTCCGTAGGAGAGTCGAGAAATTGCTAAAGAAAAAGAAATTTAGCAATCAACCTTAAGATGGAAGCATTAAGAGAGCTTGAGAATTATTGAAAATGTAACAGAGAATGATTGGTGCGAACAAGAACAATTTTGGTCAACTTCCAAAACCTTTTAGAATGGTGATCCAAGTGAAAATACAAAGTGGTGTGCAATTCATTCTGCAACTATCCTTATCTTTCCCTTTACACTTTTTCACCTTCAAACTTTTCGATCCTCTCACCAATCGGCCCCAACAGTTCACATTTCTAATCATTCTTTCATCGCCTCTCTTTCTTTCCATCCGTTTCACTCTCCCACCCAATCCCATTCCTTTAAACAATTCTCAATCCCAAAAACACAATTTCTTACCCACCCTTTATCTTTTCTTCCCATCCTTATGTGTATCTTTTTCCAAACCCAGCATAGTATCAACCTCCATTTTGTTTACACAATACCTATGTGTTGCGGAATTTGAAATATTGCTAAGCTTTAATGATTATATTTTATCATTTTGATTTTCATGATCCTAGTTGGGGTAAGTGTAGCTCTGACCCTAGCTAGATTTTAAAGGTTTTTGGTTCGATCAAAGTACAACTTATCTTTCTACCGGATGTTTTAAATTTCACATTTTTTTCCGTTTATTCCGGCATTTATAGATGATCAGTTTTGTTCTACAATATCACACCGATCAGACCTTGTTGATGACGGTTATGACTTTTACGTGATACATTGGGTTATTAGTAATTTCGAGGAGTAGTTACATCTCCCTAAGTTGTTGATATCCAATGCAAGCGAGAAGTTTCTGCGTTAAGTATTTGATTTTATCTTTAGCCAATAGGTCGCATTCAATCTGTTATACCTTACCAAGTTTCTCTTTTATGCTGGAATGAATACATAGTGAGACAGTCTTTGTCTTATCCACCCGGTTTTTAGATGAAGACTACCATCTTTAGTTGCTTGTTTATTTTTCTTTCTATTTAGTATTTTTCTTTTTGGTTTCCCTTGTCATTGGTTGTATAAAATACAGTGGCTTAAACTGTTATTAGGTATTCATACCTAATTACTGCCACATTATTCTATAACTTCCATAGACATGGTGTTATTAACGGTTTCGTGGAGTTTGTCTGCTTATACAGGTTTTCACTTGCTTCTCCACAACGTGCTGACATTTACTCTGATATTGTTCCTTTACTTGAGAGCCGTTTCCAGAGCTAAGTCTTTTTTTTAAATTCTCATTTATTTTTGTCATTGAGGACAATGCCATGTTTAAGTGGGGGGTAGGAGACTTAGCCATGTTATGTTATAATTGAAAATTGAATGAAACGGCACATGATTGAAAAAATTGAATAAATACCATATTATGTATCTCGTACCCTTAGAATTGTGAGTTCCTAGCTAAGAATTGATAGGAAATAAACCAAGTTTCATGAGTACGTGATCATTTTATACTTATGTTAAGTCAATTTAAGGATATTCATGCCCGTTTTTGCAAGTAGTTATTTATTATTCAAATACTCAATGAATGAATCGAATACCGCACGAATTATAATAAGCGACGAAAATATTGTGTACATTGCGTAGATTATTGGTTATGTAAACTTAGTATCAACATCTATCTCGCTGATGCATTCTTATCTTTTAGCCATTAAAGCGAGTAATAAGCTTGAGACGTACCGTGTTTTAGCAAAATGTTAGACACTGGGCTTGTAGTAACATTACCAAAGTAGCCCCGCGCTTGTGGTAATATTCGATGCTATACATGATCTAAGATAGGGGGATACTCTAAAATGTTTTCTTCCTTGAGATTAGTAGTATTTGAAAAATATGAAGATATGAAAAAATATTCAACTCTTTAAGAGGCTTTGAGTAGTACTCGGTCTCCAAGTCCAAAATCCCTATAGATACGCTCTTGCTTATTGCTCTAGTGCTCTAACCATTGCGAGGCATAAGAAGTATGAATGCTGAGGTTGGTAGGTTGAAATTGCGAAGTTAGCATAAACTCGATCTTGCCATGAATATATAAAACTAAATGCACATGCACACATCACTTCGATTCATAGTCAGTAGTGAATAATGGATATCTTATGAGCATGACTAGTATGAGTTGACTTGAGTTTCTTGTGTAAGTATGATTTGACCATAGAAAATGTTGTCTTGGGGAATGACTTATTGATACTTTGTTCGGGACGATCAAAGTCTAAGTGGGGGTAGTTGATGACGGTCAAATTATACCCGTAAAAGTCATCAACGTTGACCTTAAATCGAGATTAATAATGTATATTTCATATTAAATCACTCGTTTATATTTATTATTTAATGTTAAGTGATTATTAATATGATATTTGGTATTTAGCTGTTTTTATTATTAAAAGACCGATTTATTGTGCGATAAATGCTGATTTTGCAGATCACGACAAATCGGGAAGATAAATATCGCGCAATCGAGAAATCTCAAGATAATAGAGGAAGAAAATTGGAGCATTAAATGAAAGATTAATCAGATCAACACGAAAGCGTGCAGTGGGGAACAAGTCAGACAAAGAGACGCGTTTAACACGTGTAAAAAGGGCTCGGTCGACCGAGCATATCCATTCGGTCGACCGAGTATGTCGGCTCGGTCACTTTTCGGATTTTTTCGTATTTACCTTCTAGATCCTTCATAAGTCGGTAGAAACTCCTATATAAGCAGCAGCTACGAGAAATTGTAAATCATCCCTTAATCCCATCATACCTTGAAATCATTCATTCTTTCTTCAATCTTACAATTCATAATACAACTTTGATACAATGTAGAATAATTTGAGGGTTTCCAGCAATTTAGGGGCTTCAATATGTAAGCCTTTATTATCTGTTTCTTTCTTTTAAGTAATTAATCCCTCCCAATTATGCTTTATCGTTTGAATTAGTTAATCATAGCTAGATGATGTAGATCTAGGCTATGACGTTAGGGATGTGGCGACACCTTGTCTATGAGGATCCCATAACCTACGTCATACACTTAGTATTTATTCATGAATCTGCATTGTTTAATTAATGCGTATCTATGTTAGTTTATATGAATGCTTTACGAATTCATCGTTTAATCCGTTGTGTATGATGAAACGCGAGAGATACGTTCGGGGATGTAATGCGGGGGAAAAAGACCATTCGGTCGACCGAGCCCGCCTATTCGGTCGACCGAGCCCCCTGTTCATCCATTAAATAGCCACGTCTTTATGGTTCGGTTAACTTAATAGAATTTATTATCTCAGTAGGTATGGCTATGGCTACGTTACTCGCTTAGTTTAATTAAAATGTGTAAAAAGGAAATACCAATATAAAACTCTTAGGTAGGCTTATGAATTGATCTTCGGACGTTCAGCGTTATCTAGGTAGGTTTATATTTGGGGATTGCTAGCACGATTATACATACGTCGTAGATTAGCATGAGACTATAACTTGGTAATTGCTAGTTGGACGAGAGCTTGAGTAATCGTTTAGGAAGTACGCCTAACCATAGGAATGTTGCCCGGACGAGGTGTACGGTTAATATCGGCATCCTTAGAGTCGTAAGCGTGTGAGTTATATGAGATGGAGGCACTAAAAGGCGAAGTCACGTAACAATATCACGGTGATCTAGTGACCTACCGGTGCTACGTCAAGTTTTAGAGGATGACTCCCGTAGCCAATCTAAGATAGATACAAACGGATTGACAGTTAATAAGTTCAGTTTATTATATAAATTATCTAGGTCCAAACGATAAAGACTATAATTGGGGAGGTTAATTACGTTATTTGTGTTGTATCGAGTCGTGTCTTTACCTTTCTTGTCTTATGTTGGTCGTAGACCGCCTCTATGTCCTTGACATGTTTAATTAATTGTTTGTATATAAGATGATCCACAATTGGTTCCCTGTGGGATCGACCTTGATTCACTATAGCTATTCTACGATGGGCCTAGTCCTCTTGCTAGTATTGGTTTATGGTGGTCAAGTATTTTATAACCTGATTGACCCCGATCAATAAACCTGAAGCCAGCATGATCTACGATGATCGTATGAAAGAGTTTCAACCTAGGGTGGACATTTCCACCAAGTACGCTCGCAAGGTTATTCCTCGCCAAGCATCGGAGCCAGCTTCATCTTTAGTTCCTTCTTTGTTAGCAGAGCTACAAAAAAATCCCACTTCTGAGGCTTAGCTCAGCCTGTTCAGATTTTATTTATTGCGTACCTTGTTTTTCCTAAACATGTTATTCTTTTTGCAAAAACTTTTAAACATTTGTAACAATTGACAATTATGCCTTTATTAAGCATTTCTGGTTTGAGATTTTCAAGTACTTACCTGGTACTTTCCCCCTCCAAGTATGTCATGCATTAACCGATGGTTATTGGATGGCATACTTGTTGTTTGATGGTTTGCTTTTTCACATTTATTCCGCTTTGCTCAATTTGATCGACTTGTTCGATTTTTCTGACCTACAGAGCTCAGTTCGAATTTTCTGACCTGCAAACTTAGGGAGTTTACCTTTTGCAAACTTTCTGAGTCTGACCTACAGAGCTTAGTTTGAATTGTCTGACTTGCAGACTTAGGCTGTTTGCCTTTTGCAAATTTCCTGAGTCTGACCTACAGAGCTCAATTCGAATTGTGTGAGACTTGCAGACTTAAGGAGTTTGCCTTTTGCAAACTTTCTGATTCTGACCTACAGAGCTCTGTTCGAATTGTCTGACCTACAGACTTAAGGAGTTTGCCTTTTGCAAACTTTCAGAGTCTGACTTGTAGAGCTCAGTTTGAATTGTCTGACTTGCAGACTTAAGGAGTTTGCCTTTTGCAAACTTTCCGAGTCTGACCTACATAGCTCAGTTTGAATTGTCTGACTTGCAGACTTAAGGAGTTTGCCTTTTGCAAACTTTTTGAGTCTGACATGTAGAGCTCAGATTGAATTGTTTGACCTGCAGACTTAAGGAGTTTTCCTTTTGTAAACTTTCCGAGTCTGACCTGTAGAGCTTAGTTCGAATTGTCTGACATGCAGACTTAAGTAGTTTGCCTTTTGCAAACTTTCTGATTCTGACCTGCAGATCTTAGTTCGAATTGTCTAACTTGCAGACTTAAGGAGTTTGCCTATTGCAAACATTATGAGTCTGACCTGCAGAGCTCCATTCGAATTGTCTGACCTACAGACTTAAGGAGTTGGCCTTTTGCAAACTTTTCGAGTCTGACCTGTAGAGCTCAGTTCGAAGTCTCTTTTAGGGACGTATGAATTTGTCCTGCAAATCTGGATATACCATGCATATATATGATGGAAAATAAAATTTTATTAAAATAATCTAATGTTTCCTTACATCTTATTGAAGAAGACATAGAACCTGCGCAAGTTATCGGCGTTCCAGCTTCGATGTATGGTCCTACCACTTGCATCAGCTAGCTGGTATGCTCCCTTTCCATGGACCTTTACAACCTTATAGGTCCTTCCCAATTTGGATCAAGCTTACCTTGAGGGCCCTGCCTGTTCACTTCTTTCTTCCTCAGTACTAGATCCCCTTCTTTGAAGTAGGAGTGCTTAAATTTGGAGTTGTAGTACTGAGCAATCTTTTGCTTATACTTGACCATTCTAATGAAGGCCACATCTCTAGCTTCTTCCAACTCATCTTTGGAGTGTCTGAGTTCAGCTTCCTGATCTGTTTTATTATAAAGTTCGGACAATGGGGATGGGAGACAAATTTCTGCTGGAATGACTGCTTCACATCCATAGGCTAAGGAGAAAGGTGTTTCTCTCATAGCCGAGTTCAGCGTGGTCCTGTACGCCCACAATATGTTCGGCAAGTGTTCTGCCCAATTTTCCCCTTCTTCTTCCAGTCTCTTTTTAGACCAGTTTTGATTTGCCTGTTTATTTGTTCTACTTTCCTGTTTGCCCAAGGATAGCCAACAGACGTAAAGTCCTGCGTGATGCCTAGCTCGGTACACCATGCTCTGACTGTTCTATCTTCGAACTGTTGGTCCCTTGGAAAGGCTAACACAAGTTTAGGGGGGGTGAATAAACTTGTCCCTAAAACTGGATTTTAAACAACTTAAAAATTCAATTAAAACTTGTGTGGAGTTAAGCTGACAAAGCTGAGATTAAGTCAAACTGACTTAAGCTGAAACTGAGGCAACCGGCAGCGGATATGATTTTAACCTTTTTCTTGATCTTGTTATTCTGTTATGAAAACTGTGTGTTGTGAACTGAATTCTGGTGAATATCAGTTGTGACTGTGTAAGGTATAACAATCAAGTATCACAATGCTATAAATAAATGCTGAATAAGTAAGTGAATGCGTAAAGTAAATAAGGCAGAAATTATAGAGGTTCCAGGTGGTGTAATCCTGTCAATCCTCTCTTCCCCTGTGGTGTGGAGGAAAATTCCACTAGAACTTCTTGAGGTGCACTGTTACAAAAAGTCCTAAACAATAGTCCTTGGCTAATCCCTAGCGTCACTATCTAAACAATTGTAGAACGGGTAGAATGGTCGCTCTCCAAATGCTTGAACAATTGGTCCTTGGAGGGTACACGTATGCCTCTTCACCGGCTACCACCACAAACACGAGTCTACCCGATCGCTTGTCACAATCGTCCTTGGCGAAACCTTCTGGTTTGCTTCACGATCTAAAACCTTTGATGTGAAATCAAAGTTGGGCTGAGAATCAAATAAATTGATTCTTGTTTGTGGTTCTTCAAAGTGTTGGATCCTTGATAGATTCTTTGTAGCTTGAACACTTGAAGAAATACTAGATATGGTCTTTGTTAAAGTTCAGAGATTATAGCAATTCGAATAAGATGACTAATGCACAAACTTGCTCGTTAATCTTGTAAATCTCTTGTTATGTTTTTGGGTGCAAAGTCCTCTATTTATAGTGTAAGGTCCAACGTTCATCTGGCTTAGATTCGAATTGTATCAGTGTCTTTTTCTGCAACGGATATATTTTCTGACCGTTCTGCAGTGTCAGTAATTCATCCAATGAAATTGTTTCCTTTTCAACGTTCCACTGTACTTTCAGTTGTTGGATGACTGACTTATAAAACTGAGTTTCCTTATCAGTTTTATTCTGAGTTTTCACTTGTCAGTTTTCTAACTGACTTGGAGCATTAACTGAAATTTTACTCTTCTTCAAATATCAGTGCTCCAGTTTTCATCTGATCATTATTGACTTAATCAGAGTACACCATGACTCATTATTAACTAAGAATTCATTGTCCTTATGTTTCTTAGGTCTTCACACAAGATCCATAAAGTCAGTTCAGGTCACCAAAATCTTGCCTAAAGTCCAACTTTACAGTCTCGACTTGTAATCTTCATAACTGAGTTTGAACCCTCAGTTCTTCGTTCTTTAATAACTGAGTCTGTGACCCTCAGTTCTTCAATCTTCTATAACTGAGTCTGTGACCCTCAGTTCTTCAATCTTCTAGATAAGCCAACCAAGTCTGTAACTCTCAGCGAACTTACCTTCTTCAGTTTTACGTAGGTGTGCTCTGAGTCAATTTGCTTGTATTGGTAGTTTCCAGTTTTCTAAATGATTTCCAGCTTTTCAGTTTTACGACACGCTAATTATTACAGTGCTTGTCTGATGTAACCTATACAAATATCAGACTCTAGTAAGACTTATACATTCAGTTCTAGACATCTTTTAGCTTTTCACTATAACAGCTGGCTTCAGCACTTCATCAATGGGGTTAAGATAATACTTTGAATAAATTAGATGAATTATCATCAAAACATAAATTTTATTTCCAACAATTTCCCCCTTTTTGATGATGCCAAAACTCTCCCTAAAAGAAAAGCTTAAAGATCAAAACAAAGTAAAGCAATGTAAAACTGGAAAACTAGTTATCATTAGAATGAGCAAAAACTGAATAAGTACATTATGTTCAAATAACTGTGACTAAAGACTAAGCTTCTTCTTAGCTTTTTGCATGACTGAGTCATATTTTCTTGCTTTGTCATACAGTCGAAAATCTTCTTCTAGCTTGGAGTCTTCCTTTGAGAAAGTCTTATTGTAGTCAACTTGACTACTTTCTTTCCATCTTCTCCATTGACTTAGCTTGGGTAAGTTTGAGTCTTTCAAGTAGTAACTTTCAAATTCTGCTAGATCAGCTTTCATTTGTTCGTCTTGTCTTTAATCTTCGTTTATCATCAATCCTTAGATTCTTCTTGTGTTGTGCAATTTTCGTTTTGAGTAGATATCGACGAGAAAATAGTTCAAGGATTCTTCGAATGTTCGTCCTTGTACTTGGCTTTAATAGGATTGAAATCTTTGTTAAACTGTGTCCACAGATCCTTTGTAAGAGTAACTCTTCTGTCTCCAGGCTGACTGTATTTTTCAATAAGTTGATTATTAGTTAACTCTTTTTTCAAAGATTTAGGATCTGATCGGTAACTTTGTAGTTCTTCTTCAAGTCGCTTCATCTCTCCAAGTAACTTCAGCTTTTCTCCTTCAGCTTCCCCCTTTTTGGCATCATACAACTGATCTACCAGGACATGAGTTGCCTTTTGATCTTCCGAAATCTGGCGCTGAGAAGCAAGTACTTCCTTTAGCTGAGTTTCCAACCCGTAGATATGTTGATTCATATGCCAATGAACCCGAGCATGAGTTTCTCTCGTCTCTTTGCGGTTGTATTTTCGAGTTGTTGCTTGAGTAGCACAATTTCGAAGCGAACTTGAACTTGCTTTGTGAATCATCTCTAATCTTGCATGAACCGAAACATCGGTTCTAGTTCTATACTCAAGATATCCAGAGATGTTTGATAAAAGAGCGTTCGTGTATCTCTCTCGATCGAGTACAATTTTCAAGTTTTCATGAACTTTGGCTAATTCATCCTTAGATAGACGATCGGAAGGATCATATGTATCTTCAATCTGGTCCTTGTCCTGAGTATCATCAGGAATAACCATCAGTTTTCGGGCTTCATCAGCTGCCCGCTGAGTGTCAGTTGTCTGATTTCCAACTGGCAATCCTTCTTGTTGTGTTTCAGTTTGCTTTGCTACAGGTTGAGGTTGAATAACTGGTTGCAAAACTGTAGTTTCATCAGTTTCTTGTCTTGATTTTCCATCATCACCATCATCGTTCTTCTTTGAACTGTCTTTAGATGATGTTCCTGATTCCCTTTTTGCTAACTCAGTAAATCCTTTGAAGCAATTGTCAAGAAATTCTTTTATGGGAAACAGAGAATAACGATCTCTAACTTCCAATGTCTCCAAGAGTAACTTCTCTTCAGGCTGCAAACTGATGTCTCGAAAACCTTCTGGTTGAAGTTTCATTTTTATCATCTTGATGATTCTATCAGCTTCGAAAATTGGTGCTGATTTCTGAACCGTTGTCTGTTGTAACTGAGAAGTACGATCTGCAGTGACTTCAGTTTGTTGTTGTCGTTCCCCCTCAGTAGGTACTTTCTCACCTGAGATTTCTGAGTACAAGCACCTTGCAACTGATCTTCCTTCTATTGAACTGGTTTTTCGCTTGGTGCCTCGTGTTCGGCTTCCGGTTTCGACTTGCTTTAGGTTGGGAGATTGTTTCGTGCTTTGCTTCAAGGCTTCGATTTGCCTTGTCTCGCTTTCCTTCCTTAATCTTTTCTAAGTAAAGCTGAATGATTCCACTAAGTGTTTTCTTTAGTCGGAATCTCCCATCGATTACTTGACCTTCAAACTTGTGCTCTTTTCGCACTTTCCAACTCGGCCTAGGTGTTGCTTCTTGAACTGATTTAGAATATACCCTGCCCAATTGAATTCTATTCCAACCCAGATTATGTTCATGAGATAGATACAATCTTCTGACAGTATGTTGATTCCTTTTGATTTTCCAATAACATGTCTGCTGAGCCATCTGCTGAGATGTCCAAATTCCGTTTTGATTTTATCTATATGAACACCAGGCTGTATTGGTTCTGTAGATGAAGTGATCGTTGAGAGGAAAGCTTCCTTCTTCAATGATAAAGTGCCGAACTCTGTTGAGGTTGCTGTTGTGTTTGTGAAGCCAAAGAGTGACCGTAAAACTCTTTCATTGAGAACAATCCGATCTTCACGAACCGTAGTTATTAAGGAATCTCTCGCCATTCGCATATTTTGCCAAAATTGTAAGATACCTTCCACATCTCGCTTTTCTTTGAAACTAACTTCAAGGATGTTATTCAAACCTGGTTGTTTTTCGATTTTGTCTCGGACACAACTGGCTAACAAGGTGTTTTGACATAAACCTTCATACATGTCAAGTGTTAGCTCATCCAATTTTGTGATCAACCGAGTGTCTCTTGAATCATCTGAACAGGCCATATATGAGTGTGAACACACAAGTTTGATTTTTGAGAGAAGGGGTTGTAAGAGTCTTTTTGAAAATAATTTGAATTTGAATAGTGAATAGTGTGAACGGTGGTTGAATAAATAGGTGGGATATTCTGGCGGTTGAGTGGTACATCTTTTCAAATTCCATGATGGTTTTGATAACCGATGCGTGTACCATTCTGACAAACGTGGGGTGTACACACGAAATTCTGACAAAAAGAACTGTGGTAATTTAATGCGATATAAGCTCTTGTTGATTCTATCTTATCAATCTTTGACTAACTTTGATTCGGGATGAAAAGCGATCGAGATTCGGTTTCTTGAGATAATGTAGTCCCATCAAATTAATCAGTTTGCCAAGTTCTTCAGTTATCAGTTTGAGATTGTTTATGTCAATGACTAATCGGTAAGTGAGCGCACCCATCATAACAAAGATTAATCCCCTTGACGAATCTACGGCTTAACCGACTAGGCGACTTTGATTATTCCCAACTCAGTTCTTAATTTAGCAAATCTTTCTTTATCCAAAGGGTTTGTAAAGATATCTGCCAACTGATCTTCAGTAGGTACATAAAGAACTGTTATATCCTTCTTCTCTGCATGATCTCTTATAAAGTGATGACGGACATCAATGTGTTTCGTCCTTGAGTGTAAAACTGGATTATCAGTGAATGCAATTGCACTCGTATTATCACACATTATGCGAATTGTTCCTTCTTCTATCCCATAGTCTCTTAATTGTTGTCTGATCCATAAAACTTGAGCACAACAACTTCCGGTGCTATATATTCGGCTTCAATTTGTAGAAGTTGAAATTGAGTTTTGCTTTTTCTTCGAACCATGACACAAGTCTATTTCCCAATAACCGACATGTGCACGATGTGCTTTTTCTCGTCCACTTTACATCCAGCATAGTCTGAATCTGAATAAGAAATCAGCTTGAATTCTCCTTCTTTTGAATACCAAATTCCAACTCCGTCTGTGTCTTTCAGATATTTCAAAGTTCTTTTCACAACTATGAGATGACTTTCTTTTGGTCTTGACTGAAATCTTGCACATACACCGACAGCAAAAGATATGTCTGGCCTACTTGCTGTAAGATAGAGTAAGCTTCCAATCATCCTTCTGTAGAGTGTTTGATCAACATCTTTACCTTCTTTGTCTTCATCAAGCCTGATGTTGGTCCCCATTGGTGTAGAAATTCCAGTAGATTTCTCCATACCAAATTTTTTAATAAGTTCTCTTGTATATTTGGTTTGATGAATAAAAATTCCATCGACTAACTTCGTTTAACTTGCGGTCTAGAAAATAATTTAGTTCACCCATCATACTCATCCGAAATTTGCTTTTCATCAAGCTTGCAAATTTCTCGCATAATTGTTCATTTTCGATCCAAAGATGATATCATCAACATAAATTTGAACAAGTAGAGTATCTTCTCCATTCTTCATCCTGAATAGAGTTTTGTCGATTGTTCCTTTGATAAATCCATTATCCACTAGAAACCGAGATAGAGTTTCGTACCAAGCTCTTGGCGCTTGTTTGAGTCCATAAAGAGCTTTTCTTAATTTGAAAACTTTATCTCGCTTGATCTTTGATTTCAAATCCGGGTGGTTGTTGAACATATACTTCTTCTTCAAGAATTCCATTCAAAAATGCGCTTTTGACATCCATTTGATAAACTTTGAATTTCTTGTGAGCGGCAAAGGCAAGAAATAATCGATTGCTTATAATCTTGCAACCGGTGCATAGGTTTCATCAAAGTCTATGCCTTCTTCGCTTGAGAGTATCCTTTGGCTACAAGTCGGCCTTGTTTCGATGATATTCCCATCTTCATCAAGTTTATTTCGAAGACCCATTTGGTTCCAATGATATTCACATGAAATTTGGTCTATCCACCAATTCCCATACTTGATTTCTTTCGAATTCGTTGAGTTCTTCTTGCATAGCTAAGATCCAATCTGGGTCTTTCAATGCTTCTTCAATTTCTTTAGGTTCTGATTGAGATAGAAAGCATGCAATCATTGCATCTAGTTGATGTCTTGTTCGAACTCCAGCTTGTGTATCACCAATAACTTGTTCTTCAGGGTGATCTCTCATCCATTGATGTGTGTGAGTTTGTAATAAATGATTTGCATTTTGTTCAACTGTTTCTTCAAAAACTGATTCTTGAACTTGTTCAACTGGATCTGAATGAAGTTGTTCAGGTTGTAGAGTGAATGGAAACTGAGGTTGATCTTGATCGAACAATGCGAGATTTGTAATCTTCCAATGTCAAGCGAAATTGGTTCGGTATGACCGGTAAGCGAGACCGAGAAAGCGGTTCTCGGTGTGTCTTCAGTTGCTTCACCAGGGAAGTTTGGTTCATCAAATACTACATGTATTGATTCTTCATGCTTGAGTGTCCTTTTATTTAGTACTCTAAAAGCTTTGCTGACACTTGAATATCCTAGGAAAATTCCTTCATCAGCTTTAGGCTGAAAAACATGAAGTTGATCTTTTCCATTATTGTGGATGAAACATTTGCTTCCAAAAGCATGAAAGTATGAAACATTTGGTTTTCTTCCATTCCAAATTTCATAAGGAGTCTTCTCATGTCTCTTGTTCATGAGAGCTGCGTTACGAGTGTAACAGTCGTATTAACGCTTCGCCCAATATCTTTCGGGTAGTTTAGCTTCACGGATCATGGTCCTCCCGGCTTCTTTGAGTGTCTTGTTTCTTCTTTCGGCTACACCATTTTGTTGTGGTGTTCCGTGGCGGCAAGTTGGTGTAACACACCATTTTCTTCACGGTATTCAATAATCACACTTGTTGAGGAATTCGGTTCCTTTATCGGATCTTATCTTCACAACTCGAAACTCATTTTTGATTCGAAGTCTCTTGAGAAGTTTCGTGAGTTTTCGCTTGGTTTCACTTTTCTTGGTTAGAAAGATTACCCAAGTGTATCTTGAAAAATCATCTACTACCACCAAAGTATATTTCTTTCCACTGATACTAATTGGTGTAATAGGTCCAAATAAATCCATGTGTAGCAATTCTAGATGTCGTGTTGTAGAATGCTGAGACTTGGTCTTGAAACTTGCTTTTGTTTGTTTTCCTTGTTGGCATGCATCACATAAGCTGTCCTTCTTATATGATATCTCTGGTAGCCCAATGACTAGCTGCTTCTTAACAAGTGTGTTGATGTCATCAAAATTGAGATGACTCAGTTTCTTGTGCCATAGCCAACTGATTTCTGATTTGGTATGCACAAGTAGACAAGTTTCAGCAACGGCAGTTGTCCAATCTACCACGTACATGTTTTCCTTTCTTCTTCCGGCTAGGACAACTTGATAAGCTGATTCGCTGATGACAACGCAGAAATCTTTATCAAAAGTGACTTTGTATCCCATATCACAAAATTGACTTGTGCTGAGTAGATTGTAGTGAAGCCCTTCTACATAGGATACATTCTTGATTGTGAGTCCATTTCTGATTAAGGTGCCATAACCTCTGGTGTATCCGGGTTTATCTTTACTTCCAAAATTGACTTTAAGTCCATCTTTTGCAATAAAATTACTAAGACAGTCCTTGCTCTTTGTCATGTGTCTAGAGCAACCACTGTCAAAGTACCAAATATCTTGCAATAAAAATTAAAAGGTTTTAGGTACCCAATTCAGTTTGGGTCCATAGGGGTCAGTGGTCAGTACAACATTGGGAATATATCCCTTGGGTATCCTTTGGATATTGTTGCACCTGTTTTCATATATATAAGCTACACTCCCATAATGTCTGTGTTTGGGTTGTATCTTATTTATATGATCTCTCAGATCTTTTGGCTGAAATTTATTTCCACCATGCATTTTGTTATTAAAGCTTGAATGATAACTATCATTCCTTACGTACCGAGGTCCGAACCGGCTGTGTACCGTGACTTATGCCGAGAAGCGAGATTATTCCTCTGTGAGTTTTGGACCGAGACTTGTGATAAGTTCTCTGTCTGGAATGATTGTTATTACCAGTTTTATTAACCAAATCGAAAAATTCCAATCATCGTCAGTGGGGTATAGTCTTCCTTTCCCCCTAAATGTGTGAATCCTTGAATGACTAACATTCTTGGATTTACTTTGATTGTAATTTTTCTGGTTCCTGACTTCATTGGATCTGGCAATTGATTTACCTTTTCGGTTTTCATTGAATGCAACTGATCTACCATTTGACTTAATTTTGTTGGTAGATACAGTTGTCTTCTTAGGAAACTCATTTGTCCTTTGTGATACTGGCTTTACTGGTTCAGCAATTTTCTTAGTTTGTGGAAATTGCTCAGCTACAAACTTAATACCAGTTTTGGTACTCGGTCCAGCAGCGTTGCTAGTTCCATTCTTTGAAGATTGCTGTGTATCAAATCCTAAACAAGTTTTGTCTCCATATGGTTTTCCGATTTGAATCCGATCGAACTTGATTGAGCAAATGATTCGATTCTTCTTCTTGTGATGCAACGATCGATCTTGAATCTTTTCTTTATCGTTTTAGTCGGTTTCAACATTTTTAGTTCGGACTTCAATCTTTCAACTTCCGAATTAGATTTTCTTTCTCGGCTTTGATTGATTCATAACCGGCTTGAATAGTTACTAGCGATTCATCAATTCGTCAAGCGTTTCTTCTAATTCTAGATTTTTTGGATTGGAGTCAGCAGTCGAAGAACATGCATTTATCATGGAAATCTGAGCTGAGGAGTATTTAGAATTAGATTCACATACCTCATTTTGGTCTTCCATATGTGCCATTAAAGGCTGTGTCATCGATAGTCTTTCAGTACCAGCTTCATAGTCTGATTCATCTCCAGCAAGGAGTGCTCTTCTACCAACACTTCTTGGTGGGGTCTTCTTGATCAATTCTGGACACTCAGCTTTATAATGTCCAGGTTTCTTGCAGTTGAAACAGAGGTATTCATCATCTTTTCTTTTCTCGGGAGTTCTTTTGATGAATTTTTGAGTATTTGGATGTCCACTCTTCATCCTTCGAATTGTTCATCATCGAGCCATTTGTTCTTCCATCTCATCCAATTCATGAAGATTGCTAGATGAGTTTTCTTGAATGTCATTCGATGCCGCCGCAAGTCTTTGTTGTTTTGGGTTCTTCCGAGCCTTGATTATTGCAAATTTGTGCTTGTGAAATCTTCACCGAATTCATAAGCTTTCAAATGCGAAAAGATTTTGAATGAATCTTCTACATCCGGCCTCCGGATTCTTCCATAGCATGACCTTCATCTTCCAAAGCACATTGGTAAAGCCTTCAAGATTCTTGTGTTGATAACTTTCTTTGAGTATTCAATCTTGAGTAGATCTAGTTCATCCATGATAGCACTGAATCTTGTCTCCATTTGATCAATGGTTTCTCCAAATTTCATTTTGAAATTCTCAAATTTTTGCTTTGCAACAGAAATTTTATTTTCCTTGATTGAGTCTGTTCCTTCACAAACTAACTGGAGTTTGTCCCACATTTCCTTGGCAGTTGTGCATTATTTCACTTTCAAGTACATGTTGCTATCAAGAGTTCTGAGGATAAAGTCCATGGCCACATTGTTGAGATTATTTCGCTTGCGATTGTTCGATAAAACTTGTTTTATATTTATTTTACCGGAACACCCCAAGTATAAGGATCGTAGTATAGGGTGTTACCGAGTCGTCCTAAGGGAATCGTACAATTATCGGATTAAAATATAGCTGTTATAAATAATGTCACAACTTATCAACTAAAATTAAATTTTATACTAATTATGATCTAAAAGTCAATGAACGAGTAACGATGAACGTAACGATGAACAAGTAACGATGAATAGTAAATTTGCGAGAAAATTAACAATTAACTAGAATTTAAAACAACTAACTTAGCAATCAACGATTTATACTAATGATTCGATTTATCAAGTAATTAAAACAACGGCAAGGCAACGGGAATCCACCGATCAATCAACCCAACCCCAACTAGACGGCAAGTTAAAGATATGATTTTTAGTAATGATCTATCACGAATTCGATTAAATTTCTCTAAACGAATTCTAGGGTTTCGTTTTCTTTTTCAAATAAAACAAAACGACATGCAAAACAAGATCACGAGATTATTTCTAATACTTTTACTCAATTAACTATAAACGATCTCTCGAATTATAATTAATCGCATCAATTAAAAGATCACAACTTGAACAATATTTTCATATAAATTCAAAGCATAAAAGATGGTTTCATCGATCTCTCGATTCAAATAAAACGTAAACGATAAATAACAAATTCTAATTGATGAAAAACGATAACTTTACTCACTAAAAGTACGGCTAAAAATCTCTCTAGTTGGTGTTGATGTTGATCGGTTTCATCCGTTGTCCCACCGCGATGTGCTTAGCCAACAACCATGATGTTGATCATGATCATTTGGGTGGAAGAAATCATCTTCTTTTTAGGATAAAGTGCGGCGGCTTTTCTTTGGAAAATTCGTGTGTATGGAATGGTTATGCGTTAGGGTTCCCCTGCTGCATGCTTATATAGAGATGAAAGGCGGCTGCTTATTAATTGGAATATGTCGGCTGAATTAAAAGTCTCTTGAGTCGGTTGAAGCAATTCTTTTGTAATTAGGTCGGCTGAAACTTCTAAAATTCATATCTTGAGTTGTAGACCTCCAAAAATTATGATCCGAATGTCATAATTAAGCTCTCGGAAAACTCTACAACTTTCATTAAGGACTCTTCTTCAGAAAACGCCTTTTTGACTAGCCCGTCGTATCCCGAGTCGTTTACGGGATTTTCCACTTACCGAAATTGATTACCCACTTGACCACCATTTGAGTTGTAGAAGTCCGATTGACGTAATTCAAAGTGCGTTGGAAAGCTCTTTCAATGATCTACAATTTTCATGAAGAAGTCCTCCCCTGAAAATGCCTCTAAGCTGGGTCAAATCTCCGTCGAAAATTTGTAACGATTTAAGTACTTAGGAAAATTTGCTCCGTTGAACTCGTAAACTTGTGGCATCTTCTTCTAACCCTCTAAACACCTCTTTTAGACCGAAGATATGCATCTACAAGATATCCAAAATATTGCAAAGTGTAACAACATCCAAATAAACATAAAACCAACGATAAAAACACATAAATCGCCACTTTTGCAATTTATTATCTTTAAAACTCATTTGCTCAATTTATCCTTTTGGCGAGTGATTTTCTATAAAAATCACTAAAACACGGGAGATAATGTTACGAAATAACTCGATAAAAACCATAAAATTAGTCGTAAACAACTCCCCCACACTTAGACTTTTGCTTGTCCCGAGCAAAACAATTAAAACTAGCTCACTTCATATGCAATCCAAATAGATTCACGACTCACGTAACAAAAGATACAACAACTATAGCAAACAATACTATCACAGAGATAGATTCAGTGTATGTGTGACAAGCCCTTTTCAAATTTAACAAGCCTTCCAAAGAAATATCCTCTCAAAAATTTCAATGACTATCCTAGATATAGGCAGTAATAGCTCCACTCAAAGCCTTCTCACGTACTCAGTAGGATAATCCCTACAACATATCATGCGGTTCTACTGGGTATAAGATCCATGATAACAAAGACTTCACTTTATTTTTACTCATCATTTTCAAAAATTTCAAATTAACGCAAATCAGCATAAGCTTTTACCCGTCATAGTAGAATAGGACATTTCGTGATAATCCCCTACCTACTCAAATCATTAGGTAGCTATAAACTGACTGTCGTGAGCTTTTGGTCATCATAGTGGTATAGGACATACGTGGTATACCCTACCTCACTCAAATCATTAACCGACTCTCGACAAACGTATTTATTCACTAATTATTTATTCATTCACTTTTTAAAGACATAAGTTACATCTCACCTATCACATTCAAACTTTATGATATTCACAAGACACACGGTCTAACTAAGGTGTTACTATACCGACCTTCCTAAGATAACTCATCAAAATAATGAAAGGATATAGTTCAAAAATCTTGCTTCAATATCAAAGGCTTTCGTGAGAAACGAATTCTATCTCCATAACAAGTAAAGACATGCTATAATCATCTCACTAAGTCACATAAAATCATTGTCGGAAACTACAACTAGCAAGCATTTGTTTCAATTACATGCTCAAGATTTACAACTATCCAAGTGCAAAAATTTTAAAATTTTAAAATTTATCAAGGATCACAAATATCTACTCATATTGTCGAAATAAGGCATGAATTGCACCCCCCCACACTTAAATCACATTATGTCCTCGAATGTGCAAATAAAAGAAAAGAATACTTAATTTGGTTATGAAGTGGTTGTCGGGTCATAGGTTGGCGAGGTCGGGCCGTAGCATGAACGTACCGCGCAACTCATATCACGAACGAGACAACACTAAAGGAATAGCTGGCAACAACCGCTCAACAGTATCTGCAACACTCGACATAGCATATAATCTCGGGGGACAAGGGGTATATGAGTAAACATGAATGCACACAGAAATGGGCAAATAAAGCATTCACAAATAGGAAAGGGATAACCAACACACAAATCACCAAGGTTTTATTCCTAATAACCTAAAAACTTAAAAAAAATACTTAAAAGACTAGGCTGCCTCCTAGTAGCGCTTCTTTTATGTCATTAGCTTGACAGAGTAAACCAAGTCAACCTGGATCAGGCCACTTGGGTTTAAGGCTAACCACTTCTCTGTCAGACTCAGAATGACTAGAACGGAAATGGTTTTCGCCACAACAACAAGTCAAGTGTGCGAGTAAATCATGAAATTTTTCTCTCCGAGACAACACCGACTCTTTTCTTCTTGTTCTTGTTTCTCGATGCGGCCGAGGTATGCTAACGGGCTCGGGAACATTGACAAGAGGGATCCGCAAGGATAGGGGTAATAAGGTCATCATCCACTCCAAAGAAGTCGGATGGAATCTCTTCACAAATAAACGACTCAACCGTTTCATTTCTCTTTTGAAAGTATAGTACTTCAGGCTTTTCCTTAGGTTGCCCAAAGTACTTTTTGAGTCTGTGACCATTGACCTTAAACGGTTGATCGCCGTACCCTTTCAACGTAATGGCTCCACCAGGATGAACATCAAGAATCTCAAAGGGGCCAGACCATCTAGATTTAAGCTTACCAGCAAAAAGATGGAGTCTGGTGTTATACAGCAAAGCCATGTCTCCCACTTTGAATTCCCGATCTTTAATCTTAGCATCGTGGAGCGCCTTCGTTCTTTCCTTGCCGATTTTGGTGTTCTCGTAGGCCCCGAGTCTAAATTCATCGAGCTCGTGTAGTTGCAATAATCTTTTCTCCCCACGAGTTGGCTATCGAAGTTTAAGAATTTAATAGCCCAAGAAGCTCGTGCTCCACCGATCGGTAGATGGCAAGCCTTGCCATAAACCATTTGGAAGGGTGACGTACCCATAGGGGTCTTAAACGCAAGTGCGATAAGCCCAAAGTGCGTCGTCCAACTTCGGACTCCGGTTGGATCTATTGGAATTCACCGTTTTCTCCAAAATCCGCTTTAGACTTCGTTGCTCACCTCGACTTGGCCCTTTGGTTTGGGGGTGGTATGGTGTACCAATTCTATGTTTGACACCATACTTCTCAAGAATTTTATCCAGTGGTGCATTACAGAAATGCGAACCTTCATCACTGATAAGGGCTCTAGGACAGCCAAATCTAGTAAAGATATTCTTTTGCAAGAATTTCTTAACAACTTTGTGATCATTGGTTTGGGTGGCTATGGCCTCAACCCACTTGGAAACGTAGTCTACACAGACCAGAATATATTTGTTCGAGCACGATGATGGGAAAGGTCCCATAAAATCAATGCCCCAGACATCAAAGACTTCACATTCCAAGATAGGCCTCAAAGGCATCTCCATCCTATTACTGAGTCTCCCTACCCTTTGGCATCTATCACAGCCCTTGCAAAAGGCTTCAGCATCTTTAAACAGAGTAGGCCGGTAAAAACCAAACTTGAAGGATTTTTGTGATTGTCTTAGGTGCTCCGTAGTGACCACCAGCGGGACCACTATGACATTGCTCCAAGATATCCAATTGTTCATGCTCCGGAACGCACCTTCTAAGCAACCCGTCCTTGCAGATTTTAAACAGATGTGGATCCTCCCATACGAGATACTTTAAGTCGCTGAAAAATTTCTTCTTTTCCTGATACGTCATCTCTTCTAAGTGTCCACTTGCTAAGTAGTTGGCGTAATCAGCATACCACGGCCTCCCAGTCTCTAGCTTCATTAATTGCTCAGTCGGAAAGTCAATGCCTATCTCCTTAGGGATTTCGCCACCCTCATTCACTAGGCGAGATAAGTGGTCACTACAACATTATCACTACCCTTCTTGTCCTTAATTTCAAGGTCAAATTCCCGTAGTATCGAATCCATCCGAGTAACCTTGGTTTAGCGTCTCGCTTTTCCCATAAGGTAGCGTAGTCTTTGCGTGATCCGTCCACACCACCACTTTGGACCCTAAAAGATAACTTCGAATTTGTCAATAGCAAAAACGACCGCCAAGAATTCCTTCTCGGTAGTGGCGTAATTGCATTGAGCCGGGTTCAAAGTGCGGCTAGCATAGTAAATCGGCCTCGAACTTTTTGTCAATTCTCTCGCCCTAACCGCGCCCACCGCGTAGTTAGAGGCATCGCACATTAATTCAAAAGGTTGAGTCCGGTCGGGCGCGATTAAAATGGGGGCACCGGTTAACTTATCCTTTAAGCTATTAAAAGCTTTCTTACACCCATCATCAAACAAGAACTCCACTTCCTCTTTCAACAAAGTTGGATAACGGCTTTGCTATCGTCGAAAAATCTTTAATGAAACGCCGATAGAAGCCCACATGTCCCGAAATCCTCGTACCTCCTTCTTGTCTTCGGGTACGACATTCTCTCAATGGCTTCTACTTTAGCTTTATCCACTTGAATACCATCACTGGACACCTTGTGTCCCAAAACAATCCCTTCTTCGACTAGAAAATGACACTTTTCCCAGTTAAGCACCAAATTTTTCTCAACACAACGTTGGAGTACCATATCTAGATTCTTTAAAATTTCATCAAAAGCTGTCGCCATAGGCGAGAAATCATCCATGAAGACCTCCATGCATTGCTCCACAAGTCCATCAAAAATGGCCAACATGCACCGTTGAAAAGTCGCGGGTGCATTGCATAAACCGAAAGGCATCTCGCGAAAAGCAAAAGTGCCGGATGGACACGTAAAAGTTGTCTTCTCTTGGTCATTAGGGTCGATGGCTATCTGGAAGTAACCAGAATATCCATCAAGGAAACAATAATACTTATGACCACTCAGTCTTTCTAGAAGTTGGTCAATGAAGGGCAGGGGGAAATGATCCTTAGCGGTGACTTCGTTTAACCGGCGATAATCAATGCAAACTCTATAGCCAGTCACAAGGCGTAAGGCAACTTCTTCCCTTTTTTCGTTCTTTTCCACGGTAATGCCTCCCTTCTTTGGCACAACTTGAGTAGGACTGACCCACTCACTATCAGCTATGGCATAAATAATTCCCATGTCAAGCCATTTGATAATCTCCTTTTTGACAACCTCCTGCATGTGCGGATTCAGCCTCCTTTCAGGTTGTCTGACCTTTTTCGCTCCTTCCTCCGTTCGAATCTTATGCATGCACACGTCCGGGTGATTCCTCCGATATCGCCCACCGCCATCCGAACGCGAGGATATGTTTCTCAAGCACTTTAATTAATTCCGCTTCTTGTTCCGGCTCGAGTTTAGATGAGATGATCAAGGGCAACTTATCACCGTCCTTAAGGAAGATGTATTTTAGGTCTTTGCGGAAGTGGTTTCAACTCTAAGTCGTCACAGGTGGTTGCTCTATACTAGATTTTAAGGGACCACATTTTTCCTTGTGAGCTTGGACCGGTTGTCGAAAAACACCTCATCTTCCCGAGGTGTGACCCCGAAAGGTATTGAATGACATCATCTAGAGGAATCCTCCCGTCGCTTCCGTTTGTTCTTTCTTATGCTTAACCATCTTCTTAAGTTCTTCTTCTTCAAGCTCTTCTCGCAAGTCGCTCCCAATCATCCAACTCCCAATGAGTAGTTTCTTTCCGAATTCTATTTCGTCCCAACTACCCATTAAAACTTCCTCCTCTCGCGAGGTTAAAGTCCGCCCTGGTTGAGCTCCTTCAAATCATTGCTTTGCTCATCCCGGAATGTCCCGATTTTCCGTTCACTCATAGGCTCGTATGCGCAAGTTGTTGAGACAACTCTACGGTGATTTCTGCCTGTTCGTGAATTATAACATCCAGGGCTCCTATCTCCGTGAGCTCTTCATCAGGGTCGAATTCATCCCCATAGATTGCTTCAATGAATGAGATCTCCTGGCTCGAAGCTTCCTCAGAACTTTTTCCCTGCTCGAGGGTAATGGAAGTGTCCCCTACTTTCAGAGTGATTTGGCCAGTTTGGAAGTCAATGGTGGAGGCAGAAGTGTTTAAGAAAGGCCGGCCCAGAATCAGGGGCATCTCCTTGTCAGACTGGTAATCCAGTATGACCCCAGTCAGTTGGAAAAACTAGATGTTTAACGTGAATAAGGACGTTGTTAACACAACCAGCTGCTAAACGGCTAGTTCGGTCCACTAACTGAAGAGAGACGGGACGCTCCTTTAGCCTTTTGTCCAGCCCGAGACTCTTGCGGACGTTCAATGGCATTACATTAACGAGAGGCCCCCGAATCGCATAAGACATTGTGGAACGTGTGGCCTTCAATCGTACGGGAGATTGAAGGTCGTCCGGGGTCACCTCGCTTGATTGCAACGCTCCGTGAAACCGTTGAACACTCTTCTCTTAGCACTTCCTCTCGCCATTTCCTTGAGCTTATTTTTGCTTCCACGGGCATCCTTAAGATACTTACAGCACTTAGGCATCTCAGTTAATACCTCAGCAAGTGGCATAGTCACCATAGTATCTCTAAGCATCTTCCTCACTCCGTCATACTGTTTGTCAGAGTTTAAGATATTCTCTCTTTTCCTTGCTGGATAAGGAAGGGGTTTCGAATGATTGATTATAGTTTGATTTTTAATGGCTTCGTCCTCCTTATCCTTCCATCTGACAAACTTCTCAGTTTTCTTTTTAGTCAGGGGTTCAGCCTCCTGACTTCTCTTTTCAGCATCCTCATCACTATCCCCCGAAGAATCATCACCACTCAGCTCTTCCTCACTGTTGCTTTCTTTGGCATTTAACTTCTGATTGCCCCCTCCCTGAACTTATAGCGTCAGGAGGGGCTACTCGTTTCCCGACATCTTTTCGGGTCCAGCTGTCTTACCGGTTCTGAGGGTGACTGCATTCAACTCCTCCTCTCCATACTCCCACCGAGGTGTGATGGCGGTGCAAGCATTGATATCTCGCCTTAGGGTTTTTATCTCGTATAACTCGGCGGTCTTCCTTGAGGTCCGCTTGCTTGTTGATCACCATCCGACCAACTGTCTCTCCATCGTCTTTTGACCGGTGGCTAGTGTTTTCACCATGTCAACTAGCTCATCGAATTTCTTCGAGAGACGTAGGTGGGCTGTTGATTTTGCGTTTGGGCCCGCTTACCTTGGGGTCTTGGGTTATTGGATGCACCGGGCGGTGTATAATAACTATTCCGCGGATTTCCCGAAAAGTTGCGGTTTTGAGTTTGACTCGATTGACCGAATTTTGACCGAAGCCTCTCGAAAGGTTGATTACGGTTCTCCATGGCCTCGCACTTCCTCATTCATCACATTCCCGACTTGTATGCCCGAGTGATTCACATCTCGCCGGCCCTTCTTGTCGCTTCATTTGTAGATTGGCTAGTTGCTTGTTCATTATTTCCATTTGAGCAACTAGCATCTTTGTCTCGAGTCACTTGCGTGCAGCCTCCTTTTTGCTTCCGCTAACACGGGTCTTCTTTTGAGTTGCCCACATGTTATTCTTAGCTATCGTTTCGCTACCCTATAGGCGGCATCATCTCCTCCTCCTAAAAACGATCCATGAGTGTGGAATCCAAGTAATCTCTATTGGGTTGCGTAACACCCCGATAGAATAATTCTAGAAGCTCATGTCGAGTATATCCATGGTTAGGGCATTTTCTCATTAACGCATTCAACCTCTCCCAAGCCTTTCCCACACTCTCCCCTTCTAGTTGCTCGAAAGTGGCTATATCTCTTTTACGTTCCATTATCGTTCCAGGTGAAACGAATTTCAGAGCAAAGGCTCTTTTAACATCAGCCCAGTTATGAAGAGAGTGATGTGGTAAAGACTTAAACCATCGATTTGCTTCACCCCTTAAAGCAAAGGGGAATAGTTTCAATTTAACAACTTCTGTAGGAACGCCAGGGTAGTGACCCGCTTCACATATTTGCACAAAAGTCGACAAGAAATCATGTGGGTCTTCTGCAGCAGTGCCATGGAATGAACTATTTTGGACCATCCCCACAACTCCATTCTTTAAATCAAAATGCATCCCTCCCATCTCCGGAGGCCGGATTGGTCTATGCCCTTCCAAGAAATCTTGATCAAGATATGGCGCATAAGGGTCTTGCTGCACAACAAATTTCGCCCGAGGCCGTTTCGCCGCACGTTCGAGGTTGTTGTTGCATCGCCGGTTTATCCAGGCTTGTCGTCGTTGTTGGTTCCGCAACATTTGCATCGAATTTGGTTTAATTGAGCGGGATCTTGGTTATTATTCCCTTGGTTCTCCGGTTCGTCATCACTAGAACCGTGTTCGCTCATCTTGTCGAACTTTGAAATAATCTTCTTCGACAATGTCTCGCTCAGTTCGGGGTTAAAGATAAGAATTCCCTTCTTACTCTCCGGTTTGCATAAACCGGAGAAGCGAAAAAGGAAGAAATCAACCTTAGGGTTGATGAGAGGCTTAGAGGTTTAGAAAGAGAGAAGAGACTGAAAAGTGAAATTTTTCAGAGACTGAACTAGCGTTCAGTGTAAGTGGACGCTAGTTCAGAGAGGATTCAAGAAGTGAACGCTCGTTCAGAGCACTGAACTGGCGTTCAGAAGAAAGATGGAAAAAAAAAAAAATATAATAATAAAAAAAAAAAATTTAACTAACCCTAAATCTAAGGCTTTTATAACAAACTAAAACTAACAACTAAATAAAATTATGAAACAAAATTTATAAACTAAAACTGAAGTAAAATAAAAAAAATAAAAAAAAAATAAAAAAAAATAAAAATAATAAAAATAAAATGTACCTGCTAGCACTTGTACCCTGCAAAACAGAGTTAGTACCGACACAAAAACTATACTAACAAATAATCCGACAACCGTTACCGATTCCCCGGCAACGGCGCCAAAAACTTGTTCGATAAAACTTGTTTTATATTTATTTTACCGGAACACCCCAAGTATAAGGATCGTAGTATAGGGTGTTACCGAGTCGTCCTAAGGGAATCGTACAATTATCGGATTAAAATATAGCTGTTATAAATAATGTCACAACTTATCAACTAAAATTAAATTTTATACTAATTATGATCTAAAAGTCAATGAACGAGTAACGATGAACAGTAACGATGAATAGTAAATTTGCGAGAAAATTAACAATTAACTAGAATTTAAAACAACTAACTTAGCAATCAACGATTTATACTAATGATTCGATTTATCAAGTAATTAAAACAACGGCAAGGCAACGGGAATCCACCGATCAATCAACCCAACCCCAACTAGACGGCAAGTTAAAGATATGATTTTTAGTAATGATCTATCACGAATTCGATTAAATTTCTCTAAACGAATTCTAGGGTTTCGTTTTCTTTTTCAAATAAAACAAAACGACATGCAAAACAAGATCACGAGATTATTTCTAATACTTTTACTCAATTAACTATAAACGATCTCTCGAATTATAATTAATCGCATCAATTAAAAGATCACAACTTGAACAATATTTTCATATAAATTCAAAGCATAAAAGATGGTTTCATCGATCTCTCGATTCAAATAAAACGTAAACGATAAATAACAAATTCTAATTGATGAAAAACGATAACTTTACTCACTAAAAGTACGGCTAAAAATCTCTCTAGTTGGTGTTGATGTTGATCGGTTTCATCCGTTGTCCCACCGCGATGTGCTTAGCCAACAACCATGATGTTGATCATGATCATTTGGGTGGAAGAAATCATCTTCTTTTTAGGATAAAGTGCGGCGGCTTTTCTTTGGAAAATTCGTGTGTATGGAATGGTTATGCGTTAGGGTTCCCTGCTGCATGCTTATATAGAGATGAAAGGCGGCTGCTTATTAATTGGAATATGTCGGCTGAATTAAAAGTCTCTTGAGTCGGTTGAAGCAATTCTTTTGTAATTAGGTCGGCTGAAACTTCTAAAATTCATATCTTGAGTTGTAGACCTCCAAAAATTATGATCCGAATGTCATAATTAAGCTCTCGGAAAACTCTACAACTTTCATTAAGGACTCTTCTTCAGAAAACGCCTTTTTGACTAGCCCGTCGTATCCCGAGTCGTTTACGGGATTTTCCACTTACCGAAATTGATTACCCACTTGACCACCATTTGAGTTGTAGAAGTCCGATTGACGTAATTCAAAGTGCGTTGGAAAGCTCTTTCAATGATCTACAATTTTCATGAAGAAGTCCTCCCCTGAAAATGCCTCTAAGCTGGGTCAAATCTCCGTCGAAAATTTGTAACGATTTAAGTACTTAGGAAAATTTGCTCCGTTGAACTCGTAAACTTGTGGCATCTTCTTCTAACCCTCTAAACACCTCTTTTAGACCGAAGATATGCATCTACAAGATATCCAAAATATTGCAAAGTGTAACAACATCCAAATAAACATAAAACCAACGATAAAAACACATAAATCGGCCACTTTTGCAATTTATTATCTTTAAAACTCATTTGCTCAATTTATCCTTTTGGCGAGTGATTTTCTATAAAAATCACTAAAACACGGGAGATAATGTTACGAAATAACTCGATAAAAACCATAAAATTAGTCGATCATCATCCGGTCCATTCCGATTTGGGTTTAGCAACTCGAACTTGTTCTCCACCAACGATTTGCATATGAGTGATCTTAATTGGTCCATCGGTGAGTACATCCATCATTTCATCATGAGTAGCGCCGGGAATGCCCGCATACGACGTTTGTATTCGTCAAATCGTCCATGTTGCACATAAGCATTTGTCTTGCATATTGATTGTTATCCATTGTGAGTGAGTGGGAAATGAATTTAAAGCGAGCTTTCAAGCGAGAACATCTAGAGGAGATATAGAGCAAATGATATCTTGTCAAAGAAACACTGCTCCGATACCAATTGTTGGTCCCTTGGAAAGGCTAACACAAGTTTAGGGGGGGGGGTGAATAAACTTGTCCCTAAAACTGGATTTTAAACAACTTAAAAATTCAATTAAAACTTGTGTGGAGTTAAGCTGACAAAGCTGAGATTAAGTCAAACTGACTTAAGCTGAAACTGAGTCAACCGGCAGCGGATATGATTTTAGCCTTTTTCTTGATCTTGTTATTCTTTTATGAAAACTGTGTGTTGTGAACGGAATTCTGGTGAATATCAGTTATGACTGTGTAAGGTATAACAATCAAGTATCACAATGCTATAAATAAATGCTGAATAAGTAAGTGAATGCGTAAAGTAAATAAGGCAGAAATTATAGAGGTTCCAGGTGGTGTAATCCTGTCAATCCTCTCTTCCCCTGTGGTGCGGAGGAAAATTCCACTAGAACTTCTTGAGGTGCACTGTTACAAAAAGTCCTAAACAATAGTCCTTGGTTAATCCCTAGCGTCACTATCTAAACAATTGTAGAACAAGGTAGAATGGTGCTCTCCAAATGCTTGAACAACTGGTCCTTGGAGGGTACACGTATGCCTCTTCACCGGCCTACCACCACAAACACAAGTCTACCCGATCGCTTGTCACAACCGTCCTTTGCGAAACCTTCTGGTTTGCTTCACAGTCTAAAACCTTTGATGTGAAATCAAAGTTGGGCTGAGAATCAAATAAATTGATTCTTGTTTGTGGTTCTTCAAAGTGTTGGATCCTTGATAGATTCTTTGTAGCTTGAACACTTGAAGAAATACTATATATGATCTTTGTTAAAGTTCAGAGATGATAGCAATTCGAATAAGATGACTAATGCACAAACTTGCTCGTTAAATCTTGTAAATCTCTTGTTATGTTTTTGGGTGCAAAGTCCTCTATTTATAGTGTAAGGTCCAACGTTCATCTGGCTTAGATTCGAATTGTATCAGTGTCTTTTTCTGCAACGGATATATTTTCTGACCGTTCTGCAGTGTCAGTAATTCATCCAATGAAATTGTTTCCTTTTCAACGTTCCACTGTACTTTCAGTTGTTGGATGACTGACTTATAAAACTGAGTTTCCTTATCAGTTTTATTCTGAGTTTTCACTTGTCAGTTTTCTAACTGACTTGGAGCATTAACTGAAATTTTACTCTTCTTCAAATATCAGTGCTCCAGTTTTCATCTGATCATTATTGACTTAATCAGAGTACACCATGACCCATTATTAACTAAGAATTCATTGTCCTTATGTTTCTTAGGTCTTCACACAAGATCCATAAAGTCAGTTCCGGTCACCACAATCTTGCCTGAAGTCCAACTTTACAGTCTCGACTTGTAATCTTCATAACTGAGTTTGAACCCTCAGTTCTTCGTTCTTTAATAACTGAGTCTGTGACCCTCAGTTCTTCAATCTTCTATAACTGAGTCTGTGACCCTCAGTTCTTCAATCTTCTAGATAAGCCAACCGAGTCTGTAACTCTCAGCGAACTTACCTTCTTCAGTTTTACGTAGGTGTGCTCTGAGTCAATTTGCTTGTATTGGTAGTTTCTAGTTTTCTAAATGATTTCCAGCTTTTCAGTTTTACGACACGCTAATTATTACAGTGCTTGTCTGATGTAACCTATACAATTATCAGACTCTAGTAAGACTTATACATTCAGTTCTAGACATCTTTTAGCTTTTCACTATAACAGCTAGCTTCAGCACTTCATCAATGGGGTTAAGATAATACCACTACAAGAAAAGTGAGTTTTAATGAGGGGAAATCCGGTCATTAAAAGTCACTTTCCCGTCATGAAAGACTTTTAATGACAGGAAATTTACTCTCATCGCCCCTCGTTACTGCTTCTCTATGTAAAGGTCACTAATGAGAGTAAAACAATCCCGTGGCTATTGCTATTTCTCATTAGTGATGGGTATTTTACTCTCATTAAAAACTATCAATCATGATGGGACCGTTTACTCTCATTATTGACCTTTACATAGAGAAGCAATAACGAGGGGGCGACGAGAGTAAATTTCCCGTCATTAAAAGTCTTCATGACGGGGAAGTGACTTTTAATGACCGGATTTCCCCTCGTCAAATATTTGAACCGATAGTATATACCCTCATTGTACGTAAACCAAACTCTCACTAAATCGTGATTCAATGATGACTCATCCCATCACCATCAAGCAAAATAAAACACATTACTAAATGAAAAATAAGTTGTCAAATATTGAAAAACAATCCATAAGCAGAAATAACAAAACTGTTTTGTTGGTGCATACACGAGATATACTTTGAAGGGTGACCACTAAAACTATAAATCATCCTCACAGCTTAAAAATTCAGCTTGAATAAATTTATTAAAAGATGGTTCACAAAACATAAAGTTGAATAAAAAAACAAGCCTCAATAAGCAAGCTCAATGGTTCTTTTTTATGCCCAATATATTTGTACTTACACATATAAAGAGCCGGATCGAGATACCAATTAGTTTCATGGTCACAAAACTCACCTGAAGAAAGCTCAATCAACTTTAGTTGCAACAACCTTGGCTAGATACGACTTTCATGTTGCAGGTGAATCATATAAAAGGAAAGCTCTCCATGGCCTTCTTTTACCTAAGAGCATCAAGTATAAATTAATTATAAGACAAATTATGTGGTGATTCCAAAAAGCATATGGTGCTAAGCATAAAGTAAACCCAAAAGAAACCACACATCACTCTTTTTATGCATGCAAAAGTGATGACCATGATTCTTACGTGTATTTCTGTAAACCTCATTTTAAGCCATCTACCTCTCATACGTCTCTATACGAAAACTACCGATCATGAATCTATTCAATAACTAAGTTTATTCACCAAACATAAACAAGGAATACTTGCACTAAGTTCAAGCACCTAAATATATGTGGTGCAATAACCAAAAAAATCAAATAATAGCAAGCATACTGGAATGTTGTAAGAAAGCACATTAAAACATACATTTCATAGACGCCTCACATACATTTTTGAAGATGATATTAATAACCAATTTATCAAGGCCAAAAGCATCAAATAACACTAGTACTAAGATTTCAAGAGTCGAAAGAAATTTATCAAGACTTACAAAACAACTCTTTCTTCGAATTAGTCGCCCGGTTGCCTTAGCTGATCAACTGAGCTACAAAGGTAAGAAAACCAAAGGATGTGAACAGTGTTTTTATTCAAAATAATCATTTAGATCATATAAGTTATTCAAATGAACAGAACCTAAGGCCATAAGAATAATTCGTCCATCTTGATCTCATCAGTGTTTTTACTTGAAAACAGAAAAATGCCCTTAAAGGCCACGAATTTTGGAGAAAGTAAAATCAAAACAATTGACCACATTAAGAACAACAATATAACCAAAACTCAAATAATTGACCATCATTACAGTGCCTAAATTACAAAGATATATTCAAGAATTGGTTGAATTGTCTCATGTTCCTAATTAAGTGCATCAAACATTTTGGGAAAACTAAACAGAACGGAAAGTACCTAAAGTATAGGCACAATAAGAACATATATTGTACAGGAAAAGGAAAAATGAAGCTAGGCAAAAAGTAATAATAACAGCCTATTGAAGAGGGTCGGTCAAATAAGCAAACACACATGGGGTCTTTTGTGAAAGAAAGAAAAACTAAAGAAATAACAAAACAACAAGAGCTAAGTTGTGTACCCGGTTCCAAGTTTTTTTTACGGGAAATAGCCAACGTCAACCTAAGAAGTGTGTCCAAAAACTCAAATGAAATGAACCCGTAGATTCCAAAAAAAGTTAACAAATGCACAAATCATAAACATACGTGATAAATGTACAACCATATTGTGTTATACAAAAGAAGAAAAAGCAAGAATAATCCTCTCGTATAATACAACACAACATGTCCAAGTCCTTGTTGGTACACGCTATTCCTGAATTGGATAGCCAACTTGTACATATGAAACGATTTTTCAGAAAATAAGCTAAATTTGACAGCAAAAGAGGACCACTGTCTAAAAACATCAAATCAACTTACGCTTTCCCTAGTTAAGGAAAACGACGACCTTTAATTTCAACCACACACCATTGATAGAGGCACCCTCTAATCGGAACGGACACATCATAACAACCGTATGGAGGTGGCGTCAGTCTAATCACCATGGTAGAAATAACTGAGTCGAAATGCGGTAAACGTCATACATTGTGATCATAAGGTGGATTATGATCATAGACCTTTTAAAAGTCGATTATAGAACATATAGTTGACTTTTTAAATGTCAAATGTGCGGGTGTCACAGTAGTGTGGTAGTCTGGTGACACGGTATGTTATGCGTGGTGACAATAAATGCTCTCAAAATATATTAAACTCAAAAGTTAACCAAGTTCTTAATATTTCATGCAATCAAAAACGACTTCATTAATAAATCAGATTGCATACAAAGTTAGTCCATGCTCATACAAAGCATTTCACAAATCGTATATTCGGCTTTCATAAGAATAGATAGCATGCTTAACACTCAACATAAAACGAATCATATGCGGACAAACAGATCTTACGGACCAAAGACATTAGCAAAAATTAAGTTAACAAAACATATTAGACAAGCTTATAGACAGCAGGAAAGACTGATTCAAACAGAACACTCTTCATCACACAAAACATGGACTATCAGAACATCAAGACTAAATTCAAGATCAAGGAAAACATGCAAGAATGACTTTGGACAGAACATAAACTCGTCAAACAAGGTACATTAGCTCATTGTAGCTGGACATAGACTATGGACCTGAACTTAAACTTAGGACAGATCCATAACTCAATTAAACCAAAACTTTAAGCATGATAGATAGACTCTTCAAGAGTAGGACTTACCACGATAGGCAGGTCATACAGCTGTTTAAGTTTAGGTTATACAAAACAAACAAAACAAACTCGCCATTTGACTCAAAAACCGAACTCAAAGCATACTTGGACTAAACAAAACAAAATTGCAAACGGATGCAAGAACTTGAATGAGTATTAATAGCTATCAAGGCATAATGCCAATGGATCAAACCATTAACCTAGTTAGCAGATGCATAACATACACGAACGATCGAACTTCAGGATTCTATTCAAGCAGGTACAACCTTACAAGGACTGGACATACATACCTTACCCTAAAATATAAAGCAAGCCTAGGCAGATTAAAGATAAATTGATCACATAAAATGGACTGTAAAATTAATAGCCGTGTTATGCAAATGTAAAATTTTAATTGCAATTACTATTACATCTAACATTGAGGAACATATGCATGGATGAAGCTGAACATTTATCATATAGAATTAGGCCAGAACATAAAGAGACAAAAGCTTAGTAAAATTTTGTGATCACCCATATGGTCACTCATTATAGTCGTTCACATACATACAATTAGAAACTAAACAAAGTCATGGTAATTAAACACCAAATGGTCAACATAACAAAGGCATGTTACTCAAAACAAAGACAAAACCTGGTGTAGTAGACCATTCTACACGAACTATGGGACTCTCAAACAAGAAAGAAAGCCGACATAAGCACAAAACAAAAGTGTTTACCAAATTTGTACAAAATAAAATAGGTTAATATGTAGTTTTAAACCCATAATGTGAAAGTAAAACAAAAATCATTGTCCATGGCCCCACGCAAAAGCTATCAGCAGTATAACTATGGAATAAATAACAAGAATAACAAAGTAAGGGCAGATGAAGATGACATAAGAGAATGAAGCAATCAAACCAATATCAACTCAGAAACTAAACCCATACCTTACAATAATATTGCAGATGTGTGTTACTAATGTGTGCTTTTCCTTTGAATTCTTGTTGGGAACCTTACATGAAAAAAAAGGCTTGTCGATTTTTTGTCTGTAATTAGCAAGGTATAAAGATAAATGATTCACCATACCCAAGACAAAAAATCTAACAGCCATCTCCTACAATAAAGATAGATAAAACTCAATTTCGGATCGGAACGAACACGTCCAACTACGGTTTCACCGGCGTGCGATAGACACATCTTTGTACCTTGTCACGAGAAAATGGATATGCAATGAACTAAAATTCATTGAAGTACAGAAGGAGGATGTGACGTTTGATGTACCAACATGATTATGATAGTGTTAGTCCTGGGAGTGGGTATCGAACGTCAGAAGGATGATAATTGTGGGTTGCATTTTCTCTTTTTTTCAATACATAGAAAATAAATTTAGAAAGAAAATAGTAACAACACATGTGTAGCATGTATTTTGCTTCTCAGACATATAAAAACCATCAATGTGGCCCATTATTGAAGGCTTTGCATGACTCATAGGTATATAGGTTAAACAAACATTTATGAATATGGAAAAGTTCATAACCTATATATTAGGACATGAGCTTTTGAGAGAATGTTGTGAAAGTGTATTACCACAAGAGAAACCACAAGGAAAGCATATATACGCATTAGCCAAAATATGGACGTTATACACATTAACCGGGAATATCCGCAACATGAATGATGTATATATATGATTAACCTTATTCAAGGAATCAAGGCAATATATGCATGCCCTTTACGGATGAATACACAAGAGTTGCCACAAGTTTGGAACTTCTTCAAGTGGTACCTTCATTGCTCAGAGAAAAGGACATCATGCTCCAAGAAAACAAACATGACAAGGCTCAATATTTTGTGATGTGTGTAAGAACTAATACCTTGTTTCATTTTTTTTATGTATCTTAACGAGTACATACTACATAGGAAGAAAATCAACATTATAAGACACCTTTTCATTATAACCAACATTATAAACTCCTTTTCATATCTAAATTTTTGACTCTTCTTTGGTAAGCATTAAGCTCCTTGCTCGGAAAAGTTGTAAACAAATTTATTGATATGAATCGTGTTCTTGATTATCGATAAATCAGAAGTTGATGATGCCATACATGTATACATACAAACACATATGGACACATACATATATACATAGTCGTGTTCCACGAAAATGTTTGATGAACCAAGCAAGCCAGAAACAAAACTAACGATTAACAACATAAACTCCCATCACATTGTCAACAAACCAAACAAAGCAACAAAATATCCCAAAATAATGCTAAAAAGTAAATTCATCAACAACCACTCAAATTAGGCAATGCATAGGAGAAAAAAATCCACAAACCAAAGCCAAAGGCATCCAAGAGACAGAGCTACTATAAAAAATAGGACTTCGTGTTACTGTGTTAGCAGAAATAAGCATTAAAGAAAATAAACCTCCGCTATATCTACTCCAAAAGCAACCATCACCAGTAGCAAATCACGCACGAATGTTAGAAAAAAAACCATAAAATTGAATAAAAAATACAAACCTGACTCAAATAGTCATTTGTCAGACATCAATATAGAAAATTTAAGAGAATCGCAGCATATATTGGGCAAAACAGGTGGTCTACCGATCGAGCTAACCCCTGTCGGAACCCTGTTTTCAGCACCGCCGCATCCAAATCTGATGCCACTCTTGGCTGATACGGCCTCGGAAAACCCACCTGTGACTAAATCAAGTAAGGACACGGAAAAGAGTGGCACTTTAGAAAGAGATGAGCAGCATATTATGCCGGGAGTAGCAACACCGTCGATCCGGCACCGACGAAGGAAGGGTTTAGGTTAGGGACATGGTGAAGAGGAAATAATAGACAGGGGATTTTGTGTGGTAAGGATTAACTTTTTAATGAGTAATTTTTTTTTTTTGAGGAGTTTAATGAGTATTTTGAAGTGTTAATAGTAGGAGAATATTTACAAGGTTTTTTTGTGTGTTTAAATTAAACTTTGGAATTAAACTTTGGAAAGATAATGACGGGATTGCTTTTGGTATATCCATAATGACGGGATTTGAGATTAACAATGATAGGATAAAAAAAATTGTCATAAATTTTTTTTTTTTTTTTTATTTTACATTTTCCCGTCATTAAAACAACAATTTGATGACGGGATTAGAACCTGTCATTAATTTTTCGTCACTGAAAGACATTTTTCTAGTAGTGTACTTTGAATAAATTAGATGAATTATCATCAAAACATGAATTTTATTTCCAACACGAACTGATTCCCATTATCTGAGATTAGGGAATTGGGTATACCATATCTGCAAATTATATTTTTCCAGAGAAATTTCTGGATAGCCTTGGCTGTGATCAAAGTTAAAGCTTTAGCTTCTACCCACTTTGTAAAATAATCAGCTGCTACAACCAAGAACCTGATATTACCTGGAGCTCGGAGGAGTGGTCCGACAAGATCTACGCCCCATTGATCAAAAGGCCAATGAGAAACCATAGGGACCATTGTCTCTAAGGCTTGATGAGACAAGTTACCGTGTACCTGACATTATTTGCACTTCCAGATGAGCTCGTTTGTGTCACTTTACATGATCGGCCAATAATATTCGAACATACGGCACTTCCTTGCTAGAGTTTGGGCTCCAACATGATTTCCACAAATTCTTAGGTGAATTTCTCGTAGAAGATTGTTTCCCTCATCTTTTGAGGCGCATCAGAGCCATGGATATATAAAAGATCTTCTATAAAGAATGTCATTAAATAAGGCATACCTGCTTGCCAAGAAATTTAGTATTCAGGATTGAGATCTATCCATGGGAAGGATTCCATTCTTTAAGTAGGACACAATTGGGTCCATCCATGTGTTTTTCTTAGTAACCGGCCGAACCTCACTCTTAGCATATCTCTGTTATGTTAGCTGCTCTACCAGAACTTTCTTATTCGACATGAAGTTATATGCTAACTTCGAAAGTGCATCATCCCGTTTGTTTTGGGACCGAGAAACCTGCTCGATCTGGATAGATTGAAAATTTTGAAGTAATGATTGAGCTACAGCTAAGTATTTCTTAATGGGCTCTTCCTTTGGCTCATAATCTCCATTGACATGATTTACCACGAGCTGGTAGTCACTAAACACTTGCAAATTTCTTGCTCCAAGTGTAATCGCTAATCTGAGCCCGGTAATCAGGGCCTCATACTCTGCTTCATTACTTGTTTCTTGGAACTTGAAACGTAAGGCATATGGAAATTCCTCGCCTTTTGGAATTATGAGCAAGAGGCCTGCCCCTGCCTTATCTTTACTGGTTGCACCGTCCACGTACATCGTCCAGAACATGGTTTGGTTCATCGAATGTTCTTGTTTGATACTTATTTCTATTCCTTCAGCTAAGAAGTCTGCTAAAGCTTGGGATTTGATCGTAGTTCGGGGTTGGAAGTCCAGATCATACTCTGTGTGTTCCACCGCCCGCTTTGCTAACCCTCCTGATGTGTCTGGCCGTTCTAATATCTGCCGTAATGGCTTATCTGTCACCACAGTTACTAGGTGTGCTTAGCTTCCTTGAAGCATGTAACAAGGCCAATGCTAGCTTCTCTGCATTAGTATATCTGACTTTTGGTCCGTGCAGAGCTTTACTTACATAAAAGATCGGTCTCTGCACATTGTCTTGATCCTTGACCAGGACTGCACTGATTGCCTCTTCAGAAACTGCTAAGTATATTAACAAGGTTTCTCATTTCTAAGGAGAAGTCAAGGTTGGCAGCTCTACCAAGTAAGATTTTAAATCATCAAAGGATTTTTGGCTCTCCTCATTCCACTGGAATGGGCTTGTCTTTCTCAGAACGTTGAAAAATGGCAAGGCACGCTGAGCCGATCTGGATAAGAATCTGTTCAGGGCAGCCATACGCCCTGTTAATCGCTGCACCTCTTTGATACTTTTCGGTGGTGGCATAGTCCTCAAGGCATCAATCTTGTCCGGATTTGCTTTTGGAGATCAAGTATCCTAGAAATTTACCTGACCCCAAATGTAAAATTTTTGGGGTTGAGTTTCATCGGCGTCTGTCTTAGTATGCTACATACTTCTCTGACGTCAAGTAAATATTGCTCAAGAGACCTGCTCTTGATCCGGAGGTCGTCTACGTACACTTCTATGCACCTACCGACATAGTTACTGAAGATTCTGTTCATGGTTCTTTGGTACGTTGTCCCAACATTTTTTAGGCTGAACGGCATGGTGATGTAGCAGTAGGTGCATAAATCTATTGTAAATGAAGTCTTTTATGCATCTTGAGGATCCATGACTATTTGGTGGTACCCCTTGTACGCGTCTAAGAAGGCAAAAATATTTCAAAACCAACAGTTCAGTCCACTAACCTATCGATCTTGGGTAAAGGATAACAATCATTTGGGCAGGCTTTGTTCAGGTCGGTGAAGTCCACGCATATTCGTCAACTTCCATCTGGCTTTTTTACTAGAACTGGGTTGGCTTGCCTGTCCTGATAAACCAGTTCTCTTATGATGCCTGACTGAGGTAGCTTCTGTACTTCCTTCTCTATTGATTCCATTCACTCCTTATCAAAGTGCCTTTTCTTTTGCCGAACATGCCTCCTGTTTGGGTGAACGTTGAGTCTATATAACGCCAGCTCAGGAGACGAACCTGGCATATCCTCAATTTTCCACACAGAAACATCTCTGAACTCTTTCAGCACCTTAACAAGGGCTTCCTTATGCTGTTCTGGGATCCAAGATCCAACTTTTATTTTTATGTCTCTTTGATCTTCCCACTAACAAACTGCTTCAATTCTATCTTCTGAGGACCAACTTTCCTCATCTTCTGGTAATAGTTCTTCTACCAGGACCTGCTATACCATCATCTTTCTATTGACAGTGGCCATGTAGCAACTCCTGGCTCCCTCCACATCACCTTTAATTTCCACTGTTCCTTCAAAAGTTGGAAATTTCTTGCTGATGTGAGCTGGGGAGATCACAGCTCGGAGGTCGATCATGGCAGGTCTTCCCATGATGACATTGTATGCTGACGGCTCCTTAACAACCACATAGTTTACCATAAGGGTCCTGCCCCTTAGTTTCTTTCCAAAGATAGTGGGTAGTCTGATCATACCCAACGGATGAACTAGTGGCCCAGCAAATCCAAATAGGGGAGCTGATACAGGTGTCAGCTCAGTGTCCATTAACTTCATAGATTGGAAGACAATATAGTACAGTACATTGACTGCGCTTCCCGTATCATCGCATAGACGTTTTACTACATGCTTGTTTATCACAACTTCAATAACTAACCCTTAATTATTAATTACCAAAGGTAGATAGTCCTTTTGACCAGAAGTTACCTCTCAAGAGAGTCTTTGTCTTTTTTTGAAGTCAGATGGGGCAGCAAACCTTCTACCGCTCTTGTCCTCAGTTCGGGCGCTGTTGTTCGGACCTCCTAAGATCATGTTGATTGTGTTAACCAAACGATTGTCCACCCGCCCTTCTGCGTCGGGTGATGGATCCCTCATTTGTCAAGGCTCGTCTCGACGATCATGATCTTGATTATAGTTTCTTCTTTTAAACTCTTTTCATCCCGAAGGTTCTGAGTTCCGAGATCGGTTATGACCTCATCCAACTTTCCTTCCATGACGGTAGCATCAATGTCTCTTTGCAGATCCCGGCACTGTTCAGAATCATGTCCAATGTTGTTGGTCTCTTGGAAAGGATAACACATGTTTAGAAGGGGGGGTGAATAAACTTGTCACCAAAAACTAGATTTATCACAATTAAGGTTCAGTTTTAACTTGTGTGAAGTGGAGCTGACTATGCTGAGTCTAAGTCAAACTGACTTACAACAAACTGAGTCAACCGGCAGTGGATTTAAGTTTAAGCCCTTATCTGGATCTTGTTGATTCTATATGAAAAAGCTAAGTATGCGAACCTGAATTCTGGTGAATCTTAGCTTGTGAACTGTGAGTAAGTATAACAATCAGGTTTAGAATGTTGTATAAACAATAATAAATGCTGTATAAGTAAATGATTGAATGTAAATGCGTAAAGTAAGTAGAGCAAGAATTATAGTGGTTCTAGGTGGTGTAATCCTATCAGTCCACTCTTCCCTTGTGATGTAGGAGGAAATTCCACTAGAACTCTTTGAGATACGCTGTTACAAAAAGTCCTAAACGATAGTCCTTGACTAATCCCTAGTGTCACCATCTAAACAATCAAAAAACAGGTCGGATTGCTGCTCTCCAACTGCTTGAACCACCGGTCCTTGGAGGGTTGTATTGCCTCTTCATCAGCTACCACCACAACCACAGTCTATCCGACTGCAAATGACAACTGTCCTTGGAAAATCCTAGACCGGATTGCTTCACAGTCTAAACCTTTGATTAAGAATCAAAGTTGGGCTGAGAATCAATAAATTGGTTCTTGCTCGTGGTTCTTCAAAGTGTCAAATTTTGGATATGATCGATAAAGCTTGAACACTTGGAGAAATCTGGATATGATCTTGTTGAGCGTAGATATTGATAGCAATTCGGATGAACTAGACTTGTGCACAAAAACGCTTGTAATCTTATTAATTCAGGTGTTTGATTCTTGATGCCAAGTCCTCAATCTATAGTGTGAGGTCCAACGTTCATCTTGCTTGAATTTGAATTTTATCTATGTCTATATTTTCAGATGTCAAGTGTCAGTGACCGTTTTGACATGTCAGTTCTTTATCCAATTAAAATCCTTGATTTGTAACGTTCGAATGTACTTTCAGTTGCTTGGATGGCTGACTATAAAACTGAGTGTCCTGTTCAGTTTTATACCGAGTGTGTCAGTGTTCAGTTTGTTAACTGATTTAGAGCATTAACTGAGTTTTTACTCTTCTTCAAAACTTAGTACTCCATTTATCTTATTTTATATGACTGAATCAGATTACACCATTCCTTATACAAATCATATAAGATATCATTGTCCTTATGATTCTTAGGTCTTCTTTAAGATCCATAAAGTCAGTTCAAGCCATCACAGTTTTTCCTAAATTCTAACTTTACAGTCTCGTTTTAAGTCTTCATAACTGAGTCTGAACCCTCAGTTCTTCAAACTTCTACAACTCAGTCTGTGTCCCTAGTTCTTCATATACTGAGTTTGCTCCCTCAGTTCTTCATTTAGATATGTCAACCGAGTCTGTGTCCCTCAGCGAACTTACCTTCTTCAGTTCTGAGTACGACTTCAGTTATTAGGTGTACATCTTCAGTTTTATGTCATGTTCCAGTTTTCTAGACGACTTCCAGTTTTCAGTTTTACGACACTTTTATCTATTACAGTGCTTCTCTGATATAACCTATACAATTATCAGACTCTAGTAAAACCTATACATTTAGTTCCAGACATATTTTAGCTTTTCACTATAACAGCTAGTTTCAGCACTTCATCAATGGGGTGTAAACAAATAAGTAACTAAATAAGATGAATCATCATCAAAACTAAAATTTTATTTCCAACAATTTACCCCTTTCTTGATGATGCCAAAACCTTCCTTAAACGAAAAGCTTAAAGATATTGACAATGCAAAACAAGGTAAAACTGGAAACTGGACTTCATTAAGATTGCAAAAACTGGAACTAGTTGAACATATGATAATAAACTGAAATAAAAGCTAAACAGCTTTCTGTGTAACTAAGATAAATTTTCTTTCCTTATCATGAAGACGAAAATCATTTTCTAGCTTAGAGTCTTCCTTGTGAAATGTTCTGAGATAATCCACTTGGCTTGTTAGCTTCCACATTTTCCTTAGAGCTAACTTAGGAAGATGTCTTTTATCCTTATAGTAGTCTACAAATTCTACAATATCAGTCTTCATCTGTTCTCTCTTATCTTTCATTTGAAGCTTCTCTTCAATCCTCTTCAGTTTCTTGTAATTGGCCATTTTCTGATTATGATAGAGATTAGATAGGAAGTAGACACGAGATTTTTCATAAGCTTTATCTCTGTATTTTGCCTTGACATTGTTATGATCAACAACAAACTTCATCCACAGATCTTGTGTCAGAGTAGCTCTCCTATCTCTAGGTTTACTATACTTTTCAATGAGCTGCTCTTTAGATAGTTCTTTCACATTTTGAACATAAGGATCTGCTGCTGATTTGTATAACTTCAATTCAGCTTCAAGCTTCAGCTTTTCTTCTAGTAACCTCAGCTTTTCTTCTTCAACTCCCCCCTTTTTTGGAATCATACAACTGAGTAATCAAATGTTGAGTTTCCTTTTGGTCTGCTGAGATATCTATCTGAGAAGTAAGAACTTATTTGAGCTGAGTTTCTAACCCATAGATTCGCTGATTGAGGTGCCATTCTGCTTGAGCGTGAATTTTTCTATCTTCCATCGATGTAGTATGAAGTTTCTCTTTTAGACTGAGAATTTCTTAAACTGAGTTTGAAGTGGATTTCTTGATAGTATCCAACTAAGTGTGAACTAAGACGCCAGTCATCTTTCTGTAATCCAAGTATCCAGAAATTTGTGACAAGAGACCATTATACTCGTATTTTTGGTTGAGCATAATCTTCAAATTTTCTTGTACCTTGCTTAATTATTCTGTTGTAAGCTTCTCGGATGGATCTTCTACTTCTGCATCTTGGATTTTAGACTGAGTGTCATCTTCAATTATCATCAGTTGCTGATTATCGTTTCCTTCAGCTGCTTGCTGATTGTCAATTGTCTGGTTCTCAACTGGCAATTCTTCCTATTGAGTGACAGTTTGCTCTGCTTGTCCTTTAGGTTGATTTTAGACTGCAAAACTGTACTCTTTTTAGCTTTCTTCCTTGAATCATCATCTTCATCATCATCCTTCCTCTTTATAGATGATGTGATCGATTCAGTTCTCTGAGCTATCTCTTTGAACCTGTTGTAGCAGTTGGTGAAAAACACATCCATAGGGAATAAGGCATATAAATCATTGAATTCAAGTTTCTCCAACAATAGCTTTTCTTCAGTTTGTAAAGTTTCCTTGATAGCTTAATGAGAGTCTTCAGTCTTGAGCTTTAACTTCATCAATTTGATAATCCTTTCAGCAACAAAAGTATAAGCTGATACTGATTGCTAAGCCTGTTGTTGATAAATTGGATGTTGCTGAGATTGCTGTGGCTTTTGACTGATTTGCATAGCAGAAACGTGTTTCTCTGATATCTTCTACTGTAGGTGAGAAACAATTTCAGTAACCATACTGGTTTTATGTCTGACTTCAGTTGTCGGCTGATGTTCCCTCTCAGTTAGTGCTAATTGATTTGAATTATCTGGGAACAAACACTTTCCAACTGACTTTTCTTTCTTTGAGTCAGCTTTCCTCTTGATTCCTTTTTGCGGAGCAATCTGTTGAGACATAGTTTTCTTATTGGCTTCAGGTTGGGAAGTCTTTGAGGTTTCTTTCCTAGAATGGACTGGTGCTACACTTCTTGTAGATGCACCAACAGTTTGTTTTCATTTCTTCCCATTGCTGAGCCTCTCAAAATAATGTTGTACAATTCCACTAAGTGTTTTCTTTAGACGAAATCTTCCTTCAGTTTGTCTTCCTTCAGCTTGGGATTTGCTGGCACTTGCTATTTCAGCCAAGTGTTGCTGCTTGATCTGATTGAACACATAACCTGGCCATTTTAACTCAAGTTCATCCCATATGATGTTCATCAGATAAATCCCATCTTCAGATAATTTGCAAAGTCCTTTATATCGACCAATAACTTGTCTGCTTAACCATCAGCTGAGGAGTGCAAACTTAGGTTTAAGACTGAGAATAGGTGTATCAACAATCACTGGTTCCTTTGTTTTTGAGATTTGAGTTAAGAAAGGCTTCTCTTTTAAGCGGCAAACATGCCAAGTCTATTGATTTCACAAGAGGTTTCTTGAAATCAAATAGCTGCCTTGTGATTTCTTCATTGACGATTATGCTTTCTCCTCGAACTTCAGTCACCAGGGAGTTCTTTATCAGTCTCATCTTTTCCTAGAACTGCAAAATTCCATCCAAGTCTCGATCTTTTTGTGCTTTTACTTCCAGGAGGTTCTGTAATCCGTAAAGTTTCTTCATATTTTCACAAATATAGCATGCGAGAAGAGTGCCGATACACATCTCTGTGAATTCATTAAAAGATAAACTAACCAACTCAGTAATGAGTCTTTCTTCTTGTATTTGTTTGGATGCAGCCATTGTAGAATAAAAAGTTTTTCTGGGCTTTTTGAATTTTTCAGAGAGAGTGTTTGAAATTTCGGATGTGGAAGAAAATGGGTAAAGATAAATTATATTGAGGGGTGGGGAGACTGGCGGTTGGTAATCTAAGGACATGATCTCTGAAAATTTTGTACCAACTTTTCAAATTCCATGATGGTTTGTATAACCAATGCATGTGCTATGTGACAGTAGTGGGGGGTGTACACGCAACAAATTCTGACATAAACGGCGGTAATTAAATGCGATGTAACTGTTGTCGGTATTATCCTTTCAACTTTTGACTTTCTTTGACCGGATAAAAACTGACTGAGATCAGTTCTAAGATTTGTTCAGTTCCGTCAATTCTTAAGTTCAGTGGGTCATTTTGAGATTGTTGATGTCAATGACTAATTTGTCAAGTGAGCGCACCCAGCATGACAAAGATCAATCCCCTTGATGAATCTCTGAGCTTAAATTGACTTAACTGACTTTGATAATCACCAATTCAGTTCTCAGTTTAGCAAACCTTTCTTTGTCCAATGGTTCGGTAAAAATGTCAGCTAGCTGATCTTCAGTTGGGACATAGAGAACTGTAACGTCCTTCTTCTCCACATGATCTCTTATGAAATGATGTCTCACATCAATATGCTTAGTCCTTGAGAGAAAAACTGGATTGTCAGTTATAACTATTGCTCTTGTATTGTCACACATTATAGGAATCAGTCCTTCTTCTATCCCATAATCTATCAATTGTTGTCTGATCCATAAAACTTGAGCACAACAGCTTCCAGCTGCTATATATTTAGCTTCAGCTGTTGATGTAGAGATTGAGTTTTTCTTCTTGCTGAACCATGACACAAGTCTATTTCCTAGCAACTGACATGTGCCTTAAGTACTCTTTCTGTCCACTTTGCATCCGGCATAGTCTGAGTCTGAGTAGGATATAAGTTTGAATTCTCCTTCCTTTGAGTACCATATCCCAACTCCTTCTGTGTCTTTCAGATACTTCAAGGTTCTTTTAACAACAATAAGATGGCTTTCCTTACGTCTTGTTTGAAATCTGGCATAGACACCAACTGCAAAGGATATGTCTGGTATACTTGCTGAGAGGTAAAGTAGACTTCCAATCATTCTTCTGTAGAGAATTTGATCCACATCCTTGCCTTCTTTGTCTTCATCTAATCTGATGTTAGTTGCGATTGGTGTTGCAATGCCGGCTGATTTTTCCATCCCAAACTTCTTGATCAGTTCTCTGGTATACTTTGTTTGGTGAATGAAAATCCCATCATCCATTTGTTTGACTTGTAAACCGAGGAAGTAATTCAGTTCTCCCATCATACTCATTTGAAATTTGCTCTTCATTAAACTTGCAAATTTCTCATAGACTAGTTCATTTTCTGATCCAAAAATGATGTCATCAACATAGATTTGAACTAGAAGAGTGCTTTCTTCTACTTTCATCCTGAATAAGGTTTTGTGGATAGTTCCTTTTGTAAAACCATTATCCACTAGAAACTAAGATAGAGTTTCATACCAAGCTCTTGGTGCCTGCTTCAGTCCATAAAGAGCTTTTCTTAGTTTAAAGACTTTGTCAGCTTGGTCTATAATTTCAAATCTTGGGGGTTGCTGTACATAGACTTCTTCTTCGAGTATCTTATTCAAAAATGCACTTTTAACATCTATCTGGAACACTTTGAATTTCTTGTGAGCTGCAAAGGCAAGAAATAGTCTGATTGCCTCCAACCTTGCAACTGGGGCATAAGTCTCGTCAAAGTCTATCCCTTCTGCTTGTGAGTAACCTTTTGCTACAAGTCTTGCTTTATTTCGGACAATATTTCCTTCTTCATCAAGCTTGTCTCTAAAAACCCATTTAGTGCCTATTATGTTAACATGATTGGGTTTGTCCACCAATTCCCAAACATGATTTCTCTCAATCACATTGAGTTCTTCTTCCATAGCCAAAATCCAATCTATATCATTTAGAGCTTCTTCAATTTCTTTTGGTTTAGACCGAGATATAAAACATGCTATCATTGCATCTAACTGATGTCTTATCCGAAATCCTGCTTGAAAATCACTTATCACCTCTTCCTCAGGGTGATCTCTCATCCATTGACGTACTGAGGGTTCGATCGAAGGGGCTTCATTTTGTGGAACTGGTTCTTCTTGAGCTTGATCATTTTAGTTGGATCCGTTTCTTGTTATTGTTCAGTTGAAGGTTCTGTCACTGGCAACTGAGGCTGATCCTGATCTTTGATTTTTGAGATCCTTAACCTTCCAGTATCAATGAAAACTAGTTCTGGAGTCTTTTCTGATTGAGGTTGACAAACTAGTTCTTCCTTGTCTTCAATTGTATCTCCAGTGAACTTTGGTTCATCAAAAACTACATGTATTGATTCTTCATGCTTAAGTGTCCGTTTGTTTAATACTCTAAAAGCTTTACTGACACATGAGTACCTCAGAAATATTCCTTCATTATTGTGACATTATTTTGAACAAAGCATTTGCTTCCAAAGGCATGAAAATATGTGACATTTGGTTTTCTTCCATTCCAAATCTTATAAGGTGTCTTTTCATGTCTCTTGTTCATGAGAGCTTGATTCTGAGTGTAGCAAGCTGTATTCACTCCTTCTGCCCAATATCTTTCTGGCAGTTTAGATTCGCAAATCATTGTCCTTCCAGCTTCTTTGAGTGTTCTATTCCTCCTTTCAGCTACTCCATTATGTTGAGGTGTTGATGTAGCTGCAAGCTGATGTAGTACTCCATTTTCTCCACAATACTCAATGATTATATTGTTTAGAAATTCCGTTCCTTTATCAGATCTGATCTTGATCGTTGTAACTCCTTTCTAATTTTGGAGTCTCTTCAATAACTCAGTAAGTTGTTACTTCGCTTTGCTTTTCTTGGTCATGAAGATAACCCAATTATATCTTTAAAAGTCATCAACTACCACCAAGGTGTATTTCTTTCCACTAACACTGATTGGTGTAATTGGTCCAAATAAGTCCATGTGCATCAGTTCTAAAACTCTGGTTGTTGAGTGCTGAGACTTTGTCTTGAAACTTGCTTTGGTTTGCTTTCCTTGTTGACATGCATCACACAAGCTATCCTTCTTGTATGATATTTCTGGTAGTCCGATCACCAAGTTATTTTTGACAAGTAAGTTGATATCATCAAAATTGAGGTGACTTAGTTTCTTGTGCCATAGCCAACTGAGTTCTGACTTGGTATGCACAATCAAACAAGTTTCAGAAACTGATGTTGTCCAATCTACAACATACATATTCTCTTCTCTTCATCCGGGAAGAACTACATGGAATGCTGTTTCACTGACGACAATGCAAAATTCCTAGTCAAATGTTACTTTGTATCATATGTCGCATAATTGACTATTGCTAAGTAGATTGTAGTGAAGTCCTTCCACATAAGATACGTTCTTGATAGTAAGTCCATTTCTGAATAAGGTTCCATAACCTTTTGAGAATCCTGGTTTATCCTTACTTCCAAAATTGACTCTTGGTCCATCTTTGGCCACAAAATCAGCTAGACAGTCCTTGCTTTTTGTCATATGCCTAGAGCATCCACTGTCGAAATACAAAATATCCTGTAAAACAAATTAAAATGTTTTAGGTACTCAAATCTGTTTGGGTCCATAGTGGTCAGTTGTCAGTACAACTCGAGAGATATTTCAATACGGTCTTCTTTGGAAATTGTTGCACTTATTCTCATATATATAAGCCACACTCCTAGAGTATCTATTTTTGGACTGTGTCTTATTTATATGTTCTCTCAAGTCTTTCGGCTGAAACTGATTTCCAAAATGCCTTTTATTGTTAAACGCTGAATAATAACTATCATTCTTCTTGTACTGAGGTCTTGGCTGACTTTTGTACTGAGGCTTTTGCTGAGAAGTGGGATAAGTTCTCTGATGAGCCTTGAACTGAGACTTCTGATAAGTCTTCTATCTAGAATGATTGTTTCTATCAGTTTAATCAATAGTTTCAGCAAAATTCCAATCTTCATCAGTGGGAAATAATCTGCCTTTCCCTTGACTGTGTGAATCCTTGAATGATTAACATTCTTAGATTTACTCTGATTGAAATTTCTCTGGTTCTTGACTTAATCAGCTTTTGTAGATCTGACAGTTGGTCTACAATTTCTGTTTCCTTGAGATACAGCTGTTCTACCTTTCGACTTACCTTTATTAGTAAGTGCAACTGTTTTCTTAGAAAATTGAGTTGACTTATATGATGCTGACTTACTGGTTCAACAATTTTCTCAGTTTGTGGAAGTTTCTCGGCTACAAACTTAATACCCGTTTTGATCTCGGCTAGGTTCAGCAGCTTTGTTAGTTCCTTCCTTAGAAAAATTGCTGCGTATCAAATCCTAAGCCAGTTCTGTCTCCATATGGCTTTCCGGATTTGAATCCAGTAGCTGAACTTGATTGAGCAAAGGATTCGATTCTTGTCGCCGCCGATGCGATGAGGGTCGATATCGACTCTTCCTTTTATCAGTTCTAGTCAACTTCAACATGTTCAATTCATACTTCAATCTTTCAACTTCAAGAATTATAGCTTCTTTTTAACCTTTAATTGATTCATAACCATCTTGGATGGTTACCAGCTGATTCATAAATTTGTCAAATGTTTCTTCTAATTCTAGATTTTTTGGATTAGAGTCAGCAGTCGAAGAACACGCATTTTGCATGTAAATCTGAGCTGAGGAATACTTTGAGTTAGATTCACATACCTCATTTGATTCTTCTATGTGGGCTATAAGAGCTGTATCATCTGATAATATTTCAGTGCCATCTTCATATTCGGACTTAGCTCCGGCTAATAGAGCTCTTCTACCTGTTCTTCATTGCTGAGTCTTCTTACCGGTCAGCTCTGGACATTCAGCTTTGTAGTGTCCATGCTTCTTGCAGTTGAAGTAGAGATATTCATCATCTTTTCCCTTTTCAGGAGTCTTCTTGATAAGCTTCTGAGTGACTGGATGCCCACTCTTCATTCTTCAAATTCTATTCATCATTAGAGCCATTTGTGCCTCCATCTCATCCAAATGCTGAAGATTGCTTGATGAGGTTTCTTGATTTTCATTTGAAGCTACTGCGAGAGTCGTTGTTCCTCCAGAGCCTTGATTATTGTAGCTGTACTTGGGAAATCCTCGCTGAATTCATAAGCCTTCAGGTCTGAGAAGATTTTGAAGGAATCTAACTTATCAAGTCTTCTCGATTCTTCCATTGCTGTGACCTGCATCTTCCAGCACATGGGTAAAGCCTTCAAGATTCTTGGGTTGATCTTTTTCTTGGTTTACTCGATCTTGAGTAATTCTAGTTCTTCCATGATGGCGCTGAATCTTGTTTTCATCTGATCAATATTCTCATCTGACTTCATCTGGAAATTCTCAAATTTTTGTTTTGCAACTGAGATCTTGTTTTCTTTGATGGAGTCAGTTCCTTCACAAACCAGTTGGAGTGTCTCCCACATTTCTTTTGCAGTAGTGCAATCCTTGACCTTCAGATACATGTTCCTGTTAAGAGTTCTGAGTATGATATCCATGACAACATTGTTTAGGTTATTCTTTTTTCAATCATCACTGGTCCACTAGCTTTTAGGCTTGGGAACTCTAACATGGTCACCATTGATATTTCGCATGTGAGTGATTTGAATAGGTCCATCAGTAAGTACGTCTATCATCTCATCATGAGAGGCTGCTAGAAAGGCCTGCAAACGTCGTTTATATTCATCAAATCTGTCCATGTTGCATATTAGCATCTGTCTGGCATACTGATTGTTATCCATTGTGTGAGTGAATGAAAACTGGATTATGCAAAGACTGGAAACTGAAAAACTGAGCTTTTTCAGGAGAACAACTAGAGGTGATAACTAGAGCAAGTGAGTTTTCAACAATGACTTGTTAAAGAACACTGCTCTGATACCAATTGTTGGTCACTTGGAAAGGCTAACACAAGTTTAGAGGAGGGGGGGTGAATAACCTTGTCACCAAAAACTAGATTTATCACGATTAAGGTTCAGTTTTAACTCGTGTGGAGTTGAGCTAACTAAGCTGAGTCTAAGTCAAACTGACTTATAACAAAACTGAGTCAACCGGAAGCGGATTTAAGTTTAAGCTTTTATCTGGATCTTGTTGATTCTATATGAAAAAGCTAAGTATGCAAAACTGAATTCTGGTGAATGTCAGTTTGTGAACTATGAGTAAGTATAACAATCATATTCTATATGCTATATAAACAATAATAAATGCTGTATAAGTAAATGACTGAATGTAAATACGTAAAGTATGTAGAGCAAGAATTATGGTGGTTCCAGGTGGTGTAATCCTGTCAGTCCACTCTTCCCCTGTGATGTAGGAGGAAAATTCCACTAGAACTCTTTGAGATAACCTGTTACAAAAAGTCCTAAATGATAGTCTATGACTAATCTCTAGTGTCACTATCTAAACAATCAAAGAACAGGTCGGATTGCTGCTCTCCAACTGCTTGAACCACTGGTCCTTGGAGGGTTTTATTGCCTCTTCACCAGCTACCACCACAACCACAGTCTACCCGACTGTAAATGACAACTGTCCTTGGCAAATCGTAGACCGGATTGCTTCACAGTTTAAACCTTTGATTAAGAATCAAAGTTGGGCTGAGAATCAATAAATTGATTCTTGCTTGTGGTTCTTCAAAGTATCGAATTCTAGATATGATCGATAAAGCTTGAACACTTGAGGAAATCTGGATATGATCTTGTTAAGAACATATATTGATAGCAATTCGGATGAACTAGACTTGTGCACAAAAACGCTTGTAATCTTGTTAATTCAGGTGTTTGATTCTTGATGCCAAGTCCGCTATTTATAGTGTGAGGTCCAACGTTCATCTTGCTTGAATTTGAATTCTATCAACGTCTATATTTTCAGATGTCAGGTGTCAGTGACCATTCTGACTTGTCAGTTCATCATGCAATTAAAATCCTTGATTTGTAACGTTCGAATGTAATTTTAGTTGCTTGGATGGTTGACTATAAAACTGAGTGTCCTGTTCAGTTTTATACTGAGTGTGTCATTTTTCAGTTTGTTAACTGATTTAGAGCATTAACTGAGTTTTTAATCTTCTTCAAAACTTAGTACTCTATTTATCTGATTTTATATGACTGAATCATATTACACCATTCCTTATACAAATCATCTGAGATATCATTGTCCTTATGACTCTTAGGTCTTCTTCAAGATCCATAAAGTCAGTTCAGGCCATCACAGACTTACCTGAATTCTAACTTTACAGTCTCGTCTTAAGTCTTCATAACTGAGTCTGAACCCTCAGTTCTTCAAAATTCTACAACTGAGTCTATGTCCCTTAGTTCTTCACATGTTGAGTTTGTTTCCTCAGTTTTTCATTTAGATAAGTCAACCGAGTCTGTGTCCCTCAGCGAACTTACCTTCTTCAGTTCTGAGTACGACTTCAGTTTTTAGGTGTAAATCTTCAGTTTTATGTCATGTTCCAGTTTTCAAGATGATTTCTAGTTTTCAATTTTACGACACTTCTATCTATTACAGTGCTTGTCTGATATAACCTATACAATTATCAGACTCTAGTAAAACCTATACATTTAGTTCTAGACATCTTTTAGCTTTTCACTATAACAGCTAGTTTCATCACTTCATCAATGGGGTGTAAACAAGTAAGTAACTAAATAAGATAAATCATCATCAAAACTAAAATTTTATTTCTAACAAATGTCTTTATGGTATTTGCAATACTTGGTCGGATCTCTTTGAGAGGACCTCTCATGGGAGGTGGAGCTCGTGTTAAGCCATTTGTTTCCATCACTGCGAGTACCTGCTCATGTGATTTAATCAAGGGGATGAAGTCCTTTTTTTGTAGAGCTCCATTTTTTCCCGAGTCGATCTGACATTGGTGCGGTTACTCGATCCCAAAGTGACTTTAGCTTCTTGTCATATTTCTCCACTATTCTTTCTCTCTTGGTTTCACCACTTTCTGAATCTCTTTTCAGCTTGTTTGCCTCTTCTTCTAGACAATGCTTGTAGGCCTGTTCCATGCACTCTTCCATTGATCTTGGAAGTCTGCTATTTAACTAAGTATATAACCGACTTTCTCATAGTCCTACTATGAAAGAGGTGATCAATAGGTGTTTCTCGGCGTCCCGGACCTGCTTGGACTCTTCATTAAACCTTTTGAGATACTGAAAGATCGTTTCTTCTGTCCTTTGTTTTATTGTGAGAAGGTATGTTGCATTTCTTTGGAACGGCTTAGTAGTGACAAAAGTCTGTAAGAACATTTTAGCCAGTGCGTCAAAGGCGGAGATCGATTTTAGTGGCAGTTTCCGGAACCATTCACGAGCCCTGCCCGCGAGTTAAGCTGGAAAGGCTTTACACTTCATCTCTTCCGACACACAATCAAGGTCATATGTGTTAAATACTGGAAGAGATGATCTTGTGGGTCTTTAGTAACGTCATAGGGTTCCAATTTGGTCACTTTAAACTTCTCTGGCCATGGATAATTTAATATCTGTTCTGAAAACGGCGACTCGAATGAGAGTTCATCTGACTTCCGACCTAGTATACCGTCGAGCTTTGCTCGGCCTGCCTCCTGGGCCTAGGCGTTTATTTTCCTTTTCCATACGTTAGAGGCAGTGGATAGAGTGTCATGCCTGTCGTCTTTGTATAGTGGGACGGTTTTAGGTGCATGATCATCCGGTTGATCATCTTCTCGCGCTTTAAGTGCTAAACCAAGTACCTTATTGAATGGGGGCATATCAATATTCCTTAAGGCTTCCAACAGAGCTTTTTGAGACGAATTAGGGAACACTTCTTCCTCTTGAGATTGGTGTTGACTGGTGGCTGTGTTTGGGTCTTTCTCTCTACATGCAGTTTGGCCAGCATTCTGGGCAGCTTCACCTCCTTGGGTGGTTTGTTCTTGGACGGTTTTATTGCATGTGTTCTTGGGCGGCGCCATTTTTGTTGATGAATAAGATGATCTTGATGAAATATCCTTCTAACGCCAACTGACGATGCAGGATCTCGTCTATGAATAAATCTGGGCCGTATTTCCCCGTTGACAATAAATTCAAGATCTAAAAGCCTATAAAAAAATATCAAAAGAGGGGGGTGATTTGAATGTGTTAAGACTAAGCCTGAGAGTCTGCTCTCAAGTTGCCTACGTATCCAATCTGTGTAATTGGAATCTCTCGTAGTTCCTTAGGGATCACTTATATAGAGGATGTCTCATCTGAATTCTTGTTGGACAAGGATTCTAATTCTTAATCCCTAAAGATTATCACATGTAAATACCTTTGATTTAGGGATTATTATGGATATATTTAAATTTAAAGATTCGACTCGTTATCTCATAGGATTCTTTCCATATTTATCCCATAATATAGGAACATGATTAAATATCGGATAAGGAAAGCTCTGGGTGACCTGGGTCGAGCCTCCTTGGGTCACTTCCGATCCGAGCTGCGCTACCTGACCTTCGTCTTTACCGAGCTGACCTACGGTGGTAAGCTATGAATAGCCAAGCTGACCTCTCACCTGGGGTTCAGGTCCGCTTCGTTAGTTAGACTTGAGGCTCATGGCCTTTATTACTTGTTAATTATCTGTCTTCATTTATGACTCAACCACTCTGAGGATGACACATGGTGAGGAATAGTCCGACCTTCGTTATTGCACGTGTCTGACATTCGGAAATATTTGGTGTCCGGTGCATTACTTGTTAGTAATGGTTTTAAACTTTCCTTTGAATCTGGCAAATTTTCATTTTGTAAAAATGGACAATTTTTAGGAAAGGGCTATATTGTTGATTGTATGTTTAAATTAAACATTCTGGTTGTTGTACCTAAGGCTGTTGTGCGAAAATCTGCGAACATTATTACTAGTAGTAATAAAGAAGAATCTACTTCTGCATATTTGATTGAGTCTTCATCTTTATGGTATTGTATATTAGGACACACTAATTTTAAATTTGTTCGAAAATTAATGAATTTAGATTTGTTGCCTAAACTAAAATTTGACGACAAAAAAATGCCATACATGTATTGAAGCAAAAATGACAAAATTACCATATCCAAGTGTTGAACGTTTTAATGAACCTTTGGATTTAATTCACACCGATATTTGTGATTTAAAATTTGTGCAAACCGGAGGCGGTAAAAAGTATTTCATTACTTTTATCGATGATAGCACAAGATACTGTTTTGTATACTTGTTGCGTAGCAAATATGAGGCTCTTGATGCTTTTAAGCTTTACAAGAATGAAGTTGAGAATCAACTTAGGAAACTGATCAAAGTGATTCGTAGTGATAGAGGTGGAGAATATGATGCACCTTTTGATGAATTTTGTTTGGAATTCAGAATTATTCATCAAACGACTGCACCATATTCACCACAATCCAATGTTGTTGCTGAACGTAAAAATAGAACACTTAAAGAAATGACGAATGCTATGTTAATTAGTTCGGGTTTACCCCGAACATGTGGGGGAGGCGATCCTCTCGGCTTACTTCATTTTGAATCGTATATCATCCAAGAAAAGGGATGAGAAACCTTATGAATTGTGGAAGGGTCACAAACCCAACTACAAAATTCTAAAAGTGTGGGAGTGTTTAGAAATGGTAAAAATACCTAAACCTAAACAAGTAAAATTTGGGCCTAAAACAATTGATTGCATATTTATTGGCTACGCAAAAAATAGTAGTGCTTATCGGTTTCTGGTTCATAAATCAGACATTCATGACGTACATGTAAATACTGTAATTGACTCAAGGAATGCTGTATTTATTAGGGAAATCTTTCCTTTCAATGACAAGGAAAATGAAGGTCAATTTTTAAAATAACTGTTGATGCAATAACAAATGATGGTTCAAATGATCATCAGGAAACAGAGGAATTTCACAAAAGTAAAATGGCAAGGACTTCAACATCTTTTAGTCCTGATTTACTTACCTATATGGTAGAGGATGATCCAAGGACATATGCTGAAGCTATGTCCACTCTAGAAGCGCCGTTCTGGAAGGAGGTTATTAACAGTGAAATAGAATCCATTATGCAAAATAACACTCGGGAGTTGGTTGATCTTCCACCCGGAGATAAACCACTTGGATGTAAGTGGATTTTCAAGAAGAAAATGAAACCTAATGGATCTATTGATAAATACATGTGTAGGTTAGTAGCCAAAGGATACAAACAAAAGGAAGGCCAAGATTTCTTTGACACATACTCACCGGTTATGAGGATAACGTCTATACGTATCCTGATTGCCATTGATGCGCTGTTTAACTTGGAAATCCATCAAAAGGATGTTACAACAACTTTCTTAAATGGTGAGTTGAAGGAAGACATGGAACAACCTGAAGGGTTTGTGGTTCCAGGTCAAGAAAAGAAATTGTGCAAACTTGTGAAATCACTGCATAGGCTTAAGCAAGCACCTAAACAGTGGCACATGAAATTTGACCAAAAAATGATGGCAAATGGCTTTAAAATCAATGAATGTGATAAGTGTGTCTGTCTACATAAAGACAACGCATAAAGCCTATATGATTGTGTGTTTGTATGTGGATGACATGCTAATCATGGGTAGTGATCATGAGATCATCGTGAACTCTAAGTGAATGTTGACTAAATGCTTCGAGATGAAGAAAATAAGAGTTGGTGAAGTTATACTTGGGATTAAAATCTCAAAAACGTCTGATGTACTGATGTTGTCTGTTGGTCCCTTGGAAAGGCTAACACAAGTTTAGAGGGGGGGGGGGTGAATAAACTTGTCACCAAAACCTAGATTAACTAACAATTAAGGTTCAGTTTTAACTTATGTGGAGTTGAGCTGACAAAGCTGATCGAGTCTAAGTCAAACTGACTTATGCAAAAACTGAGTCAACTGGCAGCGGATAGAAGTGTTAGCCTTTATCTGGATCTTGTTGATACTATAAGAAAAAGCTAAATATGCAAAACTGAATTCTGGTGAATGTCAGTTTGTGAGCTGTGTATGCTTGTAACAATCAGTTTCAGTATGCTGAATAAACAATAATAAATGCTGTATAAGTAAATAACAGAATGTAAATGCGTAAAGTAAGTAGAGCAAGAGTGATAGAGGTTCCAGATGGTGTAATCCTGTCAGTCCACTCTTCCTATGTGATGTAGGAGGAAAATTGCACTAGAACTCCTTGAGGTATGCTGTTACAAAAAGTCCTAAATGATAGTCCTTGACTAATCCCTAGTGTCATTATCTAAAAAATCAAAGAACAGGTTGGATTGCTTCTCTCCAAATGCTTGACCCACTGGTCCTAAGAGGGTTGTATTGCCTCTTCACCAGCTACCACCACAAACACAGTCTACCCGACTGCAAACAACTCCTTAGCAACTCTTTGACCGGATTGCTTCACAGGCTAAAACTTTGATTAAGAATCAAATTTGGGCTGAGAATCAATAAATAGATTCTTTCATGTGGTTCTTCAAAGTGTTGAAATCTGGATATGATCGAGATAGCTTGAACACTTGAAGAAATCTAGATATGATCTTGTTGAGCACAAATAATGATAGCAATTCGAATGAACTAGACTTGAGAACAATAACGCTTGTAATCTTGTTAATTCCGTGTGTGATCCTTGATGTCAAGTTCTCTATTTATAGCGTGAGGTCCAACGTTCATCTTGCTTGAATTTGAATTGCTTCAACGTCTATATTTTCATATGTCAGGTGTCAGTGACCGTTCTGACATGTGAGTTTCTCATCCAATAAGAATCCTTGAATTGTAACGTTCAAATGTACTTTCAGTTGCTTGGATGGCTGACTATAAAATTGAGTGTCCTGATCAGTTTTATACTGAGTATGTCAGTTTTCAGTTTGTTAACTGACTTAGAGCATTAACTGAGTTTTTACTCTTCTTAAAAAATTCAGTACTCTATTTATCTGATTTAATGTGACCGAATCAGATTACACCATTAATTTTAGAGATCGTCTAAGATATCATTGTCCTTATGATACTTAGGTCTTCTTCAAGATTCATAAAGTCAGTTCGGGCCATCACAGACTTACCTGAATTCTAACTTTATAATCTCGGCTTAAAAATCTTCATAACTGAGTTTGAACCCTCAGTTCTTATATTCTACAACTGAGTCTGTGTCCCTCAGTTCTTCAAATACTGAGTTTGTTCCTTCAGCCTTCAGTTCTAGATAAGTCAACAGAGTCTATGACCCTCAGCGAACTTACCTTCTTCAGTTCTGAGTAAGCTTCAGTTCTAGGTGTACATCTTTAGTCTTATGTCAAGTTCCAGTTATCTAGATGATTTCCAATTTTCAGTTTTACGACACTTCTATCTATTACAGTGCTTGTCTGATATAACCTATACAATTATCAGACTCTAGTAAAACTTATACATTCAGTTCTAGACATCTTTAGCCTTTCACTGTAACTGCTAGCTTCAGCACTTCATCAATGGGGTGTAACCAAACATATTTTTGAATAAGATGAATCATCATTAAAACTAAATTTTATTCCCAAAAATTTCCCCCTTTTTGATGATGCCAAAACCCTCCTTAAATGAAAATCTTAAAGATAATAACAATGCAAAACAAAGTAAAACTGGAAACTGGATTTCATTAAGTTTGCAAAAATTGGAATAGTTACACAATTGATAAAAACAGAAATTGTTGGACTTATTTTAAGTTTTAGTGATGAGTGCCAGACTAGCTGTTATATAGCAAAGGCAAAAAGATGTCTAGATCAAATGTATAGGCTTATTAGAGTTTGATCTTTGTATAGGTTTGATCAAACAAGCACTGTAAATGGTCCGTCGAATTTCATCGACGGACACGTCTATATCGAGGGTACCCGAGTCGGTAGACTAGTTTAGGAACCTGCTGAAGACTGAAGGCTGAGGGCTCAAACTCAGTTATTGAAGGCTAAGGGATCAAACTTAGTATTTAAAGTCAAGGATATGGAATCATAATTTTGGGAAGTCTGTGATGACCTAAACTGATTGCATATACCTTGTGTACAAGGTCTAAGTTCCACAAGTTAAATGATGTTTGGAACTTGGTTATGATTAAAATGGTGTAATCTAACTTAATAATAAAAAGTTAGATATAAGAGAAGTCCGCTGCAGTGTTTTTTCAAACAAAGTAACTCTAGATCAGCTGACTGATATATATTTCAGCAGACTAATACCCACAGGAACCCGCTGATATATATTTGGAATTATTCAAAGGTTACATTGGAAAAATACAAGGATAAGGACTGATAACAATCTCTGATTTTATCAAACAAATCAATGGTTAAGATTAAAAGGACGTTGGGAAGAAATAGAGCTTTATCCAATGGATACAAGTCAAAGGGTGGACAGACAGAAAACTGTCAAAAAGCATTCTGACAGTGTCAGTACTATATACAGGGACAGAATGCAAGTCAAGAAAAGGACAAGTCTGAAATGGCTATGTTTGAATTTCAAACATACGTCACAAGGATTCCTACCTATAAATAGAGGACTCCTAATTCAGATACAAGTGATGAAAATTAAGGATCTATCTTGATCTATCAGATTTCAATCTATTAAATACCTTGCTGATCCTACTGAACTTAAAGCTACTGATCCAGTAAACTTCTTCAAGTGTAATCTGCTATCAAGCTACATCAAGTTTACACACTTGAAGACCTCAAGCTGATGATTATATAATCCTGATCAAGCTGCTGAAAGCTAAATCACTTACTTGATTCAAACTTTATTTTATAAGAAATCTACCGAAGACAGTGAAGCATCTTTGGGTGTCAAGGACTGTTGTTTGTGGTTGAGCTGGTGAAGAGGCAATCCTACCCTTCAAGGACCAGTGGAAGACTTTGGAGCAGCAATCCTACCTGTTCCAAGTGTTCAGTTTGTGAAGCCATAGTTATTGGTGAAGGACAAGCAACTTAGGGATTTTTGTAACTGCTACCTCAAGGATCTCTAGCGAATTACCTCCAACATCACAGGAGAAGAGTGGACTGACAGGATTACACCACCTGGAACCACTATAAAAACTGCCTACTTACTTTCTGCATTTATATTCTTCATTAGTACATTTAGCACATCAATCTACTGAACTAGCAACTGAATCACACACATACACTACTGAGTATCTAATACTTGGTATCATATTTTAACAACAAGTAATAAGGCTCAATTTAAATATATTCCGCTGCAACAAATTCAGTAAAGTCAATAGTCAGCAGACTACTGAGTGTCAGCAGACTACTGAGCTATCAGCAGGCTATTGAAGTTGCTGAATTTGTTAACTCCAAAAGTTTTAAGTGTTAAGTTTATTCACCCCCATCTAAACTTAACCAAAGACTTTTCAAGGGACCAACAATTGGTATCAGAGCAGTGCTTCTGTTCTGAAGTAATCCTACTTGTTGTGCTTGTGAAAATACTTTGAAAACTTTTTCAAGTTTCTGATTTTCAAAGCTTTGCATCATGGATAACAACCCGTATGCTAGAAAAATGTTGATGTGTTCTTTAGATAGTTTTGATGAGTATAAACGTCGTATGCAGGCTTATCTAGCTGCAACACATGATGAGATGATGGATGTGCCGACTGATGGACCACTGGAAATCACAAAAGCTATAAGCGTGGATAATGAAACTCAGTACATTCCAAAGCCAAAAAGAGAATGGACTACTGAAGATAGAAAAAAAGAAAACCTCAATAATTTTTCTATTGATATCATATATAGAACATTTGATAGCAATATGTATATGAAGGTGAAAGATTGCAAGACTACAAAAGAACTTTGGGACAAGTTGCAATTAATCTGTGAAGGCACTGATGCTATCAAGAAGAATAAGATCAGTGTGGCAAAGAAGAAGTTTCAGGAGTTCAAAATGAAACAAATGAAACTATTGAACAAATGGAGTCAAGATTCAATGCAATCATGGATGAACTCACCCTTCTGAGTGTGAAGTACTCACAAGACAAAATCAATTCAAAAATCTTGGAAGCATTACCTGCAAAAGAAGTTTGGGAGATGAAGGTGACTGTCATAGAAGAAATTAGAAGCCTACATGAAGAGGACACCTTCAAATTGTTCTCAGATCTCAAGGCATATGAATTCAGTAAGAAACTTGTACCTGAGACAGAAAAAGAAGAACCAAAAACCACTGCATTGGCTGCTGCACATCAAGAAGAAACATCAGGAGCTCAAGATGATCTACCGGATGAGATGCAAGAGCAAATTGCCCTACTGAGCAAGAAAATCAGAATGATGAAAACAGGAAAGGGTTCTCCTATGAACTTCACAAAGAAATTTAGTGAAAAGAAGAAGGGAATCCAAGAAAGACAATGATTACTTGTGCTATCAATGCAAGAAACCAAGACACTTCAAACCAGACTGTCCTGAACTAAAACAGAAAAAAGAACCTGATTATCTTTGCTTCAATTGCAAGAAGCCTGGACATTTCAGACCTGATTGTCCAGACCTACCGAAGAGCAAAAGCCAACAAAGAAGATCTGGCAAGAAAGCTATGGTTGCTGAAGATGAATCAAGATATGAAGTTGAATCAGAAAAGGGAAATGAATATGATGATACTGCACTTGTTGCTGATATGGATGATTATGCTTTAATGGCAAATATGGATGAAACAGATGAGGTATACAATTATGTATCTATTAACACTGCTGCTGGAAGTGATTGTTAATCAACTTGTGGTTAAAATCCAAAAATTCTGACAATGAAGAAACTTTGGATGCCATCCTTAATCAACTGAGGATAATACAATCTGGTTATGAGATTGTGAAGGCTGAAAAAGAAGATCTTCAAACAGAAGTTGAAAGATTAAAAGCTGAGTTAAGAATTCTCAAAGGAAAGGAAAAAGAAGTTGGAGAGAATCAGCATAAGTCTGCTGTACATTCAGTGCCTGGCGAATTTGCTGAACAATCTTGTTCCTCCACTGCATTCAAATCTGGAAAGCCTTATGGTGATAGAACAGGCCTTGGATTTGGAACTCAACAATCTAATAAGAGTGGATCCAGTAAGGTCACTGAACCTAGTACCAGAATTGGTCTTAAGTTTGTGCCTGCACAAGATCCAACTCCCAAAAAGGTTGCTGAGGCAGTAAAGCCTACTGAGAAAACTTCAAGGAGGCAAAATCAGAAGTCAATAGAACTTAACAAAAAGAATAAATCCAAAAATAGGACTGTTGTACCGTCTAGACCTGCTGATAGCAGACCTGCTACCAAGTCTGCTAGACCATAGAAGGGTAAAAATCAGAAATATTCCAAGGATAAGAATCCTAAACCTAAAAATGTCAATCATTCAAGGGATACTTATCTCAGGGGGAAAGGTAGACTGTTCCCTACTGATGATGATTGGAATATTCCTGCCCCCACTGCTAGAAACAAGAGATATAACCATTGTGGAAATATTACATATCAAATAGTATGTAATATTTATCATTTCGTGTATACATTATTTGTACACTTTATTTGTAAAAAGGACATATTAATTGTGGTACATATAAACAATTAATATGTTAAACTCTAGCTCTAGTTACTTTATGTCATAGACATACTTTTACTTTTTTACATGCATGCTTGCCGCCCATATCTAGTGGCCGCCCAAGCTAGCTAGTATCTCCCATCAAGTGTAACTATTTATACTCCTTTCATTTTGATGAATAAACTAAGTTGAAGTTTACTCTAGAGTTTATCACTTTCTCAAACTCTCTTCATGTTATCGGAGCCTTACTGAGTTCTAAATTCCGCTGCAAACTCAGTTTTGTTATTTCAAAAATGTCTACTGTTACTGACAGTTCTTCTTCATCAGTAGACTCCCAGCTGCCTCAGCAGACTGGGGTCACTGAATCTTCTTCATACACAAATCATAGACTTGATGGTAACAACTACTTGCTATGGTCAAGATCTATGAAAATGTACATCTCCGGACAAGGTAAGATGGGATACCCGTCCGGATCGAAACCCGCCCCCGCCGAAGATGACCCCGGATTTGAAGCATGGGACACTACTAATAATCAAGTCATGACCATTCTCACAAGATCAATGACAAAAGAAATTAGTGAGAACTTTATGATGTATGATACCGCAAAGGAAATGCGGGATAATGCCGAGATCTTTACTCCAAGAAAGACAATACATCGAAGTGTATGAACTTGAAGCTCGGATTCAAAGCTGAGACAAGGAGATATGTCCGTAACTCAATACTTCAACCAACTATCTAGGGCATGGCAACACCTAGATATGTTGGAAACTCACCCCTGGAATGATGTTAAGGATGCTGCCCTTTATAAGGACATTATTGAGAAAAGAGAGTATTCAAGTTCCTTACTGGAGTGAATCCTACTCTTGATGATGTGAGAGGAAGAATCCTTGCCACAAAACCTCTCCCCAATCTCAAATCCATGTTTGCTAAGGTCAAACATGAGGAAAGCAGGAGGAAAGTGATGCTGCTGAACTCCCTTGCTGACAACCCTCCTGAGAGTGCTACCCTACTGACTGTCAGGAAGCCTGCTGAAGTTACTGAGACATCTAGAAAGCCTACTGATAGAACTGGAAAGTTGTTCTGTGAGCACTGCAAGCGCACAAATCACACCAAGGACACTTGCTGGAAGCTACATGGCAAGCCTAACTCCTCCAAGCCTACCAGGGAAAGTCAGGACAGGCATGTCAATGAAGAGGAGAATGATAACAAGTTGAATTCTCAGTTTGCTGCATTCAAAGCTTTCCTCACTCAACAAAAATAAGGTAGTCCCTCTACTAACATAGCTACTTAGGCTAGTGCAGGTAAATTCCACTCTTCTATTAGTAATGAAACTTGGATTGTTGATTCTGAGGCCTCCTCCCATATGAATGGCAATAAAAACCTCATAACTCACCTTATGCCATGTCATCAAATTCACAAAGTTAAGACTACTGATGGATCTATCTCGTGTGCAAAAGGTTTTGGAACTGTTAAACTCACTAATAAGATATGCCTAAAGGATGTCCTATTTGTTCCAAACTTAGACTGCAATCTCATATCTGTCAGTAGACTAGCAAAAGATTTGAATTGGACTTGTTGTTTTTAATAAGAATCAGTGCACTTTCCAGGACCCTTCTTCACAGGAAGTGATTGGGAGGGCTAAACCCTGCTCACGATTGTATGTGGTCAACCCTGCTGAAGACATAAGACTGAAGACTGAATCTGCCTCAGCAGCCTACACTCAAACATTAGACAATATCATGTTATGGCATTATAGACTAGGACATCCAAGTTTTGGTTATTTAAAGTCTGTAATTCCTAAATTATTTAAAGGATGTAATATCAATGATCTTCAATGTGATATTTGTCAATTTGCCAAACTTACCAAATCTGTGTATACCAAACTACCTTATTTGCCTTACAACCACTTTAATTCATAGTGATGTATGGGGACCTTCAAGAGTAAAGATTATAACAGGAAAAAGGTGGTTTGTCACTTTCATTGATGATCATACCAGGAACACATGGCTGTTTTTAATGAAGGATAAATCCGAAGTTGGACCAATTTTTCAGGAATTTTACAACATGATCTCTACTCAATTTGACACTAAGATCAAGATCTTAAAGACTGATAATGCACTTGAATACAATGAGTCTAACCTCAGTAATTTCTTGATGAATAAGGGGATTGTCCGTATCAGTAGTTGTGTGGAAACACCTCAACAAAATGGGGTTGCTGAGAGAAAGAACAGGCACCTGCTGGAGATGGCTAGATCAATCATGTTCACCAAAAATGTTCCAAAGTATATGTGGGGTGAAGCTATATTAACTGCCACATACTGAATCAACAGACTTCCCAGCAGAGTGTTAGGCTTCAAAACTCCTATCCAAACCCTTCTGACCACACACTCCTGCTCTCATCTTATTTCCCAATTACCTCCAAAAATCTTTGGTTGGACTGTGTTCGTTTATATCCATGCCCAACACAGAAGCAAACTGGATCCCAAAGCTCACAAGTTCATCTTCCTGGGATATGCAAAGGACAAGAAAGGTTACAAGTGTTATTCTCCTTTTGAGAAAAGATTTTACAATTCTATGGATGTAAAATTCTTTGAAAGGACTCCCTACTACAGCAAGTCCACTGAGGCAGTCAATGATGGGAACCTGATTGAAATTGACCTAAATCCGGTCCCACAGCAAACTCTTAATCCTCAGCAACCTACTGATTCTCATCGGGATCGAACCTCGCACTCGTCGACCCTCAGCAGCCTACTGAACTAGAGCCGACTAACCCAGAGCCTACTGAACCAGAGCCTACTGAACCGAGCCAACTAATACTCAGCAACCTACCGACTCTCAGCAGTCTGCTGATATTGATGATAGACCTATTGCTCTCAGGAAGGGAAAAAGATCTTGCACTACTGATCATTCTATTCATAATTATTTATCTTATGATCAGTTATCTCCTACTTTTGCCATGTTTACACAGGACTTGGACTCTCACCCCATTCCAAAAAATATTCAGGAAGCTCTTCAACATGATAAGTGGAAGGCTGCAGTAAAAGCTGAAATGACTGCCCTCCTGGATAATCATACATGGGATCTAACTACTCTCCCCAAAGGCAAGAAGACAGTCAGCTGCAAGTGGCTATTTACTATCAAATACAATGCTGATGGTACAATTGACAAGTATAAGGCCAGACTTGTTGCAAGGGGTTTCACTCAAACTTATGGCATTGACTACACAGAAACTTTTGCACCAGTGGCAAAACTGAACACTGTCAGGATACCGATATCTCTTCTGTCGTCCAACTTGACTGGCCTCTTCACCAATTGGATATCAAAAATGCATTTCTCAATGGTGACCTTACCGAGGAATTCTACATGAGGGTACCTCCTGGTTTTACCAATCCTCACACTCAAGGAAAGGTTTGTAAATTGAGGAAATCTCTATATGGCCTAAAGCAATCCCCAAGAGCCTGGTTTGGGAAACTCACTACTGTGGTTAAAGCTGCTGGATATCATCAATGCAACTCAGATCACACCATGTTTATCAAAACCACTAGCCAGAAAAGATCTATTCTTATTGAATATGTGGATGATATCATCCTCACTGGTGATGACTCTACTGAGATCTAGAATTTGAAGACTCTATTGGCAAAGGTTTTTCTAGTCAAGGATTTGGGCTATCTTAAATACTTCATTGGTATGGAAATTGCAAGAAACAACCAGGGTATCTCTATCTCTCAAAGGAAATATGTGCTGGACCTGCTGAAGGAAACTGGTATGCTGGGATGCAAACCTGCTATATCCCCAGTAGACCCCAGTAATACCCTGCTGCATGGTGATATTGCTGTCAGGAAGGATCAATATAAAAGACTTGTAGGGAAACTCAACTATCTGTCCCATACAAGACCTGATATTGCATATGGAGCCAGTCTGGTTAGCCAGTTCATGCATTGCCCTACTGAGCAACATTGGGATGCTGTGAACAGGATACTGAGGTACTTGAAATCCACTCCTGGCCAAGGCTTGCATTTCACCAAGTCTGTTGAGAGATCTATCAAGGTGTACACCGATGCTGATTGGGCTGGCTGTCATATAGGCAGAAGGTCTACTACAGGCTACTGTTCTTATGTATGGGGAAATCTTGTCACCTGGAGGAGCAAGAAACAACCTATCGTCTCGTAAGAAGCGATCGAAGCGAACTCAAGGCACTAGTTTTGGGTATTTGTGAAGCTCTATGGATAAAAAGGGTCCTAAGCGAACTTCAAAGCGGCCTTTTCAAAGACCCTATCACACTCGTCGTGACAATAATTCAAAGCATTATGCACGGCGAGAGGATCCAATCCATCATGATAAAACCAAACATGTGGACATTGACAGACACTTCCTGAAGGAGAAGATTGATGCCAAGATTATTCAACTCCAGTATGTTCCCTCAGCAGACCAGAATGCGATATTCTCACCAAGGCCATTCCACCACTTATGTTCAGCAGCCTGAGTAGCAAACTTGGCTGTATAAACATATACAACCCAGTTTGAGGGGGGGTGTGGAAATATTACATATCAAATAGTATGTAATATTTATTCATTTCGTGTATACATTATTTGTACACTTTATTTGTAAAAAGGACATATTAATTGTAGTACGTATAAACAATTAATATGTCAAACTCTAGCTCTAGTTACTTTATGTCATAGACATACTTTTACTTTTTTACATGCATGCTTGCCGCCCATATCTAGTGGCCGCCCAAGCTAGCTAGTATCTCCCATCAAGTATAACTATTTATACTCCTTTCATTTTAATGAATAAACTAAGTTGAAGTTTACTCTAGAGTTTATCACTTTCTCAAACTCTCTTCAACCATACTGCTAGGGTAAAACCTCAGCAATGGAATCAGCAGAGGACTCAGCAGAGGACTTATATAAGACCTCAGCAGAGACCTCAGCAAACTTCATATTACAGGGCTGTTCCTAACAGACAACAAACCTATGGTTATACTAGTGCTTCTAACAAAAGAAATCACTCCAAACAGCACTATATACCAAAAGGCCAGAAAGCATATATGAATCCTACACAACCAATTGTTAGACCTTATGGATGTGTGGAATACATGTATGAACAAAAGTATGATACCTTTCAAAGAAGACCTAATGGAAATTTGCAAAGGGTCATGCTTGCCACTGACCACTATGGACCCAAACAGTTTTGGGTACCTAAAATGCATTAACTTTGTTTTGTAGGGTGTCTGGTACTTTGACAGTGGATGTTCCAGACATATGACAAAAAATAAGCACTGTTTGTCAAACTATGTGAGAAAGGATGGTCCAAGAGTGAATTTTGGCAACAAGAACACACCAGGATACACAAGAGGATATGGAACACTTGTGAGAAATGGATTAACAATCAGGAATGTTGCATATGTGGAAGGACTAGACTACAACCTACTGATCACTAGACAATTTTGTGACATGGGTTACAAGGTGACTTTTGACAAAAACACCTGTATTGTCATTAGTAAAAGGGGTGATCAAGTTGTGTTGGCTGGAAGAAGACAACAAAACATGTATATTGTGGATTGGTCTACTGCTATTCCAGAAACTTGCCTGATTGTGCATACTAAGTCAGAACTTAATTGGCTATGGCATAAGAAGTTGAATCATCTGAATTTTGATGATATCAATCAGTTGGTGAAGAAGAAACTGGTGATTGGTTTACCTGAGATCACATTCAAGAAGGATGCTATATGTGATGCTTGTCAGCAAGGTAAACAAACAAAATCAAGCTTCAAGTAAAAAACAAATCAGTCAACAAAAAGTGTTTTGGAGCTGATGCACATGGATCTTTTTGGGCCAGTAACACCAACAAGTGTAACAAGAAAGAAGTACACTCTAGTAGTTGTGGATGATTATTCAAGATACACTTGGGTAGTATTCATGAACAAGAAAAGTGAAACACTTCAAAAGATGCCTAAACTTTTGAAGAGATTGCAAAATGAGAAAAGTTTGACAGTAGTGAAGATCAGATCAGATAAGGGTACTGAATTTCTCAACAAAGTTATAAGAGAATATTGTGAGCAAAATGATGTACTACATCAACTTGCTGCTGCTGGTACACCTCAGCAAAATGGGGTTGCTGAAAGAAGCAAAATGGTGTTGCTGAAATAAGAAATAGAACTTTAAAGGAAGCAGGAAGAACTATGATTTATGAAGCATTATTGCCTGAAAGATATTGGGCTGAAGCAGTTAATACAGCATGCTATACACAAAATAGAACCTAAGTGAACAAGAAGCTGCTGAAGACACCTTATGAGGTTTGGAATGGAAGGAAACCTAATATATCTTACTTTCATCCATTTGGAAGTAAATGTTTTATTCTAAATCATAAGGAACAACTGAAGAACTTCCAACCAAAATCAGATGAAGGAATCTTCTTGGGATATTCTTCTGTCAGCAAAGCATTCAGGGTACTGAACAAAAGGACACTGAAACATGAAGAGACAATACATGTTGTATTTGATGAACCTAAGTTCACTGGAATGGAAGTTGAAGATTCAGAACCTGCTGAGAATCAACAAGTCACTGATCCAAAATGTGTTGTTGTTTTGGAAAGATTTAATGACTTAAAGGTTTCTGACTCTGCCCCTGCTGAACACCCTGCTAATAACACTACTGATGCAACAACTGAAGCAGTTCAAGGATCTGCTGAACCCCTTGCTGAAGCAACAGCAGACCCTACTGAAGATTATGTTCCTGAGAATCAATCTAACCAAAATCCACAATGGTTAAGGGATCACCCTGCTGAGCAAGTTATTGGCAACATACAGCAAGGTGTAAGGACTAGAAGACAATTAGAAGCAATGTTTACATGTTTTCTATCTCAAATGGAACCTAAAGTTGTTGAAGAAGCAATATCAGATCCAGATTGGATAATTGCTATGCAAGAAGAATTGAATGAATTTGAAAGAAATCAAGTTTGGACACTAGTGGAAAGGCCTAATCATGCAAATATAATTGGTACAAAATGGGTATACAGAAACAAATTGGATGAATCTGGTACCATTGTAAGGAATAAGGCCAGACAAGTAGCGAAAGGCTATTCTCAAGCAGAAGGAATAGATTTTGATGAAACATATGTCCCTGTTGCAAGATTGGAAGCTATAAGACTATTCTTGGCATATGCTGCTTACAAAAACTTCAGAGTATATCAGATGGATGTCAAGAGTGCATTTTTGAATGGCATTCTGGAAGAGGAGGTCTATGTTCAGCAACCTCCTGGTTTTGAAGTTAAAGATCAAGAAGATAAAGTGTACAGACTCAATAAAGCACTTTATGGTTTGAAACAAGCACCAAGAGCATGGTATGAGACCCTATCTCAATTATTGGTGGACAATGGTATTACCAAAGGTACCATTGACAAGACTCTTTCGAATCAATGAAGGAGACAAAGACACCTGCCGGGTACGCATTTATGTTGATGACATAATTTTTGGTTCTGAAAATGAATTGTTATGTGAGAAGTTTGCTAATCTCATGAAAAGTAAATTCCAAATGAGTATGATGGGAGAAATGAACTACTTTTTGGGTTTACAAGTCAAACAAATGAAAGATGGAATCTTCATTCATCAAACCAAGTACACCAAGGAGCTGCTGAAGAAATTTGGTATGGAAAATAGCACCAAAGTATCAACTCCTATGAGTACAAACATTAGATTGGATGAAGACAAAGAAGGCAAAGATGTTGATCAGACTTTATACATAAGGATGATAGGCAGTCTGCTCTACCTTACAACCAGCAGACCTGATATATCCTTTGCTTTAGGTTTTTGTGCAAGATTTAAATCAAAACCTAAGGAAAGTCATTTAGCTGCAGTCAAAAGAGTTATCAAGTATCTAAAAGAAACTTTGGAAGTAGGAATTTGGTATTCAAAAGATGGAACCTTCAAGGTTATATCTTACTCAGATTCTGACTATGCTGGATGCAAGATTGATAGAAAAAGCACCACAGGAACCTGTCAGTTAATGGGAAATAGACTGGTTTCCTGGTTTAGCAAGAAACGGAATTCAATATCAACTTCCACTACTGAAGCTGAATACATTGCTGCTGGAAGCTGCTGTGCACAAATACTTTGGTTAAGAACAGTTAAGGGATTATGGGATTGAAGAAAGAGAGATCCCTATAATGTGTGATAACACAAGTGCAATTGCAATCACAGAAAATCCTGTTTTGCACTCAAGAACCAAGCACATTGATGTGAGACATCACTTTATAAGAGACCATGTTGAAAAGAAATATGTGGTGGTTCATTACATCCCTACTGAAGATCAACTTGCTGATATTTTCACAAAACCATTGGACAGTGAAAGATTTGCTAAGTTAAGGACAGAAGTTGGAATTATAAAAGTTGACTGATACATCTTTGATCAGCAATGTACTGGAATTCACCAAGGAGATTAGTCTTTGCTATGTTGGGTGAGCTCACTTCGTAGATTAGTCATTGGTATCAACAATTCCATGTACTTATGTTTGGACAATTGAGCAAATGAAGTTGCCAAGGGGATTGGTCTTTGTCATGATGGGTGAGCTCACTTGACTGATCAGTCATTGGTATTAAATTTCATATTGTATTATCAGTTGGACAAAACAAGAAGAATTGAAGATCAGCAGAGTAACATTGTCAACAGGCTGCTGAGACATTATGTCAGCAAACTGCTGAGCCAAGTCTACTGATAGCAAAGTTTGCTGAGGCATACGTTACAGTCAAACTGTAATAAAGTCAAAAAGCAAAAAGACCAGGATATTTATCTTATCTTTATAACCGCAGTTACACGATCGAACGGTTACCACTCTTTATGGATAAGTTTTGGGCCACGTGTCAAGATCTCATTTATTCATATTTAATCATGGTTAATGCTACAGTACGTGCTCTGACAGTTTTCAAACACTACTCTCTGTTATATATACAGACCTATACACAGAAGACATTTACAACTCTCATATTGCCATTCTCTACAAATACTTTGTGTGAACACAGTTTTGAAAGCTTTCTTCTTCATCTTTCTCATTTATAATGGCAAACAAGGATGATGTTCATATTGGAACTAGTCAAAGTGTGAGAGGATATGTTACCGACTGTCACTCTACTGAGTTAGCTATTAACATCGGAAGATGAATCAGAAGGATTGCTGGGTTGGAAAATGTTATCAACAGAAGACTGGAAAGAATCTCATATGTCAACGTGTTGGAATTCTGGAAGAACATAGTTATACATGAAGGTAGAGAGGCCTTCACTTCATCGGTTAATGGTAGAGAGATTGAAATCTCTTCAGACCTACTGAGAGAGGTTTTTTTCACTTTGGACTTGGAAATGATACTCCTACCAATCCAAAAGCAATGAATCTGCCAAGAATGAAGTTTGTGGATGCAATAAAGACAAATGAGAAGATATCTTCATCGCTAGGCATTAATGTGAAGCATATTGGATATGAGTATAATCTACTGAGCAAATTAATTGCCATAACCATTTTAGGATTCATTGGGAGTCTATATACATTGTCTGGACCTAAAATAGACCTATTGATCATCATCTGCAGAAGTATGAAGTTTGATTGGGCTGGATTCTTTATACATTACATGAAGAAGGTGTTTACTGAAGATAGAGATGGTGTAAGGAAGTCCAAAACCAAACCCCTAGGTCTACTGATTCGGACCTTGTTGAATCATTTTCAGATACCTGATGTTGCATCAGATAAGATTAACAAATCCAGATACAAGCCAGAAGTTGCTACTCATATTCATGGATTACATGATGATGAAGATGTAGATGATGAGGCTACAGAAAATGATAATGATGGTGGAGATGATGATGCTGGTGGTGAGCAGGTTAAGCAAGTTGCTAAGTCTGCTGCACCTAAGAAGACTGTTGAGAAGAGAAAGGTTGCTGGCACAAGAAAGATCACATAAATGTTAAAGCCTAGGAAGACAAGGAAGCAAACAGCAGAGACTGCTGAGTCTACTGAGGATCTAGTTGAAATTGAAGTTACTGACCCTGCTGTAGTTGCAAAGAAGAAGTCTGCTGCTAAAATTTTAAGAGACCAACAGAAGGAAGACAGTAGGAAGAGGAAAGTTGCTGAAGTTGAATCAGAGCAACTTTCCAAGGAATGAAGGAAATTGCTAAGAAAAAGAAGCATGTAAAAGGCAAGGAATTGAGAGTCCTTGTAGAACAAAGGGAAGAAGAAGAACAAGAAGCTATTGAAGCTGAACCCTTAAAGATTGTTATGCCTACTGAAACTGGAGAGGTTGTTGTTGAGCAACCTACTGAGCCTACTGAAGAACCACATCAGACTACTGAGTCTGCACCTGCTGTGGAAATTGATACAACAATACAAGACCCTGCAATTGCTGGAATAGTTCAGGGGGAAGAGCAGTCTGCTGCTAACCCTGCTGATGAGCATGTAAGTCAGGAGGAACCAAGTGTAGAACAGATGGAGGTGGTAGGCACTAATGTACAATTTGAGCAACCTACTGACCTAGAAGCATCTATTGAAGAAACACTGAATCTACTTGTTGAGACCTTTGGAGGTCAGCAAAGTGGACAAATAGCTCCTAGAAAGCCAACTATGCCCTTTGAATGAAGAGAAAAGAAAAAAGAAGGAAGGGTATGTTGATCCTAAGCTCCTGTTGGTTGCTAACTACTTTCAATGGAAGTTTTGATATTACAAGAAACAGAAATCAGCAGCTAAGCCTATGACAGACTTTGAGGAGTGGGCTTTTGAAAGGTTAGGAGTGGAGAATTTGCTTGATTTGGTTGATACTTCCTTGCTGGAAATGAGACTGATGGAACTCATTGATGAACAAAAGAAGGAGGAAGGTATCACATTCAAGGATCCTAGAGATGGATCAGATAGTGATGATTCATCATCATCTGACTCTGATGATGGTCATCCCCCACATCAAGGAGAAGCCAGTGGGACTGCTATGTTAAATGAACCAAGAGTTGAACAGTCCACTGTTGCTTGCAAGTCTGCTGAGGGCCAGCAGACTGGACAAATGGATGATGATTTGGAAGATTTAACCATAGATGGTCTGGAAGCATTAATAAATGATGGGATAAATCTTGGAGGCAATAGGCTGGTTGGTATATCAGATACTTTCTTTGTTGTAGAATCTGCTGAACATACTGATGATCAACAGACTGTAGATTTGGATGAGGAGAAGGTTACTGATCATAGTGAGCCTGATATCTGTTCTGAGGATTCAACTCAATATAAAGAATGGATTGATACTCAGGACACTCTATCCAAAACTGCTAATGCTCTGCGAAGGATTGCTAATGTTAGAGGGTTTCAAAAAGAAAATATGGCTGAATTCCCGGTAATTCTTGTACAGAGAGTGTTGATCATTGAGGAACAAACTGTGGTAGCACAGAGATTGGACATGGTGATAGGATTTGAGGGATCACCATTACTTGTTGAGGAGGTTCGGGCTGCTGAGGATCAAACAACACCTGAACAAAGGTTGGAACAGAAGGTTCAAGCTGCTGAGGATCAGACAGCACCTGAACAAAGGTTGAAACACGTGGTACAGGTTGCTGAGGATCAAATAGCACCTGGACAAAGGTTGGAACTAACTATGGGTTTGGAGGACACCCCTGCTGTTATTGAAGAACATGCTGCTGTAGTAGAGCCTACTGGGGGAAAGGTCACTGAAGGGAAAGATAGTCAGCAGACTGTTGTTATTGATGAGGATGAACAACTGCTGGACTATGACTATAGTGATGTGGAGTTTCAAGTTCCTGAGGAAGAACCTATACATGATGAACCACAACAGGCATTTGTACCACTCTTTGAGGAACCTGCCCTAGATCCAATCCTAGTTGAAGAAGGACCTGCCCCTGCTGGAAGGGACATGAGTAAAGCCATGGTTGTCAGCATACAGAGGGCACAATATAGTGTAGAAGAGCCTACTGATAAAGCTGCTGGACATATGGCTAGAGGAATGGCTGGTGGGGTACCAGCACAGGTGATGGATGAGTTGAGGGCTGTCAGAAATGACATTACAAGATTAAGGACTCAACTTGACAGACAAGATCAAAGGTTTGATGATTTGATGAATCTAGTGGAAAATAGAGAGAGAACCAGTGAAACATTTGCTTCCAATATTACCTCCACTCAATATGCTCTTGCTGACCTTGCTCTAGATGTAAAGGGGATTAGACAAGGTAATACAATGAAGGAGAAGTTTTTGAAAGACCAACTTGAATCCATTCACCAGAAACTGGATAAACTTGCTGATGCATCCAAGCCTGCTGAAACACTTCACCCTGCTGGATTGGATCCTAAATTCACTAAGGGGATCAATCTACTGGAGCAAACAATGCAAGAAAGGATCACTGCAGTTGATGCTAGAACATAGATAATGGAGGGTCAACTGAATAATCTAGTGATCACACATGAGAGTGTTCATGGCCTGCTGTCCCGTTTTGTTGATGATGTCAATAAGGGGGAAGAGAGCCAAACAACAGTAGCAAAAGAGGTTGCTAGAATTTTTGCACAGAAGAAATTGGAAGCTGACACCAATGCATACAGAGAACCTGCACCTTGCAGACTTCCATTGACTGATGATCTTTTCTAGGAGTATAAGAGGCTTTACTACAACAAGAGAAGACCTTACCATGACAAGGGCTTCCATGAAGGACTCAATTCCTTTTTGGGGCTTAAGTTTTGGGAAGCCAGAGTCAAAGCTCTTAGATCTTCACATAGAGGTGGAAGAGGTGGAACAGGTGGAACAGGTGGTAGAGGTGGAAGGAGTCTACCTACTACATCAGCTAAAGATTCACTGAATGAGTTTAAAGAGTTATACATGCGGTTGGGTTTTAGAGTACATCAAATCAACCATACTCTACCTGAGGCATGGAAATGGTGGAAGGAAGTGAATCCCCACATTGATTTTTCTCTTATTGAAAATGAATGGATGAGACAAATGGTTAGATAAATAAGGGAATATCATGAGCAGCAAGAGAAGGAGAGGCAAGAAAGAGAAAGAAGGAACTAGATCAGCATACTTAGACCTGCATTTTATTTTTGCTGAATCTAGCTTGTAATACATTTGAACAAACTGATTATAATGAGAAATGACTAAATTTGTTCTATTTTTGTTTTTTTTTACTCTTTTTGCTTTGATGTAAGGAGGGTATTGGCATCATCACCAAAAAGGGGAAATTGTTGGACTTATTTTAAGTTTTGGTGATGAGTGCCAAACTAGGTGTTATAGAGCAAAGGCAAAAAGATGTCTAGATCAAATGTATAGGCTTATTAGAGTTTGATCTTTGTATAGGTTTGATCAAACAAGCACTGTAAATGGTCAGCTGACTTTCATCGCAGACTTTGTCTATATCGATAGGGTACCCGAGTCGGTAGACTAGTTTAGGAACCCGCCGAAGACTGAAGGCTGAAGGCTCAAACTCAGTTATTGAAGGCTAAGGGATCAAACTTAGTATTTAAAGTCAAGGATATGGAATCAGAATTTAGGGAAGTCTGTGATGACCTAAACTGATTGCATATACCTTGTGTACAAGGTCTAAGTTCCACAAGTTAAATGTTGTTTGGAACTTGGTTATGATTAAAATGGTGTAATCTAACTTAATAATAAGAAGTTAGATATAAGAGAAGTCAGCTGCAATGTTTTATAAACACAACAACTCTAGATCAGCTGACTGATATATATTTCAGCAGACTAATACCCACAGGAACCTGCTGATATATATATTTGGAATTATTCAAAGGTTACATTGGAAAAATACAAGGATAAGGACAAATAACAACCTCTGATTTTATCAAACAAATCAATGGTTAAGATTAAAGGGACGTTGGGAAGAAACAGAGCTTTATCCAATGGATACAAGTCAAAGGGTGGATAGACTGAAAACTGTCAAAAAGCATTCTGACAGTGTCAGTACTATGTACAGGGACATAATGCAAGTCAAGAAAAGGACAAGTCTGAAACGGCTATGTTTGAATTTCAAACATAAGTCACAAGGATTCCTACCTATAAATAGAGGACTCATAATTCAGATACAAGTGATGAAAATTTAGGATCTATCTGGAGCTATCAGATTTCAATCTATTAAACACCTTGCTGATCCTACTGAACTTAAAGCTACTGATCTAGTAAACTTCTTCAAGTGTAATCTGCTATCAAGCTACATCAAGTTTACACACTTGAAGACCTAAAGCTGCTGATCATATCATCCTGATCAAGATGCTGAAAGCTGAATCACTTACTTAATTCAAACTTTCTTTTATAAGAAATCTACTGAAGACAGTGAAACATCTTTGGGTGTCAAGGACTGTTGTTTGTGGTGGAGATGGTGAAGAGGCTATCCTACCCTTCAAGGACCAGTGGAAGACTTTGGAGCAGCAATCCTACCTATTCCAAGTGTTCAGTTTGTGAAGCCATAGTTATTGGTGAAGGACAAGCAACTTAGGGATTTTTATAACTGCTACCTCAAGGATCTCTAGTGAATTACCTCCAACATCACAGGAGAAGAGTGGCCTGACAGGATTACACCACCTGGAACCACAATAAAAACTGCCTACTTACTTTCTGCATTTATATTTTGCATTAGTACATTTAGCACATCAATCTACTGAACTAGAAACTGAATCACACACATACACTACTGAGTATCTAATACTTGGTATCATATTTTAACAACAAGTAATAAGGCTTAATTTAAATATATTCCGCTGCAACAAATTCAAGTAAAGTCAATAGTCGCAGACTACTGAGTGTCAGCAGACTACTGAGCTATCAGCATTCTGCTGAAGTTGCTGAATTTGTTAACTCCAAAAGTTTTAAGTGTTAAGTTTATTCACCCCCCCCCTATAAACTTAACCAAAGCCTTTTCAAGGGACCAACAGAAACAAGATCTAAACATTTCTTAGTGTAACTTTGATAAACTTCTGTTCCTTATCGTGAAGACGATATTCTTCTTCAATCTTTGTGTCTTCCTTTAGGAAAGTCCTCAGATAATCTACTTGACTTGTAAGTTTCCACTTCCTCCATAGAAGGAACTTAGGGAGGTGTCTCTCACCCTTGTAGTAATCTTCAAATTCTGAAATATCAGCTTTCAGCTGTTCTCTCTTATCTTTGATTTGAAGTCTTTCTTCAATTCTCTTGATCTTCTTGTGATGTGCCATTTTCTTGTTATGAAGATTATCAGATAAGAAATAGGCAAGTGATTCTTCATAAGTCTTGTGCCTGTATTTCGTTTTGACATGGTTATAGTCAGCAACAAATTTCATCCATAGATCCATTGTCAGAGTAGCTCTTCTTTCTCCAGGCTGACTGTACTTGGCAATGAACTGTTTTTCAGATAGTTCTACAACATCTTTGACATAAGGACCTGCTACTGATTTTAGTTCCATCAACTCAGCTTCAAGCTTTCATTTTTCTTCACATAGTTTCAGCTTTTCTTCCTCTACTTCCCCCTTTTTGGCATTATACAACTCATTGATTAGCTGATGTGTTGCCTTTTGATCTGTTGACATGTCCTCTGGGAAGTAAGAACTTCTTTGAGATAAGTTTCTAACACATAGATCCGTTGATTGAGGTGCCATTCAGCTTGAGCATGAGTTTCTCGATCTTGCATAGTTGTCAGTTCAAGTTTTTCCTTGAGACTGAGATTTTCTGAAACTGAGTGAGAAGTGGATTTCTTGATAATGTCCAACTTAGTATGAACGGAGACATCAGTCTTTTTCCTGTAATCCAAGTAACTGGAAACATGTGACAGATGACCATTGTATTCATCATTTTTGTTGAGTATAAGCTTTAATCCTTCATGTACTTTCCTCAATTTCAAACTGACTAACTGAAACTGAAGTATTAACTGATATTTCAGCATCAGTTTTATATCAGTCAACTTAAGTCAAAGGTTGATAAGATAAAGCCGACAGCGGTTATATCGCATTTAATTACCGCAGTTTATGTCAGAATATGTTGCATGTACACCCCATTACTGTTAGAACAATACATGCATCAGTTACAAAATCCATCATGGAATTTGAGAAGTTGTTCCAATCAACCGCCAGTACATTACCCCTATATATCCAACCTCCATTCATCTTTCCTCAAAAACAAAAATCAGATTTTGTTTTATAATTCTTTTTCCTCTCAAAATTCAATCTTTTTCACACTAAACCCATAAATGGCCGCCTCAAAGAAATCTCAAGAAGAAATATTGATCACAGATTTAGATGTGTATACATTTGAAATTTATGAAGCTATGTGCAACAACACTCTACTTGCTAGTTATATATGCGAGAAGATCCAGAAACAACCAGGATTAAGAAGCGTTCTGGAGGTCACTTTCAAAGAAAAACGTGACGTGGAAGGGATTTTGCAGTTTTGGGAGAACATGCATATGGTAAGAGACTCCCTCATCACTAAGGTTCATGGAGATCGAATCATTGTCAATGAACGAGTCATGAAGTCACTATTTGGTTTTACAAATCCACCCGTGACATCAATAGATTTGGCTTGTCTACCATTGAAAAGGGACGCCTTTCTTAGGCAGATTTCCTTATCTAAGGAACCAGCAGCAGTTGGTATTCATGTTGATAAACTCATGCCAGAATTTGGACTCCTCTGCAGATGGCTCAGCAGAAATGTTATTGGAAAATCCAAAGGAATCAATATATTATCCGATGACAGTGCTTATCTGATGAACATAATCTGGGATGAACTAGAATTCAATTGGGCCGGTTATGTCATCAATCAAATAAAGAAACAACATTTAGCTGAATTGGAAAGTGTGCAGAAAGCTCAAGCTGAAGGACTAATAACTACTGGCAGATTCCGACTGAAGAAATCACTCAGTGGAGTCATTCAATCCTATTTGGAGAAACTCAAGGCAGGGAAGAAAGCAAGACAAACTGCAGCTGCAACTACTGATACAGAGGAAATTGCAGAAGTTGCAAGTTCATGAAGAACAACTTCCCAACCTGAAGCAAGGAAGAAAACTGTGTCTCAGCAGGAAGCTGAACACAAATGAGTCAAGCGGAAAGCTGACTCAGTTGTTAGGAACATTTTATTATGTTTTGATGATGGCCATACTAGCTGTTATAGCAAGCCTGAAATAAGTTAGAATTCTCTGTATAAGTCTTTACTTAGAGTCTGACATATTGTATAAGTTAAGTCAGACAAGTATTGTACTAGTTGGCGGGAGGCTAAGTGAAACAGATATTCGGCAGAGTGAAGCCAGCCAAGCACCAGCAGAGAAGCAGTGAAGACTTAATGGTTTTACTTATAACCAAGGAAGTCTGTGATGACCTTGGAGAAGTCTAAGTATGTTTCAAGTAATGAAATTTAATGTTCAAATATGGTGTACACTGATCTCACCCAAATCAATGATCAGTGAGTACAAGGATTCTCCTTAAACTGAAGTACTGAAGGAAACAGTGAATCGGCAGAGTAAACTGACTTTCGGCTAAATGAAGGCAAAAAATAGTGAAAGAAGATCTAAACGGAAAAGTCAGATGGATCACTCGACCGTTCAGAGAACGGCTAAGTAATCCTTATCAGAACAGAATTAAAATATGATGAAGATTCAGAGGATCATGCATTTAATGCACAATCAATTGAGGATCAATCAAGGACGGATTTTCTGCTATACATTTAAAGAAAAATCATATCACTGGAATCAAGGAGAATGCAATTAAGGAGGAATCAAGAATAAAATCAAGGATTATTCCCCTCATTAATATAGCCAACGGACGGAATTTCAAATCAAGGATACTCAAGGCTATAAATAGAAGGCATTGACATACAGATAAAAACAATGACCAGAAAAAGAAAATCAAGCAGATACTCTGTCAATTTGAAAAGCCTTCTCTCTGAACTTACAAGGATTTATCTAGAGATCAACTCAGACATCAGAACAATCATTTCATATTCAGCACTGAGATTTATCAATCGAGTTTGTGAATCTCATTCACAATAAACTGAAGCAATTGAATCAGAAGTCATCTGAGAAGGAGTTGTGCTTGTGATAGCTGCTGAAGGATTTGATCTCAAGGAGCAGTGAAAGAGACCGAATCACTGAAGCTATTGCAGTCAAGGAGTGATAGTCTTGTAGATTGTGAAGCTTGGAAAGTCAAGGACAATCATACTATTGTATCTGTAAAAACAATAGTGAATTCCTCCAATCATCACAGGAGAAGATTGGATTAAGGGATTACACCACCCTAAACCACTATAAGCCTTGTGTCAATTTACTTTCTGCAATTTACTTTCCTGCATTCATTTAATTTGCCTAGATTATAATCTATATCTGTGATTGTCTAAACTGCTTTGAAACAACATAGTAAGAAGGGACTTATCCGCTGCCCAAAAGCTTTTAAACACAAGAAAAGTTTTTGAAACTCTACTATAGTCATTCACCCCCCCTCAGACTATAGTTTTACCCTTCTCTGGGACCAACAATTGGTAGCAGAGCAGTGTTCCTAGAATTAGAACTTGTACAGATCTAATTTCTGGTAACAAGGAGATCACATATTTTCAAAATAGTTTTCAAATCTGAGTTTTCTATTCTTTCACATATAAATCTATTATTTGTACTTATGGATTCCTGAAACTTTATGTCAAAAGTACATGTATTCGATGTTAATAATTTTGATGAATATAAAATAAGGATGCTGTATCATCTTGCAGCAACTCATGAGGAGATGCCGGACGTAATCAATGATGGACCAATCATGATCATGACTGTGGTATCCATCGGAGCAGATCAAGGAAAGGAAATAGACAAACCCAAGAAAGATTGGACCAAGGATGACAAGAGAAAAGCAAATCTAGACTTTGTTGCAAAAGATATGATTTTGAAGACTCTAGATAGCAACATGTTCATGAGAATCAAAGATTGCAAAACAGCAAAGGTGATGTGGGACAAGCTAGCATTGATAAATGAAGGATCTGAAGCAGTTAAAGAAAACAAATTATCTGTTGCAAAACAAAAATTTGAAAATTTGAAAATGAAGACTGGTGAATCAATTGATCAAATGGACAACAGATTCTCAAACATCATCAGTGAACTGCAACAGCTTGGACACACATATCCTCAGAAAGAAGTATGCTTAAAAATCTTGAGAGGCTTACCTGAAAGATGGAAGATCATAACATCAGTAATCAGAGGAACCACAAATCTTGCAACCACCGACACTCTGACACTGACGTCCCAACATAAAGCTCATGAATTCGAACTGAACGGTGAAGATGGTGCTCCGGCGGAGACATAAAAAGCCACTGTACTGATTGCACCCCAGCAAAGTAACTTTGCCGATTGTATCAGCAAAGAGACGCATGAACTTAAAGAACAGGTAGCTTTATTAGTTAAACGTTTTGACAGGTTTAGAAAAAAAACCATTCAAAGGAAACTCATCATCAAACTAGAGGTCAAGCTCAAACAAAGACATGAAGAAGAAAGATGATGAATACAGGTGCTTCAACTGCAACAAGAAAGGTCACTTCAAGGCTGATTGTCCTGAAGAAAATGATAAAGATGATGAAAAGAAGAAATACAAAGCATCTGAAAAGAGGAAAGGCAAGAGAGCACTCAAGGCTGAATCCAGCAGTGAAAAGAATGAAGAATCATCTGATAATAACTCTGATAACAGTGATGAAGAAGACAGCTCAGACAATGAAAAAGCATGTCTATGCCTCATGAACAAAGAATTAGATGAAGATGAAGGAGATAGCTCAGACACTGAGAAAACTAGCCTATGTCTAATGGCAAAAGAATCAGATGAAACTGAGGTAACATCTAGCTCTTACTCTTCATCAAATCCATCCACATCTAACACTTCACAATCGTCTATTCTCCCTTTAGATCCAGCAGACCTAGTCCAAAATCTCATGACTAAATTTGATGAAATTGAAATGAATCATGAAATTCTGGAAAAGGAATGCAAGGATCTAAGAAAGGAAAATAAAAGCTTAAAGAAAGAACTGGATAAAGCAAAAGCTGAACTAACTAGTAAGGAGATCTACTCAAATGATCAACAAACAACAGAGGTTTGACACATCAGTTGAGAAAATCCCCCTACCAGTTAATATAACAAATGAACCAATTTACAAACCCTCAAAAAGGTTTGGATCCAGATCTGGTCTTGGCTACAACAGTCAGGATGAGATTAGAAACAATGGTCAACACAATTCTGAATCCAGGATCAACATTGAACCAAAATTCAGAAAGGGACAGACCATGTTCTCAACCACTCATCCTGTACCGTGGAAGTCAAAACCCAGTGCAGTAAAACAGCAGACTAAATCATCAATCAAGTCAATCAAAAGCAAGGACTTTCTAAAAGGTAAAGAAAGACTTTATCCTTCAGAGGATGATTGGAATGTTGCACCTCCAAAATACAAGAAGAAACCATTCCATAATATTCATTATGTGTTTAAGAAAAGTCAATCTAGGTATGTTCCTAGACACATGAAGCAAGTCAGGTTTCCCACTGCATATTGGAAAGTGAAGAAGTATGCAAATGCACCAAAAAGTAGAGAAAAGTATCAGAATAACTTCAGTAGAAAACTAGAAGATATTCTACCATGCCTTATATATATGAAGTTGATGACTTTAACTATCCAAAAAGAAGATCATTTGGATATACACTTGGAGTAGGAGGCATGACTGCTAACAGGTATGGACCCAAACAGTGTTGGGTACCTAAACTTAATTAATTTGTTTTGTAGGATGTCTGGTACATAGACAGTGGATGTTCCAGACACATGATAGGAAACAAAAGATGGCTCACTGACTTTAAAGCCTTTGATGGACCCAAAGTCACATTTGGAGGCAAAGAAAACCCTGGCAAGATTAAGGGGGAAGGCACAATGCTCAAGAACAATCTGAAAATTCAAAATGTGGCATATGTCAAGGGACTTAATTTCAATCTGATGAGCATTAGTCAATTTTGTGTCAAAGGCTACAATGTGCACTTCAACAAGGAAGGATGAAAAGTCATTCACAGCCAAACCAACATAGTAGTACTTGCAGGAAGAAGAAAAGATAACATGTATTTGGTGGATTGGAAAACAGCCAAAGCAGAAACATGTTTGTTTGTCAAAAACAAACAATCAACTAGCTGGATCTGGCATAGATGACTAAACCACCTAAACTTCAAGACCATCAACAAATTATCCAAGAACAAGTTAGTTGAAGGCCTACCTGACATCACATTCAAGAAAGAAAGTCTATGTGATGCATGTCAGAAAGGGAAACAAATCAAAAGTTCCTTCAAGTCAAAACCCTATCAATCAACAACAAGAATTCTACATCTGTTGAATATGGACCTGTTTGGACCAGTCACACCAGTAAGTGTAAGTGGTAAGAAATACATCCTAGTTGTGGTGGATGAATACTCAAAATACACCTGGACCATCTTCATGAACAAGAAGAAAGAGACACTCAAAAAGCTGCCAGATTTGTTAAGAAGACTCCAAAATGAGAAAGAACTGAAAATCATCAAGATCAGATCAGATAGAGGCACTGAATTTCTTAATGAAATTATCAGAACCTATTGTGAAGAAAATAGAGTATGCATCAATTATCTGCAGCAGGAACCCCACAACAAAATGGTGTAGCAGAAAGAAGAAACAGAACTCTCAAAGAAGCAGTCAGAACAATGATTGCAGAAGCATGTTTGCCAAAGAGATTTTGGGCTGAAGCAGCAAACACAGCATGCCATACACAAAACAGATCAATCATCAACAAACATCATGGAAAGACTCCATATGAAATATGGAATGGTAGAAAACCTAATATCTCATACTTACATATGTTTGGATCAAAATGTTTTGTTTTGAACAGGAATCACCGCATGCCTTTGATGAAAAGGTCGATGAAGCAATCTTTATGGGATACTCGGACACCAAACAAGGCATTCGAGTACTCAACAAAAGAACATTGGTGATTGAAGAATCAATACATGTAGTCTTTGATGAACCAAATACAAATGGTGAAAGTCTTCAAGAACAAGAAGAAGAAGCAGCACAAAGGCAAGTGTATATGAATACAACAGTACCAGCAACCATTCTGCATCACAATTTTGGAAATCAAGATGAGCCACAAGTCAATACAATAGAAGAAGCACCATACCTTGAAGCTCATGCACAACATGAAATTACAGAAGCAGCAAGTGAAGAACAACTTCAACCTGACCTAAATTGGCTAAGGGATCATCCTGAAGAACAAGTTATTGGAGATATTCACACAGGAGTAAGAACCAGAAGGCAACTGGAGCATATGTTAACATGTTTTCTATCACAAGTGGAACCCAAGACAATAGATGATGCAATTCAAGATGCAGATTGGATCACAGCCATGCAAGAAGAACTAAATGAATTTGAAAGAAATGAAGTCTGGGAACTTGTTGACAGACCAGATGTGGCCAACATCATTGGAACAAAATGGGTATTCAGAAACAAGATGGATGAGCAAGGAATTGTTGTCAGAAACAAAGCAAGACTAGTTGCAAAAGGTTATTCCCAAGCCGAAGGAATAGATTATGATGAAACATTTGCACCAGTAGCAAGATTGGAGGCAATCAGACTCTTTCTAGCTTTTGCTGCACATAAAGATTTCAAAGTCTATCAAATGGATGTCAAGAGTGCATTCCTGAATGGACTTTTGGAAGAAGAAGTATATGTGGAACAACCCCCTGGTTTCCAACTCAAAAGAAAGGAAGACAAAGTATACAAACTAAAGAAAGCTCTTTATGGACTTAAACAGGCACCCAGAGCCTGGTATGAAACACTATCACAATTTCTGATCAAGAATGGATTCAACAAGGGAACTATAGATAAGACTCTATTCAAACTACAGGAAGGAACAAGCACATTGCTAGTACAAATCTATGTTGATGACATCATCTTTGGATCAGAGGATGAAAAGTTATGTGGGAAATTTGCAAACCTGATGAAGAGCAAATTTCATACGAGCATGATGGGAGAATTAAATTATTTCCTTGGCCTTCAAGTAAAGCAAATGAAGGATGGCATTTTCATTAGTCAAGCCAAGTATACAAAAGACTTAATACACAAGTATGGTGTGGATACAAGTGGCACAGCAGATACACCAATGTGTGCAAGAGTCATTCTTGGAAAAGATGAAACTGGAAAGGATGTTGATCAGAAAATGTATAGAGGAATCATTGGATCCCTACTATACTTAACTGCAAGTAGAACTAATATAGCATTTGCAGTAGGAGTATGTGCAAGATTTCAAGCTCAACCAAAAGAATCACATCATCTAGCAGCCAAAAGAATAATCAAATACTTGAAAAACACTATCAATGTAGGAATTTGGTATCCAAAAGATGAAGGATTCAAGTTGATATCATATTCAGACTCTGACTATGCTGGATGCAAAATAAATAGAAAAAGCACATCTAGAACTTGTCAAATGCTAGGCAGCAGACTAGTTTCATGGTTTAACAAAAAGCAAAACTCCATATCTACATCAATAGCAGAAGCAGAATATATAGCAGTAGGCAGTTGTTGTGCACAAATACTTTGGATTAGACAACAGCTAAGGGACTATGGAGTGGATGAGAAAACAATTCCAATCATGTGTGATAACACAAGTGCAATATCTATTACTGAAAATCCAGTGTTGCATTCAAGAACAAAGCACATTGATGTGAGAAATCACTTTATCAGAGATCATGTTGAAAAAGGAAATGTCATTCTAAAATACATACCCACTGAAGATCAATTGGCTGACATCTTCACTAAACCGCTCAGCCATGAAAGATTTAGCATGCTGAGAACTGAGTTAAGGATGATTGAAATCGACTAAAAACCAAAGAGCGGCTAACTAGAGTAATCAGCTAAGTAACTTCATCTGCTGATCAAACCTTTGCCGTTACAAGAGATGTAGCAGGTAAGGCACTGGTACTCGGTGAAGTTAACTTCACTGAGTGTTAGGAACAGTCAAATAAAGCAGCTCAGTGAATAAGTCACTACAACGGCTAAGTGGCCAGCCAAGGCACTTCACCGAAATAAAGATTGGAATCATGGGCAAATTAAAGTGTGAACACAATCAACTCTTATACACGTGGAGAATAAGGGAGTTATAGAAGATTATCCTAAAGATGATTACACACATGGAGATCAATTAATAATTATGGAGGTAATTATATTATTCTTTTCGAATTACAAACGCCTCGATTCCCGGGCTTCATCATTATTTACCACAATCCACTCCCCCACTTCACTCGAATATCGCGATTTACATACACAAAATCACGCCATTATGTCATAAAATCCTTCCATATTCAAACCACGTTCACACTACCCAAATAACCCTATATAAACGGTTCTCAGAGATTTTTAGAAATTTTTACACTCCCTTGTATTTCATACATTCCTCTGCAAATTCGCATTTCACTCTCAAAAATTCTTTTAACTTCCAATAATGGCTTCATCCTCCTCAACCACCGAAACTGGGTATGAAAAATCAATTGCCACTGGATCATTCTTCCAAGAAGAACACTACTTAAAGCTTTGTGGAGACGATGAAGAAGCAAAACGACTGGCAGCTGGATGCAAAAACCTAAAATTATCAACCTTTCTCAATCCCCCAGTAACCGAAGTCTGTTATGAAAGTCTAATTTATTTCTAGAATTCTGCAAAATACGTCTCTTGGCTCCTTACAGAAGAAGGTGACGAATGGGAAGAAGATAAGATTGTTGCATCCGTCAACGGCAAAGACATAGTGATTACAAAAAAGGTAATCCGCAAACATCTTAAACTTTCAAATAAGGGTCAAGCAAAAGTGACTTTGGTACCACAAAACCTGGATGATTTCTGGGTAACCATCGCTAGATAGGCAAACCCAGGATCTAATAAAGTCAATTGTCTTAGATCCGCTTTAAAGAAGCCATTCAGTGAATTTAGTGCCCTAATTGGCAAAACCATTGAAGGAAAGTTGGGAGCAAATAATGCAATGACAGAAATCAGAATGCGGTTAATGGGAATCATCTACAACAATCTGGATTTCAATTGGGCAAAGTACTTCTTTTTAAGACTCAAAGAACAAATCCAAGGTGAAGTTAAAGCAGCCAAAAAGGGAACAACAGAAGGAAAGACGAAGAAAGTACAATTCTGGGTGAAGAAGTCGTATGGCATTTAGTTACACTATCTGATGCAATGCCTTAAAGTCCCTGTTGTACAACTTCACAAATTGCATGAGTCCAAGGTCATGTTTACCTATGTTAAACAGCAAAAGCAAGCCGGTGGAGGGAAAAGAAAGAAAACCACAACGCATTCCTCCGGTCAAAGAAAGACGCAAAAGATTCACTGCAATCTGGAAAGGACGGCCTTTGGAAAATTAATCGATGAAGAAGATGAAGAAGAGGACTCTGATGTTGAGACAGAACAACATGGAGAAGAAAATGAAAGTGAGGATGAACAACCTCTAAATGAGGAAGTCACAGGAGACACTAGAGATGATGAGGAATCTCCAGAAGAACCTGCACAATTGGCTGCAAACGATATTGATGATCGAATTACAGAATATCTTGAATGGAAAGACGGTGATTCCAGAAATCAGATTCGAGATTCGGAATGCATGCTTGCTGAGGAAGCATGGCTCTTTAATTTTCTGGGAATCACCACTCTTGTTGGTGTACTTGATGAATCTCCTCTCTGGGACATGGTAGATGCAGCAAAGGCAAAACTGCCCCAGATCTCTAACAGCCAAAATGATGACTCAGAAGATGGTAGAGATGATGATAACACTGATCAAGATGATGGAGATGATCAGGATGACAATGATAATGATGACCATCATGCTGATTATCATGACAAACAAGGAGAAGAGGTTACTCCTACACCGGATGCAATTGATGATGACATTCTTCTAAGCACCTTCCTATAGCCACATTCATCCCACAAGTCAACAACACCAGCTAAAACAACCACTCAACCACTATCTGCTGCAACTCCGGCTGACAGCATAAACATAGTGGACACTGGCTCAGCTGCTGCCACTCCAGTCAAGACAATCCCCAGCCAGAGCAAGGGGAACAGCTGCTCAAGCCACACCAGCATACACATCTACACAAATTCTTGAAGACTTGGATGTCCATGTAGATGTGACTCAGCACCAAGACCGAGGACAGCAAACAGACCCAGAACCAGCTCACATCCGGCACAAACTCTCTCAGCTGGCCACTGGTATCTCAAATGAAACCTTTGAAAAAGCAGCAGATCTGCTGGCAGAAGAACTAGAGCAGCAAGCCATGCATCTTAGATCCATGACCTCGGGATTCAATGACAAAAGCTACTCTATTGAGCGAAAATTTGAGGCCATTGCTGAATACATCGAGGCACAGAACATTGTTGTTCAACGCCAAGGAGACTTGATGAGACAACTCAACATCAATATCACAAACAATCTTGCAGGTCTCAGGCAACATATTTCTCAGGAAAATGACTCCATGGCAGTGGCATTTGGCACAAGATTCCGCAGTGTCACTGAGAAACTGACCAGTCACGAAAATAGATTCACATCCATTGAATCAAAACTTGACTCTCTGATTGGAATGTCGGAGGCCACAAACAACATTTTACTCCAGTAGAGGGATGATGCTTCCAAAAAGAGGGAAATTCAGGATAAACCTGAAGGATCAACTATTAGACCCCCAAACTTCACTGAAGAGCAAATGAGAGCAAGGGACAGAGAAATCAGAATCAGAAATAAAGCAGAGGAACAACAAAGGAGGGCTAGAGAATAAAGAGAAAAAGCCCTAAACGAACCCTGCATTGGATTTCCTCATCCTATGCAAAGAAGAGATGATGACAGAGACAGATCCGGCAATCAGCAAAGACCTGGATCTAGCCAGCAAAGAGGATCAGCAAGTCAACATAGACTTAGCACCAGAGGAAATACCAGCAGAGGCAGCAGCAGCTCCAGATACACTGGTGGACACAGAACGTACACTGGTCACAAAAGCAAAGCAGAATATGAAGCAGATGTACTGGACCATGTAAGAGAATTCTTCAGAGTACAGGAAGGACTTTATCCTCATTTCTCACAAGATGAAGCATGGGCTGATTGGCTAAGCTATCAGGATGAAAGGATGAGAACTGATATGGCAAAACTCTACAATGATGTCAAAAGAGAGTTTGCACTTCTAAAACAAACCAACAGCAAACCAAGTTCAGCCATACCACTTTCTGCAAATGGACCAGAAGACTTGCGAACTGAACAACAAGAAGACTTCAACTATATGGTAAAATTCTTCAACCATATGGGAAGAATGGACAAACAGGAGCAGTGGAGTCTCTACAAAAGTCTCAAGTTTGCTGACTCACATATTGCTGAAGCCAGGGAGAGACTTGAGAAGTACTTTGGAGAACCTAGGGCAAATGAGACCATGCCAGATTTCAACAGACTCTTTGCCAAGAAAGTATTCAAGGGAGTATCTGAATACACTGCTATGGCATACTAGAAGTGGAAGTTTCCAGAAATTGATTGGAAAGACATTGAAGAGGTTCAGACTACAAAGTTCAAAAGGTACAAGGCTGAATTAAGCAAAATGTAGTTTGTAACACTTGAATAAATTTTTGAACTTATTACCCTTGAATGGATGAATAAAGTTTTTGAGTTCTTATTCTGTTAATTATTATGAAAAATTTGGCTCACTTATATTCAGGCTTCTGATGGTTTTGGCATCATCAAAAAGGGGGAAATTGTGAGGAACATTTTATTATGTTTTGATGATGGCCATACTAGCTGTTATAGCTAGCCTGAAATAAGTTAGAATTCTCTGTATAAGTCTTTAATTAGAGTCTGACATATTGTATAAGTTAAGTCAGACAAGTATTGTACTAGTTGGCAGGACGGCTAAGTGAAACAGATATTCGGCAGAGTGAAGCCAGCCAAGCACCAGCAGAGAAGCAGTAAAGACTTAATGGTTTGACTTATAACCAAGAAAGTCTGTGATGACCTTGGATAAGTCTAAGTATGTTTCAAGTAATGAAATTTCATGTTCAAATATGGTGTACACTGATCTCACCCAAATCAATGATCAGTGAAGTACAAAGATTCTCCTTAAACTGAAGTACTGAAGGAAACTATGAATCGGCAGAGTAAACTGACTTTCGGCTAAGTGAAGGCAAAAACAGTGAAGGAAGATCTAAACGGCAAAGTCAGATGGATCACTCGACCGCTCAGAGAACGGCGAAGTAATCCTTATCAGAACAGAATTAAAATATGATGAAGATTCAGAGGATCATGCATTTAATGCACAATCAATAGAGGATCAATCAAAGACGGATTTTCTGCTATACATTTAAAGAAAAATCATATCACTAGAATCAAGGAGAATGCAATTAAGGGGGAATCAAGAATAAAATCAAGGATTATTCCCCTCATTAATATAGCCAACGGACGGAATTTCAAATCAAGGATACTCAAGGCTATAAATAGAAGGCATTGACAGACAGATAAAAACAACGATCAGAAAAAGAAAATCAAGTAGATACTCTGTCAATTTGAAAAGCCTTCTCTCTGAACTTACAAGGATTTATCTAGAGATCAACTCAGACATCAGAACTATCATTTCATATTCAGCACTGAGATTGATCAATCGAGTTTGAAAATCTCATTCACAATAAACTGAAGCAATTGAATCAGAAGTCATATGAGAAGGAGTTGTGCTTGTGATAGCTGCCGAAGGATTTGATCTCAAGGAGCAGTGAAAGAGACTGAATCACTGAAGCTGCTGCAGTCAAGGAGTGATAGTCTTGTAGATTGTGAAGCTTGGGAAGTCAAGGACAATCACACTATTGTATCTTTAAAAACAATAGGGAATTCCTCCAATCATCATAGGAGAAGAGTGGATTAAGGGATTACACCACCCTGAACCACTATAATCCTTGTGTCAATTTACTTTCTGCAATTTACTTTACTGCATTCATTTAATTTGCCTAGATTATAATCTATATCTATGATTGTCTAAACTGCTTTGAAACAACATAGTAAGAAGGGACTTATCCGCTGCCCAAAAGCTTTTAAACACAAGAAAAGTTTTTGAAACTCCACTATAGTCATTCACCCCCCTCTGACTATACTTTTACCCTTCTCTGGGACCAACATCAGCAAAGGAAAAATCAGTTGTCAAATGTTTGTACCCAGATACTTCGAGTCAACAAGCACCAACTAAGGGCGAACAACAACAACTAACAGCTGATACTATACGGAAGGATATTCTTGCTGATGATACTGCTTCTCAGTTACAACAATCTCAGAACCAATCAGATCAGCAACCAGCCCCAGTTTTTGAAGCTGATGAAGAAGAAGCTCAAACCAGAAGACTCTCGTGATGCTATCTTACAAACTGAAGAGAAGTTACTCTTGGAGAAACTTGAAATTAGAGACCTATATACTCTATTTCCTTTGTCAAAGTTTCTTGCAAATTGCTTCAGTAGATTCAATGAAGTAGCCCGACGAAGTGAATCAGCCACATCATCTATACCCAAGGATATTTTAAAGAACAAGGATGATGATGAAGATGATAATTCAAGGAAAGAAGCTGAAATGACTACAGATTTGCAGCCAGATACTCAACCTCAACTCCAAGCTATGCAAACTGTAACTCGGCAAGAAGAATTGCCAGTTCGAAATCAGACAACTGACAATCAGCAAGCAGCTGATGGACATGATAATCAACAACTTATGGTAATTGAAGATATCACCCAGTCTAAAGTCCAAACAGAAGACACATATGATCCTTATGATATTTTGACAAAGGAGGAATTGGGCAAAGTTCATGAGAACTTGAAGATTTTGCTCAACCAAAAGGATGCATACAATGGCCTTCTGTCAAACATCTCTGGATATCTAGATTATAGACAGAGAACATATATCTCAGTTCACAAAAGATTAGAGATGATTCACAAGTCAAGTTCAAGTTCTGCCTCAGAAATTTTGACACTCAAGGTGAAATCTCAACCGCAGTAGATAGGGAAACAAATGCTCAAGCTCACTGGCATTTAAATCAGCACATCTGCGGGTTAGAGAACCAGCTCAAAGAAGTGCTTGCTTCTCATCAACGTATCTGAGCCGATCAAAATGCAACCCATGCTTTGGTAGATCAATTGTATGATGCCAAAAAGAGGGCAGCTCAAGAAGAAAAGCTGAGGCTAGTCAAAGAAAAGACGCAACTTGAAGACAAATTGGAGAAATATAAATCAGCAACAGATCCAAGGCTTTTAAAGACAAAATTAACTGATGAGTGATCATTGAGAAATACAGTCCACCTGAAGAAAGGAGAGCTACTCTAACACAGGATATGCGGTTGAAGTTTGTCAAAGATAACAATCCAATCAAAGCCAAGTACAAGGACAAGACTACTGAAGAATCCTTGAACTACTTCTTATCTGACGTATATCACAATCAAAAGATGGCACACTATAAGAAGATCAAGAGGATTGAAGACAAACTGAAGATAATAGACAAAGTTGAACAAATCATAGTTTGAAATTTACTACAAGAATGATTCAGCTTTACCAAAGTTAGCTTTGTGGAGAAAATGGAAAGAAGGAAGTCAAGAGGACTATAATAAGACTTTTACTAAGGAAGACTCTAAGCTAGAGTATGATTATCGTCTTCATGACAAAGAATAGAAGTTTATCTCAGTTATACAAAAAGCATAGAAAAGAGCTTAGCCTCTAGTTAAACTTACTTGAACAAAGTGTAACTATTCCAGTTTTTGCATATTCTAATGAAATCCAGTTTCCCAGTTTTACCTTGATTTACATTGTTTTGATCTTTAAGCTTTTACTTTAGGGAGAGTTTTGGCATCATGAAAAAGAGGGAAATTATTGGAAATAAAATTTATGTTTTGATGATAATTCATCATTTTTATTCAAAGTATTATCTTAACCCCATTGATGAAGTTCTGAAGCTAGCTGTTATAGTGAAAGGCTAAAAGATGTCTAGAACTGAATGTATAGGATTTACTAAAGTCTGATAATTGTATAGGTTACATCAGACAAGCACTGTAATAGTTATACTATCGTGAAACTGAAAACTGGAAGTCATTTAGAAAACTGGAAATCGTCAAGATAATCAAACTGACTCAGACTACACCAATATGGTACACAAACTCGGTTGGCTTATCTAGAAGATTGAAGAACTGAGGGTTCAAACTCAGTTGATGAAGAACTGAGGGTCACAAACTCAGTTATAGGAGATTGATAAACTGAGGGTTCAAACTCAGTTTACATGTCGAGACTGTAAAGTTAGAATTCAGGCAAGTTTGTGGTGACCTGAACTGACTTTATGGATCTTGTATGAAGACCTAAGAGTCATAAGGACAATGAAATCTTAGATAATTTGTTTGTAAAAGGTGTACTCTGATTAAGTCAATAATAATCAGATGAAAAGCTGGAGTACTGATATTTGAAGAAGAGTAAAATATCAGTCAATGCTCCAAGTCAAGAAACTGACAACTGACAAACTCAGTATAAAACTGATCAGGAAACTCAGTTTTATAAGTCAGTCATCCACCAAACTGATAGTACAGTCGAACGTTGTAAAGGAAGCAACGCTATTGGATGAAATACTGACACATCAGAAGGGTCATAAAATATAGCCGTTATAAGGTAGCCATTGATACAATTCAAATTCAAAGTAAATGAACGTTGGATCTTACACTATAAATAGAGGACTTTGCACCAAGGATTAAATATAAGAACACAAGAATATAGAATACTGTCTAGATCAACAAGCATTTTTGTGTGCGCTAGTCTCTTTCATTTGAATTGTTATCATCTCTGTGCTAACAAGATCATAACTAGAAATCTTCCAAGTGTTCAAGCTACACAAGATTTATCAAGAATCATACACCTAGAAGAACCACAAACAAGAATCAATTTATTGATTCTCAACCCAACTTTGATTCTTAATCAAATGTTCAGACTATGAAGCAAACCGGGAAGGTTTTGCCAAGGATAGTTGTCACAGCAGTCAGGTAGACTGTGTTTGTGGTGGTAGCTGGTGAAGAGGCATACGTAACCCTTCAAGGACCAGTGTTCAAGCAATTGAAGAGCAACATGTCTACCTGTTCTACAACTGTTTAGATAGTAAAGCTTGGATTAGCCAAGGACTATTGTTTATGACTTTTTGTAACAGCTCACCTCAAGAAGGTCTAGTGGAATTTTCCTCCTAAACCATGGGGGAAGAGAGGACTGACAAGATTACACCACCTGGAACCTCTATAACTCTTGTTTCATTTACTTTACGCATTTACATTACACATTTATTTATTACAACATTTATATTGTTTACACATCATATTGAGAACTGATTGTTACACAACTCACAGCTCATAAACTGACATCCACCAAAATTCAGTTTAGCACACTAAGCTTTCGCATAGAATAACAAGATCAAGAAAAAGGCTAGAATTGTATTTTCTGCCGGTTGACTCAGTTTTGCTTAAGTCAGTTTGACTTAAACTCAGCTCAGTCAGCTTAACTCCACACAAGTTATAACTGAACCTTAATCTGTTTAAAATCCAATTTTTAGGGACAAGTTTATTCAACCCCCCTCTAAACTTGTGTTAGCCTTTCCAAGGGACCAACAATTGGTATCGGAGTAGTGTTCTATGTTCCTACTTAGAGCAAGTAACTAGTAATCAGTTATTCTGATACCAACAATTGGTATCAGAACAGTGTTTCTTTAACAAGCCATTGTTAAAAGCTCATTTGCTCTAAATCTCCTCTAGTTGTTCTCATTAGAAAGCTCAGTTTCTAGTTTTTTGTATAATCAGTTTTCACTCACAAATAATGGATAACAATCAGTATGCAAGACAGATGCTTATGTGCAACATGGATAGGTTTGACGAATACAAACGTCATATGTTGGCTTTTCTAGCTGCTACTCATGACGAGATGATGGACGTGCTCACTGATGGACCAATTCAAATCACTCACATGCAAACTATTGGTGAAGATCAAGTTCGAGTTCCAAAGCCCAAGGCTGAATGGACTAGTGATGATCGCAAGCGAAACAATCTCAACAATGTTGCTATGGACTTTATCCTCAAAACTCTTGACAGCAACATGTACTTGATGGTGAAAGACTGCACAACTGCTAAGGAAATATGGGACAAACATCAGTTAGTTTGTGAATGAACTAACTCAATCAAGGAGAACAAAATCTCAGTTGCAAAGCAGAAGTTTGAGAATTTCAAGATGAAATCTAGAGAAACCATTGACCAAATGGAGACAAGATTCAGTGCTGTCATGGATGAATTAGATCTACTCAAGATTGAATACACAAAGAAAGTAATCAATACAAGAATATTGAAGGCCTTGCCAATGTGTTGAAAGATGAAGGTCACAACTTTTGAAGAATCTAGAAGACTTGATATAGAAGACTCCTTCAAAATCTTCTCAAATTTTAAATCTTATGAATTCAGTGAAGATTTTACAAGCACAGCTGCAATAATCAAAGCTCTGGAAGAACCAAAGACCACAGCACTTGCAGCAGCATCAAATGACTCTCAAGAAACATCCTCAAACAATCTTCAACAGTTGGATGAAATGGAGGAACAAATGGCACTCATGATGAGTCGAATCAGAAGGCTGAAGAATGGTCATCCTGTAACTCAGAAGTTTATCAAGAAGACTCCTGAAAAGAGAAAAGATGATGAGTATCTTTGTTTCAACTGCAAGAAACCTGGACATTATAAAGCTGAATGCCCAGAATTGAATGCAAAGAAGACTCAGCAAAGAAGAACCGGCAGAAGAGCATTATTAGCTAGAGATGAGTCTGACTACGAAGCTGGTACATAAAGATTATCTGATGACACAGCTTTAATGGCACACATGGAAGATTCCAATGAGGTATGTGAATCAAATTCTAAATACAGCTCAACTCCGATTTCCATGCAAAATGCATGTTCTTCAACAGCCGATTCCATTCCAAAGAACTCAGAATTAGAAGAAACTCTTGACGAATTGATGAGTCAGCTTGTCACCATACAAGCTGGTTATGAATCAGTCAAAGCTGAGAAAGAAGCTGTAATTCTAGAAGTCAAAAGATTGAATGATGAACTGAACACGTTAAGACTAAGCAGAACTGATAAAGGAAAGAATTAGTGTCGCCCATCGCATCACCGGCAAAGAATCGAATCTTTTTCTCAATTTAGTTCAGCAACTAGATTCAAATCAGGCAAGCCATATAGAGAAAGAACTGGCTTAGGATTTGATACATAGCAAACTTTGAACGGAGGAACGAGTAAAGTAACTGAACCTAATACCGAAGCTGGTGTTAAGTTTGTAGCTGAACAATGTCCTTAAAGTAAGAAGCATGCTGAACCAGTGAAACAAGTTCAACGTGAATCAAATTAGTCTTAGCGCCAGTTTTCAAAGAAGTCAGCTGTAAACAACAACAGGGTCAACCAAAAGGGTAAACCAGCTGAACATCATGAAAATCGAAAAGGTAGATCAACTGCTGAATCTACTAAAGCTGATCAGGCCAAGAACCAGAAAAACTTCAGTCAAAGTAAATCCAAGAATATCAATTATTCACAAAGTCAGGGGGAAAGGCAGATTATTTCCAACTGATGATGACTGGAATTTCTCTGAACCTACTATTAAAATTGATAAAATCAATCATTTCAGACCGAAAACTTATCACCAGTTTCAGTCCAAAAGTCAGCAGAGGAATCACTTCACTCCTCAGCCGAAACCTCAGTACCATGGTCAGCACAGACCTCAGTACAAAAGAAATGATGGTTATTATTCAAGTGTTAATAATAGAAAACATCATGGAAATCAGTTTCAGTCAAAGGATCTGAGAGATCAAATAAATAAGACACAGTCCAAGCATAGATACTATGGGAGTGTGGCTTACATATATGAAAACAAGTGCAACAATATCCGAAGGATACCTAAAGGATATATTCCCAAGGTTGTACTGACAACTGACCCCCATGGACCCAAACAGAGTTGGGTACCTAAAAATGTTTAATTTAATTTGCAGGATATATGGTACTTTGACAGTGGTTGCTCAAGAGACATGACAAAGGGCAAATACTGTCTAAGTAACTTTATTGCCAAGGATGGACCAAAGGTTAACTTTGGAAGTAAAGACAAACCTGGATTCACCAAAGGTTATGGTACATTGATCAGAAATGGACTTACAATCAAGAATGTATCTTATGTAGAAGGATTTCATTACAATCTACTCAGCACCAGTCAATTCTGTGATATGGGATACAAAGTTACTTTTGATAAAGATTTTTGCATTCTCGTCAGCGAAACAACATTTCAAGTTGTTTTAGCCGGAAGAAGAAAAGAGCATATGTATGTTGTAGATTGGACTAGAGCTGTTGCATAAACTTGTTTACTTGTGCATACTAAATCAGAAATCAGCTGGTTATGGCACAAGAAACTAAGTCATCTAAACTTCGATGACATCAACAACCTTGTCAAGAAACAGTTAGTCATTGGACTACCAGAAATCTCATACAAGAAGGATAGCTTATGTGATGCTTGTCAGCAAACAAAAGCTAGTTTCAAGATAAAATCTCAGCATTCACCAACCAGAGTCCTGGAGTTACTACATATGGACTTATTTGGACCTATTACACCAATCAGTAGTAGTGGAAAGAAGTATACATTGGTGGTGGTAGATGATTTTTCAAGATACACTTGGGTTATCTTCTTAACCAAGCAAAGACTTATAGAACTACTCAAAAGGCTTCAAAATCAGAAAAGTCTATCAGTTGTGAAGATAAGATAAGATAAAGGAACTGAATTCCTCAACAAAGTGATTATTGAATATTATGAAGAAAATGGTGTTTTACATCAACTTGCCGCCACAGCAACACCTCAACAGAATGGTGTAGCTGAAAGAAGAAATAGAACACTCAAAGAAGCAGGAAGGACTATGATCTGTGAAGCAAAACTGCCTGAAAGATATTGGGCAGAAGCAGTCAACACAGCTTGCTATACACAGAACATAGCTCCCATGAATAAAAGGCATGAGAAGACTCCTTATGAAATTTGGAATGGAAGAAAGCCAAATGTTTCTTACTTTCATGCTTTTGGAAGCAAGTGTTTCATACATAATAATGGAAAAGATCAACTTCATGTTTTTCAGCCCAAAGCTGATGAAGGAATTTTTCTAGGATATTCAAGTGTCATCAAAGCATTTAGAGTACTAAATAAAAGGACACTCAAGCATGAGGAATCAATACACGTGGTATTTGATGAACCAAATTTTCCTGGTGAAATAACTGAAGACCGACCAGAACCAGTTTCTCAGTCTCAGTTACCAGTCTTGCCAGAATCAGTTTTTGTTGACATTGGAAGACTAAGGATTTTCGAATCTTCAGATCAAGATCAGTCTCAGTTTCCAACTACTCAACAACCTACACCTGAACAACATGATTCTGACTCAGTTGAAGAAAATCAAGAACCAGTTCATGAAGAACTAGTTGACCAAAATGTAGATCCCTTGATGCAAGCCCCAGTACATCAATGGATGAAGGATCAACCTGAAGAACAAGTAATTGGTGATACTCAAGCTAGTGTTCGAACAAGACATCAACTAGATGCAATGATTGCATGCTTTCTATCTCAATCTGAACTTAAAGAGATAGGAGAAGCCTTAAAGGATCCAGATTGGATATTAGCTATGCAAGAAGAACTGAATGAATTCGAAAGAAATCAAGAATGGGAATTAGTAGAGAGACCAGTTGTGAATATCATTGGAACCAAATGGGTATTCAGAAACAAACTTGATGAAGATGGGAATATCATCAGAAACAAAGCTAGACTTGTAGCTAAAGGATATTCTCAAGCAGAATGCATAGATTTTGATGAAACTTATGCACCAGTTGCAAGATTGGAACCAATCAGACTATTTCTTGCCTTTGCAGCTCATAAAAAGTTCAAAGTGTACCAGATGGACGTTAAAAGCGCATTTTTGAATGGGATACTTGAAGAAGAAGTTTATGTTCAACAACCACCTGGATTTGAGATCAAATATCAAGTTGACAAAGTTTTCAGACTAAGGAAAGCTCTATATGGACTTAAACAAGCACCAAGAGCTTGGTATGAAACTCTATCTCAGTTTCTAGTGGATAATGGATTTATCAAAGGAACTATCGACAAGACTTTATTCAGAATGAAAAATGAAGAAAGTACTCTCCTTGTTCAGATCTATGTTGATGACATTATTTTTGGATCAAAAAATGAACAGTTATGTGAGATGTTTGCAAGTTTAATGAAAAGAAAATTTCAGATGAGTATGATGGGATAATTAAATTATTTTCTTGGATTACAAGTTAAACAATTAGATGATGGAATTTTCATTCACCAAACCAAATATACAAGAGAACTTATCAAAAAGTTTGGTATGGTAAAATCAGCTGGAATTTCTACACCAATTGGGACCAACATCAGGCTAGATGATGACAAAGAAGGCAAAAATGTTGATCAAACACTTTACAGAAGAATGATTGGAAGATTACTCTACCTTACAGCAAGTAGGCCAGACATATCTTTTATTGTTGGTGTATGTGCAAGATTTCAGTCGAAACCAAAGGAAAGCCATCTCACAGTTGTTAAAAGGACCTTGAAGTATTTTAAAGATACAGATGGAGTCGGAATATGGTATTCAAGAGAAGGAGAATTCAAACTGATATCCTATTCAGACTCAGATTATGCAGGATGCAAAGTGGACAGAAAAAGCACCTCAGGCACATGTCAGTTTCTAGGAAATAGACTTGTGTCATGATTTAGCAAAAAGCGAAATTAAATTTCAACTTCAACAGCTTAAGCTGAGTATATAGCAGCTGGAAGTTGTGCTCAAGTTTTATGGATCAGACAGTAATTAAGAGATTATGGGATAGAAGAAGGAACAATTCCCATAACGTGCGATAACACAAGTGCAATTGCAATAACTGACAATCCAGTTTTGCACTCAAGGACAAAACATATTGATGTGTGACATCATTTTAAACGAGATCATGCAGAGGAAAAGAATATTACAGTTCATTATGTACCTATGGAAATCAGTTGGCTAACATCTTTACAAAGCCATTGGACAAAGAAAGATTTGCCAAACTAAGAACTGAGTTAGGTATATTAAGAGTCAGCTAAGTCGGTTTAAGCCAGAAATTCGTCAAGGGGATTGATCTTTGTTCTGTTGGGTACGCTCACTTAACAGATCAGTCATTGACATCAACAATTTCAAACTGACTAACTGAAACTGAAGTATTAACTGATATTCAAGCATCAGTTTTTATATCAGTCAACTTAAGTCAAAGGTTGATAAGATAAAGCCGACATCGGTTATATCGCATTTAATTACAGCAGTTTATGTCAGAATATGTTGCGTGTACACCCCATTACTGTCAGAACAGTACATGCATCGGTTACAAAAACCATCCTGGAATTTGAAAAGTTGTACCAATCAACCGCCAGTACATTACCCACTATATATCCAACCTCCATTCATATTTCCTCAAAAACAAAAATCATATTTTTTTTTATAATTTTTTTCCTCTCAAAAGTCAATCTTTTTCACACTAAACCCAGAGATGGCCGCCTCAAAGAAATCTCAAGAAGAAAGATTGATCACAGATTTAGATGTGCATATATTTGAAATTTATGAAGCTATGTGCAACAACACTCTACTTGCAAGTTATATCTGCGAGAAGATCCAGAAACAACCAGGATTAAGAAGCATTATGGAGGTCACTTTCAATGAAAAACGTGATGTGGAAGGGATTTTGCAGTTTTCGGAGAACATGCGTATGGTAAGAGACTCCATCATCACTAAGGTTCGTGGAGATCGAATCATTGTCAATGAACGAGTCATGAAGTCACTATTTGGTTTCACAAATCCACCTGTGAAATCAATAGACTTTGGCTTGTCTACCATTGTAAAGGGACGCCTTTCTTAGGGAGATTTCCTTATCTAAGGAACCAGCAGTAGTTGGTATTCATGTTGATAAACTCAAGCCAGAATTTGGACTCCCCAGCAGATGGCTCAGCAGACATGTTATTGGAAAATCCAAAGGAATCAATATATTATCCGATGACAGTGCTTATCTGATGAACATAATGTGGGACAAACTAGAATTCAGTTGGGCCGGTTATGTCGTCAATCAGATAAAGAAACAATATTTAGCTAAATTGGAAAGTGTGCAGAAAGCTCAAGCTGAAGGACAAATAACTATTGGGAGATCCCGACTAAAAAAATCACTCAGTGGAGTAATTCAATACTATTTGGAGAAACTCAAGGCAGGGAAGAAAGCAAGACAAACTACAGCTGCAACTACTGATACATAGGAAATTGCAGCAGTTGCATGTTCAAGAAGAACAACTTCCCAACCTGAAGCAAGGATGAAAACTGTGTCTCAGCAGGAAGCTGAACACAAAGGAGTCAAGCGGAAAGATGGCTCAACAAAGGAAAAATCAGTTGTCAAATGTTTGTACCCAGATACTTCGAGTCAGCAAGCACCAACTGAGGGGGAACTACAACAACTGACAGCTGAAACTACACGGAAGGATATTCTTGCTGATGATACTGCTTCTCAGTTACAACAATCTCAGCACAAATCAGATCAGCAACCAGCCCCAGTTTTTGAAGCTGAAAGAATCATCAAGCTGATGAAGATGAAGCTCAAACCAGAAAACTCTCGTGATGCTATCTTACAAACTGAAGAAAAGTTACTCTTGGAGAAACTTGAAATTAGAGACCTATATACTCTATTTCCTATGTCACAGTTTCTTGCAAATTGCTTCAGTAGATTCAATGAAGTAGCCCGACGAAGAGAATCAGCCACATCATCTATACTCAAGGATATTTTAAAGAACAAGGATGATGATGAAGATGATAATTCAAGGAAAGAAGCTGAAATGACTACAGATTTGCAGCCAGATACTCAACCTCAACTCCAAGCTACGCAAACTGTAACTCAGCAAGAAGAATTGCCAGTTGGAAATCAGACAACTGACAATCAGCAAGCAGCTGATGGACATGATAATCAGCAACTTATGGTAATTGAAGATATCACTCAGTCTAAAGTCCAAACAGAAGACACATATGATCCTTCTGATATTTTGACAAAGGAGGAATTAGGCAAAGTTCATGAGAACATGAAGATTATGCTCAGCCAAAAGGATGCATACAATGGCCTTCTGTCAAACATCTCTGGATATCTAGATTATAGACAGAGAAAAGATATCTCAGATCACGCAAGATTAGAGATGATTCATAATTCAAGTCAAGTTCTGCCTCAGAAATTTTGACACTCAAGGAGAAACTTGAAATCTCAACCACAGTAGATAGGGAAACACATGCTCAAGCTCACTGGCATTTAAATCAGCACATCTACGGGTTAGAGAATCAGCTCAAAGAAGTACTTGCTTCTCAGCAACGTATCTCAGCCGATCAAAAGGCAACCCTTGCTTCGGTAGATCAATTGTATGATGCCAAAAAAGGGGAAGCTCAAGAAGAAAAGCTGAGGATAGTCAAAGAAAAGAAGCAACTTGAAGATGAATTGGAGAAATATAAATCAGCAACAGATCCAAGGTTTTCAAAGACAGAATTAACTGATGAGCAGCTCATTGAGAAATACAGTCAACCTGAAGAAATGGGAGCTACTCTAACATAGGATCTGTGGTTGAAGTTTGTCAAAGATCACAATCCTATCAAAGCCAAGTACAAGGACAAGACTACTGAAGAATCCTTGAACTACTTCTTATCTGACGTATATCACAATCAAAAGATGGAACACTATAAGAAGATGAAGAGGATTGAAGACAAACTGAAGATAATAGACAAAGTTGAACAAATCATAGTTTGAAAATTACTACAAGAATGATTCAGCTTTACCAAAGTTAGCTTTGTGGAGAAAATGGAAAGAAGGAAGTCAAGTGGACTATAATAAGACTTTTACTAAGGAAGACTCTAAGCTAGAGTATGATTATCGTCTTCATGACAAAGAAAAGAAGTTTATCTCAGTTATACAAAAAGCACAGAAAAGAGCTTAGCCTCTGGTTAAACTTACTTGAACAATGTGTAACTATTCCAGTTTTTGCATATTCTAAAGAAATCCAGTTTCCCAGTTTTACCTTGATTTACATTGTTTTGATCTTTAAGCTTTTACTTTAGGGAGAGTTTTGACATCATCAAAAAGAGGGAAATTATTGGAAATAAAATTTATGTTTTGATGTTAATTCATCATTTTTATTCAAAGTATTATCTTAACCCCATTGATGAAGTTCTGAAGCTAGCTGTTATAGTGAAAGGCTAAAAGATGTCTAGAACTGAATGTATAGGATTTACTAAAGTCTGATAATTGTATAGGTTACATCAGACAAGCACTGTAATAGTTATAGTATCGTGAAACTGAAAACTGGAAGTCATTTAGAAAACTTGAAATTGTTAAGATAAACAAACTGACAAACTGACTCAGACTACACCAATATGGAACTGAAGAAGATAAGTTCGCTGAGGGACACAAACTCGGTTGGCTTATCTAGAAGATTGAAGAACTGAGGGTTCAAACTCAGTTGATGAAGAACTGAGGGTCACAGACTTAGTTATAGAAGATTGAAGAACTGAGGGTTCAAACTCAGTTTACATGTCGAGACTGTAAAGTTAGAATTCAGGCAAGTTTGTGGTGACCTGAAATGACTTTATGGATCTTGTATGAAGACCTAAGAGTCATAAGGACAATGAAATCTTAGATAATTTGTTTGGAAAATGTGTACTCTGATTAAGTCAAAAATAATCAGATGAAAAGCTGGAGTACTGATATTTGAAGAAGTGTAAAATCTCAGTCAATGCTCCAAGTCAAGAAACTGACAACGGACAAACTCAGTATAAAACTGATCAAAAAACTCAGTTTTATAAGTCAGTCATCCACCAAACTGATAGTACAGTCGAACGTTGTAAAGGAAGCAATGTTATTGGATGAAATACTGACACATCAGAACGGTCATAAAATATAGCCATTACAAGATAGGCATTGATACAATTCAAATTCAAAGTAAATGAATGTTGGACCTTACACTATAAATAGAGGACTTTGCACCAAGGATTAAATATAAGAACACAAGAAGATAGAACACTATCTAGATCAACAAGCATGTTTGTGTGCACTAGTCTCGTTCATTTGAATTGCTATCATCTCTGGGCTAACACGATCATATTTAGAAATCTTCCAAGTGTTCAAGCTACACAAGATTTATCAAGAATCATACACTTAGAAGAACCACAAAAGAGAATCAATTTTATTGATTCTCAACCCAACTTTGATTCTTAATCAAAGGTTCAGACTATGAAGCAAACCGGGAAGGTTTTGCCAAGGACAGTTGTCACAGCAGTCGGGTAGACTGTGTTTGTGGTGGTAGATGGTGAAAAGGCATACGTTACCTTTCAAGGACCAGTGTTCAAGCAAATGAAGAGCGTCAATTCTACCTGTTCTACAACTGTTTAGATAGTTAAGCTAGGATTAGCCAAGGACTATTCTTTAGGACTTTTTGTAACAGCTCACCTCAAGAAGTACTAGTGGAATTTTCCTCCTACACCACAGGGGAAGAGAGGACTGACAGGATTACACCACCTGGAACCTCTATAACTCTTGTTTCATTTACTTTACGCATTTACATTACTCATTTATTTATTACATCATTTATATTGTTTACACAGCATACTGAGAACTGATTGTTACACAACTCACAGCTCATAAACTGACATCCACCAGAATTCAGTTTAGCACACTCAGCTTTCACATAGAATAACAAGATCAAGAAAAAGTCTAAAATTATATCTGCTGCCGGTTGACTCAGTTTTGCTTAAGTCAGTTTGACTTAAACTCAGCTCAGTCAGCTTAACTCCACACAAGTTATAACTGAACCTTAATCTATTTAAAATCCAGTTTTTAGGGACAAGTTTATTCACCCCCCCTCTAAACTTATGTTAGCCTTTCCAAGGGACCAACAGATTTCCAACTGGAAAATCTTCTGGCTGAGTATCAGTTTGCCTAGATTGATCTTCAAATTGTGCTTCTGGTTGCAAAACTGTACTCTTCTCTACTTCTTTTCGTGAATCATCAACTTTTTTCTTTGAAACATCCTTGGGCAATGATGATGTGATAGATTCAGTTCTCTGAGCTATCTCTTTGAATCTGTTGTAGCAGTTGGTGAGAAATTCTTCCATTAGAAATAGTTCATAGAGTTTTTGTATTTCCAATTTCTCTAAAAACAGTTTTTCTTCACTAACAAAAGTAGCTTCACGAGAATCTTCAGTCTTGAGCTTCATCTTCATCAGTTTGATGATCCTTTCAGCATTGAAGAGGTACTCCTTTGGTTGCTGAGTTACATGTTCCTCTTGCTCAACATGCATAACAGAAACTTGTCTCTCTGATATTTTCTGCTTAATCTGAGAAATGATATCCCATGCTCTTCTTTTGACTGATAGTAGTAGTCAGTTGTTGTTCCCCCTTAGTTGATACTAACTGACTTGAAGTGCCTGGAAACAAACATCTTCCAACTGACTTTTCTCCCTATATTTCAGTTTTCTTTATAATTCCCTTCTGCTGAGCGAGCTGCTGAGACACAGTCTGCTTATTGGCTTCAGGTTGAGAAGTTCCTTTAACTGCTGCAACTCTTCCAGGAGCAGTTTGTGCTCGCTTCTTCCCATCACGATTCTTTCCAAATAATATTGAATCACTAAGCTGAGTTATTTCTTCAGTCAAAATCTTCCTACAGATTCTCTTCCTTCAGCTTGGTCTCTTTTGACACTTTCTTTTCTTCTAAGTCTTGCTTCTTGAGGTGATTGAAAATGTATCCTGCCCAGTTGATTTCATGTTCATCCCAAATGACATTCATCAGGTATATTCCATCTTCAGTTAACTTGTTTAATCGTATGTGTTGTCAGATGGCGTGTTTGCAGATCCATCTGTTGAGGAGACCGGATTCAGTTTTGAGGGTGGAGAGGTGTGTATCGACTTCTGCTGGTTGTCTTGATGCTGAAATTTGCTTAAGAAAAGCTTCAGTGACTGATTTGTCAAGTGAGCGCACCCAGCATGACAAAGATCAATCCCCTTGACGAATCTCTAAGCTTGAACTAACTTAACTGACTTTAATAATCCACAATTCAGTTCTCAGTTTAGCATACCTTTCTGTGTCCAAAGGTTTGGTAAAAATGTCAGCTAATTGATCTTCAGTTGGGACATAGAGAACTGTAACGTCCTTCTTCTCTACGTGATCCCTCATTAAATGATGTCTCATGTCAATGTGCTTGGTCCTTGAGTGCAAAACTGGATTATCAGTTATAGCTATTGCACTGGTATTGTCACATATTATAGGAATCAGTCCTTCTTCTATTCCATAATCCCTTAACTGTTGTCTTATCCATAAAACTTGAGCACAACAGCTTCCAGTTGCTATGTACTCAGCTTCAGCTGTTGATGTTGAAATAGAGTTTTGCTTCTTGCTGAACCATGACACAAGTCTATTTCCCAATAACTGACAAGTGTCTGAAGTACTTTTTCTGTCCACTTTGCATACGGTATAGTCTGAATCTGAGTAGGATATCAGTTTAAATTCCCCTTCCTTTGAGTACCATATCCCAACTCCTTCTGTGTCTTTTAGATACTTCAAGGTTCTTTTAACAATAGTGAGATGGATTTCTTTAGGTCTTGTTTGAAATCTGGCACAGACACCAACTGCAAAGGATATGTCTGGTCTAATGGCTGTTAGGTAAAGTAGACTTCCAATCATTCTTCTGTAGAGAGTTTCATCCACATCCTTGCCATCTTTGTCTTCATCTAATCTGATGTTAGTTCCAATTGGTGTTGCAATGCCAGCTGATTTCTCCATCCCAACTTCTTGATTAATTCTCTTCTGTACTTGGTTTGGTGAATGAAAATCCCATTATCCATTTGCTTAACTTGTAGACCGAGAAAGTAATTCAGTTTTCCCATCATGCTCATTTGAAATTTGCTCTTCATCAAACTTGCAAACTTCTCACCGAGTAGTTCATTTTCTGATCCAAAAATGATGTCATCAACATAGATTTATACTAGGAGAGTGCTTTCTTCTACTTTCATTCTGAATAAGGTTTTATCAATAGTTCCTTTTGTAAAACCATTATCCATCAAAAACTGAGACAGTGTTTCATACCAAGCTCTTGGTGCTTGTTTTTGTCCATAAAGAGCTTTTCTCAGTTTAAAGACTTTGTCGGTTTGGTCTTTAATTTCAAATCCTGGAGGTTGCTGAACATAGACTTCTTCTTCAAGTATCCCATTCAAAAATGCACTTTTAACATCCATCTGGTACACACTGAATTTCTTGTGAGTTGCAAAGGCAAGAAATAGTCTGATTGCCTCTAACCTTACAACTGGGGCATAAGTTTCATCAAAGTCTATCCCTTCAGCCTGTGAATAACCTTTTGCTACAAGTCTGGATTTATTTATGACAATATTTCCATTTTCATCAAGCTTGTTGCTGAAAACCCATTTAGTTCCGATTAAGTTGACATGATCTGGCTTTTCTACTAAATCCCAAACTTGATTTCTCTCAAATTTGTTGAGTTCTTCTTGCATAGCCAGAATCCAATCTGGATCGTTTAAAGCTTCTTCAATTTCTTTAGGTTCATACTGAGATAGAAAACATGCTATCATAGCATCTAGCTGATGTCTTGTCCGAACACCTGCATGGAAATCACCTATCACTTGTTCTTCAGGGTGATCTCTCATCCATTGATGTACTGGGGGTTTCATCAAAGGGTCTTCATTTTGATGAACTGGTTCTTCGTGAGCCTGATCATTTCCAGTTGGATCAGTTTCTTCTTGTTGTTGTTCAGTTGCAGATTCTATTACTGGCAACTGAGGTTGATCCTGATCTGTAGAATCTGAAATCCCTAATCTTCCAATATCAATGAAAACTGATTCTGGAGTCTTGTCTGACTGAGACTGACAAACTGGTTCTTCTTTATCTTCAATTGTGTCTCCAGTAAATTTAGCTTAATAAACAACCACATGTATTGATTCTTCATATTTGAGTGTTTGTTTGTTTAACACTCTGAAAGCTTTACTGACACTTGAGTAACCCATAAATATTCCTTCATCAGCTTTGGGCTGAAAAACCTTGAGCTGATCCTTTCCATTATTATGAACAAAGCATTTGCTTCCAAAGGCATGAAAATATGAGACATTTGGTTTTCTTCCATTCCAAATCTCACAAGGAGTCTTTTCATGTCTCTTGTTCATGAGAGTTCGATTCTGAGTATATCAAGCTGTATTTACAGCTTCTGCCCAATATCTTTCTGGCAGTGTAGATTCATAAATCATTGTCCTTCCTGCTTCTTTGAGTGTTCTATTCCTCCTTTCAGCTTCTCCATTCTGTTGAGGTGTTGCTATAGCTGCAAGCAGGTGTAGAACTCTGTTTCTCCACAATACTCAATGATTATGTTGTTGAGAAATTTTGTTCCTTTGTCCGATCTGATCTTGACTACTATAACACTTTTCTAATTTTAGAGTCTTTTGAGATGTTCTGTCAGTTGTTGCTTAGTTTCACATTTCTTGGTCATGAAGATAACCCAAGTGTATCTTGAAAAGTCATCAACCACCACCAAAGTGTATTTCTTTCTACTAATATTGATTGGTATGATTGGTCCAAATAAGTCAATATGCATCAGTTCTAAAACTCTGGTTGTTAAATGTTGAGACTTAGTCTTGAAACTTGCTTTCGTTTGCTTTCCTTGATGACATGCGTCACACAAGCTGTCTTTCTTGTAAGTCATCTCTGTTACTCCAATCACCAAGTTCTTCTTGACTAACAAGTTGATATCATCAAAATTTAGGTGACTCAGTTTCTTGTGCCACAACCAACTGAGTTCTAACTTGGTGTGCACAATTAAACAGGTTTCTGAAACTATTGTAGACCAATCTACAACATACATGTTCTCTTCCCTTCTTCCGGCAAGAACTACCTGGAAATCTGTTTCACTGACGACAATGCAATACTCCTTATCAAAGGTAACTTTGTATCCCATATCGCATAATTGAATTGTGTTGATATAGTTGTAGTGAAGTCCTTCCAAATAAGATACATTCTTTATTGTGAGTCCATTCCTGATTAAATTCCCATAATCTTTTGTATAACCAGGTCTATCTTTACTTCCAAAATTGACTCTTGGTCCATCTTTAGCTATGAAATCAGTGAGACGGTCCTTGCTCTTTGTCATGTGTCTAGAGCAACCACTGTCAAAGTACCAAATGTCCTGCAAAATAAATTGAAATGCTTTAGGTACCCAACACTGTTTGGGTCCATGGTGGTCAGTTGTCAGTACCACTCTGGGCATATTTCCATAAGGTCTTCTTTGGAAATTATTGCACTTATTTTCATATATATAAGCAACACTTCCATAATATCTTTTCGTGGATTGTGTCTCATTTATATGATATCTCAGATCTTCTGGTTGAAACTGATTTCCAAAATGTCTTCTATTATTAAAGGCTGAATAATAACCATCATTCCTTTTATACTGAGGTCTAGACTGACCTTTGTACTGAGACTTTTGCGGAGAAGTGGGATAGGTCCTCTGCTGAGTCTTGGACTGAAACTTGTGATAATTTTTCGGTCTGGAATGATTGTTCTTATCAGATTTAATAGTAGGTTTAGTAAAATTCCAATCATCATCAGTGGGGTATAGTCTGCCTTTCCCCCTTGATGTGTGAATCTTTGAATGATTGACATTCTTAGATTTACTCTGATTATAATTTCTTTGGTTCTTGACTTGATCAGTTTTTGTAGATCTTGTAATTGATCTAACATTTCTATTTCCTTGAGGTACATATGATCTACCTTTTGATTTACCTTTGTTAGTAGGTGCAATTGTCTTCTTAGAAAACTGAGTTGTCTTATGAGAGGCTGACTTTACTGTTCAACAATTTTCTTAGTCTGTGGAAGTTGCTCAGCCCCAAGCTTAATACCAGTTTTGATTTTAGGTTCAGCAGCTTTGCTAGTTCCCTCCTTAGAAGATTGCTGTGTATCAAATCCTAAGCCAGTTCTGTCTACATACGGCTTACCTGATTTGAATCCAGCAGCTGAACTTGATTGAGCAAAAGATTCGATTCTTCTTGTTGATGCAAAGAGGGTCGATACTGATTCTTCCCTTTATCAATTCTAGTCAGTTTCATCATGTTAAGTTCAGACTTCAATCTTTCAACTTCAAGAATTAGAACTTCTTTCTCAGCTTTAATTGATTCATAACCAGCTTGGATGATTACCAACTTTTGTTCATCAATTCGTCAAGTGTTTCTTATAATTTTAGATTTTTTGGATTGGAGTCAACAGTCGAAGAACATGCATTTTGCACGGAAATCTGAGCTGAGCAATATTTAGAGTTAGATCCACATACTTCATGTGGATCCTCCATGTGAGCCATTAGAGTTGTGTCATATGATAATCTTTTAGTCCAGCTTCATAATTTAACTTATCTCCGGCTAAAAGTGCTCTTCTACCAGTTCTTCGTTGCTGAGTCTTCTTACCAGTCAGGTCTGGACATTCAGCTTTGTAGTGTCCAAGATTTTTACAGTTGAAGCAGAGATACTCATCGTCTTTCTCTTTTCAGGAGTCTTCTTGATAAACTTCTGAGTGACTGGATGCCCACTCTTCATTCTTCAAATTCTATTCATCATTAAAGCCATCTGCTCTTCCATCTCTTCTTGCTGAAGATTGTTAGTTGAGGTCTCTTGATCTTCATTTGAGGCTACTGCGAGGGCTGTTGTTTTGGGTTCCTCCAGGGCCTTGATTATGGCAGCTGTGCTTGTGAAATCCTCGCTGAATTCATAAGCCTTCAGGTCTGAGATGATTTTGAAGGAATCTTCTATATCAAGTCTTCTTGATTCTTTCATTGCTATGACCTTCATATTCCAGCACATGGGTAAAGCCTTCAAGATTCTTGTGTTGATTTCTTTCTTGGTATACTTGCTCTTGAGTAAAGCTAGTTCATCCATTATGGCGCTGAACCTTGTTTCCATCTGATCAACGTTCTCGTCTGACTTCATCTTGAAATTCTCAAACTTCTATTTTGCTACTAAGATCTTATTTTCTTTGATGGAGTTAGTTCCTTCACAAACCAATTGAAGTTTCTCCCAAATTTTTTTGCAGTAGTACAATCCTTGACTTTCAGATACATATTCCTGTCAATAGTTTTGAGTATGATATCCATGACAACATTGTTCAAGTTGTTTCTCTTTCTGTCATCACTGGTCCAATCGCTTTTAGTCTTTGGAACTCTAACTTGTTCACCATTGACAGTTTGCATTTGAGTGATCTGAATAGGTCCATCAGTGAGTACATCTATCATCTCATCATGAGAAGCTGTCAGAAAGGCCTACAAACGACGTTTGTATTCATCAAATCTGTCCATGTTGCACATTAGCATCTGTCTGGCATACTGATTGTTATCCATTGTGTGAGTTAATGAAAACTTGATTATGCAAAGACTGGAAACTGAAAGACTAACCTTTTCCAGGAGATCAACTAGAGGAGATAATTAGAGCAGGTGAGTTTTCAACAATAGCTTGTCAAAGAACACTGCTCCGATACCAATTGTTGGTCCTTTGGAAAGGATAACACAAGTTTAGAGGGAGGGGGGGTGAATAAACTTGTCACCAAAAACTAGATTAACTAACAACTAAGGTTCAGTTTTAACTTATGTGGAGTTGAGCTGACAAAGATGAGTCTAAGTCAAACTGACTTATACAAAAACTGAGTCAACAGGCAGCGGATATATGTTTTAGCCATTATCTGGATCTTGTCGGTACTATAAGAAAAATCTAAGTATGCAAAACTGAATTCTGGTGAATGTCAGATTGTAAGCTATGTATGCTTGTAACAATCAGTTTCAGTATGCTGAATAAACAATAATAAATGCTGTATAACTAAATAATAGAATGTAAATGCATAAAGTAAGTAGAGCAAGAGTCCTAAACGATAGTCCTTGACTAATCCCTAGTGTCACTATCTAAATAATCAAAGAACATGTTGGATTGCTTCTTTCCAAATGCTAGAGCCACTGGTCCTTAGAGGGTTGTATTGCCTCTTCACCAGCTACCACCACAAACACAGTCTACCCGACTGCAAACAACTGTCCTTAGCAATTCCTTGACCAGATTGCTTCACAATCTAAACCTTTGATTAAGAATCAAAGTTGGCTGAGTATCAATAAATAGATTCTTTCTTGTGGTTCTTCAAAGTGTCGAAATCTGGATATGATCGATGTACCTTGAACACTTGAAGAAATCTATATATGATCTTGTTGAGCACAAATAATGATAGCAATTCGAATGAACTAGACTTGAGAACAATAACGCTTGTAATCTTGTTAATTCCATGTTTGATCCTTGATGTCAAGTTCTCGATTTATAGTGTGAGGTCCAACGTTCATCTTGCTTGAATTTGAATTGCTTCAACGTCGATATTTTCAGATGTCAGGTGTCAGTGACCGTTCTGACATGTCAGTTTCTCATCCAATAAGAATCCTTGAATTGTAACGTTCAAATGTACTTTTAGCTGCTTGGATGGCTGACTATAAAACTGAGTGTGCTGATTAGTTTTATACTGAGTATGTCAGTTTTCAGTTTGTTAATTGACTAGAGCATTAACTGAGTTTTTACTCTTCTTCAAAAATTCAGTACTCTATTTATCTGATTTTTTGTGACTGAATCAGATTACACCATTCATTTTAGAGATCGTCTAAGATATCATTGCCCTTATGATACATAGGTCTTCTTCAAGATTCATAAAGTCAGTTCAGGCCATCACAGACTTACCTGAATTCTAACTTAATAATCTCGGCTTAAAAATCTTCATAACTGAGTTTGAACCCTTAGTTCTTCAATCTTCTACAACTGAGTCTATGTACCTCAGTTCTTCAAATACTGAGTTTGTTCCCTCAGCCTTCAGTTCTAGATAAGTCAACCGAGTCTGTGAGCCTCAGCGAACTTACCTTCTTCAGTTCTGAGTAAGCTTCAGTTCTAGGTGTACATCTTCAGTCTTATGTCAAGTTCCAGTTATCTAGATGATTTCTAGTTTTCAGTTTTATGACACTTCTATCTATTACAATGCTTGTCTGATATAACCTATACAATTATCAGACTCTAGTAAAACTTATACATTCAGTTCTAGACATCTTTTAGCCTTTCACTATAACATCTAGCTTCAGCACTTCATCAATAGGGTGTAACCAAACATATTTTTGAATAAGATGAACCATCATCAAAACTAAATTTTATTCCCAACATTGTCACATGCTCATTGTGTATAGTCTGTTCTTAAAAGGTTTAATGACTTTGACAAGAGTCTTGAGAAAACTCCTATTGACTTACGTAAACACTTAGTCAAAAATAGAGGTGAACCTGTGAGGCAATTGGAATACTCACAAGTGATTGGAAGTCTGATGTACATTACAAATTGTACAAGCCTAGATTTGGCTTGTGCAGTAAATAAATTAAGTAGGTTCACGAGTAATCCAAGTGAGGATCATTGGGTAGCCCTTGACAGGATGTTAAGGTACTTGAAATTTACAATAAACCTAGGAATACAGTATACAAGATATTCAGCAGTATTGGTAGGATGCTATGATGCAAACTGGATATATGACTGTAAGGATTCAAAATCCACCAGTGGATATGTATTCACTATTGGTGGTGGTGCAGTGTCCTGGAAATCATCAAAGCAAACATGCATAGCTCGATCCACTAGGGAATCTGAGTTTATCGTGTTAGATAAAGCTGGAGAAGAGGCATAATGGCTTAGGAATTTCTTAGAGGATATTCTTGTTGGCTGATAGGCCGGTTCCGCCTTCCGGCCCACCGACCCGGATGTGGATCCGAACAGATCCACCGAATACGGGCGGATGGGGGCCGGAGAGAAAAGATGCGGCCAGGCCTAGAGCTGTTAAGAGCCGAGCCGAACCGAATACTCAATGCTTGAATTCGAGCTCGTTTGTTAAACGAACGTGTTCGTGTTCGTTCGTTAATTAAACAAACAGAAAATCATGTTTGAGTTCGGCTCGGTTATAGAATTGTAATATTCGAGCTCGGCTCGTTTAGCTCGTTTAGTAATAATTTTCCTTCACTCCAATTCGGTTTATTAAGCTTGAAAACATGTGAATTGGGCAATAAATTTAAATATATATATATAATATATATATATATATATATATATATATATATATATATATCAAATGCAACATCAAGATCCTTAATTTGAAAGGAAAAAAAACCGACATGTCTGGTACATTAAGATCAATAATTTGAAATAAGCATAAAAGTATGATAGACCATGCTCCAAATTCGAAGTCTGCAACATCATACAAACAAAATTACATCTCAAAATTAAAAACACAAGGATGACATGAAAAAAAGATGTGGTAAATGATCAATCCAAATAGCTACACATTTCTGCATATTGCAACCTGCATAAGAAACAATAGAATGTATTATTATGAAGGAATGATGACATTCTCATCAACAAAATAGTAAAAAGAAATAAAGAAATAAACTTAATAAAATAAATCACAAGCACAAAACAAGATTATTATTTTTTCCAAAGCGAAATAAGCAGGTTTTGTGAAAAGATTTTCAGCAAGGTTATGAATTACTTTGGGTGAAATTAAACCAGTTATACATTGTGAAAACATGAATTAAATACAAACGTAAAAAGGGGCCTAGCTACACATTTAAATACCTTGAACACATAAGAATGACAATGCTCCCTTCAATGCTCAATACTGAAGCTATAGCCTGTTGTAAGAAATCACAAGGAATATCATGTAAATGAGTATTATATTAAGTAAAAAAGAAAATCTAAAGTGATCAATGGCCATTGCTAGAATGAGAATAGTGAAATGAATAAAAAAATTCAAACAATTTTAGAGAAAAATGCTAGAGAAAGATATGAGAACAATAAATTTTTGTCAAATTTACAGTCGATTTGCTAGATACTATAGTGTCAAACACATAAGGCCAAGGATGATGATCCAACTGGAAAAAAAAGACATGTTTATAAAATTCACACATGATGCAACCAGCTTGATAGACTGTATTATAAATTGAAATGAAATACACCTGAAATTACGTGACTGGTTGCTTTGCTCTTCTAACCACAACATTCTTGCACACAACTTTTCAGGTGACGTTGATAATGTAAAGTGGTACCACGTTCCATTTGATGAACAACTTCTTACAATGGTTGCATTGTAGTTTAGCAATTTCATCATGCTGAACTTCACTCATTTTATCCCAAATTTTTGGTTTTTTTTTTCCCACTGTTTCTTATGGTATCCTTCCTCTTGAGGTTTGTCATCACCTATGATAGAATTGTTGAATAACAATGTATTTGTCATCAGGTAAACACGAACCATTACAAGGAGTTTATATAGCGAGCCACAAGGCTATAACTGTAAAATACAAAAATAATTAAATATAAACTATCGTCTAATACGCTCCCTCAAGCTGACGGCGCTTTGGGAAGGCCAAGCTTGGAAATGAAAGTAGAAAAGGATAAACGTGGCAGTGGCTTGGTGAGAACATCAGCCAACTGATCAGCAGTAGCTACACGAGCAACACGAACAAGTCCTCGCTCAACATGCTCACGAATGAAGTGATAATCGATAGCAACATGCTTCATTCGTGAGTGAAACACTGGATTGGCGCTAAGTCGAAAAGAACCTAAATTATCACAAAAGATCACTGGTGTAGAACGAACCGAAAAATCGAGATCTGCAAGCAGATAGGTCAGCCAAGCAATCTCTACCGCAGTGTCAGCAACACATCTGTATTCAGCTTCGGTGGACGAACGAGCGACTGAGTTTTGCTTCTTGGAGCTCCAAGAAATCGCATTCCTACCCAAGAAGACTATTCAAGCAGAGGTAGAGGCATAACCAGCTTCCTTATTCCCCCCCAATCCGAATCAGAAAAGGCATGCAGAGCCAACGGCGAATCCCGATATAACTGTAGACCCGTAGTGGCGGTGCCAGACAAGTAACGCAACACACGCTTGAACAACATCCAATGGTACTCAGTCGGGGCATGCATAAACTGAGCTAACTTATTAACAGCGAACTGAATATCAATCCGTGTAAAACACAAATACTGTAAAGCCCCCAAAATTTGGCGATATTGAGTAGGTTATGAAAAGGCTGGCGAGACAACAGGATCACCTGAAAAGGCATCAGCAGGCATAGGCATGGAGACTGGCTTGGATTCTTCCATATGAACATGAGACAGTAACTCACGAGTGTACCTGGTTTGCGTGAGTAGCATGCCCATAGCATAATGTGTGACTTCAACACCCAAGAAATACGATAAGAGACCGAGATCCTTAATAGAGAACCTGGAGCCAAGCTGATCAATGATACGCTGAACCTGCTCAGCAGAGCTACCTGTAACAATAATGTCATCGACATATACCAAGAGCATAGTAATACTGGTGGACGTGCGACAAACAAACAGGGACGGATCAGCCACTGAATTAACAAAACCCGTAGTGAGAACAAAAGTTTTAAGCTCATGATACCAGGCACGAGGTGCCTGCTTGAGGCCATAAATTGCCTTGTGCAGTTTACACACAAATGTGGGCTTTGTAGCATCTTCAAAACCAGGCGGTTGACACATATAGACATCTTCAGCTAGTGTCCCCTGCAGGAAGGCATTATTGACATCGAGTTGGCGAAGGCACCAACCCATGGAAACCGCAATACTGAGAACAAGACGAATCGTAACCGGCTTAACGACAGGACTAAAGGTCTCAAAATAATCCAAACCAGGTCGTTGTGTAAACCCTTTGGCAACTAGCCGAGCCTTGTACTTATCAATCGAGCCATCCGGTTTTCGCTTAATTCTAAACACCCACTTACAGCCAACAATATTCAAATCAGACGACGGTGGAACTAAGGACCACGTATCATTACGAAGAAGCGCACTATATTCGTCAGACATCGCAACACACCACTGCGGGCACTTCAAGGCCTGCTTAAGGGTAGAGGGTTCTGTGTCAAGGTAGCGGTTTTGTAACTGAGCTTGGAGGGTGAAGATCATACGAGGTTTGTATATGTGGTTTCGAGAACGAGTAGTCATAGGATGTTGTGGGGGTGGGGGAGAGGACGAAGGTGAGGTAGAGGTAGAGGCAGGAACAGGAGAGGTAGAGGTAGAAGCAGGAGAGGAGGTGGAAGCAATGCTGGAGACATTGGTTGAGGAAGCAGGAGATGGAGACGAAGAGGGGCTCTCGGGTTGAGGAGCAGAGCTCTCGGGTTGGGCAGTGGCGGGCTCGGTTGGGGGTGTTTCCATGAGGGAAAGCAAAGAACTGGAACATTAGCGGGTTCATAGTACTCAGGAGGTAATAAAGCAGTCAGAGGAGGGAGAGAAGAGTCGATAGGTATGGTAGAAAAAGGAAATATATCCTCCACAAAGCGAACATCGCGTGATGTATACATGCGGGACTCAGATAAATCATAGCAAAGGTAGGCACATTGGGTGAGGGAGTAGCCAAGGAAGACACAAGGTTTAGAAGGGGACTCAAGTTTGTGATTATTATATGGTTTAAGCCAGGGATAACACAGACAAACAAAGACTCAAAGTTTGGAATAATTAGGGGGGGCCGAGAAGATTTTAAGGTGACGTGAGAGCATGTCAAGATTTTTTGTAGGCATTCGATTGATGAGGTAGACAGCTGCACTGACCGCATATGACCAGTAGGTGATCGGCATGGAGGCATGAGATAGAAGAGTTAAGGCACTTTCAGTAATGTGCAGATGACGCCGTTCAGAAATACCGTTGTGCTGAGGTGTGTAGGTGGGAGATGTGAAGTGAGAGATGCCATTGGCAGCAAGGAAGGGGCGCAGTTTTATGTACTCGGTTCCATTGTTGGAGTAAAGAGTTTTGATAGAAGTATCAAACAATTTTTTGACATATTTTTTGAATTTGACAAAGGTGGCATAAACATCGGATTTGCAGGTTAATGGATATATCCACATGAAACGAGTAAAATGATCAACAAATAAAACATAATACTTGAAATCATCAACGGAAGAAACAGGAGATGTCCAAACATCTGAATAAATGACCTCCAAAGGTTTAACAGTACATAATGTCGAATCGGAAAAAGGGAGCCGGTGGCTCTTATTACAAAGACAGGAATCACAATAAGTAGACGAAACAGAAGATAATTCTAAGAAATTATTTTTTGCAAGGGTTTGAATGACAGGAAAGGCTGGATGGCCGCATCGACGAAGCCAGGTAGCAGCAGAGGCTTTGGACGCAGAGAAGGAAAAGAGAGCTTTTGAAGACCACAGGTAGGCTCCATCACTGACTTGTCCCTGGTGGAGGCATTTGCCCGTCTTCAACTCCTTCACCAAAAACGAGTCAGGTAAGAATTCAATAGATACATAATTATCACTACAAAATTTTTGAACCGAAAGCAGATTACGAGAAAGAGAAGGTACACAGAGGACATGATTTAACTTAAAGGAAGAGAGAGAGGTAGAGCCAATGTGAGTGATAGCCAAGGAGCTACCATCACCAATGACTATACGATCCATACCTTGATAAGGGGAGTGAAGGGAGAGCAGCCTGAGCTCCTGTGTCATATGGTGAGAGGCACCACTATCGAGCATCCATGGAGTAGCAGAATCGGAGTATGGCACAAGAGGACTGGAAGTGGAAGTTTGGGCAACATGAGCATAAGGAGTGGATGGTGGAGGAGGCCGAGAGCCAGCTGGGCTTCGGGTGGGACGTGGAAGATTGGTATAGTGAGTGTAGGTGGTGCAACGAGTTGCAACGTGGCCCTGGACGCCACAGAGTTGACAGAAGCCCTGATAACCTTTTGAAGCGCGCAGTATTTTTGGACGGAGTGGAGGGAGGCTGGGCTGGCTGAGGATGTCTGGGATTTGTGGCAGGTGCGTGAGGCATTAGTGGTGGGGAGGGCCGTGGGGCTTGGGGATACGGGGAATAGGGTGAAACAGGCAGAGGACGTGGGTAGTGATAGACAGGGAATGCAGTGTACGCAGAGGTTGTAGCAGACTGACTTTGAGCAAGAGACACTTCATGCATTAACAGTTTCTCATGTAACAATGGCAGCGAAATAGTATCGTCACGTGCCTGAATAGCACTTACAAGATTTGCATAATCACTACCAAGATTTTTTAATATTATCTCAACCAATTCATCATCAGGCACTTTTGAGTCCAATGCAGCCAAGTCATCCGCAACATTTTTAATGGCAGTAAAATATTGAGAAATCGACATCGTACCTTTTGAGATAGAATTCAAGCGCATTCGTAGATACCTAGTACGCCCTTTACTCTGTTTCCCATATGTGTCAAGAAGGGTGTCCCAAGCTTGCTTCGAATTATGCGTGTGCTGAATTGAAGCAATATAATTCTTGTCAACCGAACCAAGAATAAGGTGGTGGATGAGCACATCCTGTTGAACCCGTAGCAGGTGCGCTGGATTTGAAACAGCTGCACCGGCGGCGCTTGTGAGGATAGCAGCCGGCTTGGGTGTGTCGCCGGTGATGTACCCGATGAGACCATGACCGGTGAGCAAGGTGGTCATCTGCAGTTTCCAGGCGGTGAAATTTTTGTCATCAAGCTTAATTGGTGCATTGACGGCGGGGTTCAATGCAACGACAGATGGGGCGGCGGCGGTGGGAGCTGCAGCGGAGATGGTGGAAGAAGATGATCGGTTGTGGGGGGAGTTGTTGTCATCGCAGCGGTGGTGGCCTAGCGGCGGCTGCGGCAATAGGTTTAGCAGAAAAAGAATTTTGGTAGATCGGGAAGCTCTGATACCATGATAGAATTGTTGAATAACAATGTATTTGTCATTAGGTAAACACGAACCATTACAAGGAGTTTATATAGCGAGCCACAAGGCTATAACTGTAAAATACAAAAATAATTAAATATAAACTATCGTCTAATAACCTATAGCTTCTTTTTCAACAGTTTCTTCTCCAACAGTTCCTCACATTTCTAGAGAATGAAAACAAACAGAACTTAAATATTTAATTAAATTGAGTGATCGTCTGAAACGAAACATATATATGAATTAAGAATATCATTGAAAGAGTTTACCTGTGTTTTTAAGTAATCAAAAAACAAAGGTAACATTCAATTTCAACAAGAATTCATAACTTATTTGTTCCCTCTAGTTTCCCTTATGATAAATCCTAATCATTTCTTGAATGGAAACTCACCGGCAACCATTCATATATAAGAAGTGAATGTCATAATAATAATATATTAATAAAACTATAACAGATCCAATTCTCACCGATAAAGTACTTGAAAATTTGGTAACTACCATTCAAGACAAATATATGACTTACTAGTGGGGGCCACCGTGCGATGCACGGTGTGCCCGCATTTTTTTATGCACCGGTTATAGTTTTTATGTCTGTAATAAATTTATTTTAGCAAAAATAAAGAAGATATCAACCTACTTCAATGCTTAGAAAAGCATTTAAACCATCATCTAGAGGTGACAATATGCCTGCGTCTTGCAGCAAGAAAGGCTACGTGTGGGGAAAAAATCCTGAAGATCAAAATGCACCTTCGTACAAAAAAGGTCAAACAAGAGTTTCTGTGAACCAATAAAAACTACATAATAACAAAATTAAATTTTCCCAAACTGGAATAAATGAATTGTTAGTTGTAGAATATTATTCATGTCAGACTTAACCCTAACTAATACTAATAAAAAGAAATAAAAAAGAAAAGGTTCGGAAGATTTTCATATTCATATCTTTTATCGAAGTAAATTAACCGAAGGATAAGTAAGATAAATGGGAGTTGGATCTCGTTTTTTATTTTTATGTATCTTTTATGTATCATAGATCGAATGAACATTCTCATTCCTTGTCTAATTTTTACAATATTTTATTTTCTAGTAGTTTTTGTGGCACCGTACCAAATCATACGACTTCGTTTTACTTAACCAAAAAATTCTGAAGATCGAAATGCACCTTCGTGCACAAAAAGTCAAACCAGAGTTTCAGTGAACCAATAGAAACTACATAATAACACAATTAAAATTTCCGAAACTCGAATCAGAGAATTGAATGCTTCAAATAAAAACCCTAGTGATAAACACGTTGATGTGATAACACCGTACCAAATTATACGACTTCGTTTTACCTAACCAAAAAAAAAACTCCTTTGATCAAAACGACGGCGTTTTACTTCCCCCTCCCCCAAAAAAAAAAAAAAAAAACCCCACTAAAAGACAAAATGGTAGTACAAGGATGCAAAATTAATAGTCTACTACTAAGTATGATGATATACGAATAGCCATATCAGATTAAGAAATTGAGTCAATATGTAAGCAATATAAAGGTAAACACATCCATCAAGCATAAACAAAGATAATCAACAAAGTGAGATTTTGGTCAAGAACAAGAACCCTACCCGTAAAATAAAAGCAGAGAAGCTAATTTTTATTTGTCATAGCAATAAAAAAAATGAAATCTTATCAGAAGAAGAGAACTTACAGAGAAGAAAACTGTTGTTAATCGTTTTTCGATGGAAACAAATCGATGGAGATCTTGCTCTTCTGAAATATGAAACCCTTTAATTTGATGATGGAGTTAAGAAAGTGAAATCGATGCAATAGAGATGAAGAATACATAGGGTTAATAAATGGTGTTCTGGCCGATTCATTGTTCTTCAAAGTTATGGACGTAGTCTTTTAGTCTTCTGTGACTGATGCGGTAATAATCGAAGCGGCAGAGTATTTATTGTTTGATAAGAACGAAGCGCAGAGTTGAAATAGAAATCTACATGAGTGAATAGGGTTTCGGGTAATATGAAAGGATATATGCGGTTAGTGAACTCAAACGAGCGCTCGCGAACATAAACGAGCGCTCGTGAGCTAAGCTCGTGTTCGTTCGTTAGTAAAACGAGCCTAATTATTAGTTCGAGCTCGGTTCGTTATTTCAAACAAACAAACGATCATGAGCTAAATCGAGCCGATCATGAGCTCGTTCATGAACAGCTAGGTTCGTTCATAGCTCTAGACAGGCCCCTGACGTTAGACTCAATCACTATGGGAATGGGCTCTGATAATAGGCCCACGATGAGTAGAGGGGTGAGAGGTCCGCCAGAGGTCCTTTACCCCAACACTTGGAGAATACAGACGGATGACCCAACAAGCTTACTAAGGATATGCGCTGACAACTCAAGGATCCTCACCGCCATTGGTTTGCCATGGCCCGACTAGCCACCGCAGATTTAGTTGTACTATTTCCTTAGTTGTAATTATGTTGAATGTTAGTCGGTTCTCACCCTATAAATAGGGCTCCATGTAGCATTCATAAACCAAGTTGAATATATATTAAACAAGGCAAAACTCTGCCAAATTGCTTATTGCTCTCTTTGCTTCTATTGTGCCACCACATTCATCAATCCACTTTCTCACAGCTCCACGTGAGCCACCCCATTTCACTACATTCACAGCTAGATATCCACCACAAATCAACCGCTATATACCCGTGATAATTTCAGCATTATTAGTTGGCTCTATTACCGGGAAAATCAAGGTTTTCAGCCTGCTTCTGACGTACGGCTCACCCACAGCTTACAGGACTTACGGAGGCCCCATGAAGAGGTTCATCTTCTCCAGGCCACCCCCACGGTTTCTTCTCCAAAAAAGATTTCAGCTCTCACTCGCTCACATTAAGACTTTCGACTAAGTGTCGAAATAATCTCAAAATAAGGTAACATCCCCGATTTCTTGCCCAGAATCATGAGTTTGTGTTGAATCATCACCTTTCTCGTGACTTTTGGGGAAAAAAACTTGCCGGAGTTGGCATTGTACGTTTCCTAGCCGGAAACTCCATTTTAGAACTTTCGGTTTGTTGATTATTCCTGCTCATCTGTGAAAAAGGACTATGGACACGTGGATTTGTCGAGTTTTCTCTTGAGAAATCGACACTCTTGGCATTTTCACGTTAAGGAAAAGAGACAAGATCACGCTCATTGTTTTAGCTGTTGTTATATCGTTATTTTGGTCTAGTTTTGTGTATGTTCAAAATTTTTGGGTGGTGCATCAAATTGAGCTCATGTTGTTGTGTTGTGTTGTTGCTTTGAATCTGGAAAAAAGGCACACCAGAATCAACAGGATATTGGGATTTTTGGTACTTCACGCTTGAGAAATCACAGTTGTTCCCTAAATTCCGGTATCCGTACGCCGGCACCGTCATCAGATCCGCCGTATAAGTCGATTTTGACAAAATCCCTGACACGCTGCATGTGCGCCTAGACAGTACAAGGTTGAAGAGTGTTAGAATGGTTGGAGGTCAAAAAACTTTTTTGCATTTTCTGTAGACAGCCTATCAGAGTCTGACACATGGCAGGGACAAAGGACGCTGTTCATGTGCCACCTACCCCAGAAAAGGGGCCCAAACGGGATCTCCTCCACCAAGATAATGTGGATACCATGCTTAAAAATCCCACCACAGGATGGGGCAACTCTCAGCCGGAGGGCCGATCAAAAGCTCAATGTCGACGCAAGGACTATAATAAATCAGAGGAGGTCCGGTTCTAGGGACAACAAGGGGAATTCGGCTCCGAACCGCTTCGGATCCTCGTGCGGGAAAGGTATGGAATGGACATCGAAATAGTATGAAAGCAGAAAGGCCATTACTGAAAGAATCCAAGGGGTAGAGGAGGTCCCAGAGGCAAAGACCCTAGAGGCAAAAGCAGCACTAGCCTACGCCGAGTATGTGAAGCAGGTGTATTTTGTGAATCTGTGCCTGCCCGTATGTGGTCTTCCTCTCATAATAGCTAACGAGCAGCTGCCTTGCCTCCCCGTCACATCTTGGCGCAAGGCCACGGCTCCCCATAATGACCCACCGGCCCCTGCGCGTGAACAATTGAGGGTTGAAGTAGAAAGGAGTGAATACTCGTCGGCAGGACAAAAGAAGAAACATGTGCCAGAGAAAAGCGCGGACCGGGGATCGGCCCTGTACCGATTATGCCGCCCCAAGAAAAGGGCTCTGCATTAGTGCCAACGTCCTACTCACCATGAAAGGAATGTGATCGCATGTCACGAGGTCAAAGATCTCCATGACGCGCGGCAAATCTTGAACGAAAAAAGGACGGAAACAAGACCTAAAGCTAATCAAAGTCAGAGTCATTTGTCAGCGAGTCTGAAATGACAAGTGCAAGCTCAACCTTCAACATTTACGCGTGGCGGCACCACCACGTCGTCATGAGAAACAGGCATCCCGGTAGAGCGGACACATAGGCAGGAAATCAACATAGGAAAGGGGATGAGCCCATGTACGTCTATCTGGGCAGTAAATCTATGTATCTCCCGGTAGACCAGCAGACCCCAATCAACAATGACGTTATCATCGGCCTGCATGATCGCATAAATGAGTTGAAACTCAGCCTCTAATATTTCCTCAACATCAAACGAGGGCAACACCTGAGAATTGATAAACATCTTCCACTCTCGGTTGGCCTGGAGCATCTCCGGAGCATAACCTTCTGGTAAAGGGTCCCAATCACCCGGTATCAAGTGCCTGAGTGCTGCGGCCCCATAGATGCGTCTCCTCAACTCGCTGCCGAGACCCCAAACCTTCTCATAATGCACGTACGATAGGTGAACAGGCAACTCGAAGAACATATTGATAATGGCAAGGCTAATGGCAACATTGACTCCTTGTAGGAGAATAACAATGGCAGAATAGAACTCCTGCACCATGATGGCATTGCATGGCCATCGAGGTGCCTTCAGAAAACTAACCCACCTCATATGAGCAACATGCTCACACTCAGCAAAACTGATCTTTCGAAAGTTAAACCCCCTCTCTGCCAACATGGGAAGCTGATTGAAAATGGAGAAAAAGATTAGCAATGGCCAAGGGAGAGGCCGTATGAAAGAAGGGAGAATCACCAAAGTTGGCCATGGTTATGGAAAAGCAAAAGCTCAAAGGGGATATGTTTTCGGAAGGAAGAGAAGCAGAGAAGATGTATGAAAAAGGAGAACAAAGCTCCATCATTTTATAGAACAAGATAAATGATCCATTAGAGGAAGTAAAATAGATCAGACGGCCAAAATTGAAATCGGTTAGGATTTTAAAATTTGAGTGAACTTTAATGGTGGAACAGTTATCGGAACTGCCACCAATTATTAGCACGATCTCTGAAAATGTATGAAAAGGTCAAAGAACAGTAACTGACCAGAAATGGAATCTTCGCCTTAGAACGTGTTAGAAAAAGCCGGCAAACGTCAGACTTTACAGCTGGGGAATCTCGAAGCTGCTTTGAACGTGTCCGCACATAGGTATCGTCGGACACGCAAAAAGCAGGGGGCCACACAAAAATTTTAAAGAAAGGAAATAGGTCTTGTGGGATCCTCAAGCCAGCAGCTAGCATAATGTTGATAGTTTTGATTCAGATCCATGCGTAACGGCGGCTCAGATCTCACTCGAAATGAAGGGGCACATTGAATTTTTCCGATTCAAATCGATTAAAAGTTCAACAATAAAAGGATTCAGAGCAAAATACTTGTTATTATTATTACATCGATCGAGCTCGTATGCGACCCCGTTCGAATCAAGCAAGTCATTGTGGTGAGCTCGGCGCAAAGGGCTCTCAACCTCACCAAAATAAGGGTGCCGCACCGTAATTTTCAAGCAAACAAGCGAATCTTGCAAAGTACCCAAATTAGCGACTTGCGTAGGGATCATTGTTTCAGATTGATTGGAAGCTCAACGATCAGTTATTACAAAGCAAATTACTTGTTTATTATTTCAACCTCGATCGTGAATGACCTCATTTGAAACAAGAGGGCTGCAGGCCCAAAACTTCAATTCATGAGTTCAACCGGACAAGTCGTTTTGGAGACCTCGGCTGAGGGAGTTCATAATCTCACCAAAACAAGGGGGCCACACATATGTATACTTCAACGGAGGAGAAAAACTTGAAAAACAAACATTTCAAGCAAAAAAAAATAAGACAAAGGCCAAACAACGGCCACCAACGATGTCCAGTTATTACAAGATTGGAAATAAAGACAATCCGAGGGCTGGAACCAAAAGTATAAAATTACGACAACAATACAAGGAAAAGCAAATCAATCTCGCTTGTCCGAGGGAGGAGTCTCAGTATTGGGGCCAGACAGATTCAAAAACTGGTCGCACTCTTGCTCAGGACTCTTCTCCTCCCCAACAACCCTAGCGACAACAACCCCCACAGTGGTATCACCGACCTCAGCTTCCCTCTTCACAAGCTCAATAGCTTCCCTCTCCATCCATTCCATCATGGCACAAAGGTTCTTCTTGTTGATTGGAGGAGGAGCCCAAAGCGGCTTACCTTTCTTTAAGAAACCAACTCGGAAGTCCTCAAGCTGAACGACAGTATAAGAAAGATTAGAGTGGAATGCCCTCAACTCAGGGTCGTCATGATCTGTCGTCAGCCAGTCCTGCAGGGTCTCAAGATCTAGAGCATCCTCGCAGAATGCCTTAAGGCACCTCGCCACATGATATAATCCCTGATCAAACCCATCCAGCAAATCATATTTGACCTTATTGGCAACATCGACGGCGGCGGCCTCAGGTTCACTCAACTCGCTCTTCAATCTATCAATGAGCTCATAGGCCTCTGTCACCTTAGCAAGGGCTTTGTCTCTCTCCAAATCGGTAGATTTTTGGAGATCCACAACTAATTGAACCTTCTTGGAAAGATTTGAGTTCTCGGAATGAAGCCGACCAACTTCGGCCAGAAGAACCTTTTCATTCTGTACAGCTGTGCTAGCCCGGCTCCCCACAACACTCAGCTTCTCTCACATCTGAGCGAGCTAGTTCACTATCTGTTTTGCCTCCTCATTACAAGACCACTCGACTTGTTTCAATTTGGTGGCAAAAAGGCATTGTATGGACTTAAACAGGCACCCAGAGCTTGGTATGAGACACTATCACAATTCTTGATCAATAATGGATTCAACAAGGGAACTCTAGATAAGACTCTTTTCAAATTAGAGGAAGGAACAAGCACCCTATTAGTACATGTTGGTCTCAGAGAAGGGTAAAACTATAGTCAGAAAGGGGGGGGGGCAGCGGATAAGTCCCTTCTTACTATGTTGTTTCAATGTAGTTTGGACAATCACAGATATAGATTATAATCTAAGCAATTTAAATGAATGCAGTAAAGTAAATTATAGAAAGTAAATTGACACAAGGCTTATAGTTGTTCAAGGTGGTGTAATCCCTTAATCCAATCTTCTCATGTGATGATTGGAGGAATTCACTATTGTTTTTACAGATACATTAGTATGATTGTCCTTGACTTCCCAAGCATCACAATCTATAAGACTATCACTCCTTGACTGCAACAGCTTCAGTGATTCAGTCTATTTCACTGCTCCTTTAGATTAAATCCTTCAGCAGCTATCACACGCACAACTCCTTCTCAGATGACTTCTGATTCAGTTGCTTCAGTTTATTGTGAATGAGTTTCACAAACTTGATTGATCAATCTCAGTACTTAATATGAAATTATAGTTCTGATGTCTGAGTTGATCTCTAGATAAATCCTTGTAAGTTCGGAGAGAAGGCTTTTCAAATTGACAGAGTTTCTGCTTAGTTTTCTTTTTCTTATCGTTGTTTTTTCTTTCTGTCAATGCCTTCTATTTATAGCCTTGAGTATCCTTGATTTGAAATTCCGTCCGTTGGCTATATTTATGAGGGGAATAATCCTTGATTTTATTCTTGATTCCCCCTTAATTATATTCTCCTTGATTTCAGTGATCGGATTTTTTCCTTCAAATGTATAGCAGAAAATCCATCCTTGATTGATCCTCTATTGATTGTGCATTAAATGCATGATCCTCTGAATCTTCATCATATTTCAATTCTTTTCTGATAAAGATTACTTCGCCGTTCTTTGAACGGTCGAGTGATCCATCTGACTTTTCCGTTTAGATCTTCCTTCACTGTTTTTGCCTTCACTTTGCCGAAAGTCAGTTTACTCTGCCGATTCACTGTTTACTTCATCACTTAAGTTTAAGGAGAATCTTTGTACTTCACTGATCATTGATTTGGGTGAGATCAGTGTACACCATATTTGAACAATAAATTTCATCACTTTAAACATACTTAGACTTATCCAAGGTCATCACAGACTTCCTTGGTTATAAGTCAACCCATTAAGTCTTCACTGCTTTTCTGCTGGTGCTTGGCTGGCTTCACTCTGCCGAATGTCTGTTTTACTTTGCCGTCCTACCAACTAGTACAATACTTGTCTGACTTAACTTATACAATATGTCAGACTCTAAGTAAGGACTTATATAGAGAATTCTAACTTATTTCAGGCTTGCTATAACAGCTTGTATGGCCATCATCAAAACATACTAAAATGTTTCTAACAATTTCCCCATTTTTTATGATGCCAAAACCCTCATAAGCCTGAACATAAGTAAGCCAATATTTCCTAATAATCAATAGAACAAAACTCAACAATTTTATTCATCCATTCGAGGGCAATAAGATATTGCATCTTTTTATTTCAAGACAAAGGCAAATAGAAATAATTCAAATTGAGTGTAAGGTCTACATCTTCACATCTTTAAACCTGATGCCTTTGCCTTTGCTGCCTTTGCCCTTTTATGTTGGGCTTGCCTTCTTTTCACTGGAGCTTTCAGGCTTTGAGCTTCCTTCCCCCTTTTTGGCAGCACCAAAGAGTGCTTCAAGATTTGCCGTTGCTACGTCAGACTCAGGGAGAGTACCATACCTTTTTTCCAGTATCTTGTTGTCTACCTCACCAACTTTGATTAGAAGGTCGAGTTGTTTGCCAGAATGCTCCATTATCTCATCCAGATGCTGAATTTGATGAGTGTGAGCATTGAGAGTGTCCACCAAGGGCTTAAGATTGTTGTCAATCGTTTCAGCATGAAACTCAAGATTTGTTTGGACATGGTGAGGAATGAGTTGCTGTAAGTTGCACAGCAGGTTTCCTTGTCTTTCCATGACCTCATCTTGGATCTTGATGTGATTGATGGGGGCCTCAATCTTGTGGTTGAAGGAGGTTGCTTCACTCCTTAAGGCTTACTTCAGGTTTTGCCTACTGTGATACTGCCTTTCCATGTCCACAATGAAGGGTTGAATGTCCAGATTGAAGAGTCTTTCTGGATCAATTTCTTTTGTTGCCACATTGACATCCTCACCATCTCCATCTTCTTCTTTCTCGCTTTCCACTTCAACTTCTTCCTCTTTCTCTTCTCTCTTTTCATCTTCTGCCTCTTCTCCTCTTTCTTCCACTTTTTCTTCTTCTTCAGGGTCACGTAAAGGTTGCTGTTGAGTATTGGCTGCTTCATCTATTACTATTTCCCCTTGTGCAATAGTGGGGGAGTTGACAAGTTCGGCTGAGTGAGCTTTATCTGCTGGCTCACTTAGCTGTTCGTCAACTTTGCCAATGCTATTGAAAAGCACTTCTTGAAGTGTCAGTTCATCATCAGAAATCTCCATGTTTTCTGGATTTGCTTCAAGATGACCACTTTCTGAGTGTTCATCCTCTGACTTAGCTTCTTCCTCAACTATCTCTTCTTCTTCTTCAGATGAGGTGATTCTATATCCTACCTCACCTTCCTCAAGGTAGGTGATATCCTTTTGCTGATTTTGTTCTTCTGTTGCTGTGTCATCACTGATTGTCACAGGTTCATCCAAGTTGCTGGTGCCAGTCATAGTGGTGTTCTCTTGTGCCTTCTGGGATCTGGTTCTTCATCCCACACCTGATCTGCTGCTTTCAGGTTGTTTTCTTTTGCTCCCAGCAATGGGTTTGGGTTTCATGGATGCCTTGATGTAGGTAAACATGGTTTTAGACTTGTGTGGGACCTGCTGATTTGTGGGTTTCACTTTCAATGCGTCAAACAGGTGTTGAAGAGGGAACCCATATGATTTCCTCTCCCAGAAATCACCTTTCTTCTGCAAACCCTTGCTTGGTGCTATAATTGATAGGTCAATTTCCTTTTGAATCTGATCCTTCAATCTATTGAATGCAAATGTTGCCCAGTCGAATTTGGTACCTTTATAGATTATAGCCATCAACTTGATCCGCAACTCAGTTAAGTTTTCCATTGACCCTTTTCTGCCTTCGATATTCTTGGTGATGACCGGTGCAAATTCAGCAAACGGGAGTTTTAGCGTTGATCTAGGGAGATTGTATGTTTTGCTGTTTTTCTTGGGGTTTTTGGCTATCTCAGCCCAGAATTTTGTGATGTCAATCGTCACAAAATTTACATTAGCTGGTCCTATCATTGGTAGTTTTAGGAACACATTGAGAAGTCCAGGCGTTATGACTACCTCTTTCCCAAATTTTGAACTTTTTATACAATCGATCTCAGTTTTCTTTGTGTTGGGCACAAACTTGGAATTTTTCCAAAATGCGATCAGATTTTCATAGCAGATTCCATTGATTGGGGGGTTTAGGAAGGTCATTAACCCCAGATTTGAACAGCAATCAACCAAGCGTTGAGCTTTTGCATCATTGTCACAGAAAGAGAGATAGTGTTCATGTTTGAAAAACGAGCCAGTGATGATGGATTTCTCATAGAATTTTTTAGTGGGAGAGATTGTGGAAGATGAAGCCATTGATAATTGATCGATATTTAAAGATTGTAGGGCCTGTAATTTTGCAAAGGAGAGTAAAGATTTCTGAAAATTTCTAAGTGTAGTTTATATAGGATGATTTGGGTAGTGTGAACGTGGTTTGAATATGGAAGGATTTTTTGACATAATGGCATGATTTTGTGTATGTAAATTGCGATATTTGAGTGAAGTGGGAGAGTGGATTGTGGTAAGTAATGATAGAGCCCGGAAATCGAGGCGTTTGTAATTCAAAAAGAATAATATAATTACCTCCATAATTATAAATTGATCTCCACGTGTGTAACCATCTTCAGGATAATCTTCCATAACTCCCTTATTCTCCACGTGTATAAAAGTTGATTATGTTCACACTTTAATTTACCCATGATTCCTATCTTTACATCGGTGAAGTGCCTTTGCTGGTCACTTAGCCAGTGTAGTGAATTTTTCACTAAGCCGCTTTATTTGACTGTTCCTAACAATCAGTGATGTTAACTTTGCCGAGAACCAGTGCCTTACCTGCTACATCTCCTGTAATGGCAAAGGTTTGATCAGCAGATGAAGTCACTTAGCCGATTACTCCAGTTAGCCGCTCTTTGGTTTTTAGTCGATTTCAATCATTCCTAACCCAGTTCTCAACATGCTAAATCTTTCATGACTGAGTGGTTTAGTGAAGATGTCAGCCAATTGAGCTTCAGTGGGTATGTATTTTAGAATGACATCTCCTTTTTCAACATGATCTCTGATAAAGTGATGTCTCACATGAATGTGCTTTGTTCTTGAATGCAGTACTGGATTTTCAGTAATAGATATTGCACTTGTGTTGTCACACATGATTGGAATTGTTTTCTCCTCTACACCATAGTCCCTTAGCTGTTGTCTGATCCGAAGTACTTGTGCACAACAACTGCCTGCTGCTATATATTCTGCTTCTGTTGTTGATGTTGATATGGAGTTTTGCTTTTTGCTAAACCATTAAACTAGTCTTTTGCCTAGCATTTGACATGTTCCAGATGTGATTTTTCTATCTATTTTGCATCCAGCATAGTCAGAGTCTGAATATGATATCATCTTGAATCCTCCATCTTTTGGATACCAAATTCCTACATTGATAGTGTTTTTCAAGTATTTGATTATTCTTTTGGCTGCAAGAAGATGTGATTCATTTGGTTGAGCTTGAAATCCTGCACACACTCCTACTGCAAATGCTATATCAGGTCTGCTTGCAGTTAAGTATATTCGGGATCCAATGATTCCTCTTTACATTTTCTGATCAACATCCTTTCCAGTTTCATCTTTTCCAAAAATGACTCTTGCACACATTGGTGTATCTGCCGTGCCACTTGTATCCATACTATACTTGTGTATTAAGTCTTTTGTATACTTGGCTTGGCTGATGAAAATTCCATCCTTCATTTGCTTTACTTGAGGGCCAAGAAAATAATTCAGTTCTCCCATCATGCTCATCTGAAATTTGTTCTTCATCAGGTTTGCAAATTTCTCACATAACTTTTCATCCTCTGATCCAAAGGTGATGTCATCAACATAGATTTGTACAAGCAATGTGCTTGTTCCTTCCTCTAGTTTGAATAGAGTCTTATCTATAGTTCCCTTGTTGAATCCATTCTTGATCAGAAATTGTGATAGTGTTTCATACCAGGCTCTGGGTGCCGGTTGGAGTCCATAAAGAGCTTTCTTTAGTTTGTATACTTTGTCTTCCTTTACTTTGAGGTGGAAACCAGGGGTTGATCCACATATACTTCTTCTTCCAAGAGTCCATTCAGAAATGCACTCTTGACATCCATTTGATAGACTTTGAAATCTTTGTGTGCAGCAAAAGCTAGAAAAAGTCTGATTGCCTCCAATCTTGCTACTGGTGCAAATGTTTCATCATAATCTATTCCTTCTGCTTGAGAATAGCCATTTGCAACTAGCCTTGCTTTGTTTCTGACAACAATCCCTTGCTCATCCATCTTGTTTCTGAATACCCATTTTGTTCCAATGATGTTGGCCATATCTGGTCTGTCAACAATTTCCCAGACTTCATTTCTTTCAAATTCATTTAGTTCGTCTTACATGGCTGTGATCCAATCTGCATCTTGAATTGCATCATCTATTGTCTTGCGTTCCACTTGTGATAGAAAACATGTTAACATATGCTCCAGTTGTCTTCTGGTTCTTACTCCTGTGTGGATATCTCCAATAACTTGTTCTTCCGGATGATCTCTTAGCCAATTTAGGTCAGGTTGAAGTTGTTCTTCACTTGGTGCTTCTGTAATTTCATGTTGTGCATGAGCTTCAAGTTCTAGAGCTTCTTCTATTGTATTGACTTGTGGCTCTTCTTGATTTCCAAAATTGTGATGCAGAATAGTTGTTGGTACTGTTGTATTCATATACACTTGTCTTTGTGCTGCTTCTTCTTCTTGTTCTTGAAGACTTTCACCATTTGTATTTGGTTCATCAAAGACTACATGTATTGATTCTTCAATCACCAATGTTCTTTTGTTGAGTACTCTGAATGCTTTGCTGGTGTCTGAGTATCCCAAAAAGATTGCTTCATCAGCCTTTTCATCAAAGGCATGCAGTGATTCCTGTTCAAAACAAAACATTTTGATCCAAACATATGTAAATATGAGATATTAGGTTTTCTACCATTCCATATTTCATATGGAGTCTTTCCATGATGTTTGTTGATAATTGATATGTTTTGTGTATGGCATGCTTGTGTTTTCGCTTGACCCAAAATCTCTTTGGCAAGCATGCTTCGCAATCATTGTTCGATCGCTTCTTTGAGAGTTCTGTTTCTTCTTTCTGCTACACCATTTTGTTGTGGGGTTCCTGCGGCAGATAATTGATGCAGTACTCCATTTTCTTCACAATAGTTTCTGCTAATTTCATTAAGAAATTCAGTGCCTCTATCTGATCTGATCTTGATGATTTTCAGTTCTTTCTCATTTTGGAGTCTTCTTAACAAATCGGACAGCTTTTTGAGTGTCTCTTTCTTCTTGTTCATGAAGATGGTCCAGGTGTATTTTGAGTAGTCATCCATCACTATCAGGGTGTATTTCTCACCACTTACACTTACTGGTGTGACTGGTCCAAACAGGTCCATATCCAATAGATGTAGAATTCTTGTTGTTGATTGATAGGGTTTTGAATTGAAAGAACTTTTGATTTGTTTCCCTTTCTGACATGCATCACATAGGCTTTATTTCTTGAATGTTATCTCTGGCAGGCCTTCAACTAACTTGTTCTTTGATAATTTGTTGATGGTCTTGAAATTCAGGTGATTTAGTCTTCTATGCCATAACCAGCTAGTTGACTGTTTGTTTTTTACAAACAAACATGTTTCTGCCTTGGCTGTTTTCCAATCCACCACATACATGTTATCTTTTCTTCTTCCTGCAAGTACTACTGTGTTGGTTAGGCTTTGAATGACTTTGCATCCTTCCTTGCTAAAGTGCACATTATAGCCTTTGTCACAAAATTGACTAATGCTCATCAGATTGAAATTAAGTCCCTTGACATATGGCACATTTTGAATCTTCATATTGTTCTTGAGCATTATGCCTTCCCCCTTAATCTTGCCAGGGTTTTCTTTGCCTCCAAATGTGACTTTGGGTCCATCAAAAGCTTTGAAGTCAGTGAGCCATCTCTTGTTTCCTGTCATGTGTCTGGAACATCCACTGTCTATGTACCAGACATCCTACAAAACAATTTAATTAAGTTTAGGTACCCAACACTGTTTGGGTCCATACCTGTTAGCATTCATGCCTCCAACTCCAAGTGTATATCCAAATGATCTTCTTTTTGGATAGTTAAAGTCATCAACTTCATATATATAAGGCATGGCAGAATAGCTTCTAGTATTTCTACTGAAGTTATTCTGATACTTTTCTCTACTTTTTGGTGCTTTTGCATCCTTCTTCACTCTCTAATATGCAGTGGGAAACCTGACTTGCTTCATGTGTCTAGGAGTATACCTAGTTTGATTTTTCTTAAGCACATGATGCATATTATGAAATGGTTTCTTCTTGTATTTTGGAGGTGCAACATTCCAATCATCCTCTGAAGGATAAAGTCTTCCTTTACCTTTCAAAAAGTCCTTGCTTTTGATTGACTTGATTGATGATTTAGTCTGTTGTTTTACTGCACTGGGTTTTGACTTCACCGGTACAGGATGAGTGGTTGAGACCATGGTCTGTCCCTTTCTGAATTTTGGTTCAATGTTGATTCTAGATTCAGAATTGTGTTGACCATAGTTTCTACTCTCATCCTGACTGTTGTAGCCAAGACCAGATCTGGATCCAAACTTTTTTGAGGGTTTGTAAACTGTTTCATTTGTTATCTTAACTGGTAGGGGGATTTTCTCAACTGATATGTCAACAATAGATGTATGAACCTCTGCTGTTTGTTGATCATTTGAGTAGATCTCCTTACTAGTTAGTTCAGCTTTTGCTTTATCCAGTTCTTTCTTTAATCTTTTATTTTCCTTTCTTAGATCCTTGCATTCCTTGTCCAGAATTTCATGATTCATTTCAATTTCATCAAATTTAGTCATGAGATTTTGGACTAGATCTGCTGGATCTAAAGGAAGAATAGAGGATTGTGCAGTGTTAGATGTGGATGCATTTGATGAAGAGTAGGATCTAGATGTTACCTCAGTTTCATCTGATTCTTTTGGCCATTAGACATAGGCTTGTTTTCTCAATGTCTAACCTATCACCTTCATCTTCATCTAATTCTTTGGACATGAGGCATAGACATGCTTTTTCAATGTCTGAGCTGTCTTCTTCATCACTGTTATCTGAGTTGTTGTCAGATGATTCTTCATTCTTTTCCTGCTAGATTCAGCCTTGAGTGCTTTCTTGCCTTTCCTCTTTTCAGATGCTTTGTATTTCTTCTTTTCATCATCTTTATCATTTTCTTCAGGACAATCAGCCTTGAAGTGACCTCTCTTGTTGCAGTTAAAGCATCTGTATTCATCATCTTTCTTCTTCATGTCTTTGTTTGAGCTTGACCTCTTGTTTGATGATGAGTTTCCTTTGAATGGCTTCTTTTTGCTAAACCTGTCAAAAAGTTTAACTAATAAAGCTACATGTTCTTTAAGTTCATGCGTCTTTTTGCTGATACAATCGGCAAAGTTACTTTGCTGGGGTGCAATCAGTGCAGTGGGTTTTTGTGTCTCTGCCGGAGAACCATCTTCACCGTTCAGTTCGAATTCATGAGCTTTAAGTTGGGACATCAGTGTCAGAGTGTTAGTGATTGCAAGGTTTGTGGTTCCTCTAATTACTGATGTTATGATCTTCCATCTTTCAGGTAAGCCTCTCAAGATCTTTAAGCATACTTCTTTCTGGGGATATGTGTATCCAAGCAGTTGCAGTTCACTGATGATGCTAGAGAATCTGTTGTCCATTTGATCAATGGATTCACCACTCTTCATTTTGAAATTTTCAAATTATCTGTTTTGCAACAGATAATTTGTTTACTTTAACTGCTTCAGATCCTTCATTTATCAATGCTAGCTTGTCCCACATCTCCTTTGCTGTTTTGCAATCTTTGATTCTCATGAACATATTGCTATCTAGAGTCTTCAAAATCATATCTTTTGCAACAAAGTCTAGATTTGCCCTTCTTCTGTCATCCTTAGTCCAATCTTTCTTGGGTTTGTCTATTTCCTTCCCTTGACCTGCTCCTGTGGATACCACAGTCATGATCATGATTGGTCCATCATTAATTACATCCATCATCTCCTCATGAGTAGCTGCAAGATGAGATAGCATTCTTATTTTATATTCATCAAAATTATTAACATTGAAAACAGTTACTTTTGACATAAAGTTTGAGGAATCCATAAGCACAAATAATAGATTTATATGTGAATGAATAGGAAACTCAGATTTGAAAACTACTTTGAAAATATGTGATCTCCTTGTTTCCAGAAATTAGATCTGAACAGGTTCTGATACTGGGAAGACTGCTCTGCTACCAATTGTTGGTCCCAGAGAAGGGTAAAACTATAGTCAGAGTGGGGGTGAATGACTATAGTGGAGTTTCAAAAACTTTTCTGGTATTTAAAAGATTTTGGGCAGCGGATTAGTCCCTTCTTACTATGCTGTTTCAAAGTAATTTGGACAATCACATATATAGATTATAATCTAAGCAATTTTAATGAATGCAGAATAGTAAATTGCAGAAAGTAAATTGACACAAGGCATATAGTGGTTCAGGGTGGTGAAATCCCTTAATCCACTCTTCTCCTGTGATGATTGGAGGAATTCACTATTGTTTTTACAGATACAATAGTATGATTGTCCTTGACTTCCCAAGCTTCACAATCTACAAGACTATCACTCCTTGACTGCAACAGCTTCAGTGATTCAGTCTCTCTCACTGCTCCTTGAGATTAAATCCTTCAGCAGCTATCACACGCAAAACTCCTTCTCAGATGACTTCTGATTCAGTTGCTTCAATTTATTGTGAATGAGATTCACAAACTTGATTGATCAATCTCAGGACTGAATATGAATTGTAGTTCTGATGTCTGAGTTGATCTCTAGATAAATCCTTGTAAGTTCGGAGAGAAGGCTTTTCAAATTGACAAAGTTTCTGCTTTGTTTTCTTTTTCTTATCGTTGTTTTTTCTTTCTGTCAATGCCTTCTGTTTATAGCCTTGAGTATCCTTGATTTGAAATTCCATCCGTTGGCTATATTTATGAGGGGAATAATCCTTGATTTTATTCTTGATTCCCCCTTAATTATATTCTCCTTGATTTCAGTGATCGGATTTTTTCCTTCAAATGTATAGTAGAAAATCCGTCCTTGATTGATCATCCTCTATTGATTGTGCATTAAATGCATGATCCTCTGAATCTTCATCATATTTCAATTTTTTTCTGATAAGGATTACTTTGCCGTTCTTTGAACGGTTGAGTGATCCATCTGACTTTGCCGTTTAGATCTTCCTTCACTGTTTTTGCCTTCACTTTGCCGAAAGTCAGTTTACTCTGCCGATTCACTGTTTCCTTCATCACTTAAGTTTAAGGAGAATCTTTGTACTTCACTGATCATTGATTTGGGTGAGATCAGTGTACACCATATTTGAACATTAAATTTCATCACTTGAAACATACTTAGACTTATCCAAGGTCATCACAGACTTCCTTGGTTATAAGTCAACCCATTAAGTCTTCACTGCTTTTCTACTGGTGCTTGGCTGGCTTCACTCTGCCGAATGTCTGTTTTACTTTGTCGTCCTACCAACTAGTACAATACTTGTCTGACTTAACTTATACAATATGTCAGACTCTAAGTAAAGACTTATACAGAGAATTCTAACTTATTTCAGGCTTGCTATAACAGCTAGTATGGACATCATCAAAACATACTAAAATATTCCTAACAGTACAAATATATGTTGATGACATTATCTTTGGATCAGAGGATGAAAAGCTGTGTGAGAAATTTGTAAACCTAATGAAGAGCAAATTCCAGATGAGCATGATGGGAGAATTAAATTACTTTCTTGGGCTACAAGTAAAGGAGATGATAGATGGCATTTTCATCAATCAAGCCAAATACACTAAAGACCTAATTCACAAGTATGGTAAGGACACAAGTGGGACACCAGATACACCTTTGTGTGCAAGAGTCATTCTTGGAAAAGATGAAGCCGGGAAATATATTGATCAGAAAATGTATAGGGGAATAATTGGATCCCTACTATATCTAACTACAAGCAAACCTGACATAGCATTTGCAGTAGGAGTATGTGCAAGATTTCAAACTCAGCCTACCGAATCACACCTATTAGCAGCCAAAAGAATAATCAAAAACTTGAAGAATACAATCAAGGTTTGAATTTGGTATCCAATAGATGGAGGATTCAAATTAATATCATATTCAGACTCTGACTATGCTGGATGCAAGATAGATAGGAAAAGAACCTCTGGAACATGTCAAATGCTAGGCAGCAGACTGGTATCATGGTTTAGTAAGAAGCAAAACTTTATATCTACATCAACAGCTGAAGCAGAATATACAGCAGCAAGCAGTTGTTGCGCACAAGTACTGTGGATCAGACAACAGCTAAGGGATTATAGAATGGATGAGAAGACAATTCCAATTATGTGTGACAACACAAGTGCCATATCTATTACTGAAAATCCAGTGTTACACTCAAGAACCAAACATATTGATGTAAGACATCATTTCATCAGAGATCATCTCGAGAAATGAGATGTCATACTAAGATACATATTTACTGAAGATCAATTGTCTGACATCTTCACAAAAACACTCAGTCATGAAAGATTTAGTAAGCTGAAAACTGAGTTAGGAATGATAGAATTTGACTAAAGAGTGGCTAACTGGAGTAATCAGCTAAGTGACTTCACCAGCTGATTAAACCTTTACCGTTATAGGAGATGTAGCAGGTAAGGCACTGGTACTCAGCGAATTCAACTTCACTGATGGTTAGGAACAGTTACATACAGTAGCTCAGTGAAAAAGTCACTACACCGGCTTAGTGACCAGCCAAAATACTCCACCAAAATATAAATTGGAGTAAACAGCAAACTTAGGTGTGAACTAAATCAGTTTGATACACGTGGAAAATCAAGAAGTTATGGAAGAAGTTATACTGCGAAAGATTACACACGTGGAGATCTTTTTTCAATCGTGGAGGTAACTATATTCTTTCTTCTAATTACAAACGCCTCGATTCCCGGGATCTATCATTACTTACCTCAATCCACTCCCCCACTATACTCAAATACCACAATTTATATACATAAAATCACGCCATTACATCACAAAATTCTCTCATATTCAACCATGTTCACACTACACAAATCATCATATATAAACCACACTTAGAGAATTTTCAAGAATTCTTTGCAAATCATAAACCCTACTTTTTCCCCTTGAAAAATCAAAGCTTTTTCAAATCTTCATCACATTCAAAAAATGGCTTCATCTTCTTCAATATCTCCCACAGAACGATTCTTTGAAAAATCGTTCATCACTGGATCATTTTTTAGGCCAGAACATTATCTTTCTTTATGTGATAATGATGTACAAGCCCAACGATTGGTTGATGGCTGTACAAATCTGGTGTTAATGACCTTTCTAAACCCCCCCCCCCCCCAAATAACTCGAATATGCTATGAGAACCTGATTGCATTTTGGAAAAATGCAAAGTTTGTGCCTAGCACAAAGAAGAGTGATCACGACTGTATAAAAAGTTCAATCTTTGGAAAAGAAGTGGTCATCACACCTTGTCTTCTCAACAGATTCTTACACCTACCAATGTTGGTCCCTTAAAAAGGCTTTGGTTAAGTTTAGCGGGGGGAGGGGGGTGAATAAACTTAACATTTAAAACATTTGGAGTTAACAAACTCAGCAAGTTCGATAACTCGCCGATCGCTCATTAGTCCGCTCGAACAATCGTAGTCCGTCGATAGCTCGCAGTCCGTCGACCGTTGATTTTACTGAATTTGTTGCAGCGGAATATATTCAAATTAAGCCTTATAAAAAAAACTTGTTGTTAAAATATGATACCAAGTATTAGATACTCAGTAGTGTAAGTGTGTGATTCAGTTGCTAGTTTCAGTAGGTTGATATGCTTAATAAACTAAATGCAGAAAGTAAGTAGTCAATTTTTATAGTGGTTCCAAGTAATGTAATCCTGTCAGTCTTCCACTGGTGTTAATGACCTTCACCAATAACTATGGGTTCGCAAACTGAACACTTGGAACAGGTATGATTGCTGCTCCAAAGTCTTCCACTGGTCCTTGAAGGGTAGGATTGCCTCTTCACCAGCTCTACCACAAAGAATAGTTCTTGACACCTAAGTGCTTCTCTGTCTTCAGTAGGTTTCTTGTAAAAGAAGGTTTGAATCAAGTAAGTAATTCAGCTTTCAGCAGCTTGATATGATGAAATGATCAGCAGCTTGGAATCTTCAAGTGTATATACTTGATGTGACTTGATAGCAGGTTACACTTGAAGAATTTGCTAGATCAGTAGCTTTAAGCTCAGTAGCATCAACAGGGTGATTTCTTGATAAGAATCTAATAGTTCAAGATTGATTGTTGTTTTTCATCAATTTTCATCCATGTTTCTGTATCAGGGGTCTTCTATTTATAGGTGAGAATCCTCGTGACTTGTGTTTGAAATTCAAAACATAGCCGTTTCAGATTTGTCCCCATCTTGACTTGCATTCTGTCCCTGTACATAGTACTGACACTGTCAGTTTACTTTTTGACAGTTTTCAGACTGTCCACCCTTTGACTTGTATCCATTGGATAAAGCTCTGAATCTTTCCAACGTTCTTTTAATCTTAACCATTGATTTGTTGATGAAATCAAGAGTTGTTTTATGTCCTTGTCCTTGTAATATTCCAATGCAACCTTTGATTAAATCGAAACATACATTCAGCAGATTCCTGTGTTATGTAAGTCTGCTGAGATACTTGGCAGTCAGCTGTTCCAAGTTTGTTGTGTTTATAAAACACTGCAGCTGACTTCTTTATATCTAACTTTTTGTTATGAAGTTAGATTACACCAATTTGAACATAACTAAGTTCCAATCACCACTGAATTTATGGAACTTAGACCTTGTACACAAGGTATATGTAATCAGTTTAGGTCATCACAGACTTCCCTAAATTCTGATTCCATATCCTTGACTTTAAACACTAAGTTTGATCCATTAGCCTTCAATAACTGAGTTTGACCCCTCAGCCTTCAGTCTTCAGCAGGTCCCTTACTAGTCTACTGACTCAGGTACCTTACTGACCTAGACAGGTCTGCTGATGAAAGTCAGCTGACCTTTTATAATGCTTGTTTGATCAAACCTATACAAAGATCAAACTCTAATAACCCTATACATTTGATCTAGACATCTTTTTGCCTTTGCCATATAACAGCTAGTCTGGAACTCATCACTAAAGCTTAAAATATGTCCAACAATTTCCCCATTTTTGGTGATAATGCCAATACCCTCCTTACAGCAAAGCAAAAAGGATAAAAACAAAAGTACAGAACAAATTCAGTCAATTCTCATTATAATCATTTTTGTTCATCATTATTACAAACTAGGTTCAGCAAAAGTTAAAGAATTATGTAAGTCTGCTGAACTAGTTCCTCATTTCTCTTTCTTGTCTCTCTTTTTCTTGTTGCTCTTGATACTCTCTTATATCTCTGACCATGTCTCTCATCCATTGATTTTCAATAAATGAAAAATCAGTATGAGGATTTACTTCCTTCCACTATTTCCATGCCTCAGATAGAGTTAGATTGATTTGGTGTACTCTGAATCCTAGACGCATGTACAATTGCTTGAACTCTTCCAATGACTCTCTTGCTGATGTAGTAGGTAGACTTCTTTCACCTCTTCCACCTCTTCCACCTCTACCACCTCTGTGTGAAGCTCTTAAGGCTTTGACTCTAGCTTCCCAGAATTTAAGTCCCAGAAAGGAATTTAGCCCTTCATGAAAGCCATTGTCAGGGTAAGGTCTCCTCTTATTGTAGTATTGCTTCTTGTATTCTTTGAAGAGGTCATCAGTCAGTTGAAGTCTGCCAAGTGCAGGTTCTCTGAATGCATTTGTATCAGCTTCCCATTTCTTTTGAGCAAAAATTATTGTAGCCTCTTTTGCTACTGCTGTTTGGCTCTCATCCCTCTTATTGACATCATCAACAAAACGGGACCGCAAGCCATGAACACTCTCCTGTGTGATCACTATGTTGTTCAGTTGACCTTCCATAATTTTTTTTCTTGTGTCAACTGATGTGATCCTTCCTTCCAATGTTTGCTCCAGAAGATTGATCCTTTCAGTAATCTTAGGATCCAAAGTAGCATGTTGAGGTGTACCAGCAGGGTCATCCACAACAGGCTTGTGTGCTTCATCAAGGTTGTCAAGCTTCTTGTGAATGAAGGCAAATTGATCATTTAAGAACTTTTTTTTGAGAGTATTGCCTTGTTTTATGCCTCTCACATATTTGGTTAGGCCAGCAAGAGCAAACCGAGTAGATGTTATATTGGAAGCAACTGTTTCAGTAGTCCTCCCTCTATTTTCAACCAAATTCATCAAATCATCAAATCTTTGCTCTTGTCTGTCAAGTTGAGTTCTTAACTGTGTAATGTCATTTCTGACTGCCCTCAACTCATCCAAAACATATGATGGTACTGCACCAGCCACACCTCCAGCCATATGTCCAGCAGCATCTTCAGCAGGCTCTTCAACATTGTACTGTGCCCTTTGTCTGCTGACAACCATGGCCCAACTCCAATCCCTTCCAGCAGGGTCAGGACCTTCTTCAACCACAGCACCAAAAATATCTTCCAAAATGAGATCTTGTGTTGGTTGAGGTTCCAAGATAGGTTCTTCTTCAAACAATGGCACATATGCCTGTTGAGGTTCAGCAGCAACATATTCTTCCTCAGGCACTTGGAACTCCTCATAACTAAAGTCATAGTCCAGTAGCTGTTCATCCTCATTAACTGCAGTCTGCTGACTATCATTTCCTTCAGTACCTTTTGCCACAGGAGGCTGTACTACATCAGCCTGTTCTTCAACAATTGCAGGGGTTTCCTCCAAACCCATTGTGAGTTCCAACCTTTGTCTAGGTGCTGTCTGATCCTCAGCAACCTTTACCTCAAGTTCCGACCTTTGTTCAGGTGCTATTTCTTCTTCAGCAGCCCGAACCTCCTCAAAAAGTAGTGGTGATCCTTCAAAACCCATCACCATGTCCAATCTCTGTCCTATCACTGTTTGTTCCTCAGTGAGTAGGACCCTCTCTTCCCAAAAAATAAAAGGAAAAATAGCCAAATTTTCCTCTAGCAATCCTCTATCATCAGTAATTTGTTGTAGAGTATTAGCAGTTTTAGATAAGGTGTCCTGAGTATCAATCCACTCCTGATACTGAGCTGAATCTTCAGAACTGATATCTGGCTCACTGTGTTCAATAACCTTCTCCTTATCCAAATTTTCAGTCTATTGATCATCAGGATTCACATCAGACTCCACAACAAAGAATGTACCAAATGTACCAACCAACCTGTTATCTCCAAAATTTATTCCATCATTGTTTAGAGCCTCCAAATCATCTATAGTAAGAGCTTCCAGATCTTCATCCATTTGATCAGTTTGCTGGCCCCCAGCAGACTTGCCAGCACCAGAGATTGTTCTACTCTTGGTGCAGATGACAATGCAGTTCCACTGGCTTCTCCTTGATGTGTAGGATGATCATCATAAGAATCAGATGATGATGAATCATCACTATCTGGTCCATCCCTAGGATCCTTAAACATGATACTTCCTTCTCCGTTTTCTCTTTCAATGATTTCCATCAACCTCATTTCCAGCAAAGAAGTATTAACCAGGTCAAGTAGGTTTTCCACCTATAACTTTTCAAAAGCCCATTCTTCAAAAACTGACATTGGCTCAGCGGCTGATTTTTGTCTCTTATAGTAGCCAAACTTCCATTGAAAGTAGTCAGCAACCAGCTTGAGTTTGGGATCAACATACTCTTCTTTCCTTTTCCTTTCTTTCCTCTCAAGGGGCATTGAAGACTTTCTAGCAGCTGGTTGTTCGGCTTGTTGTCCTCCAAAGGTCTCAACAAGCAAGTTTAATGTTTCCTCAGTAGATGCAACCATGTCAGTAGGTACCTCATATTGTACATTTGTACCTACCACCTCTAATTGTTCCACACTTGGTTCCCCTAACTTGTATGTGTAACAGCAGGGTCAGCAACCATGTGTTCTTCCCCCTGAGTTGTAGCATCCACAACAGGGTCAGAAACTAGTTCACCAATTTCTTCAGCAGGCTTAGGTACAGCAGTCTGGTGTGGTTCTTCACTGTGTTGCCCAAGAACAACACCAACATCAGCAATAGGATCAACAGCCTCTACTTCTACTTCCATTTGAGCCTCTAAAATCCTCAGTTCTTTCCCTTTTCTATGTTTCATTTTCTTCACAATGTCATTCATTCTCTTTGAAGGTTGTTCAGATTCACTCTCAGCAGCTTTCCTCTTTCTTCTATCTTCCTTCTGTTGCTCTTTTACAATTTCAGCAACAGATTTCTTCTTTGATATTTCAGCAGGTTCAGCAGCCTCAGCTTCAACTGGAACCTCAGTAGATTATGCAGGGTCTACTGATTTCTGCTTTGTCTTCTTAGGCTTAAGCAGCTCAGTAATTTTTCTAGTGTCAGCAGCCTTTCTCTTCTCAACAACTTTCTTAGGTGCAACAGATTTAGTAACTTGTTCAGTCTGCTCACCACCAACATCATCATCTCCACCATTGTCACCATCTCCACCATTGTCACTCTCATTCCTTTCTGTATCCAACTCTTCATCATCATCCAAACCAGGGATGAGATAGCTGATCTCCTTCTTATAACTGGACATGTTGAGTTTCTCAGGTGCAACATCAGCAATCTTCAAATGAGTCAGCAGGGCTTGAATCATCAAACCCAAGGGCAATGTCTTGGACTTCCTAGTCCCTTCTCTGTCCTTTGTTATCACCTTCTTCATGTATTGGACAAAGAAACCAGCCCAATCAAACTTCATTCTTTTGCAGATGATGATCAACAAGTCAATCTTGGTTCCAGACAGTGTGTCAAGGCCCACTGAATCCTAAGATGTTCTTTGCTATAATCTTACTCAGCAGATTATACTCCATCCTTATATGCTTCACATTGATGCTCAGTGATGATTTGATGGTATTGTTGGTCTTTATTTTATCGAAAAAAATTCAATCTTGACTGCCCCATTTCTCCAGGATTGGTTGGAGCATTATTTCCATGTGCAAAACCAAATGCCTCCCTCAGCAGGTTTGAGGAAACTTCAATCTCTTGGCCATTTACTGTGGTAGTAAATGCCTCTCTATTATCTCTTATCACAATGTTTCTCCAGAAATTTACAACATTCGTGTAGGAGATGTTTTCCAATCTCAGATTAAGAACATCTTACAGTCCTTCATAGCTTCTGATTCTTCGACCAATATTGATAGTCAACTCAGTTTTATTAGCATCAACAACAAATCCTTTGACACTTTGGCTTGTTCCAATGTGAATATCTTCCTTGTCCGCCATTAGAGATGAAAAAGATGAAGAAGAAAGTTTTCAGATATGTGTTCACACAGTGTATCTTCAGAGAAATATCGATCTGAAGCTTGTAAGTAATGTCTCTGTGTATATATCTGTATATATAGAAAAAGCAGTGGGTAGTAACTGTCAGATAAATTGTTGTACGTGCACTGTAGCATTAACCACGATTAAAGTAGGAATAAATGTGATGTTGCCACGTGTCCCATAATTGATTTCATAAGAGTTGTAACCGTTGGATATTTGTAACTGCGGTTATAAAGGATAAGAATAATATCCAATTACTGTTGACTTCATTTAAGTTTGACTGTCTTGTAATGTATAACTCAGCAGCCTTCGTCTTCAGTAGACTTGGATCAGCAGCCTGCTGACAAGGATGCCTCAGCAGTCTGCTGACTGAGTAACTCTGTTGATCCTCTTGTATCCTTGTTTTGTCCAACTAATAACACAAGATGAAGTTTAATACCAATGACTGATCCGTCAAGTGAGCTCACTCAACATGGCAAAGTCCAATCGTCTTGGTAACTTCATTTGCTCAATTGTCCAAACATATATGAGTACATGGAATTGTTGATACCAACGACTAATCTGCTAAGTGAGCTCACCCAACATAGCAAAGACTAATCCCCTTAGTGAATTCCAGGACATTGCTGATCAAAGGTGTGTCAGTCAACTTTATGATTCCAAGTTCAGTCCTTAACTTAGAAAATCTTTCACTATCCAATGGTTTTATGAAAATATCAACAAGTTGATCTTCAGTAGGGATGTAAAGAACCACAACATCTTTCTTTTCAACATGATCCTTGATAAAGTGATGTCTCACATCTATATGTTTGGTTATTGAGTGCAAAACAGGATTTTCTATGATTGCAATTGCACATGTGTTGTCACACATTATAGGAATTTCAATTTCTTCAATTCCATAATTCCTTAACTATTCTCTGAACCATAATATTTGTGCACAACAACTTCCAGCAGCTATATATTCAGCTTTAGCAGTAGAAGTTGATATAGAGTTTTGTTTCTTATTGAACCAGGAAACCAGTCTATTTCCCATCAACTGACAGGTTCCTGTGGTGCTTTTTCTATCAATCTTGCATCCAGCATAATCAGAATCTGTGTAGGATATAACCTTGAAGCTTCCATCTTTTGAATACCATATCCCTACTCCCAAAGTCTCTTTTAGATACTTGAGAACTCTTTTGACTATAGCTAAATGACTTTCTTTAGGTTTTGATTGAAATCTAGCACAAACACCTACAACAAAGGATATATCAGGTCTGCTGGCCGTGAGGTACAGTAGACTGCCTATCATCATTCTGTATAAAGTTTGATCAACATATTTGCCTTCTTTATCTTCATCCAGTCTGATGTTTGTACTCATAGGAGTTGATACCTTGGTGTTGTTTTCCATACCAAACTTCTTCAGAAGCTCCTTGGTATATTGGGTTTGATGAATGAAGATTCCATCTTTCATCTGTTTGACTTGTAATCCCAAAGAAATAGTTCATTTCTCTCATCATACTCATTTGGAAGTTACTTTTCATCAGATTAGCAAACTTTTCACATAGCAATTCATTTTCAGAACCAAAAATTATGTCATCAACATAAATCTGTACCAACAGGGTGCTGTCTCCTTCATTGATTCTAAAAAGAGTCTTGTCAATGGTACCTTTGGTAAAACCATTGTCCACCCAAGAATTGAGATAGGGTCTCATACAATGCCCTTGGTGCTTGTTTCAACCCATAAAGTGCTTTATTGAGTCTGTACACTTTATTTTCTTGATCTTTAACTTCAAAGCCAGGAGGTTGCTGAACATAAACCTCTTCTTTTAGAATGCCATTCAGAAATGCACTCTTGACATCCATCTGGTATACTTTGAATTTTTTGTAAGCAGCATATGCCAGGAATAATCTTATAGCTTCCAATCTTGCAACTGGGGCATATGTCTCATCAAAATCTATTCCTTCTGCTTGAGAATAACCTTTTCCTACTAGTCTGGCCTTATTCCTCATAATTGTAGCATATTCATCCAATTTGTTTCTGTATACCCATTGGTTCCAATTATATTTGCATGATTAGGCCTTTCCACTAGTGTCCAAACTTGATTTCTTTCAAATTCATTCAATTCCTCTTGCATAGCAATTATCCAATCTGGATCTGATATTGCTTCTTCAACAACTTTAGGCTACATTTGAGATAGAAAACAAGTGAACATTGCTTCCAGTTTTCTTGTAGTTCTCACACCTTGCTGTATATTGCCAATAACATGCTCATTAGGGTGATCCCTTAACCATTGTGGATTTGGTTAGATTGGTTATCAGGAACATCATCTTCAGTAGGGTCTGCTGTAGCTTCAGCAAGGGGTTCAGCAGATCCTTGAACTGCCTCAGTTGTTGCATCAGTAGTGTTACCAGCAGGGTGTTCAGCAGGGGCAGAGTCGAAATCTTTAAATCCTTTATCCTTTCCAAAACATCAACACATTCTGGATCAGTGACTTGTTGATTCTCAGCAGGTTCTGAAGCTTCATCTTCCATTCCAATGAACTTAGGTTCATCAAATACAACATGTATTGATTCTTCATGTTTCAGTGTTCTTTTATTCAGTACCTTGAATGCCTTGCTGACAGAAGAATATCCTAAGAAGATTCCTTCATCTGATTTTGGTTGGAATGTCTTCAATTGCTCCTTATTATTTAATAAAACATTTGCTTCCAAATGGATGGAAATAGGATATATTAGGTTTCCTTCCATTCCAAATCTCATAAGGTGTCTTCAGCAGCTTTTTGTTCACTAAGGTCCTATTTTGTGTATAGAATGTTGTATTGACTGCTTCAGCCCAATATCTTTCAGGTAATAATGCTTCACAAATCATAGTTCTTCCTGCTTCTTTCAAAGTCCTGTTTCTTCTCTCAGCAACCCCATTTTGCTGAGGTGTACCAGCAGCAGCTAGTTGATGTAGCACACCATTCTGCTCACAGTATTCGCTTATAACTTTATTGAGAAATTCAGTACCCTTGTCTGATCTGATCTTCACTACTGTCAAACTTTTCTCATTTTGCAATATCTTTAAAAGTTTTGGCATCTTTTGAAGCGTTTCACTTTTCTTGCTCATGAATACTACCCAAGTTTATCTTGAATAATCATCCACAACTAATAGAGTGTACTTCTTTCCTGTTACACTTGTTGGTGTTACTGGTCCAAATAGGTCCATGTGCATCAGCTCCAAAACTATTTTTATTGATTGCTTAGTCTTTGACTTGAAGCTTGATTTTGTTTGTTTACCTTGCTGACAAGCATCACATGTAGGATCCTTTTTGAATGTGATCTCAGGTAAACCAATCACCAGTTTCTTCTTCACCAACTGATTGATATCATCAATGTTCGGATGTTTCAACTTCTTATGCCATAACCAATTCAGTTCTGACTTGGTATGCACAATCAGACATGTCTCTGGAACAGCAGTAGACCAATCCACAACATACATGTTTTCTTGTCTTCTTCCAGCCAACACAACTTGATCACCTCTTGCACCAATAACAATACATGTGCCTTTCTCAAAAGTAACCTTGTAACCCATGTCACAAAACTGTCCAGTGCTCAGTAGGTTGTAGTCCAGTCCTTCCACAAATGCAACATTCCTGATAGTTAATCCATTTCTCACAAGTGTACCATATCCTCTTGTGTATCCTGGTGTGTTTTTGTTGCCAAAATTCACTCTTGGACCATCCTTTGCCACATAATTTGACAAACAGTGCTTATTCTTTGTCATATGTCTGGAACATCCACTGTCAAAGTACCAGACGCCCTACAAAACAATGTAAATGTATTTTAGGTACTCAAAACTTTTTGGGTCCATAGTGGTCAGTGGTAAGCATGACCCTTGGCAAATTTCCATAAGGTATTATTTGAAAAGTGTTATACTTTTGTTCATACATGTATTCTACACATCCATAAGGTCTAACATTTGGTTGTGTAGGACTCACATATACTTTCTGGCCTTTTGGTATGTATTGCTGTTTGGAGTGATTTCTATTGTTAGAAGCACTAGCATAACCATTGGTTTGCTGTCTGTTAAGAACAGCCCTATAATATGGAGTCTGCTGAGGTCCCTGCTGAGGTCTTGTATAAGTCCTCTGCTGATTCCATCGTTGAGGTTTTACCCTAGCAGCATGGTCATACCTGTTGTTTCTAGTAGTAGGGGCAGGAATATTCCAGTCATCATCAGTAGGGAATAATCTACTTTTCCCCCTGAGATAAGTATCCCTAGAATGATTGACATTTTTAGGTCTAAAGATTCTTATGCTTGGAATATTTCTGATTTTTGCCCTTTTGTGGTCCGGCAGACTCGGTAGCAGGTCTGCTATCAGCAGGTCTAGAAGGTACAGCAGTCCTACTCTTAGATTTATTCGTTTTTTTATGTGCTATTGACCTTTTTGACAACTGTTTTTGCTTCATTGAAGTCTTCTCAGTAGGCTTCACTACCTCAGCAACCTTTTTAGGAGTTGGATCTTGTGCAGACACAAACTTAGGACCAATTCTGGTACTAGGTTCAGTAAACTTACTGAATCCACTCTTATTAGATTGTTGAGTCCCAAATCGAAGGCCAGTTCTATCACCATAAGGCTTTCCAGAATTGAATGCAGTGGAGGAACAAGATTGTTCAGCAGATTCAGCATCTACTGAATGTACAATAGACTTATGTTGATTCTGTATATATTCTTTTTCCTTTCCCTTGAGAATTCTTAATTTAGGTTTTAACCTTTCAACTTCTGCTTGAAGAGCTTCTTTTTCAGCCTTCACAATCTCATAACCAGATTGTATTATCCTCAGTTGATTAAGGATGGCACCCAAAGTTTGTTCATTGTCAAAATTTTTAGGATTTTAACCACAAGTTGATTCACAATCACTTTCAGCAGGAGTGTTTATAGATACAGAATTATATACCTCCTCTATTTCATCCATATTTTCCATTAAAGTATAATCATCCATATCAACAACAAGTGCAGTATCATCAGATTCATTTCATTTTTCTGATTCAACTTCATATCCTGATTCATCTTCAGAAACCATAGCTTTCTTGCCAGATCTTCTTTGTTGACTTTTGCTCTTCAGTAGGTCTGAAATGTCCAGGCTTCTTGCAGATGAAGCAAAGATAATCAGGTTCCTTCTTCTATTTTAGTTCAGGACAGTCAAGTTTGAAATGTCCTGGTTTCTTGCATTGAAAGCACAAGTAATCATTGTCATTCTCGGATTCATCCTTCTTCTTTTCACTAGATTTCTTTGTGAAATTCCTTGGAGAACCCCTTCCATTTTTCATCATTCGAATTTTCTTGCTCAGTAGGGCAATTTGTTCTTGCATCTCATCCAGTAGATCATCTTGAGCTCCTGATGTTTCTTCTTGATGTGTAGCAGCCAATGCAGTGGTCTTTGGTTCTTCCTTTTCAGTCTCAGGTACAAGTTTCTTGCTGAATTCATAAGCCTTGAGATCTAAAAATAATTTGAAGGTGTCCTCTTCATGTAGACTTCTCATTTCTTCCATGGCAGTCATCTTTATTTCCCAAACTTCTTTTGCAGGTAAGGCTTCTAAGATTTTTGAATTGATTTCTTCTTTTGAGTAGTTTACACTCAATAGGGTGAGTTCATCCATGATGGCATTGAATCTTGATTCCATTTGTTCAATGGTTTCATTTGGTTTCATTTTGAAATCTTGGAACTTCTTCTTTGCCACACTGATTTTGTTCTTCTTAATTGCATCAGTGCCTTCGTAGATTAATTGTAACTTATCTCAAAGTTCCTTTGCAGTCTTGCAATCTTTCACCTTTATGTACATATTGCTATCCAAGGTTCTATGTATGATATCAATAGCAATGTTGTTGAGGTTTGCTCTTTTTCTATCTTCATCATTCCATTCTCTTTTTGGCTTTGGAATGTACTGAGTTTGGCCATCTACAATTATAGCTTTTATGATTTCTAGTGGTCCATCAGTCAGGACATCCATCATCTCATCATGTGTTGCAGCTAGAAAATCTTGCATACGACGTTTACACTCATCAAAATGATCTAAAGAACACATCAACATTGTTCTAGCATACTGGTTGTTATCCATGATGCAAAGCTTTGAAAATCAGAAACTTGAAAAAGTTTTCAAAGTATTTTCACAAGCACAACAAGTAGGATTACTTCATAATAGAAGCACTGCTCCGATACCAATTGTTGGTCCCTTGAAAAGGCTTTGGTTAAGCTTAGAGGGGGAGGGTGAATAAACTTATTACTTAAAACTTTTGAAGTTAACAAACTCAGCATGTTCAGTAGCCTGCTGACTGCTCAGTAGTCTGCTGACCACTCAGTAGTCTGTGGATAGCCCAGTTGTCGATGACTGTTGATTTTATTGAATTTGTTGCAGCAGAATATATTCAAATTAAGCCTTATTACTTGTTGTTAAAATATGATACCAAGTATTAGATACTCAGTAGTGTAAGTGTGTGATTCAGTTGCTAGTTTCAGTAGGTTGATGTGCTTAATAAACTAAATGCAGAAAGTAAATGCCAGAAAGTAAGTAGGCAATTTTTATAGTGGTTCCAGGTGGTGTAATCCTGTCAGTCCACTCTTCTCCTGTGATGTTGGAGGTAATTCACTAGAGATCTTTGAGGTTGCAGTTACAAAAATCCCTAAGTTGTCTATCCTTCACCAATAACTATAGCTTCACAAACGGAACACTTGGAACAAGTAGGATTGCTGCTCCAAAGTCTTCCACTGGTCCTTGAAGGGTAGGATTTCCTCTTCACCAGCTCCACCACAAACAACAGTTCTTGACACCTAAGTGCTTCTCTGTCTTCAGTAGGTTTCTTGTAAAAGAAGGTTTGATTCAAGTAAGTGATTCAGCTTTCAGCAGCTTGATCACGATGAAATGATCAGCAGATTGGAATCTTCAAGTGTATATACTTGATGTAACTTGATAGCAGGTTACACTTGAAGAATTTTCTAGAATAGTAGCTTTAAGCTCAGTAGCATCAGCAGGGTGATTTCCTGATAATAATCTAATAGCTCAAGATTGATTGTTGTTTTTCATCAATTTTCATCCATGTTTCTGTATCAGGGGTGTTCTATTTATAGGTGAGAATCCTTGTTACTTGTGTTTGAAATTCAAAACATAGCCATTTCAGATTTGTCCTCATCTTGACTTGCATTCTTTCCCTGTACATAGTACTGACACTGTCAATTTACTTTTGGACAGTTTTCAGACTGTCCACCCTTTGACTTGTATCCATTGGATAAAGCTCTGAATCTTTCCAACGTTCCTTTAATCTTAACCATTGATTCGTTGACAAAATCAAGAGTTGTTATATGTCCTTGTCCTTGTAATATTCCAATGCAATGGAAAGCAGTAGGTCAGGGATGGAAGACGAACCAGATCCCAAAAGGCAAAAGAGGACACTTCTATGCTTAATACCAGCAATCAAGATAACCCTGTGGTCATCAGTGATGATACAGCGGCTGAGGGAGAGAAAGAAGAAGAAGTGACATATCTGGAAGAAGGTGAAGAGGGATACCGTCTTACCTCATCTGATAAAGAAGAGATTGAAGGTGAATTCGATGCTATTGACAGTGAGGCAGACATAGACGAAATAGAGCCAGAGGAAGAAAACCAGTCTGCTGAGTCTCGGCAAAGTTGACAAAAGTGAGCCAGCTAATCAAGCTCACTCTGCTGAAATTGCCAACACCCCCACTACTGCCAAAGAGGGAACATCAGCAGAAGCAATCAAGTCTCTGGCATATGGAACAGGAAGTCGGTTGTTCCAGGGCCAGTCAAATGCAAGTATCCCTCACCAACCTCTCACTGAATCTGAGAATACTAAGGAAAAGAAGTAAAAGAAAGAGGAGGAGAAGGAAGAAGACATAGCAGAAAATGAAGATGATGAGGAAGCTGAAGTGGCACCAGAAGAAATTGATCCGGAAAGACTTTTCAATCTTGATATTCAACCTTTAATTGTAGAAATGGAAAAGCAGTATCACAGCAGGCAAAACATGAAAGCTGCCTTAAGGAGTGATGCAACCTCCTTAAACCACAAAATTGAAGCCCTCATCAGTCATATTAAGGTTCAAGATGAGGTCATGGAGAAACAGGGCCACTTGCTTTGCAACCTGCAACATCTCATCCCCTACCATGTCCAAACCAATCTTGAGTTTCATGCTGACAAGATTGATAACAGTCTCAAACCATTGGTGGATACTTTAAATGCTCACACTCATCAACATCACCATCTGGATGAGGTTATGGAATATTCTGGCTAGCAACTCGAAACCCTGATAAATGTCACTGAGGCCAACAACAAAATTCTGGAGAAAAGGTATGGTCCTCTCCTTGAGTCTGAAGAAGCAAATGCAACTCTTGAAGCACAATTTGGTGCTGCCAAAAAGGGGGAAGGAAGCTCAAAGCATGAGAAATCCAGTGAAAAGAAGGCAAGCCCAACAGATAAGGGCAAGGACATCAAAGGCAAAGGCATCAGGTTTGAAGAAAAGAAGCTGTAGTAGTCCTTTCTATATTCATTTTGATGTGAGTTCAGATCCATTACCACATGTCACACATCATGATCTTATGTCACCAATTCAGGCCAAGGATCCGTTGGTAACTAGAGATGGACCGCTGACCAGATTGCAACGCAAGAAGAGAGATGAAGCTTTATCTACATTGGTTATGCAGGCATTCGATGATGTTCACGAAGGAAAGGTTGAATGTGAGAAGTCAATATTGCTCATTGTTGCTGATGGATGTGGTTAGAGACGATTCAGTATTGAGTTTATTTTTAATAATAAAAGCCGCCCATAGGCCAAGTAGAAGCTTAGGAGTTTTTTTAAAGTTATTTCTCCCACATCGGATTTTGGTTTTTATTTTCTTTAGTTGTAAGCCTATAAATAAGTCTTAGGACTCTCTTTTCAATTACACATTATTCAGAATCATTATAAAATTTCTTCTTTGCATTGGCAAGAACAATTTCGTTTTTTTTAAGTTTACGAATAAACTTAATCATTGAACATCAAATTCAAGAATTTGGCAATTCTTGAACGTTCACAAATCAGGGTTTCTTGGGCAGGTCTCCAAGGGGTTTTTATCATTCCAAGGTTTTCAAGAACAGGTTTCTTGAAGGTTGAGGAGCCATAAAATTGTGATAATTCTAGATCGTTCCAACGTGTACGTGATTATTAGATATTCCGTATCAATTGGTATCAGAGAAGGGTTGAATCATCATGTCAGCCGCACCACCGCGTGTTGCTGTTAGGTCAGCCGCACCATCACGTCAGCCGCATACCCCCTCCTTCGTTCCGTCGCGATTCAGCCCTCCCCAGGTAAGCCTTTGTTTTTGTTTTTGTTTCTTCAATCGGTCACAGGAAACCTTCGGCCATAGTCATTCTTTGCAAAAACAAAACTTGATCTTTTGCATCATCATCATCAGCCGCAATTTTCACCTTCCAGCCGCCTTTCTTGACCTAATTAGTTTTAGTTTAATTTGTCCTACTTTTTTTTTGTGTTTTCGTGACTAGTACGGTGTCAGGAGTCCTGGAACAAAATTTGATTTTACCAGGAAAATTTTTGCTTCCTTTTCCACGAAATTTGGCGGGAAAATAATTTTTTTCTCTTTGTGTTCGAGTTCTTCTCTTTTCAATTCGTCGCCTGTCTCCCCCCCCCCTCCTTACCCAACATTGCGTTTGTGATACAGCCCTCAAATACGTAAGTTAAATCATACGTTCTAAGGCTGTTTGTTTGGATATTTACATCCTTAAATTTTTGAATTGTGTTCTTGAAAATTTAAAATTAGATTTAAAGCATTGAACAAGAACATAATAATAAGCTTTGCAATCTGATTTCAAGTGTCTTCAAGGAAAGGCCATTTATTGTTAAAAAAATTAAAAATTAAAAATTAAAAAAAAAAATATATATATATATATATATATATATATATATATATATATATATATATATATATATATATATATATATATATATATATTCGTTACTTGAGGTGTTATGCTCTAGTGGTCTATATTGACAAAAAAAAAAAAATTTAAAAAAAATAACCACTGCCAGCCAGAAATCTCCGGTAGCAATTTCAAATTTTGAGGTGTTATGCTCAGTGTGCTTGGTTCGATTTAGCCACTGCCAGCCAGAAATCTCATTCTCAACTTAATAGATGTGTTATGCTCGGTGAATTATTATAAAATAAAAAAAATAAAAAAATAACAATCACCGCCAGCCAGAAATCTCTTAAGGTTCGTTTGGGCAATTGAAAATTGTTGAAAAAAGGTTGAATTTGCTATATTGTTGTGATCTTAAATTTGTCGTTTGAATCTAATTTTTAATTTTACGAGTACTACAAACGGAAATTTTGGATTAAAGATCTTAACAATCTGATTTGAAAGTGTGGTTTAATTTAAGTAGTTTGGTGGCTGTTTCCCAAACCGTTGTTCTTAGCATCATATTCTTAGAAAAACCACCAGCCTTTTTTTTTACCTTGGGCTTCGACATTCGAAGGACACTTGTTCTTAATACCTTGGAAATTGGAAAACTTCGGGGAGCACTACTATGAGAATATTGAAAGCTGAAGGATCACTTTGAGATCAAATACATCTCTCCAGGTTAGTGGATTTCAAGTTCTTTCCTTTTATTGTCTCTACTACTTGTGTTTGTTCGTGTAGTGATGGCAGGCCCAACCGAGGGAGATGGATCCCACCCAACGGATGGGAATGTGACACGATGGATTGTTGGCCAGGAGGCTACCATTCGGGCACTACAAGAAGGACGAAACAACAAGCCTCTAAAATGGATCAATTGACGACCATGATGGCCGGGATTGAAGCCCTTACCGTAAATGCCCAAGCCAAGCAACCTCACCCGGTACCGAGGACGTGGCGGCGCCTAGTGCGACCAGTCCAAACCGTAGGGGTAGAGGAGGTGCAGTCAGGGGCCGTGTGCCTATAAGACCACCTAGGAGAGAGGATACTTGGCAAGTACATGAAAATTTTGGGTTTGAAGTTGAGGGAGAAGATCTGGATAACGATGAGGAAGTACAACAACAACCAAGGAGGAGGCAACGTCAACTTAGGTTTGACCAAGATGATATCGGTGATGATGAAGCTACATATGATGTTAGAGGTACCAAACTGAAAATTCCCCTTTTCAAAGGTACTACTGATCCGAATGACTATTTTGTTTGGGTAGCTAAATGTGAAAGGGTTTTCAAATGTCGTAGCTGCACTGATAGACAAAAGGTACACTTAGCCACTATTGAATTTGATGAACTTCCCTTATTATGGCTATCTAGTACTAATGAAAAGCGCAGTAGACAAAGAAAATCTGAAATTAATTCGTGGGGGATACTTAAAGAGGAAATGCATAAACGCTGGGTCCCTTCCTCTTACATGAGGGATCAAGTGAAGATGTTGCAAAATTTATCTCAAGGGGATAAATCCGTCGCCGAATTAAGAGATACGCTTGAGAAGCTTATGCTTAGAACGGATACTAATGAAACCGAGGAGTATACCATACGCAGGTTTCTTAGTGCTTTGAGGTATGATATTGATGATGCTATAGAACTTATGAGATTGGACACTTTTGAAGATGTGTTCCACGCAGCTCAAACTATAGAGGATCAACTCAAATCTAAGAGATGGAGTTCGGCCAAGGGTAACTCCCAGGCACCCAATCGGTTCAATTCTTCCCAACCCCGCAACAACGGTAATAAACCTTTCTTTAAGCATGGTAATGTTATTAATAACTCTTCTACGCCGGTGCAAAACAAGGATAAAACTCAAATCGCTGACAAGGGTAAGTCTAAAGCGCCCAGATTTGAAGGAAGACCATATGTTATTAAGTGTTTTAAATGCCATGGGATAGGCCATAAAGCTAATGAGTGTGGTAATAAGAAGGCCTTCGTCTGCAAAGAAGGTTTGTACATTGATAAAGAATCCGGCTTAACTGTTCACCCGGTCTATGAAGAAGGCGAATGGTCTGAGGAGGAACATGAGGATGATGATTATGAAGAGGAGGAGCAATTCGATGTTGGGGAATATGCTCTATGTGGTAAGTCCCTTGTTTCCATGAAAGCATTGCATGCAGCTGTCAAACCCGATGAACTAGTTGATCAACGGGATAATATTTTTCAAACGAGGTGCTTAATCAAAGGTAAACTATGTAGTTTGATTGTTGATTCCAGTAGCTGCATGAATGTTGTTAGCCTTGAGTGTGTTCAAAATCTGAATTTACCCACGGAAGCACACCCACGCCCTTATAATTTACAATGGTTGAATGAGAGCGGCGAATTAAAAGTTACTAAGCAATGCAAGGTTACCTTCACCACACCTAAATATGAGGATACAGTCGTTTGTGATGTTGTGCCTATGCATGTCTCTCATCTTTTACTAGGCAGGCCATGGCAGTTTGACAAATCCGTTTCTTTTGATGGTCGTTTAAAGAGATATTCCTTCTCTCACAATGGTAAGAAAGTTACACTTTTTCCCTTATTTCCCCAAGAAGTTCATAAAGATCAAAGGATGTTTGGAGAAATTAGGGAACAGGCGAAGAAAAAAGCTCAAGAGAGCAAGGCCACCAAGGCCGTGGAAAAACCACCTAAAGCCGTGGGCAGCAAGGCCATAGGGCCCTCCAAACCCGTTGCTAAAGGGGTAACCGAGAGGAAACCTACGGATCCTAAGAACATTGACACTGATGTCATTAAGTTAGGTCCAGGTAAGCATGTAAAGCACAAATCTGATTTACAGAATCATGTTGTTGATGGTAAGGTTTTATTTGTCTTTGTCTACAAGGAATCTCCACTTGTCTTTGATGATAGCACACACTCACTTATCCCTTCCCCTTGATAATCCTTATCATCTGAGGACAAATCCTTCTCAACTGGGAGGGAATGATGTGAGTTCAGATCCATTACCACCAGTCACACATCATGATCTTATGTCACCAATTCAGGCCAAGGATCCGTTGGTAACTAGAGATGGACCGCTGACCAGATTGGAACGCAAGAAGAGAGATGAAGCATTATCTACATTGGTTATGCTGGCATTCGATGATGTTCATGAAGGAAAGGTTGAATGTGAGAAGTCAATATTGCTCATTGTTGCTGATGGATTTGGTTAGAGACGATTCAGTATTGAGTTTATTTTTAATAAAAAAATCCGCCCATAGGCCAAGTAGAAGCTTAGGAGTTTTTTTTAAAGTTATTTGTCCCACATCGGATTTTGGTTTTTATATTCTTTAGTTGTAAGCCTATAAATAAGGCTTAGAGTCTCTTTTCAATTACACATTATTCAGAATCATTATAAAATTTCTTCTTTGCATTGGCAAGAACAATTGCGTTTTTTTTTAAGTTTACGAATAAACTTAATCATTGAACATCAAATTCAAGAATTTGGCAATTCTTGAACGTTCACAAATCAGGGTTTCTCTGGGCAGGTCACCAAGGGGTTTTGATCATTCCAAGGTTTTCAAGAACAGGTTTCTTGAAGGTTGAGGAGCCATAAAATCGTGATAATTCTAGATCGTTCCAACGTGTACGTGATATTTAGATATTTCGTATCATATTTATTTAGTGATATAAATGCCCTTGAATAATTATGATGCAATACCTTATATCCCTCAAATGCATGAATAAAATTGTTGAGTTTTATTCCAGTGTCTATTATATAAAAATTTGGTATACTTATGTTCAGGCTTATGAGGGTTTTCGCATCATGAAAAAGGGGGAAATTGTTAAGAACATTTTATTATGTTTTGATGATAGCTATACTAGTTATTATAGCAAGCCTGAAATAAGTTAGAATTCTCTGTATAAGTCTTTACTTAGAGTCTGACATGTTGTATAAGTTGAGTTAGAAAAGTATTGTACTAGTTGGTTGGACGGCTAAGTAAGAGCGGATATTCGGCAGAGTGAAGCCAGTCAAGTACCATCAGAGAAGCATGAAGACATTATGGTCTGACTTATAACCAAGGAAGTCTGTGATGACCTTGGATAAGTCTAAGTTACATTCCACGTGATGAAACTTGATGTTTAAATATGGTGTACACTGATGTCACACAAATCAAGGATCAGTGAAGTACAAAGATTCTCCTAAACCTAAAAGAGTGAAGGAAACAGTGTATCGGCAAAGTGAACTGACTATCGGCTGAGTGGAGACAAAGCAGTGAAGGAAGATCTCAACGGCAAAGTCAGACAGTCACTTAACTGATCAGAGAACGGCAATTAAACCTCACTTGATCAGATTTTAAAGTATGAAGAAGATACAAAGGATCAAGCATTAAATGGAAAATCAATTGAGGATCAATCAAGGACAGATGTTCTGATAAACGTTTGAAGAAAAATCCGATCACTGAAATCAAGGAGAATATAATTAAGGGGGAATCAAGAATAAAATCAAGGATTATTCCCCTCATTAAAATAGCCAACGGACGGGAATTCAAATCAAGGATTATCAAGGCTATAAATAAAAGGCACTGACAGGCAAAAAAAAAACCCAAAAAGAGAACGATTAAGTTTGATAATTTACAAGTAAAAACTCTGTCAAATTGAAAGCCTTCATCTGTGCTGAAAAAGAAACATCTAGTGATCAACTCAAAACTCAGGATTACAATTCCAACATTATGCATTGAGTCTGATCAACAAGTTTTGTGAATCCAATTCACTTCAATCAAGGAACTGAATCAGATCCATCTAAGAAGAAGTTGTGTTTGTGATATCTGCTGAAGGATTTGTTCCCAAGGAATAGTGAAAGAGACTGAGTCACTGAAGCTGTTGAAGTCAGAGAGTGATAGTGTTGAAGATTGTGAAGCTTGTGTAGTCAAGGACAATCAGGCTATTGTATCTGTGAAAACAATAGTGAAATTCCTCCAATCATCACATGAGAAGAGTGGATTAAGGGATTACACCACCCTGAACCACTATAAACCTGTGTCAATTTACCTTCAGCAATTTAATTGCTTAAATTATATCATATATCTGTGATTGCATAAACTACTTTGAAACAACATATTAAGAAGGGACTTATCCACTGCCAAAAAGTTTTTAAATACAAGATGTTGGACTTATTTTTAAGTTTTAGTGATGAGTGCCAGACTAAGATTAAAAGGATGTTGGGATGATTCAGACCTTTATCCAATGGATAAAAGTCACAGGGTGGACAGATTGAAAACTGTCAAAAAGGAGTCTGACAGTGTCAGTCCTAGGAACAGTCAGAAAAAGCAAGTAAATATGGAGACAAATCCAAAACAGCTATGTTTGAATTTCAAACATAAGTCACAAGGATTTCTACCTATAAATAGAGGACTCCTAATTAGATACAAATGATGATTTTTGAAGAAAAATAAGGATCCATCTTGAGCTATCAGAATTAAATCGATAAAACACCCTGCTGACCCTACTGAGCATAAAGCTACTGATCCAGTACAACTCTTCAAGTGTAATCTGCATTCAAGCTACATCAAGTTTACACACTTGAAGACATCAAGTTGTTGATCATATCATCATGATCAAGCTGCTAAAAGCTGAATCACTTACTTGATTCACACTTTCCTTCACAAGGAATCTACTGAAGACAGTGAAGCACATATATGTGTCAAGGGCTGTTGTTTGTGGTGGAGCTGGTGAAGAGGCAATCCTACCCTCCAAGGACAAGTGGAAGACTTTGGAGCAGCAATCCTACCTGTTCCAAGTGTTCAGTTTGTGGAGCCATAGTTACTGGTGAAGGACAAGCAGTTTAGGGATTTTTGTAACAGCTACCTCAAGAATCTCTAGTGAATTACCTCCAACATCACAGGAGAAGAGTGGACTGACAGGATTACACCACCTGGAACCACTATAAAATCTGCTTACTTAATTTCTACATTTAAATTCTGCACTTAGTATATCTAGCACATCAATCTACTGATTTTAGCAACTGAATCACACACATTGACTACTGAGTATCTAATACTTGGTATCATATTTAACAACAAGGAATAAGGCTTAATTTTTGATATATTTCTGCTGCACAAATTCAGTAAACTCAACGAACGGCAGACTACGAGTATCACCGGACTCGACCGATCAACAAGTCTTGAAGTTGCTAAGTTTGTTAAATCCAAAACTTTTAAGTGTTAAGTTTATTCACCCCCCCTCCCCTCTAAACTTAACCAAAGCCTTTTCAAGGGACCAACAATTGGTATCAGAGTAGTGCTTTTGTTGTGAAGTAATCCTACTTGTTGTGCTTTTGAAATTACTTTGAAAACTTTTTCAAGTTTCTGATTTTCAAAGCTTCGCATCATGGATAACAACCATTATGCTAGAACAATGCTGATGTGTTCTTTAGATCGTTTTGATGAGTATAAACATCGTATGCAGGCTTATCTAGCTGCAACACATGATGAAATGATATATGTGCTGACATATGGACCACTGGAGATTACCAAGTCAGTAACAGTGGGAGATGAGACACAGTACATTCCAAAACCAAAAAGGGAATGGACTGCTGAAGATAGAAAAAGAGCAAATCTCAACAATATTGCTATTGATATCATATACAGAAATTTGGATAGCAATATGTATATGAAGGTGAAAGATTCCAAGACTGCAAAGGAACTTTGGGATAAGTTGCAATTAATCTGTGAAGGCACTGATGCAATCAAAAAGAACAAAATCAGTGTGGCAAAGAAGACGTTCCAGGAATACAAAATGAGACCAAATGAAACCATTGAACAAATGGAATCAAGATTCAATGCAATCATGGATGAACTCACCCTACTGTATGTGAAGTACTCACAAGAAGAAATCAACTAAAAAATCTTGGAAGCATTACCTGCAAAAGAAGTTCGGGAGATGAAGGTGACTGCTATAGAAGAAATGAGGAGGTTGCATGAAGAAGACACCTTCAAACTGTTTTCAGATCTTAAAGCCTATGAATTTAGCAAGAAGCTTGTACTGAGACTGAAAAAGAAGAGCCAAAGACCACTGCATTGGCTGCTTCACATCAAGAAGAGACATCAGGAGCTCAAGATGATCTACTGGATGAGATGCAAGAGCAAATTGCCCTACTGAGCAAGAAAATTAGAATGATGAAAACAGGAAAAGGTTCTCTAAGGAATTTCACAAAGAAATTCAGTGAAAAGAAAAAGGATGAATCAAAGAAAGATAATGATTACTTGTGCTATCATTGCAAGAAACCAGGACACTTCAAACCTGACTGTCCTGAATTAAAACAGAAAAAGGAACCTGATTATCTTTGCTTTAATTGCAAGAAGCCTGGACATTTCAGACCTGATTGTCCAGACCTACCGAAGACCTAAAGCCAACAAAGAAGATCTGGCAAGAAAGCTATGGTTGCTGAAGATGAATCAGGATATGAAGTAGAATCAGAAAAGGGAAATGAATCTGATGATACTGCACTGGTTGCTGAGATGGAGAATTATGCTTTAATGGCAAATATGGATGAAACAGATGAGGTATACAATTCTGTATCAATAAAAACTCCTGCTGGAAGTGATTGTGAATCAACTTGTGGTTCAAATCCTAAAAATTCTAACAATGAAGAATCTTTGGATGCCATCCTAATCAACTAAGGATAATACAATCTGGTTATGAGATTGTGAAGGCTGAAAAAGAGGCTCTTCAATTAGAAGTTGAAAGATTAAATGTTGAATTAAGAGTTCTCAAAGGAAAGGAAAAATAAGTTAGACAGAATCAGCATAAGCCTGCTGAACATTCAGGAGCTGCTGAGTCTGCTAAACCATCTTGTTCATCCACTGCATTCAAATCTGGAAAGCCTTATGGTGATAGAACAGGGCTTGGATTTGGAACTCAACAATCCAATAAGAATGGATCCAGTAAGGTCACTGAACCAAGTACCAGAATTGGTCCTAAGTTTATGCCTGCACAAGATCCAACTCCCAAAAGGGTTGCTGAGGCAGTAAAGCCTACTGAGAAAGATTCAAGGAAGCAAAATCAGAAGTCAAGGAAGGGACCTCAAAAATGGAATCAGCAGAGGACTCAGTAGAGGACTTATACAAGACCTCAGAAGGGACCTCAGCAGACTCCATATTACAGGGCTGTTCCTAACAGACAGCAAACCTATGGTTATCCTAGTGCTTCTAACAAAAGAAATCACTTTAAATAGCATTATATTCCAAAAAGCCAGAAAGCATATGTGAATCCTACACAACCAATTGTTAGACCTTATGGATGTGTAGAATACATGTATGATCCAAAGTATTATACCTTTCAAAGAAGACCTTATGGAAACTTGCCAAGGGTCATGCTTACCACTGACCATTATGGACCCAAACAGGTTTGGGTACCTAAAATGCATTAACTTTGTTTTGTAGGGTGTCTGGTACTTTGACAGCGGATGTTCCAGGCATATGACAAAGAATAAGCACTTTTTGTCAAGCTTTGTGGCAAAGGATGGTCCAAGAGTGAATTTTGGCAACAAGAACAAACCAGGATACACAAGAGGATATGGCACACTTGTGAGAAATGGATTAACAATCAGGAATGTTGCATATGTGGAAGGACTGGATTACAACCTACTGAGCACTGGACAGTTTTGTGACATGGGATACAAGGTCACTTTTGAAAAAAACACATGTATTGTCATTAGTGAAAGAAGTGATCAAGTTGTGTTGGCTGGAAGAAGACAACAAAACATGTATGTTGTGGACTCGGTCTCGTTGTTCCGTAAACATGCCTGATTGTGCATACCAAGTCAGAACTTAATTGGTTATGGCATAAGAAGTTGAATCATCTAAATTTTGATGATATCAATCAGTTGGTGAAAAAGAAACCGGTGATTGGTTTACCTGAGATCACATTCAAGAAGGATGCTATATGTGATGCATGTCAGCAAGGTAAACAGACAAAGTCTAGCTTCAAGTCAAAGACTAAACAATCAACAAAAAGATTTTTGGAGCTGATGCACATGGATCTATTTGGACCAGTAACACCAACAAGTGTAACAGGAAAGAAGTACACCAGATTGGTTGTGGATGATTATTCAAGATACACTTGGGTGATATTCATGAACAAGAAAAGTGAAACTCTTCAAAAGATGCCTGAACTTTTGAAGATATTACAGAATGAGAAAAGTGTGACAGTAGTGAAAATCAGATCAGATAAGGGAACTGAATTTCTCAATAAAGTTATAAGAGAATATTGTGAACTGAATGGTGTACTACATCAGCGGCGTCATTGGTACACCTCAGCAAAATGGGTTTGCTGAAAGAAGAAATAGAACTCTAAAAGAAGCAGGAAGAACTATGATTTGTGAAGCATTTCTACCTGAAAGATATTGGGCGGAAGCAGTTAATACAGCATGCTATACACAAAACAGAACCTTAGTGAACAAGAAGCTGTTGAAGACACCTTATGAGATTTGGAATGGAAGAAAACCTAATATATCTTATTTCCATCCATTTGGAAGCAAATGTTTTATCTTGAATCATAAGGAACAATTGAAGACATTCCAACCAAAATCAGATGAAGTAATTTTCTTGGGATATTCTTCAGTCAGCAAGGCATTCAGGATACTGAACAAAAGAACACTGAAACATGAAGAAACTATACATGTTGTATTTGATGAACCTAAGTTCACTGGAATGGAAGATGAAGCTTTAGAACCTGCTGAGAATCAACAAGTCACTGATCCAGAATGTGTTGATGTTTTGGAAAGATTTAATGACTTAAAGGTTTCTGATTCTACCCCTGCAGAACACCCTTCTGGCAACACTACTGATGCAACAACTGAGGCAATTCAATGATCTGCTGAACCCCCTGTTGAAGAAACAGCAGATCCTACTGAAGATGATTTTCCTGAGAATCAGTCTAACCAGAATCCACAATGGTTAAAGGATCACCCTACTAAACAAGTTATTGGCAACATACAGCAAGGTGTGAGGACTAGAAGACAGTTAGAAGCAATGTTTACTTGCTTTCTATCTCAAATGGAACCTAAAGTTGTTGAAGAAGCAATATCAGATCCAGATTGGATATTTGCTATGCAAGAAGAATTGAATGAATTTGAAAGAAATCAAGTTTGGACACTAGTGGAAATGCCTAATCATGCAAATATAATTGGAACAAAATGGGTATACAGAAACAAACTAGATGAATCTAGTACCATTGGGAGGAATAAGGCTAGACTAGTAGCAAAAGGATATTCTCAAGCAGAAGGAATAGATTTTGATGAAACATATGCCCCTGTTGCAAGATTGGAAGCTATAAGATTATTCTTTGCATATGATGCATATAAAAACTTCAGATGGATGTCAAAAGTGCATTTTTAAATGGCATTCTGGAAAAGGAGGTCTATGTTTAGCAACCTCCTGGATTTGAAGTTAAAGATGAAGAAGATAAAGTGTACAGACTCAACAAAGAACTTTATGGTTTGAAACAAGCACCAAGAGCATGGTATGAGACTCTATCTCAATTCTTGGTGGACAATGGTTTTACAAAAGGTACCATTGACAATACTCTTTTCAGAATCAATGAAGGAAACAGCACCCTGTTGGTACAAATTTATGTGGATGACATAATATTTGGTTCTGAAAATGAATTGCTATGTGAAAAATTTGCAAATCTAATGGAAAGTAAATTCCAAATGAGTATGATGGGAGAAATGAACTACTTTTTGAGTTTACATGTCAAAAAAATGAAAGATGGAATCTTCATCCATCAAACCAAGTATACCAAGGAGCTACTGAAGAAGTTTGGTATGGAAAACAGCACCAAGGTATCAACTCCTATGAGTACAAACATAAGATTGGATGAAGACAAAGATGGAAAAGTTGTTGATCAGACCTTATACAGAAGGATGATAGGCAGTCTGCTGTACCTTATTGCCAGCAGACCTGATATATACTTTGTTGTAGGTGTTTGTGCAAGATTTCAATCAAAACCTAAAGAAAGTCATTTAGCTGTAGTAAAAAGAGTTCTCAAGTATCTAAAAGAGACTTTGGGAGTAGGGAAATGGTATTCTAAAGATGGAAGCTTCAAAGTTATATCTTACTCAGATTCTGATTATGCTGGATGCAAGATTGATCGAAAAAGCACCACAGGTGTAACACCCGTTCCCGGACACCGAGTCCTAATCCGGAAATCGAAACGTTCGGCACGCATACTATTAAATAAATAATATTACACATAAGCCTCTACTACGTCGTATCAAATAAAAGCAAACGGAAGCTAAAAGACTCGGGTAATTTTATTCCAATAACCAAGAATAGAAATAAAGAACTAAAGAGGAAATGTAATTTTATTACATCGGAAAAAGAAACCAACGAATCCAAAATGTACGAACTCCGAAGTAATAAAAGTAAACTACAAAATCCAATAATAATCCAAGTCTATGAAATAATTGAAAGAAATGAATAAATAAAAATCAAGGTCTTCAACTCTGGCGTCCTCAAACGTCATCATCAAAGTCCTCCTCGAACTCTTCATTTGCCTGTTCGTCTTCTCTCCCCCAAACACATAAATAAACATGCATTTGAGGTAAGTACATTGTACAAAGTGAGAAGTAGAAGCTACAATTTAATTAAGGTTATTATTAAAAGATTATCTTGGCGAGACCAACTCAAACTAGGGTTCATTCCGTGCCCATCGACACGTCATGACTAAACGTTTCTAGCTTAGCTTATCTTGGTTACATCACTACTCAAGGACACTGTTCATGGCGTTCATCAGCCTGAAGATATACTTGCTAACTAACGGTGATTAGCACCGATTAGCTCCGGGGTCTCCCCGGTATGCGTATACGTCCAATGAGTTTCCTCCACTACCCTTCAGCCGTTTAAGGCCAGTAGCATTGTTCACCTCTTATGAACGTATCACATCGCCGATATGAAATAGTGTCTAACAGAAAATAAATGACGTTTTAGCTTTTATCTAACACATATGTAATTATTAATGTGAATTAACTAGCCACTTAGGTGTTTTCAGAATAAAACTCACATTTTCAACTATACTCCCTCACTTAGACAACTAGACATCGCATCCTATCAATTACACAGACATTGATGAACCCTAGTTCATCAAAGCACAAGCCCTTTCATGCCCTTCCGACGGATCCGAACTTCAACTCCCTTTAAGAGTACATTCGGTGTTTTAACTGAACGAATCGGAAGTTCAATCGAAGCTTGTTCATGTTTAATTAATGTTAACATATCAGGATTAAGGGTTTAAAACAGTGAAAACACAATTATGAAGCTAAAAACCAAGCTGAAAAACTAAAATGGTAAAAACAAGGTAAAACCGGTCAAACGCCCGTTTGGCCTTGAACGCCCGTCCACTAAACCCCAGACGCCCGTCCGTCAAAATCAGCTACATCCTGAATCAAAATTCTGACCTCAAACGCCCGTCTGCCTTGTGCAGACGCCCGTCTGAGCTACTAGGGTTGCGAACTCCCGTTTGCCTAATTCAAACGCCCGTCCGCCTTGGTTTTCCCAAAAATGCTAAATCTTCAAAACGCGATTTATGATCCGTTTCTAACCTAATTGACATCGATCTCAACTCAGTAAAACGTAGAAAACATATCTAAACGTCTATGATCCTTTGATCAACGAAAAAGCACAATTTACTTGCATCTACGCATCATAAAACACGATCTAAACTTCAATAACGATAATTGAAATCATAGGAAGAGCTTCTTACCTTTTAAGCAGCTAATTCCGACTTCAAACGACAGAAAAACAACATCAAAACTGATCCTTTTCTGCAGGAAAACATGTGATAAATCCAAACTTAGATTAGATTCGATCACACGCTTCTAAACGAAAAAAACTACGAATTGATGAGTTTGAATCCATCAAACTCAAAGATGAACTGAATTAGGGCTTAAACAAACCTTATCAAAGCTTCAACTTTTTGATGTCACAACGTTGCTCTCTTCACAACGATTCCGGTGCTCGACTCTGATCTGAAAACCATCAAAAATTGACTTAGAACCGATGACAACAATCCTTTAGCCCTAATTCTTGCACACACCAACGCATAAGATGAATTTGGAGGTGGAAAATCTGATTAAAAGTTTAAGGGACTGATTAGGCTAATTTCTCCTTAAATAGGAAAAATCCCACAATTACCTAATTCAATGATTTTCCTTAATCACCCTTATTAAATCGATTTTCTTCCTTAAATATATATATATATATATATATATATATATATATATATATATATATATATATATATCGTATAATATATATACATAAATATCATAAAATCATTAAACTCGAATAAAAGGAACCGAACCCAATATTTCGTTTTCGCAAAAAATAACACGTCTGCCCTTTCCCGAAAATCAGAATATTACATTCTTCCCCCCTTAAAGGAGTTTCGTCCTCGAAACTTAGTACATACCTGGTATGTCCATAAAATCTGGTAACTCACCGATCATATCGTCCTCAACTTCCCAAGTAGCTTCATCCGGTGAATGATTGCTCCATTGCACCAGAACCAAAGTAATCAACCGTCTCTTAATCATCTTTTCTTTCCGGTCCAAAATTTTGATCGGTGTCTCACCATACGAAAGATTGTCTTGAGAAATCTCCGGATCAACAGCAGTCTCAACATCCATCTTGGTCAAACATTTCTTCCACATCGAGACGTGAAACACGTTGTGGACTCTTTACATGGATTCCGGTAACTTAAGCTTGTAAGCCAAAGGTCCAATTCTTTCTAGAATCTCCAAAGGTCCAACGTACCTATGGCTTAGCTTTCCCTTTTGTACAAAATGTTTCACTCCCTTCATTGGCGAAGCTCGTAGGTAAACTCTTTCACCAACTTCAAACTCAAGAGGTCTCCTTCTAACATCTGCCCAGCTTTTCTGTCTATCTTGAGCCACCTTCAGATTCTTCTTAACCAACTGAACTATTTCTTTAGCTTGCTCAACCAATTCCGGCCCGGTGATTTGTCTTTCACCGACTTCATCCCAAAACAGCGGTGTTCTACATCTTCTTCCATACAACGCTTCAAACAGTGGCATGCCTATACTTGCATGATAACTGTTGTTATAGGCAAACTCTGCTACCGGTAGGTAATCATCCCATGTGTTTGGATAGTTCTCAACATATCTTCAAGTGTTTGGATAGTTCTCTCAGATTGTCCATCTGTCTGAGGATGAAAGGCCGTACTCAAATCCAACTTGGTTCCGAAAGCTGCTTGTAAGCTTTTCCAAAACCGACTTACGAATCTCGAATCACGATCCGAAACTATCGAGATAGGTACTCCGTGTAACTTCACTATATTATCTAAGTATAGTGTCGTCATCTTCTTCAAGGGCATATCAGCCTTATACGGTAAGAAATGAGCGGATTTGGTCAATCTATCCACAATCACCCAAATCGCATCATTACCGCCTCGCGTCTTAGGTAAACCGGTGATGAAGTCCATAATGATCTTATCCCATTTCCATTCCGGGATATCCAACGGCTTAAGCATTCTTCCTGGTCTTCTGTGCTCTGCCTTAACTTTCTGACAGATATCACATTCCGCCACAAACTTAGCTATTTCCACTTTCATCGAGGGCCACCAAAACCTTTCTTTCAAGTCTCTGTACATTTTAGTAGCTCCCGGATGAACTGCAAAAGCAATCCTATATGCCTCTTCCATGACCCTCTGTCTTAAGTCACCAACATTAGGCACACACAAACAATCCTGGTACCAAAGATTTCCATTCTTGTCTAACACGTAACCCACTGTGGGCTTTTCCCTTGCAACTCGCTTCAAGTCAACCAAAACTGGGTCTTCGTCTTGCATTTCCCGAATATCATCCATCAACTCAGACCTTGCTAACAACGGTGCCACAAACTGTTGGTCTTTAATCTGATCAAAACTCCGAATCTGCAGCCCATCTAACCTCTCTGCAACAACTTCAACACTTGAAACCGCAAACACTGGTTTCCTACTCAAAGCATCGGCTACTACATTTGCTTTACCCGGATGGTACAGAATATCCAAGTCATAATCCTTAACAAACTCTAACCATCTCCTTTGTCTCATATTCAGATTCTCTTGAGAAAAGAAATACTTCATACTCTTGTGATCGGTGAAGATCCTGGCTTTAACCCCATACAAGTAGTGCCTCCAAGTCTTTAGGGCAAACACTACTACTGCCAACTCTAAGTCATGTGTTGGGTAATTCTTCTCATGCACCTTCAACTGTCTAGATGCATAAGCAATTACCTTTCCTCCTTGCATCAACACACAACCTAGACCATGTCCCGAAGCATCCGTGTAAACGTCATAATTATCAAAGATCTCCGGAACTGCCAAAACTGGGGCTGTAGTCAACTTCTTCTTCAGCGTTTCAAAAGCCTCTTCACACTCACTGGTCCACTCGAACTTTACATTCTTTTGAGTGAGCCGGGTAAGCGGTGTAGCTATCTTTGAGAAATCTTGTACAAATTTCCTATAATAGCCAGCCAAACCGAGAAAACTTCTAACATCTGAAACCGGAGTCGGTCTGGACCACTTCTCAACTGCTTCAATCTTCGCGGGATCAACCTTAATGCCATCTCCAGAAATGACATGACCCAAGAAACTCACTTGATCCAACCAAAATTCGCACTTCGAGAACTTAGCATACAACTGGTTCTTCTTTAATGTATCCAGCACTATCCTTAAGTGTTCTTCATGTTCTTTCTCATCCTTAGAGTATACTAAGATGTCATCTATGAATACAATCACAAACTTATCCAAGTATGGCGTGAAAACACACTGCATTAAATCCATAAATGTAGATGGGGCATTAGTGAGTCCAAAAGGCATGACTAAGAACTCATAATGTCCATACCTCGTACTAAGAGCCGTCTTCGGTATATCTGCCACCTTGATCTTCAACTGATGGTACCCTGACCTAAGATCAATCTTGGAAAACACTCTCTTCCCTTGCAACTGGTTAAACAAATCATCAATCCTCGGCAAAGGGTACTTGTTCTTGATGGTAAGATTGTTCAACGCTCTGTAGTCTATGCACATCCTCATGCTACCATCTTTCTTCTTAACAAACAGCACTGGGGATCCCCAAGGTGAAGTACTAGGCTGAATTTTGTTCCTCTCAAGCATATTCTTAAGCCGGAGCTTTCAACTCCTTCAATTCAGCCGGTGCCATTCTATAGGGTGCCTTAGCAACTGGTGCCGCTCCGGGTACCAACTTAATCTCAAATTCAATCTCTCTGTCAGGCATGTTTCCTGGTAAATCTTCTAGAAACACTTCAAGGTATTCCATTACTACAGGGGTTTCCTCTAACTTAGGCTGCACTTGTTCCATATCTACTGCGTACAACAAGTAGCCTTCACAACCTTTCTGACAAGCTATTATAGCCTTAACCGCTGAAATTATAGGGTGACTCTTCTTACTGGGCTTATAAACATTTCCCTGATAAGTCTTATCTGATTTGCCCGGTATCTTAAAGGTCACTCTCTTTTCTCTACAATCCAAGTGGACAAAATTCTCGGATAGCCAATCTATTCCAAGAATCACATCAAAATCTGAAAAGTCCAAAACCTTAAAGTCAATCTTGCAACGATACGTTCCAACTCGAACATCTACTTGTGGCATCAACTTGGTTACCTTAGTCACTTTCCCTAATGGTGTTGTTATCTCCAAAGTGTTTCTTAAAGGTTCCATTGGTAAGTTAAGCTTCTAAGCTACCTTAGTTGACACAAAAGTATTAGACGCTCCCGTATCAAACAATGCCGTGACCACTAAGTTATCTAACATTATTGTACCTAGAACGTGAATTCATTTATTTAAACACAAATACAACATGATTTAAATCGTGCTATAAAAGTACTCAAATAAATTACAATAAACAATAAAGGTACCTGAAATAATATTGTCATCTGGTTCGGTCATCTCAGCATCCACTGCAAACACTCGAACTGGGCGACTTGGGCCGCCTTTCCCATTCCCTTGCCTCTGATTACTCGTAGGACCCTTTGTTGGACAGTTCTTAGCAAAATGTCCCGTTTCTCCACAAAGATAGCATCCGTTTGTATGAACTCGGCACTCACCCGAATGATTCCAATTGCACTAAGGGCAAAGTGGTGCTCCGGTTGGATGTTTACTCACTGTAGGGGCCGTTGTCTTCTTGAAATTCTGTTGCGTTGCTCCCTGGTTGTTACCTTGGCTTGTTCCAAAATTTCTCTTATTCCCAATAACAACTGTGGCCTTCTTCCTGATACCGTCAGATAATTACCTTGCTTAAGCTTTAGAAACTAACTTGCCATGTCTGTCTGCACTGTCTCTGGGAAATACTCATTATAAAACATGGCCTTAAAGCTCTCCCAGTCTGTCACTTTCCTATTGCTACTCTGTCTGGCATCGATCCAAGCTTCAGATGCACCTAAAAGGAAACTAACCGCCAACTGGGCCATCTCAGATTCAGGAACATGTATATTCCTGCAAGCCTTTTCGAAGACTCTTATCCATTCTTCGGCCTTTGAATGCTCGACATTCCCAAAGAAGTCTTGAACTCTGTTTCTTCTCAACCTCGTATACCAGTCAATTGGTGGTGCTTGCTCGAAAACCGGCCTAACTGGTGGGGCTGGCGGATAAACTAGAGGGTATCCGTAGGGTATCTCTTGCTGCTGGTACTGGTGTTGGTGGAAACCGTAGGGTGGGTAACCAAAGCCTTGTTGATGGTCAAAACGGGGTGAAGGTGGTACAGTAGGTCGAGGAGTATGACCCACTGGAGGAGGGTAAAAGGTCTGATGTTGCTGATGATGGAAAATTGGTGGTGAGGGGTGGCTCACCGGTGGAGGGTAAACACTCACGGAGGTGGATAAATACTAGTTGCTGGGGGTACGTAGACTGGTGGAATGTCTCCCACTGCAGTGACTCGTATAGGTGCTTCTCCTGGTTCTCCATAGATGTAGTTATACCTCGGTGGAGGGTAGCTCACTGGTGGCGGTACTAAACCCGCTGGAACATCACTTATCAATGAAAACTGAACCGAACTTCCCACATGCCATTGTGGGCATTGTTCCTGATGAGGTCGCGGTGACAAGCCCTACTGAGATCGTGGTGTAGGGGTTGCAGTATGAGGGGTGGGGTGGGGCTCGGATGTGGTGAAGGATTCTGCCTCACAAAACCGCCTCTAACAACTGGTGTAGGACTATCTCGTCGAACTCCTGATGCTTCAGCACCTGCTCCAATTCTCGTGAACACCATCCTGATGATCAAAGAAAACTATAATGTTACTAACAGATCTAAAGAAAACTTATCTTAGAAGAAGGGAACCCTAATAGACGTTTTCCTCTGATACCAACTGTAACGCCCCGTTTCCGGACACCGAGTCCTTATCCGGAAATCAAAACGTTCGGCACGCATAATATTAAATAAATAATATTGCACGTAAGCCTCTACTACGTCGTATCAAATAAAAGCAAACGGAAGCTAAAAGACTCGGGTAATTTTATTCCAATAACTAAGAATAGAAATAAAGAACTAAAGAGGAAATGTAATATTATTACATCGGAAAAAGAAACCAACGAATCCAAAATGTACGAACTCCAAAGTACTAAAAGTAAACTACAACATCCAATAATAATCCAAGTCTATGAAATAATTGAAAGAAATGAATAAATAAAAATCAAGGTCTTCAACTCCGGCGTCCTCAAACGTCGTCATCAAAGTCCTCCTCGAACTCTTCATTTACCTGTTCGTCTTCTCTCCCCCAAACACACAAATAAACATGCATTTGAGGTAAGTACATTGTACAAAGTAAGAAGTAGAAACTACAATTTAATTAAGGTTATTATTAAAATATTATGTTGGCGAGACCAACTCAATCTAGGGTTCATTCCGTGCCCATCGACACGTCATGACTAAACGTTTCTAGCTTAGCTTATCTTGGTTACATCACTACTCAAGGACACTGTGCATGGGGTTCATCGAGCCTGAAGATATACTTGTTAACTAACGGTGATTAGCACCGATTAGCTCCGGGGTCTCCCCGGTATGCGTATACGTCTGATGAGTTTCCTCCACTACCCTTCAGCCGTTTAAGGCCAGTAGCGTTGTTCAGCTCTTATGAGCGTATCACATCGCCGATATGAAATAGTGTCTAACCGAGAATAAATGACGTTTTAGCTTTTATCTAACACATATGTAATTATTAATGTGAATTAACTAGCCACTTAGGTGTTTTCAGAATAAAACTCACCTTATCAACTCTACTCCCTCACTTTGACAACTAGACATGGCATCCTATCAATTACACAGACATTGATGAACCCTAGTTCATCAAAGCACAAGCCCTTTCATGCCCTTCCGACGGATCCGAACTTCAACTCCCTTTAAGAGTACATTCGGTGTTTTAACTAAATGAAGCGGAAGTTCAATCGAAGCTTGTTCATTTTTAATTAATGTTAACATATCAGGATTAAGGGTTTAAAACAGTAAAAACACGATTATGAAGCCAAAAACCAAGCTGAAAAGCTAAAATGGTAAAAACAAGGTAAAACAGGTCAAACGCCCGTTTGACATCCTATGGACGCCCGTTTGGCCTTGAACGCCCGTCCACTAAACCCCAGACGCCCGTCCGTCAAAAACAGCTAATGCAAACGCCCGTCCGCCTGGGTTTTTCCCAAAATGCTAAATCTTCAAAACGTGATTTCTGATCCGTTTCTAACCTAATTGACATCGATTTCAACTCAGTAAAACGTAGAAAACATATCTAAACGTCTATGTTCCTTTGATCAACGAAAAAGCACAATTTTCTTGCATCTACGCATCATAAAACACGATCTAAACTTCAATAACGATAATTGAAATCGTAGGAAGAGCTTCTTACCTTTTAAGCAGCTAATTCCGACTTCAAACCACAGAAAAACAGCAGCAAAACTCATCCTTTTCTGCAGGAAAACATGTGATAAATCCAAACTTAGATTAGATTCAATCACACGCTTCTAAACGACAAAAACTATGAATTGATAAGTTTGAATCCATCAAACTTGAAGATGAACTGAATTAGGGCTTAAACATACCTTATCAAAGCTTCAACTTTTTGATGTCACAACGTTGCTCTCTTCACAACGATTACGGTGCTCGACTCTGATCTGAAAACCGTCAAGAATTGACTTAGAACCGATGACAACAATCCCTCAGCCCTAATTCATGCACACACCAACGCAGAAGATGAATTTGTAGGTGGAAAATCTGATTAAAAGTTTAAGGGATTGATTAGGCTAATTTCTCCTTAAATAGGAAAAATCCCACAATTACCTAATTTCAATGATTTTCCTTAATCACCCTTATTAAATCAGATTTTCTTCCTTAAATATTTATATATATATCTCGAAAATATATACATAAATATCCAAATTATTAAACTCTGAATAAAAGGAACCGAACCCAATATTTCGTTTTCACAAAATGACACGTCTGCCCTTTCCCGAAAATCGGAATATTACAACAGGAACCTGTCAGTTAATGGGAAATAGACTGGTTTCCTGGTTTAGGAAGAAAAAGAATTCTATATCAACTTCCACTGCTGAAGCTGAGTACATTGCTGCTAGAAGTTGCTATGCACAAATACTTTGGTTAAGACAACAGTTAAGGGATTATGGAATTGAAGAAAGAGAAATTCCTATAATGTGTGACAACACAAGTGCAATTGCAATCACAGAAAATCCTATTTTGCACTCAAGGACCAAACACATTGATGTAAGACATCACTTCATAAGAGATCATGTTGAAAAGAAAGATGTGGTGGTTCTTTACTTCCCTACTGAATATCAACTTGCTGATATTTTCACTAAACCATTAGATAGTGAAAGATTTGCTAAGTTAAGGACTGAACTTGGAATCATAAAAGTTGACTAATATATCTTTGATCAGCAGCATACTGGAATTCACCAAGGGGATTAGTCTTTGCTATTGTTGGGTGAGGTCACTTAGCAGACTAGTCATTGTTATCAACAATTCCATGTACTCATTTATGTTTGGACAATTGAGCAAATGAGGTTGCCAAGGGGATTGGTCTTTGTCCTGTTGGGTGAGCTCACTTGACAGATCAGTCATTGGTATTAAACTTCATCTTGTATTATCAATTGAACAAAACAAGGAGGAATAGAAGATCAGTAGAGTAACCCTATCAGCAGGCTGCTGAGGCATATTTATCAGCAGGCTGCTGAGCCAAGGCTACTGAAGGAAACTTTATTCAGTCAAACTTACATAAGTCAAAGAGCAAATGGCGGGATATTTATTATATCTTTGTAACCATAGTTACACGATCTGACGGTTACAAAACGTTATGGAAAAGTAATGGGCCACGTGTCAAGACAGCATTCACTTAGATTTAATCGTGGTTAATATCACAATACGTGCTCTGACAGTTACAACTACCCTCTGTCTATATATACAGACCTATAGACAGAGGACACTTATAACTCTCGAATTGCTTTTTCTCTACAAATTTCCTGTGTGAACACAGATTTGAAAGCCTTCTTCTTCATCTCACTCACTCAAGATGGCAAACAAAGATAATGTTCATATTGGCACCAGTCAAAGTATAAGGGGCTATGTGACTGACTGTCACTCTACTGAACTGGTCATTAATATAGGAAGAAGAATCAGACGGTATGCTGGTTTGGAGAACATTATCAATATAATACTGGAAAGGATTTCTTATATCAATGTTTTGGAGTTCTGGAATAACATTGTTATACATGAAGGTAGAGAGGCCTTCACTACAACTGTCAATGGAAGATAAATTGAAATTTCCTCAGACCTACTGAGAGAGGTATTTCATTTTGCACCTGGAAATAATGCCCCCACCAATCCAGAGGCAATGAATCTACCAAGGATGCAGTTTGTGGATGGAAGTCTTGAATCTATGCTATTCAAGACTTACTAACAACAAGACTTCCATCTAAAATCCGGGACAAGTTTTTTAGTTGTTAAGGGTGAAATTATATGTTTTGTAAGGTTATATTTTGTGATGTTTTCCCCTTTTATTTGTATAATTTGCATAATAATTGGTCTTTATATTAAAATATTGAGCAAACGATGTTTTTGACGGCTTAATCGCAATATTGACTTATTTATGTGATTTCATGGTTAAAATATGATTATTTGAATATTACTACAGTTTGCGATGTTTTCCATTGGTTATAGGTATGTTTATCGTGCTCAAATGATGGTCAAAAGAGATAAATTTCGAGCTATAAGGATTGAAGGAAGAGATAATGATCAAGTGGAGTGAAGGAAAAAAGAGATAAATATGAAGAAATCACCTTCAAGTCGTGATGGACGAGCGTCCATACTCCGTCCGAGTGGACGGGCGTTTGATGAAACGAGACGGGCGTCCGAGGAGCGATTTTGATACGAGAGAGTTTGGACGCCGTCCGAACGGGCGTCCGAAGCATTCTAGGGTTATATGGACGGGCGTTCGGGGAGAGCGGACGAGCGTCCGTCGGCCGACTTAGTGAAACCGACTTCGAAATCTATAAATAAGCGGCTGTTTCTCAACCTAGGGGAGAGAATTCGACATCATACAAACCCTAGACCCTAGGGGGCGGCTAAGGCTGTGTTCTTACACTTTTTATTTCCAGTTTTATGCTACTTTAAATTCGACCAAAGTAGGCTAGTTTTATGTTATTTTCCTGCTTTTATGGGTTGCTGAGGATGCTTAGAGGCTAGAACCTCCTTCAAATGAGAATTGTGAAGCCATCAGCATTGAATTGATCTATTTATTTCGACTTTTACTGTGAGTATTTACTACGGTTGTTTCTTATCTATGCGTATTCTTGTTTTAATGCAATTATATTGGAAAATATGTTGTATGATTGATATGTTATTGTTTGATGGAAGTCTTGAATAGCATAGATCACCATAGATAAGAATAGTTCATTAGATCTACATTAACGGAAGTTAGTAAGTCTAAAAACTAGATCGTTAACGTAAAAGTTGACACCTTTGATCTTTTTAACGTGTTAATTTAGTATTGGAAGATACTAGGTTAATAGATGGATTGCCCAAGGAATTAGGAGTTCATGTTTAGGTAAGGTGAATCACAACCTAAGTAAATACCACGTAAAATCGAGATAATAGATCAAAGCATGTTGATAGGTGGATCAATCCTCGTTTGTCTTTTATAAACTTGATTTACAACCCTCGTAGCTTAGTTTAGATCGTTAATTTATTTTTCCTGCACTTTTAGTTTATTTTTATCGCTTTCAATCTCTCCTAGCATTGGATTAATCCCCTCTGTCTAGTTTATTTTCTGCACATTTGTTTAGTATAATCCTTGTTTAGTTTAGTTTCGTGACATAGTTAGTTTAAAACAAAAGCTAGGATTCACATTCGTCTAGTTCCCCGTAAGATCGACCCGGCATTAGCCTCCGTACTACGATCCTTGCACTTGAGGTTAACCGGTTTATTACTTGTTGTTTTATATTGATAAAATCCGGGACAAGTTTTTGGCGCCGTTGTCAATCCTAAGAAGAAGTCTAAGAATGTTACCCATCTTTCGATGCCACGTAGGTTTGTCAATCCTCGAGCTCACGATGCCTACACTAAGCATTACTCGACTAGGAGTCTTATCTTTGATAGGGAGGTCAAAGTGCTTCAAGTTGATCCAGCATTTGTTGAGATGTTAAAGGCTAGGAAATGGAGTGCCTTGCTGAAAATTCCCCCTACTCCTGTCAATGACTCTATTGTCCGAGAGTTCTATGCAAACTTTTCTGAGGCGGACTTGGATGAAGAGTATGTTATGGTGCGAGGTGTTAAGGTTCCTTTTTACTGCTTGTGATAAATGAGAAATATCAGATGCCAGCTTTTGAGGGTTTAGATTATAAAGAGGAAATTGCGAGAAGGCAACGTGAGGATGGTCGTGACCCGATGGAGGAGTTGAGATTACGAGTATGTCCGGATGTGGCTTGGACATTGAGACCCAATGGCCAGAGAAAGGAGTTGATCACTACGACATGGACCGAGGATTGGAGAGTCCAGTGTCGATTTATTCAGAGTAGGTTGATACCAAAGAACAACCTCACACATTTCCATATTAGTGATCTTGGGATGTTATATGCTTTGACGTTCGGGTTGAATGTCGATGTAGGTCAAGCCTTATTCGATGAGATTTCCATGAACCAGAAAGTTTACACTCGGAGTTTGATAGTCCCTCATTTGATTCACCAGCTGTGTTTGGATGCTGGAGTTGCTGAGTATACGGCTGATCACAAGACGAAGAGTTTCCCCCCTATTCGTAGGGAGAAGGGTGTACCTCCGCCATCTGAGCCGGAATCTACTTCTATGCCGCCCAGAGCTTCAGCCATTTCTGGATTGTCTTCTTCCGAGATTACTCGGTACAGCATGGCCAACAGTCTACGAGATTGGATGACGGATATCCAGGAGACGCCAGAAGAACATGATGTACGTCTTGAAGTGCATTGTGGAGGGCAAGAAACCGAGGGATTTGCAAATTTTCAAGGAGAGTGATACGGAGTTCGTCTTTTCCGATGCGATCGAGCGAGGTTATTGCCGATGTGCTTGATATGGAGAAAGAAACGATCCGAGGAAGTTGAAGAGGAAAGACCTCCTGGGGACCTGCGGCCGCTCCGGTTACACGGCCGGCACCTTCACGAGACGACGTCTACGGCCGCCGTACCCGCCTCGGATCCTCCTTACGTTGATGCTCCCGCCTGGTGACTCGTTGCTTGATCCTTCTACGACCGAGCCGACTCCGGGGTTGCCTTGAGTTTTTTTTGCTATTTTATATCTATCTTTACGGTTGTTGTTGCACCTTTTGATACATTTAATTCGATTTGGTTGTACTTATACATTTTGCTACTTTCTAGTTTCTCGTCCTTTGACTTGTGTTTACAACTTGACATGTTTATCGATGATCTTTTCTTTTCATTCCGTTTTGCTTTATTATCGCTATTGCCATGTTATACCCCGTTTTCCCCCGAGTTTTCTGTTTCTCGAGTGTTGCAGCGATAGTTTTTGTCGAGATCCGATTGGGTAGTTTTGGGACGTTTTTCCACGCTTTTTGCGAGCGTTGGCCTTTTCATGCTCCAGCCTGACCAACGGCTCGGTTTTCCACGCAAATTCAGCTAAGTTTCTTATCCTTTTTACTTTCTGCACAACATGAGGACATGTTGCATTTTTAAGTGTGGGGGAGGGATAGTTCGATTTTTACCTTTGCCTATACGTTTGTTTAATACGTTAGAATGTTTTATTATGCGAAATGAGCGTAATTTTTCAAAATTTCCCGACACTTTTGTCTTTGTTTTGTCCCGAGTAGGCAATTCAATTTGAAGTTCGTTGTTTTTATAGTCGTCTATGCGATATTTCATATGTTTGGTAAGTTAGTTGCTTCACCTGACACTATTTTTCGCGAGCCATAGTTAATGATGAGCTACTTTTATAAAGTTATACCCCGTTTTGGATTAGCGATTTTTGATTTTCTTATAAGTCATGTGCTTAGTGCTACGTATATGTCTCGCGAATTATGATAGTTTGTATTTAGTTCCGTAGTATGTTATACTGTGAATATCTAGACGTTTGAATGTGATAAGTAACACGTAACTATTGTCAAATGAGAAGTTGAATAATTAAATGAATCTATCGGGTGTGTCGAAAGCTAGTCGATGATTTGAGTGAGGTAGGGTATACCACGTATGTCCTATACCACTATGATGACTAAGAGCTCACGACAGTTAGGAAAAGCTGCCTTATGATTGGAGTGAGGTAGGGTATTATCTCGAAATGTCCTATTCCACTATGAGGGCAATGGCTTATCCTAATGTGTGTTTAAAAAGTGAATGAATTCAATCGACTTAAGATATGTTATGAAATGAATAAGACTAAGTTATCGTCTATCTTATCCCCAGTATAAACTGAAGGATATGTTGTAGGGATTATCCTCTGAGTATTTCAGAAAGGCCCTAGATTCATTCGATCATCTTTTTAGGGATATGTCACGTTTGTAGGGTACATCTTATGAGTGTCATTTATTACTATTCTACGAGGGGGTATTAGCTAGTTTTTGCTTCGAGTTCCTCAAGTTTGGATGTAGTGGAAGTTTTCTATGGCTATGCACACACACGTGGGTGAACTTCTAAGTTATTAAATGTATGTTATATTTGTTGAGATGTCTATCTTGTCTCGAGCCTAATTTTCGTTTTATTTTGCTCGGGACGAGCAAAAGCTAAGTGTGGGGGAGTTGTTAAGGGTGAAATTATATGTTTTGTAAGGTTATATTTTGTGATGTTTTCCCCTTTTATTTGTATAATTTGCATAATAATTGGTCTTTATATTAAAATATTGAGCAAACGATGTTTTTGACGGCTTAATCGCAATATTGACTTATTTATGTGATTTCATGGTTAAAATATGATTATTTGAATATTACTACAGTTTGCGATGTTTTCCATGTGTTATAGGTATGTTTATCGTGCTCAAATGATGGTCAAAAGAGATAAATTTCGAGCTATAAGGATTGAAGGAAGAGATAATGATCAAGTGGAGTGAAGGAAAAAAGAGATAAATATGAAGAAATCACCTTCAAGTCGTGATGGACGAGCGTCCATACTCCGTCCAGAGTGGACGGGCGTTTGATGAAACAGACGGGCGTCCTGAGGAGCGATTTTGATACAGAGAGTTTGGACGCCGTCTGAACGGGCGTCTGAAGCATTCTAGGGTTATATGGACGGGCGTTCAGGAGAGCGGACGAGCGTCCGTCGGCCGACTTAGTGAAACCGACTTCGAAATCTATAAATAAGCGGCTGTTTCTCAACCTAGGGGGAGAGAATTCGACATCATACAAACCCTAGACCCTAGGGGGCGGCTAAGGCTGTGTTCTTACACTTTTTATTTCCAGTTTTATGCTACTTTAAATTCGACCAAAGTAGGCTAGTTTTATGTTATTTTCCCCGCTTTTATGGGTTGCTGAGGATGCTTAGAGGCTAGAACCTCCTTCAAACGAGAATTGTGAAGCCATCGGCATTGAATTGATCTATTTATTTCGACTTTTACTGTGAGTATTTACTACGGTTGTTTCTTATCTATGCGTATTCTTGTTTTAATGCAATTATATTGGAAAATATGTTGTATGATTGATATGTTATTGTTTGATGGAAGTCTTGAATAGCATAGATCACCATAGATAAGAATAGTTCATTAGATCTACATTAACGGAAGTTAGTAAGTCTAAAAACTAGATCGTTAACGTAAAAGTTGACACCTTTGATCTTTTTAACGTGTTAATTTAGTATTGGAAGATACTAGGTTAATAGATGGATTGCCCAAGGAATTAGGAGTTCATGTTTAGGTAAGGTGAATCACAACCTAAGTAAATACCACGTAAAATCGAGATAATAGATCAAAGCATGTTGATAGGTGGATCAATCCTCGTTTGTCTTTTATAAACTTGATTTACAACCCTCGTAGCTTAGTTTAGATCGTTAATTTATTTTTCCCGCACTTTTAGTTTATTTTTATCGCTTTCAATCTCTCCTAGCATTGGATTAATCCCTCTGTCTAGTTTATTTTACGCACATTTGTTTAGTATAATCCTTTGTTTAGTTTAGTTTCGTGACATAGTTAGTTTAAAACAAAAGCTAGGATTCACATTCGTCTAGTTCCCCGTAAGATCGACCCGGCATTAGCCTCCGTACTACGATCCTTGCACTTGAGGTTAACCGGTTTATTACTTGTTGTTTTATATTGATAAAATCCGGGACAAGTTTTTGGCGCCGTTGCCGGGGAACCGGACGGTTGCCTAGTTTTTGTTTTTATTTTTATTTTGTTTTCGATTCTTGTTTTTAGTTTCTGTCTTTTCAGTTTCTGTTCGTAGTAGGTAGTTTAGTTGTTTTTGTTCATTTATCTGTCATTTTAGTGTGTTTCTTCGAGCAGTTAGTATTCAAAATTAGTGCTAATCTATACTCTGTTTTTCTGTCTATCATACTCTGTTTTTCTAATCATTCTGCCCAGTTGGACGAGCGTCCGTTTCAGCGAACGCCCGTCCAGTTCTTGCTTCAGTCGGACGAGCGTTTATTTTACTAGACGCCCGTCCGCTGAAATTTCCTTAATCCTGAATCGAAATTTGGCCTGCAGACGAGCGTTCATACTTCTGGACGCCCGTCCACAGAAATTTTTGAAGAGAAGACGAGCGTTCATATTTTGAACGCCCGTCCATTCCGGAAACTGGTCAGACGCTCGTCCATAACTTTGGACGTCCGTCCGTCTTTTTCCCTCCTATCATCTTCTTCTTTTCTCTTTCTTTTCTCTAGGTATTAGGTTTTAAGTCTTTAGCTTAAGGCGTTAGTTTCGTAGTTTATAGTTCTCCTTCTCTCCTTTTTTTTTTCTTTTTTGCTCAACAACTTGATCCTGGATCTCGGTGTATGCAAACTCGTAGTCAGAAGGGACCACTAATCTACTCCCCTGACCCCGAGCGGACCATAGTCCGACCCAATAGGCGGAAACTTCGGTTCGACGAAGGAAACACTCTAGATCAAGAATTTGACCACTATCTTTCAGGAGAAATCGAAAGATTAGTAATAATGGCAGCGGAAGATAGACGGACGTTGGCCGACTATGCCATGCCCGGCACGGTCACCATCAACCCCGCAATTGTTATGCCGGCCATTCGCTCAAACTTTCGAGCTTAAGCCGGGACTTATTCGGATGATGCAAAGCATGCATCGATTTTTCACGGCTATCAATCTGAGAACCCCCACACTCACTTACACACATTTCTACACATATGTGGTACTACCCGTATCCAAGGTGTAAGTGAGGACGCAATCAAGCTCAAACTTTTTCCATTTTCCTTGCGGGGGGAAGCACTAGAGTGGTATCACTCTCTCCCCTCGGAATCCATTACGACCTGGGCCGGACTTGAAAGAGAATTTTTGAGTCAATATTTCCTTCCATCAAAGACGGCCCAGTGTTTGAACGAAATCTTCACATTCCATCAGAAGGAAAATGAGTCTTTCTTCGATTGCTGGAAAAGGTTCAAGTCCCTCCTCCGAAAATGCCCCCACCATGGCTTGCCGATGCAAAGGCAAGTCCATACTTTCTTTAGCGGATTGACCGAGCTCACTAAGGGCATGGTCAATAGTTCATCTGGCGGGGCATTTTTGAAGAAGACTCCAGACGAAGGATGGGCATTGTTCGAAGACATTGCCAAATATAACTATGCTCCATCCTATCAAGCTATTCAGGCACCTCCTCCTCCTCCCAAGGTCGAGGAAGTGACTATGCAGAATCTGATTTCCATGTTGCAAAAGCAAATGGCCAATTCTCAGCAGACAACATCCCAAATTGTTCCCAACCCGAGTAATCAGACTCTATCGTTTCCACAGAACTCTCAGGTTCTGTATTGCGAAAGCTGTTATCAACCTGGCCACATGTCCGGCCAGTGTCGGTTTTCAACCCCCGCTCATCAAGTTAACGCCGTTCATAATAATGGACAAGATAATCCAAACACATGCCAAGTATGTGATGATCCGGGGCACACTGCTCGTTTCTGTCCCGTGATTGGACAAAACACGGAAGTGAATGCTTTTTCTGGCCAGTCTAATCCTAGATTCAATAACCAATTCTCTGGCCAGAATAATGCTCAAAATCAGGGCTTCGGCCAAGAATCCAAGTTTCAATCGAGTCCAAACTCGAACTTTAATTCTAACCCGAATTTCAATAGAAACCCTGGTTTTGGGTCGAACCAAAACTCTAATTTTTCCAATCAAACGCAAAGGTTTAATCAGAATTGGCCCTCCATTTCCAATTCCAATTATCAGAATCGTCCCACCCATGTGCCACAAAATCAAAATTTCTCCAATTCTCAAGGCCCCTCGAATTCCAATGACCTCAAGGCCGAATGGCACTCATTCAAGGAGGAGCAAAACAAGAACATTCAGCTCCTGATGAGTACCAATAAGAACCTTGAAAGACAGATAGGGCAACTGGCTGAGCAGTTAGCATCAAGACCCCCTGGGCATCTGCCCAGTTTTACCGAGAAAAATCCTAAGGGCGGTCATGTTGCTCAGGCCGATTTGAGCAGCAGCCAATGTACTGACCTCGTACCGACAATGCAGTATGGACAAGAGGAGGCCAGTACAATGAATTTAAGAAGCGGTACACACCGAGTGGTCCCCCCGGCTTCCGGGGGAAACCACTAGCCCCTCCCCGCCATTGATAAGGCGGGGAGGGGAAGTTGAGCACCCATCATCCCCTTGGCCGCAAGCAAGTAATCGGTGGCCGATCCCCCGATAGGTGAAAAGGTTGGAAATCCTCGGGTGGCCGTCCCCCGAGGACCGAACAAGTTGAAAACCCTCAAGTGGCCGATCCCTCGAGGACCGAAAAAGGAAAAGGAAGTCGGGTGGCTGATCCCCGACTACGAAAGCTTCGAAAAGACGGTTCGGTGGAAGGATTTGGAAGACAAAGGCGTCGCACATCCTCAAAGAGAGTCTTTTCCGAGAATGACTCGAAGAAGCTTCCGTTTCCACCGAGGAAGAGCAACATTCCGTTGGTTGAAGACAAAAAGTACGAAAAGGTACTAAACCTTCTAAAAAATACTCGGGTAAATCCGCCATTATCCGAGGTCTTGGTCGAGATGCCTAAGTATACAAAGTTCATCAAGGATGTTGTATCTTCCAAGAAGAAGTTAGCGAGGGAATGGATCAAGCAATTGGTAAGGAGTGTTCTATGGTCAATTATCAAGACCTACCAACCAAGAGAAGCGACCCGGGCAAATTTGTGCTCACATTGCGGATGGGAGGCCTAGTCTTCCCGAATTCCTTATGTGACACGGGTGCATCCATCGACTTGATGCCATTGTCCGTTTGCAATCGGCTTGGTTTTTGCGAATCTTCTAGAACCCACTACCATGAACACTGCGGTTCGCCGATAGGTCCTCTAAGAAAGCTTCGGGGATCCTAAGGGACGTATTGGTTCAAATAGATAGATTTACCTTTCCAGTTGACTGGTACGTCTTGGATATTGAGAAAAGTGAAAGTGTCCCTTTGATTCTCGGAAGACCTTTTCTATCTACAGCTAGAGCCCTCATCGATTGTGATGGTGGGCATGTCACCATTCGAGTTGGTGACCAAGAGGTGAGCTATAGTGTTTCAAAATCTATCAATGTACCTTCTGGATCTCCAACCGGCTTTTCCATTGAGGAGAATTCTGATGATTTCGATGACTTCATGGATAAGCAAGTCATAGCTGTAGAATCAGCATATGAGCGACTAATTGATAATCTGAATAATCATGGTGTGGTCAACCTAGATCAGTTAGCAGCTGAATTTGAGGATGAGCTAAGAGAAGAAGCCTTGGCGTAGGACTACTAAGTAAGCTCGGCGATGTTCGTTAAGTAGTGGAGATCTTAAATCAAGTCTAGAGGAACCCCCGTAGACTTGGTTCGAAGCCGTTGCCTAAACATCTTAAGTATGTGTTTTTAAGAGAAGGTGACAAGCTTCCTTTGATCATCTCTCGCCAAGCTATCTCGTATAGAAGAGCTTAAATTGTTAAACGTCTTGCGCAAAAATGAAAAAGCCTTTGGATGGCGAGGTGGGAGATATCCGAGGGATATCTCCCGACATCCGCATGCACAAGATCAAGGCGAGGAGGGTGCAAAACGAGTTAGACAGCCTCAGAGAAGGCTCAACCCTCACATGCAAGAAGTAGTCAAGAAGGAAATTATAAAGCTCCTAGATATGGGTATCATTTACGCCATTGCAGACAGTGAGTGGGTATCCCCAACTCAAGTAGTTCCCAAGAAAGGTGGAATTACTATTGAGAAGAATGAGAAGGGCGAAGAAATAGCATTGAGGCTCGTTTTTGGATACGAGTATGTATCGATTATCGAAAGCTCAATGAGGTCACACCGAAAGATCATTTTCCCCTTCCTTTCATTGACCGGATGCTTGAGCGTACGGCGGGGCACGCATTCTCTTGTTTCCGGATGGATATTCGGGATACTTCCGTATACCCATCGATCCAATTGACCAAGAAAAGACCACTTTCACCTGCCCCTATGGTACGTTCGCTTACAGGCGGATGCCATTTGGTCTCTGTAATGCCCCAGCCACCTTTCAAAGGTGTATGATGGCAATCTTTGACGGGCTAGTTGAAAAGTGCATGGAGATTTTTATGGATGATTTCTCGGTCTTTGGTCAATCCTTCGATGATTGCCTCGATAATCTTGATCAGGTGTTGTCCAGATGTGTGGAAAAGGACTTAGTGCTTAATTGGGAAAAGTGCCATTTTATGGTAGATGAAGGAATAGTTCTTGGCCACAAAGTGTCCGCCAACGGTATAGAAGTAGATAGGGCCAAAGTTGAAGCTATTGAGAAGATGAGTTACCCTCAGAATGTTCGGGAGGTCCGAGGTTTTCTCGGGCATGTCGGCTTCTATAGGAGGTTCATCCAGGACTTTTCAAAGATTGCCAAGCCCCTGTCCACTTTACTCAAAGAAGACGTTACTTTTGATTTTGATGAGAATTGCAAGCGCGCGTTTGAGGAGCTGAAGAGTAGACTGATCTCTGCTCCAATACTTATATCGCCTGACTGGAACCTACCCTTTGAGCTTATGTGTGATGCATCCAACTATGCAGTTGGTGCAGTCTTAGGGCAAAAGCTAAACGGAAAGTTCCAGCCTATCTACTATGCCAGTCACACACTAAATCCTTCTCAAGTTAACTACACGACCACTGAAAAGGAATTATTAGCTGTAGTCTTTGCTATGGATAAATTTCGTAGTTACTTGCTGGGTGCTCAAGTGATTGTGTGGACTGATCACGCTGCTTTGCGTTATCTCATGACCAAAAAGGAAGCTAAACCGCGCTTACTGCGTTGGATACTGACCCTCCAAGAGTTTGACGTTCAAATTAAGGACAAGAAGGGCAGTGAAAATGTAGTGGCGGATCACGTTTCTAGAGTGTTAAATGAGGAAAAGGATGAACCAGATGATATAGATCTTTACTTTCCTCTAGAGAACATTATGTTGATAGACGGTTGTCCTCCTGATGTTCCATGGTATTCTTCCATTGTGAACTACCTTCATGCCCGTTATCTTGATCCTGAAATGTCTTATCAAGAGAAGAAGAAGTTCTTCTCTGATATGAAATATTTCGTTTGGGATGAACCTTATCTTTTCAAGATTTGTAAAGATGGTTTGCTTAGGAGATGTGTTCCAGAATCCGAGCAACGCGATATAATCGAGCAATGCCATAGTGGACCCACAGGTGGTCACTTTGGTCCTTGGAAAACGGTTGCGAAGATCTTCCAGTCCGGTTTCTATTGGCCTACGATCTTTAAGGATACAGAAGCCTTTTGTAAAGCTTGCGATAGGTATCAGAGAACCGGAACTCTGACAAGGCGTTTTGACATGCCCTTGAAACCCATCTTAGAGTGCGAAGTCTTTGATGTTTGGGGCATCGATTTTATGGGACCATTCCCATCATCGTGTGGCAACAAATACATCTTAGTCTCGTTGGATTATGTTTCGAAATGGGTGGAGGCAGTGGCCACCCCTCACAATGATCATAAAACGGTCATGAAATTTCTGAAAAAGAACATCTTTGTGAGGTTTGGATGTCCTCGAGCCCTGATCAGTGATGAAGGAACGCATTTCTGCAACCGACCTCTAGAGAAAGTTCTTGAAAAGTATGGAGTTCGCCATAAGACCGGCACACCATACCATCCGATGACTAGCGGTCAGGTTGAGCGAAGCAACCAAAGCATCAAGCAAATCCTGGAAAAGACAGTGAACAGTCATAGGAAAGACTGGAGTCTGAAATTGGATGATGCACTATGGGCGTATAGGACTGCGTATAAAACCCCTATGGGCACTTCTCCATATCAGATGGTATACGGCAAGCCATGTCACCTGCCAGTTGAGTTAGAACATAGAGCTTACTGGGCTACCAAGTTTTTAAACTTTGATGCCCAAACTTGTGGACAGCATCGACTTCGAAAGAGTTGCATGATTTGGACGAGTTCGACTCCGAGTGCATATGAAAGTGCCGGGATCGGCAAAGATAAGATGAAGCTACTCCACGATGCTAAGATTAAGAAGAGAGAATTCCAAGTCGGCGAACAAGTTCTTCTTTACAATTCTAGGTTACATTTGTTTCTGGGAAGTTGAGGACTCGTTGGTCCGGTCCTTTTGAGATTCTCCAAATCATTCCTGGAGGCATTCTAGAACTTCGCGGTTATAGCGGCGAACCGTTTCGAGTTAATGGACAAAGGTGCAAGCACTATATAGGTGAACCTAAAGAGAAACCCTTGATTGTTAAATTTCTCGATATTCTCGGATGTGGTGTTACTCAAGTCGAAGAATTTGACGAGTTATCACCCGACTTGTTCTCCGAGGATGACGGTAGTGATCCGTCTGAAGAAGTTCTAGCAGGTAGTGCTGATATGGAAGAGTTTGAAAGGGAGCGACGACTTAAACGTCATCAGAGGAGTCGGAGGAGAAATAACACAACCATGGGGAAACTTAAAAAGGTATGGAGAGCTTTCAAAGACTTAACCCCATGTGTGAGATGCTGTTTCTGCAGCCACATTACTGATCAGAGCTTACACGAGGTAGTGGCGAGAAAAGTCAAATGGCCCGATCCAGCCGAGCTTACACTATGTCGAGCTAACGACATAAACCAAAAGCGCTACTAGGAGGCATCCTAGATATCCGTATTATATTAGTTACTCTCTTTGTGTGTCTATCTTTTTTGTAGTTGTTCATGCTTTAAGCTAAGTCTAATTAAGTTTTGTCTGTTTTTATCAGTTTAGCATTCAGTTAGATATGGAGCACGGTATTTTGCCAGAGGAGTTCCCTCTCATTAGTAGGATTTCCCTTCTCACCGTTTCGGATGGACCCGGGGGCACGATAGTTCGGATATAGATATAGATATTCTTACCCGCGTCGGGACTATCACTTATGTTCTCATTGTTCCCCGATGCTCGGGGGTGGAGATTTTACCATTGAGGAGTTGCGGGCGGCTTTAGGAAGACCGTACCGGATCCTTAACGATGCAATGCCGACGGATTTAGCCCTAGTCTTGCGGGATGAGCATTTCCGGGGTGAAGAGGCACCGATGATGATTGGGGTGTTCAGGATGACTATGACTTTCCTCCGGCTGTTGATTTACTCCGTCGTTTTATCAGGGTTATAGACTGGGCAGAGCTTTATGATGACTAGCTATTGTTTCTTAGTTAGTTTTATCTTCGTCGAGCTCCGACGTAAAATGAAAGCGCTTAGTAGGAGGCAACCTACCGTTTAAGTTATGTTTTTCGGTTTTTATGTCTTCGTTATGTCATTATTGTACTCGTTTGAATTTTATCAAGTATTAATAAAAACTATCGATTTTATTTCCTTATGTGTGAAAAAAATTGGAATTTTGTGAGTTTCTCTGATGGACGCCCGTTCACTAGAATTGGACGCCCGTCCGGACCTCAATCTAGATGGACGCCCAGCCAGAATCTAGATGGACGCCCGTCCGTTTAATCCTGTTCTGATTCCTGAATTAGGACGCCCGTCCACTATAGTGGACGCCCGTCTGAAACACTCCCTCCTATAATGTATTCAAATATGCCCTATGGACGAGCGTCTGAATTTTTGGACGCTCGTCCAGTTCATGCAGTTATTTGTGAACGCCCGTCCGTCAGGGTGGACGAGCGTCCACTCGAGCCTATATATATAAGTTCGGACACGAACCTTCATTTCTCTCCGAAAAATTCAAAGGTGAACCCGACTTTCCCCCTTCTCCAAACCTAAAATCCTTGTTTTTAAACCAAATTGGGCGATTCAAGTTGCAAAAGAACGCTCTAAACACCCTCTTTTCCTTTCCATAACCCAAATTCTCCAACAATCAACAAAATTTGCAGAATCAGAGATTCTTCGGTGCGGCCATTTTGACAAAAAGGTCGGATTTTGGGGGCCAATCCTGGTGTTTCTGGGACTCTAATCTGTTCGATCATCATTCCCTCATAGTGTTTGGTAGGCTTGATACAACTTTTCTCGTTTTAATTCACGTTTTTGTGAGTTCGATTTTCGAGTCGGCTCATTTTCTTGAATTATCGACTATTGTTGATTTTCTTTCATTTTTGTTGGTTCTTTTCTTCTCTCCTTCTGCGGTGATGGTGTGTTGTTGATGTTGGTGGTTTGGACGGTTTGCTTGAAACCCCGCTTTGGATGTTAAACGGGTAACCTTTGTTTCTTGTGAATCGGTTGGTTTAGCCATTTAGGTTGATATGGGGAAGAAAGCGGTTACTAAGCGAGAGGCCGGAGTAAAGAGAAGGTTGTTGAAACTGGTAAACGTAAACGTTTGGACGATGAGCCCTCCAATTTAGACCCCCCGAGGCATAATCTTCCGTGAGCAACCCCTAAGGCATCTCAACAAGCCCGAGCTGATTTGAGAGATGAATCCTCCTCCGATTCGGATACACGGGATGATGTTCCATTGGTTAGACATCCCGAGTTTTAGGAAGGGTGCGTCATCTAGAAATTTGAACAAGTTCGAGAGACGAATGTTGATGATGTGGTTAGGGAAGAAGTTGAACCTGCACCTAGGGCACCTCCTAAGAAGAAGTCTAAGAATGTTACCCCTCTTTCGATGCCACGTAGGTTTGTCAATCCTCGAGCTCACGATGCCTACACTAAGAATTACTCGACTAGGAGTCTTATCTTTGATAGGGAGGTCAAAGTGCTTCAAGTTGATCCAGCATTTGTAGAGATGTTAAAGGCTAGGAAATGGAGTGCCTTGCTGAAAATTCCCCCTACTCCTGTCAATGACTCTATTGTCCGAGAGTTCTATGCAAACTTTTACGAGGCGGACTTGGATGAAGAGTATGTTACGGGTGCGAGGTGTTAAGGTTCCTTTTTGCTCTTTGTGATAAATGAGAAATATCGGATGCCGGCTTTTGAGGGTTTAGATTATAAAGAGGAAATTGCGAGAAGGCAACATGAGGATGGTCGTGACCCGATGGAGGAGTTGAGATTACGAGTATGTCCGGATGTGGCTTGGACATTGAGACCCAATGGCCGAGAGAAAGGAGTTGATCACTACGACATGGACCGAGGATTGGAGAGTCCAGTGTCGATTTATTCAGAGTAGGTTGATACCAAAGAACAACCTCACACATTTCCATATTAGTGATCTTGGGATGTTATATGCTTTGACGTTCGGGTTGAATGTAGATGTAGGTCAAGCCTTATTCGATGAGATTTCCATGAACCAGAAAGTTTACACTCGGAGTTTGATAGTCCCTCATTTGATTCACAATTTGTGTTTGGATGCGGAGTTGCGAGTATACGGTGATCACAAGACGAAGAGTTTCCCCCTATTCGTAGGGAGAAGGGTGTACCTCCGCCATCTGAGCCGGAATCTACTTCTATGCCGCCCAGAGCTTCAGCCATTTCTGGATTGTCTTCTTCCGAGATTACTCGGTACAGCATGGCCAACAGTCTACGAGATTGGATGACGGATATCCAGGAGACGCAGAAGAACATGATGTACGTGTTGAAGTGCATTGTGGAGGGCAAGAAACCGAGGGATTTGCAAATTTTCAAGGAGAGTGATACGGAGTTCGTCTCTTCCGATGCGATCGAGCGAGGTTATTGCCGATGTGCTTGATATGGAGAAAGAACGATCTTTGAGGAAGTTGAAGAGGAAAGACCTCCGGGACTGCGGGCTGCTCCGGTTACACGGCCGGCACCTTCACGGACGACGTCTACGGCTGCTTGTACCCTGCCTCGGATCCTCCTTCGTTGATGCTCTTGGTGACTCGTTCTTGATCCTTCTACGGCGAGCCGACTCCGGGGTTGCCTTGAGTTTTTTTTTGCTATTTTATATCTATCTTTCGGTTGTTGTTGCACCTTTTGATACATTTAATTCGATTTGGCTGTACTTATACATTTTGCTACTTTCTAGTTTCTCGTCCTTTGACTTGTGTTTACAACTTGACATGTTTATCGATGATCTTTTCTTTTCATTCCGTTTTGCTTTATTATCACTATTGCCATGTTATACCCCGTTTTCCCCCGAGTTTTCTGTTTCTCGAGTGTTGCAGCGATAGTTTTTGTCGAGATCCGATTGGGTAGTTTTGGGACGTTTTTCCACGCTTTTTGCGAGCGTTGGCCTTTTCATGCTCCAGCCTGACCAACGGCTCGGTTTTCCACGCAAATTCAGCTAAGTTTCTTATCCTTTTTACTTTCTGCACAACATGAGGACATGTTGCATTTTTAGGTGTGGGGGAGGGGATAGTTCGATTTGTACCTTTGCCTATACGTTTGTTTAATACGTTAGAATGTTTTATTATGCGAAATGAGCGTAATTTTTCAAAATTTCCCGACACTTTTGTCTTTGTTTTGTCCCGAGTAGGCAATTCAATTTGAAGTTCGTTGTTTTTATAGTCGTCTATGCGATATTTCATATGTTTGGTAAGTTAGTTGCTTCGCCTGACACTATTTTTCGCGAGCCATAGTTAATGATGAGCTACTTTTATAAAGTTATACCCCGTTTTGGATTAGCGATTTTTGATTTTCTTATAAGTCATGTGCTTAGTGCTACGTATATGTCTCGCGAATTATGATAGTTTGTATTTAGTTCCGTAGCATGTTATCTTGTGAATATCTAGACGTTTGAATGTGATAAGTAACACGTAACTATTGTCAAATGAGAAGTTGAATAATTAAATGAATCTATCGGGTGTGTCGAAAGCTAGTCGATGATTTGAGTGAGGTAGGGTATACCACGTATGTCTATACCACTATGATGACTAAGAGCTCACGACGAGTTAGGAAAAGCTGCCTTATGATTGGAGTGAGGTAGGGTATTATCTCGAAATGTCCTATTCCACTATGAGGGCAATGGCTTATCCTAATGTGTGTTTAAAAAGTGAATGAATTCAATCGACTTAAGATATGTTATGAAATGAATAAGACTAAGTTATCGTCTATCTTATCCCCGGTATAACCGAAGGATATGTTGTAGGGATTATCCTCGAGTATTTGAAAGGCCCTAGATTCATTCGATCATCTTTTTAGGGATATGTCACGTTTGTAGGGTACATCTTATGAGTGTCATTTATTACTATTCTACGAGGGGGTATTAGCTAGTTTTTGCTTCGAGTTCCTCAAGTTTGGATGTAGTGGAAGTTTTCTATGGCTATGCACACACACGTGGGTGAACTTCTAAGTTATTAAATGTATGTTATATTTGTTGAGATGTCTATACTGTCTCGAGCCTAATTTTCGTTTTATTTTGCTCGGGAAGAGCAAAAGCTAAGTGTGGGGGAGTTGTTAAGGGTGAAATTATATGTTTTGTAAGGTTATATTTTGTGATGTTTTCCCTTTTATTTGTATAATTTGCATAATAATTGGTCTTTATATTAAAATATTGAGCAAACGATGTTTTTGACGGCTTAATCGCAATATTGACTTATTTATGTGATTTCATGGTTAAAATATGATTATTTGAATATTACTACGAGTTTGCGATGTTTTCCATGTGTTATAGGTATGTTTATCGTGCTCAAATGATGGTCAAAAGAGATAAATTTCGAGCTATAAGGATTGAAGGAAGAGATAATGATCAAGTGGAGTGAAGGAAAAAAGAGATAAATATGAAGAAATCACCTTCAAGTCGTGATGGACGAGCGTCCATACTCCGTCCAGAGTGGACGGGCGTTTGATGAAACAGACGGGCGTCCTGAGGAGCGATTTTGATACAGAGAGTTTGGACGCCGTCTGAACGGGCGTCTGAAGCATTCTAGGGTTATATGGACGGGCGTTCAGGAGAGCGGACGAGCGTCCGTCGGCCGACTTAGTGAAACCGACTTCGAAATCTATAAATAAGCGGCTGTTTCTCAACCTAGAGGGAGAGAATTCGACATCATACAAACCCTAGACCCTAGGGGCGGCTAATTTGTGTTCTTACACTTTTTATTTCCGAGTTTTATGCTACTTTAAATTCGACCAAAGTAGGCTAGTTTTATGTTATTTTCCTGCTTTTACGGGTTCTTGAGGATGCTTAGAGGCTAGAACCTCCTTCAAACGAGAATTGTGAAGCCATCGGCATTGAATTGATCTATTTATTTCGACTTTTCTTGTGAGTATTTACTACGGTTGTTTCTTATCTATGCGTATTCTTGTTTTAATGCAATTATATTGGAAAATATGTTGTATGATTGATATGTTATTGTTTGATGGAAGTCTTGAATAGCATAGATCACCATAGATAAGAATAGTTCATTAGATCTACATTAACGGAAGTTAGTAAGTCTAAAAACTAGATCGTTAACGTAAAAGTTGACACCTTTGATCTTTTTAACGTGTTAATTTAGTATTGGAAGATACTAGGTTAATAGATGGATTGCCCAAGGAATTAGGAGTTCATGTTTAGGTAAGGTGAATCACAACCTAAGTAAATACCACGTAAAATCGAGATAATAGATCAAAGCATGTTGATAGGTGGATCAATCCTCGTTTGTCTTTTATAAACTTGATTTACAACCCTCGTAGCTTAGTTTAGATCGTTAATTTATTTTTTCCTGCACTTTTAGTTTATTTTTATCGCTTTCAATCTCTCCTAGCATTGGATTAATCCCCTCTGTCTAGTTTATTTTACGCACATTTGTTTAGTATAATCCTTTGTTTAGTTTAGTTTCGTGACATAGTTAGTTTAAAACAAAAGCTAGGATTCACATTCGTCTAGTTCCCCGTAAGATCGACCCGGCATTAGCCTCCGTACTACGATCCTTGCACTTGAGGTTAACCGGTTTACTACTTGTTGTTTTATATTGATAAAATCCGGGACAATTGTCCAGTTTGCTTGTCCCGGATTTTATCAATATAAAACAACAAGTAATAAACCGGTTAACCTCAAGTGCAAGGATCGTAGTACGGAGGCTAATGCCGGGTCGATCTTACGGGGAACTAGACGAATGTGAATCCTAGCTTTTGTTTTAAACTAACTATGTCACGAAACTAAACTAAACGATGGATTATACTAAACAAATGTGCGTAAAATAAACTAGACAAGAGGGGATTAATCCAATGCTAGGAGAGATTGAAAGCGATAAAAATAAACTAAAAGTGCAGGAAAAATAAATTAACGATCTAAACTAAGCTACGAGGGTTGTAAATCAAGTTTATAAAAGACAAACGAGGATTGATCCACCTATCAACATGCTTTGATCTATTATTTCGATTTTACGTGGTATTTACTTAGGTTGTGATTCACCTTACCTAAACATGAACTCCTAATTCCTTGGGCAATCCATCTATTAACCTAGTATCTTCCAATACTAAATTAACACGTTAAAAAGATCAAAGGTGTCAACTTTTACGTTAACGATCTAGTTTTTAGACTTACTAACTTCCGTTAATGTAGATCTAATGAACTATTCTTATCTATGGTGATCTATGCTATTCAAGACTTCCATCAAACAATAACATATCAATCATACAACATATTTTCCAATATAATTGCATTAAAACAAGAATACGCATAGATAAGAAACAACCGTAGTAAATACTCATAGTAAAAGTCGAAATAAATAGATCAATTCAATGCTGATGGCTTCACAATTCTCGTTTGAAGGAGGTTCTAGCCTCTAAGCATCCTCAAGCAACCCGTAAAAGCAGAAAATAACATAAAACTAGCCTACTTTGGTCGAATTTAAAGTAGCATAAAACTCGGAAATAAAAAGTGTAAGAACACAGCCTTTAGCCGCCCCTAGGGTCTGGGTTTGTATGATGTCGAATTCTCTCCCCTAGGTTGAGAAACAAAGCTCGCTTATTTATAGATTTCGAAGTCGGTTTCACTAAGTCGGCCGACGGACGCCGTCCGCTCTCCCGAACGCCCGTCCATATAACCCTAGAATGCTTCGACGCCCGTTCGACGGCGTCCAAACTCTCTCGTATCAAAATCGCTCCTCAGACGCCCGTCCGTTTCATCAAACGCCCGTCCACTCGGGACGGAGTATGGACGCTCGTCCATCACGACTTGAAGGTGATTTCTTCATATTTATCTCTTTTTTCCTTCACTCCACTTGATCATTATCTCTTCCTTCAATCCTTATAGCTCGAAATTTATCTCTTTTGACCATCATTTGAGCACGATAAACATACCTATAACACATGGAAAACATCGCAAACTGTAGTAATATTCAAATAATCATATTTTAACCATGAAATCACATAAATAAGTCAATATTGCGATTAAGCCGTCAAAAACATCGTTTGCTCAATATTTTAATATAAAGACCAATTATTATGCAAATTATACAAATAAAAGGAAAACATCACAAAATATAACCTTACAAAACATATAATTTCACCCTTAACAACTCCCCACACTTAGCTTTTGCTCGTCCCGAGCAAAATAAAACGAAAATTAGGCTCGAGACAAGTATAGACATCTCAACAAATATAACATACATTTAATAACTTAAGTTCACCCACGTGTGTGTGCATAGCCATAGAAAACTTCCACTACATCCAAACTTGAGGAACTCGAAGCAAAAACTAGCTAATACCCCCTCGTAGAATAGTAATAAATGACACTCATAAGATGTACCCTACAAACGTGACATATCCCTAAAAAGATGATCGAATGAATCTAGGGCCTTTCGAAATACTCGAGGATAATCCCTACAACATATCCTTCGCCTTATACTCGGGGATAAGATAGACGATAACTTAGTCTTATTCATTTCATAACATATCTTAAGTCGATTGAATTCATTCACTTTTTAAACACACATTAGGATAAGCCATTGCCCTCATAGTGGAATAGGACATTTCGAGATAATACCCTACCTCACTCCAATCATAAGGCAGCTTTTCCTAACCGTCGTGAGCTCTTAGTCATCATAGTGGTATAGGACATACGTGGTATACCCTACCTCACTCAAATCATCGACTAGCTTTCGACACACCCGATAGATTCATTTAATTATTCAACTTCTCATTTGACAATAGTTACGTGTTACTTATCACATTCAAACGTCTAGATATTCACAGTATAACATACTACGGAACTAAATACAAACTATCATAATTCGTGAGACATATACGTAGCACTAAGCACATGACTTATAAGAAAATCAAAAATCGCTAATCCAAAACGGGGTATAACTTTATAAAAGTAGCTCATCATTAACTATGGCTCGCGAAAAAAAAGTGTCGTGTGAAGCAACTAACTTACCAAACATATGAAATATCGCATAGACGACTATAAAAACAACGAACTTCAAATTGAATTGCCTACTCGGGACAAAACAAAGACAAAAGTGTCGGGAAATTTTGAAAAATTACGCTCATTTCGCATAATAAAACATTCTAACGTATTAAACAAACGTATAGGCAAAGGTACAAATCGAACTATCCCTCCCCCACACTTAAAAATGCAACATGTCCTCATGTTGTGCGTAAAGTAAAAAGGATAAGAAACTTAGCCGAATTTGCGTGGAAAACCGAGCCGTTGGTCAGCCGGAGCATGAAAAGGCCAACGCTCGCAAAAAGCGTGGAAAAACGTCCCAAAACTACCCAATCGGATCTCGACAAAAACTATCGCCGCAACACTCGAGAAACAAAACTCGGGGAAAACGGGGTATAACATGGCAATAGCGATAATAAAGCAAAACGGAATGAAAAGAAAAGATCATCGATAAACATGTCAAGTTGTAAACACAAGTCAAAGGACGAGAAACTAGAAAGTAGCAAAATGTATAAGTACGGTACCAAATCGAATTAAATGTATCAAAAGGTGCAACAACAACCAGAAAGATAGATATAAAATAGCAAAAAAAACTCAAGGCAACCCCGGAGTCGGCTCAGTCGTAGAAGGATCAGCAACAGAGTCACCAGCAGGAGCATCAACAGAAGGAGGATCCGAGGCAGGTACAGCAGCCGTAGACGTCGTCTGTGAAGGTGCCGGCTGTGTAACCGGAGCAGCCGCAGTCCCAGGAGGTCTTTCCTCTTCAACTTCCTCAGCATCAGGTTCTTTCTCCATATCAAGCACATCGGCAATAACCTGCTCGATCGCATCGGAAAAGACGAACTCCGTATCACTCTCCTTGAAAATTTGCAAATCCCTCGGTTTCTTGCCCTCCACAATGCACTTCAAAGACGTACATCATGTTCTTCTCGCGTCTCCCGGATATCCGTCATCCAATCTCGTAGATCGTTGGCCATGCGTCGTACCGAGTAATCTCGGAAGAAGACAATCCGAAATGGCCGAAGCTCGGGCGGCATAGAAGTAGATTCCGGCTCGATGGCGGAGGTACACCCTTCTCCCTACGAATAGAGGGGAAACTCTTCGTCTTGTGATCACCGTATACTCGGCAACTCCAAAGCATCCAAACACAAACTGGTGAATCAAATGAGGGACTATCAAACTCCGAGTGTAAACTTCTCGGTTCATGGAAATCTCATCGAATAAGGCTTGACCTACATCGACATTCAACCCGAACGTCAAAGCATATAACATCCCAAGATCACTAATATGGAAATGTGTGAGGTTGTTCTTTGGTATCAACCTACTCTGAATAAATCGACACCGGACTCTCCAATCCTCGGTCCATGTCGTAGTGATCAACTCCTTTCTCTGGCCATTGGGTCTCAATGTCCAAGCCACATCCGGACATACTCGTAATCTCAACTCCTCCATCGGGTCACGACCATCCTCACGTTGCCTTCTCGCAATTTCCTCTTTATAATCTAAACCCTCAAAAGCTGGCATCTGATATTTCTCATTTATCACAGCAGCAGAAAAAGGAACCTTAACACCTCGCACCAGAACATACTCTTCATCCAAGTCCGCCTCAGAAAAGTTTGCATAGAACTCTCGGACAATAGAGTCATTGACAGGAGTAGGGGGAATTTTCAGCAAGGCACTCCATTTCCTAGCCTTTAACATCTCAACAAATGCTGGATCAACTTGAAGCACTCTGACCTCCCTATCAAAGATAAGACTCCTAGTCGAGTAATGCTTAGTGTAGGCATCGTGAGCTCGAGGATTGACAAACCTACGTGGCATCGAAAGAGTGGTAACATTCTTAGACTTCTTCTTAGGAGGTGCCCTAGGTGCAGGTTCAACTTCTTCCCTAACCACATCATCAACATTCGTCTCTCGAACTTGTTCACCCCTAGATGACGCACCCTTCCTAAAAGCTCGGGATGTCTAACCAATGGAACATCATCCCGTGTATCCGAATCGGAGGAGGATTCATCTCTCAAATCAGCTCGGGCTTGTTGAGATGCCCTAGGGGTTGCTCACGGAAGATTATGCCTCGGTTGGGGTCTAAATTGGAGGGCTCATCGTCCAAACGTTTACGTTTACCGATTTCAACAACCTTCTCTTTACTCCGGCCTCTCGCTTAGTAACCGCTTTCTTCCCCATATCAACCTAAATGGCTAAACCAACCGATTCACAAAGCAACAAAGGTTACCCGTTTAACATCCAAAGCGGGGTTTCAAGCAAACCGTCCAAACCACCAACATCAACAACACACCATCACCGCAGAAGGAGAGAAGAAAAGAACCAACAAAAACGAAAGAAAATCAACAATAGTCGATAATTCAAGAAAATGAGCCGACTCGAAAATCGAACTCACAAAAACGTGAATTAAAACGAGAATCTCAAGTGCAAGGTGGACAAGTTTTATCAATATAAAACAGGATGAAGTTGTCAAATCCTGTTTTATCAATAAACTAGAGACTAACGTACCAGTTTTTCTCGAATGGTGACATGCCCACCATCACAATCGATGAGGGCTCTAGCTGTAGATAGAAAAGGTCTTCCGAGAATCAAAGGGACACTTTCACTTTTCTCAATATCCAAGACGTACCAGTCAACTGGAAAGGTAAATCTATCTATTTGAACCAATACGTCCCTTAGGATCCCTGAAGCTTTCTTAGAGGACCTATCAGCGAACTGCAGGTTCATGGTAGTGGGTTCTAGAAGATTCTGCAAACCAAGCTGATTGCAAACGGACAATGGCATCAAGCTGATGGATGCACCCAGGTCACATAAGGAATTCGGGAAGACTAGGCCTCCCATCTGCAATGTGAGCACAAATTTGCCTCGGGTCGCTTCTCTTGGTTGGTAGGTCTTGATAATTGACCATAGAACACTCCTTACCAATTGCTTGATCCATTCCTGCTAACTTCTTCTTGGAAGATACAACATCCTTGATGAACTTTGTATACTTAGGCATCTCGACCAAGACCTCGGATAATGGCGATTTACGAGTATTTTTTAGAAGGTTTAGTACCTTTTCGTACTTTTTGTCTTCAACCAACGGAATGTTGCTCTTCCTCGGTGGAAACGGAAGCTTCTTCGAGTCATTCTCGGAAAAGACTCTCTTTGAGGATGTCGATGCCTTTGTCTTCCAAATCCTTCCACCGAACCGTCTTTTCGAAGCTTTCGTAGTCGGGGATCAGCCCACCCGACTTCCTTTTCCTTTTCGGTCCTCAAGGGATCGGCCACTTGAGGGTTTTCAACTTGTTCGGTCCTCGGGGGACAGCCACACGAGGATTTCCAACCTTTTCACCTATCGGGGGATAAGCCACCGATTACTTGCTTGCGGCCAAGGGGATGATGGGTGCTCAACTTCCCCCTCTGCCTTATCAATGGCGGGGAGGGGCTAGTGGTTTCCCCTGGAAGCCGGGGGACCACTCACCGTGTACCGCTTCTTAAATTCATTGTACCGGCCTCCTCTTGTCCATACCGCATTGTCGGTACGAGGTCAGTACATTGGCTGCTGCTCAAATCGGCCTGAGCAACATGACCCGGCCTGCTCAAAAAACATGTCCCGGATATTATCAATATAAAACAACAAGTAATAAACCGGTTAACCTCAAGTGCAAGGATCGTAGTACGGAGGCTAATGCCGGGTCGATCTTACGGGGAACTAGACGAATGTGAATCCTAGCTTTTGTTTTAAACTAACTATGTCACGAAACTAAACTAAACAAAGTGGATTATACTAAACAAATGTGCGAGAAAATAAACTAGACGAGAGGGGATTAATCCAATGCTAGGAGAGATTGAAAGCGATAAAAATAAACTAAAAGTGCGGGAAAAATAAATTAACGATCTAAACTAAGCTACGAGGGTTGTAAATCAAGTTTATAAAAGACAAACGAGGATTGATCCACCTATCAACATGCTTTGATCTATTATCTCGATTTTACGTGGTATTTACTTAGGTTGTGATTCACCTTACCTAAACATGAACTCCTAATTCCTTGGGCAATCCATCTATTAACCTAGTATCTTCCAATACTAAATTAACACGTTAAAAAGATCAAAGGTGTCAACTTTTACGTTAACGATCTAGTTTTTAGACTTACTAACTTCCGTTAATGTAGATCTAATGAACTATTCTTATCTATGGTGATCTATGCTATTCAAGACTTCCATCAAACAATAACATATCAATCATACAACATATTTTCCAATATAATTGCATTAAAACAAGAATACGCATAGATAAGAAACAACCGTAGTAAATACTCACAGTAAAAGTCGAAATAAACAGATCAATTCAATGCTGATGGCTTCACAATTCTCGTTTGAAGGAGGTTCTAGCCTCTAAGCATCCTCAGCAACCCATAAAAGCAGGAAAATAACATAAAACTAGCCTACTTTGGTCGAATTTAAAGTAGCATAAAACTGGAAATAAAAAGTGTAAGAACACAGCCTTAGCCGCCCCCTAGGGTCTAGGGTTTGTATGATGTCGAATTCTCTCCCTCTAGGTTGAGAAACAGCCGCTTATTTATAGATTTCGAAGTCGGTTTCACTAAGTCGGCCGACGGACGCTCGTCCGCTCTCCTGAACGCCCGTCCATATAACCCTAGAATGCTTCAGACGCCCGTTCGACGGCGTCCAAACTCTCTGTATCAAAATCGCTCCTCAGGACGCCCGTCTGTTTCATCAAACGCCCGTCCACTCTGGACGGAGTATGGACGCTCGTCCATCACGACTTGAAGGTGATTTCTTCATATTTATCTCTTTTTTCCTTCACTCCACTTGATCATTATCTCTTCCTTCAATCCTTATAGCTCGAAATTTATCTCTTTTGACCATCATTTGAGCACGATAAACATACCTATAACACATGGAAAACATCGCAAACGTAGTAATATTCAAATAATCATATTTTAACCATGAAATCACATAAATAAGTCAATATTGCGATTAAGCCGTCAAAAACATCGTTTGCTCAATATTTTAATATAAAGACCAATTATTATGCAAATTATACAAATAAAAGGGAAAACATCACAAAATATAACCTTACAAAACATATAATTTCACCCTTAACAACTCCCCCACACTTAGCTTTTGCTCGTCCCGAGCAAAATAAAACGAAAATTAGGCTCGAGACAGTATAGACATCTCAACAAATATAACATACATTTAATAACTTAGAAGTTCACCCACGTGTGTGTGCATAGCCATAGAAAACTTCCACTACATCCAAACTTGAGGAACTCGAAGCAAAAACTAGCTAATACCCCCTCGTAGAATAGTAATAAATGACACTCATAAGATGTACCCTACAAACGTGACATATCCCTAAAAAGATGATCGAATGAATCTAGGGCCTTTCTGAAATACTCAGAGGATAATCCCTACAACATATCCTTCAGTTTATACTGGGGATAAGATAGACGATAACTTAGTCTTATTCATTTCATAACATATCCTAAGTCGATTGAATTCATTCACTTTTTAAACACACATTAGGATAAGCCATTGCCCTCATAGTGGAATAGGACATTTCGAGATAATACCCTACCTCACTCCAATCATAAGGCAGCTTTTCCTAACCGTCGTGAGCTCTTAGTCATCATAGTGGTATAGGACATACGTGGTATACCCTACCTCACTCAAATCATCGACTAGCTTTCGACACACCCGATAGATTCATTTAATTATTCAACTTCTCATTTGACAATAGTTACGTGTTACTTATCACATTCAAACGTCTAGATATTCACAGTATAACATGCTACGGAACTAAATACAAACTATCATAATTCGCGAGACATATACGTAGCACTAAGCACATGACTTATAAGAAAATCAAAAATCGCTAATCCAAAACGGGGTATAACTTTATAAAAGTAGCTCATCATTAACTATGGCTCGTGAAAAATAGTGTCAGGCGAAGCAACTAACTTACCAAACATATGAAATATCGCATAGACGACTATAAAAACAACGAACTTCAAATTGAATTGCCTACTCGGGACAAAACAAAGACAAAAGTGTCGGGAAATTTGAAAAATTACGCTCATTTCGCATAATAAAACATTCTAACGTATTAAACAAACGTATAGGCAAAGGTACAAATCGAACTATCCCCTCCCCCACACCTAAAAATGCAACATGTCCTCATGTTGTGCAGAAAGTAAAAAGGATAAGAAACTTAGCTGAATTTGCGTGGAAAACGAGCCGTTGGTCGGTGGAGCATGAAAAGGCCAACGCTCGCAAAAAGCGTGGAAAAACGTCCCAAAACTACCCAATCGGATCTCGACAAAAACTATCGCCGCAACACTCGAGAAACGAGAAAACTCGGGGAAAACGGGGTATAACATGGCAATAGTGATAATAAAGCAAAACGGAATGAAAAGAAAAGATCATCGATAAACATGTCAAGTTGTAAACACAAGTCAAAGGACGAGAAACTAGAAAGTAGCAAAATGTATAAGTACGACCAAATCGAATTAAATGTATCAAAAGGTGCAACAACAACCGAGAAAGATAGATATAAAATAGCAAAAAAAACTCAAGGCAACCCCGGAGTCGGCTCGGCCGTAGAAGGATCGGCAACGAGTCACCGGCGGGAGCATCAACGAGAAGGAGGATCCGAGGCGGGTACGGCGGCCGTAGACGTCGTACGTGAAGGTGCCGGCCGTGTAACCGGAGCAGCCGCGGTCCCCAGGAGGTCTTTCCTCTTCAACTTCCTCGAAGATCGGGTTCTTTCTCCATATCAAGCACATCGGCAATAACTCGCTCAATCGCATCGGAAAAGACGAACTCCGTATCACTCTCCTTCAAAATTTGCATATCCCTCGGTTTCTTGCCCTCCACAATGCACTTCAAAGCACGTACATCATGTTCTTCGCGTCTCCTGGATATCCGTCATCCAATCTCGTAGGCGTTGGCCATGCTCGTACCGAGTAATCTCGGAAGAAGACAATCCGTAAATGGCCGAAGCTCGGGCGGCATAGAAGTAGATTCCGGCTCGGATGGCGGAGGTACACCCTTCTCCCTACGAATAGGGGGAAACTCTTCGTCTTGTGATCGGCCGTATACTCAAGCAACTCCGACATCCAAACACGGTGGTGAATCAAATGAGGGACTATCAAACTCCGAGTGTAAACTTTCGGTTCATGGAAATCTCATCGAATAAGGCTTGACCTACATCTACATTCAACCCGAACGTCAAAGCATATAACATCCCAAGATCACTAATATGGAAATGTGTGAGGTTGTTCTTTGGTATCAACCTACTCTGAATAAATCGACACTGGACTCTCCAATCCTCGGTCCATGTCGTAGTGATCAACTCCTTTCTCTGGCCATTGGGTCTCAATGTCCAAGCCACATCCGGACATACTCGTAATCTCAACTCCTCCATCGGGTCACGACCATCCTCATGTTGCCTTCTCGCAATTTCCTCTTTATAATCTAAACCCTCAAAAGCTGGCATCTGATATTTCTCATTTATCACAGCGGCGAGAAAAAGGAACCTTAACACCTCGCACCGAACATACTCTTCATCCAAGTCCGCCTCAGAAAAGTTTGCATAGAACTCTCGGACAATAGAGTCATTGACAGGAGTAGGGGGAATTTTCAGCAAGGCACTCCATTTCCTAGCCTTTAACATCTCAACAAATGCTGGATCAACTTGAAGCACTTTGACCTCCCTATCAAAGATAAGACTCCTAGTCGAGTAATGCTTAGTGTAGGCATCGTGGGCTCGAGGATTGACAAACCTACGTGGCATCGAAAGAGGGGTAACATTCTTAGACTTCTTCTTAGGAGGTGCCCTAGGTGCAGGTTCAACTTCTTCCCTAACCACATCATCAACATTCGTCTCTCGAACTTGTTCAGCCCTAGATGACGCACCCTTCCTAAAACTGGGATGTCTAACCAATGGAACATCATCCTGTGTATCCGAATCGGAGGAGGATTCATCTCTCAAATCAGCTCGGGCTTGTTGGGATGCCCTAGGGGGTTGCTCACGGAAGATTATGCCTCGGTTGGTGTCTAAATTGGAGGGCTCATCGTCCAAACGTTTACGTTTACCAGTTTCAACAACCTTCTCTTTACCTGGCCTCTGCTTAGTAACCGCTTTCTTCCCCATATCAACCTAAATGGCTAAACCAACCGATTCACAGCAACAAAGGTTACCCGTTTAACATCCAAAGCGGGGTTTCAAGCAAACCGTCCAAACCACCAACATCAACAACACACCATCACCGCAGAAGGAGAGAAGAAAAGAACCAACAAAAACGAAAGAAAATCAACAATAGTCGATAATTCAAGAAAATGAGCCGACTCGAAAATCGAACTCACAAAAACGTGAATTAAAACGAGAAAAGTTGTATCAAGCTTACCAAACACTATGAGGGAATGATGATCGAACAGATTAGAGTCCCAGAAACACCAGGATTGGCCCCCAAAATCCGACCTTTTTGTCAAAATGGCCGCACCGAAGAATCTCTCGATTCGCAAATTTTGTTGATTGTTGGAGAATTTGGGTTATGGAAAGGAAAAGAGGGTGTTTAGAGCGTTCTTTTGCAACTTGAATCGCCCAATTTGGTTTAAAAACAAGGATTTTAGGTTTGGAGAAGGGGAAAGTCGGGTTCACCTTTGAATTTTTCGGAGAAATGAAGGTTCGTGTCCGTAACTTATATATATAGGCTCGAGTGGACGCTCGTCCACCCTGACGGACGGGCGTTCACAAGTAACTGCATGAACTGGACGGGCGTCCATAAATTCAGACGCTCGTCCATAGGTCATATTTGAATACAGGATAGGAGGGAGTGTTTCAGACGGGCGTCCACTATAGTGGACGGGCGTCCTAATTCAGGAATCAGAACAGGATTAAACGGACGGGCGTCCATCTAGATTCTGGCTGGACGTCCATCTAGATTGAGGTCCGGACGGGCGTCCGCCCTAGTGAACGGGCGTCCATCAGAGAAACTCACAAAATTCCAATTTTTTTCACACATAAGGAAATAAAATCGATAGTTTTTATTAATACTTGATAAAATTCAAACGAGTACAATAATGACATAACGAAGACATAAAAACCAGAAAAACATAACTTAAACAGTAGGTTGCCTCCTACTAAGCGCTTTCATTTTACGTCGGAGCTCGACGAAGACAAAACTAACTAAGAAACAATAGCTAGTCATCATAAAGCTCTGCCCAGTCTATAACCCTGATAAAACGACGGAGTAAATCAACAGCCGGAGGAAAGTCATAGTCATCCTGAACACCCCAATCATCATCAGCTGCCTCTTCACCCTGGAAATGCTCATCCCGCAAGATTAGGGCTAAATCCGTCGCATTGCATCGTTAAGGATCCGATACGGTCTTCCTAAAGCCGCCCGCAACTCCTCAATGGTAAAATCTCCACCCCCGAGCATCGGGGAACAATGAGAACATAAGTGATAGTCCCGACGCGGGTAAGAATATCTATATCTATATCCGAACTATCGTGCCCCCCAGGTCCATCCGAAACGGTGAGAAGGGAAATCCTACTAATGAGAGGGAACTCCTCTGGCAAAATACCGTACTCCATATCTAACTGAATGCTAAACTGATAAAAACAGACAAAACTTAATTAGACTTAGCTTAAAGCATGAACAACTACAGCAAAAAGATAGACACACAAAGAGAGTAACTAATATAATACGGATATCTAGGATGCCTCCTAGTAGCGCTTTTGGTTTATGTCGTTAGCTCGACATAGTGTAAGCTCAGCCTGGATCAGGCCATTTGACTTTTCTGCCAGCCACTACCTCGTGTAAGCTCTGATCAGTAGTGTGGCTGCAGAAACAGCATCTCACACATGGGGTTAAGTCTTTGAAAGCTCTCCATACCTTTATAAGTTTCCCCATGGTTGTGTTCTTTCTCCTCCGACTCCTCTGATGACGTTTAAGTCGTCGCTCCCTTTCAAACTCTTCCATATCAGCACTACCTGCTAGAACTTCTTCAGACGGATCACTACAGTCATCCTCGGAGAACAAGTCGGGTGATAACTCGTCAAATTCTTCGACTTGAGTAACACCACATCCGAGAATATCGAGAAATTTAACAATCAAGGGTTTCTCTTTAGGTTCACCTATATAGTGCTTGCACCTTTGTCCATTAACTCGAAACGGTTCGCCGCTATAACCGCGAAGTTCTAGAACGCCTCCAGGAATGATTTGGAGAATCTCAAAAGGACCGGACCAACGAGTCCTCAACTTCCCAGGAAACAAATGTAACCTAGAATTGTAAAGAAGAACTTGTTCGCCGACTTGGAATTCTCTCTTCTTAATCTTAGCATCGTGGAGTAGCTTCATCTTATCTTTGCTGATCCTGGCACTTTCATATGCCTGGAGTCTGAACTCGTCCAGCTCATGCAACTGCTGAAGTCGATGTTGTCCACAAGTTTGGGCATCAAAGTTTAAAAACTTGGTAGCCCAGTAAGCTCTATGTTCTAACTCAACTGGCAGGTGACATGGCTTGCCGTATACCATCTGATATGGAAAAGTGCCCATAGGGGTCTTATACGCAGTCCTATACGCCCATAGTGCATCATCCAATTTCGTACCCGTCTTTTCCTATGATCGTTCACCGTCTTTTCCAGGATTTGCTTGATGCTTTGGTTGCTTCGCTCAACCCGACCGCTAGTCATCGGATGGTATGGTGTGCCGGTCTTATGGCGAACTCCATACTTTTCAAGAACTTTCTCTAGAGGTCGGTTGCGAAATGCGTTCCTTCATCACCGATCGGTGGCTCGAGGACATCCAAACCTCACAAAGATGTTCTTTCTCGAAATTTCATGACCGTTTTATGATCATTGTGAGGGGTGGCCACCGCCTCCACCCATTTCGAAACATAGTCAACGCAGACTAAGATGTATTTGTCGCCACACGATGATGGGAATGGTCCCATAAAATCGATGCCCCAAACATCAAAGACTTCGCACTCTAAGATGGGTTTCAAGGGCATGTCAAAACGCCTTGTCAGAGTTCCGGTTCTCTGACACCTATCGCAAGCTTTACAAAAGGCTTTTGTATCCTTAAAGATCGTAGGCCAATAGAAACCGGACTGGAAGATCTTCGCAACCGTTTTCCAAGGACCAAAGTGACCACCTGTGGGTCCACTATGGCATTGCTCGATTATATCGCGTTGCTCGGATTCTGGAACACATCTCCTAAGCAAACCATCTTTACAAATCTTGAAAAGATAAGGTTCATCCCAAACGAAATATTTCATATCAGAGAAGAACTTCTTCTTCTCTTGATAAGACATTTCAGGATCAAGATAACGGGCATGAAGGTAGTTCACAATGGAAGAATACCATGGAACATCAGGAGGACAACCGTCTATCAACATAATGTTCTCTAGAGGAAAGTAAAGATCTATATCATCTGGTTCATCCTTTTCCTCATTTAACACTCTAGAAACGTGATCTCGCCACTACATTTTCACCGCCCTTCTTGTCCTTAATTTGAACGTCAAACTCTTGGAGGGTCGTATCCAACGCAAGAAGCGCGGTTTAGCTTCCTTTTTGGTCATGAGATAACGCAAAGCGGCGTGATCGGTCCACACAATCACTTGAGCACCCAAGCAAGTAACTACGAAATTTATCCATAGCAAAGACTACTAATAATTCCTTTTCGGTGGTCGTGTAGTTAACTTGAGAAGGATTTAGTGTGTGACTGGCATAGTAGATAGGCTGGAACTTTCCGTTTAGCTTTTGCCCTAAGACTGCACCAACTGCATAGTTGGATGCATCACACATAAGCTCAAAGGGTAGGTTCCAGTCAGGCGATATAAGTATTGGAGCAGAGATCAGTCTACTCTTCAGCTCCTCAAACGCGCGCTTGCAATTCTCATCAAAATCAAAAGTAACGTCTTCTTTGAGTAAAGTGGACAGGGGCTTGGCAATCTTTGAAAAGTCCTGGATGAACCTCCTATAGAAGCCGACATGCCCGAGAAAACCTCGAACCTCCCGAACATTCTGAGGGTAACTCATCTTCTCAATAGCTTCAACCTTGGCCCTATCTACTTCTATACCGTTGGCGGACACTTTGTGGCCAAGAACTATTCCTTCATCTACCATAAAATGGCACTTTTCCCAATTAAGCACTAAGTCCTTTTCCACACATCTGGACAACACCTGATCAAGATTATCGAGGCAATCATCGAAGGATTGACCAAAGACCGAGAAATCATCCATAAAAATCTCCATGCACTTTTCAACTAGCCCGTCAAAGATTGCCATCATACACCTTTGAAAGGTGGCTGGGGCATTACAGAGACCAAATGGCATCCGCCTGTAAGCGAACGTACCATAGGGGCAGGTGAAAGTGGTCTTTTCTTGGTCAATTGGATCGATGGGTATCTGGAAGTATCCTGAATATCCATCCAGGAAACAGTAGAATGCGTGCCCCGCCAGACGCTCAAGCATCTGGTCAATGAAAGGAAGGGGAAAATGATCTTTCAAAGTGTGACCTCATTGAGCTTTCGATAATCGATACATACTCGTATCCAAGTAACGAGCCTCAATGCTATTTCTTCGCCCTTCTCATTCTTCTCAATAGTAATTCCACCTTTCTTGGGAACTACTTGAGTTGGGGATACCCACTCACCGTCCGCAATGGCGTAAATGATACCCATATCTAAAAGCTTTATAATTTCCTTCTTGACTACTTCCCGCATGTGAGGGTTGAGCCTTCTCGAGGCCGTCTAACTCGTTTTGCACCCTCCTCGCCTTGATCTTGTGCATGTAGATGTCGGGAGATATCCCTCGGATATCTCCCACCTGCCATCCAAAGGCTTTTTCATTTTTGCGCAAGACGTTTAACAATTTAAGCTCTTCTATACGAGATAGCTTGGCAGAGATGATCAAAGGAAGCTTGTCACCTTCTCTTAAAAACACATACTTAAGATGTTTAGGCAACGGCTTCAGAACCAAGTCTACAGGGGGTTCCTCGAGACTTGATTTAAGATCTCCACTACTTAACTCAACATCGCTGAGCTTACTTAGTAGTCCTACTGCCAAGGCTTCTTCTCTTAGCTCATCCTCAAATTCAGCTGCTAACTGATCTAGGTTGACCACACCATGATTATTCAGATTATCAATTAGTCGCTCATATGCTGATTCTACAGCTATGACTTGCTTATCCATGAAGTCATCGAAATCATCAGAAGTCTCCTCAATGGAAAAGCCGGTTGGAGATCCAGAAGGTACATTGATAGATTTTGAAACACTATAGCTCACCTCTTGGTCACCAACTCGAATGGTGACATGCCCACCATCACAATCGATGAGGGCTCTAGCTGTAGATAGAAAAGGTCTTCCGAGAATCAAAGGGACACTTTCACTTTTCTCAATATCCAAGACGTACCAGTCAACTGGAAAGATAAATCTATCTATTTGAACCAATACGTCCCTTAGGATCCCTGAAGCTTTCTTAGAGGACCTATCAGCGAACTGCAGGTTCATGGTAGTGGGTTCTAGAAGATTCTGCAAACCAAGCTGATTGCAAACGGACAATGGCATCAAGCTGATGGATGCACCCAGGTCACATAAGGAATTCGGGAAGACTAGGCCTACCATCTGCAATGTGAGCACAAATTTGCCTGGGTCGCTTCTCTTGGTTGGTAGGTCTTGATAATTGACCATAGAACACTCCTTACCAATTGCTTAATCCATTCCTGCTAACTTCTTCTTGGAAGATACAACATCCTTGATGAACTTTGTATACTTAGGCATCTCGACCAAGACCTCGGATAATGGCAGATTTACCTGAGTATTTTTTAGAAGGTTTAGTACCTTTTCGTACTTTTTGTCTTCAACCAACGGAATGTTGCTCTTCCTCGGTGGAAACGGAAGCTTCTTCAGGTCATTCTCGGAAAAGACTCTCTTTGAGGATGTGCTGACAGCTTTGTCTTCCAAATCCTTCCACCGAACCGTCTTTTCAGAAGCTTTCGTAGTCAGGGGATCAACCACCTGACTTCCTTTTCCTTTTTCAGTCCTCAAGGGATCAGCCACTTGAGGGTTTTCAACTTGTTCAGTCCTCAGGGGGACAGCCACCTGAGGATTTCCAACCTTTTCACCTATCAGGGGATCAGCCACCTGATTACTTGCTTGCAGCCAAGGGGGTGATGGGTGCTCAACTTCCCCTCCTGCCTTATCAATGGCAGGAGGGGCTAGTGGTTTCCCTGGAAGCCAGGGGGACCACTCACCGTGTACCGCTTCTTAAATTCATTGTACCGGCCTCCTCTTGTCCATACCGCATTGTCGGTACGAGGTCGCACATTGGCCGTCGCTCAAATCGGCCCGAGCAACATGACCGCCCTTAGGATTTTTCTCGGTAAACCGCGATGCCCGGGGGTCTTGATGCTAATCGCTCGGCCGCTTGCCCTATCCGTCTGTTTTTCAAGGTTCTTATTGGTACTCATCGGGAGCCGAATGTTCTTGTTTTGCTCCTCCTTGAATGAGTGCCATTCGGCCTTGAGGTCATTGGAATTCGAGGGGCCTTGAGAATTGGAGAAATTTTGATTTTGTGTGGTCGGGACGATTTTGATAATTGGAATTGGAAATGGAGGGCCAATTCTGATTAAACCTTTGCGTTTGATTGGAAAAATTAGAGTTTTGGTTCGACCCAAAACCAGGGTTTCTATTGAAATTCGGGTTAGAATTAAAGTTCGAGTTTGGACTCTGATTGAAACTCGGATTCGGCCGAAGCCCCGATTTTGAGCATTATTCGCCGAGAGAATTGGTTATTGAATCTAGGATTAGGACGGCGCCGAAAAAGCATTCACTTCCGCGTTTTGTCCAATCACGGGACGTAAACGAGCAAAGTGTGCCCGGATCATCACATACTTGGCATGTGTTTGGATTATACCGTCCATTATTATGAACGGCGTTAACTTGATGAGCGGGGGTTGAAATCGACACCGGCCGGACATGTGGCCGGGTTGATAACGGCTTTCGCAATACGTAACCCGAGAGTTCGTGGAAACGATAGAGTCCGATTACTCGGGTTGGGAACAATTTGGGATGTTGTCTCCGCGAGAATTGGCCATTTGCTTTTGCAACATGGCAATCAGATTCTGCATAGTCACTTCCTCGACCTTGGGAGGAGGAGGAGGTGCCTGAATAGCTTGATAGGATGGAGCATAGTTATATTTGGCAATGTCTTCGAACAATGCCCATCCTTCGTCTGGAGTCTTCTTCAAAAATGCCCCGCCAGATGAACTATTGACCATGCCCTTAGTGAGCTCGGTCAATCCGCTAAAGAAAGTATGGACTTGCCTTTGCATCGGCAAGCCATGGTGGGGGCATTTTCGGAGGAGGGACTTGAACCTTTTCCAGCAATCGAAGAAAGACTCATTTTCTTTCTGATGGAATGTGAAGATTTCGTTCAAACACTGGGCCGTCTTTGATGGAGGGAAATATTGACTCAAAAATTCTCTTTCAAGTCCGGCCCAGGTCGTAATGGATTCCGAGGGGAGAGAGTGATACCACTCTAGTGCTTCCCCCCGCAAGGAAAATGGAAAAAGTTTGAGCTTGATTGCGTCCTCACTTACACCTTGGATACGGGTAGTACCACATATGTGTAGAAATGTGTGTAAGTGAGTGTGGGGGTTCTCAGATTGATAGCCGTGAAAAATCGATGCATGCTGCATCATCTGAATAAGTCCTGGCTTAAGCTCGAAAGTTTGAGCAAGAATGGCCGGCATAACAATTGCGGGGTTGATGGTGACCGTGCCGGGCATGGCATAGTCGGCCAACGTCCGTCTATCTTCCGTCGCCATTATTACTAATCTTTCGATTTCTCCCGAAAGATAGTGCTCAAATTCTTGATCTAGAGTGTTTCCTTCGTCGAACCGAAGTTTCCGCCTATTGGGTCGGACTATGGTCCGCTCGGGGTCAGGGGAGTAGATTAGTGGTCCCTTCTGACTACGAGTTTGCATACACCGAGATCCAGGATCAAGTTGTTGAGCAAAAAAAGAAAAAAAAAAGGAGAGAAGGAGAACTATAAACTACGAAACTAACGCCTTAAGCTAAAGACTTAAAACCTAATACCTAGAGAAAAGAAAGAGAAAAGAAGAAGATGATAGGAGGAAAAAGACGGACGGACGTCCAAAGTTATGGACGAGCGTCGACCGCTTTCCGGAATGGACGGGCGTTCAAAATATGAACGCTCGTCTTCTCTTCAAAAATTTTCGTGGACGGGCGTCCGAAGTATGAACGCTCGTCCGCGGTGCCAAATTTCGATTCAGATTAAGGAAATTTCAGCGGACGGGCGTCTAGTAAAATAAACGCTCGTCCGACCGAAGCAAGAACCGGACGGGCGTTCGCCGAAACGGACGCTCGTCCAACTCGGCGTAATGATTAGAAAAACAGCAGTATGATAGACGAAAAACAACGAGTATAGATTAGCACTAATTTTGAATACTAACTCGCTCGAAGAAACACACTAAAATGACAGATAAATGAACAAAAACAACTAAACTACCTACTACGAACAGAAACTGAAAAGACAGAAACTAAAAACAAGAATCGAAAACAAAATAAAAATAAAAACAAAAACTAGGCAACCGTCCGGTTCCCCGGCAACGGCGCCACTTTTGTTGGGGAGATTTTGCATCATTAAAACAAAAGAAAATTTATAAACCTATACTACCATGCAAAACTACCTCCTAACCGGCCGAATACCGGGTAGTTGCTAGTAAAGTTGGATAAGTACGGGTATCGATCCTCAGGGAAAAGGGATGTTGAATCTAACTTCATTAATTCCTCTTTATTAACTAAACCTAAACCTAAACTAGAACGGAAAAATAACTGGACGGAGGATTGTTAATCCAAAGCCAGGAAAGATAATTTCGAACAAACATAAAATAAAACTATATCTACGAAAGCAATAAAACTAACTATCATTGAACAAACATGAACAAGCCATGATCAACCTCTTCCCAACAACCATCACCCCACCGAAAGAAACACGATTCACACACATTCATTCACAAGTTATCTTGGATTATTATCTTATCTAAAGAAGCGTTTCCTCTTCCGATTTATCACGCCATAAATTAGTTTACCTTCCGGTCTTAACTAATATCGATACAAATCAAAGATATGGATGAAATCCTAATCTAACAACATTATCCCTCAACTTCCGTTTGTTGGAATAACTATTGTCAATCTCCCTCACGATAATCTAATGAATCTATTAACTTCCGTTATCTAAATTCGATTAACATAAACCATACAAAACATGAAAGAGAACAAGAACAACATAATGAATTAAACACATGAAAAATCCTATCTTTCCGGTAACGGTGATATCCCTCAATTCCAATCTAAGATAATCTTGCATCGAATTAATTAAATTGTGGTTCTCTCGTAAACCTAGATATTTAACCTACGAACTTCCGTTATGTATAGATTAAAGATCTAATCTTTCCTATGGTGATCTAAACTACACCGACTTCCGTCATACGGTAGCATCAACAAGCAATAATCTTCCGATATAAATTGCAAGATACAAATAAACAAAGGAAAGAAACAATTTGAATTAAAACTTACAAAATCATCCATGAATTGACATTAAAGTGCTGCTGCAAAAAGGTTTCACCAAGCTTGTTTCATGGCTGAACCATGGCGGCAACAAGAAGAAACAGAAAACGAAAAGAAAAAGAAATATCTAATCTAACCACCACCGGCCGGCCAAGCATGAAGCTCGGCCCGGCCGGCCGCCGTCGCTTGACTTCTCTAGGGTTCAAAGAAGAGCTGCTGTTGTGTAAAAATTCGATATGGTATATTTTTAGGGTTGAAAAGCTGCTGCTATTTATAGAAAATCCGAGGCGGTTGCTACAGTAACGGTGCCGGACGCCCGTTCACAAGGTCGGACGCCCGTTCACTATTTTCAGCAACAGCATCCAAACTTGTAACGCTCATAGCTCGGGCCTCGTAAGTCGGAATGGAGTGATTCAAAATCCTGTAGAATCCTCTCTTCAAGCCTTACAACTCTTCTTTTGAGGTCCAGAGTAAAATCGGTTGTTATCATGTCAAGAACTTCGTTGCAAGGTCGTCACTACCCGGAATCCTGATTTTCCGACATTTATCTTGCTTGATTCCTTTCCTTATATCTTTCAATCTTCCATAACTTTGATTGATCCTTTCCAAGCACGAATTTGGCTCTCTAAAATCCTCTCTTCCATCATCAATGAGTATCTACAACAATAGGAAAACATACCAAAGCGTAACGTATTTCCAAAATAACATAAAATCACAATTTAAGCACATAATTCGTTACGTTTTGCAATTAACCTCTTAAAAACACCATTTACTCAATTAACCGATTATAAGCTCGATTTCTATGAAAAACCTAAGAATATGGGGAATATTGACATAAAATATATCCTTATAAAACGTATAAAATCACCCTTAACAACTCCCCCACACTTAAACCTTGCTCGTCCCGAGCAAGACAAAACATAATCAAGACTCGAGACATATAAACATTTATGCAACCATAAAGCATATTCAATAGTTTAGAAGATCACCCAAGTGTGTGTGCATAGCCATAATAAACTTCTACCAAATCCACACTTGAAGTGAACTTCAGTGTAAGACAACAAACTAAACAACAAGTAAACATCAGTCCACTATAGTGTCATGCCCACCATCCGGTTGGATCTCCATGCCCACCTTGTAAGACAACGACCAAGTTGCCTCCTACTTTGGTCGAATTTAAAGTAGCATAAAACTGGAAATAAAAAGTGTAAGAACACAGCCTTAGCCGCCCCCTAGGGTCTAGGGTTTGTATGATGTCGAATTCTCTCCCCCTAGGTTGAGAAACCAGCCGCTTATTTATAGATTTCGAAGTCGGTTTCACTAAGTCGGCCGACGGACGCTCGTCCGCTCTCCTGAACGCCCGTCCATATAACCTTAGAATGCTTCAGACGCCCGTTCAGACGGCGTCCAAACTCTCTGTATCAAAATCGCTCCTCAGGACGCCCGTCTGTTTCATCAAACGCCCGTCCACTCTGGACGGAGTATGGACGCTCGTCCATCACGACTTGAAGGTGATTTCTTCATATTTATCTCTTTTTTCCTTCACTCCACTTGATCATTATCTCTTCCTTCAATCCTTATAGCTCGAAATTTATCTCTTTTGACCATCATTTGAGCACGATAAACATACCTATAACACATGGAAAACATCGCAAACTGTAGTAATATTCAAATAATCATATTTTAACCATGAAATCACATAAATAAGTCAATATTGCGATTAAGCCGTCAAAAACATCGTTTGCTCAATATTTTAATATAAAGACCAATTATTATGCAAATTATACAAATAAAAAGGGAAAACATCACAAAATATAACCTTACAAAACATATAATTTCACCCTTAACAACTCCCCCACACTTAGCTTTTGCTCGTCCCGAGCAAAATAAAACGAAAATTAGGCTCGAGACAGTATAGACATCTCAACAAATATAACATACATTTAATAACTTAGAAGTTCACCCACGTGTGTGTGCATAGCCATAGAAAACTTCCACTACATCCAAACTTGAGGAACTCGAAGCAAAAACTAGCTAATACCCCCTCGTAGAATAGTAATAAATGACACTCATAAGATGTACCCTACAAACGTGACATATCCCTAAAAAGATGATCGAATGAATCTAGGGCCTTTCTGAAATACTCAGAGGATAATCCCTACAACATATCCTTCAGTTTATACTGGGGATAAGATAGACGATAACTTAGTCTTATTCATTTCATAACATATCTTAAGTCGATTGAATTCATTCACTTTTTAAACACACATTAGGATAAGCCATTGCCCTCATAGTGGAATAGGACATTTCGAGATAATACCCTACCTCACTCCAATCATAAGGCAAACTTTTCCTAACCTGTCGTGAGCTCTTAGTCATCATAGTGGTATAGGACATACGTGGTATACCCTACCTCACTCAAATCATCGACTAGCTTTCGACACACCCGATAGATTCATTTAATTATTCAACTTCTCATTTGACAATAGTTACGTGTTACTTATCACATTCAAACGTCTAGATATTCACAGTATAACATACTACGGAACTAAATACAAACTATCATAATTCGCGAGACATATACGTAGCACTAAGCACATGACTTATAAGAAAATCAAAAATCGCTAATCCAAAACGGGGTATAACTTTATAAAAGTAGCTCATCATTAACTATGGCTCGCGAAAAATAGTGTCAGGTGAAGCAACTAACTTACCAAACATATGAAATATCGCATAGACGACTATAAAAACAACGAACTTCAAATTGAATTGCCTACTCGGGACAAAACAAAGACAAAAGTGTCGGGAAATTTTGAAAAATTACGCTCATTTCGCATAATAAAACATTCTAACGTATTAAACAAACGTATAGGCAAAGGTACAAATCGAACTATCCCTCCCCCACACTTAAAAATGCAACATGTCCTCATGTTGTGCAGAAAGTAAAAAGGATAAGAAACTTAGCTGAATTTGCGTGGAAAACCGAGCCGTTGGTCAGGCTGGAGCATGAAAAGGCCAACGCTCGCAAAAAGCGTGGAAAAACGTCCCAAAACTACCCAATCGGATCTCGACAAAAACTATCGCTGCAACACTCGAGAAACAGAAAACTCGGGGGAAAACGGGGTATAACATGGCAATAGCGATAATAAAGCAAAACGGAATGAAAAGAAAAGATCATCGATAAACATGTCAAGTTGTAAACACAAGTCAAAGGACGAGAAACTAGAAAGTAGCAAAATGTATAAGTACAGCCAAATCGAATTAAATGTATCAAAAGGTGCAACAACAACCAGAAAGATAGATATAAAATAGCAAAAAAAACTCAAGGCAACCCCGGAGTCGGCTCAGTCGTAGAAGGATCAGCAACAGAGTCACCAGCAGGAGCATCAACAGAAGGAGGATCCGAGGCAGGTACAGCAGCCGTAGACGTCGTCTGTGAAGGTGCCGGCTGTGTAACCGGAGCAGCCGCAGTCCCAGGAGGTCTTTCCTCTTCAACTTCCTCAGCATCAGGTTCTTTCTCCATATCAAGCACATCGGCAATAACCTCGCTCGATCGCATCGGAAAAGACGAACTCCGTATCACTCTCCTTGAAAATTTGCAAATCCCTCGGTTTCTTGCCCTCCACAATGCACTTCAAAGACGTACATCATGTTCTTCTCGCGTCTCCCGGATATCCGTCATCCAATCTCGTAGGATCGTTGGCCATGCGTCGTACCGAGTAATCTCGGAAGAAGACAATCCGAAATGGCCGAAGCTCCGGGCGGCATAGAAGTAGATTCCGGCTCGATGGCGGAGGTACACCCTTCTCCCTACGAATAGGGGGAAACTCTTCGTCTTGTGATCAGCCGTATACTCAGCAACTCCAGCATCCAAACACAGCTGGTGAATCAAACGAGGGACTATCAAACTCCGAGTGTAAACTTTCTGGTTCATGGAAATCTCATCGAATAAGGCTTGACCTACATCGACATTCAACCCGAACGTCAAAGCATATAACATCCCAAGATCACTAATATGGAAATGTGTGAGGTTGTTCTTTGGTATCAACCTACTCTGAATAAATCGACACCGGACCTCTCCAATCCTCGGTCCATGTCGTAGTGATCAATCCTTTCTCTTGGCCATTGGGTCTCAATGTCCAAGCCACATCCGGACATACTCGTAATCTCAACTCCTCCATCGGGTCACGACCATCCTCACGTTGCCTTCTCGCAATTCCCTCTTTATAATCTAAACCCTCAAAAGCTGGCATCTGATATTTCTCATTTATCACAGCAGCAGAAAAAGGAACCTTAACACCTCGCACCAGAACATACTCTTCATCCAAGTCCGCCTCAGAAAAGTTTGCATAGAACTCTCGGACAATAGAGTCATTGACAGGAGTAGGGGGAATTTTCAGCAAGGCACTCCATTTCCTAGCCTTTAACATCTCAACAAATGCTGGATCAACTTGAAGCACTTTGACCTCCCTATCAAAGATAAGACTCCTAGTCGAGTAATGCTTAGTGTAGGCATCGTGAGCTCGAGGATTGACAAACCTACGTGGCATCGAAAGAGGGGTAACATTCTTAGACTTCTTCTTAGGAGGTGCCCTAGGTGCAGGTTCAACTTCTTCCCTAACCACATCATCAACATTCGTCTCTCGAACTTGTTCAGCCCTAGATGACGCACCCTTCCTAAAACTGGGATGTCTAACCAATGGAACATCATCCTGTGTATCCGAATCGGAGGAGGATTCATCTCTCAAATCAGCTCGGGCTTGTTGAGATGCCCTAGGGGGTTGCTCACGGAAGATTATGCCTCGGTTGGGGTCTAAATTGGAGGGCTCATCGTCCAAACGTTTACGTTTACCAGTTTCAACAACCTTCTCTTTACCTGGCCTCTGCTTAGTAACCGCTTTCTTCCCCATATCAACCTAAATGGCTAAACCAACCGATTCACAGCAACAAAGGTTACCCGTTTAACATCCAAAGCGGGGTTTCAAGCAAACCGTCCAAACCACCAACATCAACAACACACCATCACCGCAGAAGGAGAGAAGAAAAGAACCAACAAAAACGAAAGAAAATCAACAATAGTCGATAATTCAAGAAAATGAGCCGACTCGAAAATCGAACTCACAAAAACGTGAATTAAAACGAGAAAAGTTGTATCAAGCTTACCAAACACTATGAGGGAATGATGATCGAACATATTAGAGTCCCAGAAACACCAGGATTGGCCCCCAAAATCCGACCTTTTTGTCAAAATGGCCGCACCGAAGAATCTCTGATTCTGCAAATTTTGTTGATTGTTGGAGAATTTGGGTTATGGAAAGGAAAAGAGGGTGTTTAGAGCGTTCTTTTGCAACTTGAATCGCCCAATTTGGTTTAAAAACAAGGATTTTAGGTTTGGAGAAGGGGGAAAGTCGGGTTCACCTTTGAATTTTTCAGAGAAATGAAGGTTCGTGTCCAGAACTTATATATATAGGCTCAGAGTGGACGCTCGTCCACCCTGACGGACGGGCGTTCACAAATAACTGCATGAACTGGACGGGCGTCCATAAATTCAGACGCTCGTCCATAGGGCATATTTGAATACAGGATAGGAGGGAGTGTTTCAGACGGGCGTCCACTATAGTGGACGGGCGTCCTAATTCAGGAATCAGAACAGGATTAAACGGACGGGCGTCCATCTAGATTCTGGCTGGGCGTCCATCTAGATTGAGGTCCGGACGGGCGTCCAATTCTAGTGAACGGGCGTCCATCAGAGAAACTCACAAAATTCCAATTTTTTTCACACATAAGGAAATAAAATCGATAGTTTTTATTAATACTTGATAAAATTCAAACGAGTACAATAATGACATAACGAAGACATAAAAACCAGAAAAACATAACTTAAACCAGTAGGTTGCCTCCTACTAAGCGCTTTCATTTTACGTCGGAGCTCGACGAAGACAAAACTAACTAAGAAACAATAGCTAGTCATCATAAAGCTCTGCCCAGTCTATAACCCTGATAAAACGACGGAGTAAATCAACAGCCGGAGGAAAGTCATAGTCATCCTGAACACCCCAATCATCATCAGCTGCCTCTTCACCCTGGAAATGCTCATCCTGCAGTACTAGGGCTAAATCCGTCAGCATTGCATCGTTAAGGATCCGGTACGGTCTTCCTAAAGCTGCCTGCAACTCCTCAATGGTAAAATCTCCACCCCCCGAGCATCGGGGAACAATGAGAACATAAGTGATAGTCCTGACGCGGGTAAGAATATCTATATCTATATCCAGAACTATCGTGCCCCCAGGTCCATCCGAAACGGTGAGAAGGGAAATCCTACTAATGAGAGGGAACTCCTCTGGCAAAATACCGTACTCCATATCTAACTGAATGCTAAACTGATAAAAACAGACAAAACTTAATTAGACTTATCTTAAAGCATGAACAACTACAGCAAAAAGATAGACACACAAAGAGAGTAAGTAATATAATACGGATATCTAGGATGCCTCCTAGTAGCGCTTTTGGTTTATGTCGTTAGCTCGACATAGTGTAAGCTCGGCTGGATCGGGCCATTTGACTTTTACGCCAGCCCACTACCTCGTGTAAGCTCGATCGTAGTGTGGGTGCGAAACAACATCTCACACATGGGGTTAAGTCTTTGAAAGCTCTCCATACCTTTTTAAGTTTCCCCATGGTTGTGTTCTTTCTCCTCCGACTCCTCGATGACGTTTAAGTCGTCGCTCCCTTTCAAACTCTTCCATATCAAGCACTACCTCGCTAGAACTTCTTCGGACGGATCACTACCGTCATCCTCGGAGAACAAGTCGGGTGATAACTCGTCAAATTCTTCGACTTGAGTAACACCACATCCGAGAATATCGAGAAATTTAACAATCAAGGGTTTCTCTTTAGGTTCACCTATATAGTGCTTGCACCTTTGTCCATTAACTCGAAACGGTTCGCCGCTATAACCGCGAAGTTCTAGAACGCCTCCGGGAATGATTTGGAGAATCTCAAAAGGACCGGACCAACGAGTCCTCAACTTCCCAGAAACAAATGTAACCTAGAATTGTAAAGAAGAACTTGTTCGCCGACTTGGAATTCTCTCTTCTTAATCTTAGCATCGTGGAGTAGCTTCATCTTATCTTTGCCGATCCCGGCACTTTCATATGCCGGAGTCCGAACTCGTCCGCTCGTACTCATGCAACTGCTGAAGTCGATGCTGTCCACAAGTTTGGGCATCAAAGTTTAAAAACTTGGTAGCCCAGTAAGCTCTATGTTCTAACTCAACTGGCAGGTGACATGGCTTGCCGTATACCATCTGATATGGAGAAGTGCCCATAGGGGTTTTATACGCAGTCCTATACGCCCATAGTGCATCATCCAATTTCAGACTCCAGTCTTTCCTATGACTGTTCACTGTCTTTTCCAGGATTTGCTTGATGCTTTGGTTGCTTCGCTCAACACGACCGCTAGTCATCGGATGGTATGGTGTGCCGGTCTTATGGCGAACTCCATACTTTTCAAGAACTTTCTCTAGAGGTCGGTTGCAGAAATGCGTTCCTTCATCACTGATCAGGGCTCGAGGACATCCAAACCTCACAAAGATGTTCTTTCTCAGAAATTTCATGACCGTTTTATGATCATTGTGAGGGGTGGCCACTGCCTCCACCCATTTCGAAACATAGTCAACGCAGACTAAGATGTATTTGTTGCCACACGATGATGGGAATGGTCCCATAAAATCGATGCCCCAAACATCAAAGACTTCGCACTCTAAGATGGGTTTCAAGGGCATGTCAAAACGCCTTGTCAGAGTTCCGGTTCTCTGACACCTATCGCAAGCTTTACAAAAGGCTTCTGTATCCTTAAAGATCGTAGGCCAATAGAAACCGGACTGGAAGATCTTCGCAACCGTTTTCCAAGGACCAAAGTGACCACCTGTGGGTCCACTATGGCATTGCTCGATTATATCGCGTTGCTCGGATTCTGGAACACATCTCCTAAGCAAACCATCTTTACAAATCTTGAAAAGATAAGGTTCATCCCAAACGAAATATTTCATATCAGAGAAGAACTTCTTCTTCTCTTGATAAGACATTTCAGGATCAAGATAACGGGCATGAAGGTAGTTCACAATGGAAGAATACCATGGAACATCAGGAGGACAACCGTCTATCAACATAATGTTCTCTAGAGGAAAGTAAAGATCTATATCATCTGGTTCATCCTTTTCCTCATTTAACACTCTAGAAACGTGATCCGCCACTACATTTTCACTGCCCTTCTTGTCCTTAATTTGAACGTCAAACTCTTGGAGGGTCGTATCCAACGCAAGCGCGGTTTAGCTTCCTTTTTGGTCATGAGATAACGCAAAGCGGCGTGATCGGTCCACACAATCACTTGAGCACCCGGCAAGTAACTACGAAATTTATCCATAGCAAAGACTACGGCTAATAATTCCTTTTCGGTGGTCGTGTAGTTAACTTGAGAAGGATTTAGTGTGTGACCGGCATAGTAGATAGGTGGAACTTTCCGTTTAGCTTTTGCCCTAAGACCGCACCAACCGCATAGTTGGATGCATCACACATAAGCTCAAAGGGTAGGTTCCGGTCGGGCGATATAAGTATCGAGCGAGAGATCGCCTACTCTTCGGCTCCTCAAACGCGCGCTTGCAATTCTCATCAAAATCAAAAGTAACGTCTTCTTTGAGTAAAGTGGACGGGGGCTTGGCAATCTTTGAAAAGTCCTGGATGAACCTCCTATAGAAGCCGACATGCCCGAGAAAACCTCGGACCTCCCGAACATTCTGAGGGTAACTCATCTTCTCAATAGCTTCAACCTTGGCCCTATCTACTTCTATACCATTGGCGGACACTTTGTGGCCAAGAACTATTCCTTCATCTACCATAAAATGGCACTTTTCCCAATTAAGCACTAAGTCCTTTTCCACACATCCGGACAACACCGATCAAGATTATCGAGGCAATCATCGAAGGATTGACCAAAGACCGAGAAATCATCCATAAAAATCTCCATGCACTTTTCAACTAGCCCGTCAAAGATTGCCATCATACACCTTTGAAAGGTGGCTGGGGCATTACGAGAGACCAAATGGCATCCGCCCGTAAGCGAACGTACCATAGGGGCAGGGTGAAAGTGGTCTTTTCTTGGTCAATTGGATCGATGGGTATCCGGAAGTATCCCGAATATCCATCCAGAAACAAGTAGAATGCGTGCCCCGCCAGACGCTCAAGCATCTGGTCAATGAAAGGAAGGGGAAAATGATCTTTCAGTGTGACCTCATTGAGCTTTCGATAATCGATACATACTCTGTATCCAGTAACGAGCCTCAATGCTATTTCTTCGCCCTTCTCATTCTTCTCAATAGTAATTCCACCTTTCTTGGGAACTACTTGAGTTGGGGATACCCACTCACTGTCTGCAATGGCGTAAATGATACCCATATCTAAAAGCTTTATAATTTCCTTCTTGACTACTTCTTGCATGTGAGGGTTGAGCCTTCTCTGAGGCTGTCTAACTCGTTTTGCACCCTCCTCAGTCTTGATCTTGTGCATGCAGATGTCGGGAGATATCCCTCGGATATCTCCCACCTGCCATCCAAAGGCTTTTTCATTTTTGCGCAAGACGTTTAACAATTTAAGCTCTTCTATACGAGATAGCTTGGCAGAGATGATCAAAGGAAGCTTGTCACCTTCTCTTAAAAACACATACTTAAGATGTTTAGGCAACGGCTTCAGAACCAAGTCTACAGGGGGTTCCTCGAGACTTGATTTAAGATCTCCACTACTTAACTCAACATCGCTGAGCTTACTTAGTAGTCCTACTGCCAAGGCTTCTTCTCTTAGCTCATCCTCAAATTCAGCTGCTAACTGATCTAGGTTGACCACACCATGATTATTCAGATTATCAATTAGTCGCTCATATGCTGATTCTACAGCTATGACTTGCTTATCCATGAAGACATCGAAATCATCAGAAGTATCCTCAATGGAAAAGCCGGTTGGAGATCCAGAAGGTACATTGATAGATTTTGAAACACTATAGCTCACCTCTTGGTCACCAACTCGAATGGTGACATGCCCACCATCACAATCGATGAGGGCTCTAGCTGTAGATAGAAAAGGTCTTCCGAGAATCAAAGGGACACTTTCACTTTTCTCAATATCCAAGACGTACCAGTCAACTGGAAAGATAAATCTATCTATTTGAACCAATACGTCCCTTAGGATCCCCGAAGCTTTCTTAGAGGACCTATCGCCGAACTGTGTTCATGGTAGTGGGTTCTAGAAGATTCGCAAACCAAGCCGATTGCAAACGGACAATGGCATCAAGTCGATGGATGCACCCAGTGTCACATAAGGAATTCGGGAAGACTAGGCCTCCCATCCGCAATGTGAGCACAAATTTGCCCGGGTCGCTTCTCTTGGTTGGTAGGTCTTGATAATTGACCATAGAACACTCCTTACCAATTGCTTGATCCATTCTCGCTAACTTCTTCTTGGAAGATACAACATCCTTGATGAACTTTGTATACTTAGGCATCTCGACCAAGACCTCGGATAATGGCGATTTACCCGAGTATTTTTTAGAAGGTTTAGTACCTTTTCGTACTTTTTGTCTTCAACCAACGGAATGTTGCTCTTCCTCGGTGGAAACGGAAGCTTCTTCTTCAAAGTCATTCTCGGAAAAGACTCTCTTTGAGGATGTGCCGATGCCTTTGTCTTCCAAATCCTTCCACCGAACCGTCTTTTCGTAAGCTTTCGTAGTCGGGGGATCAACCACCGACTTCCTTTTCCTTTTTCGGTCCTCAAGGGATCAGCCACTTGAGGGTTTTCAACTTGTTCGGCCCTCGGGGACGGCCACCGAGGATTTCCAACCTTTTCACCTATCGGGGATCGGCCACCGATTACTTGCTTGCGCCAAGGGGATGATGGGTGCTCAACTTCCCTCCCGCCTTATCAATGGCGGGGAGGGGCTAGTGGTTTCCCCGGAAGCCGGGGGACCACTCACCGTGTTCCGCTTCTTAAATTCATTGTACCGGCCTCCTCTTGTCCATACCGCATTGTCGGTACGAGGTCGGTACATTGGCCGTCGCTCAAATCGGCCCGAGCAACATGACCGCCCTTAGGATTTTTCTCGGTAAAACTGGGCAGATGCCCAGGGGGTCTTGATGCTAACTGCTCAGCCAGTTGCCCTATCTGTCTTTCAAGGTTCTTATTGGTACTCATCAGGAGCTGAATGTTCTTGTTTTGCTCCTCCTTGAATGAGTGCCATTCGGCCTTGAGGTCATTGGAATTCGAGGGGCCTTGAGAATTGGAGAAATTTTGATTTTGTGGCTGGCTGGGACGATTTTGATAATTGGAATTGGAAATGGAGGGCCAATTCTGATTAAACCTTTGCGTTTGATTGGAAAAATTAGAGTTTTGGTTCGACCCAAAACCAGGGTTTCTATTGAAATTCGGGTTAGAATTAAAGTTCAAGTTTGGACTCTGATTGAAACTCGGATTCTGGCCGAAGCCCTGATTTTGAGCATTATTCTGGCCAGAGAATTGGTTATTGAATCTAGGATTAGACTGGCCAGAAAAAGCATTCACTTCCGCGTTTTGTCCAATCACGGGACAGAAACGAGCAGTGTGCCCCGGATCATCACATACTTGGCATGTGTTTGGATTATACTGTCCATTATTATGAACAGCGTTAACTTGATGAGCAGGGGGTTGAAACCGACACCGGCCGGACATGTGGCCGGGTTGATAACGACTTTTCGCAATACGTAACCCGAGAGTTTCGTGGAAACGATAGAGTCCGATTACTCGGGTTGGGAACAATTTGGGATGTTGTCGTCGAGAATTGGCCATTTGCTTTTGCAACATGGCAATCGTATTTCGCATAGTCACTTCCTCGACCTTGGGAGGAGGAGGAAGTGCTCGAATAGCTTGATAGGATGGAGCATAGTTATATTTGGCAATGTCTTCGAACAATGCCCATCCTTCGTCCGGAGTCTTCTTCAAAAATGCCCCGCCAGATGAACTATTGACCATGCCCTTAGTGAGCTCGGTCAATCCGCTAAAGAAAGTATGGACTTGCCTTTGCATCGGCAAGCCATGGTGGGGGCATTTTCGGAGGAGGGACTTGAACCTTTTCCAAAGAATTGAAGAAAGACTCATTTTCCTTCGATGGAATGTGAAGATTTCGTTCAAACACCGGGCCGTCTTTGATGGAGGGAAATATTGACTCAAAAATTCTCTTTCAAGTCCGGCCCGGTCGTAATGGATTCCGAGGGGAGAGAGTGATACCACTCTAGTGCTTCCCCCCGCAAGGAAAATGGAAAAAGTTTGAGCTTGATTGCGTCCTCACTTACACCTTGGATACGGGTAGTACCACATATGTGTAGAAATGTGTGTAAGTGAGTGTGGGGGTTCTCGATTGATAGCCGTGAAAAATCGATGCATGCCGCATCATCCGAATAAGTCCCTGGCTTAAGCTCGAAAGTTTGAGCAAGAATGGCCGGCATAACAATTGCGGGGTTGATGGTGACTGTGCCGGGCATGGCATAGTCGGCCAACATCCGTCTATCTTCCGTCGCCATTATTACTAATCTTTCGATTTCTCCTGAAAGATAGTGCTCAAATTCTTGATCTAGAGTGTTTCCTTCGTCGAACCGAAGTTTCCGCCTATTGGGTCGGACTATGGTCCGCTCGGGGTCAGGGGAGTAGATTAGTGGTCCCTTCGACTACGAGTTTGCATACACCGAGATCCAGGATCAAGTTGTTGAGCAAAAAAGAAAAAAAAAAAAAAGGAGAGAAGGAGAACTATAAACTACGAAACTAACGCCTTAAGCTAAAGACTTAAAACCTAATACCTAGAGAAAAGAAAGAGAAAAGAAGAAGATGATAGGAGGGAAAAAGACGGACGGACGTCCAAAGTTATGGACGAGCGTCCGACCGATTTCGGAATGGACGGGCGTTCAAAATATGAACGCTCGTCTTCTCTTCAAAAATTTCGTGGACGGGCGTCCGAAGTATGAACGCTCGTCTGCAGGCCAAATTTCGATTCAGGATTAAGGAAATTTCAGCGGACGGGCGTCTAGTAAAATAAACGCTCGTCCGACTGAATCAAGAACTGGACGGGCGTTCGCTGAAACGGACGCTCGTCCAACTGGGCCGAATGATTAGAAAAAACAGAGTATGATAGACAGAAAAACAGAGTATAGATTAGCACTAATTTTGAATACTAACTGCTCGAAGAAACACAACTAAAATGACAGATAAATGAACAAAAACAACTAAACTACCTACTACGAATAAACCGAAAAGACGAAACTAAAAACAAGAATCGAAAACAAAATAAAAATAAAAACAAAAACTAGGCAACCGTCCGGTTCCCCGGCAACGGCGCCAAAAACTTGTCCCGGATTTTATCAATATAAAACAACAAGTAATAAACCGGTTAACCTCAAGTGCAAGGATCGTAGTACGGAGGCTAATGCCGGGTCGATCTTACGGGGAACTAGACGAATGTGAATCCTAGCTTTTGTTTTAAACTAACTATGTCACGAAACTAAACTAAACAGTGGATTATACTAAACAAATGTGCAGAAAATAAACTAGACAGAGGGGATTAATCCAATGCTAGGAGAGATTGAAAGCGATAAAAATAAACTAAAAGTGCAGGAAAAATAAATTAACGATCTAAACTAAGCTACGAGGGTTGTAAATCAAGTTTATAAAAGACAAACGAGGATTGATCCACCTATCAACATGCTTTGATCTATTATCTCGATTTTACGTGGTATTTACTTAGGTTGTGATTCACCTTACCTAAACATGAACTCCTAATTCCTTGGGCAATCCATCTATTAACCTAGTATCTTCCAATACTAAATTAACACGTTAAAAAGATCAAAGGTGTCAACTTTTACGTTAACGATCTAGTTTTTAGACTTACTAACTTCCGTTAATGTAGATCTAATGAACTATTCTTATCTATGGTGATCTATGCTATTCAAGACTTCCATCAAACAATAACATATCAATCATACAACATATTTTCCAATATAATTGCATTAAAACAAGAATACGCATAGATAAGAAACAACCGTAGTAAATACTCACAGTAAAAGTCGAAATAAATAGATCAATTCAATGCTGATGGCTTCACAATTCTCGTTTGAAGGAGGTTCTAGCCTCTAAGCATCCTCAGCAACCCAGAAAAGCAGGAAAATAACATAAAACTAGCCTACTTTGGTCGAATTTAAAGTAGCATAAAACTGGAAATAAAAAGTGTAAGAACACAGCCTTAGCCGCCCCCTAGGGTCTAGGGTTTGTATGATGTCGAATTCTCTCCCCCTAGGTTGAGAAACAGCCGCTTATTTATAGATTTCGAAGTCGGTTTCACTAAGTCGGCCGACGGACGCTCGTCCGCTCTCCTGAACGCCCGTCCATATAACCCTAGAATGCTTCAGACGCCCGTTCAGACGGCGTCCAAACTCTCTGTATCAAAATCGCTCCTCAGGACGCCCGTCTGTTTCATCAAACGCCCGTCCACTCTGGACGGAGTATGGACGCTCGTCCATCACGACTTGAAGGTGATTTCTTCATATTTATCTCTTTTTTCCTTCACTCCACTTGATCATTATCTCTTCCTTCAATCCTTATAGCTCGAAATTTATCTCTTTTGACCATCATTTGAGCACGATAAACATACCTATAACACATGGAAAACATCGCAAACTGTAGTAATATTCAAATAATCATATTTTAACCATGAAATCACATAAATAAGTCAATATTGCGATTAAGCCGTCAAAAACATCGTTTGCTCAATATTTTAATATAAAGACCAATTATTATGCAAATTATACAAATAAAAGGGGAAAACATCACAAAATATAACCTTACAAAACATATAATTTCACCCTTAACAAAAGACAAATAAGAAAATTGCATCAAATCTTGGCATTAATGTGAAGCATATTGGTTATGAGTAGAATCTGCTAAGCAAATTGGTTACCAAGACCATTTTGGGATTTGTTGGGAGTCTAGATACACTGTCTGGACCCAAAATAGATATGCTAATCATCATCTGCAGAAGTATGAAACTTGATTAGGCTGGATTCTTCATACACTACATAAAGAAGGTGTTTATTGAAGACAGAGATGGTATAAGGAAGTCCAAGGTGAAGCCCTTAGGTCTAGTGATTCAGACCTTGTTGAATCATTTTCAGATACCAGATATTTCATCTGAAAAAATTAACCAATCCATATACAAGCCAGAAGTTTCTACTCCTATTCCTGGCTTGGATGCCGAGGCCACACAAAGTGATGATGATGGTGGAGATGATGATGCTGGTGGTGAGCAGATTAAGGAAGTTGCTAAGTCTGCTGTTTAGGGTATATTTTACAATATTTTCGGGCTTAATCCCTAAACAATTTACCTTATTTTTCAGGGAAATAAATGAGAAAAGCGTGTTTTAACCGTTAAATTCCTATAATGGTTATTGAGGGGTTATAATTTAATTATGAGGAAATATTGAGTTTAAATGTTATTTTGTTACACATTTTATTATTATTATTATTCGATGACTTGGTGTAACAACAATTTTGCAGAAAATTAATAGATATGCATGGGGATATTATTAATGGAGAAGATTAATCTCATTCAATCAAGTGATTTCAAAAAAAAGGAAGACAATCGGAGTATTAATTGAGAGATAAATCAAAAGGAATGAGATCAGCGCGGCAGAATGCAGTGGGGAACAAGTCATACGGAAAAAAACATTTAAAACGTGCAGAAAAGGACTTGGTCGACCGAGCCATTGCATTCGGTTGACCGAGTGACGTCATTCGGTCGGTCAGCGGATTTTCACGTATTTATCTTCTAGATCCGTCCTAAGTCGGTTACAACCCCTATATAAGCAGCAGCATTCGAGCAGAAATGGGACATCACATCATTACACAGAAAAATACACCAAATATACACAGCAGCCGCATACTCTACAAGGAGCAAACAAGGAGATGAATTCTTCCATCCCAACAATCATGATCACCAACATGATTGTTGGCTAAGCATATCGCGGTGGGACAACGGAGGAAACCAATCAAAAACCACACCAACTAGAGGATTTTTAGCTATATCTTAGTGAGTTAAATTTATGATTTTTCATCAATTGGATATTGTTATATTGTTTATGTTTTATTTGAATCGAGAGATCGATGAAACTATCTTTTTGATTGAATTTATATGAGAATATTGTTCAAGCTTTGATCTTTTCAATTGATGCAATTAATTGTGATTCAAGAGATTGTTCATGATTAGTTGAGTAGAGTATTGGAGACAATCTCATGATCGTGTTATGCATGCTAGTTTAGTTTAGCTTGAGAAAGAAAACGAAACCCTAGAAATTGATTAAAGAGATTTAATCGAATTCGTGATTTGATCATTACTAAAAATCGTATCTTTAGCGCGCAATCTAGTTGGGGTTGGTTGGTTGGTTGGTGGATTCTCATTGCCTTGCCGTTATTTTAAATCTTTGATAAACCAAATTCGTTCGTATCAATTGTGATTGCTACGTTTAGTTATTTTAAAAACCCTAGTTGTTACCTGCCGTTTTTTCTGCATATTTCTGTTTTTAGATTACAAGTAGCATAAACCTTAGTTTTAGGTAGTAATCTGTGACATAATCGATATAATAACTGTACTCTAATCCGATAAACGTTCGATTCCCTTAGGGCGACCCGTTAACACCCTTTACTACGAACCTTATACTTGGGGTGTTTCGGTTTATAAATTAAAAACTAGTTTTTACCGAACAAGTTTTTGGCGCCGTTGCCGGGGACTCGGTAACGGTTGTCGGATTCTTCGTAGTGCAGTTTTCTGTGTCGGCAGTATTTTGGCCATAACTTTCGGCTCGAGTGTCCGTTTGGCGCGTAGGACCCCAATTCGGAAAGCTCGTTCCGACGCCGACGACGTGGCCAACCGCCTACCGCCGTTCGACACCTTTTTCGAGGTCAAAATCTGCTGTTTTACCTTCCATTTTAGCCCTAGAAGATTTCAACACGTTTTATTTCACCGTCTTAGTGTTTTTCATGTTTTAAACTTTTCGTAGGTAGGTTTCTTTTCTTGTTTCTGTTTCTATATCTTTTCTAAATAAAAGAATAAAAAATAAAAAAAATAAATAAATAATAATAACTTTCTGAACGAGCGTTCACTCATACTGAACGCCCGTCGCCCCCCCCCCCCCCAATTTGTCTTCTGAACGCTAGTTCAGTGACCTGAACGAGCGTTCACCTCCAGAATCCTCTTCTCTCTTCTCTCTTTCTAAACCTCTAAACCCTCTAATCTTCTCTACATTCGTTCTCTTCAACCCTAAGGTTGATTTCTTCCTGTTCTGCTCTTCTAGTTTATGCAAACCAGGAGTAAGAAGGGACCTCTTACCTTTAATCCCGAACCTGAGCGATCTATTCTCAGGAGGAAGCTCTTCCCTAATCCAGAAATTATGGCTAACGAAGTTCAAAATCCAGATCCTCAAGCCCAAATGAATCTGATCCTTCAACGAATGCATGCAATACAACAACAACAAGAATCAACAAGCCGGGATAAATAATCAATTTCAACAGTTCCGTCGAACCGCCTAAACCAATTAAATCAAGACCCCTATGCTCCCTATCTTGACCAAGACTTCCGGAAGGGCATAGACCTATTCGCCCTCCGGACATGGGGCAAGTGAACTTCGATCCGAAAAATGGAGTGGTAGGACCGGTCCGAATAGTTCTTTTCATGGCACCGCCGACGAAGATCCTCATGACTTCTTGTCCACCTTCGTTCAAATCGCGAAGCGTGCCACTATCCCTGGTGTTGATTCCGAGATTGTCAAGTTAAAACTCTTCCCGTTTGCTCTAAAGGGTGAAGCAAACCGTTGGTTCAAATCTTTAGCCCATCATTCTCTTCGTACACGGAATGATGTCAAAAGAGCATTTGCTCGAAGTTTGTCTCACACTGGGACAATCATGGACATGAAAAGGGAGATAGCCACATTTGAACAACTTGATGGTGAGAGTGTGGGGAAAGCATGGGAGAGACTAAATCGTTGATGAGGAAGTGCCCCAACCATGGATACAGTAGACATGAGCTACTAGAGTTATTCTACAGAGGTGTCTCTCAACCAAATAGAGACTTCCTAGATTCAACTGCTCATGGATCATTCCTAGGGGTGGTGATGACGCTGCTAATAGGGTAGCTGAAACTATAGCAAAGAATAACATGTGGTAAACTCCAAGGAAGACCAATGTTAGTGGGAATAAGAAAGAATCCGCTGCGAGCAATTCTGAGACTAAGATGTTAGTTGCTCAAATGGAAATGATGAGCAAGCAGCTAGCCGATTTACAAATACAGCAGCAAAGAGGGCCATCAAATGTGAACTACCTGGGAATGCAGGTGGGAAATGAGATGACTGAGGAAGTGAATTTAATGGAGAATCATAACCAAACCTTCAGAAACTTCAATCAGAATCAGAATTATTCCGGATTTCAACGTCCTAATCTTAATCAAGCCAATGCACCACCTGGCCCATCAAATTCCAAACATTCTTTCAGCTCAAGTTATCAAAGACCACCTCCCGGGGTGGTTAATCAATCTCACAATCCTAACTCCCATAGACCTCAAGGTGGTTGGAATCAAAACCAACCTCATAACCAAACCACCTCTTGTGTCCCTCAACATAAGTTTGATGCGCTAGTAGACATGGTGAAGACCCTGGCTACTAGTGTCAAGACAATAGAGAGACAGGTTGGTCAGATGGCATATCAACAAGCAAACAGACACCACGGTAAACATCCAAGTTATACCGAAACAAATCCGAAAGCAGATATCAATGTTTGCACTGCCATCACACCTCAATGGGAGTACGGGGACGAAGAGCTGAATGAGGTTACTTTAAGAAGTGGTAAGCATGCAGGACCCGGAAAGATGTCGGGAAACGAGTAGCCCCTCCTGACGCCATAAGTTCAGGAGGGGGCAATCAGAAGTTAAATACCGAAGAAAGCAACAGTGAGGAGGAGCTTAATGATGATTCTTCGGGTGATGAAAATGATTCTGATAGAGAAATGAGGAAAAGTCAGGTGGCTTTACCCCTGACAAAGAAGAGGGAGGAAAAGTTTGTCAGATGGAAGGATAAGGAAGACGAAGCCATAAAAAATCAAGCCATGAACAATGATAAAGCCCTTCCTTACCCTCTGAAGAAGAAAGAGAATACCCTCAGTCATGACAGACAATATGACGGTGTGAGGAGGATGCTTAGAGATACCAAAGTGAGTATACCCCTAGCTGAGGTATTGACTGAAATGCCCAAATTCTCTAAGTATCTTAAGGAAGTTTGTGGAAGCAAGAAGAAGCTTCAAGGGATGGCAGAAGAAGTTTAAAGAGAAGATTGCTCTATGGTTTCACAAAAAGTTGCTACTAAGCGAGGTGACCCCGGGAGACCTTCAATCTCTTGTGAGATTGAAAGCCACATGTTCCAAAACGTCTTATGCGACTCGGGGGCCTCCATAAATGTGATGCCATTGAACGTCTGCAAAAAGCTCGGTTTAGATAAAAGAATGCGGGAACGCCCTATTTCTCTTCAGATGGTAGACCGATCTAGCCGCTCAGCAGCCGGTTGTGTTGCTAATGTCCTTCTCCGTGTTGAACATTTGGTTTTCCCTACTGACTGGGTTATCTTAGACTATCCACCTGACAAAGAGATGCCCCTAATTCTAGGCCGGACCTTTTTGGACACCTCTGGCCGCCCTCATCGATTTTTGTAAGGGTCGATTACGCTTAGAGTCGATGATACATCTGTTACCTTCACACGAGGGAAAAGTCCTGGGGAGACCTTGATTGAAGAAATCTCGTTCGTTGAAGCAATTTATGAGGACGAAGAAGATGCCAACTCTGAAGAAGCGGTAGAGCTAACAGAGATAGGTGTTTTCGAAGCTATAAACATTTAAGATCAAGCTGATTGTGGACCATCTTCTGTTTCATTAGAGGCAGTAGTCACTGATGAGTCGTCTTCACAACTTGCTCACACTGAGCCTGTCAATGAACAAGAAACATGGAGATTCCCAGCAAGAGCCTGTCAATGAACGATGATTTCAAAGAGCTGCATTAGGAAGACTTTAACCCTGTAGAAGAGGAAGCCCTGATGGGTAGTTGGGATGAAGTGGATTTCTGGAGAGAGACTACTCATTGGGAGGTTGATGATTGGGAATAGCTAGCAGAGGAGCTAGAAGAAGAAGAGTTGAGAAAGATGATCAAGCATAAGAAGGAGAAAGCGGGTGCTGACAGAAGGATCCCTATGGATGATGTGATCCAGTACCTTTCTGGGGTTATACCTCGGGAAGATGAGGTATTCTTCAGTCAACCACTTCAAGCCCATAAGGAAAAAGGTGGCCCCTTAAAATCCAGTATTGAGCAACCACCTACTGACTTGGAGCTTAAACCGCTTCCGCAACACCTTAAGTACATTTTTCTTAAGGATGGTGATAAGTTACCCTTGATCATCTCTTCAAAACTCGAGCCCGAGCAAGAAGCACTGTTGATAAAAGTGCTTGAAAAGAACATCCTCGCGTTCGGATGGCAAGTGGGTGATATCCGAGGAATCAGCCCCGATGTGTGCATGCATAAAATCCGAACGGAGGAGGGAGCTAAGAAAGTCAGACAACCTCAGCGAAGGCTGAATCCGCACATGCAGGAGGTTGTCAAGAAAGAAGTCATAAAATGGTTAGATATGGGAATCATTTATGCAATCGCCGACAGTGAGTGGGTTAGCCCCACCCAAGTTGTGCCAAAGAAGGGAGGTATTACCGTGGAAAAGAATGAAAAGGGGGAAGAAGTAGCTTTACGCCTTGTGACTGGCTACAGGGTCTGTATTGACTATCGCAGATTGAATGAAATCACCGCCAAAGACCATTTCCCCTTACCTTTCATTGACCAGCTTCTTGAAAGACTGAGTGGTCATAAGTATTATTGTTTCCTCGATGGATATTCTGGTTATTTCCAGATAGCCATCGACCCTAATGACCAGGAGAAGACTACGTTTACGTGTCCATCAGGCACTTTTGCTTTTCGCAAAATGCCCTTCGGGTTATGCAATGCACCAGCAACATTTCAACGGTGCATGTTGGCCATTTTCGATGGACTTGTGGAGAAATGTATGGAAGTCTTCATGGATGACTTCTCAGTCTATGGCGATAGCTTTGATGAGATCTTGGAAAATCTAGATATGGTACTTCAACACTGTGTTGAAAAGAATTTAGTACTCAACTGGGAGAAATGCCATTTTCTAGTAGATGAAGGAATTGTTCTAGGACACAAGGTGTCCAAGATCGGTATTCAAAGTTGATAAGGCTAAAGTAGAGGCCATTGAAAAGATGGCGTACCCGAAAACAAGTGAAAGAGGTACGAGGTTTTCTAGGTCATGTTGGCTTCTACGGGCGGTTTATTCAGGAATTTTCTACCATCGCCAAGCCCTTATCTAACCTTCGAAAGATGATGTTGAGTTCTTGTTTGATGAGAAATGCAAGGAAGCTTTCAATTGTCTAAAGGATAAGCTCATAAGTGCCCCTATCTTAATCGCTTTTGTTGGACTAAGCCTTTTGAATTAATGTGCGATGCCTCTAACTACGCGGTGGGTGCGTTTTAGGCCGAGAGAATTAATAAAAAGTTCAGGCCCATTTACTATGCGAGCCGCACCTTGAACCCGGCTCAATGCAATTACACCACGACTGAGAAGGAATTCTTAGCCGTCGTTTTTGCTATCGACAAGTTTAGAAGTTACCTTCTAGGGTCTCAAGTTGTGGTTTGGACAGACCATGCAGCCCTACGCTACCTTATAGACAAAGCAGATGCAAAACCAAGGTTACTCAGATGGATTCTAATTTTGCAAGAGTTTGACCTGGAGATCAAAGATAAGAAGGGTAGTGAAAATATTGTGGCTGATCACCTGTCTCGCCTAGTAAATGAGGGTGGAAAAATTTCCAAGGACATAGGCATTGATTTTCCAACCGAGCAATTAACGAAGCTAGAGACTGTGAGGCCGTGGTATGCTGATTACGTCAACTACTTAGCTTAGCGGGTGGGCATTTAGAAGAGATGACGTATCAGGAAAAGAAGAAATTTTTCAGCGACTTAAAGTATCTCGTATGGGAGGATCCATATACGTTTAAAGTCTGCAAGGATGGGTTGCTTAGAAGGTGCGTTCCGGAGCATGAACAATTGGATATCTTGGAGCAATGTCATAGTGGTCCCGCTGGTGGGCACTACGGAGCACCAAAGACAGTCACAAAAATCCTTCAAATTTGGTTTTTACCGGCCTACTTTGTTTAAAGATGTGAAGCCTTTTGCAAAGGCGTGATAGATGCCAAAGAGTAGGGAGACTCAGTAATAGGATGGAGATGCCTTTGAGGCCTATCTTGGAATGTGAAGTTTTTGACGTCTGGGGCATTGATTTTATGGGACCGTTCCCATCATCATGCTCTTACAAATATATTCTGGTCTGTGTGGACTATGTTTCCAAGTGGGTAGAGGCCATAGCCACCCAAACCAATTATCACAAAGTTGTAAAGAAATTCTTGCAAAAGATATCTTCACTAGATTTGGTTGTCCTAGAGCCCTTATCAGTGATGAAGGTTCGCATTTCTGTAACGCACCGCTTGATAAAATTCTTGAGAAATATGGTGTCAAACACAAAATCGGTACACCATATCATCCCCAAACAAGTGGCCAAGTCGAGGTGAGCAACAGAAGTCTAAAGCGGATTTTGGAGAAAACTATGAATTCCAATAGATCCAACTGGAGTCTGAAGTTGGATGACGCACTTTGGGCTTATCACACTGTGTTTAAGACCCCTATGGGTACGTCACCCTTCCAAATGGTTTACGGCAAAGCTTCATCATTTACCAGTCGAGCTTGAGCACAGAGCTCACTGGGCTATTAAATTCTTGAATTTCGACAGCCAGCTTTGTGGGGAAAAGAGATTATTGCAATTGAACGAGCTCGATGAGTTCCGACTCCGTGCCTATGAGAATTCAAGAATCAGTAAGGAAAGAACGAAGGCACTCCACGATGCTAAGATTAAAGATCGGGAATTCAAGGTGGGAGACATGGCTTTGCTGTATAACACCAGGCTCCATCTTTTTGCTGGTAAGCTTAAATCTAGATGGTCTGGGCCCTTTGAGATTCTTGAAGTTCATCCTGGTGGAGCCATTACGTTGAAAGGGTACGGCGATCAACCGTTCAAAGTCAATGGTCACAGGATTAAGAAGTACTTTGGGCAACCCAAGGAAAAGCCTGAAGTACTATACTTTCAAAAGAGAAATGAAACGGTTGAGTCGTTTATTTGTGAAGAGATTCCATCCGACTTCTTTGGAGTGGATGATGACATTATTACCCCTAACCTTGCAGATCCTTCTGTCAATGCTCCTGAGCCTGTCAGTATACCTAAGCTTAACCTGCGTAAGAACAAGACAATGAAGAGAGTCAGTGCTATCTGGAGAGTTAAGTTCAAACACTTAGTAGAGCACTTGACTTGTTGCTGTTGCGGCCACACCCCTGTCCTTCATTCTGACTCCGATGAAGAAGTGGCCAGCAGTAGATCAAAGTGGCCCGATCCGGGTTAACTTTGAAATCTGTGTCAAGCTAATGACATAAAAGAAGCGCTACTAGGAGGCAGCCTAGTCTTTTAAGTTACTTTTTAGTCAAGTTTTTAGGGCATTAGGAATAAAACCATGGTGATTTGTGTGTTGGTTATCCCTGTCCTATTTGTGAATGCTTTATTTGCCCATTTCTGTGTGCATACGTGTTTACTCATAAACCCTTTGTACCCCGAGATTATATGCTATGTCGAGTGTTGCAGATGCTGTTGAGCGGTTTTTGCTAGTTATCACTTTTAGTGTTGTCTGTTCATGATACGAGTCGCAGCAGTTCATCCATGTTACGGCCTGACCACTGCCAACCTACAGCCCGACAAACACTTTGGGACCAGCTAAGTATTCTTTTCTCTTATTTGCACATTCTGAGGACATAATGTGATTTAAGTGTGGGGGGGTGTCTACATCGGGAGTTATCATGTTATATTTTCTGAAAAATGAGTAAATGTGAATTTCCTGAAAAAATTTAAAATTTTTCGAAGTGAAAACTGACAAATGTAAATTTTGATCATGTAATTGAAACAAAAAGGCTCGCTAGTTGTAGTTTCGTGACGATGATTGTCTGTAACTTCTGTGAGATAGTTATAGCATGCTTTTACTAATATGAGATAGTATTCATTTCATATTCACGCAAGCCTTTGAAATTGAAGCGACGTTTTTAAAACTTTATCCATTCACTACCCTAGTGATTTATCCTAGAGAGACTTGTGCTTAATAGTAACGGTAAACATTACACCTAATTTCTAACCGTGTACTGTGAATATCTGAAGGTTTGAATGTGATAGGAGAGATATAATTTAAGGTTTGAATACCAAGCTAAGATGAATTATATATATATATCGGATGTGGCTGCCAATGATTTGAGTGCGGTAGGGCGTTATCACGAAACGTCCTATACCACTATGAGGCTTAACAGCTCCCGACTGCCTGATGATAGTAGTCCAGCTAGGGTGTTATCACGAAACATCCTATTGCTGGGAATGAGGGCATATGCTATAAACGTGGAACTAAGTGAACTTTAAAAAAAAAATTAGCAAATGGCAATGTGGAAAGTTAGTAAGCATGGTTGAAAACTTAGTTATCTTCTGACTATCCCCAGTATAAACTGAATGATATGCATTAGGGATTATCCTAATAAGTACATGGGAAGACTTTGTGTGGAACGGTTACTGCATATACCTAGGAAAGTTATTAGGATTGTTTGAAAGGATTTTTGTGCGAAAAAATAGTGGAGATTGAAAAGGGCTTTTAACACACGCACTGAATCTATCTCTATGTTGGTATTACTTGCTATATTTGTCGTATCTATTGTTACGTGAGCCAGGAATCTATGTGGATTACATGTACAGTGAGCCGGTTTTGATTATTTTGTTCGGGACGAACAAAAAGCTAAGTGTGGGGGAGTTGTTTAGGGTATATTTTACTATATTTTCGGGCTTAATCCCTAAACATTTTAACTTATTTTTCAGGGAAATAAATGAGAAAAGCGTGTTTTAACCGTTAAATTCCTATAATGGTTATTGAGGGGTTATAATTTAATTATGAGGAAATATTGAGTTTAAATGTTATTTTGTTACACATTTTATTATTATTATTATTCGATGACTTGGTGTAACAACAATTTTGCAGAAAATTAATAGATATGCATTGGGATATTATTAATGGAGAAGTTTAATATCATTCAATCAAGTGATTTCAAAAAAAGGAAGAAAATCGGAGTATTAATTGAGAGATAAATCAAAAGGAATGAGATCAGCGCGGCAGAATGCAGTGGGGAACAAGTCAGACGGAAAAAAACATTTAAAACGTGCAGAAAAGGACTCGGTCGACCGAGCCATTGCATTCGGTCGACCGAGTGACGTCATTCGGTCGGTCAGCGGATTTTCACGTATTTATCTTCTAGATCCGTCCTAAGTCGGTTACAACCCCTATATAAGCAGCAGCATTCGAGCAGAAACGGGACATCACATCATTACACAGAAAAATACACCAAATATACACAGCAGCCGCATACTCTACAAGGAGCAAACAAGGAGATGAATTCTTCCATCCCAACAATCATGATCACCAACATGATTGTTGGCTAAGCATATCGCGGTGAGACAACGGAGGAAACCAATCAACAACCACACCAACTAGAGGATTTTTAGCTATATCTTAGTGAGTTAAATTTATGATTTTTCATCAATTGGATATTGTTATATTGTTTATGTTTTATTTGAATCGAGAGATCGATTAAACTATCTTTTTGATTGAATTTATATGAGAATATTGTTCAAGCTTTGATCTTTTCAATTGATGCAATTAATTGTGATTCAAGAGATTGTTCATGATAAGTTGAGTAGAGTATTGGAGACAATCTCATGATCGTGTTATGCATGCTAGTTTAGTTTTTCTTGAGAAAGAAAACAAAACCCTAGAAATTGATTAAAGAGATTTAATCGAATTCGTGATTTGATCATTACTAAAAATCGTATCTTTAGCACGCAATCTAGTTGGGGTTGGTTGGTTGGTTGGTGGATTCTCGTTGCCTTGCCATTATTTTAAATCTTTGATAAACAAAATTCGTTCGTATCAATTGTGATTGCTACGTTTAGTTATTTTAAAAACCCTAGTTGTTACCGCCGTTTTTTTTTGCATATTTCTGTTTTTAGATTACAAGTAGCATAAACCTTAGTTTTAGGTAGTAATCTGTGACATAATCGATATAATAACTGTACTCTAATCCGATAAACGTTCGATTCCCTTAGGACGACCCGTTAACACCCTTTACTACGAACCTTATACTTGGGGTGTTTCGGTTTATAAATTTAAAACTAGTTTTTACCGAACATCTGCTGCACCCAAGAAGACTGTTGAGAAGAGAAAGGCTGCTGATACAAGAAAAATAATAGAAATGTTAAAGCCTATGAAGACTAGGAAGGAAACAGCAGAGACTGATGAGTCTGCTGAGGGTCCAACTGAAATTGAGGTTACTGACCCTGCTATAGTTGCAAAAAAGAAGACTGTTGCTGAAATCTTAAAGGAGCATCTGAAGGAAGCCAGTAGAAAGAGGAAAGCTATTGAAGCTCAATCAGAGCAACTTTCCAAAAGAATGAAAGAAATTTCCAAGAAAAAGAAATATGGCAAAGGAAAATAGTTGAGGACTCTGGAGGCTCAGAGAGAAGAAGAAGAAGAAGCAGAGGCTATTGAGGCTGAACCTTTAACAATTATCAAGCCTACTGAGATGGTAGAAGTTGTTGTTGAGCAACCTACCGAAGAATCACAGCAGACTGCTGAACATGAACCTGCTGAAGAAGTTGCTGATTCCTCTCCTGTAAAGGCTGCTAAGCCTACCGAAGCTGGACAAGTTGTTGTTGAGCAACTTATTGAAGAACCACAGCAGACTATTGAGTCTGTACCTGCTGTGGAAATTGAAACGTTGGTACAAGACCCTACAAGTTTTGCAAGAAGTCAGGGGGAAGAGCAATATGTTGCTAACCCTGCTGATGAGCATGTTGGTCAGGGGGAACCAAGTGTTGTACAGATGGAGGTAGTAAGCACTAATATACAATCTAAGCAACCTACTGACCTAGATGTATCTATTGAATAAACTATGACTCTACTGGTTGAGACCTTTGGAGGTCAGCATAGTGGACAGACAGCTCCTAGAAAGCCAACCATGCCCTTTGAAAGAAAAGAGAAAAAGAAGAAAGAAGAAAGAAGGGTATGTTGATCCAAAGCTCCAGCTGGTAGCTGATTACTTTCAGTGGAAGTTTGGTTTTTATAAAAGACAAAAGCCAACTGCAGAACCAATGACTGATTTTGAGGAGTGGGCTTTTGAGAAATTAGGAGTGGAGAATCTGCTGGATTTGATTGGTAACTCTCTGTTGGAAGCTAAATTGATGGATCTCCTTGATCAACAAAAGAAGAAAAGGGTATCAAGTTCAGAGATCCTAGAGATGAATCAGACAATGATGATTCATCATCGATTTCGGTGATGATTATCCCTCTAGTCCAGCAGGAGTCAGTGGGACAGCTTTATTAAATGAACCAAGTGTACAACAGTCCACTGATATTGGTAGGTCTGCTGGGGTCCAGCAGACTGGACAAATGGATGAGGATGTGGAAAATCTCACCATAGATGGTTTGGAGGCCTTAATAAATGATGGGATAAATCTTGAAGGCAACAGACTGGTTGGTGTTGCAGATGCTTTATTTGTTGAAGAACCTGCTGAGCATAATGATGATCAGCAGACTGTAGTTTTGGAACAAGAGGTTCAGGCTGCTGAGACTCAGACAGCACCTGAACAAAGGTTGGAACCGGTGGTACAGGTTGCTGAGGTACAAACAGCACCTGGACAAAGGTTGGAACTATCTTTGTGTTTGGAGGAAACCCCTGCTATTGTTGTTGAACAAGCTGCTGTAGTGGAGCCTACTGGAGACTAGACCACTATAGGGAAATATGGTCAGCAAACTGCTGTTATTGATGAGGATGAGCAGATGCTGGACTATGATTACAGTGATGAAGAATTTCAAGGGCCTGAAGAAGAAAATGTTGTTGATGAACCTCAATAGGCATTTGTACCAGTTTTTGAAGAACCTGCTCTTGATCCTATTCTGGAGGAATTCCAAGGACCTAACCCTGCTGGAAGGGATATAAGCTTTGCCATGCTTGTCAGCAGACAGAGGGCACAATACAATGTTGAAGAGCCTGCTGATGAAACTGATGGACATATGGCAGGAGGAATGGCTGGTGGAGTACCAGCAGAGATTTTGGATGAGTTGAGGACTGTCAGAAATGACATTACAAGGTTAAGAACTCAACTTGACAGGAAAGAGCAAAGATTTGAAGACTTGATGAATTTAGTGGAGAATAGAGGAAGAACTACTGAAACTGTTGCCTCCAATATTACTTCCACACAGTATGCTCTTGCTGACCTTGCTCTGGATGTAAAGGGGATCAAACAAGGAAACACAATGAAGGAAAAGTTTCTGAAAGATCAACTTGAAGCCATCCACCAGAAACTTGATAAACTTGCTGAGGCACCCAAGCTGCCGTGCCCGAGAAATTTCGCCGGAACACTTCAACCTCTTTGGATTGGATCCTAAGCTTACCGAGAGGATCAATCTCTTGGAACAGACAATGGAACAAAGGATTCTGCGGTTGACACAAGAAGCGAAATCATGGAAGGACAAAGCGAGTACTCTAGTCACCACACGGGAGAGTGTTCATGGCCTCGTTGTCCCGTTTTGTTGATGATGTCAATAAGGGGAAGAGAGCCAAACAACGGTAGCAAAAGATTTGCTAGAATTTTTGCAAAGAAAAGATGGGAGGATGACACCAATGCTTTTAGAGAACCTGCACCTGGCAGACTTCCACTCACTGATGACCTTCTCAGAGAATATAAGAAGGTCTACAACAGCAAGAGAAGACCTTACCATGACAAGGGTTTCCATGAGGGACTTAACTCTTTTCTGGACTCAAGTTTTGGGAAGAGGTGGTAGAGGTGGAAGGAGTTTACCTACAACCAATGCAAAGGAGTCAATGAATGAATTCAAAGAAGTATACATGCGTTTAGGCTTTATAGTACATCAAATCAATCTTACTCTACCTGAAGCATGGAAATGGTGAAAAGAAGTGAATCCTCACATTGATTTCTCTCTTATTCAAAATGATTGGATGAGAGAAATGATCAGAGAGATAAGAGTTTATCAAGAGCAAGTAGAGAAAGCAAGGGAAGAAAGAGAAAGATGACACTAGATCAGCATACTTTATCTGCTTTACACTTTTGCTGATTCTAGACTGTAATACTTTTGAACAAATGATTATAATGAGAGATGACTAAATTTGTTTTGTTCTTGTTTTTTTAATCTTTTTGCTTTGCTGTAAGGAGGGTATTGGCATCATCACCAAAAAGGGGGAAATTGTTGGACTTATTTTTAAGTTTTAGTGATGAGTGCCAGACTAGCTGTTATAGAGCAAAGGCAAAAAGATGTCTACATCAAATGTATAGGTTTATTAGAGTTTGATCTTGTATAGGTTTGATCAAACAAGCACTGTAAAAGGTCAATTGACTTACATCAGCAGACTTGTCTACATCAGTTGGGTACCTAGGTCAGTAGACAAGTCAGGAACCTGCTGAAGACTGAAGGCTGAGGGTTCAAACTCAGTTATTGAAGGCTAAGGGATCAAACTTAGTATTTAAAGTCAAGGATATGGAATCAGAATTTAGGGAAGTCTGTGATGACCTAAAATGATTACATATACCTTGTGTACAAGGTCTAAGTTCCACAAGTTAAGTGGTGATTGGAACTTGGTTATGATTAAATGATGTAATCTAACTTCATAAATAAAAGTTAGATAAAAGAATTCATCTGCCTTGTCTTATAGACACAGCAAAACATGGATCAGCTGACTAATATGTACTTCAGCAGCCTCATGATCACAGGAACCTGCTGATACATATACTTCGAATTATTCAAAGGTTACATTGGAAGATTAGAAAGAAAGGGACAGCTAACAACCTCTGATTTTATCAAACAAATCAATGGCTAATATTAAAGGGACGTTGGGATGATTCAGACCTTTATCCAATGGATACAAGTCAAAGAGGGTGGACAGACTGAAACTGTCAAAAAGGAGCCTGACAGTGTCAGTCCTACGAACAGTCAAAAAAAGCAAGTCAAGATGGAGACAAATCCAAAATGGCTATGTTTGAATTTCAAACATAAGTCACAAGGATTTCTTCCTATAAATAGAGGACTCCTAACTTAGATACAAATGATGATTTTTGAAGAAAAATAAAGATCCATCTTGAGCTATCAGAATTAAATCGATAAAACACCCTGCTGAGCCTACTGAGCATAAACCTACTGATCTAGTACAACTCTTCAAGTGTAATCTGCATTCAAGCTACATCAAGTTTACACACTTGAAGACATCAAGTTGCTGATCATATCATCCTGATCCAGCTGCTGAAAGCTGAATCACTTACTTGATTCAAACTTTCCTTCACAAGGAATCTACTGAAGATAGTGAAGCACATCTGTGTGTCAAGGACTGTTGTTTGTGGTGGAGCTGGTGAAGAGGCAATCCTACCCTTCAAGGACCAGTGGAAGACTTTGGAGCAGCAATCCTATCTATTCCAAGTGTTCAGTTTGAAAAGCCATAGTTATTGTTGAAGGACAAGCAGTTTAGGGATTTTTGTAACAGCTACCTCAAGAATCTCTAGTGAATTACCTCCAACATCATAGGAGAAGAGTGGACTGACAGGATTACACCACCTGGAACCACTATAAAATCTGCCTACTTACTTTCTGCATTTAAATTTTGCACTTAGTATATCTAGCACATCAATCTACTGATTTTAGCAACCGAATCACACACATTCACTACTGAGTATCTAATACTTGGTATCATATTTAACAACAAGTAATAAGGCTTAATTTTTGATATATTTCCGCTGCACAAATTCAGTAAACTCAACGGTCGGCGAGACTACGAGTATCGCGGACTACCGACCCGCCGCCAGGTGCCGAAGTTGCTTTGAGTTTGTTAACTCCAAAAGTTTTAAGTGTTAAGTTTATTCACCCCCCTCCTCTAAACTTAACCAAAGCCTTTTCAAGGGACCAACACAAGAAAAGTTTTTGAAACTCCACTATAGTCATTCACCCCCCCCCCCCCTCTGACTATAGTTTTACCCTTCTCTGGGACCAACAAGAACCATAGCACACGGTTGTAACTGATCCTGCTGTGGAAAGTGTTGAACCTGTTCAAGACCCTTCTGTGGATGCTACAACTAAAAGGGAAGAACACACTGCTACAAACCCTACTGATGTGCATATGAGTCAGGAGGAACCTAGTGTGGAACAGTTGGAGGTAGTAGGGACAAATGTACAACCTGATGAACCTACCGACCTATTTGTATCTGCAATAGATACATTGACTCACATTGTTGAAGCCTTTAGGGGACAACAAGCTGAGCAATCTGTGTCAAGAAGGCTCACAATGCCTTTTGAGAGAAGAGAAAAGAAGTCAAAGAAAGAAAGGGTGGATCATGTCTTCAAAAGGGTACAAAACTACTTCGAATGGAAGTTTGGTTATTACAAGAGGCAAAAACCAGCTGCTGACCCTCTGACATGTTTTGAAGAATGGGCATTTAAACAGTTATAAGTATAAAGTTTACTTGGACTGAATGACACTTCTCTATTGGAGATGAGGCTGATGGCAATTATAGAAGATGGAAAGCAGAAAAAGAACATTATGTTTAAAGATCCCAAGTTCACACCTGACAATGATGATTATTCATCATCTGATTCTGATGATGATCATCCTATGTTTCCAGGGGAATCCAATGGAGTGGTTAAAGATAGATCAATTGGAGAAGCTGGACCAGAGTCCACTGAACATGTGGAAGATCAGCCTGCTGAATGTGCCAAGTCTACTGAGGATCAGCAAACTGATATGCTAAATGAAGAGCTAGGAGCTGCTTATAATGAAGATTTAGAGAGACAGCTTACCGTAGCAACATCCCTGGAAGAGGCCAGAATATCTACTATTTATTATGTTGTTATGTTTGAAGAAGCTGATGCAAGTTTAGAAGACTCGGCTCAGAATCAGGAGTGTTTTGACACTCAAGCAACCTTATCTCAAGTTGCAGATCAATTACAGAAGGTTGCTAATGATAGAGGAGTCTTAGAGGAAAATCTGGCTATATTTCTGAATGTCTCTGTTGAAGAGGTGGTTCGGAGTTCTTTGAGTTACAAAAACGGCACTCGAATACGAGTCGAAACGGGAGGTTCGGGTTGCTGAGGATCAGACAGCACCTGGACAAAGGTTGGAACCATTGATGGGATTGGAGGAATCCCTTGTACATATTATGGCAAAGCCTACTGAAGCACAGGATACTGTAGAACCGAGTGTTGTAGTACAGGCTACTGAAGTTAAGGCTACTGAAGGTAAAGATAGTCAGTAGACTGTTGTGATGAGGATGAACAGCTGTTGGACTATGACTTTAGTGATGAGTAATTCCAAGTGCCTGAGGAAGTACAAGTTGCTGATGAACCTCAACAGGCACATGTACCAATTTTTGAGGAGGCACATGTTTTGGACCCTCAACCTGCACACGATCCTATTTTAGAAGAAATTTTTGAAGATGTGATTGAGGAAGGTCTTGAACCTACTGGATGGGATAGGACAAGAGCCATGGTTGTCAGTATTCTAAGGGCAAACTATAATGTTGAAGAGCCTGCTAATGATTTTACTAGACATATGGTTGGAGGTATGGCTGGTGCAGTACCAGAACATGTCTTGGTTGAGTTGAGGGCAGGAAGAGATGATATTACACAGTTAAGGACTCAACTAAATAGACAAGAACAAAGATTTGAAGACTTGATGAATTTGGTGGAAAATAGAGGAAGAACTACTGAAACAGTTGCTTCCAACATCACTACTACTCAATATGCTATTGCTGACCTAACCCAAGATGTGAGAAATATAAAGCTGAGCATAGCAAACAGAGATAAACATATGAATGAACAGTTTGCCTCAATACACAAAAAGCTTGACAAGCTTGCTGAGGCACCCATGCCTGTTGTGGCTCACCCTACTGAAGCACCTCAACATGCTGCATTGGATCCTAAGGTTACTGAGAGGATCAATCTTCTGGAACAAACTATGGAAGGAAGGATAACTGCAGTTGACACAAGGACAGAGATTATGGAAAGTCAACTTGCTAACTTAGTGATCACACAGGAGAGTGTTCATGGTCTATTGTCCCGGTTTATTGATGATGTCAATAAGGGGGAAGAGGGCCTTACAGCAGAAGCAAAGGAGGAAGTAAGGATTTTTTCCAAGAAGAGATGGGAGAATGATATAAATGAGTTCAGGAAACTTGCACCTGGCAGGATTCAATTGACTGATGACCTCCTGCAAGAATATAAGAAGCTATACTATGGAAAGAAGAGACCCTATCATCACATGGGATTTCAGGAGGGACTGAATTCCTTTCTAGGACTAAAACTTTGGGATACAACGGTCAAATCATTAAGAGCTTCTAGTAGAGGTGGAAGAGGAGGCAACTATGGAAGAGGTCAAAGAATGGGAGCTTCATAATCAGCAAGGGATTCACTAGAAGAGTTTAAACACATCTACATGAGACAAGGCTTCAATGTTCACAACATAAGGTTAACTTTACCTGAAGCCTAGAAGCGGTGGAAAGAGCTGAATACTTGGGTTGACGTTTCCACAATTGAAAACCAATGGATGGTTGATATTATCAAGAAAATCAAGGAATTCTATAAGAAGAAGGAACAAGACAAAGACAGAAACTAGGTCAGCACACTTACATTGTTTATTTCATTCTGCTGACCCTAGTTAGAAATAAGTTTGAACAAATTTGATTATAATGAGAAATGGCTAAATTTGTTCTGCCTTTTGTTTTTATCTTTTTTTGATTTCATTAAAAAAGAGGGAAATAGTTGGATATATTTTAAGTTTTAATGATGAGGGTATTGGCATCATCATTATGTTTAGGGTCAAAATAGTGGAAATAGTTGGATATATTTTAAGTTTTAATGATGAAAACGTATCGATTTAGTGCTTAAATGATGATTTTATGTTGTTTTGGAAATTGTGTTATGTTTTGGTATATTGTTGAGATACTCAATTATGTTGGAAAAGGTGATCCTAAAGAGCTAAAAGATGATCAATCAAAGATATGGAAGAATCAAATGTATAAAGATGGAATTATCAATTTAATCGTCGGTGGACGGGCGTTTTTCTTTTTTCGTTTCCATGGAGTTCAACCATTGTAACCAAACTATGTGAGTTCTTCTTTTAGATTTATTCAATTTCAGTTTTATTTCATGATCTTTAATTAAAAGTTGTTTCTTTCTATGATTTATGATGCTATTATGTGGACTCATATCGAGAGATTTGTTTACTAATTGATACGTTTACAACAAACGAAAGTTGCGTAGACTAGATCACCGTAGAAAGAATAGATCTTTTATCTAAACAAACGGAAGTTGATAGATATAATCTAGGTTGCTTGAATTTATGAACTTAAAACTGCGGAAGCTACTTAGGTTTGTTAATTCATACACCCGAGTTTTGTATTGAAAATCAGTCTCAACATTCGGAAGATGAGAGATTGATAAATTGGATTTACTAAGGAATTAGGAATCCGTAGCTTGAGAAATAAATTCACTAAGGAATTAGGGGTTTATGTCTCGTGAAAAGGTGAAACCACAACTTGAATTAAAATCATGAATTGAACTAGGATTGAGATCACATAGGTTTGTATATTGGTTGTTTCCATGTCCCTTAGTTTAGATTGTTTATTTTGTTTCCTAGGTTAGATTTATTTTGATTGTTCTTTTATGGTTTTTCTGTTTTTATGTTTTGTCGTTCGTTTATTTGTTTTCGTTGAGTAGCAATTGAGAGGATTACTAGGATTAGATTCTACATACCTTTTCCCTGTGGATCGATACCTGAACTTACCCTACTTTACTAGCAACAACCCGATGTTTTGGTCGGTTAGGAGTTAGTTTGCATGGTAGTTAGGTTTTATAAATTTTCTTTTGTTTTTATGATGCAAAATCCTCCCCAACAAAAGTGGCGCCGTTGCCGGGGAATAGGTGTCATGTTGAATCTAGTTTTGTTAGTTCTCGATTTTGTTACGTTTTATTTTTGTTTTTAATAAAAGTAGCGTATACCAAGTTGAGAGTTTTTATTTTGCCGTGTTTCGATGACCGTTAGGTTAAGAATGTGCAAAAGTTTTTTACTCAACTTGTTTTACGTGAAGTTTATATGTTTATGTGTTACCTAGTCTAACCCATGTGCTTAATTTGATAAGGTTTCTTTGTCTTGTGATACGTGTTCTTGTGTTGTGTTTATAAGTATTTAGGGTTTTGCTGTGTTTTTCCCGCTTGTCCGTGCATTCTTGTTGTATGGACGAGCGTACGTTCGTTGGACGCCCGTCCGTTCTTCATCTCGCAGTGAACGAGCGTTGGGAAGTATTGGACGCTCGTCCGTTCAAATATTTTCAATCCCGTTCGATTTAGAGGACAGACGAGCGTCTATACTTTCGAACGCCCGTCCGGTCGGTTTTCAAGGCGCGACGAGCGTACGCAAGGTGGAACGCCCGTCCAGTTCTGAACGCTAAGTGAACGTTCGTCCGGGGTTCAGTCCAGGTTCTAAATTTCTTGATTTTATTTTTAATGCTTTTATTTAACTTGGATTGCTTTCATTCGAGCTTCTGTGGCTAGTAATATTACATAGATGTCCTGAACCTACATATTTTATATTTTTCCATCTATGAATCCATGTTAGATAATTGATTCATTTCTTATACTTGATTCATGCATGCTATAGTGCTTGTCGGTTCTCGTATGCTATAGTTGTTTTATTAATGTTAGTGTAGCTAATGTCGTTTACGTAGGCTGCATATCTTGTCATGAATCTTATTAGCGTTAAGACTTACGTGCTTCTTTTGTTTTTATGATTCATATGGGTAGCTACTGTCGGTTTTCCGTATGCTACAACTCGGACCATATGAGTTATATCTTTTTAGTATAGACAAGTTGTTGGTTTCCATAAGTCTATCACTTTAGATAAGTCTTAAGGCGCGTTTGCATGTAGTGACAGCACTGTCGTTTATCGTAACCTGTCATTATGTGGTAGACGTTTATATATATGTCGTGTTGCATATAGTGGGCTAGTTTTCTTTCTTTAATTTTCGTTTATTTTTGCATATCACTTAGATGCATTTCATTTGGTTGCATTCCATCTAGTTGCATTGTTTTTCTATTTTTCCTTTTATTTTTCTTAAGTGTGGTCACTGTCGGTTCCCGTAACACCACATCATTTATTTCTTTCTTTTTCTTGAGTGTAGTTAACTGTCGGTTTCCGTAATACTACCTCGTTTTTATTTTCTTAGGATTTTTTTTTTTTTTTTCATGTAGTTTGCATTGTACTATAGTTTCATGTAGTTGCACCTAGCCTGCTATTTTGTAATGTTTCATGTATATTTTCCATCTTTATTTGAGCTTAATCTGAAAATTCTCTAGACTTCCTTTCCTATGCTTTATATGTTATCTTCCCCTATCCCCGAGGTATTTCATGTTTGTCAAGTGTGCGGGATAGATTCGATAGCGTTTGTGACCTTTAGACGATATCGGTTTTCCGGTGGATGGGCCACGATCCTCCGAGTTCGTCGGGCATTTCTGGATTTGGACAGCTGACACTTCCAGAACTGCCACTTTCGAAATCCAATCAGCTAAGTACTCTTACCTTTTATTTCTTTTCTGCACATTCTGAGGACATAATGTGATTTAAGTGTGGGGGAGGGAATAGTTGGTTATGTGTATCTACATTCATTTGCTTATACTTTAGTATTTCTATGAAAAGTGCTTAATTTTCAAATTTTTTGTTATGTCCCGAGTAGACAAAGGCATATCTTTGCTTGAGTTTATATCATTTTTGCTGTATTCTGTGTATTTAGTAATTTTAGTTGTTTCACCCGATACTCTTTTTCACATGCCATAGTAAATGATGAGCTAAATGTTGAGAGCCTACCCCATTTTAGTTGGAGATTTTTGATGATTATAGCATGTTTCTTTGCTTATGTACAATTCTTGAAAAGTTTAGTAGTTTGTATTCTAGAGTTAAAGTATGATATACTGTGAATATCTGTAAGTTTGAATGTGATAAGTGAAACGTGATTAAGTCTTTGCAATAGTAATAAATTGTTTACTTGAGGTGTTATGCTCAGTGGTCTGTGCTACTAGAAAATAATCTTTTCCACGCCGCCAAATTGAGAAATCTCTAAGTAAACATAATTGTAATTGTGTGTGTCGGAAGCTGGTTTATGATTTGGGTGAGGTAGGGTGTACCACGTATGTCCTATTCCACTATGATGACCAAAAGCTCACGACAGTCAGTTTATAGCTGCCTTATGATTGGAGTAAGGTAGGGGATTATCTTGAAATGTCCTATTCTGCTATGAGGGCAAAAGCTTATTCTGATGTGTGTTAGAAAAGTGTGAAAAAGTGAAAATATTGAAATATATTATTATGAATTAGTAACGACTTAGTTATCGTCGACCTTATCCCCAGTATAAACTGGAAGATAATGTGTAGGGATTATCCTCTGAGTCTGTCAGAAATGTTTTAGATATTATCTACTATTTCTTTTTGGGATATGTATGTCTTGTAAAGTGCCTGTTATAGTTTTTTGAATATTTCTAACTTAGATGGGAAACCGGGCTAGTTTTGGTTTGAATAACTTTCAAATTGTGGAACTTAGTGGAAGTTTATTATGGCTATGCACACACTCACTCGGGTGAACTTCTGAGTTATTGAATATACTTCATATTTGTATGGATGTTTATTTGTCTCGAGCTTGATCTTTGTTTTGTTTTGCTCGGGACGAGCAAAAGATAAGTGTGGGGGAGTTGTTTAGGGTCAAATTATAGTGATTTTCACATATGTTTTATATATCAATTTCCCTCATATTTGGATTATTTTCATAGAATTCGAGCCATATAGTTAAATATTGAGTAAATGAGGTTTTTAATGGTTAAATATGAAAACGTATCGATTTATGTGCTTAAATGATGATTTTATGTTGTTTTGGAAATTGTGTTATGTTTTGGTATGTTTTCCTATTGTTGTAGATACTCAATTATGTTGGAAAAGGTGATCCTAAAGAGCTAAAATTCGAGTTGAGGAAGGATCAATCAAAGATATGGAAGAATAAAAGAGATAAGGAAAGAAATAAATCAAGATAAAGATGGAATTATCAATTTAATCGTCAGTGGACGGGCGTCCATATGAATCAGACGAGCGTTCATATCGAACGGGCGTTTGAAGATGCGAACGAGCGTCCAGGGAGTCGAAACTAATACAGAGAGTTCAGACGCTAGGTGAACTGGCGTCCATCCTCCGTCCAAGCATTCTGGACGGGCGTCCATAAAGGCGGACGAGCGTCCACCGCCGACTTTGAGCCAGCCGACTTAATCTTCTATTTAAACAGCCGTCGCCCCAACCCTAATTCATCTATATTTTTCTTCACATCAAAAGAGAGCACAGCCGCATCTTGGAGAGTTGAAGGCCGGTCACCCGAGCCTTGTGCTCGGGTGAACCGAGGTTAGATTAGGAGTAGATTATGTAGCTTTTCTTTTTCGTTTCCATGGAGTTCAACCATTGTAACCAAACTATGTGAGTTCTTCTTTTAGATTTATTCAATTTCAGTTTTATTTCATGATCTTTAATTAAAAGTTGTTTCTTTCTATGATTTATGATGCTATTATGTGGACTCATATCGAGAGATTTGTTTACTAATTGATACGTTTACAACAAACGAAAGTTGCGTAGACTAGATCACCGTAGAAAGAATAGATCTTTTATCTAAACAAACGGAAGTTGATAGATATAATCTAGGTTGCTTGAATTTATGAACTTAAAATCGCGGAAGCTACTTAGGTTTGTTAATTCATACACCCGAGTTTTGTATTGAAAATCGATCTCAACATTCGGAAGATGAGAGATTGATAAATTGGATTTACTAAGGAATTAGGAATCCGTAGCTTGAGAAATAAATTCACTAAGGAATTAGGGGTTTATGTCTCGTGAAAAGGTGAAACCACAACTTGAATTAAAATCATGAATTGAACTAGGATTGAGATCACATAGGTTTGTATATTGGTTGTTTCCATGTCCCTTAGTTTAGATTGTTTATTTTGTTTCCTAGGTTAGATTTATTTTGATTGTTCTTGGTTTTTTCGTTTTTATGTTTTGTCGTTCGTTTATTTGTTTTCGTTGAGTAGCAATTGAGAGGATTACTAGGATTAGATTCTACATACCTTTTCCCTGTGGATCGATACCGAACTTACCCTACTTTACTAGCAACAACCCGATGTTTTGGTCGGTTAGGAGTTAGTTTGCATGGTAGTTAGGTTTTATAAATTTTCTATTGTTTTTTGATAAAACAAGCATTAGAGTTTGATCTTTGTATAGGTTTGATAAAACAAGCATTGTAATTAGGTCAGCTGACTGTATCAGCAGACCTGTCTAGATCAGTAGGGTAACTAGGTCAGTAGACTAGCTAGGAACCTGCTGAAGACTGAAGGCTGAGGAGTCAAACTCAGTTATTGAAGGCTAAGGGATCAAACTTAGTACTTAAAGTCAAGGATATGGAATCAGAATTTAGGGAAGTCTGTGATAACCTAAACTGATTACATATACCTTGTGTACAAGGTCTAAGTTCCATATGTTAAGTGGTGATTGGAACTTAGTTATAATCAAAATGGTGTACTCTAACTTCATAATAAAAAGTTAGATGAAAAGCAGTCAGCTAAAGTGTTATTGAAACACAGCAGACTTAAGCCAGCTGACAGATATGTACATCAGTAGACTAAAATAAGTCAAACATCTGCTGAGTATAATTCTCGATTTAATCAAGGGTTACTTTGGAAGATTACAAGGATAAGGATGGATTAGAAGCCTTGATATTGTCAACAAATAAACGGCCAAGATAAAAAGAACGTTGGAAAGATTCAGAGGATTAACCAATGGACATAAGTCAAAGGGTGGACAGACTGAAAACTGACAAAAAGCAAACTGACAGTGTCGTACTATGAAAAGTCAGAAAAAGCAAGTCAAGATGGAGACAAATCTGAAACGGCTATTTGAATTTCAAACAAGAAGTCACATGTTTCCTACCCACAAATAGAGGACTTCTGACTCAGTTTGAAGATGATGAATTGATGAAAAACAAATAATCTACTCAAAGCTATCAAATTTCTGATCAAGAAAAACACCCTGCTGACATCACTGAGCTAAAAGCTACTGATCTAGAAAACTCTTCAAGTGTAACCTGCTATCAAGATACATCAAGTACACACACTTGAAGACATCAAGCTGCCGATCATTTCATCTTGATCAAGATGCTGATAACTGAATCATTACTTGATTCAATCTTTCTTTTACAAGAAACCTGCTGAATACAGAGAAGCACTTAGGTGTCAAGAACTGTGGTTTATGGTGGAGCTGGTGAAGAGGCAATCATACCCTTCAAGGACTAGTTGGAATACTTTGGAGCAGCAATCCTACATGTTTCAAGTGTTCAGTTTGTGAAGCCATAGTTATTGGTGAAGGACTGACATCTTAGGGATTTTTGTAACTGCAACATCAAAGATCTCTAGTGAATTTCCTCCAAAATCACAGGAGAAGAGTGGACTGACAGGATTACACCACCTGGAACCATTATAAAATTTGTCTACTTACTTTCTGCATTTAGTATACTGATCACATCAACTTACTGAAACTTGCAACTGAATCACACACTTACACTACTGAGTATCTAATACTCAGTATCATCTTTTTAACAACAAGTAACAAGGGTTAATTTGATTATATTCCGCTGCAACAAATCCAGTAATATCTGTTGTCAGCAGACTACTGAGTGGTCAGCAGACTACTGAGCAGTTAGCAGGCTACTGACATTGTTGAGTTTGTTAACTCCAAAGGTTTTAAGTGTTAAGTTTATTCACCACCCCCCCCCCCCCCAATAAACTTAACCAAAGCCTTTTCAAGGGACCAACAAACTTCTACGACTCCTCCCATTCGACTCCTCGGCATGCGCATTTATTATTATCCCTTTGATTGTGGAATTATTCCTTAAACAAGCCTTTGTAAAATAAAAAAAAATCATTTTATCTCCTCGTATTCGATACCTATATTCGTATCCCTTTAATTTTGGAATTATCCTTGGAAACCCTCCTCCCGGTAATATGTTTTTTTTTTAATTCTTAGCATGCAGTATTTGTATCAACACTATTTTGAATACAAATATCACACGTTGTCTCTTTCAAAAAAAATATCACACTTTGTACCGATTTTAATCCCTACATCTCTTCAAAAACATTTTCATTATTATCAACGGTATAAATCCCCCACATCGCGTGTTCATTATTATCTCTGTTGTTAAAGCAAGGAATAATATGGAAAACATATTGTAACAATTTTAATCCCGTATCACAGGCTGTAACGATGATTGTAACAGTTTTAATCTCATATCACAGATAGTAACAAACGATTACCACCAACTTTTATTTATATTAATTACCTCATCGTTTAAAAGTATTTTATTTATTTTAATCATCTAATCATTTCCCTAAATAATATATATATATATATATATATATATATATATATATATATATATATATATATATATATATATATATATATATATATATATAGAGCGAGAGAGGAAGGGATTTAACCTGTTTAACCTCAATTACCCGACCCAAACCCGAAAAATACCAAAAACGCCAACCATGCACTAATTACAAAATTTGAATTTCTAATAAATAACCTCTCTCTGCAATCACTGTTGGTCCCTTGGAAAGGCTAACACAAGTTTAGAGGGGGGTGAATAAACTTGTCCCTAAAACTGGATTTAAAACAAATTATGGTTCAGTTAAACTTGTGTGGAGTTAAGCTGACTAAGCTGAGTTTAAGTCAAACTGACTTAAGCTTAAAACTAAGTCAACCGGCAGCGGATAAAGTTTTAGCCTTTTTCTTGATCTTGTTATTCTCTGGTGAAAACTGAGTGTAGTAAACTGAATTCTGATGAATGTCAGTTTGTGAACAGTGAAGTGTATAACAATCAATTATCAAAATGCTGTAAATAAATGCTGAATAAATAAGTAAGTGCGTAAAGTAAATAAGGAAAATATTATGGAGGTTCCAGGTGGTGTAATCCAGTTCGTCCTCTCTTCCATTGTGGTGCGGAGGAAAATTCCACTAGAACCTCTTGAGGTGAACGGTTACAAAAAGTCCTAAACAATAGTCCTTGGCTAATCCCTATCGTCACTATCTAAACAGTTGTAGAACATGTAGAATTGCTGCTCTTCAATTGCGTGAACACTGGTCCTTAGAGGGTTGAATTGCCTCTTCACCAGCTACGACCACAAACACAGTCTACCCGACTGCTTGTCACAACGGTCCGTGGCGAAACCTTCCCGGTTTGCTTCACAGTCTAAAACCTTTGATGTAAAATCAAAGTTGGGCTGAGAATCAATAAATTGATTCTTGTTTGTGGTTCTTCAAAGTGTCTGATTCTTGATAAAACCTGTGTAGCTTGAACACTTGAAGAATTCTAGATATGATCTTGTTATAGCGCAAAGATGATAGCAATTCGAATGATTAATGCACACGTTAATTCTTGTTAAATCTTTGTATTCTTGTGTGTGTAATCCTTTGTGCAAGGTCCTCTATTTATAGTGTAAGGTCCAACGTTCATCTGGCTTCAATTCGAATTGTATTAACGTCTCTCTTGTAACGGCTATATTTTCTGACCGTTCTGTTGTGTCAGTATTTCATCCAATAAAATCGATTCCTTTATAACGTTCGACTGTACGATCAGTTGTTGGATGGCTGACATATAAAACTGAGTTTCCTTATCAGTTTTATACTGAGAATGTTACTTGTCAGTTTCTTGACTGACTTGGAGCATTAACTGAGATTTTATTCTACTTCAAATATCAGTACTCCGGTTTTCATCTGATTATAGTTAACTTAATCAGAGTACACCATGACTCATTATCATCTAAGAACTCATTGTCTTTATGATTCGTAGGTCTTCATACAAGATCCATAAAGTCAGTTCAGGCCACCACAATCTTGCCTGAAGTCTAACTTTACAGTCTCGACGTAGTCTTCATAACTGAGTTTGAACCCTCAGTTCTTCAATCTTCAATAACTGAGTCTCGACCCTCAGTTTTCAGCTTCTAGATAAGCCAACCGAGTCTGTGTCCCTCAGCGAACTTACCTTCTTCAGTTTCTTGTAGGTGTATTCTGAGTCAGTTTGTTTATCTTGATGATTTCAAATTTTCTGAATGATTTCCAATTTTTCAGTTTTACGACACACTAACAGTTACAGTGCTTGTCTGATGTAACTTATACAAATATCAGACTCTAGTAATACCTATACATTCAGTTATAGACATCTTTTAGCTTTTCACTATAACAGCTAGCTTCAGCACTTCATCAATGGGGTTAAGATAATACTTTGAATAAATATGATGAATTATCATCAAAACATAAATTTTATTTCCAACAATTTCCCCCTTTTTGATGATGCCAAAACTCTCCTTAAAATAAAAGCTTAAAGATCAAAACAATGTAAAACTTGAAACTGGATTTCATTAGAATGAGCAAAAACTGGGATAGTTACATTTTTGTTCAAAATAGTGTAACTAGATACTAAGTTCTCTTCTGTGCTTTTTGCATGACGGAATCAAATTTTCTTGCTTTGTCATACATACAAAAATCATCTTCTAGCTTGGAGTCTATCTTTGAAAAAGTCTTGTTGTAGTCAATTTGACTACCTTCTTTCCATCTTCTCCATTGAAATAGCTTTGGGAACTCTGATTCTTTCAAGTAGTAATTTTCAAATTCTACTACATCTGCTTTCATTTGTTCAGTCTTGTCTTTAATCTTCACTTTATCATCAATCCTCTGATTCTTCTTATATTGTGCCATTTTCTGCTTTGAGAATAAATCAGATAAAAAGTAGTTCAAGGATTCTTCAATTGTCTTGTCCTTGTACTTAGCTTTGATAGGATTGTGATCGTTGGTAAATTTCATCCATAGATCCTTTGTTAGAGCAACTCTTCCGTCTCCAGGTTGACTGTACTTTTCAATGAGCTGTTCATCAGTTAGTTCTTTCCTTAAGAACTTAGGATCTGATTTGTATCTATGCAATTCATCTTCAAGTCGCTTCATTTCTCCAAGTAACTTCAGGTTTTCTTCTTCAGCTTCCCCCTTTTTGGCATCATATAAATGATCTACCAGGGCATGGGTTGCTTTTTGATCTTCTGAGATCTGTTGCGAGAAGCAAGTACTTCTTAAGTGAGTTTCTAACCCATAGATATCCGATTCATATGCCAGTGAGCTTGTGCATGTGTTTCCCTATCAACTGCGGCTGAGTCTTCAAGTTTTTGTTTGAGTAACACAATTTCTGAAGCAGAACTTGAACTTGACTTGTGGATCATATCTAGTCTTGCATTAACTGAAACATCTGTTCTAGTTCTGTAGTCGAGATATCCAGAGATATTTGATAGAAGACCATTTTGTGCATCCTTGTTGCTGAGCACAATCTTCAAATTTTCATGAAATTTTGCTAATTCATCCTTTGTAAGGATGTCAGAAGGATCATAAGTATATTCTATTGGATTCTTAAACTGAGTATTATCTTCAATAATCATCAGTTGATGATTAGCAGTTCCATCAGCTGCTTCCTGATTGTCAGTTGTCTGATCTCCAACTGGCAATCCTTCTTGCTGTGTACAGTTTGCGTTGCTAGAGATTGGGGTTGAGTTTCTGTTTGCAAAACTGTAGTTTCATCAGCTTCTTTTCTTGATTCATCATCTTTATCCTTTGAAGTATCTTTGGATGATGTGGCTGATTCTCTTCTTTTTGCTAGTTCAGTGAATCTTTTGAAGCAATTGTCAAGAAATTCCGAAATAGGAAACAGAGTACATAGATCTCTAACTTCCAATTTCTCCAAGAGTAGTTTCTCTTCAGTCTGTAGACTAACATCTCGAGAATCTTTTGGTTTAAGCTTCATCTTCATTAGCTTGATGATTCTATCAGCTTCAAAAACTGGTGCTGATTGCTGAATTGATTGATGCCGTAACGAGAAGTGTGGTCTGTAGTGACATTTTCTTGTATAACTTCAGTTGTCAGTTGTTGTTGTTGTTGTTGTTGTTCCCCCTCAGTTGGTGATTTCTCTCTTGAGATTTCTGGGTACAAGCATCTTACAACTGATCTCACTTCTGCTGTTTCAGCTTTTCGCTAGATTCCTCTGTGTTCAGTTTCTTACTGAGACACAGTTTCCTGACATGCCTCAGGTTGGGAAGTTGTTCCTGCGATTTCCTTTGTAACTGCAGTTTGCCTTGTTTGCTTCCCTTCCTTGATTCTTTCTAAGTAAAACTGAATGATTCCACTAAGTGTCTTCTTTAGTCGGAATCTGGCAACAGTTTCTTGACCTTCGGTTTGAGCCCTTTTTACACTGTCTAATTCAGCTAAATGTTGTCTGTTGAACTGATTGATAACATAACCTGCCCAATTGAATTCTATTCCATCCCAGATTATATTCATGAGATAAATATTTTCTTCTGACAGTATACCGATGCCTTTTGATTTTCCAATGACATGTTTGCTGAGCCATTTGCTGAGGTGTCCAAATTCTAGCTTGATTTTGTCTACATGAATGCCAGGTTCGATTGGTTCCGTAGAAAAAGTAAGTTGCTCAAGAAAAGCTTCTCTTTTCAATGGTAGAGTAGTCCAATCTGTTGTTGTCACAGTTAAATTTGTGAAGCCAAAAAGTGTCCTTATGACGCTTTCATTGAGAACAATGCGATCTCCATGAACTTTGGTCATCAGAGAGTCTCGTACCAAACGCATATTTTGCCAAAATTGCAAAATTCCTTCTACATCACGTTCTTCTTTGAACTTAACTTCCAGGATGTTTCTCAAGCCTGGTTGTTTCACGATTTTATCACATATCCAGCTTGCTAACAGAGTGTTTTGACACATAGCTTCATACATTTCGAATGTCAGTTCATCCAACTCTGTTATTAATCTTTCTTGTTTTGATTTTTCTGAAGTGGCCATGTTTGAGTGTGAACACAAAAATTGATTTTTGAGAAGAGAGAGATTTTGAAGAGCCTGTTTTGTTTTCTGGAAAGGGGTGAAGATTTTGAAAAACAATGTGAACGGAAGTTGAATAAATAGGTAGGAAATTCTGGCGGTTGAGTAGTACAACTTTTCAAATTCCATGATGGTTTTGGGTAACCGATACATGTACTGTTCTGACAATCGTGGGGTGTACACGCGAAATTCTGACAAAAAGAACTGCGGTAATTTAATGCGATATAACCGCTGTCGCTTTTATCTTGTCAACCTTTGACTTGAGTTGACTGGAATAAAAACTGAGACTGAAGATGTAACATTCAGTTTCAGAAAATTATTCAGTTACAGTTTTAGTTGATCAGTTTGAAATTGTTGATGTCAATTACTAGTCTGTTAAGTGAGCGCACCCATCATAACAAAGATTAATCCCCTTGACTAATTTTACGCTTAAGCGATTTCAAGCGACTTTGATTATCCCTAATTCGGTTCTCAGTTTGGCAAATCTGTCTTTGTCCAATGGCTTTGTAAAGATATCTGCCAACTGATCTTCAGTAGGTACATAAAGAATTGTTATATCCTTCTTCTCCGTATGATCTCTTATGAAGTGGTGACGTACATCTATATGCTTTGTCCTTGAGTGTAAAACTGGATTATCAGTGATTGCAATTGCACTTGTGTTATCACACATTATGGGAATCATTCCTTCTTCTATCCCATAATCCCTTAATTGCTGTCTAATCCATAAAACTTGAGCACAACAACTTCCAGCTGCTATGTATTCAGCTTCAGTTGTAGATGTTGAGATTGAGTTTTGCTTCTTGCTAAACCATGTCACAAGTTTATTTCCTAGTAACTGACATGTGCCTGATGTGCTTTTCATGTCCACTTTGCATCCAGCATAATCTAAGTCTGAATAAGAAATCAGCTTGAATTCTCCTTCTTTTGAATACCAAATTCCAACTCCATCTGTGTCTTTCAGATATTTCAAAGTTCTTTTTCCAACTGTGAGATGACTTTCCTTTGGTTTTGACTGAAATCTTGCACATACACCAACAGTAAATGATATATCTGGCCTACTTGCTGTGAGATAGAGTAAGCTTCCAATCATCCTTCTGTAGAGTGTTTGATCAACATCTTTGCCTTCTTTGTCTTCATCTAGTCTGATGTTGGTCCCTATTTGTGTAGAAATTCCATTAGATTTTTCCATACCAAACTTTTTGATAAGTTCTCTTGTATACTTTGTTTGGTGAATGAAAATTCCATCATCTAACTGTTTAACTTGTAAACCGAGAAAGTAATTATATTCTCCCATAATACTCATTTGGAATTTGCTTTTCATCAAACTTGCAAATTTTTCACATAATTGTTCATCTTCTGATCCAAAGATGATGTCATCAACATAAATTTGAACAAGTAGAGTATTTTCACCATTCTTCATTCTGAATAATGTTTTGTCGATTGTTCCTTTGATAAATCCATTATCCACCAGAAACTGAGATAGAGTTTCATACCAAGCTCTTGGTGCTTGTTTAAGTCCATATAGAGCTTTCCTTAGTCTGAAAACTTTGTCATCTTGATCTTTGATATCAAATCCAGGTGGTTGTTGAACATAAACTTCTCTTTCAAGAATTCCATTCAGAAATGCGATTTTAACATCCATCTGATAAACATTGAACTTCTAGTGAGCAAATGCAAGAAATAGTCTGATTGCTTCTAATCTTGCAACTGGTGCATAGGTTTCATCAAAGTCTATGCCTTCTGCTTGAGAGTATCCCTTAGATACAAGTGTAGCTTTCTTTATGATGATATTTCCATCTTCATCAAGTTTGTATCTGAAAACCCATTTGGTTCCAATGATATTGACATGAACTGGTCTATCTACCAATTCCCATACTTGATTTCTCTCGAATTCATTGAGTTCTTCTTGCATAGCTAATATCCAGTTTGGATCTTTCAAAGCTTCTTCAATTCCTTTAGGTTCTGAATGTGATAGAAAACATGCAATCATTGCATCTAGTTCATGTCTTGTTCGAACGCCAGTTTGAGTTTCACCAATTACTTGATCTTCAGGGTGATCTCTCATCCATTGATAGGTGGGTGTTTGCATCAAGGGATCTATATCTTGTTCGACTGGTTCTTCAAGAACTGGTTCTTGAATTTCTTCATTTGGATCAGGAACATGTAGTTTAGGAGTGGTTTGTTGAGTAGTTGGAAAATGAGACTGATCTGGATTTGATCATTCTGAAATTTGTAGTCTTCCAATGTCAACTGAAACTAGTTCTGGCATGACTGGTAACCGAGACCGAGAAACCGGTTCTTGTCGGTCTTCAGTTGTTTCACCTGGGAAGTTTGGTTCATCAAATACTACATGTATTGATTCTTCATGCTTGAGTGTCCTTTTGTTTAGTACTCTAAATGCTTTGCTGACACTTGAATATCCTAGAAAAATTCCTTCATCAGCTTTAGGTTGAAAAACATGAAGTTGATCTTTCCCATTGTTGTGTATGAAACATTTGCTTCCAAAAGCATGAAAGTAGGAAACATTTGGTTTTCTTCCATTCCAAATTTCATAAGGAGTCTTCTCATGTCTCTTGTTCATGAGAGCTGCATTACTGTGTATAACAAGCGTGTTAAGCTCGCTTCTCGCCCAATATCTTTCAGGTAGTTTAGCTTCACAGATCATTGTCCTCCCAGCTTCTTTGAGTGTTTTGTTTCTTCTTTCAGCTACACCATTCTGTTGAGGTGTTCCTGTGGCAGCCAGTTGGTGTAAGACACCATTCTCTTCACAGTATTCAATAATTACGCTGTTAAGGAATTCAGTTCCCTTATCTGATCTTATTTTCACGACTGATACTCCTTTCTAATTCTGAAGTCTCTTGAGTAATTCAGTAAGTCTTTGCTTGGTTTCACTTTTCTTCGTTAAGAAAATTACCCATGTGTATCTTGAAAAATCATCTACTACCACCAATGTGTACTTCTTTCCACTGATACTAATTGGTGTAATAGGTCCAAATAAATCCATGTGTAGCAACTCCAGATGTCTGGTTGTTGAGTGTTGAGATTTGGTCTTGAAACTTGCTTTTGTTTGCTTTCCTTGTTGACATGCATCACATAAGCTGTCCTTCTTATATGATATTTCTGGTAGTCCAATGACTAACTGCTTCTTAACAAGTGTGTTGATGTAATCAAAATTAAGATGACTCAGTTTCTTGTGCCATAGCCAACTGATTTCTGATTTTGTATGCACAAGCAAACAATTTTCAGCAACGGCTGTTGTCCAATCTACTACATACATATTTTCTTTTCTTCTTCCGGCTTGGACAACTTGATAAGCTGATTCGCTGACGACAACGCAGAAATCTTTGTCAAAAGTAACTTTGTAACCCATATCACGAAATTGGTCTTGAGTAGATTGTAGTGTAATCCTTCTACATAAGATACATTCTTGATTGTAAGTCCATTCCTGATTAAGGTGACATAACCTTTGGTGTATCCAGGTTTGTCTTTACTTCCAAAATTAACCTTTGGTCCATCTTTTGTAATAAAATTACTGAGACAGTCTTTACTCTTTGTCATGTGCCTAGAGAAACCACTGTCAAAGTACCATATATCCTGCAATAAAAATTAAACATTTTTAGGTACTCAACTCAGTTTGGGTCCATAGGGGTCAGTTGTCAGTACAACTCTGGGAATATATCCTTTTGGGATTCTTCGGATATTGTTGCACTTGTTTTCATATATGTAAGCCATACTCCCATAGTATCTATGTTTGGATTGTGTCTTATTTATATGATCTCTCAGATCTTTTGACTAAAACTTATTTCCATGTTGCTTTCTATTACTAAAGCTAGAATGATAACCGTCATTCCTTACGTATGCGAGGTACGGCCCGACCTTGGTGCGGGACTTTTGCCGAGAGCGAAATTAGCCCTCTGCTGAGTCTTGGACTGAAACCTTTGATAGGTTTTCTGTCTAAAATGACTGTTATTGTCAGTTTTACTAATAGATGCAGTACAATTCCAATCATCATCAGTGGGGTATAGTCTTCCTTTCCCCCTGAATGTGTGAATCTTTGAATGATTGACATTCTTGGATTTACTTTGATTGTAATTTTTCTGGTTCTTGACTTGATTGGTTTTTGTGGATCTGGTAGTCGATTTCCCATTTCGGTTTTCTTGAGATACAGCTGATTTACCATTTGGTTTCCCTTTGTTGGTAAATCTGGTTGTTTTCTTGAAAAACTGATTTATCCTATGTGATACTGGCTTTACTGGTTCAACAATTTTCTCAGTTTGTGGAAGTTGCTCAGCTACAAACTTAATGCCAGTTTTGGTACTAGGTTTAGTAGCTTTGCTAGTTCTATTCTTAGAAGATTGTTGTGTATCAAATCCTAAACCCGTTTTGTCTCCATACGGTTTTCCTGATTTGAATCCGGTAATCGAACTTGATTGAGCTCGTGATTCGATTCTTGCTTCGCCGATACTGATGAGACGATCTTGAATCTTTTCTTTATCAGTTTTAGTCAGTTTCAACATTTTTAATTCAGACTTCAATCTTTCAACTTCAAGAGTTAAATTTTCTTTCTCAGCTTTAATTGATTCATAACCAGCTTGAATAGTTACTAGCTGATTCATCAATTCGTCAAGAGTTTCTTCTAATTCTGGATTTTTTGGATTGGAGTCAGCAATCGAAGAACATGATTTTGCATGGAAATTTGAGCTGAGGAATATTTAGAGTTAGATTCACATACCTCATTTGGATCTTCCATGTGTGCCATTAAAGCTGTGTCATCTGATAATCTTTCAGTACCAGCTTCATAATCTGATTCATCTCCAGCAAGGAGTGCTCTTCTACCAACTCTTCTTGGTGGAGTCTTCTTGATCAGTTCTGGACATTCAGCCTTATAATGTCTTGGCTTTTTGTAGTTGAAACAGAGATATTCATCGTCTTTTCTTTTCTCTGGAGTCCTCTTGATGAACTTCTGAGTGACTAGGTGTCCACTCTTCATTCTTCGAATTCTGTTCATCATTAGAGCCATTTGTTCTTCCATCTCATCCAATTCATGAACATTGCTTGATGAGTTTTCTTGAATGTCATTTGATGCTGCTGCGAGTGCTGTGGTCTTTGGTTCTTCCAGAGCTTTGATTATTGCAGTTGTACTTGTAAAATCTTCATTGAATTCATAAGCTTTCAGATCTGAGAATATTTTGAAAGAATCCTCTATGTCAAGTCTTCTAGATTCTTCCATAGCAGTGACCTTCATTTTCCAGCACATTGGTAATGCCTTCAAGATTCTTGTGTTGATAACTTTCTTGGAGTATTCAATCTTGAGTAGATCTAATTCATCCATGATAGCACTGAATCTTGTTTCCATCTGGTCAATAGTTTCTCCAGATTTCATCTTGAAATTTTCAAACTTTTGTTTTGCAACAGAAATTTTGTTTTCCTTGATTGAATCTGTTCCTTCACAAACAAGTTGTAGTTTGTCCCACATTTCCTTGGCAGTTGTGCATTCTTTCACCTTTAAGTACATGTTGCTATCAAGAGTCCTGAGGATAAAGTCCATAGCAACATTGTTGAGATTGTTTCGCTTGCGATCATCACTAGTCCATTATGATTTGGGCTTTGCAACTCGAACTTGCTGTCCATCAACAGTTTGCATATGAGTAATCTGAATTGGTCCATCAGTGAGTACATCCATCATTTCATCATGAGTAGCTGCTAGAAAGGCCTGCATACGACGTTTATATTCGTCAAATCTGTCCATGTTGCACATAAGCATACATGTCTTGCATATTGATTGTTATCCATAGTGAGTGAGTGAAAATTGATTGTTTAACAAGCTAGGAAACCGAGCTTTCAAATGAGAACAACTAGAGGAGATATAGAGCAAATGATAACTCGTCAAAGAGATCTTGTTTCGATACTAATTGTAGTTATCGGAAATAAGCGATGATCGGTTACTTCAAAGCGGACAAGCGATGCGGAATTCGGTTCGGATCTCTTCAACTTAGAAACACCATTTGCGATACTAATTGTTGGTCCCTTGGAAAGGCTAACACAAGTTTAGAGGGGGGTGAATAAACTTGTCCTAAAAGCTGGATTTAAAACAAATTAAGGTTCGAGTTAAACTTGTGTGGAGTTAAAGCGACTAAGTGAGTTTAAGTCAAGCGACTTAAGCTTAAAGCGAGTCAACCGGCGGCGGATAAAGTTTTAGCCTTTTTCTTGATCTTGTTATTCTCTGTGAAAAGCGAGTGTAGTAAAGCGAATTCTGATGAATGTCAGTTTGTGAACAGTGATGTGTATAACAATCAATTATCAAAATGCTGTAAATAAATGCTGAATAAATAAGTAAGTGCGTAAAGTAAATAATGCAAATATTATAGAGGTTCCAGGTGGTGTAATCCTGTACGTCCTCTCTTCCCCTGTGGTGCGGAGGAAAATTCCACTAGAACTTCTTGAGGTGAACTGTTACAAAAAGTCCTAAACAATAGTCATTGGCTAATCCATAGCGTCACTATCTAAACAGTTGTAGAACAGGTAGAATTCTTTGCTCTTCAATTGCTTGAACAACGGTCCTTAGAGGGTTGAATTGCCTCTTCACCGGCTACCACCACAAACACGATCTACCCATTGCTTGTCACAACTGTCCTGGGCGAAACCTTCCCGGTTTGCTTCACAGTCTAAAACCTTTGATGTAAAATCAAAGTTGGGCTGAGAATCAATAAATTGATTCTTGTTTGTGGTTCTTCAAAGTGTTTGATTCTTGATAAAATATGTGTAGCTTGAACACTTGAAGAATTCTAGATATGATCTTGTTATAGCGCAAAGATGATAGCAATTCGAATGATTAATGCACACCTTAATTCTTGTTAAATCTTTGTATTCTTGTGTGTGTAATCCTTTGTGCAAGGTCCTCTATTTATAGTGTAAGGTCCAACGTTCATCGCTTCAATTCGAATTGTATCAACGTCTCTCTTGTAACGGCTATATTTTCGACCGTTCGCTTTGTGTCGGTATTTCATCCAATAAAATCGCTTCCTTTATAACGTTTGGTTGTACGATCGGTTGTTGGATGGCGACATATAAAGCGAGTTTCCTTATCGGTTTTATGCGAGAATGTTACTTGTCGGTTTCTTGGACCGACTTGGAGCATTAACTGAGATTTTATTCTACTTCAAATATCAGTACTCCAGTTTTCATCTGATTATAGTTGACTTAATCAGAGTACACCATGACTCATTATCATCTAAGAACTTATTGTCCTTATGATTCTTAGGTCTTCATACAAGATCCATAAAGTCAGTTCAGGTCACCACAATCTTGCCTGAAGTCTAACTTTACAGTCTCGACGTAGTCTTCATAACTGACTTTGAACCCTCGGTTCTTCAATCTTCAATAAGCGAGTACGTGACCCTCGTTTTTTTTCGGCTTCTAGATAAGCCAGCGAGTCTGTGTCCCTCGGCGAACTTACCTTCTTCGGTTTCTTGTAGGTGTATTCGAGTCGGTTTGTTTATCTTGATGATTTCCGATTTTACGAATGATTTCCGAGTTTTCGGTTTACGACACACTAAGCTTGTTACGGTGCTTGTACGATGTAACTTATACAAATATCAGACTCTATTAAAACCTATACATTCAGTTCTAGACATCTTTTAGCTTTTCACTATAATAGCTTGCTTCAGCACTTCATCAATGGGGTTAAGATAATACTTTGAATAAATATGATGAATTATCATCAAAACATAAATTTTATTTCCAACAATCACGCTAATTACAATTCATCCGATTACAAAGTTTTATTTTCTAATAAATATGCTCTTTTTCCATTCACTATTTCTCTTACAAAATTTGATTCCCACGTGCTCGAATCGTATATTCGATTTACATTTTCCTTTTGGCTAAAATATTGTCTAATTTTTTAATAATTCTCATATTCATCTCATCTTATTCTCATTTTCATCTCACTTGATTCATCTATTTACATTCAACTTGTATTATATTTTCGGTTTTTTCTCATAAATCCATCTCATTCCATTCACATATTCATCTCACTTGATTCATCCATTTCCATTCTAAGGTATTATATTGTCGTATTATTTTTAAAATGCCAAATCTCATATTCATCCCTTTTGTTTTGCCATTCCTTATTTGTGGTTGATTTATGAAGAAATCTAGCTCTATGCGAGGTGAGAATTTTTCGCTTTCAATTTTAATTCGCTTTACTTTTGCCATTCTTTATTTGTAGTTGATTTGTGCAGAAATCTAGCTCGGTGCGAGTAAGAATTTTTGGCTTTCTATTTTCATTTTATTCGTATGAACTTTTGTCTTATTTTGTTCCAAATTCATACAATCCATCTTTAGATATAAATAGGGGTGCCTTCGGGAACGCGCACACAGGTAGTGCATCGCTGTCGTCAGCTCGTGCCGTAAGGTGTTGGGTTAAGTCCCGCAACGAGAGCAACCCTCGTGTTTAGTTGCCATTGTTCAGTTGGAACCCTGAACAGACTGCCGGTGATAAGCCGGAGGAAGGTGAGGATGACGTCAAGTCATCATACCCCTTATGCCCTGGGCGACACATGTGCTACAATGGCCGGGACAAAGGGCCGCGATCTCGCGAGGGTGAGCTAACCCCAAAAACCCATCCTCAGTTCGGATTGCAAGCTGCAACTCGCCTGCATGAAGCCGGAATCGCTAGTAAACGCCGGTCAGCCATACGGCGGTGAATCCGTTCCCTGGCCTTGTACACACCGCCCGTCACACTATGGGAGCTGGCCATGCCCGAAGTCATTACCTTAACCGCAAGAGGGTGCCAAAGGCAGGGCTAGTGACTGGAGTGAGACCTTTGTTGCATGAACAAAAAGAAATAAAGACTTAAATAATCTACCTGTTCAAGTAGAGATATCGATATTTTTTTAAATAGACGATTTTTTAAAATGAATAAAATGTGTGACACGCTTTGTGACATATGTTTATTGATATTTTTTTATTTTTTGTTAACCTATCAGAATGTTCTATAACTTCTTTTTTATTATTTTTTTTTACTAAATAGCCGGATTATTTTACCGTGTTGTCGGTTTTTTTTTAATTATTTTTGAGCTGCGAATTTTTGGGTTTCCTATTTTAATTTTATTTGTAGGAACATTTGTCTTATTTTGTTCCAAATTCATACAATCCATCTTTAGATGTAAAAGTTGCGACCTTTGTTGCATGAAACATAAGAACAAATTAAAAGAAATATAGAATTAAAAAATCTACTTGTTAAAGTAGAGATATTTATATTTTTGTGAAATAAGCGATCTTTTAAATGAATAAAATGCATGACACGCTTTGTGACATATTTGTATTGATATTTTTGTTCTTTTTTGTTACCCTATCATCATGTTCTATAACTGCTTGTTTTTGTTATTATTTTTTAAATAGATGGATTATTTTACCGTGTTGTTGGTTATTTTTTATTTCTTTTTATTTTTAAGTTTGTTGTTATTGTGTAAGATTATTTTGTATGGCTGGATATTTTTCTTTTTTTTTTTTTTTTAAGTAGCCGGACGTTTTATTTGGAAATACTCTCACATTAAATACATCACTATAAATTAGTCATCTTAGAATAATATCAAATATTCTTAAATTTATGGCACTTAATGCGAAATATCACATTAAGTTATAATATATAATAAAGGATAAAGAAAATCAAACATGCACTAATTACAAAATTTGAATTTCTAATAAATAACCTCTCTCCAATCACACCTGATTACAATCCACACTAATTAAAGTATAATATTTAAAAAGTAAGAAATTATGTTGGTTTCGTTTTTTTAAAGTTTCTTTGTTCTATCTACTCTATTATTATCATTGTGGGTCCTTGTTTAATACACAATTATGATAAAATTTAAGTTATTAATAAACAATAATAATCATTTCCTACAAATTAGTCATCTCAATTAATACCAAACATTCTTAAATTACAATTTTTGCAATGAATGTAGAATATTCTGACATTAAATTACATTTTCAAGAATATCTAAGAACAAATATATAGATATTAAATAAATTCCTATAAATTAATGAAAAATATTCTCAGATTAAATACATCCCTTATAAATTAGCCATCCCAGAAAATGCCAAATATTCTGAAATTTATGGCACTTAATGGAAATATTTTTGGTTTAAAGTATAATATTTAAAAAATGAGAATTAAATTTTACCAATTTATGCAAAATATTCTGACATTAAATTACATTTTCAAAATATCTGATCTCAAATATTTCATTTAATGCCAAATTATTCATTAAATTATCATTTTTTTTAAAATGATAAACTCAATTTTACCAAATAATGCAAAAATTTCTAACATTAAATTACATTTTGAAAAATATATAAACTCAAATATGTAGACATTAAATACATCCCTATGAATTAATAAAAAATATTCTCTCGTTAAATACATCCCTTATAAATTCGCCAACCCAGACTAATGTCAAATATTCTGAAAATATTGGCACTTAATGGAAATTTTTTATCATTAAATTATAATATTTATAAAATGAAAAATTCAATTCAACCAACTAATGAAAAATATTCTAATATTAAATTACGGTTTTAAGAATATCTAAACTCAAATATGTAGACATTAAATACATCCGAAATATTAATGAAAAATATTCACTCATTAAAAACATCTCTTATAAATTAGTCATCCCAGAATAATGTCAAATATTGTAACATTACAGATTAAATTTTACCAATTAATGTAAAATATTCTAACAATAAATTATATTTTGAAAAATATCTTCACTCAAAGATGACATTTAATGCGAAATTACGCATTAAAATGTAATATTTAAGAAATTATAAATTTAATTTTACCAATTAATACAAAATATTCTAACATTAAATTGCATTTTGAAAAATATATAAACGCAAATATGCAATTTAATAATGTGAAATATGCAGACATTAAATACATCTTTGTAAATTAGCCACCCAATTAATGTCAAATATTCTTGATATTGCGCAGAATATCAGGTTTGCGGTAACCGTGCTTATCTTGAGGATATAAGGCTTTGCATATGTGACAAGACAATTAAGAATACATACTTAAAGATAATCTTGCATGCAATACAAGTGGCCTAGCCAAATGTCTAGCTTAGCCAGCTGGCGAGATAAGTATGGCAAGCAGCGAACAGCGGACTCGTATATTCCTTGTCTTGAAATCAGCTTGACTATATGGTTAGAAATCACACAGAGAGGATGAGTCCGGACTACTACCAACGGACAGGATCCGGCTTACTGTTGGCGGATAGGACCCGGCTTACGAATGGCGGGTAGGATCCGGCTTATGATCACGGACAGAGGGGAAAGAGGCCCCATATCTTTGTTATTGGGCCATGATAGTAGGCCCAATCTAGATGAACATGGCCCCATTCTGGTTCGGGTATATCAATTCTTACATTAAATTATATTTTTATAAATACTATATTCAAATTTGCCAATTAATACGTAATATTCGTACATTAATGTTAATCCTAAAAATTAGACACCCTGTTTAATTTCAAATATTCTTACTTTCAATTATTTTTTTAAATATTTTTTTAATTTATTTTATCCATTTTTTTCGGTTTTATATAATTTAATCCGAGAAATATTCTACATTAAATTATATTTTTAAAAATAACTATATTCAATTTTTCCAATTAATTTGAAATATTCTTACATTAAAGTCATTCTCTGCAAAATAGTCACTCCAGTTAATGCCAAATATTCTTAAAATCAATTATATTTTCAAGAATAACTTAATTCAAATGTTTGCGGTGTAATGCGAAATGTTTTTAGATTAAATAAATATGTCATTCAATGTGAAATTAATATTCTTACATTAAATTACATTTTCAAAGAAAAACAATTTCAAATATGCCAAAAAATAATCCTTAACAACTATTTCAAATGAATTATATAGAACGTAATATATTCAAATATGTTAAGAAGAAAATCATTCCGTACAAATTAGAGTCCTCTATTGATACAGAATATTCAGAAATTAAACTACATTTTAAAAAACAACTAAATTCAAATATGCCAATTAATACGAGATATTCTTAGATTAGGTCATTCCTTATGAATTAGCCACCTCATTTAATGCTAAGGTATATAAGGTAGATAGGAAGCGTATTTGAACAAGGTGGGTGGTGGGTAGGGTGATGGGTAACATAGGGTAGAGTGGGGTGGTGGGTAAGGTAGGTAGGGGTGATGGTGGGTAGGGTAAGGTAAGAGGTGATTTTGGGTAAGGTAGGGTAATGGTTGGTGGTGGGTAAGGTAGGGTAAAGAGTTGTGTTGGGTAAGGTATGGTAGGGTAGGGATTGTGAAGTGGTGGGTAAGATAGGCTTGGTAGGGTAGGGTAGGTTTGGGTAGTAGGTAAGATAAGGTGGGGTGGTGTGGTGGGTAAGATAGGGTAGAGCTGAATGGTGGGAAGGGTAGGGTTGGGTAGGGTGAAGTGGTGGGAAAGGTGTCGGATGTAATCTGATCAATCATAGATTGACCCGATTACGCAGCGGAATAAATACCAGATCTAGATCTAAAAGAACAAAATACATAAATAATAAATCTAAACTACGAGGGGGTTTAGATACCAACCTTTTTATGGTGCAAAACGCCAAGATCAAAGGTCAATCCAATCCGAGGTAGATGAGAACCTAGTTGAGAAGCCAAAGTCTTCCAACGTGTGTCTCCAAGCACCACCAGGTGGATGGTGTTTCAAGCCGCCGGACCTCCTCGATATGCTACCTTAGAAAACCCGAAGTTTTCTAAAACTCAAACCCAAAGTACAATGGCCGAAAAATCAAAGCCACGTACTTACAATAATTTCAAAAATTATGTCATGTGATTTGGCTTGGGAGAACTCTCTTTATATAGGAGAGAAATCCTAGTCTCCAAGGTATTAATTAATTAATACAAAATCAATCAAATTAATCATTTTTTCTTAAAAAGATAAATCTAGAATATTCCTAAATTAATTAGGATATACAAAATATTTTCTTTTCCTTAAATTATTTAACAAATAAATAATTTAATCACATGTCTTATTATTTATCAAGAAAACAAATTTCCCAACAAATAATAAATAACAAAATGCGGCCAAACCCTAGGTAATAAGGGTCACACGCATTTTTACACTTCTTGGGCCGAGTCAACAAAAAATTTCTTTTTCATGTATTTAATTATCTAGTCCAACTAAACAATTAATCTATATATCAATTAATCAGTCCAATCCAACTATTTAATATTAATTGAGGTGAAGCGAAGAGAAAACGTATATGCTATATTAGGAGCCACGTCGGGGACCATGGACCCATATTCAGTAGCTACAATAAATCGAATAAAATTATTCGTCTGACTGAACAATTATATCCACACTTCTTGGTAGGGTGGGTTTACTAATTACGGTTTCGGCCTTGACAATAAGATAGAATAAATCAAAGTACTACGAACAGGGTCGGTTAAGTAGGCAAGCCTACGCCGTCTTATTCGTTGGAACATATGTGACAGTCCAGGCTAATCCGGCAAGAGAAGCCCCATTTAGCCCGAAGGCTTATCGGCTATGCTAAGTCTTGTTGAACTACTGTATCATACATCACACGTGGAGGGGATTCGATTGAGCCGAAGCTCGGTTGAACTCGGCCATCCATGGTTAGACCATTCCGAACCCATGTACTAAGATTTTCCGATTTTTAAATTGTCAACTTAAGCGTAATCTCGTTTCTGTTTAAGGTGGGTTCACGGAGAAGCCATCAGCGAATACTCAACGATTTATCTAAGTGGGATTCACCGAGAATTCATCACTAAAATCGTAACGATTGACAAAACCCGGGTCATCGGTTTTTATAATTAGTTACTTAATTTTAATTAACTACCACATATTAATTAAAACAAGTATGTTAACTAATTAATCGAGTTATCCACGCCTAATTTAATTCGAAATTAAATTTCTACGTGTATGCATTGGAGTGGAATCATGAAGATGCATGTCATGGCAATTTCCGGTTATATCACACAATTTTCGATCATACACGAAAAAAAAATAACGGAAAAGTAAACACCGAGATGGACCGTTGGTACCCCCGACTAACCTATTTTCCAAGGAAAAGTAAAAGAACTTAAACTAATCTTCGAGTCTTGATCTTCGAATCTTGAGCTCGAACCGCCGGATCACGAACCACGAACACCTGAGAGGAGAAAGGCTTTTTAAATTTAATAAATCCAATTTATTATAATTAAAAACTTTTAATTAAATTTTTTTTTGATATACGGCTGTATTAAAAAATATTCCAGAATTTTTTTTTTCTGGCAAAACGGCAGATTTTATATAAAAAAACAGGTTTTTAACCGTTTCTCCTCGTTCATACCCTGGGTTTCACCTTGATCTTCATCTTTTCTTCAATATCTTTATATATCGAGCCCGGAATATATAAAATTACAACAAAGATGCTATTTTTACATATAAATCCGATTGCATTAAATTAAATATAAATCCTATGCTCAATTAATGTTACTAAACAAGAGAGCTACAAAATAGATCTACGCGTAAACAATACCAACCCCAATCCATCTCTTTAACCACAACATTCACAATCATACATCAAGATATATTTCGAATTCATAAAAAAACGAAATAAAAAAACATCTAAAACATGTTTTTCCACTCATAGATCTAAAATTCACATACTTTGATCGTTAGATCAAAGGCTCTGATACCACTTGTAGGATGTAATATCGCCGGATCAATCATAGATTGACCCGAATACGCAGCGGAATAAATACCAGATCTAGATCTAAAAGAACAAAATACATAAATAATTAATCTAAACTTCGAGGGGGTTTAGATACCAACATTTTTATGGTGCAAAATGCCAAGATCAAAGGTCAATCCAATCCGAGGTAGATGAGAGCCTAGTTGAGAAGCCAAAGTCTTCCAACGTGTGTCTTCAAGCACCACCAGGTGGATGATGTTTCAAGCCGCCGGACCTCCTCGATATGCTACCTTAGAAAACCCGAAGTTTTCTAAAACTCAAACCCAAAGTACAATGGCCGAAAAATCAAAGCCACGTACATACAATAATTTCGAAAATTATGTCATGTGATTTGGCTTGGGAGAACTCTCTTTATATAGGAGAGAAATCCTAGTCTCCAAGGTATTAATTAATTAATACAAAATCAATCAAATTAATCATTTTCCTTAAATAGATAAATCTAGAATATTCCTAAATTAATTAGGATATACAAAAGATTTTCTTTTCCTTAAATTATTTTACAAATAAATAATTTAATCACATGTCTTATTATTTATCAAGAAAACAAATTTCCCAACAAATAATAAATAAAAAAATGCGGCTAAACCCTAGGAAATAAGGGTCACACGCATTTTTACACTTCTTGGGCCGAGTCCACGAAAAAAAAATTTCATGTATTTAATTATCTAGTCCAACTAAACAATTAATCTACATATCAATTAATCAGTCCAATCCACTATTTAATAGTAATTGAGGTGAAGCGACGAGAAAACGTATATGCTATATTAGGAGCCACGTCGGGGACCAAGGACCCATATTCAGTAGCTACAATAAATCGAATAAAATTATTCGTCAAACTGTTCCAACCTATTAATTCCGGGATTACACCACCATAAACCCGAAAGTGAACTCTGCCGAATATAGATGTAAACTTACCCTCAACTATGAGTCATAAGGTGTCCACTGATATAATCATTACAGACGGATAAATCCTCCATAGACTATTCACTTCGATTCGGGATATCTCCGTAAACCCTTCTCGAAACATATTATCCTTATTTACCATTAACCCCCTAGTGATCAATTAGTTCATAACTAATATAATATGAACTGGGCCCATCGATCAGTTTCTAGAGTTAACAAATAAGGGAACTGTCCGTCTACTTCCCGAGGGAATGGATTCCATATCTGTGATAGGACAGACTACTCACTCATCCTAGAATAGAGCCAGCGAGAAGTGTTGGACCACATACTTCTAAGTAGTCGCCTGTGATCACATCAGGATTAAGATTAATCCATATATGATCATCTTGTGATTCGATAAGACTTCTCGATCACGGAATTATATCGAGAACTCAAATCAAATCGGTCCAGCCCTATATGATTACCACCATATATAAATGCCCTATTAGGTACCCTTTTACCGACTGTCCGGATAAGACTGTCACACCTAAAGTGTTCTGGGCGCTTTATTAGCAAATTAATCTTGAGACCCGTACTCAGATCAATAAATGCTACGGACTAAGTTAATTTTAAGTACATCTCACTAACTCAATCCTCTTGTGTATCGCCATACACTGAGTTATGTGATTACATAAACGAGGTACGTAGGGTTTTCAGTAGTGTCTTAATAATAAGCATACATGCATATAATAAGATGAATTATTAAATCAATCATAAAAACAATTAGATAATTGTCTTTCGGGCACTACACCTAACAAAATGTAGGCTTGGTAAGGTAGGGTAGAGTAGGGTAGGATAAGTTGGGGTTGTGTGTAAAGGAAGGTAGGGTTGTGCGGTAGGTAAGATAGGCTAGAGTGGAATGATGGGTAGGGTAGGGTGAAGTGATGGGAAATATAAGGTTGGTAGGGTAGGGTAGGGTAGAGTATGGTAGGATAGGTTGGGGTAGTATGTAAGGTAAGGTAGGGTTGTGTGGTGGGTAAGATAGGGTAGAGTGGAATGATGGGAAAAGGTGGGGTAGGGTTGGGTGGTGGGAAGGCTACGGTGGGGTGGTGAGTAGGGTAGGGTAGAGAAGGGTAAGGTGGTGGGTAAGGTAGAGTGGTATGATGGGTAAGGTAGGATAGGGTAGGGTAGGGGTGGGTGATATTGGAGTAGAGTACATAATGGGTAAGGTAGGTAGGATGTCGATGGTAAGATATGGTAATATAAGGTAGGGGAGGATAGGGTGGTGGGTAGGGTATGGTGGGAAGAGAGGTAGGGTGAAATGGGGTATGGCGTAGCTACCGCACCCCTTCGCTCATATCCTACTTTATGAACCATACCATACCCTACTCCAGCCAACCTTAATTCACTACCATGCTCTACTTATCACTCAATGTGTCATCTTCTATATAATTTGTTTCATTCCAACCTTGCATATTCCAAACGCAATAACAGAATTAATTTATTCCATTATATTCCATTTCGCTCCTTTTATTTTATTCCATTCCTGCGTAACAAACATGCCAATAATTTTTTTTCATCATTCGAAAAAAAAACCTTCTTATAAAAAATATACGTTCTCCTGTGCAATGCTAAAAGCAGAAATATAACAACAATTATTGGCATCAGTATAACTTTTGGACATGTTGTATTGTCTTTTTTTACTCTATATGACGCCGAAACGAATACTAATCTTAAATAAAACAATTTTAGCTCGCATTACATTAAGTTAGAAGGGTCTTTGTTTTGTAGTACATATTATGCATATTAATTGAATGTAATCACATACGTTCCCGTGTAATGCACGGGTTTTAGGCTAGTATATATATATATAAGGGAAGGGATTTAAAATTGATTTGACCCAAACCCGGTAATTACCCGCTCCAGACCCGATTCTTAAAAAACTCAAGGTCAAATATTAGACATTAATAACATTTATGTTCAATCTTATAAAATATTTACACAATGAAAAAAATCTCACGGTCAAAGATTACATATTAATAGAATTTATATTCAAATCAATTTTAAAAATATTTACACAATGTCATTGTGAACCAAAAAGGGAAGTCAACGTCAAATTCAAATTTAGGTCACTCGTGCCGCAATGATCTTTGAATAATTTATGCCGCATTGATCTTTGAATAATTTTGAAAATTTAGGTCACTCATGCTAATTTAAATCTTCACAATCAAACTCATGGATAATTCTTGCAAATACCAGCATAAACATTCAACAATCCCGAAAGGCAAGCATTTTTTTCCTTTTTATTTTTTTACAGACGTAACATTTTTTCCATTTTTTTGCAGCCGTTTGTTCTTTTATTATTAATTTTTTTAAAGGCAAACATTTTTTTCTTCCTGCCACTTCATAAAATGATCAAAATTTAGGTTTATGATTTTGCAGGCGATGTCCAAAGCTTGGTTCAAATTTTGATGATTTGGCTTTTTTGTGCGGTAAGTTTATAGATTGAGAGCTACTAAACGAGAGATTTAGTAGCAATTCTCGAGAAGAGGTAGTAATTCTAAATAAAATTGTATTATCAATCTCCACATTTTATATTTCTAATTGTCAAAAAAACCCCACGTTCAAATGTTACACATTAATAGCATTTATGTTCAATCTTTTAAAATATTAACACAATTATAAAAATCCCACGGCAAATATGACACATTAACGAAATTTATATTCAAATCAATTTAAAATATTTACACAATGATTTGGGTATTATTTGTGCGGTAAGTTGTTAGATTGGGAGCTACGAACGAGAGATTTGGTAGAAATTCTCGAGAAGATGTGGTAATTCTAAATAAAATTGTATCTTCATTCAATTTATATTTTCTATTGTTTTATTTTTACAACAATTTGCATGCACTACGACTATCGATCCTTGAATTAATATCAACTTTCTTTTTCAATCATTTTTTTCGGTTTCTTTTTATACATGTATAATCATGTTCACATTTTTCCTATTTTTTATCTCAATGTTTTTTCCCTTCTGTCAAAACAAAAAATCCACGTCAATTAGCAATATGAAAACCCGGAAAAAAAAACCCTTAAACTAATCCCGTCACGTTGCAAAAAGACAATATTTATTGTTTTGAAAAGTAATCTTTAAAGCTACATTGACAAAATATATTATGATAGTATGATTGATTATTTCATTCTTCTATGTGAAAAAAGGCCCCCATAACTTTTCAAAAATTAAAAAAAAATGATTGGACCCGCTTGCGGTGCCGTAACGGTCGAAATAATTTTGTTTAAAACAAACTCATAAATTTTGATTGAATATATTACAAGGCATCATCAAAAAAAAACCTATAACAATTCTTTCATGAGAAGCGTTTTTTTTTCTTAAAGGATATTATACATGAATTATATTTGGTTGTTTTTTTTTAAAAAATATGTTTAATGCTTATTGTCTTCGTTTCCACTAAGTATCATAAGTTTCCAATTCAATAAATATATCAGCATTTGGCTAAATTGTCACACACAAAACAAAAAAGGCAAAAAAAAAAAATATATGACATGGTAGCTTAAATTAACGGGATTGTTATTATTGTGTAGCGTTATGTTTTTTTACCGATGCAGTGGCCTCAATAAAAAAAAATTAACGTGTGTTGCATTTATGTTCCATTTATAAGGACGTTTAATTGCTAGAAAATCTAAAGTGTAATATCTTTATGAATCAAACATAAAAATATCATAAATTTCTATAGTCAAATATAAAAATATTTTTATGAATCAAACAATAGAACAAATGAACACATTCTTAAAAATCATGTTAGGAACATTTTATTTGTTTTGATGATGGCCATACTAGCTGTTATAGCAAGCCTGAAATAAGTTAGAAATGTTTGTATAGGCTTTACTTAGAAGTCTGACATGTTGTATAATTTCAGTCAGACAAGCACTGTAATAGACTGGTAGGACGGCTCAGTAAAATCATTGTAACAGCTGAGTGAGGACAACCAAGGAACCGGAGAGTAAAGTAAAGACCTATTAGTGACTTACTACCGGGGAACTCTTTGATGACCTTGGGTAAGTCTAAGACTTTATAAGTGATGGAATCTATTCATTCAATATGGTGTACACTGGTCTCACCCAAAACAAGGATCAGTGAAGAACAATCGTACTTAGACATTGAAAGATCAATGTAGAAAGAAAAACAGTAAAACGGATAAGTAAAAGCTTTACCGGCTGGCTATAGAAATAACAGTGAAGGAGTCACTGGACCGGGCAAGCAACAGCTAAGTCAGGAAATAGCAAAGTCAAGTATGATGCCCACGATTTATTCTGAACGTGAAAAATAAGAATATAAACCAATTAATGCAGAATCAATCAAGGACAGATTTTATGAAGAACGTTTGAAGAAAATCCGGATCATTGGAATTAAGGAGAATAAAATCAAGGAAGAATCAAGGATTATTCTTAGCATTAAATAGCCAACGGACGGAATTTCAAATTCAAGGATAATCAAGGCTATAAATAGAAGGCATTGACAAACAAGAAAAAATACGAGAACACACAAAACAAAGAAATTTGAAACTCGTCAATTTCAAAAGCCTTCTATACGAACTTAAAAGAAATATCTAGCAGATCAATTCAGAATTCAGAGCTACAAATCTACATCAAGAACTGAGATTGATCTACCCTTTGTGAATCTTATTCACACCTGTTTGCAGCAATTCAATCAGACCGTCTGAGAAGGAATTGCACCCTTTGTGATAGCTGCTAAAGGATTTGTTCTCAAAGAACGATCTTGAAAGGCGAGTCACTAAAGCTTTTGTAGCCGGGGAGTAAAAGTCTTGAGATTGTGAAGCTTGTGATTGTATTGGTGAAAAACAATAGTGAATTCCTCCAATCATCACAGGAGAAGAGTGGATTAAGGGATTACACCACCCTGAACCACTATAAACGTTTGTGTTCATTTACTTACTGCACTTTACTTTACAGCATTTTTATTTGCTGCTTTTATTTAATACTCTGTGTGTGTTTAATCTACTTTGAAACAACTTTTAAGAAGGGACTTATCCGCTGCCCAAAAGCTTTTAAAACAAGAAAAGTTTTTAAAACTCCAATATAGTAATTTACCCCCTCCCCTCTGACTATACTTTCACCCTTCTCTAGGACCAACAATTGGTATTAGAGCAATGTTCCTTGTATCGAACACTGTTCGGATACGATTTCTTGTAACAAGGAGATCACATACTTTCAAAGTAGTTTTCAAATTTATGTTTTATACATACACTCATGTTTGTCGTGACTCTGGATTCTTTGAATTTCATGTCTAAAGTACTATATTCAATGTCAATAATTTTCTTGAATATGAAATAAGAATGTTGTCTCATCTTGCAGCAACTCATTAAGAGATGTTGGATGTTGGATGTTATCAACGATGGCTCAATCAAGATCATGACTGTGATAACCACAGGTGTAGATCAAGGAAAGGAAATAAAACAGCCTAAGAAGGATTGGACCAAAGATGATAGAAGAAGAGAAAATCTTGATTTTGTTGCAAAAGATATGACCTTGAAGACTCTGGACAGTAACATGTTCATGAGGATTAAAGATTGAAAAACTACAAAAGCTATGTGGGATAAACTGTCCCTTGTCAATGAAGGATCAGAGGCAATCAAAGAATATAAACTATCTGTTGCAAAACAGAAGTTTGAAAATTTCAAAATGAAGATGGGTGAATCTGTGGATCAAATGGATAACAGGTTCTCATGCATCATCAGTGAACTGCAACAACTTGGTCTTAAATATCCTCAAAAAGAAGTCTGCTTGAAAATCTTGAGAGGTCTACCTGAAAAATGGAAAATCATTGCATCAGTGCTTAAAGGCACGTTGGATCTTGCCAACACTGACACGTTGGTCTTAATGTCACAATTGAAAGCTCAAGAATTCGAGTTGAACAATGAGGAAGGTGCACCGGTAGAGCCAAACAAGGCTGCGCCTTTGGTAGCACCCCAACAAATCAAATCGGTGGAGTCAACCTCCAAAGAGACTCAAGAGCGAAGAAGCAAGGGGCGAGGGCGTCCTCTGTCCAAATTTAGGCTCGGGGTCAAAAAAAATTTAGGCCCTCGTCCTTCGAAAAAAACGAGTAACAAAAAAGTAGAAATTTTCCAAGTCAAATAAGAGTTTGTCATTTGTCAACCAAAAAAATATATATATATAAAAAAGTCAAACAAAAAAGCTGCGTGAGATAGTCATGGGTTTGGAACCTGGAAGAAAAAAAACCTACTTATACAAAAATTATTGTAGCTAGCAAGATTCGAAACCGAGTCTCATGTATATGACGGACCTTTTCTAGGTGTTACGATCCTTACCGGCAGTGTACCGGGTCAAATTGTAGTGCTAGTCTGGTGAGTCAGGTCGTATCCTCAGGGAAATGAAGATCTAATTCAAAGTGTGGTTAAACACCAAGAAGCTATTATTAACTCGATCTAAGTTGCAGTTTTTACTTTTTTCTCGGGTTAGATAGTTAGATTAGTTAGATGTTAGTAAAACTGTAAATATAATATATATATATATATATATATATATATAAGTACAGATATATATAGATATTTTTGAGATCTAGCCAAGAATACGTTATTTGAAATACGATCTCTTTTTAGTAGAAATAAATGAGACGAGATCTTTTCCTTGATGTAAGGAGGTCAATTATATATGAACCGGTGTACTCGTAAGCTAGACAACTCCTCCTCACACGAGCGTATGAAATTGTCATATGTTAAATTGTCATTAGTTTAATCTCCACAAGCTGCCCCATGCTAATCTCGGTTAGTACGAACGGTACCGAGTACAAATCTACCCCGGATAAAAGAGGTTATTCCGTTTGTCAGACGGCCGATGTTATTCAAAAGGCTCCGGTTGTCAGGCGGATCGATTTAACTTTCCGGTGTTAGTTTCAATTAAACCGTTGATTTTAACATTATTATGATCTTGAGCACAAATTTAATAAGATTCATCTTTCCCAAGAAAAATGCCCCCGGGTAGGAAATAGGATTCCGTTGTCACGTTTTCACTCGGCCATTTTTACCCTCCGGTTTTTCTACCTTTTTTCTCATATCCTAACTTCACCGTTTAGTTCGTCATTAGGTTACGATCTACGTTTATATTGATTAGCTATGTCAATATTAACGTTTAATTAAGCTCGAGGTAGAAAAAGATTCATTATAATTGATTTTAATCATTATTTCCGAGTCGATCATCCATTTTACCAAAAAGATTAACTAATTTGATTCATATCTTGGCTAGATATTACTACTACTAATATATATATGTATATAAATAGATAGAAATAATAAACATAATAACATTAGAAAATTACCGATTACAAACTTTGAATTGGAGCCTAATCCTCGTGAAAGTAACAACGGCTTCCGAGACAACAATCCTCGATAATAAATCCAAGCATTACAACGATACTACTCTATTTATTTATACACATATGCATATATATATATATATATACATACATCGACATCGACATATATATATATATATATATGGGCCCAAAATGAAAACAAGAAAATAGAAGAAAGGAGATGGAAGAAGAGGGGAAATGGAAGAAATGGGGAGGAGATGAGAAGAGAGGGGCAAGAAGAAGAGATGGAAATGGGGAGGTATTTATAGGTAGATATAGCATGTGTGAGGATTTTTAGGGAATATTGATCATCATTGCAAGTAACATGCACCAAATTGGGCAAAAAATCTGCATTTTTCCGGCGTGCGCCGCTAAAGGGCCGGTTTGCGCCGGTAAAAGCTCTTTTGCGACGTTTGACGATTTATAAAGATTCTTCACAGCTGTTTGGTAAAACGACCATAACTTGAGTTGTAGACCTCCGATTGACATGATTCAAAATGAGTTGGAAAGCTCATGTGAAGATCTAAAACTTTCATGAAGAAGTCTTCCCCATAAAATGCCTCTAAGTTGGGTAAAATGTCTGTCGTAGATATTTTACGGTAGAAGCATTCAGGACAATTGATCCGTTTGAACTTGTTAGCTTGTGGCACATTCTTCCATCCATCAAAATACATCTTTTTAGGCCTCAAAACATGTCGTTACGTGGGATATTTTGATGGCCTTGGGCTCCAAGTATGGCCTTGGGTTCCAAGTAATCTTCTTCGATCGAGCAAAACTCTCGTCTCGTTATCCGGTCTTTAGTTACGCCTCCGCGATAAATCTTATCTTTCTTACCCGAATACAAAGAAACGAACCGCGAGTAAATCGACAATAAAAGTTCGTAAGCTGCGTTGAATTTCTTACGACTCTTTTTAGGTTAATATTACGGTCTTTAGTTATGATATTTTTAGTTTTAACATAATAGTGAAAAATAAAACGTTTATAAAATATAGTAATTTTTATCATATTTTTATCACATATCACTAAACCGGTATAAAACCTAGTAAAATACAATAATTTATATAATAATTACTACTTATACATTTGGATAAAATTAAGTAATTATTGACTTAAATTGGTACAATAATGCTCAAAGTGGTATCAATATTGGGGTAAAATGTCGTAATAATGATCATTAATTTGTCTCTCATCAGTATAGTAAACTGAGTACTAACCATTAAGGTAATACATTTATTGTTCATATAAATACAGTATATATATAATATTAAGTCGAAATTTTGTGGGGCCCATAAATTCATTGATTTTTGGGGGGCTCCGGGCCATGGCCCCCTTGCCCACAGGGGCGCCCCTGGAAAGGGGCATTGTTGATCAAAAGATTTGACGAGATTCAATAAAAGACTCGGAAACGGAAGTTCTTCATCAAATAAGAAGTCAAATTCAAACAAAGACATGACGAAAAAAGATGACGAATACGGATGCTTCAACTGCGCAAAAAGAAAGGACACTTCAAAGTGATTGTCCGAGAAGAAAAAGACAAAGATGAAGAAAAGAAGAAATACAAGTTATCGGACAAAAGAAAGAGCAAGAAAACACTAAAAGATGAAACCAACGGCGAAAGTGATTAAGAATCATCCGAAAATGACTCGACGACGGTGAAGACACCGGCTCGGACAATGACAAAGCATGCCTATGTATAATGGCAAAGGAAATTGAAGAAACGAGAGGTACTATCTAGTTCATACTCCAAAAATGCATCCACGTACGACAATGCACAATCTACTATCTTCCCATTTAGATTACGCAAATCTAATTCGAGAATCTCATGAGTAGATTTGAAGAAATTCAAATTTCTCATGAATTTCTGAAACAAGAATGCAAGGATCTAAATGAGGAAAATAAAAGATTAAAGGAAGAATTGATAAGCTGGAAGCTAAATCAGCTAGTAAGGAAGAACACTTAGCAAATCAACAAGCATTAGATGATCACTCATCTGAATCTAATAGACCAGCTAAGGAAACTTCCCTACTAGCTGAAACCACCACTGAACCACTTGAAGAACCAGCTTACAAACCCCCAAAAAGGTTTGGATCCAGATCCGTTCTTGGCTAAAAAAGTCAAGATGAGAAAGGAAACAATGGACAACACAATTCTGAACCAAGGACCAAAACTGGACCTAAATTCAGAAAAGGACAGACCATAGTTTCAACTACTCATCCTGCACCAGTGAAGTCGAAAACCAATGCAGAGAAACAACGAGAGAAATTCATCCTACTAGCCTACCAAGGGCAAAGGTATACTCAAAGGTAAGGGCGGACTTTACCCTTCGAAGACGATTGGAATGTTCCACCTCCAAAATACAAGAGAAAACCATTTCATTAAAGGCCAAATGTATTTGGTAAAAGCCAAAATAGGCATGGTCCTGGATACACAAGGCAACATGATAACATGTTTTCCATTGTGGTTTGGAAAGTAAAACGAGGATGCTAAAGCACCAAAAGATAGAGAAATGTATCAGAATACTTTTCATAAACCTATTAGAAGCTATTCCGCCATGCCTTATACAAATGAGGTTGATGACTTCAACCCTCCAAGAAGAAAATCATTTGGATATACACTTGGAGTATGAGGCATGACTGCTAACAAGTATGGACCCAAACAATGTTGGGTACCTAAGCTTGCCTAATTTGTTTTGTAGGATGTCTGGCACATAGACAGTGGTTGTTCCAGACATATGACAGGAAATAAGGGATGGCTGACTGAATTCAAAGCTTTTGATGCACCCAAAGTTACCTTTGGAGGCAAAGAAAACCCCGGCAAGATTAAGAAGGAAGGCACCATAAAGAAGAACAATCTGAAGATTCAGAATGTGGCATATTTCAAAGGATTGAATGTCAATATTCTAAGCATCAGTCAATTCCGTGACAAAGGATACAATGTGCACTTCAGAAAGAAGGATGCAAAGTGATTCACAATCAAACTAGCATAGTTGTACTTGTAGGAAAAAGAGAAGACAAGGTGTATGTGGTAGATTGGAGGACAACAAAAGTAGAAACATGTCTTCTTGTCAAGAACAAACATTCAACTAGCTAGATTTGGCACGGAAAGGCGAATCATCGAATTTCAAAACCATCAACAAGCGTCAAACGACAAGCTAGTGGAAGGCCACACGACATCACATTAAAGATGGAAAGTCTACGTGATGCATGTCGAAAGGGAAACGAGATCAAGAGCTGTTTGTCAAGTCAAAGCCACATCAATCAACAACAAGGATCTTACATCTCTTACATATGGATCATTTTGGGCCAGTCACACCAGTAAGTGTAAGTGGAGAGAAGTACACTTTAGTAGTGGTTGATGACATCTCAAAGTTCACCTAGACATTTTCATGAACAAGAAAAGAGAAACACTCAAGAAACTACCAGACTTACTGAGAAGAATTCAGAATGAAAAAGAGTTGAAGATCATCAGAATAAGATCGGACGGTGGCACGGAATTTCGGCGAAGTAATCAAAACTTCTTTGTGAAGAAAATGGTGTACTACATCAACTATCGCGACGGGAACTCCACAAAGAAGAAATAGAACACTCAAGGAAGCTATCAGAACCATGATAGCAGAAGCAAGCTTACCAAAGAAATTTTAGGGTGAAGCAGCAAACACAGCATGTTATACAAAAAATAGATCCATCATCAATAAACATCAGGGAAAAACACCCTATGAAATATAGAATGGAAGAAAACCAAACATATCTCATTTGCACATGTTTGGATCTAAATGTTTTGTTTAGAACAGGAATCAGTTTCATACTTTTGATGAAAAGCCGATGAAGCAATATTCATGGGATATTCAGATACCAGCAAAGCTTTCAGGGTACTAAACAAACGAACTTTGGTGATTGAAGAATCAATTCATGTAGTGTTTGATGAACCTAACACTAGTGGTGAAGATTTACACAATTTTGAAGAACAAGCCACACAAAGAAAAGTCTACATGAATACAACAATACCAGCTACAATTCTGAATCACTATTTTGACAATCAAGATGAGATGCCAGCTGCTACAACAACAGAGCCACCAACACAAACTCAAGAAGCTGATGCACAAGCAGGAACAAAAGAAGCACCAGAACAAGCACAACTTCAACCAGACTTAAATTGGCTCAGAGATCATCCAGAAGAACAAGTCATTAGAGATTTTCATGTAGGTGTTAGAACCAGAAGACAACTGGAAAGCATACTAACTTGTTTTATGTCACACGTGAAACCCTAAACAATTGATGATGCAATCCAAGATGCTGATTGGATTATAGCCATGCAAGAAGAACTCAATGAATTTGAGAGAAATGTGGTCTGGGAACTTGTTGATAGACCAGATATGGCCAACACAATTGAACAAAGTGGGTGTTTAGAAACTAGTTGGTTGAACAAGTAGAAATCATCAGAAACAAAGCAAGACTTGTTGCAAAAGGATATTCTAAAGAAGAAGGCATAGATTATGATGAAACCTTTGCACCAGTAGCAAGATTGGAAGCAATCAGACTTTTTCTAGCCTTTGCAACTCACAAAGACTTCAGAGTCTATCATATGGATGTAAAGAGTGCATTTCTAAATGGACTAGAAATGGAAGAAGAAGTGTTTGTGGAACAACCAACAGGATTCCAGATCAACAGAAAACAAGATAAGGTATACAAGCTCAAAAAGGAACTATGTAGACTCAAACAAGCCCTTAGAGCCTAGTGTGAGACACTGTCACATTTCCTGATCAACAACGGATTCAGCAAAGGAACCATTGACAATACTCTTTACAAACTAGAAAATGGAACAAGCACCTTGCTACATCAGATCTATGTAGATGACATCATTTTTGGATCAGAAGATGAAAAGCTATGTGAAAAGTTTGAAAATCGATGAAAAGTAAATTGCAAACGAGTATGTTGGGAGAACTCAACTACTTCCATGGATGACAAATGAAACAGGATGAAAGATGGGATCTTCATCAATCAAGCAAAGTATACAAAAGACTTAATCAACAAGTATGGTATGGACACTAGTGGAACTTCTGAAACACCTATGTGTGCAACAATTATACTTGGAAATGATGAGAATGGGAAGAATGTTGATCAAAAGTTATGCAGAGGAATCACTGGATCTCTACTCTACCTAACCGTAACCAGATTTGATATAGCATTTGCAATAGGAGTATGAGCAAGATTTCAAGCTCAAACAAAGGAATCTCATTTGTTGGCAGCTAAAGAACCACCAAATATCTGAAGCACACAATCAATATGGGAATTTGGTATCCAAAAGAAGGAGTATTCAAATTGATATCTTATTCAGATTCAGACTATGCTGGATGTAAAATTGACAGAAAAAGCACTTCATGAACTCCGTCGTATGTTAGGCGTTACACTGACCCGGTATCATGGTTTAGTAAAAATCAAAATTGCATATCCACCTCAACAAATGAGAGCGCTGAATATATAGCGAGGGTAGATGTTGTGCACAAGTACTATGGATCGTACAACGGCTAAGAGACTATGGAATATAAGAGACGACAATTCAAATTATTTATGATAATACAAGTGCAATATCAATTACAGAGAACCCAGTGCTTCACTCAAGAACAAAGCACATTGATGTGAGACATTATTTTATCAGAGATCATGCAGAAAAGAGGATGTAATTTTGAGATACATATCTACAGAAAATCAATTGGCTGATATTTTCAAAAAACCACTCAGTCATGAAAGATTTTGTAAGTTAAGAACTGAGTTGGGAGTGATTGAAATCGATTAAGTTACAAGGAGTAGCTAACTGGAGTAATCTGTGGAGTGACGTCACTAGCTTACTGAACCTTTGCCATTTTGGGTGCGCTCACTTGGCAGGTAAGGCACTGGTACCAGTGAAGTCCACCTCACTGATTGTTAGGAATGGTTTTTTGTACAAAGCAGCTCAGTAAGCTGGCCACTACACCGGCCTAGTGATTAACCAAGACACTCAACCGCTAAATACTATGGAGAAAACGAGTGAAGTACGATTGTGAAATGAATTTGTTTACAAGTGGAAAATTAGACTACTCCACCAAATACACACATCTACTACGTGCACTTCAAGAGACAATTCCCAACACAGCCAGCAAGGGAATGAGAGACAATACCGTAGCCGAAATCACCACTACACAAGAAGGAGTACATCTATTGACTCCAAATCGGATAGTCCGATCCGCACTATAGAAACTACCAAAAGCATTCTGTTACAACAACAAGATGATGCTCGGCAAAAAGAGGGAAAGAAGAGGTAAGCCTAAAAGTTCTAAAAGTTCTAAAAGGTTCTAAGGGCACCGAAAAAGCATTAGTATACAAAGTGGTAATGTTAAATCTATTTTTGAGTTATATATGAAATGTTTACTTATGTTCAAGGCTTATGAGGGTTTTGGCATCATCAAAAAGGGGGAAATTGTTAGGAACATTTTTTTTGTTTTGATGATGGCCATACTAGTCGTTATAGCAAGCCTCGAAATAAGTTAGAAAATGTTTGTATATGCTTTACTTAAGTCCGACATGTTGTATAATTTCAATCGACAAGCACCGTAATAGACTGCAGGACGGCTCAAGAATACTAAGTGAAGACAACCAAGGAACTAGCAAGAGAAAAGTAAAGACCTATGGATTGACTTACAAACCGGGAACTATGTGAAGACCTTGGGTAAGTCTAAGACTTTTTACAAGTGATGGAATCTATTCATTCAATATGGTGTACACTGGTCTCACCTAAATCTAGGATCAGTGAAGAACAAGCATACTTAGACATTGAAAGATAAATGTAGAAAGAAAACGATAAAGAAACGGGTAAGTAAAAGCTCTATCGACCGACTATAGAAATAACAAAGTGAAGAAGAGTCATTGGACCGGCCAAGCAATAGCTACGTTAGGAAACAAAGAAAGTCAAGTATGTCGCTCATATGATTTATTCGAGCGTGGAAAATAAGGAGATCAAGCAAGTAATGCAGAATCAATCAAGGACGGATTTTATGAAGAACGTTTGAAGAAAATCCTGATCACTAGAATTAAGGAGAATAAAATCAAGGAAGAATCAAGGATTATTCTCAGCATTAAATAACCAACAGACGAAATTTCAAATTCAAGGATAATCAAGGCTATAAATAGAAGGCATTGAAAGACAAGAAAAAATACGAGAACACACACAAAAAAGGAGGCCGAAACTCGTCAATTTCAAAAGCCTTCTCTCTCGAACTTAAAAGACATATCTAGCAAATCAACTTCGGAATTCGAGCTACAAGTCTACATCAAGCACTGAGATAGATCAACCATTTGTGAATCTTATTCACACTTGTTTGCAGCAATTGAATCAGATCGTCTGAGAAGGAATTGCACCCTTTGTGATACCGCCGAAGGATTTGTTCTCAAGGAGCGGGGTGACGAAGACCGAGTCACCGAAGCTTTTGTAGCCGTGGAGTGATAGTCTTGAGATAGTGAAGCTTGTGTAACCAAGGACAATCAAACTATCGTATTGGTGAAAAACAATAGTGAATTCCTCCAATCATCTTAGAAGAAGAGTGGATTAAGGTGGATTACACCACCCCGAACCACTATAAAACTTTGTGTTCATTTACTTACCGCACTTTACTTTACAACATTTTTCTTTCATCGCATTTATTTTTACTATGTGTGTGTTTAATCTACTTTGAAATAACTTTTAAGAAGGGACTTATCCGCTGCCCAAAAGATTTTAAAAAAAGAAAAGTCTTTGAAACTCCAAGATAGTCATTCAACCCCACTCCCCTCCCGACTATACTTTCACCCTTCTCTAGACCAACAAATCCTCGATGGACGTCGGCGTTTTGATCAATACATACATACACTTCTGGGAAATGCATACACGTTCATCCTACACGCTCCAATGCCACATTCAAAAGAACCACCACAACCGCATTTGTACTCGAAAGTTGATCGGGTGTGAGGCATCATTGCTCATGCTTTCAAATGCATGCATAAAAGAAAGCGCATAAAACATAATAATATACTCATGTCATAAAAAGTTATATTTAAGCATGTTTTTAATAATATATATTGTCATTGGTTCGATATCAAGTAAAACATAGTAACAAATCTTCAATTACATTTCTCAGTGTGGTTAAGTATGAGTGGCGTAGTTGTGAAGAGAAAATTGCACTACTTCTTGCTTCATAATTGTGACACAAATGTTTTATCAAATATTTTATTGACAAACGTATGACCGATGTTGTGCAAGTACATGTTTATTACATATATGGACAAGAGATAACATTTGATTATCTTTATTCTCGCTTTTCGATTGAAATGAGACACACGTTTATGAATTTAGATTCTCCTTTATTGCATGTCTCAATGACGTTCAACAATCACGTGCATTGCACATGAGTTAAATTGAATTGCAATGCAATTAGACGGGACTTTGTTAATACATGTCGAGTATTTACATTTTATTCATAAGAGATCATACACTCCGTGCATTGCATGGGTTTATATATATATATATATATATATATATATATATATATATATATATATATATATATATATATATATATGAAGAGTTTGAAAGGGTTTCAATTACCAAGGGTGCCTTAATTAAAGGAAGGGTTTGAAATCGTATTTTTTAGGAGGGTTGATGGCCGTTTTACATGCAAAGCCTAACTCTAACCTGGCAAGTGGTACCGAGTCGGTTGCAATATAAATGGCGAGCAAGGTCGTATCCCACGTGGAATCTAGTTAAGTATCAAAGTCGGTATCGTTCCTAGTTTAGGTCAACACTACTATTGAATGTGGTGATTTGTCGGATCGCCGATTATACAAGCTACTATGCACAAACAAGAGTTTAAACTATGAAAAAAAGAGATATCCAAGCTATGATCCAATCTAATACTTACCAAACCCTAGCTAAATCTGGTAGTGTTTTTTACTTACCTAAACGTTCTCGATGTCACTCGAATGTCTTGCATTTCTAATTCTTAGAATAGACATTATGTCAATAATCTACTCTCTTATGTCGGAGTTCAACAATCCGCCGAGTGGATTTAAGCGACCTAACACGGTTTACGATCAATGAAACTCTCGACAAGTTGATACAAACCTCACACACGAAACCGATTCTAAACAACTTTGTCGGTTTTACGAGGGTGATCTTAGAGCCCCGGTTCCCGTACCCTCTCGCTAAATACATATATAAAGAAGATACGTGTAAAACGATTATCAAATGGCCAATTCAACAAATGAGATCAATCATAATTTCTAAATTTACAAACACATCGAGAATGATCAAATCAAACATCAAGAACACCAAAAGAACAAACTAAGGTTCGATTCCGAAGATTGTCGCATAACTCCGCTATAAAATGATTAGCTATTCATTCTAACTATAAAAACACAAGAATTCGTCATAGATAGAACATACACACAAGATATTAGAATTATAACTACCTATTTAGATGAAAACCGGAAGAAACTTCGAAACCGAGAGAACCAACTTCATATATATAAAATCCGTAACGATCTAAGCGTTTATTACAAAAGGCTAAAAAATTAATTGCTCATTTCGTTCTAAGGAAGAAATGGAGCCGGAACATGAGAGCAATTAAATTGCCTCATTGATAGTGCGACATGCACATTATATTGAGAAACAAGTTCTCAAAAGAATCAATGAGAGATGCAAATGGTAATGCAACATGCAAGTGCTATATTGAAACAAAATTATTTGAAATAAATCTCTATGCTCTCTTAAGTCTCGATTTATCGAGATTTAAATATTTGCTTTATATACTATTTCCCGATGAAATATGTATAAGCAATGTGTTTGAAAATAATGAGATATGTTCATTCCACGAAGAGAATGTGATCGATACTACATGCATCATTTAAAACAATGATATATGTATCATATTACATGGGATGCATAACAATCATCCCGTGAAATGAATGCGACATAATTAAGTATTTAAGATGCATATAGTGATTATGAATATTGTGGTTATAAACATTCTTTATGTGAGAATCCACTAGAATTGGGATGGTGATTCAAGAAAATTGGTATAACTCAATACATTGTATCCATAACTTTGTGAGAGCGGATATAATATCTCTATATGACACAAAATTTCTCCACAAATCGAAAAATATAAAAGAAGTTTGTTGATACCCGCATAAGAGGATCTCAAATTAAAATGTTGAATCCGTCACGGGTTATTTCAAATTTTCGACATATCGATTATGAAAAAATGTTGTCCCGTAATGAAGGGAGGAAAACCTTAATATGAATTATGTCCTGTGACAAACTTCGACATAAATGAACTATGAGTTCACATATCATTCATTGATATCAAACCTATGAATGGTAGCTTTTATGCACATTTTGCATACATCAAATATTTTACGAGCAACATGGAGAAATGAACCAAAAGTTCAATGTCTCGTTCGAGTGATTTCCCACATATGATATGTAATTTGAATGATTCTTGAAGAATGCCGAAATCACATAGTGGTATATAAAGCGCAAGAGAGATAATATTTTCAAAAATCTCATGAAATTAGATATTTAATGAAACCACTATGTTTTAAATGTGTAAATCACTTGAAGCGAATAAAAGAGCATGAAGGTATAGCTCGGTGCGACATGTTTGATGAAGATCGAGTCTCGGCATTAGGGGGGAGATAAAGAAAACCCCATGTTAGAATAAAAGAATGCCGATAAACTTTAACAACATAAACGATCTTCCACGCATCGGTTTAATCGATTCGCGAAAATAATTTACTTGTAGTATTTAACAAGTAATCCTCCATATGCCGTTATTGAAATTAAATGAGTGACTATTTATAAATGCACCAACAATATGATTGATGATATTTCTCTATGTCAGAAGCGTAGAATACCGATCGGTGTAAAAGATAAAAATCCGCGGAAAATGAATTCACATTTAGTCACTCATGAAATCTCTTAAAAAGATCCGTCTTCAAGGCGAAAACCCCAAAATAAAATTGCACGTGCGACAGATGATTTAATATTGGGGTTACGGAACAACCAATTCATACATTGATAAGGAATTGGTTTATGCTAATATTGAATTAGCAATGAAATTTACGGGGGAGAAACTTATAATAAAACATCGGTCGTCGACGACATATTTGCCTCTTTAATTGCTATTATTATATCCGGATCCAAGCACCTAAGTCATTAGCGAGTGTCGAAACACTCAAACTAGGTAAAAATGAAATAAGCAATTGAGGTTGAGTTTGAATTTGAAATATTTGTCCGTTAATGATCAAATATATTCTCCTTTTTTATAGATAATATAATGTTCCGCTAACTAATATATCTGTACCGTAACTTTATGTCATGACGGTATATTTATGGGTCTTTGAACATTAATATTGATATGAAAATAATTGGTGGATTTAATAAATGAGTTAATATGACAATCGCAACATGCATATGGTTAAGGTCGTTAACATTCACGTTGAATGTAGTATGACCAATTGAGTAGATTCCTATTGAGAAAGGAATATATAAGTAATGCATGGTTAATGTCATAAATTTTAAGGAATTACGATGCATGATAGTGGAAATATATGCATGCAAATTTCGATTATATTACTTCCCCCATTATTTAGCTGATTACAATGTTGATTGTGTTGCATGTGTTTAAAGATAGGTGAGTAGTGGGAATGACAACTTATTAGCCCCTACATTCGACTATCCAATAAACTTTAAAAGAGAGTGATATGAAAAAGTACGCTCTAGTGACAATCTAATAGATTTATTCCCTAAGATTATTCCTACATCGGTTTGGATAATAAATGTTTATAATAATGGAATGCGTACATTTAAAAGATTGTTGTCGTCGTAAAGAGCGACAACTTCAAAACTTTTGTGTGGATTTGGTCTTAAAACCAATGATTGTACTCTTTTTCCCTTTAACCAAGTTTTTCCCAAGGGGTTTTCTTAGTTAACGGTTTTTAATGATAGCGCTCATTGCAACACATAAACACATATGGCATGAACTATTTACCTTGTCTAGTTTTTTTTTCTCATCGGGTTTTTCTAACAAAGTTAATACTATACATGACATATACGTTATGCAACTATGATCGAGACAATCAATTCTACCATTTATTCATCGAGACATTGTCTATACGAGAATGAAAATCATTTAAGCGTATTATATGAAGACAATGCATCTTGCATATCTCAATTGAAGCGATGTTATATTAATGGGGATAGAACAAAACATATTTCATCCAAGTTCTTCTTTACTCATGATTTGCAAAAGAATGAGGAGATTGATGTGCAACGAGATCCGGTCGCCCAATAATTATTTATCAAGACATTGTCGATGCAACATTTGAAAGACCGGTGAAGAGCGTTGGGATGCGCAATTGAAATATATAAATTGATGCTTGGTTTAGTGGGGGAGTAAATAAAATAGATAAATATGTACTATTTTTCCTTAACTAAGTTTTTTTCCCACTCGGGTTTTCTCTTAGTAAGGTTTTAATGAGACATATCATATCACGTTGTATGTTTAAATAATTGATATCCAAGGGGGAGTGTTTTGAAATAATATCATTGATGGATTATCTATTATTCTGATTGATTTAAGTAGATTTGTGATTAATTCAGATTATTGTGTTCACATTGTAATCTCTACTATAAATACCCTCTTATATCATTGGTATAATACACAAGCAATTTTCCGTTCTTCTATACTTGCATTTCCTCTTGTTCTTCTCCATTATTTACATAGTTTTATAACACACACGGTGATTTTCATTATAATTGTGATCTTTTTTCTTCACACACGTGATTTTTTTCTTATCTTAGAATTTATTTTTATTTTTATTTTTAATTTTAGAAATTCGGCACTATTAATGACCGAAATATTTTTTTTTAAAATGTTTGAATTGTACTCATTAATTATGTTAGAATTGTACTCATTTTATTTTGAATGTTTTTTTCAGATTATTTACCTTAATATTTTTATGCTCACATGGTGATTCTCTGAATTTTTTTTAATTTACTTATTTGGCATTATTAATGACCTAATTATGTTCACACGGTGATTTTCGTTTTCAATTGTAATCTTTTTCTAAACCCATGATCTTTTTTCTTATGCTAGAATTTTTGTTATTTTTATTTATAGATATTTTGCACTATTAATGACCGTAATTTTTTGTAAATGTTAGGATTGTAATCATTGATTATGTTCACACGGTGATTTCCTTTTTAATTGTAATCTTTTTTTAAGCCCGTGATCTTTTTTCTGATGTTAAAATTTATTGATTACGTTTACATGTTTTTACCCATATCATATGAATTTTTATTCAACTACTATATTAGTAATGGCCAATGGAAAAGTTGATTGCTCGCAGTTGAAACTTCATGATCCTTCAACAAAAAAAAAACTTTATGACCAATTCTATGTACCTGTCATCTAAAATTAAGGTATGATGTTCTAAATGCTCCTTCTTCTTCCATCTATTGATTACATATTTCATGTTTTTTGTCGAATCATTTTATGATATTTTTGTTTTAATATGTGGTACACCATTTGTTTGTGTAGGAATTGTCGAAGTGAGGTTTGATTTTGTTTGGACAATGTATGATGTCTTAACAACCTTAGATAATAGATCAAAATCCACATTAACTCTCGCATTTTTGATTCATCGGAGTTTTCGTTCTCAGATTATGGATTAATTTGTTTGATATTTTATACTTTTGGATTATCATCCTTCATTTTCATTTATTCCATTTGTTTACTAATAGTTTGCAGGGATTAATTTGTTGGTGACTACTACCTGCATACAATCGGTAGGTTATTTTTCTTGATCGACTATTTTTGCTTTGATGCTTCAATGACCGGATAAAACACAGGTTGTTGTGTTAATGGATAAGTAGGTAGCACGTTTCACTAAAAATGTACAATGACGTTAACTAGGCTCTTTCAAGATGAATATGAAGCGATATTTTTTTCTTTTTATTGCGTGAATTTCGGTCATAGGTTGACCCAATAAGAATCATTTTTAGTTCTTTTTACCTCGTTCATATTTGCACGTTTATGCAAGGTTTTTGATTTATGTTTTGTTTGTATAGTGATAGTTTAATGAGTTTTTTGTTTTTTGGCATTTCTACGGACGACGCAAGATCCTTTTATATAAATGAATCAATGTGTGGTTAGCCTTTAGCAGGACAAATGTAGTGAAAATGCATTTCTGATTTCTTGTCCTTAGTAGTGTTGATATACCACATTTGAATTGTTGCCAATTTATGAAAACTTGAAAAACTATGTAAGATATTCGTGTTGCTTGTCCTTACGGGCAAGTGTGGGAGATTGTTGGAAGTTGCGCCCGAAAGACAATTTATGTAATTGTTTTTTGAATTAATAAATGACACATTTATTCTCATCTTATTACTTACTTCGTGCTTGTAAGTAATACTACTGAAAAACCCTAAGTCGTATCATATGTAGCCATATAACATAAAGTAGTGTGTCACACATGACGATTAAGTTTTGGCGGTGATACACTTGAAATGTAGTCCGTTGTGAACTTAATCAAAGTAATGGGTCTATTGATTAAACCACCATCAATGCGCCGTAACACTTTTGGTGTGACCATCTTATCCGGACCGAAGTCGACATTGGTTGTCTAAGGTGGGGCGTTTATATATGATGCGAGTCATATAGATTGGACCGATTTAATCTGATTTTCTCATATAATTCCGTGATTGAGAAATCTTATTAAATCACAAGATGATCATATATGGATTAACCTTAATCCCGAAGTGATTACGTACTCCTACTTTGTTTCAGGATAGGGTTTGATGTGTTCGTTAAGGATCTCTAAGAGATGCGGTCCGAATCACTTTCATGTTGGCACTGTCTCAGGAATGAGTGAGAAGTGTGTGTTTCACTGGATATAGTAATCCATTCCTTCCTCGCGGGAAGTGCGTAAAGACAATCCTCTTATTTGTTAATCCTAGCAAACCGATCAATCCCGGGAGTTCGTATTGGTTATGAACTAATTGATCGTTAGTAGGTTAATGGTAAATAAGGATAAGATAAAAGGAAGTTAAGGTTTCTGGCTTCGGATTTATGGTGGCGTAATTCCGAATTAATGAATTAAGTAGAAATATTATGTTCGATGAATATTTTATTTAATTTATTATTAGGCTACTTCGGTTTTTAGGTCCATGGTTCCCCGCGTTGGCTCAACACGCGAGTGTTTTCTCGTTTCATGCAAACTCCGATTAAATCAAATAGTTGGTCTATTTAATGAATATGCAAATATTATTTATTTGGTAAATAATATGTAAAATAGAAAAGACATTTTCTATTAAAAAAATTGACAAAGGTGGCGCCTATTTGTGGATAATTAGGGAGAAGAAATTTTCCTAGATTATCTCACATGTGTAACTAATTAATTATCTATTTGTTGGATAATTAATGGAAAAATAAGAGATTGATTTTGGGAATTATACTCTTATTTTGTAGCAAAATTATCTTTTCCTTATGGGAATAGGTAATTGTGTTGACAAATATCTTTTCCTTATGGGAATAAGTTTTTGTCATTTGCGAAAATGATAACTTTCTTAGCTTGTTATTTTTCTATATAAAGAGAGTTTCTCCTAAGCACAATTTGACAACACAATTTGCGCCACTTATCAAATAAAGGAGAGAAAAATTAGTTTCTTGTTCTAGTCATTGAGATGAGAAAAACCTAAGTGGTTTTTCTTGGGCATATTCGAGGGGGTTCTACGGCGATGATCGACGTCACCAATCGTCATCTAGTGAGATACAATCCTGAAGACTACGACTTCCTCCTTGGTCGATTTTATCATCTCTCTCCGGTACAGGTAAATCTTACTAACCTTCTCAGAGGATTAATTAGTTATGTCTCATATCGTAAATCACATAAGTTCTTCCGCTATGCAAAAGATCGAGTGTCTCGATCGGTGCTACTACTTCTAGCATTTGGTATCGGAGCCAAAGTTTAAATATTACGATATCGATAGCATAATTAATTAAATTAGGAGTGGAATTGCATATTATGTTGCATCTTTTATTTTGTTTAAAGTGATTGAATGTCGTTATGTGGTTGACGAGATGGATTCGGTTGGTCTTGTTTACGGATTGTAGCCTATCAAGAACTGCATTGTATAATTATGTAACATACGAAAGATATGATATATGTAATTTATTTTGTAGTTTTTATGTAATTTATTTTTGCGATTTAAAATTCATAGTACTAGTAGTAATTTTTCCGTCGGATCCGTCGGCCAAGTATCTACAATGGAAAAGAAGGAAAAGGGCGGCTGCTGTATGTGTACGTGAAGAAGAAAAAAAAGGCATCAAATTTTTTTTTCTCCAATTATCCAAGATGCCCAATAGCTGTACGCTGAAAAAAAAAAAAAAAAAAAGGGGAAGCTGTATACGAGAAGAGGAAGAAAAGAAAAAGGCATCAATAACCTTTTTTTCCTTTTATCAAGATGATGCAACGAAGATTTTTTACATTTTTTTTTTTGTTTTTTGCTTTTTCTAAGTTTTTTAAATGCCAGTGTTAGATACGAGTGACCAACGTTCCATTTCGATTGGTTTGCATTTTTATGCATTTATTTTCATACTTGATAATTTACGTGAAATAATCATGCTACGAACATTCTACGGGTTTAGGTAAATGTATGCTCTCCATAAATTTTTGAATTTTGATAATCAAAAATTCCCGAAAATCCGGAAAAAGTTGGACACCAACTAAGCAAAAGGTTTGAAAATTGGTTCGGGCGGTCAAACTGTGGCTTCGCTCGACTCGACTTGTCCGTCCAAGTACACGTTAGCGTCGGGGGTCCGGCAAGGTCAAGCTATCCGGCGAGCCGATGCTTAATGGGGCAACCTTAGCCCGATTCATCCGACGATCGTATGGGGAACCAACGAAGAGGACGGGTCGGCTTAGCCAATCCCGACACCATTCGGTGAACTCGCTTAAAGCTCGGCCATGGTTTAAAACCGATAAGTTGGTGGTTGCTTTTCTTGATTTATTGTTTTTCGACTTATTCGAAAAATTCAACAATCCCAAAACTCTTTTAGGATAATAAAATTCTTAGTGAATTTTATTTGTGTGTAGTGTCTATGTAAAAAGGATTTTAATGATCGAGAAAATTGGAAAATCGTGAAGAAAGATAAGACACTAACTAGACAAACATTTGGAACCGATAAGTTGGTGATTGCTTTTCGTGATTTACTCAAGTTTTCGGATTATTGGAAAAATTCCGAGATCCAAATTAAATTTTTATCATGACATTATTAGGACTATACAATTCATTGGTGAATTCTTGTTGTGCGAAATTGTTTACGCAAGAGATTTTCTAAATAATCGATAAATTGGAAATCATGAATATAGTTGTCACCGGTTAGACGGTATTTGGAACCGATAAACTAAAGTGGGAGTTTTTAAATTTGTGATTTATTGTTTTTAGATTTGGTGGAAAATTCATAAGTCCTAATATATTAGGATTATAAAATTCATGGTGAATTTTAAATTGTGTAGTGTCTACACAAAGATTTTATAAATGCTCGTGAAATTGGAAAGTCGTGAATAAATGACACCAAGCTTAGACGGTATTTGGAACCGATGAACTAGTGGGAGGATTAATTTAAATATTCATGATTTATTGTTTTTCGGATTGTAAATAAATTTCGAAAATCCGAAAAGAAACTACTTAATTTTCAAAATAACGAGTGGGAGCGGGGAAGGTGACAACCAACCCCTCGGCCTTTAACCGTTGACACAAGCACCGCGAGAGAATGGTGACGCCTCATGCCGCTTTGATTTTCGGCCCCTTCGGATGGTGCTCACCGCTATCAAAATTCAAGGCTTGGTTTCTCGAAAGGATAGGATTTTGAGTATTCGTCGGGTCACCGATCTCGCCCTTCGGCGGCATACTCGGTCTACTTAAAAATCCGAAACAGAGGGTCACACTCTAAAGTAGGTATTTTTAGAAATATCTTGGCTGAAAAGGGAAAGTAATCAACAATTAAATCGGGATGTCTGATACTTAGTTAATTGTTGAGTAGAGATTGTCTCAATTTAATTGTCACCTCTTTGACCTACCCGTCGGCGGCACTATATGTGTGAGATTAAATCCTTGGAATGGTAGGATAAACCGCATGCATGACATCACGTTTATAATTCCTAAAATTTATTATTTGTTGTGGTGTATGATTTGATTTATATTTCTGTCAAAATTTATTTTCGCAACTACATATCATCTCAAGGTATCTAAACTGCTAAATACGATAAATTGACTGGTGATGACTTCGTAAAAGTGGAAAAGTAACAAGAACGTTGAACTCAATAATCGAGAATGAAAATTAATTCTTCGGAAGTGGATGATCCTCTTGCGCCTATAAACTTAAGTGACATTTGATAAGAATGTGTTGACCGTTTTCACTCATGTTGAGCGAGAGACAAAGCAAAATTAGTTCAAAGATGACGAGAATGATTTGGTATCAATCTCGCCGTACATCCCACCATTTATGAGTATACGTAGTGCCTACTCTTATAAACCTCTAGTTCAATGCCATTTCCTTTGAAGAAAGCCAAGAATGGAAAGGTAAATGTCTATAAGTATAAGTCATCTAAATTAAAAAGTTAAAGGCTAAACCGAAAATATTAATAAAAGAAAGTAAGTGGATAGGAGGAAAGTGATTTCGGATCACTAACCTATGAATTCTTAGAGACTTTCTTAACCTTAATTATGACCCGAAGCTAAGTTCTTTGTAAGAACAAGGTAGCTAGTCATTAATGATTAAAAAAGAGAAAACAACGGGCGCGGTTAATCAAACCTAAGCTAGAAGTGGGAGTGATATAGGGAAATGAATCTATTTCGGATTTAATCCTTGAATATCGAAGAAATATAATTTATGTTTTCGTAGTCGTTGAACAAATGGATTCACTTTCACATTCGATAATATAGTCGCCTCAAAGAAAGTGAATATGACATTTGTGTACGATTCCGAGAATCGGACTTTTGTTTAATAAAGTCGAACCACTAAGTAATGCTGTTGAAATGTATATGTAACACATCTTAAACTATTAAGGCAATGGCTTCGTATTTTGATAAACGATTCTTCAACATCTATTAATTGGTGCATATATCCTAACGATAATATCTTAAGACCGGCCAGCTCGGGGTGATTCCTATCTCCCCTGAGTACGGAACATTATCTCAAAGGAAAAAATAACTAAGTTACCTTTCAATCGGGGAAAGGATAATGAGCTAAAAAAGTATCATAGCTTGTTCATATTGACCTTTGGGGTCTTATGAAAGATACAAGCTAGTAGGAGCTTTGAGTAATTGACATTTTATCTAATGACTACTCGAAATGCCGATTAGTTTATCTAAATATTTGGAGGAATCTTTGATATTACGAGAGAAATGAGTATTCCATGCTCGGATATAGGCTATAGCATAGTCCTTGCAGGGAGCGATGCTTGGCCTACCTCCGGGTGAAACGATTTCATCACTGAAAGGATAAACCATGTATTGTCTTGTATTGTAATTGATATGCTACAATTGCTTCGCTTAACTCAATTAAGATATTGATTGCGAAATTAACGGTTTACATTATTATGTAATACCGAGAAGTCTACCTAGAATATGCTTGGAATTTGTGAATAAATAGTGAATAACATTTACTCCACTTAAAGTATTAAATATAGAGGCATTGAAGCACTTGGTGCTTGAAGGTAGATTGGAGATTTTTGCATACACGTTTGGATGGTGACCGATCATAAAATATCTTAATACAATGAGCGAAGGTTGGTTATAAGACTCTTGAGATCGGAAAGTGACGGTTGTCTTGTCACAGCCTTTCTAAAAGGATGTTTAAATAACAACCTTGGACCTTGAAGTAAAGTTTACTCAAGGTAGTTACTATCTGATTAAAATCGGACTCACATCCAACATTGGTTGTTGGTGAATACACCGATTATACTATCGGAACTAGATCAGAATATCAATCCACCCAAATGCAAGTATTGGGAGTATGGTTTATCCATTGACTCATTCTGGATTATCTGACGACTTGTGAGTTCGTCGGGCGGAATCGATTGATAACCTATGGTCTTGGAAGGACGGTATAGGATTCCCGATAAAATGAGGTTGGTTTAAAACCATAACGCTCCGTAAATGAGTTTTCGGTACTCCAATTCTTTCACACTTTGTAGAAACCTGAGCGTCCACCCGATTGTAATTGGATTTTTGACGGTCAAATTATACCCGGAAAAGTCATCAACGTTGACCTTAAATCGAGACTAATAATATATATTTTGTGATAAATCGCATGTTTATATGTATTATTTAATGTTATGTGATTTATATTATATAATTTGGTATTTATCCATTTATAAGATATAATTTGGTATTTATCCTTTTATTTTATTATATTTATCCGTTTTATTTAAATATGATTTATTTTGGGATAAATATCTATTTTGCGTGATTTGGATAATTTTGGAGGATAAATACAAATGGAAGAATTAAATCTCAAGATAAATCAAGAAGAAATTCAAAATAAAGATCGGATAAGCATGAAAAGCACGGAGTAAACCAATCAAAGATGTGGCGCCGTACTTGGAAGCACTGCATTTTAAGTGGGCGCACTTTTTTCTCCCGGAGATCGGCCGGGAGTTATCTCTTATTTGTTTTGATATTTTGAAAAATATCTCTTAATTAGCTTGACCACCTATAAATAAAGGCATGTCATACACGCCATACTCACTCTACACGACCATATACACTTTTCAAGCCTTTATAATAAAATCTTCGGTTTTTCTTAGAGCAGTTTTTTACAAGTTACGCAATAATGTAAGTTCTTGTATTTATTTGTTCTTAGTTCTTTGTAGTTAAGCCCCCAATTATTGTTTATCGTTTGAGGTTGTTCGTTCTTCACCGAACGATGTAGATAATGGGATACGATATGAGGCGAGTGGGATTCTCGTACATAAGGATCACACGCCGTACGTTATCCGGTGATCTATAGATGACTTTGGTATGATCGACAATCATGTTTTTAGTAGATCTATATAATTGCTTTATGAATCTTTATTTTATCCATTACATATATAGTAAACGCTAAGATTTAGGTTTTCGCCGCGTCAATCTAGCCACGTCTTTATGGTGTGATTGTCTACCTAGAATTTCTTATCTTAGTAGTATGGCTACGGCTACGTTGCTCGTACGTTTTAATTAGTGTATGATTAGGAAATACCAATATAGGGCTCCTAGTCGGCTCATGAATTGATCTTCCGGGACTTTCGACGAGATCAAGATATGTTCACGTGATGAGGGAATTGTGCACACTTAGTTATACGTACATCGTAGATTAACATGATACCTAAAAAGTTAGTGTTAATGGGATGGAGGCTGATGCGATCGCTAGGAAGTACGCTGAACAAAGGAATGTTGCCTAAGTGAGGAATACGGTTAATATCGGCATCCCCGGTTTTGTAAGCGTGCGAGTCATATGAGATGGAGGCCGAAAAAGCGAAGTCACGTGATGTAGCATAGTGATACGGATGGCCTACCCGGAGCTAGATCTAGTTTAGGGGATGACTCCCGTAGCCAATTTAAAAGAAATACGAATCGGGTTAATAGTTGTCGAGTCTCGCTTAATTATATAGAATCTCTAGATCCAAACGATAACATATTAATTGGGGAGGTTAATTACGTTGTTTATGTGTTGTGTCGGGTCGTGTCCTTTACTTTTTCTTGTCTTTTGTTGGTCGTAGACCGCCTTGTGTGCTCGGCATGAATGATTAATTGTTTATATAAATGATCCACAATTGGTTCCGCAATGGGATCGACCTTGATTCGTGATTTGCGGAAAAATTCACTCGTTATTTTTATAACTTTTCACCCCGTTTCCGATATCATTTTGAGCACTTTTGTATCATTTCGAGTCTTTAATTCCTAAATTTCATAAAAATATATAAGTCATGAATATTTTATAAAAATATCGTGTTTTTATGTGTTTTTATTAGTTTTTGTACCGGTTTAGTAACCGGAGTGTCGTGTCGGATTTACGTTTGGTATTTTGGTGGTTTATTGCACTATAGGTTGACCAAAATCCCGAGTAATGACACGTTTTGAGGCCTAAAAGAGGTATTTTGGGGATATAAGAGTGTGTCACTAACTTAAGTGGTCAAGTGGTCTCAAGTGGTTAGTGGTACCACTAACGAATTATATCTTCGACGAACAAATGGCTCATTAAAACGGCATTTTCTGAAGAAGTGTCCTTAATGAAAGTTGTAGATCTTTGAAAGAGATTTCCAACGCATTTTGAATCACGTCAATCGGACTCTACAACTCAAGTATCATTAAGTCAAGTGGTCAAGTTGGTTAATCGATTCGATTTAGTGGAAATCGAGAAATATCTTCGACGAACGAATGGCCCAAAAACGGAATTTTCTGAAGAAGTGTCCTTCATGAAAGTTGTAGATCTTCAAATAAGCTTTCCAACGCACTTTGAATCACATCAATCGTGAGGTTTACAACTCAAGTTATGGGCATTTTACCGAATCAAATCGAGGCCGGTTCGAACCGGCCTCCTACTCGGTTCGAACCGGCCCATTTTGAGCCTATAAATACACCCCCATTTCACCTTCATTTCTTGCCCCTTCTTCCCCCATCCCTTCTTCATCTTTTCCCTTCATTTTTCTTTCATTTTTGTGGCCATATATATATATCTATAGAGACATATATATATATATATATATATATATATATATATATATATATATATATATATATATATATATATATATATATAGTTGTAATTTCGTTATAATTTCGAATAATTATCGTTATAATATAGTTTCCGTTTTTCGTTCTTTCTTTCTTGTTTTCTTTCATTTTGTTATATATATATATATATATATATATATATATATATATATATATATATATATAAGTATCGAGAATCCGGCAAATGATTGGATTAAGGTTTTAATTTGGTTTTAATAGAATTCGGCATTGACAAGGCTATTATGTAAAACTTCCCGCCGTGTAATCCATGACATGTTGATGTAATCCGTTTATATGGGTAGCTAAACTTTTCATAGCCGAAATATGTGTAAACGGGTGAAATCAACCCTCGGGAGTACGAGATGGGAGTTGTGTTGTGCTTAATTAAACGTTTTATGATAAACTCATGTTTTAAACTTGTTTTGATCATTTTGATAACCTTGAACGAGATTGACAACCTTGTTCATTGTTATATCGAGCTTATAAATGTATTTTGCGGTGAGATGTGGGATCCAGTATCACTAATCATAGTCTTGATTGTCGATTGACAACTCGAGTGACAGATCTGGACTATGCCTATGTGAGATTCTTATCTTTACGAGATGAATGAAACATGTATTAGAATCACTAAAACATAGCCTTAATCGTTAGATCGACAACCTAAGTGATACGTTAAAACTATGTTTTTGTGAGGTTTTCAAAGACAGTTCTTTATTCCGGTCAACCATGTTAGGCAAGTTAGCTCTCTAAAGCGGAGAGTGGTTAATAAACCTAGTATGGGGGTTAAGCGAGAGTTGTTCGCATCTTAACACCGGTTAATTAGTAGTTGACACCCGTAAATGTCATATAACTCGAATCGATAAAACACTCTTTATCAAGTTTTTCCGTAGGGAGATAACTCCGTTGGATCATAACTCGGCTATGCTTTTTAATCTCGTTAGAATAATCTTTACTTTTTGCATTAGTTATAAACACTCCACCTAAACTTTGATCGCCTAGACTAAGTTCTACGTTCACTTTGGTACTCACAACCACATTTCTTCGGGATCGACCTCGTACTCCCGACAGCTATTCTAACACCGACCCGGTACTCAATGCTTGGTTAGAGAGTTGGTTTACTCCACATGATTTCGAGTTTTTATAAATTGTATTTTTGAAAGGGGTAAATTTTAGCTCATCAAAAATTGGCTTGCCGTTGCCGGGGAAATGTGTGATATTGTTGTGATATCTTGTAAGTGAACCGAAGGCGTTGGGCCTAGGTTTTTATTTTTCTTCGTTTTATTTAGATTTCGTGTGTGTGTGTGTAAAATAAATAAAAACGAAAAAAAAAAGAAAAATTTTATTGTTTTCTTGTTGTTTTCTCGAAGATCTTGCGCATTGAGCTTAAATGGATGGATTTTTCAATCAATACTACTCACACGAACAACAATACTCCTACCTACCTGCGAGGCATCCGCACAATGTTATCAACAATGCAGTTCGTGCCTCAACCTCGGTATCAACAATGCAGAATAACCAAGGTTCATGGGATTATCGGTGCTGCTAGTACGTACCGGGGATCGTAATTATGGTTATTCGAGTTATGAGCCACAATGATTATGAGGGTTCTTCGAACACTTAGTGCTTATCGGGATTACGGTGTTCATACTCAATGCGTTGATAGCTTTGCCTTATCTGTCGCCACCGATCGAGTGTACCGGAATGGCAAGAGGATCGCTACTCACCTCTCGATGAATCCAAAGTCGGTATGATCGGGTTTTTTCTCCCAAGTGCCACGAAGAAGACTTCACCGACAAACGGTCAAATGGAGCAAGCTAGTAGCGATTGGACCGTATCTTGCAAGAGCTTGACCGCTTTGGACATGCAAGAGTTCAAGATAAGTGCATCGGCTACTCGTCATAAGAAATCTTCGAGAGAGGGTGGTGCAATTGATTGAAATAATGGAGTTCAAGCGTGCAAAACGATGCGTATGTGCAAAAGAGGTAGTTAAGGATGATGAGGTGCTCATTGAAGAAGTTCGGAGTTGAGAATAAGGCTTGGGGATTCCGCTTGCTATGCACGTAGATTTCGAGTTAGAGGAGTTGAGGAGATTGATTGGCCATCTTTAGTAAAGCCACCAGGAGGATTGGTAGTGTTTAATATAACGGTCCCCGGATTACTTACATTCGTCCGCACTCAGCGGAGGATGAATTTTTCTACGGTCCGCCTTGCGTACTCCCCGATGGATGAACTTTATGGAATAGTAAAGAAGATGGTTCGACAGTCGATAACGAGAAGATCATCTGCGGGAGGAGAGTGACATCGAGAATTAAAAGAGGTACATGTTTCTAGACAATACAATTTCAATGGTTCTCGCATTGTTAATTTTTCTTAAGCTACGGGATCTTAGCTTGAGTTCGGATTTTGGTTGATTGAGTACGATTTTAGAGTCGACCTGTCGAGCAAAACGTACGTTAAACAAAAGCGCTACCGGGGGAGGCAGCCCCGTTAAAATAATAATAATAAATAAGACTAGTCTTAATGAAATGTAGAATACTGTGGAAAGAATAGTATTGTACCATGGAGGATGAGCACAAATCACAAACCAAGTCTGTAAAGAGCATTGAATGTTTGAATGTCATTAAGATGGGAACGATTAGGTGGTTATCCGAAAATCCCAAGGGAGTACAAAGAAAAACATTCAAATACATCATTTCTTGGACTTAGGTTATTGGACTATTTTGATGTAACCGCTTGAGGATACGGGTATAAAAGACTCACATTCACTACTTTGCACACATTTCATTTTATGATCTAGTCCTGTTTCAAATTTCGAGTCGTTGTAGTATAGTGGTGAGTATTCCCGCCTTAATAAAACTGTGTGTAATAAAAAAATAAATCTAGGAATAGGCGTAGTTGACTATGATATGTGCTGCAATGTGATATGATACGTATATGCTTGGGATGTTACCCAGGCTTTACCCGTGTGGGTTATTTTTCCATCTAAAATATTATATTGCCTATCGAATTTTCTCGACGTGACAGGGGCCATTTCCTTATTATTCCCCATATCTACCGCTCGATGTCTTGGCATCAGGACCATGTCCCGTGTTTTCTTTGTTTTGGTTTTGTATAGGGATTCGGGACGTGCTTCGTCAGGCATTTACGGAGTTCGGTAGCACACTTCCGCCAGGTTTATCTTCCTCTCTATCTCATTCCCACGCTTGGGACATTGCAAGTTCAGTAAGTGGGGGTAGAGTCGAGGTTGGTCCAAGTAATGGCGGTAAGTGTTTAAACCCTTAGTTTTTGATTCTTTGTTGAGCATTATTTAGCTTGATTAAAATGTAAATACGTATAAGCGTATATATTTCATGGATTTAAAGATGTAATGATCAATTTGGATATGTATAACCAATGTGAATCCGTAAGTGCATTTTTAGCCTAAATTTATTTTGTGTAACATGAATTCCTTCACATAAGCCTTTGATATTGAAGCGGGGAAAATTTTAAATCAGTGCTCGAATTCCCGTGTATTACTTAGTGGTTTATGCCGAAATGAGTAACTTAGTACCTGACTTACAGAACATGTAACGTAGAATATCTCGAAAGGTTTGAATGTGATGTAGAAAGAATGTCAAAATAAGTGAGCTTTATTTATATGCCGGATGTAGCTACCAATGATTTGAGTGTAGTAAGGGCGTTATCACGAAACGTCATATCAACTAGCGAGGGTTTAAAAGCTCCCATCACTTGCTGATGATAGTAGTCCGGCTAGGGTGTTATCACGAAACATCCTATTGCTTTGGGAATGAGGAGCATATGCTACACATGTGAAATTAAGTGAAAAGTTAGATAGGTATTGATGTATTCGATCTCACCTCATGACGCTTGAAAGATAGTCGATTTTGGCAACAGAGTTCGGATATGTTAGTGTCCTATGAACAAAAAAAAAAACAAAAAAAAAAAAAAAAAAAAAAAAAAGCAAGCAACAACCTAGTTATCTTCGACTATCCCTTAGTATAAAGCCGAATGATATGCTTTAGGATTATCCTAATAAGTACACGAGGAGGACGTTGGTAATGGAGGCCGTTACTTGCCTATACCTAGGAAAGTCATTAGTGTATGCGTCCGATGGATAACTTGTGCGAGGATAGTGGAAATTGAAAAGGCTTGTCACACACACTCTGTTATACATTTATATTGAGGTTAACGTGTGGTTATGATTCGAATGGTTTTCATCATTCGGGTTGTCCCCTTACATCTTATCTCTTCATGAATTTTTCCTCCCTTCATTTTATTTTTATCGCTTGTTTTGCTCGATGACGACTCAAAAGCTAAGTGGGGGGTTGTGATGAGGGGAAAAATTCTTCATCAAGTTTTTATAACTTTTCACCCCGTTTACGATATCATTTTGAGCAATTTTGTATCATTTACGAAGTCTTTAATCCCTAAATTTCATAAAAATATATAAGTCATGAATATTTTATAAAATGTATCGTCATTTTTATGTGTTTTTATTAGTTTTTGTACCGGTTTAGTAACCGGAGTGTCGTGGTCGGATTTACGTTTGGTAGTTTGGTGGTTTATTGCGGGAATTATAAGGTTGACCAAAACTCCAGAGTAATGACACGTTTTGAGGCCTAAAAGAGGTATTTTTAAAGGATATAAGAGTGTGCCACTAACTTAAGTGGTCAAGTGGCTCGGTGGTTAGTGGTACCAATAACGAATTATATCTTCGACGAATAAATGGCTCATTAAAACGCTCATTTTCTGAAGAAGTGTATCCTTAATGAAAGTTGTAGATCTTTGGAAAGAGCTTTCCAACGCATTTTGAATCACGTCAATCGGACTTACTACAACTCAAGTATCATTAAGTCAAGTGGTCAAGTGGCTAATCGATTCGATTTAGTGGAAATCGAGAAATATCTTCGACGAACGAATGGCCCATCAAAACGGCATTTCCTGAAGAAGTATCCTTCATGAAAGTTGTAGATCTTCAAACAAACTTCCAACGCACTTTGAATCACGTACAATTGGAGGTCTACAACTCAAGTTACGGGTATTTTACCGAATCAAACTGAGCCCGGTTCGAACCGGCCTCTGCTAGGATCAGAACCGGCCCATTTTGAGCCTATAAATACACCCCCATTTCACCTTCATTTCTTGCCCCTTCTTCCCCCATCCCTTTCTTCATCTTTTCCCTTCATTTTTCTTTCATTTTTGGGGCCTATATATATATATATATATATATATATATATATATATATATATATATATATATATATATATATATATATATATATAGTTGTAATTTAGTTATAATTTCCAGATATAATTATGATTACATAATGTAGTTTCCGTTTTTAAGTTCTTTCATTCTTGTTTTCTTTCATTTTGTTATTATCGTTATAATATAGTTTCCGTTTTTCGTTCTTTCTTTCTTGTTTTCTATTCATTTTGTTATATAGATATATATATATATATATATATATATATATATATATATATATATATATATATATATATAAATATAGAAATTCAGCATCATTAGTTCTGCTTTTAATTAGTTTTAAT